>CM024176.1:4946519-7346519 GCA_013433145.1 Ascaris suum
CTCGCGCACCTACAAGACACGCACGTTACACATGCATGCACTAAGCGGAGGCGATTATACTGAAAAGTAGGCGAACTGTTGCATCCGTGCTGAATTTATATTTAGAGGAATATAAAAGCTACAGTTGCAAGAGGTGGATAGATGACATACCGCGCCGCGATTGTACTTGCGTCTGCAGAACACTGATTCGTCCACTTCCACCACTTTTACCGGGCCCACCGAGTGGTGCCTGCAAGAATGAGTACTTCAGAAGCGTCACGTAGTGCTCCTCCTGGGTTGCAACATTCGAAACGGAAGTGCTTGAAAATGTGCTCATACGTTGCACGACACTAGCCAGGGGATGTCATCACTAGACAACAACAAATGTATGCGCTGATTGCCAAGGATATAAAACTCCGACGCACCTGCCTCCTCTCCACGTATAGGCGCATATCTCCCGTATGAATATCTCCCAGTCCACAGCGCGGTATGCTCAGCGATCCCGTGGAAAGGCGGATCCTGTCTTGCGGCGCATCCTGCGACCACAAGAACATCACCGATAGCAGCGTCGCTATTGGCAGCCGCGACCTTTCGAAAACACTTCCGCGGCGAATCGAAACGACGGCGCAAGGGACCTTCTTCTCTTCTGCACGCGGCCTCTGCCGCCGTCGCCGCTCAAGGCGGTCTTCATGCATCGCCACTGCAACGAGATGTATCATAATGAAATATAAACTACCATCACAGGCTGCAAAAGAAATGGGCTGCAATTCTCACCCCATGGAATCGGCGCACTTCCGCTTCCAGATCTTCATCCGTGCGCTGCATTTCGGGCAGCTGCGCTCGTTGGCAATAAGCCGATAACGGGCTGCAAACTCCACTGCTGAGGATGCATCGTCGAAGGACCGGAAGAACAGGGAGTAGGTGACTTTCAAACTTCGCAACGCATCCTCCAGCCTCCAGCTGGTACCACCCGCGCAGGGTTCCACTATCGTCATACGGCTCATGATTCTAATGCAATAGAGCCGTTCGATAAGGCTATATATGGCGCATGTGCCTTTGTTTGCAGTATCACGCACGTGTAGAACCGCAAATTCGCGGGAAACCATTTGTCTCTTTTCTCACTTACTGCACTTTGGCACTTCTTCGCGCTTTTTCCATTCAGAACGCAAACAAAGACTTCTATCTACGTTCTCACGCACAGCAATGTTTCCCCTATTTTTCGCGCGCACTGCATTCTTCTCGTCAAATCGCCTACGTCTACTGTATGTGGAAGTGCATTTTCTCAAAAACGGAACTTTGTTATTGAAACATTTCCAGTTCGGAAGGCAATTACGTTTAAAACTCTGTTTAGGTCTAAGTTCATCCACAGCGAATGGCGACGAAACAAATGCTGCCCTAAATAGCGATAAAAAAATTGCATGCAAGCTCGAACTGTTTTAAAAAGTTTCTCTGCGATCTCCGTTCATTATAAACCTACTTCTTCGATATGCCCACACAATTATTGTCCACTCAGAAAAAACACGTCAACGCCCTGGATGAACAGTTCTCATAGCATGGGTATTTAATGCAGAGCAGATAGAAAACTCAGAGAAATGCACGATTGAATATCTCCATTTTCAATCACTTCCGAATGCATACGACGTGCAGAAACCACAAAATCTACAGAAACCACAAAAACCAACACTATGCATTCATTTTAAGTACATTTATTTTTAAAAAATTTACTCGAAAGTGGCTGTCAAAAGTGAAAGCAAAGGACTGTCATCAATACGGCTCTATTCTTCTTCTTCTTTTCAGATCTGGATTTTCCAGTGAAATACCACACATCTGCACGTTTGATAAGCAAGAAAAACAGAAAAAAAAACATAAATTAAAAAGAAAGTACATTCAAGCAAAATGCATATACAAATACTGAGTTGAATGGGTGTGCAAAAAACTGCATGTCTCTGTGAGGAAGTTTTCGAGTTTCTATGATGCCCGGATGAGCTATTGCAGAGAACGATGGGCCATCCAGAAAATGCACTTCTGGTGCATCAATTGAGCTGAAATTTTGCACGCATACGTTATTTGATGTTCTGAGTTGAATGGTAGCAAAAAATATGGACGTTCTTTGCATATTTTTGCTAGAAAATAGTCGACTTGCCGGGATAGTGGTATGCAGCGCGCGGGGTACGGTAAGTCCCGCGTACATAGTGCTGAGCACGAGCTCAGCTTCGTTCGCGGTTGCGCAAATGGGCTGCAGCGTTAAATGCAATAGTGCCAAGAATGCCTATCAGTGCTTTGCATTGAAAGCGTATATAAAAGGCACAAAGGTTGCCAAATGCTATTAATAAGGGCAATGCGCATCGTTTTAGCGCACAAACAACCTTCATGTGTTAAGCAATGGGACAAAGAAGGGGCGGGCCGGAAGTATCGGGACTTGTCAACTAGAGGCTACGTAAACGAACTACAAAGTTTTAGAAACTGTCTTGGACGGTGACCATTTATAGTTGAGCGATTTCGCTTTTTTGCAGTATGTGTTCCCTGTCGTGTTTACTGTAGACTTCTGCGTAGTATCGTGTGTCATGTGCGTGGTTAATAATTATGCTTGATTTAATGTATTACCCATCCAGAAAATGCACTTCTGGTGCATCAATTGAGCTGAAAATTTTGCACGCGTACGTTATTTGATGTTCTGAGTTGAATGGTGCAAAAAAACTGCATGTTCTCTGTGAGAAGTTTTCGAGTTTCTATGATGCCCGGTTGAGCTATTGCAGAGAACGATGGGCCATCCAAAATGCACTTCTGGTGCATCAATTGAGCTGAATTTTGCACGCATACGTATTTGATGTTCTGAGTTGAATGGTGCAAAAAAACTGCATGTCTCTGTGAGAAGTTTTCGAGTTTCTATGATGCCCGGATGAGCTATTGCAGAGAACGAAGGCCCATCCAAAAATGCACTTCTGGTGCATCCATTGAGCTGAAATTTTGCACTCATACGTTATTTGATGTTCTGAGTTGAATGGGTGCAAAAAAACTGCATGATTCTGTGAGAAGTTTTCGAGTTTCTATGATGCCCGATCCCTATGAGCTATTGCAGAGCCGATGGGGCATCCAGAAAATGCACTTCTGGTGCATCAATTGAGCTGAAATTTTGCACACGTACGTTATTATGATGTTCTGAGTTGAATGGTTGCAAAAAAAATGTCATGTTTCTGTGAGAATATTTTCGAGTTATCTATGATGCCCGAAGAGCTATTGCAGAGAACGATGGCCATCCAGAAAATGCACTTCTGATGCATCAATGAGCTGAAATTATTCACGCGTACGTTATTTGATGTTCTGAGTTGAAAGGTGCAAAAAAACATCAAGTTCTGTGAGAAGTTTTCGAGTTTTCTATGATGCCCGGATGAGCTATTGCAGAGAACGATGGCCATCCAGAAAATGCACTTCTGAATGCATCAATTGAGCTGAAATTTTTGCACGCGTACGTTATTTGATGTTCTGAGTGAATGGGTGCAAAAAAACTGCATGTTTCTGTGAGAAGTTTTCGAGTTTCTATGATGCCCGATGAGCTATTGCAGAGAGACGATGGGCCATCCAGAAAATGCCACTTCTGGTGCATCAATTGAGCTGAAATTTTGCACGCGTAACGTTATTTGATGTTCTGAGTTGATGGGATGCAAAAAAACTGCATGTCTCTGTCTGTGAAAGTTTTCGAGTTTCTCTATGATTGCCCGGATGAGCTATTGCAGAGAACGATGGGCCATCCAGAAAATGCACTTCTGGTGCATCAAAGAGCTGAAATTTTGCACGGACGTACTTATTTGATGTTCTGAGTTGAAAGGGTGCAAAAAAACTACTGCATGTTTCTGTGAGAAGTTTTCGAGTATTCTATGATGCCCGGATGAGCTATTGCAGAGAACGAATGGGCCATCCAGAAAATGCACTTCTGTGCATCATTTGAGCTGAAATTTTGCACGCATACGTTATTTGATGTTCTGAGTTGAATGGGTGCAAAAAAACTGCATGTTTTCTGTGAGAAGTTTTCGAGTTTCTATGATGCCCGGATGAGCTATTGCAGAGAACGATGGGCCATCCAGAAAATGCACTTCTGTGCATCAATTGAGCTGAAATTTTGCACGCATACGTTATTTGATGTTCTGAGTTGAATGGGTGCAAAAAAACTGCATGTCTCTGTGAGAAGTTTTCGAGTTTCTATGATGCCCCGGATGAGCTATTGCAGAGAACGATGGGCCATCCAGAAAATGCACTTCTGGTGCATCAATTGAGCTGAAATTTTGCACGCATACGTTATTTGATGTTCTGAGTTGAATGGTAGCAAAAAAACTGCATTTCTTTGCATATTTTTGGCTAGAAATAGTCGACTATGCCGGAATAGTGGTATGCAGCGCCATGCGGATACGGTAGTCCCGCGTACATAGTGCTGAGCACGAGCTCACTTCTTTCGCGGTCGCAAATGGCTGCCTGCGTTAAGTGCAAAAGTGCCGGCATGCTTTGCGCCTCGCCCATGCGTTTAACTTTCTTCTTTGCGCATGAGCCTATAATGAGTGGCCAGTTAACCAAACTCCCACTTTGTTTGGCCTTTGATTTATTAGTACCGCACCACGTTCTGCCGAAAACTAATTCTGTCAGCCTACTCGACACTCACTCAATATTTTACGTTCGCGGCGCAGCCGCGATACCTACCCGGAAAAAAGTTCCGGCACCCAATTTAATTCGAATTTCGCAGACTGTCAAGACTTGGGCAAGCTCAGGCGATTCGAATGAAAAAGTTTGGCAATTTTTTGCCGCTAAGCAGCTCGTGTTTCGATGACCGAAACCACACGAATGCTCTAATGCAAAATGTGAAATTACGGTACTTGCGGTTCTCCTCGGCCGAGGAACAAGCGGACCAGGTCCCCCTGTTCGCAGGCGAATGTCCGCACCGCTTCACAGCAATTGAGCCGACAAGGGCACCAAGCCATGGCATCCCTGATTTGAGGGCGACGAGGTGTCCACTGCACAGTTAACTTCTGCGCCACTGAGATTCATGTATTTGATTATTCACCTTGATCAGCAAAGCATTCACTGCGAGTGGATGTATCGATTCTACTTCGCTCGATGAAAATGTGAAGTCGAGTGAAAGTTAGAGTTTAGACCCATCTGCTGCCCATTGCATGCCGACGAGTCGGTTCACCGTTTTTCCTTCTAAGAGGAAGGTGGGGAGTTCCCCCTCCTCCACCGCCCCATATCCGACGAGAATGCTAGGCGGATTGGCTTGGTAGGAGAAACCCAGAAATTCGGTTCAAACTTTTCTTGAGATAGAGGGCAAAAAAAAAGAACGCAAAATAAGCGTAATATTTGCATGCTTCAGGCAGGTATTATATGTGTGGTGTACATTATATTTACATATGTGCATGCATATATATTTGTATGAGTGGCTTCGTCCGGAGCAATTGAAAGATTCGAAAAATGCTAGCGAGTAATCTACACTGTAGGGTTAACATTTAGGCGCTGACTTCAGGTCAGTATCACCTAAACGACATTCAAGCCCGGGTCGGTTTAAAACCTGAACGCATTATTGTACTTATTTCATTGTCTGTTGGCAGTCTGTCGGACTGATTTTTATGGGAGGTACTAACCGTGAAAGCACTTACCGCACTACCGGCCGTCTCGTCAGCCGTGTCCTTGTTTTTTCTTCCTTTTCCCGATTTCCGTAGATGCGCAGGCTGTGCACTCATTTTTAAGTGAACTCGTTGCGGAAGCTTGTTGAATAACTTCGTTCTTAATGATACAATAACGCGTTACTAGTTATCTGAGGCTGTCATTCCTGTGTCATCTCAGACTGCGTTTTCTGGTAATTTTTGACGCTGTCGACGCTCTGCGCACTAAGTAGTCCGCTCAGGTAATTGTTTAATTCATTCCGGAAATGTTGTTATGCGAGCAAAAGTCTGCGTTTTCTATTCATTTTATGCTACCTTTATGCGTCGTTCGGTGTCTTCGATTAATTCTTAATTCGTGCTCTGTGGAATTTGTTATTAAAGGATGCTTTGTTTAGTTTGAAAATGTACGGCTGTAGTCAAAGCACATCAGCTCAGCCAGCCGTGTGAATATTGCCGTTGAGGCGGGACACGAATGGCAAATACAGGAAATCGGGTTCGATGTGTCGAAAAATACATCAGCAAGCATGCTTAACAGCTTTCTGTTTATGTTGCCTCGAGACGTTACCGTAGAAATATCGATTGAGATAGAACGGCTTTTGGATTTAACCAGGGGTATGTGTTGTGCGAACAGCAATTTCCTTTCAACCGGCCAAGTCTTGGACCAGGAAAAGTGCGGTCATGTTTGGCCAACTGTTTGGCTTTCTACTACATACCAACGTTAAAGATGAATTTTGGGGATTACTTGCAGCGATAACTGAAAAATGGAAAAAGCTCAAGATATCTTTGAATATTTCATTGTTCAGAATCGCAAAATTCATCCCCTTGTTTGTCTTCCGTATCTTTTTTCGTACAGCTTTTGAATGCTGTATTGCGTTTATGAATATTCGTTTGAGGGGTGGTTTTGATGAATTGATAAATATCAGTGGTACCATATAGCTAAAAACTCCTTGCCAAATAAAAATGCATATAAAGCATTAGCAGACGTGAGAAAGCATCGACGGTACGACGGAGTGATAATCGGACAGCGAGAAAAAGAATAAACCTGCGGTTGTGTTTTTTGTAACCGTAGCATTGCGCTTGGCTCATCTACTGTCTATTGCAATCAGCTTGTATTTATTAGCTTCTATCCTTATTCTGCTATTAAAACCTGAACTGCCGGAAGAGGTTTGCAATTTTGCAGACCACCAACATACTCGGATCATGTTGCAAAAAATGGCACATCGAGTGGATTGGCGAAAGCTTGTCGGTGCAGATGCTTCATACGACAATCGAATGCATTACCAAGAGAGGACGACGAGGAGAGCTCAGAAGAGGTGGAAAAGCCGAAGCTTGAGAATGGAAGATAGGAAGGTGCCGGATGCTGGTCCATGGCATACTGTCGCCAAAAAAATTGCAGTTAGTTTTTTGATCACTCGCAAAGTTCACCAACCGAAATGAAGTGATCGAACAGACAGTAAGTTGGGCGGTTTGGACTGAAGAAGGGGACTGGTGTTTCAAGTCAAGGAGATATACCGATCCTGATAGAAGTAAAGTGCTAGCAATTGTTCATTCAAGGGAATCTCAAAAACCTTAGTAAGAACTGAACTCTTTTCCCAGTTAGGTTTAGCAAGAAGATATGCCTGAGGGTGCAATTATCTCGTACCCGCTTCTCCTCACATCAACTTTACCTCGAAACCCGTGAATTATGATTTTGTATGTCTGTGTTTACGTGGTATCGGAACTTATGAGCATTAGGTTTTGTACTTTCAGGTGTACTTGTTTACTGAGCATCGAAACCAAACGTTTCAAATTTTGTAATCTATGCATTTGACTTAGATATGAATCACTGATTGGATCATATAAAGTGAGCGCTTTTGAAAATTTTTTGAGTAAATATCAATATTTGCTAGCTGTGTCTATATCAGTAAGGGCAATGTTTTCGTTTGATGGGCAATCAAAATTGGACTGTGATTGTATGATTAATTTTTTTTTCAGTGAAGCATTGCAACAGATCAATGTTCTCGTGGACACACTTGCTGTACTCAAAATGCCTTATTTGGAAGCGCTAACAGTGATGGATAGTTTTGAATGCATCATAATATGCAAGATGTGGTACAGCAGTCAAAACAATTCCAATGGGTCACCAAGCGAAAGGTTTCTTTCCTTTTTTTGCTTTATGATTTCGAATCTAATAAATATTTGCTTCAAAAGTTGGTGTATTATGATTCTTATGTGTGACGTGATGTTGATGGTATTATCCGACGGTTCTCTTTCTTTCCATCATTTTCGAGGCAGTTGACAGATTTTTCTATTGCTGAAGGAATTAAAGTATTTCATATACGTGCTTTTTGATGTTCTGTTTTTATTATGGCAGGTAACAATGATCGAGCTAATTAGTGGTTGTGATCCTGGCTGGGTCTGCATTCTCTTTTCTAGCTCAAACATGATAAGGGTATCGTTCCGTTAGACTTGCCTTACCGCGGATAAATATATATACAAGTCTATGTGAGTGCACATGTAAATTCATTTGCATGTATGTGTACCCGTGTGTATCGTATATATACATGCATATAACCCATACTTCCATACTGTATGCATATGAACACATGCATCTCATACTCTTACCCATGTAATTCATATATAATATATATATATATATATATATATATATTATATATATATATATTATATATATTCTCACAAACACAATAACACCCACTCACCCGGTTCTATCTACAGGCTCAACTTTGTAGACTTTTATCAAAGTGTGGTTGTTGCAGTCGCTGCTGGAGGTGATCTCGTGTTGGAGCATGCAAGTAAACTCCGACTGAAAAGTGATGTGGAAGTGGAATCAGATAAGGAGATTTTTTTCGGGAGCTCAAGAAAATGCGAGAACAGTGGAGAGTGCGTAAGACAGCAATGTCGTTTACGGTGACCTTGGCTATCGAATATGTTGATCTTCTGCATTATGCTGTTTTGAAATCGTTTCAGACTTTCAGGTGTTGGAAACGTGAGTTTTAAACAAGGGGAAATGATTTATAATTGTTTTCGCGTTGCTGACATCTAAAGTTCTTGTAAAATATAGAAACACTTTGGACATGTTTTTTGGTTGTTCTTTTTCCATCGTTGCAGTCACATGTGGGCAACCATTCTCTCGGATTTTTTTTCCCTGAAAAAGATTTTTCGCATCTCCACGATTTTCAACTCGAACTGCACGCCGCCAAAGCTTCAACTCTGTCAGTGATTGAAATTATAAACATTCATGGCAACCTTATTTTCCCAATTTAGCGCTACATTTTAGAGAATAATTTCCAAGTATGTGTTAATCTGCAAATTCAAAATGGACTTTTTCCATATTTTGCTCAGAAATAACGAGACTCGAATTTATCACGAAAAATGTTAACAGTCCATCCGTTACTGATCGGAATCGCTCCAAATATGCTTTTTGAAGAAAGAGTCAATTATTCTTAAAGGCCGCCTTTACATATGTTTTTTAGCTAAGCTTTTAGACCCTTTCTTTTCGCCTTGTTTTTAATCGTACCTACCCATTGTAGAACATGCATTGATACTGACTAAGAGGCGGTAGACTGCGATTGCTTCTTTTTTCCTGTGATAGCTCAAGTGACAGCATTGAAGCCACATTTTGTTTCTTATCCGGCTTAATTGTACTTATTTTCGTTGAAACACATTCCGAGAAAAGTTGCATTGATTGAGCATCATTTCAGTCGGTTCGAATTACAATCCAAGTGAACTTTTTTGATATTACGAGGAGGTCGTTACCAACCTCGAATGATGGCAACACTGCGCCTCAGGAGGGTTCAGCTTTGCAGGTGCAAGTTCCCCTGTGATCTTATACGACGCTCGACTATCGCCGTCTCCAATTGAAATTGGTTTGTAATTTTTTGCGTCTTTATCTCCACTTAAACGCTTTTTACAGGTGTTTTCCTCACTCAGTGAGATGTTGAGAATTCTCAGTCTGCACGATAGGTATAATTCGTTTTACTTCCCAAATAGTATTTCCTAATTTCAGACGATATGGATTCGAAGGATCTTTTTGCAATGGCTGAAAATGATCTCGACTATATGAGAGTTGAAAGGGAAAAGGCGACTGAAGTGCACTGGTCATTAGCTCTTCAATGGGCGCAGGAAAGTCTCATTTGTCGGACATTTTCAATCAGGTTAACATACTTCCTTGCTGGATCGGCTCCTTTTTTTGTATGTATCTTAACCTACAGTCCAAATGAAGAGTCAGTAATGTCACCCAGCAGTCGAAAAAATGTTGAAAGGGGTTTTCAATGCGAGGCTTTTTCGTCTATCGATGTTGCTTGTTTTGAAAGATAATTTGAACTAAAACAGTAGACGGTTGGATTTAAAAGTTTATATCGCAACCGTGAGGCGAAATACAAGCCATTTTTAAATTCACTTATCATTTTTCTTCGTTATTTTATGCTTTGAGGTGAGTGATGGAATTCCCACTCTAGGATTGTGCATAGCCCTTACACCCTTTGAAGTCTTTTTCGAGTTTCGCTTTCTTTTTTAGCAACTTTTTTTGTCGTCCCGGAATTTCTCATTTTACCCCGACCATCTATTGCACTTCATATATCTCTTTCCATCTTATTTCCTAATTCTAAACATAAAACTATCGCATATAATCGTCACTTAGTGTAATGTCTAAAGTTACAAAAAGCAGTTTATGTGGCTTTTTATCGGTTCACTTGTGTTGCCTTTACGTTTTGCATACCGACCTGTCAACATCCTTGTTCGGTGAGAGAAAAATAATGCTTGGGCGTATCTTGATTTTCACTCTCTGAGATTTGTTCAGCTGATTATAGCAGTGGGTTTTTTCTTGCTTGTCAGCATTGACCGAAAGTCTCTGAAATGTAAGTGGAACTCACTTATGATGCTCGTAGGTGATGGAGAAATATTTGAAGCTTAGTTTATAATCGAAGAGTAATTCTAGTATGTGAAAATGTGTTTAGCTCTAATTGCCATCTTTGGAGTCATATGAGTCATTACGGGCGCTATCTAGTACTTTGCAATGTGAATAGTGTTATAAAATCACTAACGCTTTCAGGATGAAGGAGGAAAGGGATGTAATAGTGACATGAATGGCTAATGAGGTGCTATCATTTTTAGTTGAGCAAAGAGGCCGTTCTTCTAAAAGAGCACATCGCAATGGTGCGCGATGGTGTATTGGTGGTGTCGTTGTTCGATAATGTTTTACTCCGTGTAGAACTCTCCTTGCATCCTTTCGAGGAAGTAATTTTTTTATCACGTTGGCTGATTTTAAAGAAAATTTTGTTCCTCTACCTCGTTAGTATTGTTAGTTCCAAGTGGAAAATTGTTCTTTGGATGCAGCTATTGTCATCTCGACAACAGAAACTCGTGTGGCAGCTAGTGAAAATCACTCATTTTCTAGGCTTGGCCCCTAAAATTATCTGAAACATTGCAAGAATAATATGGCTCTTAGCTTTCGCGACTTCGACTCGATTTCGGCAGTTGTGGCCTTCAGCCATGTGGAAAAGTGTTGTTGTGCGCTGTAAGTGCAAAATGACAGTGTTGTGTTGCCTACTGTTTTAAAGGTCGGCCTCATTTCATCTGTACCGATCGTTGTGTGTTTTGTGAGCCGCCGGTGGAGTTCTTTTTGTATGGCTGAATTCACCTATTGCAAGTGATATTTCATATGATGAATATCTATGTTAAAACCGTTAAGGTGAGTTGCCAGTGAAGGGCGACGAGTATCTGGGAAAAAAGCCTTCGACAGTTGTTTGTAAGTGAACAATGCACGCGCTGGGTTCGACACCAAATGGTCATTGCGATGCCTCTTACGTCGTTGCCTGAATCACTCGACCTCAGAGGACCATATGCGATGAGTGCTAATGAGGTTACTCTTTTGATTACAAAATTCAGCTTTTCCTTTAGTTTGCACACCTAAGTCAAGTACGTTATTGACGTTAGTGACCCGTCAGTGTATTGGGTTCACATCAATTTGACATCAGATTCCTGGCGTCACTTGTGCAAATCAGCTGTGCTTGAAGCACTGTCTGAACACTTGAGATTTATAAACGAAGATGTGAAGAGAATCGAGGGTCTCGTATTCTGCAACATTTTATAAGTGTTGTATCGCGGACTTTAACGTAGTTGTAGCGAACCCTCCAGCTCAAAGTTTGAGGTGAGTAACATCTCAGCTAACACATTTTTAGTTCTTCTCTGAGCAAATCATCGATGAATTGGGCCATTTTGATCCACTAAACATCCTTAGCCAATAAGATTTCTAGAATATATCGGGATCCCTTTTGCCAATAAAATTCTATTCAGAATCGGATAATGCTCAAAATTCTATTCAAAATCGGATAGTGCTCATACTGACCGGGTTTCCCTAGGGAATTTTACCAGTTTAGCGTAAAAGAAGTGCTATCAGCTGAAGGATTTACATTACATCTTTTACAACTGAGCCATTGCCCAAGCGTTCGTATCATGTCGATAGCGCTGCTGAGAAACCAAGAGCAGTGTACAAAGCACAAGTCAACTCGTCCGTCCAACATTATATCTTTTACAAGTGAGCCATTGTCATTTCCTCTTCGTAACATTTTGTTTCTTTTTAAAGAAAGCTTTGCGATAAGTTTTATGAACCTTTCGTTACTAAACGAAAGGCATTTTGCCATCATAAGTCATCTGAAGTTGAAGGCAGTTGCGAGTATTGTGCGGGAAGCTTTGAGACGCTTTTTTATAACAACTGTTCGCTCTTTTTAAATGTTATGTATTTTCTTAGGGCTATGCTTAAGTGGTAGATAGATATAATAGTTTTACTTGAGCTGCTATTGAGATTGTTTTACGCCGTATTATTTGTCACTCTAGGGTTTTCTTAGTCAAAATGGCTCATTTTTGCCTGAAGTTTTCTCTTTGTTATTTTTTTTTGTGTTACGATTTATTGCGAGTTGTCATAATTTCTTTTCCTGTTGTGTTTTTTGTGGGATTGAGCCATATGGGTTATTTGAGGTGCTGACTTGCAGATAGAATGTCGGAACAAGCCAAAGCGCCTGCTGCTGGAACGACTGATGTCAATTGCAGCACACTACGTCCCTTACAAACAAAGTCACCTCATCTCTTGAACGATATCTGCTTCGCGTCAGTGACCCACAAGTTAGCTCAACACTTGTTCTCGCAGATATTCCAGTTCCAATATACAATGTGTTTTTATAATATGCTTTGATAAAGTTATTTTTGCTAATTGCATCAACGATATTTAACTGTGATATCATTTTCATCTTGTTTGTGAAGCACATTTGCTTTCGACTGTTGGTATTTGATTGCTTTAATCAAACTTCAAAGAAGCTCTTAAGCAGAATTTATTGCTTGCCTACAAGCAAATGCAGTATATATATTTTTTATCTAGCCTTCGCTGTGTTTTTTTAGGTGAACATGGAACTGGTTGCGCTCTACGTCGGCAATATCGGCAGTAATTGTTACTGCTTCGAATAGAAACTATGATTATATTGGAAGTGAGTTCTTTGATTTTTTTTTAATATAACGAGTGTTATTAGCGTTTTTTTTTTGGTTATTTCGTATCAATAAGGACCATTGCTGTTGACTTTTTGGAAACGTGAATACCAAAATAGTCCTTGTTGTTCGCCCCTTTTTAAACTTCTCTCTCAAATACTTGCAGCATTTTACTCTTATTTTATTATGCTCGTGTTATTTCACCGATGAACGAAAGTCGTCTTGTGCAAGCAGTGGTGACATTTTTTCCAAATATTCGTGCCATCATCCTTCCTTCTCAGTAGGTGTTGAGTGACTGTCTCTTTGTCTTTTGCTTACTCGAGCATGATTAGGATGAGTTCGTTTTGGAGGTTTTTTCGCATAGCCAATGAATCGTTGCTTAAGCTGTAGTGGAAGTAGGAAAGAAAATTTTGGAACTGTTGACTGAGAGAGTTTTTGAGGACAAACCTCTAAGTGGCGCGGAGCGTAGGCGGATTGAAAAGAAGAAAGCGTTGTTGGAATGTAAAATGTTGCTAGCGTACTAAACACTGGGAACATTGCAGGACAACTTTCTATATACGCAATGAAGGGATGAATTTTACGTGATGACAAGGAGGGGCAGCGAATCGATTGCAGAAAGGACGAGGAAATGTTGATCTATCCAATCGAATATCTGGTATGTTTTGAAGTGAAACATTGTTGAAGTGAAGGCTCATATTTTAACTCTTCTTGTGGTCCTAGTTTGTTGACTGATTGTGCATTTATCTACTAGAATAAAAATGGTACCTAATACTTCAAACGGTATGTAATTTAGATATGCAACTATATGGTGTTAAACACGGTGACAATTGGTTGCCAACAAGTTGTGGCAGTGGCAGGTGCTTCACGCCAACGTTAATGCTATCGCGAAGACGCTGAGGCCAGCCCCACATTATATATTTGCAAACCAAAGTGCCACAAGGTATGTTAAGCTTTTGCGAAGTGCCAAAAAAAACTTTATTGTGCTTTTTTGCAATATAACAAAAAACACTAAAGTTTCTCATCGTCGAATCATAGTAGGTAGGCGTTTAGCTTCTTGTATTCCGGCAGAGAAATGATGATATGGAGCATATCACCAGAGAAATCTAGAAAACTCTGTAACGAATTCATTATGCATGCCTACATATTTGACATAAAACAAGCCACGTCTTCTATCTCAGTAACTGCTTTAATAGGAATTTGTATACATTTTCAGCAATAAGGAAAAATTTCCCTGCCCTCTTAATCCGAAAACCACAATATATTGGTATTTGCTTTAATAATTTTTTTTCAGAGCAATATTTATGCAGTTTCATATGAAGGCACCGCCTACATCCGAATACGGAAGTGTTGTCCAGAGAAGCCATTGGTTGGTGAAGAGGCAGAAAGCTTTATTCTGCTTAATTAGGACCGTCTTATTGTACCCTCGTTTTGTGCGAGAAAAATTGAAATTTGTGTGCAATGCTTAAGAGCTGAACTTCTTTTTTGTGTGCTGCTTTAACGAGTTTTGAAAGAGACTCATCTCATTCAGTTTTATTATGAGCGTTTCGTTGCCTTCCGATCACACACTTGATAACAAGGTGATGTCGCGTAATACTGATTGGCAAGTTCGCCACAGTACTTTTATGTCACAGCACATTTTGTTGCTTGACCATCTCGCTGGCCGTTTGACGTGCTACCTCGAGTAACGGCTGTCTTGCATATTGTTGTTCCGTTTATTAATGATAATGATAAAGCATCGAAAGTTGTTCATCCTGTTCTCGAATACCTAACACACTCGTGTCTAGACGTCAAGTTGCTAACCGGTGCTTCCGCACGTGATTCAACATCATGTGATGTTAAGGGATGCGTTGCGTTCTTTCAAGTACCACTCGTGAAACCTTGAAGGAGGAATCTAAAGCAGTGCAGAGATGAACATTTTTAATTCAAGTTGGACTTCACCTTCATCCCCTCAGCCCCTCTCCCTGTCGCGGAGGCTTCTGTGGGCTCTCTCTCACTGTGAGGGGTTTTTAAAAAGCTGTTCTTGCGATCAAGGCTGAAAAATTCTTTATAGAGGCGCAGGAACGTGAGAAAACTCCGTGAAGAAGTATGCTCCAACAAGACACGCTGAAGGGAAGCGTGATGCATAGCTGTTAGTAGATAAACAGCAATTCCTTGCAAAAGGGGATACAGGGACACAACGTACATAATCAGAAAGGACAACGGTGAACGGATAGTCCCTCAACGAGCTCATAAAGACATTCGCCCATATGTTGTCAAACAAGCATCATTGTCTGATAGAATTACAAATAAAACACTGAAGGCGAAAAAAAATCCAACTGTGCCAGGATTTTTTTAACTGACACCATTTGAGGGGAAAACACTGAGAATATGAACTTGCAAATGTGACGCGAAAAATGCGCCAAATCGTAGGCTCTATCTCAACTGTCCCGCGTGTCGGAATCCTTTGAACTTCGTATTTATACAAAACTTTACGTTTCAAATGAGGCCAAAATGTCATGTCTTCACACTATATTTCGCGGTAATCTTCCAACAAAGACTCATTTAAATCGATGTCATAGAAGAAATGACCCTCACAAAAGAGTAGGAGGGTTCCTGCGCCATTTGCGCATCTGCTCTGCATCACTTTTCCTACGCATTCGAAAACTGCAACATTACCACGTTGACTATTCGCATGATCCCTAAAGAATGGACGTAACATAGCTGAAAAACGCTCACACCACTATGACGCATAAGGCTGGTCAGGCATTGAAATTTATGCTGCGGCAGTAAGGTGGCAAGGTATTTCAAAGGACAATTATTCAAGTAATGCGATGTTGCCTTAAGAGTTGTGATTCAACTGTTTTGTGGACACGTCTATGTTGGAAGGTATTTTCTGTGTCGTCAGGCAATGAAGAAAGGCATGGAAATCGCTGTGTGATAATGACGTCAAGAAAAGCAGTTCACTCCCAGTGCCGTTACGCCTCGGATATTCCGCACACGTTTCCATATTATGCTGCAAGTTAATTTTTTATGGGGATATACAGTGAGCATGACTTAGTCGCCTAAATGTCTATATCGTGATTCCAGATATCATATTTAACTAGCGTCCAATTTCGCACGTGAGGAAGACGATTTTGAATGGATCAAGCTATAATAAAATAGTGAATGCGCAATTCATAAGGGTAATATCGAATAGACCTCACCGCCTAAAAGCAGGTGGGATGTGAATGAGAATGGAAAGGTGAAACGAAAATAATCCCAATAAAATAAAGGTCAAAATAAAGGAGATTGAGCATGATGACGTTGAAATTGTACTTTTTGGTTGCCTTCTAAAAAGTAGTAATGAGGCTTCAGATGACTTCACTATCACCGGGTCACACGTCTCTTTGACACCATTGAGTGCTTTGCCTTTCAAAGCGGTTCAGTTCTTTGCAGTCAAAATCCACAGGCAGTTGGCGGCGCCGACTACGCGCAGTTTTGAAAAACTCGACAGTGCCAATCGATGGATTTTTTGCTTCGATAATGAAAATTTGTTTAAAGTTTTTTCGTCGATATGATGATCCCTTTCGTTCGGATAAATCTTGAAATGCTCATAAATACGTGTATTCCCCCGAATCGTTTCATTTCTGCAAGTTTCAAAAGAGAATAAATCGTTTCCTCCGCTCCGTCGGAAACAAGAGGTGAGTTGCGTTCTCTTCAACTCTCCATTAATACTGTTCAGCATGCGCAGTCATTTGTTATAAGACAATATATGCTTAATCCTGCTCACCTCACATTACACTTGACATCGTTTCACAAGTAAGTCGAGTTCCTCTCAGCACTGAAAATGAATGCTAAAGAAATTGAAAGTGTATGTAAGTAATCAACTTTTGCATGAATTTTAACATTCATTTCATTCCGTCTTCAATCTGCATTATGCGATAATATTTCCCGGTTCTCTCTCACATTGGCTCCATAAATTTAAATCGAAAAAGTAAAAAGTCTGACGTCAAAGTCGGATGAATGGCGAATAGCAACACTTTTTTGAGTCGGTTTCAGAAAAGGCGATCTTAAGTGAGACGAAATGTAGAGATATATCAAAATTGACCACTCTACTTCAGCTGCCAAATAAATCTTTCGGTTGTCAAAACATCCAATACGTCACTAAGAAGTTCTGAAATAACCTTGGGTTTCTTGGGGCATTTTATGCGACGTTTGCAGTCTATATGCTTCGTAGAAATGATTTCTAGTATACTCTCTATTACCTTTAAGTTTATAAAACCATTACAATTCGACAAATATGGAATTGAAAAATGAAAAACCCCATATCAATCCCGACGGTCAGTTTCAGTTGAATGAACCTACCAAAGCAAATGAAAATTCATTTTTAAATGAGACATTTTTTGGATCGTTTATATTTCATTCGAACGAAATCGGCATTTTTGTTTTCGTTTCAACCTCGAGAAAATTTTCACTACTGCCAACAGAATTGAAACTTTGGAACTAACTTCTCATCCGTCGTTTTGGATGCATTATTTTTATCAGTTGTTTGCTTAGTCGTTTCGTCGGTTTTCTTATTGTTCAATACAGGTTCAATATCCAATTGCATTCCTGTAAAAGTGGATTATAAAGTTTTTGTGGACACAACTCATCCTTTATGGTTTCGAAGAAAACAGTATGTGCAAAATCGACGTACATGAACGTCACCTAAGGCTGAAAATGCCACATTTAATTTACATGCTTACAATTTGGTAGAAGGACGGATGACGTCATCCAGAGGGGGAACTGTTACGATATTTATCGCGACTGCTCGCTGATGCAAACGAAACAAGTGCTTGCTGATCGCCCGATTAGAAGTGGAGCTCATAGAGATATCAATGTTGTACATACAGCTGGCATGCAAGATGCGGGTCATGAGTTTCCGCAGGCGTCAACTGCACCAACAAGCATAGTACACAATGCACCCCGAAGGTTCAACGACTGTTAAACCGTGGCTTCGATTGCTGGAATGCGATCCGTTCTTTGCGGTTGTATTTCGCCGTCTATGAGTTGATAGTGTGTCATCAGCGTTGACTTCGTTTAAATGCTACTTTAAATGTGCCATCAGCGCAATAACAGCCTAGCGTAACGTCGTTTTAAATGCTAATTTTGAAGCCGTCTTTGTGGGAGGGCTATGTCACGTACAGAGTAGCTTCCTTTCCTTCTCTCGAATTTTTTTAGGCTTTAGAGTTCGCTGCTGTGTATGCACGAGTGAATTTTCTGATTGTCATTGTATGAATTTCAGGCGGTTTGTTTGCGACTGTGTGCGCTTTCGTTGTTGGGGTGAGCTGATGTTCCTGGATTTTATTGTGTGCGTGTTTACCGTCGTTTTTAATGCACTAAAGATTCAATTACTCAAGTTTGAGGTGCGGTTCACAAGACAGCGCCAAAGTGCATACAAGAAATCTGTGTACGACGGAATACGAAATGATGTTGGGAAACTTCTCAGCATTGTGCGATATATTATTGGGTAACTGATGGAGGCAAAAAGTGGTCCTTGGCAAAATTTTCACTGTTTGTTGGCCTATCACTGTCGGTGTTCGCCGTACGTTGGGGACATATTCACAGTTTTCTTGGCCTCCACAGAGGAGTTAATAAAATTGGTGATCTCTGACCTTTAACAAAGATTCCAAAAATTTCTTTCCTCCTAACGTTCCTTCATATACCAGCAGTTCCATGCTGATATATGAAGGAACGTTACTATCTGTTGTCAACCACAAAGGCGTCCCACAAAGCCTATATCATCTCAGTGTACACCCCTCACTGTTTGTCCTAGATCACTTGCTTGGACAGCACAACACAGTATTTTGAAAAGAAAAGCTTGCATATGATTTTGGCGCTTTTGACGAAGGAATTATAAATGCATTTTGCGACCATTCGAAGTAAATAAAAATACCGCAGCGGCAGCGGTTTTTATGGCTGCCGTGCAACAAGATGAGAATCGATGAAGAGAATGCTTGTGGTTAAAAACGCACTCTCAAGTATCCAAAAAGCAGAATGTCAGTTAAACGCTAGTGGTGCACAACTATAGAAGTGTTGCACAAGTTACAGCTGTTGACATGGCGAGTAGCTAGGCTAATAAAATGTAGTATATATAGGGGGGTAGGGGAGCGAAGAAAGGAAAAGGTTATTGAATTTCTTTTCGGAGGGAAACAGGCACTAAAGCACCATACCATGCAAGCAATTTTGGTTGCTTTAACAATCATTTTTTGAAAGAGTCGCTCATGTTCACCGCCTGTGAACCAAGGAAAAATATCTACCAATACACAGTTGGTATATCCATGCACGACAACCGCTCCTATCATTGGTCCCATAATGGAAATCCAAAACCACCACGTATAAATGCGATAACTGAAAATGTATCAACATTCAAAGGTGCACATTGGATCTGAATGAAAAAGTGCAACGCATAATTGCGATACAAAATTGTTAGGGATCATAACCATACAGTCAATGGATTTCCATTTATATAGAGTAGCGTCGTCGCGTTTCGGTGATGGTGTGTTTAATCGGATGTTTCAAACGGCTTCAATGATGTGTTTCAACGGTGGCTTCGACCAATGCCATATCCACACCAAAATTTTTCTTTGTCTATTTCTCCTTACATATCGAATATGCGTGCGTGGAAGCACAATTTTGGTGTGGTATGCATTCAAATAACAACTCGCTTTTCAAGCAAATTGTCGCACATATTTGCATATTTGTGACAATTTTGGCCTATAAAAGATCGAAAAACTGTTCTCCAGAGATCGAACTGCATCACGTGGTAAAAAATTCTCTTCTTAGCAGCGACAACTAAGCGCACTCTTGCTCTGACGGTTTATGTGCTTGGTTTGAATCACACAAGATATTTTGAAATGTTTAGATTTGAACACGATCGTTTCTGAACTTTCCATTGTAAAGGTAAGGTTGTTTCTTGGAAAGAAGCTAACATGCCTGAATGTTTCGATCCCCCATCCAGCAAACACGTGAATATTCGAGGGCCCAAGTCTCTTGCTGGATTGATCGCATAGCCACAGTTCATTCCAACGCTCATACCAATCAATGCAACAAGTAAGCCGATCAACAAGGTTGATAGGTGATCCGGAATTTTGTTGTTTTTATCTGTTATAAGGCTTACGCAGATGCACAGAAACGCAGTTCCCATAATCTGCAACTCAATTTTGTTGATTACCAATTGGCAGAGATGTAAGAAAAGGCAATTCACTCTTTCAGAGGATAACAACAAATCAAATTTCCCAATTTTTTAAATCGTTTAAACGCATTTGTTACTACTTCTCCGGTGGTACAATCGCGTGAGTTAGTTTACACATACAAACGTAGAAATCATCAAACAGTATATTCAAAGTTCGGCTGAAAAAAACGACATCTTTTACAGCGTAGTATAACTTCGGCATACATCTCGCCTCGCAGAGTACTGAACAGCTGAATTCAAGAATTAAACAGTCGGGTTCTCTGCAGTCGTGGAAAAACCATGCGTTTCTTTCTTGCTTCACAGAAAACTGCAATGAAGAATATTGGATGGGAGAGACAGGGAGTGCGAGGGAGGGGGAAGAGAGTGATAACGACACGCTTGTTTCCTCCCCCCCCCACCCCCCCGCCCCCCACCCTGTCTCCTCTTAAAAAGAAATCCGTTGTATACATTCCATGCATGGAATAATCAGTATGCTTTATCAAGGCTTGGCAACTTGAGCAAAAAACATCTGTGCAATACGGAATTGAAAATGCCGGTGAATGTTTTGCCATACCTGATCGACCAGACCACCAATAACTGTGAGATATGGTTTCGGATACGTGGCGAATACGCCAGCCGTTGCTAACGGTCCCTGATACTTGTCGTTCTCCTCCATCGAAGCTCGTGATTGCATCTTACAAAGTATAAATATTTTTATTGAATTTCAGATGCAGTTTTTTCCACATTACTTTCTGCTTACGTATCGTATTTTTTGCCTTTGAAATTTATATTGTTCTGCTTCATATGATATCGTTCACGTTAATTTTAATTAATATTCACTAAATTTATTGTTTTTCACTTTATACCACAGTTGCGTTACAAATTTGGCGTATGGTGCCAGCGAAAGAGTGCACCATTATGGCGCTGACAACACAGAGATCGGCTTGCCGTTTCGATGGTTAAATGTAACGAAGCATCACGTTTAGTTGACATCCAGCTGATTGCATATTTGCCATTGCCTTTCGATGGCAATGGAATGAACTCATCAAAACAGCAGTTGTTTCCTGAATGAAAGACAATGAAAATAACCGACTCGCAAGAGGAAAAGTCGCATTAACAAACCGTAATAGATCATAAAGGTGAGCAAAGCTCCGAAGAATGCGCCCAAAGTCTGCGCGATACTATAGACGGCACATTTAAGTCCTGATAGTCGACCCATCGTGATAAGAAGAATGAAACCGCTGGATTCGATGACTCTTCCTTAAACATGCTCATTTTAAAGTCACACTGACACTGTTCCGAAGAGGAAATGCTGTGCACTGTTTTTCAATGCACCGCTTTCGTTAATTTATTCCTTTGACCCACAACTAAGGTACAATTAGCCGTTTTCATAATCCGTCAGACTAGGTGGAAACAAGCAAAAGTTTGTTCTGAAACTAACAGTGAGCTGAAACCCGATCAAGAAAGCATCTGCACTTAATGGCGCATTCTCTTCATTTCAGAAGAGTACCTGGAGCAGGTATTGCATTGTTAATCCATCTGTAGGCATAAAGATCAAGAAAGAAGAAACTTTGATCACGTCCATAACCGAATTGGTCAAAAATGGAAGGGCCAAACAGCCAAAGTTTAGTACTGTGTAACTGAACAGATGATAACTAAGGCACGGGCCTGCTAGATATCATCAGTGCGCAGCTAAAGGATGAAACGGAAGGTGCAGTTAGCATTTGGTACACCAACACCGTTCTTTTCGCTATATTGCTGAAGGCACTTGTCCATTGCGCTACTCGTGCAGTCGTTCCTTTCATTTTGAAACTATTTCATGTCAGCAGGCATATAACGCTAAGCATGATATAAGAGATGAATGAATCGATTTATCACCGGATATAGAAGCCTGCGTATACAGCAAAGGTAAGCACCAAACACCCCATCCGATATTCACTCCAAACCACGTATAAACGGTCCCGCGCGAGAGAACAAACTGCGCGCTTACACAGCAACCGCCAAACTGAAAGCAATAAGTGTAATTCGAGCATGATCACGCAACTTGCAACAATACAATATGAGAGGCATTAATTCGGACGTGTCAGCTGTCGGAACACTCACTTATGCTAACTATCATGCGCCGACTGGTAGATGTAAGAATGTCTGCCGTAAATGGAATGGAGCATACGTTTTAAAGAGTGAACAACAAGCTGGATCAGCGCGTAACTGGGAGCGTCGTTAAAATAGGGTCCACACCAAGTAAGCACTATGTGTCTTGTGCAATTTTCCCTAGTTTTCTTAAAGTATATTACAAGTGCATAATGAGCAAGTGTGCTCATGTCTGCGTGAGTCCCGTCTGTCTGTATGTCGATTCCGGTACGCTCTTAAAGGTGAATATATCCAATAACACAGTGCAACTAGTATTTATACGAAATAATTATTGATGATGCTTTAATGTCGTTCCATTTCCGAAAGAAAACCTCTGTCAGTGAATAAAATGTCGGTTTTGGTTTTTATAAATAACGAATATTTGGAGCTGACCATCAGAAGAGCTGTGCTGAAAAACTCAGACAACGCGCATCGAATGAGATCGCTTTGAATGTGCACATTCGGACGGAACCTTTCGACATAATCCATATTCCCGTTTGAACGACTCCAATGGCTGCCAATTACCTCTGTAATCGTGCGGCCGTTTGATCAATTACGATGTGAATGTTTGGATGCGAGCACCGGCGGGAAGTGATTTCGTCTACGTTTCCTCTGCATGCTGTCTTTACCACATGTTGAGAGGTGAGAACGAATTCTAATTACATATGCAATGTAGTGAATAAGTCACTTGATCAGTAGTCGTCTATGGAAACAAGGTTAAAGCTGTGAACGTCTACGAATATATCACGTCAACTGCAACCTTCTTTCTGGAAATCGAAAACGATGATGAAATCAATCGAGAGTGAAAGATTACCGCGGATGCGTGCCGATTACCGGTGAAGCTCTCCTGCACGCCGCTGAACGCCTCGACCACGGTCAAGCTTGGACACAGCCACTCGAAGTTAGTGATGGACTGATTAATGAATTACCATGAAGGATAGTGCACAAACGAATGGCAGTGAATTTGCATACTTATAGCGCTATTCAAATTCAAATAATATTGGTAGGGTTAAGTAAATTTTTCAGCTACGAAATTCCACTCAGAATTATCCTCTTCACCAGCTTCCTTAACTCGGCGGCGCCGTAAAGGAACTCATGATGTCATACATACGACATATTTGCTCCACCAATGGACCTCACACTGGTGTGCATAGCTGCAAGCGATCCAGCGCCTCCCCCGGTTGCGGATGGGGAACGGCCGTCGGATACAACGGTTACCAGCGAATATACTGAATTAGCGGGGGCGGACGAGCAGCGGCGTAATCCAACAGGGTGTGGCTTGACTGACGTTGGCGCGTCATTTCACGTAAAAAGCCACAATGCCCGTTGACTGATTCGTGTCACAACGAGTACCGTCCGCCGTAAAAGACCGCAGCCTCCCTCTGCCTTGAGGCTAATCCTTGGGTGGATAAGGCTAGAAGAGTCAACTCCGAAATAAAATCACCCCTCTGCCTTGAGAGTAATTCTTGGGCGGATAAAGGCTAGGAGAGCTCACTCCGAAATAAAAGCATCCAGCGCTATAGGGTCAGAGGGCCAGCACCCCGAATGGCGTTGCCGCAAAGTTAATTTGCAAAAAAACCGGAATACGTTATTATCCAAATGTCTTACGGAATAGGACTTCTGGACCGTTTGGCCAACGTGTAAAGAACAACGGAATGGTTAAAGTCTTCCTTGCTTCACGCAATGTCAGAACTTTGTCTTCAGATCTCAAAATTGACACGTATCTTGACGTCACGGCAAACATAAAAGCCGATGAACTTGGCATCTGTTGAAACAGAAGAAGCAGTGAATCTGGTGGCGGAATGGCACATGGGTGACCAAGTTTTCTTGGTAGAGCATTCGACTGCAAAACGAGAAATGGAGGGGTTGGGTTATTGTCAAGAAAAGAAATGCTGAAGCACATCAAAAGTTGCGACCTCATTTCACCTAGGATTGCAGTTTTGATCCTGAGGCTGACGGGACGCCGCACAATAAAGATTATTCAAGCACATGCACTAGCGCAAAACAAGAATCAAATTCCGGAAGAGGCTGATGAAGATATTGAAGGGTTCTACCAAGAATTAGAAGAGCCATGCAAGTCAGATCAACCTACATGGTGGATTCAGGGCGACTTCAACGCTACTGTCGGAAAGAAGATAAACAAAGCGAAGGCTGCGTTGGAGTTTCGGAATGGGTATAAGAAACAAAAGAGGATCCCGCCTTATAACTTCGCTGTTAGCAACCACTTGAACATTATGAATACTTGTTTCCAGAAGACGCAAAAAGGCAGTGGACTTGGAGAAGCGCTGATGGTCGAACTTTAAACCAAATGAAATTCGTCTTGACTGGCACAAGGTGCATTTTTATTTTTCTGATGTATCAGTTATGGGAGAAAAGATTTTATAGCACGGGTTCAGATCACGGTTGCTACGCTCAACATTAATGTTGAACGCTAAACGTGAAAATGCGATATTGAAGAATGGATGTCCCCAAGAAGAAACCTAAATGCCGATACGTTCTCGAATCTGATGGAAACTATCGACTTCTCGATGAACTGCACAAATAGTGATAAAAGACTATGAGTTGGTCGCTAACATTCTGAAGGCAGCGGACCTTGCAAGTGAAGTGAAGAAATCCTACCAACAAGGAAAAGACGTATCCGACACACTACGCTGTTGCTGATGAGAGTTAGAGCCCCAACGAATAGCAGATGGCACTGCAATCGGAGAAGACTACAAAGCATTGTGCAAAGAGATCAGGAAAAGTTTACAATCGGATTATGAACGAATATCGGAAGATTAAGCTAAGGGAGACTGCACAGAAAGAAAAAAAGTATCAAAAGAATCGGAAGGGATTTACAGCTGAAAAAAAATTGCCTACGCACTGAAAGATGCCGACGGAAACGTACCACACATAGAATAAAAATGAAAGGAATCTGTGAAAACTCTATAGTGAATGATGCAACTAGGGTGAAGATAAACGAAATTAAACCGCATATCAAAAAAGAAGAAATTCCAGTTGTTGACATGGGATGAGGTAGAAGTTACCATCAAGAAGATTGAACCCAACATATGCCCCGGAATTGACAGGATAACAGCAAATACTTAAAAGCGGGGGGCTATTTGCTTCAAAAGGAAAGCAGAATGATTTATTTACTATTTTTTTAAAAAGGGGTGCGATTACGAAAGCCTGGTCAACTCGAAAACTGTGCTGTTTGAAGAAAAAGGCGTTCATAAGATCTCGGTAACTATCGTCCGTATACCAACTCCTGTCTCAGCTAAATAAGATTTGATCACAAGACTGTTGTTGCAGCGAATATCCCATCAACTGGAACTCAGCAAGAACAAGCGGGATTCAAAGCTGGATACTCCACTCAAGATCATATTCACGTCTCAGTCAGTTTTGGAGAACAGCAAAGAAAAGCAGCGGCCGGTATGTTTAGCTTTCGTCGACTATCGCAAAGCGTTTTGATTCTGTGGAAACCACTGCTATAATCAACGCGTTACCGAAGCTGATGTAAACCTGCTTACGTCGACATCGTAAAACTCATAGTTGAAGAAAGCACAACTGACATAAAGCTCTTTTATCCGAAACGTGTCATATACAAATATAAGTAAAGGATCCCGTTAAGGAGATACGACCTCCCCGACTCTTCTTACAGCAACCTAGAATCTGTTTTTCAAAAAATGATTCACCAGGGCGGAATTATGATTGATGGTGAAAAGCTCACTCACTACTCTATGTGGACGACTGCGTTACCTTTTGCAAATAACCCTACGGAACTGCACAAGACTTCAACAACTAAAAGGCCTCTCAAAGAAGTTGGGTTGAGGTGAATTTAGACAAAGTGGATGCGATTGAATACTGCATCACGGGGATCATTCGCACAAAAGAAACAGAGATTGAAGAAGTTAAAGATTACATATATCTAGGAAGAAGATTTCAATCAAACACGATCTCGCTAATGGCGAATGGATAAAAACGCCAGCAGGTTGGTCCCTTCAATAATAACCGCACCGTACTTACCGATCAGGTCCCCAATGAACATCAGCGCATCCTTTTTAATTCTAGCTGTATTGCCGGCAATGTTGTATGCCTGTGAAACATGGGCTAGAAACAAAGAACGATGAAAAGAAGTTTGGCTGTAACGGATGAAGAGCTATGGAAAGAAGAAACTGCGGGAGTTGCCGCAGGAGACAAGGTTAGTATCGAGGAACTGAGACAAAGAACGGGGTGTGGATGTGGTAGACGAAAAGTATGCCAGCAAAAAGAAGATTGGCTGGACATGTTGCTCGATTGCAAGACAACAGTTGGACATTGCGGTTAACAAACTGGCTCCCGAGGAACCACAAACGACCTCAAAGAAGACCACATACCGAGGGACGAGCCATGGTGAAACTATTCGCGCAAACGATGGAAGCAGAAAGCCACAAGACAGGATATTTTGGCGTTCGGTGGGCTTGCGCTCACGACTGCAGCTACGACAGGTCGAAAGGTGAAGGTGAAAGGTGAATGGGACCTACAGTTTGATAGGTTTTCATGGAATTACCACAGCTGGAGATGGCCTCCGAAAAAATTCCAATCCGACATCCCGAAGACGTTTGATGGCCGCAGAATTTGGAGTCACTTGTAGTCGGGCTAATGCAGCTGCAAAGCCACTTTTGAAAACATCAAGTGGCGAGTTGAAAATGTCGCATTTGTGCATCTCATTGCCAATTTCAGTGAACTTCGACAGCTATTGATGCAAAATATAGGTACGCACTTACTTTTATAGATTACTGTTGTGATTCGGGTTGAGTATGAATTGCAATAATTGAATTTCTCAACACTTTACATGGTTTCAGTTCATATGAGCATTTATATGCTCGTCCACACATAATTTTATAGCGATTCGCTTCTGAGTGACTTTGAGCCGTAAACTGAAAAGATCAGAGCTTTTTCATGCTTCGTGTAATCACTCAATTGCGCAATCAAACAATTTTCCGATAATTCTTCAGAAGTGGGCGATGGAGTTGAAAAATCAGAAATTGTCGCTCACTGCAAATGGCCATCTCTCTACGCCCTTTTGCAAATTTGAGTTTCTGAATCACCTGAGTAGCATATCATGTATATGTGTTTTGTATGTGTCCGCTTTCTGTTCGATATCTTCAATTCGGGAGGCACCGAACTTCGTAATTTGGTGAGTCTATTATGGATTATAGGTTATCTCTTTATGCCACATTCCACCTTGAATCATCGAAATCGAGAAAAGTTATAAACGTGCGAAAAATCTGTGCATATTTCAGACGCTTTTTCGTTCGAAGCCTAACAAATCCAACGAATAGACTGGGAAGCGTGCCAGAACTGGCGTGATACGCACCTCTGCGATCCCGACTGACCGCTTCTAGAAGTTATCAATAGTAGCAATATGCGGAATGCTGCCTTCGCATTTTTTTAACCTGACCGCTTGGGAGATCTTCTGATGGAGATTCTCTCTATTTTTAATGAGAATGGCGTAGGGGAAAAGCAGCTTATATAAGATACGTGAGAGCATTCCTATTTAAAATTTCATAGCTTCTTTTAATCTTGAAAGATTGATGCCAATGGTAGTACTGATGCAGTCTACGATGCAAATACAGGTGGAATTTGCTTCTGTTATTATCGAGTTAAAACTGAGAGGAGGTGGGGGACAGACAGACATCAACAGTCGAGATAGGATGTGGTAATGTGCTTTGCACGCTACAGTGGAATGAAGTAAGCTTTAATCATCTATCTCGTGACTTCTTGAAAAAGAATGTGGCATGAGAGTTGTGAAATAATGCTCTTGCAAAAGCAGGTGTGCGCACAGAAAATAAACCTGAAATAAACGTTCAAACAAAATATTAAGTCATAACACAAAGGGTATTTAGCACATATTTTCCATTTTGATAGCTTTTGCTGACGACAATTTGGAGAGTCTTTGCGTTGCTGAAAGCCCGTTGTGTTGTTCACTTCGAGATGTGTTGACGTATCGAAGAGAAAAAGAGTTCATGAGATGAGGTCACACTTCTTTTTGCAAACAGCATTTTCCGTTCGTGAAGAATTTTTTTCTCAAGTTTTGCTTTTGCATCATGCTAAGAATGCAAAGAATTTTTCCTCCAAAATTACTTTTCGAAATCTCACCTCATTTTAATTTTTTACGGTCGGACTCGAAATCCATCGAAGGAATAACATCTCTTCATCCCTTTCCCTACCTGCTTAACCGGAAGCTGCAGCACGCTGATGGTATGTGGTTTATTTTATTTTTTTCAGAGCAATATTTATGCAGTTTCATATGAAGGCACCGCCTACCATCCGAATACGGAAGTGTTGTCCAGAGAGCCATTGTTGGTGAAGAGGCAGATAGCTTTATTCTGCTAAATTATGACCGTCTTATTGGCACCTCGTTGTGCAGAAAAATTGATAATTGTGTGCTGCTTAAGAGCTGAACTTCTGTTTTTGTGTCTGCTTAATCGAGTTTTGAAAGAGATCTCATCATTCAGTTTTATTTATGAGCGTTTCGTTGCCTTCGATCACACACTTGATAACAAGGTGCTGTCGCGTAATACTGATTGGAGTTCGCCACAGTACTTTTATGTCACAGCACATTTTGTTGCTTGACCATCTCGCTGGCCGTTTGACGTGCTACCTCGAGTAACGGCTGTCTTGCATATTGTTGTTCTGTTTATTAATGATAATGATAAAGCATCGAAAGTTGTTCATCCTGTTCTCGAATACCTAACACACTCGTGTCTAGACGTCAAGTTGCTAACCGGTGCTTCCGCACGTGATTCAACATCATGTGATGTTAAGGGATGCGTTGCGTTCTTTCAAGTACCATCGTGAAACCTTGAAGAGAGGAATCTAAAGCAGTGCAGAGATGAACATTTGTAATTCAGCGTTTGGAGTTCACCTTCATCCCCTTCCCCCCTTCCCTGTCGCGGAGGCTTCTGTGGGCTCTCTCATCACTGTGAGGGGTTTTAAAAAAGCTGTTCTTGCAATCAAGGCTGGAAAAATTCTTTATAGAGGCGCAGGAACGTGAGAAAACTCCGTGAAGAAGTATGCTCCAACAAGACACGCTGAAGGGAAGCGTGATGCATAGCTGTTAGTAGATAAACAGCAATTCCTTGCAAAAGGGGATACAGGGACACAACGTACATAATCAGAAAGGACAACGGTGAACGGATAGTCCCTCAACGAGCTCATAAAGACATTCGCCCATATGTTGTCAAACAAAGCATCATTGTCTGATAGAATTACAAATAAAACACTGAAGGCGAAAAAAAATCCAACTGTGCCAGGATTTTTTTAACTGCACCATTTGAGGGGAAAACACTGAGAAATATGAACTTGCAAATGTGACGCGAAAAATGCGCCAAATCGTAGGCTCTATCTCAACTGTCCCGCGTGTCGGAATCCTTTGAACTTCGTATTTATACAAAACTTTACGTTTCAAATGAGGCCGAAATGCCATGTCTTCACACTATATTTCGCGGTAATCTTCCACAAAGACTCATTTAATCGATGTCATAGAAGAAATGGACCTCACAAAAGAGTACGAGGGTTCCTGCCATTTGCGCATCTGCTCTGCATCACTTTTCCTACGCAATTCGAAAACAGTGCAACATTACCACGTTGACTATTCGCATGATCCCTAAAGAATGGACGTAACATAGCTGAAAAACGCTCACACCAGCTTTGACGCATAAGGCTGGTCAGGCATTGAAATTTATGCTGCAGTAAGGTGGCAAGTATACTTCAAAGGACAATTATTCAAGTAATGCGATGTTGCCTTAGAGGTTGTGTTCAACTGTTTTGTGGACACGTCGTATGTTGGAAGGTATTTTACTGTGTCGTCAGGCAATGAAGAAAGGCATGGAAATCGCTGTGTGATAATGACGTCAAGAAAAGCAGTTTCCTCAGTGCCGTTACGCCTCTCGGATATTCCGCACACGTTTTCCATATTATGCTGCAAGTTAATTTTTTATGGGGATATACAGTGAGCATGACTTAGTCGCCTAAATGTCTATATCGTTTTCAGATATCATATTTAACTAGCGTCCAATTTCGCACGTGGAGAAGACGATTTTGAATGGATCAAGCTATAATAAAATAGTGAATGCGCAATTCATAAGGGTAATATCGAATAGACCTCACCGCCTAAAAGCAGGTGGGATGTGAATGAGAATGGAAAGGTGAAACGAAAAAATTCCCAATAAAATAAAGGTCAAAATAAAGGAGATTTGAGCATGATGACGTTGAAATTGTACTTTTTGGTTGCCTTCTAAAAAGTAGAAATGAGGCTTCAAGATGACTTCACTATCACCGGGTCACACGTCTCTTTGACACCATTTGAGTCCTTTTGCCTTCAAAGCGGTTCAGTTCTTTGCAGTCACAAATCCACAGGCAGTTGGCGGCGCCCACTACGCAGTTTTGAAAAACTCGACAGTGCCAATCGATGGATTTTTTGCTTCGATAATGAAAATTTGTTTAAAGTTTTTTTCGTCGATATGATGATCCCTTTCGTTCGGATAAATCCTTGAAATGCTCATAAATACGTGTATTCCCCCCGAATCGTTTCATTTCTGCAAGTTTTCAAAAGAGAATAAATCGTTTCCTCCGCTCGTCGGAAACAAGAGGTGAGTTGCGTTCTCTTCAACTCTCCATTAATACTGTTCAGCATGCGCAGTCATTTGTTATAAGACAAATATATGCTTAATCCTGCTCACCTCACATTACACCTTGACATCGTTTCACAAGTAAGTCGAGTTCCTCTCAGCACTGAAAATGAATGCTAAAGAAATTGAAAGTGTATGTATGTAATTAATCAACTTTTGCATGAATTTTAACATTCATTTCATTCCGTCTTCAATCTGCATTATGCGATAATATTTCCGGTTTCTCTGTCACATTGGCTCCATAAATTTAAATCGATTAAATAAAAAGTCTGACGTCAAAGTTCGGATGAATGGCGAATAGCAACACCTTTTTGAGTCGGTTTCAGAAAAGGCGATCTTAAGTGAGACGAAATGTAGAGATATATCAAAATTGACCACTATACTTCAGCTGCCAAATAAATCCTTCGGGTTGTCAAAACATCCAATACGTCACTAAGAAGTTCTGAAATAACCTTGGGTTTCTTGGGCATTTTATGCGACGTTGCAGTCTATATGCTTCGTAGAAATGATTTCTAGTATACTCTCTATTACCTTTATAATTTTATAAAACCTACAATTCGACAAATATGGAATTGAAACATGAAAAACCATATCAATCCCGACGGTCAGTTTCAGTTGAATGAACCTACCAAAGCAAATGAAAAATTCATTTTTATTTTAATGAGACATTTTTGGATCGCTTATATTTCATTCGAACGAAATCGGCATTTTTGTTTTCGTTTCAACCTCGAGAAAATTTTTCACTACTGCCAACAGAATTGAAACTTTGGAACTAACTTCTCATCCGTCGTTTTGGATGCATTATTTTATCAGTTGTTTGCTTAGTCGTTTCGTCGGTTTTCTTATTGTTCAATACAGGTTCAATATCCAATTGCATTCCTGTAAAAGTGGATCATAAATTTTTGTGGAATACAACTCATCCTTTATGGTTTCGAAGAAAACAGTGTGCAAAATCGACGTACATGAACGTCACCTAAGGCTGAAAATGCCACATTTAATTTACAGCTTACAATTTGGTAGAAGGAGGATGACGTCATCCAGAGGGGGAACTGTTACGATATTTATCGCGACTGCTCGCTGATGCAAACGAAACAAGTGCTTGCTGATCGCCCGATTAGAAGTGGAGCTCATAGAGATATCACTGTTTGTACATACAGCTGGCATGCAAGATGGCGGGTCATGAGTTTCCGCGGCGTCAACTGCACCAACAAGCATAGTACAACAAATGCACCCCGAAGGTTCAACGACTGTTAAACCGTGGCTTCGATTGGCTGGCTGCGATCTCGTTTCTTTGCGGTTGTATTTCGCCGTCTATGAGTGATAGTGTGTCATCAGCGTTGACTTCGTTTAAATGCTACTTTAAATGTGCATCAGCGCAATAACAGCCTAGTGTAACGTCGTTTTAATGCTAATTTTGAAGCCGTCTTTGTGGGAGGGCTATGTCACGTACAGAGTAGCTTCCTTCCTTCCTTCCCGAACTTTTTTAGGCTTTAGAGTTTGCTGCTGGTATGCACGAGTGAATTTTCTGATTGTCATTGTATGAATTTCAGGCGGTTTTGTTTGCGACTGTGTGCGCTTTCGTTGTTGGGGTGAGCTGATGTCCTGGTTTTATTGTGTGCGTGTTTACCGTCGTTTTTTATGCACTAAAGATTCAATTACTCAAGTTTGAGGTGCGGTTCAAAAAGACAGCGCCAAAGTGCATACAAGAAATCTGTGTAGACGGAATACGAAATTTGGGAAACCATCTCAGCATTGTGCGATATATTATTGGGTAACTGATGGGGCAAAAGTGGTCCTTGGCAAAATTTTCACTGTTTGTTGGCCTATCACTCTCGGTGTTCGCGTACGTTGGGGACATATTCACAGTTTTCTTGGCCTCCACAGAGGAGTTATAAAAATTGGTGATCTCTGACCTTTAACAAAGATTCCAAAAATTTCTTTCCTCCTAACGTTCCTTCATATACCAGCAGTTCCATGCTGATATATGAAGGAACGTTACTATCTGTTGTCAACCACAAAGGCGTCCCACAGCCTATATCTTCTCAGTGTACACCCTTCACTGTTTGTCCTAGATCACTTGCTTGGACAGCAAAACACAGTATTTTGAAAAAAAAGCTTGCATATGAGTTATTGGCGCTTTTGACGAAGGAATATAAATGCATTTTGCGACCATTCGAAGTAAATAAAAATACCGCAGCGGCAGCGGTTTTTATGGCTTCCGTGCAACAAGAATGAGAATCGATGAAGAGAATGCTTGTGGTTAAAAACGCACTCTCAAGTATCCAAAAAGCAGAATGTCAGTTGCTAGTAAACGCTAGTGGTGCAACTATAGAAGTGTTGCACAAGTTACAGCTGTTGACATTGGCGAGTAGCTAGGCTAATAAATTGTAGTATATAGGGGGGGTAGGGGAGCGAAGAAAGGAAAAGGTTATTGAATTTTCTTTTCGGAGGGAAACAGGCACTAAAGCACCATACCATGCAATTTTGTTTGCTTTAACAATCATTTTTTGAAAGAGTCGCTCATGTTCACCGCCTGTGAACCAAGGAAAAATATCTTACCAATACACAGTTGGTATATCCATGCACCGACAACCGCTCCTATCATTGGTCCCCATAATGGAATCAAAACCACGTATATATTGCGATAACTGAAAATGTATCAACATTCACAGGTGCAGTTGGATCTGAATGAAAAACGTGCAACGCATAACTGCGATACAAATTGTTAGGGATCATAACCATACAGTCAATGGATTTCCATTTATTAGAGTAGCGTCGCGTTTCGGTGATGGTGTGTTTATCGGATGTTTCAAACGGCTTCAGTGATGTGTTTCAACGGGTGGCTTCGACCAATGCGCATATCCACACCAAAATTTTTCTTTGTCTATTTCTTTACATATCGAATATGCGTGCGTGGAAGCAGAATATTTGGTGGGCAGTGCATTCAATATAACAACTCGCTTTTCAAGCAAATTGTCGCACATATTTGCATATTTGTGACAATTTTGCCTATAAAAGATCGAAAACTGTTCTCCAGAGATCGAACTGCATCACGTGGTAAAAATTTCTCTTCTTAGCAGCGACAACTAAGCGCACTCTTGCTCTGACGGTTTATGTGCTTGGTTTGAATCACACAAGATATTGAAATGTTTAGATTTGAACACGATCGTTTCTGAACTTTTCCATTGTAAAGGTAAGGTTGTTTCTTGGAAAGAAGCTAACATGCCTGAATGTTTCGATCCCATACAGCAAACAACGTGAATATTCGAGGGCCCAAGTCTCTTCTGGATTGATCGCATAGCCACAGTTCATTCCAACGCTCATACCAATCAATGCAACAAGTAAGCCGATCAACAAAGGTTGAAGGTGATCCGGAATTTTGTTGTTTTTATCTGTTATAAGGCTTACGCAGATGCACAGAAACGCAGGTTCCCATAATCTGCAACTCCATTTGTTGATTACCAATTGCTGAGATGTAAGAAAAGGCAATTCACTCTTTCAGAGGATACAACAAATCAAATGTTCCCAATTTTTAAATCGTTTAAACGCATTTGTTACTTCTCCAGTGGTACCAATCGCGTGAATTAGGTTTACACATACAAAACGTTAGAAATCATCAAACAGTATTTTCAAAGTTCGGCTGAAAACGACATCTTTTACAGCGTAGTATAACTTCGGCATACATCTCGCCTCGCAGAGTACTGAACAGCTGAATTCAAGAATTAAACAGTCGAGTTCTCTGCAGTCGTGGAAAACATGCGTTCTTTTTTGCTTCACAGAAAACTGCAATGAAGAATATTGGAGGGAGAGACAGGGAGTGGCGAGGAAGGGGAAGAGAGTGATAAACGACACGCTTATTTCCTCCCCCCCCCCCCCCCCACTCTTTAAAAAGAAATCCGTTTGTCATACATGCTCCTGCATGGAATAATCAGTATGCTTTATCAAGGCTTGGCAACTTGAGCAAAACATCTGTGCAATACGGAAGTGAAAATGCCGGTGAATGTTTTGCCATACCTGATCGACCAGACCACCAATAACTGTGAGATATGGTTTCGGATATGTGGCAAATACGCCAGCCGTTGCTAACGGTCCTGATACTTGTCGTTCTCCTCCATCGAAGCTCGTGATTGCATCTTACAAAAATCCGTATAAATATTTTTATTGAATTTCAGATGCAGTTTTTTCCACATTACTTTCTGCTTACGTATCGTATTTTTTGCCTTTGAATTTATATTGTTCTGCTTATATGATATCGTTCACGTTAATTTTAATTAATATTCACTAAATTTATTGTTTTTCACTTTATACCACAGTTGCGTTACAAATTTGGCGTATGGTGCCAGCGAAAGAGTGCACCATTATGGCGCTGACAACACAGAGTCGGCTTGCCGTTTCGATGGTTAAATGTAACGAAGCATCACGTTTAGTTGACATCCAGCTGATTGCATATTGCCATTGCCTTTCGATGGCAATGGAATGAACTCATCAAAACAGCAGTTGTTTCCTGAATGAAAGACAATGAAAATAACCGACTCGCAAGAGGAAAAGTCGCATTAACAAACCGTAATAGATCATAAAGGTGAGCAAAGCTCCGAAGAATGCGCCCAAGTCTGCGCGATACTATAGACGGCACATTTAAGTCCTGATAGTCGACCCATCGTGAATAAGAAGAATGAACCCGCTGGATTCAGATGACTTCCTAATACATGCTCATTTTAAAGTCACACTGACACTGTTCCGAAGAGGAAATGCCGTGTGCACTGTTTTTCAACTGCATCGCTTTCGTTAATTTATTCCTTTGACCCACAACTAAGGTACATTTAGCCGTTTTCATATTGTAGACTAGGTGGAAACAAGCAAAAGTTTGTTCTGAAACTAACAGTGAGCTGAAACCGATCCAAGAAAGCATCTGCACTTAATGGCGCATTCTCTTCATTCAGAAGAGTACCTGGAGCTGGTATTGCATTGTAAATCCATCTGTAGGCATAAAGATCAAGAAAGAAGAAACCTTTGATCACGTCCATAACCGAATTGGTCAAAATGGGAATGGGCCAAACAGCTAAAGTTTAGTACTGTGTTAACTGAACAGATGATAACTAAGGCACGGGCCTGCCTAAATATCATCAGTGCGCAGCTAAAGGATGAACGGAAGGTGCAGTTAGCATTTGGTACACCAACACCGTTCTTTTCGCTATATTGCTGAAGGCACTTGTCCATTGCGCTACCCCTGCAGTGGTTCCTTTCATTTTGAAACTATTTCATGTCAGCAGGCATATCCGCTAAGCATGAATAAGAGATGAATGAATCGATTTATCACCGGATATGTAGAAGCCTGCGTAGACAGCAAAGGTAAGCACCAAACCCATCCGATATTCACTCCAAACCACGTATTAACGGTCCCGCGCGAGAGAACAACTGCGCGCTTACACAGCAACCGCCCAACTGAAAGCAATAAGTGTAATTCGAGCATGATCACGCAACTTGCAACAATACAATATGAGAGGCATTAATTCGGACGTGTCAGCTGTCGGAACACTCACCTATGTAACTATCATGCGCCGACTGGTAGATGTAAGAATGTCTGCCGTAAATGGAATGGAGCATACGTTTAAAGAGTGAACAACAAGCTGGATCAGCGCGTAACTGGGAGCGTCGTTAAAATAGGGTTCACACCAAGTAAGCACTATGTGTCTTGTGCAATTTTCCCTAGTTTTCTTAAAGTATATTACAAGTGCATAATGAGCAAGTGTGCTCATGTCTGCGTGAGTCCGTCTGTCTGTATGTCGATTCCGATACGCTCTTAAAGGTGAATATATCCAATAACACAGTCCAACTAGTATTTATACGAAATAATTATTGTTGATGCTTTAATGTCGTTCCATTTCCGAAAGAAAACCTCTGTCAGTGAATAAAATGTCGGTTTTGGTTTTTTGTAAATAACGAATATTTGGAGCTGACCATCAGAAGAGCTGTGCTGAAAAACTCAGACAACGCGCATCGAATGAGATCGCTTTGAATGTGCACATTCGGACGGAACCTTTTCGACATAATCCATATTCCCGTTTTGAACGACTCCAATGGCTGCCAATTACCTCTGTAATCGTGCGGCGGTTGATCAATTACGATCTGAATGTTTGGATGCGAGCACGGCGGGAAGTGATTTCGTCTACATTCCTCTGCATGCTGTCTTTACCACATGTTGAGAGGTGAGAACGAATTCTAATTACATATGCAATGTAGCGATAAGTCACTTGACCAGTAGTCGTCTATGGAAACAAGGTTAAACCTGTGAACGTCTACGAATATATCACGTCAACTGCAACCTTCTTTCTGGAAATCGAAAACGATGATGAAATCAATCGAGAGTGAAAGATTACCGCGGATGCGTGCCGATTACCGGTGAAGCTCTCCTGCACGCCGCTGAACGCCTCGACCACGTCAAGCTTGGACACAGCCACTCGAAGTTAGTGACGGACTGATTAATGAATTACCCTGAAGGATAGTGCACAACGAATGGCAGTGAATTTGCATACTTATAGCGCTATTCAAAATTCAAATAATATTGGTAGGGTTAAGTAAATTTTCAGCTACGAATTCCACTCAGAATTATCCTCTTCACCAGCTTCCTTAACTCGGCGCCGTAAAGGATTCATGATGTCATTACATACGACATATTTGCTCCACCAATGGACCTCACACTGGTGTGCTTAGCTGCAAGCCATCCAGCGCCTCCCCAGGTTGCGGATGGGGAACGGCCGTCGGATAACGGTTACAGCGCGAATTAGCGGGGGCGGACGAGCAGCGGCGTAATCCAACAGGGTGTGGCTTGACTGACGGTGGCGCGTCATTCTCACGTAAAAAGCCACAATGCCCGTTGACTGATTCGTGTCAACGACGTAGTACCGTCCGCCGTAAAAGACCGCAGCTCCCTCTGCCTTGAGGCTAATCCTTGGGTGGATAAAGGCTAGAAGAGTCAACTCCGAAATAAAATCACCCCTCTGCCTTGAGGTAATTCTTGGGGGAAATAAAGGCTAGGAGAGCTCACTCCGAAATAAAAGCATCCAGCGGCTATAGGGTCAAGAGGGCCAGCACCCCGAATGGCATTGCCGCAAAAGTTAATTTGCTAAAAACCGAATACGTATTATCCAAATGTCTTTCGGAATAGGACTTCTGGACGGTTGGCCAACGAGTAAAGAACAACGGAATGGTTAAAGTCTTCCTTGCTTCACGCAATGTCAGAACTTTGTCTTCAGATCTCAAAATTGACACGATCTTGACGTCACGGCAAACAAAAAAGCCGATGTAATGGCATCTGTGAAACAAGAAGAAGCAGTGATCTGGTGGCGGAATGGCACATGGGTGACCAAGTTTTCTTGGTAGAGCATTCGACTGCAAAACGAAAATGGAGGGGTTGGGTTTATTGTAAGAAAAGAAATGGTGAAGCACATCAAAAGTTGCGACCTCATTTCACTAGGATTGCAGTTTTGATCCTGAGGCTGACGGGACGCCGCACAATAAAGATTATTCAAGCATATGCACCAGCGCAAAACAATAATCAAACTCCGGAAGAGCTGATGAAGATATAGAAGGGTTCTACCAAGAATTAGAAGAGGCCATGCAAGTCAGATCAACCTACATGGTGATTCAGGGCGACTTCAACGCTACTGTCGGAAAGAAGATAAACAAAGCGAAGGCTGCGTTGGAGGTTTCGGAATGGGTATAAGAAACAAAAGAGGATCCCGCCTTATAACTTTCGCTGTTAGCAACCACTTGAACATCATGAATACTTGTTTCCAGAAGAGCGAAAAAAGGCAGTGGACTTGGAGAAGCGCTGATGGTCGGACTTTAAACCAAATTGATTTCGTTTTGAGTGACACAAAGCGCATTTTTTCTGATGTATCAGTTATGGGAGAAAAGATTATTAGCAGGGGTTCAGATCATCGGTTGCTACGCTCAACATTAATGTTGAACGCTAAACGTGAAAATGCGATATTGAAGAATGGATGTCCCCCAAGAAGAAACCTAAATGCCGCACGTTCTCGAATCTGATGGAAACTATCGACTTCTCGATGAACTGCACAAATAGTGATAAAGACTATGAGTTGGTCGCTAACATTCTGAAGGCAGCGGACCTTGCAAGTGAAGTGAAGAAATCCTACCAACAAGGAAAAGACGTATCCGACACACTACGCTGTTGCTGATGAGAGTTAGAGCCCAACGAATAGCAGATGGCACTGCAATCGGAGAAGACTACAAAGCATTGTGCAAAGAGATCAGGAAAAGTTTACAATCGGATTATGACGAATATCGGAAGATAAAGCTAAGGGAGACTGCACAGAAAGAAAAAAGTATCAAAAGAATCGGAAGGGAGTTACAGCTGAAAAGAAAATTGCCTATCGCACTGAAAGATGCCGACGGAAGACGTACCACACATAGAATAAAAATGAAAGGAATCTGTGAAAAATTCTATAGTGAATGTATGCATCTAGGTGAAGATAAACGAAATTAAACCGCATATCAAAAAAGAAGAAATTCCAGTTGTAACATGGGATGAGGTAGAAGTTACCATCAAGAAGATGAAGCCCAACATATGCCCCGGAATTGACAGATAACAGCAGAATACTTAAAACGGGGGGGCTATTTGCTTCAAAAGGCAATAGCAGAAGATTTACGTTCTATTTTTAAAAAAGGGTGCGATTACGAAAGACTGGTCAACTTCGAAAACTGTGCTGTTGAAGAAAAAAGGCGATTCAGAAGATCTCGGTAACTATCGGCCGATAACACTCCTGTCTCAGCTAAATAAGTTGTTCACAAGACTGTTGTTGCAGCGAATATCCCATCAACTGGAACTCAGCAGAGAACAAGCGGGATTCAAAGCTGGATACTCCACTCAAGATCATATTCACGTCTCAGTCAGTTGTTGGAGAAGAGCAAAGAATATCAGCGGCCGGTATGTTTAGCTTTCGTCGACTATCGCAAAGCGTTTGATTCTGTGGAAACCACTGCTATAATCAACGAGTTACACGAAGCTGATGTAAACCCTGCTTACGTCGACATCGTAAAACTCATTGGTGAAGAAAGCACGAGTGACATAAAGCTTTTAATCCGAAACGTGTCATATACAAATAAATAAAGGAGTCCGTTAAGGAGATACGACCTCCCCGACGCTCTTTGCAGCAACCTAGAATCTGTTTTTCAAAAAATGATTCACCAGGGCGGAATTATGATTGATGGTGAAAAGCTCACTCACCTGCTCTATGTGGACGACTGCGTACTTTTGCAAATAACCCTACGGAACTGCACCAAGACCTTCAACAACTAAAAGACCTCTCAAAAGAAGTTGGGTTGAGGTGAATTTAACGAAGACAAAGTGGATGAGAAATGAATACTGCATCTGGGGATCATTCGCACAAATGAAACAGAGATTGAAGAAGTTAAAGATTACATATATCTAGGAAGAAGATTTCAATCAAACGATCTCGCTAATGGCGAATGGATAAGAAGACGCAGAGCAGGGTGGTCGCCTTCAATAATAACTGCACCGTACTTACCGATCAGGTCCGCCAATGAACATCAGCGCATCCATTTTTAATTCTACTGTATTGCCGGCAATGTTGTATGCCTGTGAAACATGGGCTAGAACAAAGAACGATGAAGAGAAGTTTGCTGTAACGGAAAGAGCTATGGAAAGAAGAATCTGCGGAGTTGCCGCAGGAGACAAGGTTAGTATCGAGGAACTGAGACAAAGAACGGGCGTGTGTGATGTGGTAGACGAAATGTATGCAGCAAAAAGAAGATTGGCTGGACATGTTGCTCGATTGCAAGACAACAGTTTGGACATTGCGGTTAACAAACTGGCTCCCGAGGAACCACAAACGACCTCAAAGAAGACCACATACAAGAGGGACGAGCCAATGGTGAAACTATTCGCGCAACGATGGAAGCAGAAAGCACAAGACAGGATATTTTGGCGTTCGGTGGACTTGCGCTCACGACTGCAGCTACGACAGGTCGAAAGGTGAAAGGTGAAAGGTGAATGGACCTCACAGTTTAATAGGTTTTCATGGAATTACCACAGCTGGAGATGGCCTCCGAAAAAATTCCAATCCGACATCCCGAAGACCGTTTGATGGCGCAGAATTTGGAGTCACTTGTAGTCGGGCTAATGCAGCTGCAAAGCACTTTTGAAAACATCAAGTGGCGAGTTGAAAATGTCGCAGTTGTGCATATCATTGCAACATTTCAGTGAACTTCGACAGCTATTGATGCAAAATATAGGTACCGCACTTACTTTATAGATTACTGTGATTCGGGTTGAGTAAGAGTTGCAATAATTGAATTTCTCAACACTTTACATGGTTTCAGTTCATATGAGCATTTATATGCTCGTCACACATAATTTTATAGCGATTCGCTTCTGAGTGACTTTGAGCCGTAAACTGAAAAGATCCAGAGCTTTTTCATGCTTCGTGTAATCACTCAAATTGCGCAATCAAAACAATTTTCCGATATTTCTTCAGAAGTGGGCGATGGAAGTTGAAAAATCAGAAATTGTCACTCACTGCAAATGGCCATCTCTCTACGCCCTTTTGCAAATTTGAGTTTCTGAATCACATGAGTAGCATATCATGTATATGTGTTTGTATGTGTCCGCTTCTATGTTCGATATCTTCAATTCGGGAGGCACCGAAACTTCGTAATTTGGTGAGTCTATTATGGATTATAGGTTATCTCTTTATGCCACATTCCACCTTGAATCATCGAAATCGAGAAAAGTTATAAACGTGCGAAAAATCTGTGCATATTTCAGACCCGCTTTTCGTTCGAAGCCTAACAAATCCAACGAATAGACTGGGAAGCGTGCCAGAACTGGCGTGATACGCACCTCTGCGATCCCCGACTGACCGCTTCTAGAAGTTATCAATAAGTAGCAAATATGCGGAATGCTGCCTTCGCATTTTACTTAACCTGACCGCTCGCGGAGATCTTCTGAATGAGATTCTCTCTATTTTAATGCGAATGGCGTTAGGGGAAAAGCAGCTTATATAAGATACGTGAGAGCATTCCCTATTTAAATTTTCATAGCTTCTTTTAATCTTGAAGGTTTGATGCCAATTGTAGTACTGGATGCAGTCCTACGATGCAAAATACAGGTGGAATTTGCTTCTGTTATTATCGAGTTAAAACTGAGAGGAGGTGGGGGGACAGACAGACATCAACAGTCCAGATAGGATGCTGGCATAATGTGCTTTGCACGCTACAGTGGAATGAAGTAAGCTTTAATCATCTATCTCGGTGACTTCTTGTAAAGAATGTGCATGAGAGTGGTGAAATGCATGCTCTTGCAAAAGCAGGTGTGCGCACAGAAAATAAACGCTGAAATAAACGCTCAAACAAAATATTAAGTCATCAACACAAAGGGTATTTACCACAAATATTTTCTATTTTGATAGCTTTTGCTGACGACAATTTGGAGAGTCTTTGCGTTGCTGAAAGCAGTTCGTGTTTTCACTTCGAGATGTGTTGACGTATCGAAAGAGAAAAAGAGTGCATGAGATGAGGTCACACTTTTTTTGCAAACAGCATTTTCCAGCTTCGGTGAAGAATTTTTTTCTCAAGTTTTGCTTTTGCATCATGCTAAGAATGCAAAGAATAATTTCCTCCCAAAATTACTTTTCGAAATCTCACCTCCATTTTAATTTTTTACGGCTAGACTCGAAATCCATCGAAGGCAATAAACAATCTCTTCATCCCTTTCCCTACCTGCTTAACCGGAAGCTGCAGCACGCTGGTGCTTAACTGTGGTTTATTTTATTTTTTTCAGAGCAATATTTATGCAGTTTCATATGAAGGCACCGCCTACCATCCGAATACGGAAGTGTTGTCCAGAGAAGCCATTGGTTGGTGAAGAGGCAGATAGCTTTATTCTGCTTAATTATGACCGTCTTATTGGCACCTCGTTGTGCAGAAAAATTGATAATTTGTGTGCAATGCTTAAGAGCTGAACTTCTTTTTTGTGTGCTGCTTTAATGAGTTTTGAAAGAGATCTCATCTCATTCAGTTTTATTTATGAGCGTTTCGTTGCCTTCCGATCACACACTTGATAACAAGGTGCTGTCGCGTAATACTGATTGGCAAGTTCGCCACAGTACTTTTATGTCACAGCACATTTTGTTGCTTGACCATCTCGCTGGCCGTTTGACGTGCTACCTCGAGTAACGGCTGTCTTGCATATTGTTGTTCTGTTTATTAATGATAATGATAAAGCATCGAAAGTTGTTCATCCTGTTCTCGAATACCTAACACACTCGTGTCTAGACGTCAAGTTGCTAACCGGTGCTTCCGCACGTGATTCAACATCATGTGATGTTAAGGGATGCGTTGCGTTCTTTCAAGTACCACTCGTGAAACCTTGAAGGAGGAATCTAAAGCAGTGCAGAGATGAACATTTGTAATTCAGCGTTTGGAGTTCACCTTCATCCCCTTCAGCCCCTCTCCTGTCGCGGAGGCTTCTGTGGGCTCTCTCATCACTGTGAGGGGTTTTTAAAAAGCTGTTCTTGCAATCAAGGCTGGAAAAATTCTTTATAGAGGCGCAGGAACGTGAGAAAACTCCGTGAAGAAGTATGCTCCAACAAGACACGCTGAAGGGAAGCGTGATGCATAGCTGTTAGTAGATAAACAGCAATTCCTTGCAAAAGGGGATACAGGGACACAACGTACATAATCAGAAAGGACAACCGGTGAACGGATAGTCCCTCAACGAGCTCATAAAGACATTCGCCCATATGTTGTCAAACAAAGCATCATTGTCTGATAGAATTACAAATAAAACACTGAAGGCGAAAAAAATCCAACTGTGCCAGGATTTTTTTAACTGCACCATTTGAGGGGAAAACACTGAGAAATATGAACTTGCAAATGTGACGCGAAAAATGCGCCAAATCGTAGGCTCTATCTCAACTGTCCCGCGTGTCGGAATCCTTTGAACTTCGTATTTATACAAAACTTTACGTTTCAAATGAGGCCGAAATGCCATGTCTTCACACTATATTTCGCGGTAATCTTCCAACAAAGACTCATTTAATCGATGTCATAGAAGAAATGGACCTCACAAAAGAGTACGAGGGTTCCTGCGCCATTTGCGCATCTGCTCTGCATCACTTTTCCTACGCATTCGAAAACAGTGCAACATTACCACGTTGACTATTCGCATGATCCCTAAAGAATGGACGTAACATAGCTGAAAAACGCTCACACCAGCTTTGACGCATAAGGCTGGTCAGGCATTGAAATTTATGCTGCAGTAAGGTGGCAAGGTACTTCAAAGGACAATTATTCAAGTAATGCGATGTTGCCTTAAGAGGTTGTGTTCAACTGTTTTGTGGACACGTCGTATGTTGGAAGGTATTTTACTGTGTCGTCAGGCAATGAAGAAAGGCATGGAAATCGCTGTGTGATAATGACGTCAAGAAAAGCAGTTCACTCCCAGTGCCGTTACGCCTCTCGGATATTCCGCACACGTTTTCCATATTATGCTGCAAGTTAATTTTTTATGGCAATATATCCTGTGTATGACTTATTTGTCTAAATATATTTACATTGTGGTTCGGAAGTGACGTTTGATCAGCGTCCAAATGAGTAGGTGAGGAGCACCCTTTTGAATTGATCAAGATATGACGAAATAGCAAATGCATAATTTGCAAAAGTTATGTCGAATAGACCTCACCGCCTAAAACTAGGTGAGAGAGAGGATGGCGAGATGGAACACTGAAAATAATTTCCGCCAAAATAAAGCTCAAAATAAAGGAGAGTTGAATATGATGATGGTGATGTGTGTTCTGTTATGAGGTTTCAAGGTGACTTGAGTGTTACCGGGTCGCACTTCTCTTTGAGTTCTTAGTCGTTTTGTTTTCAAACTGTTTCAGTTGTTTTCACTTGTTCCGCAGTTAAAAGCAACAGTAGTTGGTGGCGCCGTTATGCAGTTATAAAAAATATGAGACGTGCTCATTAGAGGAGGTTTTGCTCCCAACACAAAATTTCTCTCAAGAAATCTTCCATCGATAAGATCTCATTCAGGTTGGACAATGTTGAGATGTTCAGAAATACGCGTGTTCCTCTCAATCATCTTCTTTTCTGCAAACGTTCCAACGCGAATGGAGCACTCAGTTTGCTACTTCCCAACCAAAAGATGAGTGTGTTCAAAAATGGAGCGCCAATTCATGATTTTACCCGTAGTCACTCATTGTCAGCAATCATATGCATATTCTGCTCACCTCCAGTTATAATTTGACGTCGTTTCATACATTACTCGACATCTCGTCAGCACTGAAAATGGACGTTGAAGAAGTTGGCAGTGATTTAACAAGTCAACTTTTCCGTTGATTTTAACAGTTATTTTATCCCACTTTATATCTACACACTATGGGAGAATACTGCTAGATTTCTGTCACACTGAGTGTTAAAACTGAGTGAACGGCGAGTGGTCGTACTTCTTCGCTCGTGCTTAAAAAGCCAATTTGAAACGAGATGAAACTCAGAAGTGTATCAAGAGATGACAATCCTACGTCCCATGCCAAATGAATATCAAAACATTTAGCAAGTCGTTAATAAATTGGGAAATATCCTGAGATTCGTTGGCACATTTTATGCGTCGTTTGCAACCATCATCCTTCATAAAAATGATTTACAGCATCACCTTTATTACCTTTATTATTTTATAAAACCTTCAACAAAAACCTTTAAAATTCGACAAATATGTCGCTGAATGAATTGCTTTATAGTATTTTTACTCATATCAATCCCGACGGTCAGTTTCAGTTGAATGAACCTACCAAAGCAAATGAAAATTCATTTTTAAATGAGACATTTTTGGATCGTTTATATTTCATTCGAACGAAATCGGCATTTTTGTCTTCGTTTCAACCTCGAGAAAATTTTCACCACTGCCAACAGAATTGAAACTTTGGAACTAACTTCTCATCCGTCGTTTTGGATGCATTATTTTTATCAGTTGTTTGCTTAGTCGTTTCGTCGGTTTTCTTATTGTTCAATACAGGTTCAATATCCAATTGCATTCCTGTAAAAGTGGATTATAAATTTTTGTGGACACAACTCATCCTTTATGGTTTCGAAGAAAACAGTTGTGCAAAATCGACGTACATGAATGTCACTTATGGCCGAAAATGCCACATTTAATTTACAGCTTACAATTTGGAAGAACGATGAATGACATGATGGAGAGCGAGAGCAATGTTGACTACAGCAATCAAACGTTCCAAAAATTTCTTCCATTATAACGTTCCTCCAAATACCAGCAGTTTCATGCATCTGGGTAATCCCACTGCTTGCCAAAATTTGCTCTCTGTTGTTAACCACTAAGACGTCTCACGCAGCCTAATCGTTTCAGTGTTCACCTTTTACTGATCCTCCAAGATCATTTGCTTGCATAACACAACATAGTATTATGAGTAAAAAGCTTGCAAACTATCTACTGGTGTTTTTGGCAAAAGAAACATAAATGCACTTTGCAGCCAATAAATATAGACAAAAATGTCACAGCGGCAATGCTTTTCATGGCATCCGTGCTCTTCACATGACGATCGATGAAGAGTGGGCTAGGAATGCAATCCGAAGAAATAAAAAGCACAGTGTCAATCAGATGCTCGTGATGCAACTAAATAAGTGTTTCGCAAATTACAGCTGCTGATATTAGCAGGCAGGAAGAATTATAAATCGTAATAGGTAGAAGGGAAGGACAGGCAACAGAGGAAGAAGTCAAAAAATTCTCTTTCGGAGGAAAACAGCTACTAAAAACACCACACTATGCAATTTTGATTGCTTTGACAATCGTTATTTTCAAAAGAGTCGTGCAAATCCAGCACGCCTTGAACCAGAGAGAAACAACTTACCAATACATAGCTGATATATCCATGCACCGACAACCGCTCCTATCATTGGTCCCAACAATGGAATCCAAAACCACGTATAATTACGATAACTAAAAATGTATCAATATTCAAAGGTCCTATTGGGTCTTAATGAAAACCGTACAACGCATAATTGTGGCACAAACTGTTAGGGATCAGAACGTGTGGGGTCAACGGATTTCCGTTTATTAGATTAGCAACGTCGCCTTTGGCAAAATGCTTAGTGGAATGTTCCAAGTTGTTTAAACGATTAAATGTTAAAACAGATGGCTGTGATCAATGCTCGTGTGCATACCAATTTGTTTTCTTTATTTGCTTCTCCCTGGGTATTGAAATGTACGTACGTGGAAGAAGAATATGATGAAACTTGATGGGCAGTGCATCAAGTACAACAACTCGGCTTTAAAGCAAGTTGTCGCATATGTCTGGCATAAATATGACAATTTCACCTGCAAATGGCCGAAAACTATTCTTTGGAAATCGAATAGCATCACCTGTTGATTGCTTGTCCGTTCCATAAAATTCACTTCTCTGCGTAGACAGTTAAGTGCACTCTTGTTCTTAACAGTTATATGCTTGGTTTGAACCGCACAAAACATACTTAAATGCTTAGATTTAAAGACGACTTTTTCATTTAATGCTCAGGCCATTTCTTAAAAACGAGCCAACATACCTGAATGTTTCAATCCCCCATCCAGCAAACAACGTAAATAATCGAGGGCCCAGGTCTCTTGCAGGATTGATCGCATAGCCAGAATTCATCCCAACGGTCATACCAATCAACGCAACAAGTAAGCCGATCAACAAAGGTTGAAGGTGACCCGGAATTTTGTTCTTCTTATCTGTTATAAGGCTTACGCAGATGCATAGAAACGCAGTTCCGATAATCTGCAGTTCAATTTGTTAATTACTAATTGTTGAGATGAAAGAAACAGTAATTTATTCTTTCAAGTAGTATCAAATGTTTTAGAATTGTTTACTAACACATCGGATCTTGCGATCATGCCGGTCTCAAAATCTCATAACGTATCTTCACGTACACAATCATAAAAGCTATCGCATATAAACGTTCAAAATGCACAAATTCTACCTCTAAAATCGGAACGCTATCAGCATAGCATAACTTTCGAATATATTTTCCTATCGCAGAATATCAAAGAAACGAATTCTTAGACAATACTTTTCATGTCGACGGTATCTGTAGCAATAACGTCGACATGAAGACATCGCTTCACAGAAAATAGCGATGGAGAACATTGGAGGGAAAAACAGGAAAAGCGAACGAAGAGAGAAGAACATCACAATGACACGCTTGTTCCCCTCCTGCCTCCACTTTAAAAAGAAATCCGTCTGTCATACATGCTCCTGCATGGAATAATCAGTATGCTTTATCAAGGCTTGGCAACTTGAGCAAAACATCTGTGCAATACGGAAGTGAAAATGCCGGTGAATGTTTTGCCATACCTGATCGACCAGACCACCAATAACTGTGAGATATGGTTTCGGATATGTGGCGAATATGCCAGCTGTTGCTAACGGTCCTGATACTTGTCGTTCTCCTCCATCGAAGTTCATGAATGCATCTTACAAATTCCACATGAATATTATTTTTGAATTTCAGTCGAATTAAATAATAAACACAAAGAAATTTACTCATATTTTCTATAGTGATCCTTTCTCTTTATATGTATTTTATGCTTTTCAAAGTTACTTTGTTCTGTTTTTATAATCACATTGTTCACATGATAGACTTTTCTATTCTTATATTCGACAAATTCTTTATTCTTCGATTTATACCGCAGTTATGTGACAAGTTCGATGTGTGATGCCGGTACAAGAATGTACGATTTCGGCTCAGACCACATACATCGGCCTGCCATTTCGTCGATGAAATGAAAGGACACATCGTGTGTAGTTTTGACTCGACGCTGACTGTATATTGGTTATTGCCTTTCGACGTCAACTGAGTGTACTTACATTATGCTGGTTTGATCACCTATATTCGAACACCAATTGTTTCCTAGTTGAACAACAACGCTCATGGCTGATTCATCAGAGAAAAAGCAAACCGTAGTAGGTTAGGAATGTGAAGGCCGCTCCAACGAATGCGCCCACAGTCTGCGCGATACTATAGACGACACATCTTGGTCCTGATAGTCGGCCCATCGTGAATAAGAAGAATGAAACCGCTGGATTCAGATGACTTCCTTAAACAACGCTCATTTTAAAGTCACACTGACACTGTTCCGAAGAGGAAATGCTGTGCATTGTTTTTCAACTGCACCGCTTTCGTTAATTTATTTCTTTGGCCGTTAATTAGAGCACATCTAGCCTTTTTTTCTATTTGCCAGACTAGATGAAAAAGTTGTTTTTTTTTAAATCCACTAGTGAGCTGAAGCACGATCTAGGAACAAATATCCATTTACTGGCACATTCCCACCACTTCAGAATAGCAGATTAAGTTGGCATAGCATCATATCCATCTATCGACCTGACGATTTTAAAAAAGCAATCGTTGTATCACGTCCATAACGGAATAGGTCAAGAAAGCTAAAATTTAATTCCATGTCAAGCAGACAAATGATGACCAAGGTTCGGACAGGTCTAGTGGCCGAAGGCACTTGTCTATTTCAGTGCTGCTAAAGGCCGTTCTTTCCTTCTTCGTGCTCTTTTTATGTCACTAGGCAATAGCGCTAAACAGGCTATAAGAGGTGAACAAATGGATTTAATCACCGGATATGTTGAAGCCTGCATATACCGCAAAGGCGAGCGCTAAACCCCATCCCAGGTTCACTCCAAGCCATGTGTTGTTTGCCTCGTTCGAAAGAATAAACTGTGCAACTGCAGAGCAACCACCAAACTGAAAGCAATGAGTGATGATAGGAGTAACTCGAGTATGAGAATGCAACTTGCAATAATGAAAAATGTAAAGCATTGGTTTGGAAGTGCCAACTGATCGAACACTCGCCTATGCCCACGACCACGCACCGATTGCTTGATGTTTATCAGTGCAAGAATGTCTGCCGGAAATAAAGGGGAGCATATGTTAGAGAGTGAACAAACAAGCTGGATCAGCTGGCACCTGCGAAGAGTCATTTTGATAGTGCCCACATCATGTAGCACTATGTATGTCTTATGCAGTTTTCGCCAGTTTATTTTTCAAAGAGCATATTGCAGATACGTTATGAGTGAGTGTATCCATGTTTGTGCTAGTCTGTCTGTCTGTCGAACGCTCTAGGAAATTTTCATTGGTCTATATAATTATGAAAATAGAATGCAACTCGTATTTTTGACACCATAACATAACGTGACATTACAATGACCGATAAAGGTGATAAAGGTAAATAAAAGTGCATAAGATATAAATGATGAATATAAGCGGCTATGAAGAAACATCAAGATCAATGTAAAAGAGAATTATGAAGGCTAAAGGCAGAAGAAACTTAGACAGGCAGCTATAAAGAAGCCAAACATAAAGAAGGCGGAAAGAGACGTCAGTCCAAGGCAGTGTTCACGAATGACACTCAAAGACGTAACGGGCACACGTGCAAAAGGCAGTCACGCATGGTCGAGATCTCTGAACGGTGGCTGCAACGAATTGTGCTCTTCCAAAACTGTCCTGAAAAGAGCCCACTCCACTGTTGACGGACAGCCGAAATTACGTGAAACGAAATGCTGTCAGCAGTTGGGTAATTTAAGGTGGTAAGGGCCCAGGAAATGATGAGATCCGCCCCAAAAATCAGAAAGCCATGGGGACCGAGCTTTTGGCGCGCTGGCATCTCGATCCAGCAGGCACTGCAGTGATGAAAGAACCGCTGCTGTATGGAAGACGTAAACAGCAAGCAGTACTGATAAGAAGAAGAAGGACACGGAAGGCCTCAGTTACTCCCGACTAATCACACTTCTATTTTAGATAATTGAAACGCTCACGGATATCATTGTACAGCCTCACTAAAAGCTTGGATCTATTCAAAAGCCGACAGCAAGCTGAACTTCGCAAGGGCTACTTAACGATCGACCACATACACGGGCTTGGTCGATGGCTAAAAGACGCGTGGAATTCTAGATATTTGTTTGTTTGGCGTTGGTCAGTTATAAAAAAACATTCGATTCGAGGGATATCAATGCGGTGCTCAACACACTAAATAGAGTCGGCATCAGTCTAGAGTACGTCAATCGGCTACAAGAATGCCGGTTGCAGCACAGAAATCGAATTTCTTAATGATGTCTTCATATCAACATTTGCGAAGGAGTACGGCAACATTGAAACCGTTTAGAATCACTCCAGATGCGCTTTTCAGTTCCCTGGATTGGAAGGGAGGCCGTCCATCGCGGATAGCAACTGAAGCACTTGCTGATTGCAGACAACAGCGTTATCTTTGCACACAACGCGACAGTACTTCAGGACAACTGGAACAGCTCCAGTGTGAGTCCAGGAAAATCGAGCTGTGGTATGAGTCTATCTAAAACGAAATGGATGTGAAAAAGTTTTGTCCTCTGCTGACTATCCATTTTGCTGACCAGAAGCCGGAAACTACATCTGCTTAGGACGTGAGTTGAGCTTCTCTGAGAACTTCGTAGGCGAATGCATTTGACGCCGGAGAGCAAAATAGGCTCATCTTAATAGGATAAAAACCATGGAAACAAAATCTGAGTTATTCCTTTCTACGGTCACATCTGCTCTGCTTTATGGAGCGGAATATTAGTAATCAGCAAAAACAGACGAAGAGAGAATGGATGTGATGCGAATTGCGAAGGGACGCATAGAATGAAGGGATCTCTCCGAGATCATATTACTTCCGAAGATATCCATTGTCATATAAAATTCGTTGACGTCGTCCCGGAGCCGTGCAAACATAAAAGCGCATGGACAGGACATGTAGTGCACTTGGGTGATAATAGGTAGACCACAAGGCTTACCACTTGGGCAATTCTCAACCGGAGACGGACGTCCCAAAACCCGTCGAACAAGCCCGATGGTGAAAATATTTGGTAATTGATGGCTGTGACGCGCTGGAGAGTGGAATACATGGAGAAGACTGCGTCCGCGAGAATAGAGGGCAAGATTACGAGGAGAGATCCAATGAAGGTGACAAAGGTGAGTATAACGTAATAAGATGAGATGCTAAAATACTGACCGATGAAACTTTGATGCGTATCCACACTTAGGAGGAAATTTCCAATGATAAAAAATTTAGCCTCGGTTCTGTTAGCAGCACAAACTAAAAGACAACCAATAGAAGAGCTGTGCAGAAGCACTCAGCCAACGCGCATCGGATGAGATCGCTTTGAATATGCACCTTCGGACGTAACCTTTCGATATAATCCATCGTCTCGTTAGAACGATTCCAATGATCGTCAACTACCTCTGAAATCGTGCGGCTAGTTGATCACTTACCACCTGAATATTTCAATGCAACTGCCGATGAGAGCTGATTTCGTCTATATTTCTTCTGCATGTCGTCTGTATCACAAGTTGAGAGGTGAGAACGAACTCAAACTATGTTCGCAATGCACTTATAGATGAGCTAATCAGTAATTGTCAACGTGAACGAAGATGCATCTGTGCACACTCGAGAATAATCGCGCAAAGTGAAGCTTCCCATCTGGGAACTCAAAATAATAATGAAGTGAATTAAACTAGAAATATTATTTTGGTTGGGAGCAAAGTAAGTGGTATGATGACATTCTCTCTCCTGCACCTACACAGCTCAGCCACATGCAGCATTGATGCACCCATCGAGATACTGTTGAACGGATCGTTGAGGCACCCCGAAGCTCACACTGAGTATAGTGGATATGCATAGATGCAGCGCCATTCAAATTTCAGTTATTATTGGCAGAAGGCAGGAGCTAAATTTTCGGCCGCGAATTCAACCTGGAAATTCCTCTTCACCAAATTCATGGATTCGACCTCAAGGAAATGATAATGTCATTATATGTAACATTGTTGCTCCATCAAGCGTGGGCACAGCCACTCGAGGTTAGTGATGGACAGGTTAGTGAATTACCCTGAAGAATAGTGCACAATGAATGGCAGTGAATTTGCATACTTATAGCGCTATTCAAAATTCAAATAATATTGGTAGGGTTAAGTAAATTTTCAGCTACGAATTCCACTCAGAATTATCCTCTTCACCAGCTTCCTTAACTCGGCGCCGTAAAGGAACTCATGATGTCATTACATACGACATATTTGCTCCACCAATGGACCTCACAGTTTAATAGGTTTTCATGGAACTACCACAGCTGGAGATGGTCTCCGAAAAAATTCCGATCTGACATCCTGAAGGTCGTTCGATGGGCTCGGAATTTGGAGTCATTTGAAGTTAAACGACCTTGAGGTTATGGGAAGTTCGGCAACTGTTGACACATTGAAATATCGACACATTTCGGGGTAGCTGCAAAGCACTTTTGAAAACATCAAGTGGCGAGTTGAAAATGTCGCAGTTGTGCATATCATTGCAACATTTCAGTGAACTTCGACAGCTATTGATGCAAAATATAGGTACCGCACTTACTTTATAGATTACTGTGATTCGGGTTGAGTAAGAGTTGCAATAATTGAATTTCTCAACACTTTACATGGTTTCAGTTCATATGAGCATTTATATGCTCGTCACACATAATTTTATAGCGATTCGCTTCTGAGTGACTTTGAGCCGTAAACTGAAAAGATCCAGAGCTTTTTCATGCTTCGTGTAATCACTCAAATTGCGCAATCAAAACAATTTTCCGATATTTCTTCAGAAGTGGGCGATGGAAGTTGAAAAATCAGAAATTGTCACTCACTGCAAATGGCCATCTCTCTACGCCTTTTGCAAATTTGAGTTTCTGAATCACATGAGTAGCATATCATGTATATGTGTTTGTATGTGTCCGCTTCTATGTTCGATATCTTCAATTCGGGAGGCACTGAAACCTGGGCTTCGTAATTTGGTGAGTCTATTATGGATTATAGGTTATCTCTTTATGCCACATTCCACCTTGAATCATCGAAATCGAGAAAAGTTATATTTATTTAAGCGTGCCAAAAATCTGTGCCCATTTTACACTTTACTGGTTTCTCGTTTTAGGCTGTTCAAAACGGGAAAAGTCGATTACCAAATATGCCAGAAACTGGCGCGATATGCGCTTGTGCGATCCTCTGACCTAACTGGCTGATCTATAGGTCACCAACAAATAATGAATATAAGTGTTCATATTTTAATTAACCTGACCGTTCACACAACACTTCTAAGGACGGTTTGTTTCCTTTCGACCGATTGGTGCGAAACGAGAGAACCAACCGAGTAAGATGCATGGATTTTTTCCCGCATTTAAATGCCTCAAAACTTTTCATGCCTCGATGGATCAACGTAAATTTTTGTGTAGGATGTTGTCCTAGGATGCACGTTACGTCAACTAAATTCCATCACTCTCGCTTCTATGAACTTTGGGTTAGAACTACGGGACAGCCAGACACGCACAGACGCTCACAGACATGCTCCCACGATGCGCTCCGCAAATTCAAATTTGCAAGGGCGCACGCGAGACGAATCTTTCGTAGAAAATTTGAATGAACCGTCAAGTTGCTTAAAATAGGAAGCAATTAATCCGCTTTTTTGTGAGTTAGTGTTTCTTCTTGCACTTTTTTGCTGATAACGTGGAAAACTGGCTCATGAGGTGAAGGAGGCACAGGGACACATATGACGTCATTTATTTGCCCACTCATCTGTTATCTGTTCACCTGCTGCAATGTATTAATGGAGCTCAATTTATGCGAAATCCGTTTATTTGAGAAAAGAAGTTAAATATTTTCATTGGCTTTAAATTCACGATAAAAGCGCATTCACCTGCAAACGCAAATTTTGAATTCTTAAGTACGAATTTGCATGAAATCATGTAAAAAGGTACGAGCGATTTCCTGAAGAGCGCCAAACTGAGGGCTATCCCTCAACCATTCTACCTTAACCGATGAGTGGTAATCTCTGTCCACTTACCCAACATGAGAGGTAGGTGGAGATGAGACGAAGAAAATATCTGATCCACGCTGAGGATTCGTGTTCCGATTTCCAAAGGTCAACTAAAGAAAGGCATCTCTAGGGCTCAGAAATACCAATTTTTTACGATTCACAGTGAGATATATAGTCGAGGCGTTTTGAACAATCAAAAGGTCTCCCGCAAATTTATTCGAATTGGTCAATTTCGACATCGTTCGCACTGCGGCAATAAATTTTCACGAATTATTTTCTTTTCCAAGAATGATTTTTTTTTGGTTATTTTCAACCGAATGTTAATTTTATAACGCCGAAAAAGTGTAGTTGATTGTTGTGCATATTAATAATTAAGAAAGAAATGATTTCAATTTTGCATTGCATTTCACAGTTTTTTGCTGGAGAACATATCAACAACATTTTATGTCACTTTTTGAAACTACGAAAACATTTTTTAACTACCGACTGAAGCATCTTTCTTGTGTCTTCTTGCGCAACATTTCTTCGAGCACAAAACAGCCTTCTTATGCCTAATGAAGACAATTTTGAGGAACAACGCAGAATCTGCTCAGCACTGCAAAACAAACATTCCATTATGCATATAAATTTGCATTTTATTTACTAAAAGCTTAGAAGGCATTTAAATCTCGCCGCAAAGATGTTTTCCAGAAGAGACGGCACAAACAAAAGATTACGCGAAAGCGAAACCAATGATTACAGTGGGTAATTTTATATCATGACGAGAACTGATAAAGCACTTATAGAAGATCAAAGATCGGAAGCTTATTTGAACTCGTACCTGATTCGAGTGAAACCATCGGCGTAAAGGCTCTTATAAAACTTTGCATAAGAAGCAAAGTACAAAGTACTGCTGATTTAATTATCTTCTGCACGCAAAAAACATCACAAGTGTTCTTCTGGTTAGCATCATTGTTGCTCCGACAGTGACAATCCTTGATCTCGTTTATGCGTTTTCGCAAATTTCCCTTCGTGAAATACCTTAATACACCGCCATGTCTATGGCTATTTATGTGCGTGCGTTTCTGCGGTGTGCGCGTCTGTTTGTTTTTCGGCCGTTTCAATTTCAGAACTTCTGAAGCTAGAGTTACAAAATCTATTGTTATGAACTACGCTATCCGTTGACTTTCTAGACCAGCTTGGACTCTGATCGATCGGCTACGGCGAGAGCTATGGGTTTTAAACTTACCAGAAAATTTGCATGCAAATACGGCAGTCCGGTATATCACACCAGCGAGACCAATTTTTTACTTGCAAAGTTTGGCTATTAGATAGACGTGAATATGCAAATTCTATCTTCCATTCATAAATTATGAGAGCAGTTCATAATATAAGCTGAAAGCAAGAGTGCACGCATACCATTCCAGCTGGCTTAAGACGCTTTTTCATTTGTTTGGGTTACATCCCCTTCATTAATATTAACCAGTATGTGCAATCAATATTTTACTATAAATACACTTCAGCATGGAACATTCCTGAAAAGTGGAACTAAGTTACTTCTTATCAGTGATTTTGATTATGTTATATCAAACTTATCATATTTAAAACTAGTTTTATTTACTTTGATGAATTTTAGCAAAAAAAACGAGTAGAAAAATGTACGTTTAAACAGAGCACATAGGAATGTTTTAATTACACATTATATATTTTATATAAGGGGGAATCGCATACAATACCCTATGCCAAAAAATGCACACAAACGACTCTGAATATAGAGCATTCTAGGACGATCAAATTTCTGCAGTAAAAACGTCCTATAATCAACAAACTTAATCCCGCAAAACATGCGCTCAAAAAGTAAGACAAGACGGTATTATCAGCACTGAACAGAAAAGGAGAACATTTAGAAGTGATTAAGAACCGCTTTTTTTGGTGTGCATGTGGTGCGATCTGGAGGCTACGATGAGTGCCTTGCACTGCATGAATGTGCGGTGTGCCTGCAATATTTGCTAATGATCTTTGAAAATGACGTACTGCACGCGGTTATGTTTGCTTTTAACTTCTTACCAATTTAATACTACACGTGTTGGGTGATGCTGTAATATTGAAAATCAGACAACGTTGAGATGTTGAGAATGAACTTCGAGATTTAAGAAGCAGTTGGTGGCGGGAAATAGGGAGCGATGTATATCAACAGTGCTGTTCATAAAAATGAAAGCTTCATGTGTCATAATATACCAAAGAGGTATCCCGAGAAAGGTACTAAATTTTCATCATTAAATGTAATATTCCGAGCTTTCCAACTTTTTGAAGTGATTTTAGTCAAGGAGAAGGGTCCGTACCCGAGGAATGAGAACTTCCAATGCTTACAAAAGAAGGCGTCAAACATCAAATGCGAATTCATTCTGTTTCCCCCTTCAAGGATACAGCTAAAACTCAACATTTAAACGTTTTTGGAGTCTTCAAATGGAATGAACTCCTTATGATTGGGATTAGCGTATTTCACTATGTAACTTTCAGATGTCCATGTGCATTATCACTTGACTACGAGGTACAGCTGATCCCTATCACATGACCACAAGGTAGAGCTGATCCTTATCACCTGACCACGAGGTAGACCTGATCCTTATCATCTGATCACAAGGCAGAGCTGATCCTCGCCTCCCTCCTATCTCCTCACATTTTTATGAATACTATAAAAAAAACCTAAGAAAACACTAAGACATAATGCATAGGCTTAAGAGTGACACACGGCATACCTGTTCATGATACTACATTATACTGAGCAGTTGCTGTAGCAGCGCTACGCTTTCATAACATACCTGTTCATATCGCCTTGTTATCTCTTAGAACTTCGAGCAGCATCACTCGTAAACGTGCACACCGCTGAGTATTCACTAGGTCGCTATTATATGCCATTGTCAATTCAAACGCATTCGTCCATGCGCTAATCAGCGTCTGATTTCACATGGATTTTGAAGGTTCGAATGACGAAAATGGCCACCCTAAGTGTTCTTCCTGAATGCTCAATCTGCCATATACCAATGGACAAGAAAATTTGAACTTATTAGAAAGCCACATTCCCATACTCGAAAAACATTAACTAATGAAACTTGATGACCATATGATGATTTCTAAAACCGTTTTGTTCTCCCCCATCGTTCGAACGCTCAAAACATAATGATGCATCTATTTGTGATTATAATGAACCGAACTTAAGACGCCTTTGGGAAATGGAAACTGGGAATTTACGGGAGATAAATGCAAGAAGAAGATGATATCTAAGTATGAAGTGTGCGATGGCGGAGGATTTGATATTGAAACAGTAACAGCAAGAAGTCAACGGAAAGACGCACCTAAATACGGTACTCAACTGCCGGATCCGGATGATAGAACCCCATCAGAAGTTGCAGAAAGCTTACTTAATGCCCTCACCCATTGTAGTTGGTCGAGGTTTGGACGAACATCGAAGTGACGCAATTTGTGCTGGAAGCAATGCGAACTGGTGAAAATGGTTTACATGGTGGATTCGGGTCTTTCTACGATGCTGACCTATTGCTTGCTCGCAGCAAACCTGCAAAGCAATTAAGCTCGCTGAGTTTGCGCATTCTCATCGAATTGACGTCAACGAAGCGCGTCGAATTTTCTTAGTGGGATACAACGCCGTCGACAATGAAACCCTACCCAACATTCTCGACTTCCCGACGGTGATGATACAGCTAAGCAAATTTTCTCTGCGAATTTTATGAAGAAGTCATAAATATCCTGTCAAGAAGTCAACGTTGTTTTCAGCGGTTCTCTTTTCTTAGCGCGGTTCCATGCAAAATATTGTTCGCGCTTTAAAATGCTCAGTTGTATAATGGCATGTTCGTTTGGTCGGAGCTGTTCAGTGAGCAGTGCGCTACAAGTTACAAACGCCTTCTTCACTCCACGCCAACTTGATAAGAGAAAAGGTGCCGACTCGATTAACGAATCTGTCATTCTCTGAAATAGCGAAATAGGGTATTGCATTTGCACTCACTTCAACGAAGCACGATGGACGAGGAGGACTGGATCGGTGAATTGTGCTTGTGGACACGTTTACGCGATCACCGAGCGGCTCGGTGAGTGGAGATCTCTCGTAACAACCGAACTGAATCATCTATGAAGCCGAAATTACGACATATCTACTTTAGTTAGCGAGGTGTTCTGGACAAAATTGTTGATTTGAAGAATCTCGGTAATCTTTTTACGTATAATTATTATCTGTAGCTATCTTTTAACCTTTGAATGGGATTCTTTATCTATGTTCAGTTGTGCCCATCAGGTATTGAGATGCGACTGTTTTTATACTCGGAGAGGCAACTATATTGTGGTCTCGGCCAAACCGCATACGACCGTTACTTTCCTCTAAGAAAGCCATTTCTTTTCGATTATGAGCTTTGAGTACTTATGTGGTTTCTGACATTAATTTTCGTTCGACTGTATAATGTAAGCACCTCATTTGTATGTTTTTTGTGGTGCTTCAACGTTTCGAGGAAATCCTGCGGCCACCATCTATCATTGTAGGCGTCCTGAATCTTATTTCCATATGAACAAATGTTTCCAAGAACTAAAAAAAATATTCTAGAGGCGCTTTTAGCTTGACCATCTATATACTGCCTAATTCATGAACCTATCCATGCGAACTTGTCATTGACGAAAGTAACGCGAAAAATTTCTCAGTTAGTGAATCCGTCAATATCCGTTCTCATTTGCATGCATCTTGAATCCAACCATCTTCATATTCCTAAAAACTTTGAAAAATGCAACTCGACACACACGCAGTTGATTGGTAATTTATGTCCGTGAAATGCATCGCTAAAAGCATTGGAATTAATGAATTTTATGGATTTTAAGAAAGGTTCCGAGACGTATGTCACCTTTATATATTACAAACATACACATCAAAGAAAATCGGCTGTTTTGCAAAAGCAAAGATGAATGGTCACAGCGATTAGCTATAAAAGTGAATGAAGAGGAACGAACGAAGTGAATGAGTCGCATTGAAAAAACTGCGGCGATGATTATTGTAAACAACGCTTCGAATACGTTAACAATCAAATAGAGAGAAGTAGATAATGCGGAATTTTGATGTTCTGAAATTGGAAAATGAAGTATTCAGCAAGGTGCTAATAGGCCTTAAAATTATCTCCAATAGGTAGCAAATTCTTTTTAATTTTTGGACAGTGTTCAAAGTGAAACATTCGGGAACTTCTTTAATAACATTTTCAAGGTCATTACTTGAGTATTGTCAGATTTCCCACTGAAATATGTAACACATCTAATTGTCGCCGATCTCAGTCTGTTTATTTCTCAAAACGCCTTTCGAGTCGTTGACCTTAAGATATCATGGACACCGGTCGGTTTCGATATATTTCATCAGATGCACTTCCCATACAGTGTCCTACCTGTTAAGTAACATTGCTGGCCGAACTTTATCTACCAGTGCTCTTTCATTATAGCGGCAAATTGCAGTCGTTTCACCATTACTGTACCAGCCTAACTTGTAGCATCCCATTGTGGCAAAACGCCATCAGAACCGATTGAAAAATCACCGCCGCACTATGCTCACCTCTCCAGTTTCCAAGGTTTTGCAAAACATTTCTTAAAATGCAGCTTTCGAATATTCAGTTATTCGGAATTTAATAAATTCAGATCACTTTGGATTAGCACCTCTCCTCCCAATGATACTTCATCTCGAAGTGTACAGATTTACAGCAGTAAACCATGGAATCCAAACGGAAGTGGAGTAAATTAGCTATGTAAAGGCATTCGACGTAGCTTGTCTAGGCCAATTGTTGAAGAAACTAGAAGGGCATGAGATCGCCGGATTTCATCGAAATGGATCCGATCTTTCCATATGCGAAGACCATTTAGAGCAAAAGTGGAACTCGGTACGCATGAAGCACGGTTTCACCAGCGAGGGTCTATACAAGGCAATGAACGAGAACTTCTGCGCTTCAGTGTGCTTAATAATGATGTTTCTGACGACTAGTCTAGTGAGGGAAGTTATTCGACCGGAAAATGCTCTGAAAATTTATAAGCATGTTGTTGTTTTCGAAAGTTTAATGCTGGATCGCTTGACTATGTAACTTGAAAGTTTCAGCAGCAGACTTTCTCGCTGTTTGATGCACTTAGCGTTTGGCCAAAAGCATGGCGACTAGAGGCTCCCGGAGAAAAATGTTTCATTCTACACTCTTTCTTATGTTACGAATTTGTCATGCACATAAAGAGTCAAGCGTTCTTGTCTCTCAAAGCTGGCGCTCGTGGTTTTGATGTGAAAATCCGCTTCGCCTTCAAATGTTTGCTTAAGTATTTCCAACTGAATTATATTCTCAGATCTCTACAAGAAGTATTTGGAGTGCTCTAGTAAAGACCTGTTTACTTTATACATCGTAGCAGTTCTGTAGTGAAATATTGCATGCAAATATAATTTCGTCAGGAAAAGCGTGAAGGTGTGCAACATTACTTGACCCTAGTCTTGCAGAAAATTACTAGTAAGACGGAGTCCCAGTAGAACGGAGTAACATTTAAAACAGCTGAACTAGAACCGTTTGGATGCGATTGTTTGATCTTTGCTTGTGCTATCGCAAATGAGCTTTCAGATATCATAGGAATTTGAATTTCTTCTGTGCGCTCGTCGCGTGCGAATGATGTTTTCGCAGTTCTCAGCCTTCTCGCAGGCACTCTACATTAAAAACCACCATAAGTTGATGCTAGTCTAGAGTCAATCGTGTGTGGGATAAACTGTTGTCATATGCCGTTGATACAGAAATCAACGACATCAAAAATTGCCTCGGCGCATATGATTTTCCCTCAGTTGACACTCTCAGTCGTTAGTTGGAATCGCGGAGCGTTTCCATTGCTTTATGAAGTTTCTTGAAGCTGTAGCTCAGTTGTAGTGTGAAGTTGTCTATTTGTGCTAAATTTTGTTCAGCATATGTCCTTTATGTAAATGCGGTGAAAGAAAACAGACTTCAACTAAGTACAGGAAAGGCAATCAATAAGCCATGATTCATAATGATTCATACCGAAATATCTACATGTCTTAGCAAAGATCCTAAAAATGTCGAAGATGTCTTAGCAATGTCTTAGCAAAGAGTAGGAATTTAGCAAAGGGAAGAAGATAAATGCAAAATTTTAAGCCTCGGGAATTCAACGATTTAACAATTTTGAATTTTGGATTTGAGAGGAAATATCTGAAAAGAGTCCTCTAAAACAAACGCTGACAACGACATAAATCCATCCTAGTATTCATTATTGATTTATCGCTAATTCAATTCCTAGTAATGATCTAAGTGCAGTTATTTACTTTCAACAATTTGCATCTAGATCAATTGGTTCAATGTGTTATGCAGATATTTGATTAGAAAAGATGAATGACCAATATGCATTTTCATTTTATGAGCAGCCAACTAGTTGTTCGGATGATTATCAAAAGGATAACTCTAGCCTGCAAGCAGCTTCTTATAAAACAAATGAAGAAGCGTGCCAGTGCAGCTGGCACGGTACGTGCATTCGTGCGCCCCTTTCATATTCTGACTACAAACAAATAATAAAACAAGTGGGACGATGCTTTCACGTTTTATTTTCCTTGAGTGTTCGAATGTGGAAAAAGACCATCTTTCTATGCTTTACAAATTTTCTCCACCAAAGTGCCCTATTGCAATATAATGCTCGTGTCTGTCTGTTGAGCAATTCAAAATCAGGAACCAGCGAAATTCTCAAATCTAACGGAGAAAAATGTTCAGCACAGAATCACGTCCGATGTCATCTTTCATATCACTCCAAATGAAGCTAAATTCATCTAAACGTTTCATGAAACTGCACGCATTCTGCACATGCCGATATTTTACTTCCCACAGTCTGATAGCATAAAAACAAATCCTCTGTATAGAAGCCGATTCGATTCCGAGATCAAGGTGAAATTAGTATATTTTACTTCTATTCCGTAATTTGTGAAATGAGCAGAATGCGAAAGCACATGTCACAATTAACAGATCCTAGCTTTTAGGCAACAAAGGTCACGTAGATGACCTACAGCAATTTCAAAGTAGATGAGCAGCAGCATTCCAAGGTAGATGACCAGTAGCAATCCCAGACTCACATGTTCAATCATGACGACGACTATGTCCACTAATTATCGTTGTCATAGCTCTCAAGATTTACGAGTAAAAATTACAGACGGGGGGAAATTGTTCTGTTTGCTGCAAAACTTACTTGCAAATCTACGAGTTCACAGGAAATATGAAGTCCCAATGCAACGATGTGCGAATGTTCGCATGCGAACAAAAGTGTAAGTTCAATAAACGCATGTGGTCATTGAAATGTAAACGAGGCAAACACTGGCTGAACTTACGATTTGCCACTATTATGTCGAGTCTTATGAACTGATCCGTTGCATATTCGCATAACTCGTCACTATCACAATAATCTTCAAAAAGAAATAATTCACGCGAGTACAGTGATTGCGTCATTGCACTTCAGTTCCGTGCATTTTGCTTGGTTGGTTCATTGTATGTATTTGGAAAGACTGAGAAGAGGGGGGGGGATGGGAAAGGGTGAGGTACAAGTGGTGGAAACAAAGGGTAGAGTGGATCAATTGGTTTAGACGAGTCTTAAGGTAAAATAAGACCAGCAGCAATAGTTAGCCAACTAGACATTACAAACAAAGAGGGGCATTCAATCTTCAACGAGATTTCTGTGAACGGAGTGGGAAAGGGGCAGGGGAGAAGTGCAGCAGGAACTCCTCGAAGGAATGACCATCCTTGCTATACAAAATAAGAGCGAAGGTCGGGCACAACAGTGCTTTCCTGCATCTGCGGTGTACACTCAGCGCCCGGGAGGAAGGTGCCACAAGACGCAAATGCAACTATTGAAAAGCGCAGCCGGTAAGCATTAAACACGTGACTTGTTGGCCGTGAAAGAGAATTTAGCAAGTCGAATAGCAACCTCGGGAATCTTACCAGCATAATGGTTTCCGTTATATATATATATATATATATATATATATATATATATATATATATATATATATATATATATATATATATATATATATATATATATATATATATATAAAGATTATAGTGCCGTTAAAGATTAGGCCGTTGCCCCAATGGGCTGCCATGAGAGTCAAACTTGCCCTGTGCCTGCACAAGTAATGAATCAAGATGCGTAGCTAAGGAATTTGAATTGCAATATATTCACTGACTTGACAAAAAGCATTTGATGTTTCACATTTGTTTCAACCACTAGTAGCTTTCCACTCTTTCATCCATCATAAATCCACTAAAATAGATAAGTGATGTCATATTGCACAATGTTGGAATTAAAAGTTCCACAGTCGCAATGCTTCATGCATAAATAAATCTTCAACGAAACAGCGATATCAATGTTACTGCTGAAACTGTATGAATAAAAATATGCATACTGCATATCGAATGACTCCAATATGAGACTTGTTGGACATTCATTTCAATTGATGTTATCTATGCTTACCACTACTGTAAGCATTCAGGTAACAGCAGTGCGCCTTTATGTAAAGGAAATGATCTGGCCAAGGTTGAACGATTTAATCACTGAGCGCAGTTCATCAAATATGCAACAACCCTCGCATGCTCAATCGTTCATGCTCCCTTAAATACGTGACGGTCGTTCTCACCTAGTGCCACAATCAAATTTCCCCTACGTCCCACACCGACGTTCATCTGCTGTGATCAACTCATGCTGCTGCCTTGTCTAGCTGAACCGACAATTTCGATTCACAGTTCACACATAATTCAAATCGCAGCAAAAATCCTAACAAAAAAAGCACCCACAGGTAATGAAAAACCCAAAATGCAAAAAAAAAAAATCCTGATTGAAGCTTTCATTCCGCAAGAGATTTTATCCTTGAATGACTCCGATATAACAATTATAATTTATTAGATTCGTCTTTACATTAAACGTTAACACAACCAAATAAAGAACACAGTTTTCTTAACGAGAAATTGTTTTCATTTGGCATTGAAAAGGATGCTTTCATTCACTAATAAAACAAATAGATAAAAACACCACAAATTCAAGATCAATTCAGGAGTCGAAATAAAATCTCATAATAAATTCGACAAACAAATAATGTCAAAAAGAACCTGAGAAAATTGAAACGAAGAAAAACTTTAACAGCGCGATCCATTTTGAAATAGGCAAACATTAATACGCCCTACTGCTCAAAGAAAAACGGATAGGATTAGAAGAGGAGACGAGGAGGAGGGGGGGGGTGGGAGGAGGACGGATAGGATGCAGGCGGGAACGGTAAGGAAATGGAGGGGAAGAGGACGGTTCCATCTTGATCCTAACCATCATATGCCTGCTCTGAAAATCTCCATTTCCACAACATATACGCATCGAAAAGCAATTGAGAAACGTCTCTAGAGAATAAAAATTCGCATTACAATATCGATCGCGTTGAAATGTTCGAATAAACAGTTCTCATAGTATTAATTATGACCAAAGAAAAAATTCAAATCCATCTTTCCCCATTCTCAATTAGCAGCCCAGTGAAACGTTTTCTCCCATTCCCTGACTTTCCCACCCTCTTCCCACCTCCCCATACCACAAGTACGAATCTTTACTATGCGGGCCATACTTCACATATATACAACGACGGAAGCCACATAGCTTACGAACCATTATCAAGCGTATACCCGTTTCCACATAAAAACGAATGATTATCAATTCTTGAACAGAATATTTCCGAAATCCAGTAAAATATTTCTGAAGACGAAAGCAAAAAATAAAAAGTTTACAAGAAAAATAAAATATGTAAATAAAGATGTGTTGCAGCCATAACGGTTAAATGCGACTCGCCGAAACGGTAGCCGCCCTTTCGAGTGAGCTCGTAACGGAACTCTTGCACAGAATTGAAAACAATCATCAAACAAGAAACTGATCCATTGAAATATTCCTTCAGATCCGAAAAGAGCGAAATTTGAAGAAAAAAAAACGGTTTTCATATATGGCGGGATTAATAGTCTTGGAACAAAGTCTGTATGAAAAGTTAGATCCACTAACATTAGAATTCGTTTTTTAAGTAATTAATTTCTACCCTTTCCTTTCCCGAAGGGCTTATAAACGCTGTGAGCGATAACTTTCTCTGCACAACACACCGAGATTCAAAGCATTATAAAGCAAACAGCGTCAGCGCCACCAAAGCAATTTCGCAATGGCTCACGTTAAACAATTTAACCGGCACGACGTAAAACTGCTCTTACTAGTTAAATAGACAATATCTTAAGCATTAACATATATGACCGAAAACATGGACCTAGCTAGGCAGAGGACAGGTGGCAGCACAAATATCTATAATTCTTCCGGATTCTTTCGAGAATTCTCAATACTGGTTTGAAAAAAATTTCTCGGAAATGGCATCACACTCTTGGCCATTTATCCGTCCACTTGATATTCTAAAATAACATTGTGAACTTATTATCTCGTCTTAATGATGCTCTCCTACGCCTACTTAGAAGAACGACTCTTCCCTTCTCCTGCTCTTTCCCCTGGGGCGAAAATCACCGCACACTCATATATCCATTGTTGATTCATAGCAAAATATTCACATTCAAGTTGTGTATCACGTAAATATGCAGCAAAAATTGCGCTTGCAAAGCAATCTCTTCCCCCATCTCCTCCCTCCCGCAATAGCATGGCAAGTTATATCAGCACGAAAGTGTTATCACAGAAGTTGAATGAGCCAGAGATAAGCGCCAACAGTTTACGCCTCTGTAGTAGCAACGACTAGCATCGCGAGATACAACTGATAGCTGCCTTCGGCCATGCGATCTTTGCTTCGTGACGCTTATAAGCGAACAGGTATGCCTTATGCGCTTGCTGAAGTTGATGGCGAATAGCATCCGGGCACTCATTGCTTAGCAAACATGTCTCAAATCCATCCACTAATAAGTACCTACAACGAAATAAAAAATTGAGGTGAGAAGCAAGAAGCACAGATTAAGAAGAACAATCATCTAATTTAATTGCAAATGAAAATTATTTAACGCTTTTGCAATTTTTTCCTCAATTTTTATGAAACAGAAACGTTCTCAGTAAAATTAAACGTTCATAAATTGTAAAATATAAGTTAACTGAATAAACAACAAATAAATGAAATTAAACGACTCAAACAGTGACGTTCAAAAAACATAAAAAGCAGAAATGGGTGAAATAAATATTAAACACTCCACTGCGTACAAACTTTATTGGCAAGAAATCGTTACTGTCGCACAAGAGAAACACTAAAAGGGTTGTGAAAACAGTTATACTAACGCTGAAAAGCCTTCTGTAAAGACCTAACATTAATGGTGTGTACTTACAGTCCATGATCCTCGGGGTTCGTTATGCCGAACTGATGTGCAATGACACGACACAACTTGCCGGCAGTCATCTGTGCCGATCCCGGAAAAGTATGATAGCGAATGGAACCGTCGAGTTCATCCGGAATCGCTACTCGAATGAATGCATCCGAGCCGGACAACACTGGACTGGAACTTCCGACTGATGACGAGCAACAACCATCATCCTGAAAAATAGCACAGTAATAACCTGAAGCATGATCACAGCGTACCATCAAATACCGTGTTTTCCCATCTGAAAGTTCAGTGCTTATAGCACTGCGACTTTATGAAACACAGAGAGGCCTGACCGCTCGCTAGTTTCAAAATGAGCAGATTTGCGACTGCAAAATGCGGAGAGAGTGCATTTCAACGAGAATTAGTTACATGGTGCACATTCGGGCAGATTTAAGTTCAACGACGTCACTTTTTGTGAGTAATTTTTCGAATTCAGTATGCCAACATGCCAGACAACGAATTCAATTCGAAGGGACCTCTAGGAGAGGCGAACGATGGGTGGTTTACAATATTCGCAGCCTTATAAAGTTAGATGTGTCCTCGACGGGCAATAAACGAGGAACACGGTACTCAACCACAGTTGTCATCAAACAGGTGATCTGCATGTAACGAAGACGCGATATAATGCAACATTGATGTCTATATGGCACCTTTACAAGTTAGCACATCATAGCAACTGGACTTATAGCCATTACGGTCTACGATCATCGGGATGAACTAATGAAAAATACTTCCAACTTGTTTACGGTTTCTAAGCAAAACGTGTAGTCCCTCAATGAACCCGATCTTATCGGAGGGTGGGGAGCAAAGAAACCGAGTCATGGCAAAACCATACAAACAAAAGAGTTCGTCAAAAAATCTTTACTACCCAACACCGAAAAAGTTCTAATATTCTCATCACCTATTGATATATAATTATATAAAAGAACAGACCTGCTGGACTGAACTCTCCACGCAGGCCAACTTTCGGATACTCTCCGTATTCTTGAGAATATCAACGGCCGAGAACAGTGCAATTAAGTAATAACTGGAGTCACCGGTTGTAAGCAACTGTTTCGGCAATAACTCCCACATATACCACGCTTCCACCTCGCAACCCACTGTTGACGTACGTGCCAACAAATAAACCAACCATCTCACCAATTCTGAAACAACCATCGATTAACACTGGGAAAAGTTCGCACTTATTCTCATCTATGGACTCGTTTAAAATAAAATTAACCATTATTCTCTCTCCCTCCCCCCTTCCTCCTCCTCTATCTGTCGAAAAACTTGTTGTATAAACTGTTCCCATACAGACACTGATTGTAACATTGAAAGCCGAGCAAAGTTAAGCGATAGAAGTGATGTGTTCACTTTGCTCGGTTGTAATTCTGGACAGATACAACTGAAAAAAAGGAAGAAAGCTGGAATAGATAAAAGATGGAAAAAAGAAAAAGAGCGAAAGGCCTGAACTGCTCAGTCTACCGTTCAAAAAACTCGAAAGACTAATATTGTAGGAAGTGAAAAACTATTCGTACTATTTAGAGTTGAGCATAATTTCAACTATACAGTGATAGCAAAAAAAAAAAAAAAACAGATATAAGGATATCAGAACGAAAACAAATGCAACTACATGAAGATGTAAAAATTGGGCTTTTGTTGCAATAAATGCTATAACTGCAAAAGATTTATTAGAGATGCAAAACAGTCTATTCAAAATAACAGCAAAATGAAATATCTACATACCATCAGCTGCAGGCAAGTTCTTCACTTTAGAGACATCTCCAGTGATCGGATTGTCGGTTTGTACATCAGGTGTTGAGCAATTCGAAGATGCGGGCTGATAGTCACCAACAGCAAGGAACACCACTCGCAATAAATTGTCGAGTTTCTTCAGTGGTGAATAGTGATACTGCATTTTACGCATGCATATTTTGATCATATCCATTTTTTGTGCGTTCGGTGGGGTGAACTGCAATAAACTACAATAGAATATGCATAGCAGTAATGAGACAGACAGGGAGAGAGAATAAGGGATGGGGGAGGAAGGCGAAGGGAGTGTTCTTGGGGGGAGTGAATGAGAGGCCCAAGTTGAAGTAGATCGATTTCTTTTTCTACCCCAAAGTAAATAAACTACCGTGGGAAAGAAACTGCACTATTTCCAGTACGAGAGGAATTTGCCACCAACCTCCTCTATCGAACACCTTTTGCTTCTTCCACTTGCAGCAAATTCATGTTTGCTTTAACATTTTGGGAATGAGTTTCTGTGGTTTTTGTCATACCACACGGTGTACAAAGGTGCACTCATGAAAAAAAATCAACAGAAACCTTATAATGAACTCCAAAGCCCAACTGTTCGGGTGACAGCGTTCTCACGTAGGCCAGATTTTCTGACAGCGTTTGCAGTGAGCCGTCCTTTGAGTGCTCGCGAACCATCAAATGATACAAATGCGGCTTAACAGGGCCTGAAATCTTTTCGTTTGCTTAAGTCTATTCAAAGCAAATGTTTCCAAAGCCACACTCTCCTCTCCCTTTGGAAGGTCAATTCACGGAGATTTTGTCAGTCGTATTACCTGAAAAATTTAACAAAAAGAATTCCCTTCTCAAAAATAAAGTGCAGAAAACGTTTCAAGTAACAAGGTTCCTTCGTGCCCTTTATAAAGAAGCATCTGCAAAAATTAATATACCTAATGCACTAGACGACACACGTGTAATAGCAATTCGAATTATGCAGGTGCCCCAGTTTGAGTAGAAGAACGATGACAGAAGATGAAGGCGCTATTTTCCTGCATGACCAAAAATGATGAAAACACCGAATTGCGAAATAAAAAAGAATCACGTGAGAAATGCGTAACCATAAAGTTTGCTCCACACTGTATAGTACTTTAGCGAGAGCGTGGCGCTGGTCAAGTTACAGTATTATAGTGCTTTTATGATACAGACCCTATTAGAAAAAAGCCATCTTCCACGCTCCGTGCTGGCCATTCTTTCTTCGTCCCACGCCCTGAAAGGGTCCTCTTTGAGGGCCACTACTATCTAAATGAGCAGCGAAATGCATACAAAAACTCACAAAGAACAATTTTGTGTAGAACGGCTTCGAGAATAGCGTCAATATTGAGGAACTCATTAGCGTTGAGTCGCGTTCGCTCACTTTCAATGAGTTCATGCAATTCGCCTTCTCCATGCTTCACCAAATAGTTTTTTATACCATTAAGAAACTGTCGCACATTACGAATTACAACCTGAAAATAAACAACGAAAAGATGAACAAGGAAGGAAGAAATAATTTCGTGTGCGCCAAACTTATTCGTGCAAAGTGAAATCAAATGAAATCCTCATTTAATAATGGATTATTGAAAGATTTTCTTGGATTTCATTTAATGACTTTTATTTTTACGATAGGATATAGATTTGTGTTTCAAAATTATCGCTTACTACGCTCCGAATGTGTGCCGAATGACACAATTCAGCATATCGTCAATCAGTGCATCATCTCAATTATTCCACTGAGCGCATCTGAGTTCATCGGTGATAATCTGTGATTCTTTCAGCATCAGTATGAACTTCTGCGATTCTATCCACAACGGAGATGTGACACCACTGCTCGATGACCTAACATCAATCAAAACATCTGAACGCCGACCACTCCTCACTTTCACAGATTAAGAACTTATCACACAGCCTGCCGTTCGCATGAAGCATTGTAAATAAATAAAAGAAGCTCTGTTTCCCTCTCTTTACAACAGTTATAATTCACATAACAGCATTTTCATCTTCGATACTTCCATATACACTGAGCACATAGACGAGAACCACATTACTCTGATATATTCCTCCACATCACTTCTCTGAGTGTTCCTCTCAAACAACGGCTCATCTGAATTTTTTAAAATCTTCCAAATCATCCCCTCTCTCCACAAATAGCTGTCGTAAATTATATCGATGAGGGTATGCCGAACAAAAAACACAGCTGGATTATGCCTACCCAATATACGCACCACTCTGCTCGCTCGATTAATATCACTTACCGGTCACAGTTTTGTTATCTTCTAGAATAGTTTGCTGGAATGATAAATTAAAACAAACAATGCATAGACCCATGATCAGAGAACAACTTTCAACGATCAGAGAACAGTCAGTCACCTGTGGGTCACTTTCTTCGCCTTCGACGGTGCATTCGATGAAACGACGCAATGTTGCTCCAAATACGGTATTCTCCTCTGCAGATAACCTAAAAATATTTCAGAAATGGACAAATAAGCAAGAGCAATCATTCTAGATGAAAACACCGCTTCTCCGGAACTCGAAAATCCGGAGCATCGAAATTCCATAAATATAATAAAGAAGAAAAATCATCAAATTCAGAAGCCGTAATAAATATGCATAAATTTGTGTGAAAGAGTGCAACAAATGCGCTGTCACATCTATTCGAAGAGAATCTCACATAATTTTCGCTGCATCCTGACGGACAAGTGGTTCAAAATGATGTATGAAAAGATATATTCAGGAAGAGCGAATCGACTATCGAGATTTGTAACTTCAAAAATAGACATATATTCGACGAAGTGAGGCATTCAGCCCCCTCTCCCCGCCCCCTTTCCCTCAAGAGCCGACATTTTTCCTAAATTTTAAAGTCGACATTTCCTAAATTAAATAAATTCCGCCTACTGGAATCGCGAGAAATACTGGTCTCCTACCGTTCGACGTATTCCTGAATTTTGGTGCCCGGATCGACGCAAAAACTGCTCTTCAATCGTGGCGGTGAAATGACGGGTGAGATGGCACGTATACTCGATGGTATATCATCCAATGATTCAAAGAGTGGATTCTCATGCATATAGCAATGTGGATGTGTACGAGGTAACTGCAATTATTTTACATTTATATACGAGGTAACTGCAATTATATAGCAATGTGGATGTGTACGAGGTAACTGCAATTATTTTACATTGCAGGTATAATCTCAGCGTAGATCATCAGCCGTCAAAGACCAACTCCTTTAATCAGAAGAGTGTTGGGTGAAATTAAATGTGGTGAAATGACCGAAAATCAACCAACAATAAAACGCAACGCACCTGAAAAACTTCGGCTAAAAAAAGAAATGGAATGTGGTTTGTTATCTTTATAGGTGCGACTGTTATAAAGTCATATTACGACCACCTTGATTACTATCGATTGGCAAGACAGATAACTTCTGGTATGACCGACCGGAAAATACGAACTAGGGATGAACAACGACCGACTCGCAAATAAACGAATGGGGGACGAAAATAAACAACGGTAATTAATAATATGCAAACTGTATTTCATTTATTATTATACACTAGTAGAGGCAATACTGTTGCGCAAAAAAATAGCACACACAGGATGAACATTGCATATTTCAAAGGTGCAGAGACCGAAATAAGCTCGGCTGGATGCTCCCCAGATGCACTTGTCTAATATTCTGAAATCACTTCCCGCCAGATTCTGTCATCTAAAATACTTGCTTTGAGTTTCAATATTCCGCATTTGAAACAGGCAACGCAGCTAACGGGCTGAAATAAGACGAATTTACCGAATGGGAATTGAGTGTTCTTCGAGTGCATATCGTTGCCGTTCCATCGGAAAGTGTGCCCGCATTATTCACGTTGAGCGATGAGTTGCACACCTCTTTTCGATTGGCACATACACTCGTTTTGCTGCAACACACTGCTACCAAGTACTGCTAATTACAATTCCAAGTAGAAAGTCATGCACTTTAGAGAGGTCAACTGCTTTGCGCCGCCCAAGAGGTGCTCTACGAGTATAAAACGCCAACGATTCATATTTCCATTGGAAGGAAATTCTCATCAAAAATCAATTATTTCAGCAATTTTCTTGATTCCTATTTCATTCAACGAAAAAGCAATTCCTGGAGTTAACAGCATTGAAAATTTAGCTTCAACCATCTAACACTGGACCAGCCAAATTCTTTATTATTACAGCAACCCGGTTGCACTCCAAAAATTTTTAGCCATACAAATTATGGAAAAAAACAGATGAACTACACTACAGTGCATGACGAAAGAAACGCAGAATAAGTGAGGACGACTGTATGTACTGCAAGACAGATTCCTTTTTAGAATATTAAGGAGGCATATGGGCACCTGCCGACATCGTTTGTACTGCTATGAACGACATCTCCGATAACGTGATCTTCCAAATGATCAACTACAGTCGCCTCTCGTCGACTCTGCAGCTGGGCGATCGTTGTTACGTCGTGACAGTAATTGTTACGCCTCCGCAATGTAGTACCGTATTCGCCACTTTCTGGAAAATGAGACATAAAAATAGAGACATCGAATATCAATATCGCTATTAAAAGACACTTTTCCGATTTGAATTGGTGAATCGTACGAAGCATGAAATTTCTGGCTTGATATAATTTCCTTTCTCATAAGGCAGCATATGCGAACGGTCGAATTCTGATTACATACGGTGCTATTATTGCAAATGATTTTATATGCATACAGCTTAATCAACGAGCTTCAATTGAAAGAGCTTTATACAGTTTCATAGCGAATCATATTGTCTCCATAGGAGAGCACTATGTTTCAGATGGAACTACACGGCCGTATCAAATCGCAGTCAGCGACGTTTTTTTGAGAAGATAAAAGCAAATGCCTTGAATCAAGCAACAATTAAAACAAACATGTAAACAAAACAGCAAAACAAACTTCCGCTCCACATTAATTTTTTTCTTCCCACCAAAAAATGCGCCCATCTACACGGATGTTAATTAATAAAATCAAATAAAGCCGTCAAAATTGCACAAAAAACTTGACATTGAGGTGATTTTTGGCCATTTAAAAAGGATACAAGAATGAAGCAATGTACCGTCGCTGGCAATGCTCTTATGTCCACGATCATCATCGCCCTCAGAACTTGTTCCAAGTGAACATGCTATTTCCTCGTCGAATTCTTCCTCCACAATCGGCTCTTCTAAAAATCATGAAACTATACATGAACATCACCAAGCCTGTAATCAAAAATACATTCACAATGAAAAGGATCTCAACTTACGTCCACTACAACTGGATTTCGAGTACTTCAATGAATGCGCTACCAAAAGCATCGTATGTTCACCGCTAAACACCTCAACAACGTCAGCTCAATCTTATTAGTATGGGGGCATTAATCACGAATGAAAATGAAACAAATAAAAGATTTTCGAAGAAAATATAGGAAACAAATTACAAATACGCCTATAAAGCAATGCGCTCACACAGACTAGTCCTTCCACCTATGTTTACCAGAATAAAAACAAAAGTGAGGCCTCATACTCGTTCAGTGTCCTCAAACGGCATCAAAAGGTTTCTTTGTCGCACTGCAATCAGCCTGCAGCGACGAAACACTCACATCTTAAGCTAGTTTCCTATAGGTCAAGGATTGGAATATGGTGAGAGGCAAAACATCTATCAAACAAATACAATCATATGCGTCTAATGGATATGCTTTTTAAGCAAAGTTTCTTTCAGTCATGTTTTTAACCCTTTGTACTGAAGTATCTTTGAAGTTGTTCATGAAATGACGCGAATATCCTCAGCAACAACAGACAGATAGAATGAATGACCGTATATGTGACGGGTACCTTAAAACAGCTAAAATATGATGAGAATTGTGCAAAAAGGGATGTAGGCCGTTAAAATACATCATCAGAGTGATGGCGCACCTTGCCAAATTACCTGAATGAGCTACTGGCACTCAAATTTTAGTGGATTACTTTAACAGGTTATTTCTCAAGGGCGAGAAAACATATGCTATCAAGTTTTTGGAAACGCCAGGTTAAATCCGGATAATGAACTTGTTCTCGTTCAAGAATTCTGAATCCTTAGAACAGGACATCATTTACAGTTATGGAGGAACGCGTAGAAAGGGAAGGCTAAATGAATGCTAGGTGGGCATTTGCCTATGGAAGCTTTGGGGAATACTCACAGATTTGGCGAAATTTCGTGTGCCAGTGTTCAGTGAATGTTTAAACAGACCCTTATACGGGGCTCTGCTTGGATTGTTTGAATCAATCCACAGGGTCGGATATGAATGTTCCTTCTTCACTCGCAATGGCATAAGCGAGAAAGATTGCATTAAAACTCTTCCCTCTCCCCTCGTCTTATCACCTACGTTTCCGACAACAACAGAAATATCGATCTAAGCAAGCACAAATGATAATAAGATGCCATCAGTGGGCAAGAGCATTTAAAAATGAGAGAAGGAAAGGGAGAAAGATCGCAAAAGACAACAGATATCAAAAATTAAGTTTCGCACAGAGTTAATCAATTATGCGGAAAAGGGCAACAATCGTACCATTCAAAACAACGTAATCTTACCCAAGCACGAGGGCATAGCAACATCGGTGTGTTGCCTCTTCAGTGTCGAAGGCTTCTCGGCACCGTAATGTGCCAAATCCAACAGGTTCTCCCAAACATTCGAATCCCATGGCTCGTTGAATACTGTACCAGCCACACTAACACTGTCATCTTCTTTGACGCTCTGCGGGGCTATAAACGTATGAAATCATTCACTCTCCATATGACAACAACATCTGTCAATGTAAATAAGAAAACTGAACACGAAAGAAGGATAAGTTGGAGAATATAAAAGCAAAAACTTGAGCTCTTATAAAAAAATATAGGCATAGCTCGAATTGTGGATCTTTGATGGAGCAATGTTTATGGCTATGAATGCTAAAAAACGTCCGAATGCAATGAAGAGACTCCGTACATGATTAAAGATAGATCCATATTGATGCCATCTTCAGAAAGGGATGATCAAATCTAACAGGATTAATACGACGCCAACCGGAGCGTGCAAGCGCATCAAATTGAGCTATGATCTCCTTCGCTAAAGTAGTTGGCAGCAACTCTCATAATCGAAGGAGCTTTAGGATCGAAGAGTACCACTATCCCAAACAACAGTTCGCATGCGACCGCGAGAATCCATACTGTCATGACTATCAAAAATATCTCTAAAATTCTCCGAACAGTATTCATAGAATGGGCTGCCTAATCTTTCTTAATGCCTCTTTCACGCAATTCTTGAAATACTCAGAATGTCCTTAGCCACATCTTCGATTATTAAAAATGTACATTGCATCCATAAGCGAATGCATCCTAGGCAGTTAGAAAACGTTTCTGCATCACACACAACGTCGGACAGAGTATCACTGTGCCTCAAAAATAGCGAATTGAGATGCGATACCTTGAGGCTCACATCGACCAACGTGTTGCTGCACCTCCACACAATCGGACAAATGCGCATATTCAGAGATGCGGCGTGGAACGGGATTTGGTGAGGAGCGGTCCATCGTCTGATGTGTAGTGACCGTGGATGAGGTGGACGGTTGAGGCTGCATGGCCCGTGATGTCGATGCTGGAAAACATTTTTTAAGCAATCAACATTTGAAACACATCGACGTTAACCGTCACATTGCACTTTCTTTTCACTGCGACCAAACGCTTCAATGATAGCCATAAGGTCGGCATATTCACGGTTAAAATGAAGCTTACTGCGCATAGTTTGATGGATGAGCAAAGAGGATGAGCAGATGCTAAACGTGGAAGGAATATAAAATACTAAGTGCAATATAAGCGCTGAAGGACTGGTTCTGGACGCAGCCGTTTTCAAACTAATGCTGCTTCCAGGAACTTCGGCATTCACGACATCCCGAGTTCACATAGGAAAGCCCCAATCATGCATCGACTAAGATACCTGCCTTGAGTCTCTGAGATTCTACGAGGCTAGTCGATCCGAATATGAGCTCTTTCCCATCATTTGTTGTCTGTGAAAACAAGAAACTGAGCGTCGCATATTAGGCCTGCTAATCTAATGAGATCAATCACCTCAGCCCTATCAAAAGTGCATTAATTTCAAATGTTTGAAGCAAGCAGATGAATCGAAAATCATCTTACGTGTCTTCCCGCTGATAGCAGCTGGTGTGAGCGGAGATCGGCAGGTGGGTGAATCTGAGCCTAAAGTGAGGTCTTTGCTCCGCTGCGTCGGTATCTGTGGTGTCGGTCGTACCTGAATATTGTTACTTGAATAAATCCAAAGAGATTAAACGCTGCATGTCATAGATATAGCCAGCGACTAGAAATATCCACAACGTGTTCTGGAACCGATAGAAGCAAATACCACTTACTGCTGATGTGTGAAACTAATCAGGATGCGAGATTTCAGTGCAACAATTACTTCACGAATTCGACTTGTGTATAGCCATCAGAAATTGTGCAATGCTTCTTCTCGACATCATTCAAAACGTGCTGTATTTCTCCCTTCAGATGTCCAAAAATTCTTCCTTTGCAACGTTGCAAACCTATGCACATCACATGAACGACATTCCACTAGAGATCGAATCTATGAATGCGACGTTAGAGAGTTGCAGTGAGTGGTATTTCGTCGAATGCACTACGTGAGCAAAATTATATTAAAGAGGACAGCCATCGCAATTGCCATGACTCCACTCAATCAAATCACATCACGCCATCAACGGCGTAAACATTCACGGTTATCCAGTGTCAAATCCAATCTACGGAGGAGTCAAACTGGAGTGATAAACAAGTCGATAAAGTGGTGATTCCATCACTATATCCATTGATTGGTGATAATGGCCACATACTGAAAGTCTTACTCAGCAGCCAAAATAGGACAGAAAAAAAGCCAAATACAACAAAAACTAAAGCCTATTCCTAAAAACCAACTGTAATGCAAATCACCCCTCTAATTTCCAATGGATTAGCTCAATGCAACTCACTGCAACAATCTGATATATTATTGCATGTTTATCACCATCATGATTATTTTTATTGCTATGGCTGATATTATGGTAGCATAAAAATGGAATACAGATGTGCTAAGTATGTTATCACTCTATCGTCAAAGATAGTAAAACTGTTAGAAAGTTGCCGTTTGCCTATTGCGGGTGCTTATCGTAATTAGTTCCGGGCTTTTGGGCTGAATTTGAAAATTTTGAAGATGTAACTAAAATTGGGATTATTCAATAAAGAGTCATTTCAAATGTGATTAATTAGATCCTCCCCTTCCTCCCCAAATAATTTCGGTTTTATCCCTGAAATCTCACAACATGGTTATTTTCTTTTCTAACCCTCAATCAACCAGTAGCCTTTATCATTTTCTCTAGTCAACAAAAATCTATTTAGTTGTGAAATCCGATAGACATCAACATTTTCGGGTTACTGGGGAACACAACAACCTATCATATAAAAGCGATTATTCCGGCGAAACAATAAACAGTTTGCAGCATAAAAGCCACCAAATAATGTCAGCAAATGGGAATAATTTAACTAAGAAGTTGATGCAAGATAAAAACTGCTTGCAATGAAAAGGCATTGGTTTATTTACTACGAATAAGAATAAAAGAAATTAAAGGTGAACAAAAAATGGAAGTATGGAAAAGATGTGAAGGTATGGGACAGATAAAGCAAGGTGATGGTAATGGAACGGAATAAAGAGATAAAAAAAGAATAGAGACGTGAAACGGAATTGCAAACAGAAAACCAAAAGCAATAAACGTTGACATATTTCAAGGACATAGTGCAGAAAATAGTGAAAATGTGCAACGAAACGACGACGCACATATATAAATACATTTTTACATACATACATACACAAACACTCACACAAACATGCCAAACAGGTCGAGTGGTGCTCAGAGGACGCATTCGATGCACCATTCCCTGCACATCCATCTCGAGCGGTCTTTGCATCGATAAATACAAACAAAAACTATCGCATTCGAATTTTAAGCTTACTGGAAATAAGACGGACAACGCTATATGCAAAACGACTGACTCCGAGTCAGGATGCAGATCAACTGTGTATCCCTCATTAAAAATGCTTTCTATTGAACATTAGATACCCACATATGAAACACTGTCACTTAGCTAAAAATGGAAATATGCCTTAAACGGACGTGAAACCACTTCTTAGAACAGAAAGGGCAGAGTAAATAACGCCCGCTTTTCGTGATCTATTTTAACCTCCAATTTATACTCTCTGCAAGAAAACGTGTCAAAATGAACATTAAAAGTAATAAAAGCTTAGGAAGCATTTAACCTGTGCAGCAGGAAACTTTGGAGCTGTGTGAAGTTGGAGATGCAAACTCATGTCGATAATTTGATCTCCAGTCAATTAAAAAGGAAATTAAGGCGGCTTAAGACTAAAGCAGGTGGTCAGAGCCTGTTCAGAAGGATCATTATAATCACCCAAAGGATGAAGAATCCTCTTGAAACGACGGAGAATTACGCCGTTGAGGGAGAAAGGTGAAACGCAATTAGATGATCGACTAATAAAAAAATATGCGTATAAAACGCAAGCAAATATAAAATAATCTGAAGAAATTGAAATGGCTTATTTCAGTGATGCTCTGCTTTGACAATGCATCTCTAGTTGCGATTACAGACGAGAAACTAGTCATCGTATCCGCCAACCTATTTACTCCAACTGGTCCCCCCCCCCCCCACACCCCCACCTTCCCTCGAATCCTTTAGCGTCATTGAGTTCGCGGATTTCAGAAAGAAAATCAACGTATTTCGAAATAAAAGTATAGCCTTGTAGTGACACCTTCAAAATTTCACAGCGATAATGTAGCGCAACAACAAAAACTTCGTTGCATATAAAAAAGGAAATCGGTTGCCTCCATTGCTCTCTCCCGCATACTCTTTGCTTGTTTCCGTTTCCTTCCTTCAACACTATGCAAAACCATGTCTCCGTCGATGATACTTCTTTATATCTCGGTGAATTTCGGTCTATTCGACCCGAATAACATCCGTTTACCACAATACCTCCATTAAAGTTTTAAGGTTATGCCTACATTCGGTGTTTATCTGCGTTAGTAACTTAAAGTTCTGCACATATTGAATATTCAAACATAGCTATAAGGAAAACATATACAAATACTGCAACAAAGTGGGCGCAATCCAATACATGACAACACACCGCTCCTCTTAAGCAGTAAGTACATCAGAGCAATTTTCGCACTCAACATAATGATTGATTCCCTCACATCTATCAATGACACTAATGAAAAAAAACTGAAAAAAAAACCTTTGCAATCTTTTGGCGACTCTTCAGTTCGTTATTGATGGCCGACCATGCAGCATTCGGTTTATTCGGAAACGCGCTCCTTGTGGATGCAATCGAACGACTCGCACATTGGGCGTTACTCCGGGCAATCGAACATGCTGAAAGATATATTCAACAACATGAATCATGAACACCAACATCAGCGTAGATTCTCTCAACATTCTCCTCAACGATGTTTGAAACGTTTTCACAATCTTACAACAACGTGTGAATATGCGACTAGCCGACTCACATCAAATGGACTGATAAAAAACGATCATATCATATAAATAAAATGCAAATCAAATCTAATAGAAGTAATGCAACGAATTGAATAATGTCTGAATAAATAAACGTATGCAACAAGAGACTACATCGTTTTATATGAAGGCCCCATTACATTTTTTTAGCAGTTACTCTATTAGTAGGTGAACAGTGAAATATCCTACTCTGAGAGTTACACATACTATATAACCTCGACTAACGTCACCCTCAAAAGAAATGTTCTGGCGAGATCCTGGAGGACGCAGTTGACCTGTTAACGCAATAACATCATCTTGTTGCTACAAATGAAATAAATGCGATATGAGGAGATATATGAAGACATACTGAAAAGTTTGAAAATTTTAAACGACCCCTCTACTTCGATCCTCCTTTAAATATCCACAAAAAAGCCCGCAAGGTCTATTCATGAGAGATGGCAGATTCTACTTTGATACTTAGTCGGAAAACAAAACATCCCGATTGGTTACCTTACAAAAGATCTTCCTTCCCAATCTCGAAGGCAAAAAGACATTCATGAAAAAGGTTTTGCAAAAACATACGAAAATCTCGTTTCTGTGCACAATATTTCCACGCAGGTCTCCACGCTCGAGCGTGAACGGTCGCTGTGCAATCACCGTCGGCGTTAGCAACTCGATCGCGATAACGTTCACTGAACGACCTGTAAGAAGCGCGTCTTGTTTGAAAGCAAGTAAGAACTTAAACAAGCCGCAAGTGAATTTCAAAATTCTCACAAAAGACCTCGTTCACGAAAGAAATAGTGGAATAGACAGCTGCAGCTGACTTACGCAACTCATTTAAGCGTCGAACGTTCCATTAGATCTGCTGAGTGCCAAATTCGACACAAAACGAGAATGTTCGCTATAAAAAAAAAGGAAATCGCAACATTTGAGCAAAAACGGAATGCGGGGAATGTTGAGGTGAGGAGGATGGTGGAGGAAGAGAGGTGGGAGGGGCGTATTGCATGGAATGGCAAATTTAAGATGCACTCATAGCAGAGGAATCATACTGTATTGATAAAACGATAACACACGCAAAAATCACGGGTTCTTTGCAACAAAAAAAAAAACAGAAAGTTACAATAACGAAGCGCAATAAAATCACTCACAAGATCAAAGAAGACGTTCGTATACGACCCTCAGCGACTAAAACATTCTGTCATTGCTGTACTCGGCTAAACTCACCTCATCAGATAAAATTCAAAAGCAGTCTAGTAATAAAACTTGCGAAACAAAAATTTATCACTTCAATTTATGCATACTGAAAAATATGCCAGCATTCACTTGCCGAAGCAGCAAAAAACCGAGAAGCGCATATAGGGGCTTTTTATGCAGATCACACAACTGTTTAACGTGTAATACGCAGAGGAACTTTATTCTTCTGATGAAGGGGTAATCCAACATTCCACAACACCTCCCTAGCATAAATTCAATGACAAATTGGCTAAATCAAACAATAAAGGGTGAGGGCTAGAGAAGGGAGTGGAGGTGAAGAGGAAGCGGAGAGGGAACGACACGCCTTCACATCCATAAAATAAGAAATCTGGAGAACCACAAAGACTCCTCGCTCGTATTGCACCCGATAAGGGCGTATTGCAAGATGTGCCTTTGCATATGTTTCAAGATGATGGCATGGAGCGAAAAGAACAATGTGGCACACACAGTGCGAGATAATGACGCTAATTAGGGTTTATATAACTAGAGCATTCAAAACGGATTCATCGACAGCCATGTCCCGCCGACTACCTCCGTGCATTTCTGCGGGTGGGCCCCTTTGCAATCGCTTTCAAGAGAGGGATGCCGGCAGATCTATGGACTTGTAGATTGCTTGCCCTGTTGCGTCAGTAGTGAGCATCAAATAATATTGAAAACTTTAGTGACACCACATCAAATTGGTTAACTTAAAATAAAAGAAATTACAGTATAAGGGCAGAAATATGAAAGTTAAGGAGACTTGTTCCCACTCCTATGAAACCACGACCATTACAATTTCGACCGATAAAAAGCAGTAGGAAAATTTGAATTATGAGAGGGCAGACATATAAGTGAAAAATATCATGAAGTGTGGTCTTCAAGCACTCCTTCTAGTGTACGTTATAGCCGAACATTTAACGAGGATTCTTAACGTGTTCAACAGATCGTTAAAAGAGAATATGAAACCCTTGTTTCCTAACAGCTTTCAACTTAAAAAAGAAGAAAATCTATGATAACTCCGTCGATTATAATTCCACTGAAATAAATAATCTAATTCAAATTGTAATTCCAAGAGGTTTTAATTCAAAATATTAAGTATGAGATCAAAAAATGAGATTATCAAACAAATCAAACAATCCGATATAGCTATAGGATAAAAAGGTGCAAAAACGAACGTTTAGGACAACGAAGAAAATGAAGTTTGTTGAATGAACGAATACGTCAGCCACCCGTAATTTACGCTAATTTGAGTCAAAAATTGCTCGAAATAACCATCACTCAATTGATGCCATCAAAAAAAGCCGCAGTTTTCCCTCCCTAAAGCGATTAAAATAGGCCATGGAAATCAATAACACCGAATTTACTTTTCCACACTTTTCGCTCATTCAGATCCCCTCTCCTTCATATTTTAACGATTTATTCATCCATTCAAATAACAATGAACGGAAAGGATAATACTGGAAAACAGCAGCACTGCTAAATGCATCTCGCACGATTTAACGGGTGCTCGAACGCAAGAAACAGTACGACGAGAGGTGACGAGAAATGAGGTTTCCAAACCAATACAGATTAATATTATTATCCCTTTCATAACATCATGCAAGCGGCAACGAGAGGACAGCGTCAAATTTTATGTGCAATTTAGTTATACTCCCGTCCAAAAAAAAACTGTCATTTCCCTCAAAAGGAATAAAGCATCGGTGTCAATGCGTTTTATTAAAATCAGTCATTTCAAAGAAACGAATTTCTCCATAAAATTTGAAGTAATGAAAAAAGGTGAAACAGGGAAGTGGGAGGAGTTCTCAGAGTCGAGGTAACAAACAGGGTCGGGCTCTCAAAGTTTCCTATAGTAACGCCACTCTGTGTGGCGTAAAGACAAGGAGAGTGCCCATCGCACTAGTGCATACTTGAAAAGTTGTTGGCTAACGATGAGTGGTGAGTGAAATCTAAGCTATGTGCTAATCCCTCGTTTGCCTCTCACTTCGTAAGCAAATTTATTAAACAAATTTATGCAAAACAAAGCTTTTATTTTATTTTAAGTGACAATTTTAAATTCAATTATCTAATACCCAAAAAATATAATCGAGGACCCAACCGATAATAGACATTCTTAAGTAATATGCAAATATTTTATGCAATTTTATATTGAATCGGTGAAGATTCAAAGCAAATGCAGCAATAAATGAATGAATATCAAAGGAAATAAATTCGACCTAAAATTTGCTTAGAAGCGAACGAGCAATCTCTATTGATGAGATTTTGACGTAATTCTTCTGCGTTCTCTCTTCAACTGCAATCTACTGATGCATAATTTGTCACTCAGTCAACAATCATAGTAAGCAAAGTAAACGGGACATGGAATCAAGCTAACTACAAAACTTCATCACGCATTTTTGTTATTATTTACTACATCTCAACGCCTTCCTGAACACCGAACATCCTAGTCATGTAGACATGAACATAGTTGTGGACATCGCGTGTTCACCATTGGTCATTTTGAGGTCATCATCATATTGCGCATAATGACGATTTTTGAAGTGTTCATACTCTTCCTACGCCCCGATAACGCACTCACTGATAGAGGACAGAAAGACAGAGACAAAGAGAGAGTCACTCGACGATTTCTAAGAGGCGCTTGAACAACAAACAAGTCCCACACGTGCGCATTTATAACGATCACATTTCACCTCAACATACACTGAAACAACCATAATTTTTTTCGAATTCACCAAAACAAAGTTAAAAACAGCTCGTCCGTTTTTCAAGTAAGAGCACTGCATCGAGCTTCAGTGCAACAACCAGCTGATGCAACGTGCTTCATCAGAAGATTTTTCTCTTCTAGATATGTTCACCTCGGAGGAGCAATCGCTCAATGCGAAAAAAGTGTGTAGCAATTTCCCGCTGCATTAGAGCCTTTTTCCCCATCCCCCCTTCCCTGCCCCCACTATTGAAACAAATTTTAAATTCACTACCAAAAACCTCGACAAAGACTAAAATGGAATGAACGAGAAATTCAGGTCGCTCACATTTCAATATTACAAATAAAGTATTGAATTTTGGAGATGCAATTATTACTTCTAACTGCTAGCTCTGTCAGAGCAATTACAATTACGTTTTTCTAACAAAGTGCTATAATAACAAGAATTCAGTGGTTTCAGCTGTCTTGAGTTCTTATTAAAATAATGAAGTAAAATATGGGGAAAACAACATCAAGTGTAGAGATTTTATTCCCATCTAAGGTATTCTCTAGCGACCCCCGAGATAACTGCATTTAATCTCTGGGTGTCCTTATCCGCGTCTAATCCCTCGCTAGTCTTCTTAGAGAGTTTTCACCGACTGTTGATATTCGAATAAACGCAATAACACGATGTTGAAATGGGATTAATTAGTGAAAGTACGTTTCAATAGTGAAGCATATGTGATGAATTTAATCAACCGTATAAATGGAACGGGAAGAAGACCTTTAAGGGGAAGGAAGATGTTCACCGCGTATGCCAGATGGTGTTTGCAAATATTTGCCTAACGAAAGCAATCGGGACGATGACAGCATAGGCAATAATCTGCACAAGTAACAATAATTCAACAAAGGCAACATTTAATCATGGAGATGCAATATCACCATTCTACCCCCATCCCATAGTCCTCTCTTTCTTGCCTCCCCTCCCCCTCCCAACTTCAGTGATATCAAAATCACAATATTGTTTTGCACAACGGATGCGTATGCAACAAAGGAGAATCATAAAACGTAAATGCTCACTTTTAGAGATCATCCACATTAGAAACAAATAATATCCTCCTATTCTTCCCATATACTAATGAGTCGAAGCATTAAATCCAATCACTGAAAAATTCCATGAATGAAAAAATTAGCTAAAACGCAAAAAATAGTTCTCGAGATTACAGCTCTCCTCCTAGAGGACCAATAAGCACGACGGTACGGTTCACTTAAATTAAAGAATCGATACTTTACAACGAACTATTATGATTGTGTGGTCAGTAGTGATTAACTTACTCATTGACGCAACAACTTACTTACTCATTAAACGAAATGAATTTAAAAAAGATGCAAAATGAGCATAGTGAGTTGAATCTCTTTAAACTCGCTCACATAGTCGTCCCAAGAGTGATTCAACTCTTTAAATTCTGTTCAAGGTTTAACATTTGTCTCACTTTTGAGACGATTTTTAAACGGCAAATTATAATCCAATTGTACTCAATCGGAATGTTAATAAATAAAATCAAACCAACACGACGGTTTTCTCTACTATCACCACACAAACTTTTGCCAAAAAGATGGATGAAGAAACGAAAAGTCTTCCGTGAATAAAAAAATTTACTGGAGGTAAAGTATTGCCTAGGAGGTTCGACGATAAGAAAAATGAATCTAAAATTATAGAGAGAGAGGAAAAGGAGGGCATATGATAAATCGTTCAGCTGCTAATTATTAGACTTGAATCTCAACGAATACTTCTACTACTCAAAAACTAGAAAGATATTTCCATTCTAAGATAATGGTTATGAGAGGACGGAAGGGTAAATAGGAAGGGGGGGATCGTGGGAGACATTTTACTGACAACTTTGTAAAACATTGAAATAAGAAGGCTACTGTAAAATAACAAGAATATTCAAAAGATTACTGAAAGCAAATCTGGGTACAAGACAGACACTGGGAAGCCCACATATACTGGCCAACAAGCAACAGCACCCATGAAATAAACTATATATAAAATGAATGCGAACCACTGCTATCTGCATTCATTATTACGGAGTGCGATATTTTGCAGCAGTCATTCAGGTAAAAGCCATGCATAAGCAAGCGAACGAACGAGAATGGTATGCCTGATGTAGCCATCAAGCTTCGTCGACCCGTCAGCCCTATTTCATAATATCCCATTCTAATCACAAGAAAACGCGACTCGTGATCTAAAGAGTGAATATGTCAACCAGTGTGGTATAGATTTGCCCTGACAATATCTAAATGCAAAGAAGCAAGCTGAAGGCTAGACATTAAACAATCAAAAAAACACGGTCTCTGAAATCAACAGAAATAGAACGGTGGAAAAGATGACAAGGAAAGGTGAAGTAAGTTGAAGGAGGAAAGGAGACGGAATAACACCAACACGAAAAGAAATAGCGGCAATTTCTGACAGCCGAGCAATGACACGTGACAAGTGGACGTTCGAGTCGGCGGTGGGGACAGCGATGGCGATGACAACGAACACAGAGGCAGAGGGAGAAAAATATCGTGGGGGTGTGACCAATTCGTGAGAATAGACCAGCTCTCGCTGCTCCTATGGCCGCCCTCAACAGTCGTTCGGATAATTAGCGATGACCTCGCAATTGAGCACAAAGCAAAATTTCAGTTCTAAATTCAAACGCAAATTCAACGAAAATAGGAATGGCCATAAAGATGATGCTCTCTCTGAGGGAAAAAGACTGCAATGTACTCAAGAAATAGAATGCTTTTCGCTGAGATCATGAGAAATAATCAAAACGCTGCTCTAGCACTATCACTAATGAATGGTGCATACAAAAATGGGACAATGGAGAGGGCGCCTCTCATTGAGCGATGTTTTCGGCTCATTCGTCCAGAATGGCAAGATTCATCAACAACGACCGAATTATTCCAGCTAAACAACCAAGTGATTATCTGTAAAAGAAATGATTTAAGATTTCAGGGGCGCCTTTATTAATTTCATTATCCGAGCAAATCCCTCTCAAGGAAACCTCTCCACACTGTCACTTTTTAGGAATTCGTTGGAAGAAAAGCGAATAAAACACTTTGAGAAATTTTCGAATATATTTTCAAACGTAATATTCGCATTGAAAGAGAAATCCGAAAGGCTCCTCATTCATCACGAAAAGTAAAAACAATTGACGGCTGTGTTAGAAAATGCTTTCTGAAATGAGAACGGCATTCAGTCATCGTTTAATGCGTACCGCAAATGGAAAGCGTCCTCGGTCTGTTGAGTTTGCTGGTTTGTTGTTTTTTGTTTACTTGCAAGACAACGCTTCTTTAGCAGCTTTCGAAGCTCTCAACGGCTCGCAACTCATATATGTTTAGGCTGGTCCCGACATAGTACACAGTTATTTCTTCATTATCACGCTCTCCAAGAAACCTATTGCATCCCATAGCTTTTCCTCAAATATTGCGCAGTTTTCCCCGCATTACTTCTGTCTCTCCTAAATACATTATCGCTATACTCTGGCGTACTACCCCAATTTTTACGGTTTCATTTTCTGGACTTCAGTAGCCTGTCACATTCTAGAACGAATCACGTCATTTAAAATGAACGTTCATCCCCTTGTCGATCTGATGAGAGGAAATGGAGAGGCAACAAGGAGGAGGAATGGGAAGGGAGAAGAGGGGAGAGGTGAAGGTGAAGTTATTCCAGTATCGCGACTGCCGCATACTACACAATCTAGGATTCTACCGTAACACAACTCCCAAAACATTTTAGTGGAACAAAGCCTCAGGATAGATATTCGAGTATACGTGATCGTGATATCTGATTTCGACAAAGACTTCAAAAGAGAAAATTCCATCACCATTCCGCGCCTTTGTTTAGAAGCTTTTCCTCACAATGAAGCACTGTTTACATGATGCTTGAGCAAAGCAGCTTATGCATATAACGACAGCAATGAATGAGCTTAACGAATATGATGAATGTATGCAAAGCGTGCATGAAATTAGTCGGTATGTACCCGCTGCATCAACGCCGATATGCCAACATAATCATTTATCACCTTCGACCATGTTGGGCGTTCTCGGTATCGGTCATCACTCATGTGTACGCGCTATTAACTAACGAAAAGCACATCGACTACTCAACCTATCAGCTAAATATCATTATCGATCTCACGAATAACTACACCGCTAGGATAATCTGGAAAACACGCCCGAGTATGCAGCTAAACCTGAAAAACACATCCGACTGAACAGTTTACCATATAAAAATCCGATTTGATTGGGCAGCATTATAAATTTATTAGAATTTCACCTATTAGTGCACAAATCTGGATTGCTTTCCTGATTATCTCTTAGGATTAGAGACGTATCTCAGCCAATATGCACTTGTAAGAACAAGCAGAACAGTTGCAAGAAATACCATTAGAGTTCGCATGATTAGGTGGCGCTTAGAGATAGCAGAGAGACCAGAAACCACAATCTCTGTCGTTTTGCCGCATCAAAATGATGAGGGGCGGGGCTAAGGAAGGGGTAGGGGACGCAAAAAGTGTTATATCAAACAGTAATCTAATACTTTAATCCGAACATTTCCATCGAAGAGGGAAAGAGGAAGGACTGCAGGGAATTAGATGGACGAAGGGGCGGTAGAATGATAGAGTGCTATGCTCAACAAAATCCGTACTCATACCCTTCCCTCCCACATTCAGTGGAAATAATACAACCATTAAGCCATAATTTTAATAAGGCTACCCGAGTTTTGTATATAATTATAGCCTTCACGAATCTATTACCCTCTATTTAGCGATCTTTAAATTAAGCTTCAATCTAATACTGGAAAAACACTCGTTTGCTTCGTCCGCTCTTTTTGACAATATTGGTTACCTACTTCACTAAGCGAAGAGGTTCGCCGGGGCGATAGATTTATTGCCAGAAGACGAGAATGTTTTTGCGTCGGTCACTTTTTTCTTGCTACCCCTTTTTTCCTTTCACACTTTACTTTGTTCACCTGGTTACGACCACAGATAGGACTGCAATTTGTGATTAGCACTTCCCAACAGAAGGCTCAGTGAGCGCAAAAGCTCATCGAGGTATAGGTGGATCAATAAAAACGCTATAGCAACGTAGTACAATTCACAAGAAAAGTGCAGGTGCGATAAACAAGTCATTAAGAAGGTGGATGATTTAGAAGGCAGTCACGATTTAGGGCCTTTACTATAGACGATAAGCACCGCGGAATTAGCGAGTTGCCAATCTCGCACACTAATCGCACCAACGAACAATGCACAACACCACAATTATTGTTGTTGCTGTGATCGGCGACACAGCAACCGCCAATGCGGGATGCAAACCGCAGCGCACTGCCGAATGACGATGCACTCACTAAACGGATGCATCGAGGACTTCAGCGGTGTGATGCAAGATCATTTTCGAATCGAGAGGAACATCCCTTAGAACTGAGGTGGAGGAAGAAGAGAGTGGAATCCGATTCCGACAGTGTGAGGGAGGGTGAGGGAGTATGAGAGAAAGAGGGGAGCTGAGAACGTGAAGAATGAGCACTTAAACGCGAAAAACTAGTGCATTTTAACAAGAGATATCTCTTCGACAGCACAAAGGTGAAGGCTTGTAAATTACCTGCATCGAATTGTGTATATTTGTGCATGTTCGTCCTCACCACCGCGACGCTATTTATTATTCGACTAATGAGAATAAAAATGTGTTGGAATTGCCAAAATTGCCGTTTTGCACATTTGTTATGCACACAGAAACCTGCTTTCAACTACTTTTTGCTTCAGGAAACGAAGAAAATAAATTCATGGGGACATTTTCATCTTTTTATGAAGAAAAGTTTTCCAATTTTCCTCAGCTGCAACTCAGCTACGGAAATTTAGTTGCAATATGTGATCATCTTGAGTCACAACAATACAGAAGGTTCGTAAAAGATAGAAACAACGCGTTTAGTTAGGGGTTCCCTAAGGATCGATATGGTTAGCGTATCGCATTTTATACGCAGCTGTTTTGGCTTCGCAGTCGCGCGCAGATAGCAATTCGAGAGGTGCGACAGACCCTTTGCGCGCTAAGCCAGCTAGCTGTCTCCTCCCACAACAACAAAATCATTAACGAAGATTACCTTCACAGAGGCTTTCGGCAAAACATCGTTAAGAAGGAAACAAAGTAAGATTTTCATGAAATTGTGGCGATTGAAAGGAGTCAGTAACAATTCGAAATAGACGTACGAACTAACGCTGAATGCACATATATGATGGAACAATATATGACAACCATTCGACCACACGCCTAGAACCCGCACTCCTCCCATAACCCCTTCTCCTTCTACTTCCTATTCGTTGAATGGAAAGTATAAAAATCGATAAGCGGCTTTCCTGTTACAAAAAGAAAATCAAAATAGCAAAGTAAGTGCTAAAATATGAACAAGAAAAGATAATTAAACTATGGCAGGGGAGGGGAGGGGGAAGACAGATTAAATATTTAAGTCCTAAAAATAATGAAACATTTTTATGTGGATCTCTTTTTTACGATGAAGAATCCTTATTCATAGAAGAACAAAAAAGACTGAGTGAAGTAGTGTGGTAGAAAACAACGCAAATGTGCGTCATAAGAAAAACATCGTCAGAAAACGAGCACTTCAAAACGCACACAACACATCGATGCTTTAGTGGCCTAAAAACTGCCACCCTCCTGATGAACTTTTAGTAAATCATTCTTACAGTGGAGCGCACATTGAAACGCTTTAGACGATACATGAGTGCAGTCAAATTCCCAGCCTCTACAGCATTTTCTGGAAGATTATTCCAGACCCGCACGACTGTATACCGGATGCTGCGTAGAACCTTGTTCGTTGAGCATGTCTTGCATGCTAACTGAAAAGTCAACGATCTCTTATCTTCTTCCGAAAAATGCAGTCTTTTGCAAGCCAAAAGACGACTAACCTTTTCGTGAAGACCTGATCGGTGACAATGCCCTTCGTATTACCGTCGCTTTGATCAGCCACTCTAACTGATGCTTCTTTTGCCACGTTTTCGTGGGCGAATGTTCGCATAGTACTATCCGATGGGGAATACTTCGCTGGTGAAGCACCAGTGAGGGGTACTTCTCTCATATATTGCTTGCGTCGAACCACCGGCGTAACCAAACCTTCGTTGATCGCCTACAAAGCCGCAATGGTCTACAACTTTGCAGTCCATTGACCTATATACTACTCGAAATAAAATCACTCCTTAGTTGAACGAAGGGGAGGGAGGGGTTGAGGAGGCGAAAAGAGAGGGAAAACAAGATGAGTCTCTATCACTCTCAACTACTAGTACATGGGACATCGTTGACGGTAAAATGTGCTATGAATAAGATAAACTGTGCAACATTTTCGCTCACTAAAATGTGAGAAAATTTCCAGCTGGAACGGTTTTGCAAATTCATAGAAAAGTACATAAAAATAAAAGAAAAAAATGTGTGAAGCCATACCGACCGGTTGAAATAATTAGCGTTTACAGAGCGCCGCTCATTGGTCTAATAAGTTTCATAAAAGCAAACAAATAACAAAACATACGCAATAGAGGATACATAATTTAAACGAATCAACCGCGCTTATTAATTCTCCACAACAAACTTCATTTTTTAAACCTTGAAAGGACAAAATGGCACTCGAGTGGCAGAAAAATCACTGCAAACTATGAGGGAAATTTAAGTGCCTATAACCATCCTACGGAGTGATGGGTCGGCTCAAAAACCGGTGAAGCGGTCGCTGCATCCTGTAGATCTGAAGTATGAAAACCTTACGTTTAGTGCTCAGTGGTTCGCGTATTGAAAGCACTGAACAGATAGACAGACATGCGAACAAACACACGCACAAACAGTGTACGGTCATAACATATCTTGCAAAAGCAAGGTTGCAAATACGCGTCGCAGGACTCTATGAGCGCTTCAAAGTAATCCTCGTTAAAACCCAACGGCAAGAAAAAACATCTTCCGTCTCATGCAGTCTTTCCAAAGAACCGAAAAGCAGAGCCTATCTACCGCCTTAAGTAACGTTTCCATGATGCATAATATCGCTCATAATCCTCCGAATATAGAAAGGATCATCACACAAGAGCAGATATCATAACTGTCATGGGGATCCTATAAAATTGGACTAGTCGAACCTATTCACACATTTCTCTTTCTGCTCATCGGTTAATTCAACTCCTGACAGCCGATGGTCAGTGGTCAAAACTTCCATCGATGGATGGTTTGATTATTGATTCGCCGATGGTTACAATTCGCATTTTACAGCACGTCATTGTCTGACCAACGAAAGAACCGGATTCCGACAACGATGAAGACTGCGCTCCGAAGAGCGCAAATTCCCAGAATGAAGTCAAAGACGAAAAATATGGAGATGAGCACGAGATGTACCTGTAGCTCTCCAGTAGCAGGACTTCGACCCAATCTCGAAGTGAGTGCTTTAGCACTCGTAGCAACTCCATTGCTGGCGCCATTCATCGACTTGCCGTGTGTCAGTTCGGCGAGATCGGGTACTGAGAGACGATGCTGACCTTTTGGCGTATAGCCACTAGCATGTGCTCTGCAACGATCATCAGTACTATACCTCACCAACATACCTCAGGCAGCGCAACGCTTTGAAACCAAGGCATGCCGAAACTAAACGATTATAACACAGTGCTATGTAATGCAGAACATTGCACCATAACAAACAAACAAGGATCCTCAGCAACCTTCAATGTGCAGCCTCGGGTTTTGAATGCTCAGAGAATGGCACAGAGAAATACGCCATAAGGTAAACAGGAAAAGGGCGTAAAAAGGTCAAAAAAGCGTTAATTCTCAAAGATCGAAGCAAATGACCATTAAAGTGAATAATATCCAGCAGAGATACAGAGAAGGAGAGAGCGCAAGGAAAGCGAGGAAAGAAAACAATGACGAGTTCTGACAGTTCGAAAAATAAATAAACACCTACTTGAGTGCAACGGAAAATTTCGGCGAATCGGCATCATTTGCGTGAGATATCGCTGGAGGAAACTTCGGTGATGACCTCCGTAACAGCCCATTCTGCGATGTTTTTAATGAACTCATACTCGCTTCTTCCCTAAATAAATATAAATATTTTAAATCAAAAGTTGCAAATAAAAGATCTTTCGAGAAACTATGATACACTTATTGGCTGCTATTAATAACAAAGCAATATATTACTTCTTGGAATAAACGAGTATTTAAAAAATATAAAAGTGCCCCGCACCTCTTCATTCTGCTGTGAGCTTTTTCTTAATAGTGCACAATCTTTTAGTGTACTAAGCGAAGAAACAAATTCCTGAAAATAGAGAGATTAATAAAAATTTAGCACAGCGCCTAGTACGACGATATACAATTCGAACCTTTATATAAATATAAAGTGTCTAAATGAATACACCTATATCAACAGAGTTTAAGGCTCCTATAGCCTATAATTCCCTAACTGTCAAATTTCATCCGGAGGTAAGTGTGCCGGTCTCACGAAGGCTCTTTTTTGGTAAGTAACACATCTTCCTTCGATGCAGAGTTTCGTGACGAAATGTGCTGTTGGCAAAGCCGACCGCCTCGGCAGCTCTACAGCGCACAGAGCTCATTAACCGCGACCTGAGATGAAACTCGCGGAATATGAACAATCTAACGGATCGACAAAAGTTTGAACTCCGATCCTGCGCTCTCCGGATGACTTTGATAGACGAGCAGTGTATATGATAGTAAAAGCAGTAAAAGCAACTACGGAAGCGATCGAAGAATTATAAATTCTATCGTATTTATCCCATATAATTTGAAATTAAAAATTAAACGGATAAAAGAAAGTTTTTAGTTGTGCGCAGCAAGTGAAGATGAAAGTTGCTGAAGAAATGAACCGCACAAGTTTTGCATGATGGCCTCCTGCAGCGAGTAATGCGCTACTTAAGCCGCCTGAATGAGCTCGCTTTTGCGAAAAAATGAAAAAGCAGTGAACCTCATTAGGGAGCATCGCGCGAGCGCCCTTAGTCAATATTGCTGTACAATGATTATTCAGCTCTGCAAAAACCAAACAGAGTCTAACTTCACTAAATTCTTTTCTGACATTTACAAGTATAAAGATACCTCCCCTCTCTTCCCTCAGGCAACAAAATTCACTACGAGATTTGTGCGACTGAATCTTAGAGTAGCAAGACTTCTACGGAGCTCAGTGGTCAATACGGTAAACGACTCCGTTGTGCCCCCAATGAAACGAATAGAACCAATGGGTGAAATATTGGTAAGAGTATTTCCGCCAAGTCTGATTTCCCAAAGAAATGTTTTCTAAATATCACTGCCGGTTAAGATTTAAACCGCATTTCCGTGTAAGTACCTTCCGATGACCATGATAATATCACAAAGCCGATCAAGAAAAAAATCATTACTATGTGGGGGAGGGGGCACTAACGATTTCCCACTGTAATGTGCAAACTTCCGTATGGATTCAAATTTTTCGTGGGATGCTCCCTACCAACAAACGAAATTTATTTGCAATTCACAAATAATTACGACGGATCCTTGCTACGGCCTGATATACCCGTCACTTTCTTCCAGCATCTCTTATTACGTGCAGCTGCAATCATTGTTAGGGCCATAAAAAATCTATTCGGCGATCTTGGAGACTCCAATTTCACAAGGAGACCCAAATACAAGCACTATAATTATTTTTTAGCCTGTCGACGGCACTAGTCGCTGAAGAAAGAGGCGAGGGAGACTGTGGAATTATAATAACTTCCTCTTGAGCGAGGTTGTGGAAGGCCTTAACATAATACTTCAAGGGGTAAAGGTCCGACTATTTTATTCAAAAATGAATCAGCAGGCAATATCAAAGCGCCTGCGGCCTCCCCTTCTGGCTACGCCACAATCGAAACGGAAAATCGATGTGGATAGTAAAAAAAAAAGTGCGGACATAATAGCCACAGAAAGTGACCGCTGAAAGAGAGCTGGACGTGCGGCAACTGGTCGACAGGCTGCGAATCGGACTACACATTTGTGGTACGCTCACCTCAGCTGACCCTAAGCAACGCGCATTCGATCCATCATTCGTCAGCCGACCAACATTATACATACACTACTGCCGACTCCCTCTTGCTGAAAATATACACCTTATGGAGCGACTCCCCAACCTCCTCCCCTCCCCCTCTTTTTCCAGAGAATACCGCTACCTCTATTCTCCATTCACCACGCATTCTTCCCTCCTCGTTCTTGGCAAATTATGAATCGAAACTACAGATGAGCTTACCCCTCTCTTCAATCGGATAATTGAAGGAGGGGGACAAAAGGAAAGGTGCTGCCGACATCCGAAAGAATCACACATGGAAAAGATGGCAAAAAAAAAATCAAAAAGAGATAGGGAAAAAGCATGAGGACAATATTAAATAAACAGCGCTCAACTGTTATGGAGACATCCTTCTAGCAGTAAGAAAATGAGCACACTACTCCAGAAGCCTGTAAAAGCGACCTCAGGCACCGTCGATTAGGACGGAAACTAAAACAGTGCGCTTTCTGTTACTTCTATGAATGCCTGATGACATGATTTATTTATGTGGCAAGATGTCCGTTTGGTGTCTGAAGAACTGTGAAACAGCAACATAAACGAAACAAGAATATAGCCCAAATAAAGTTTCAAGGGATATTTCATTTCCTTTTTGATTCTTTCGACGACAACAAGATCAAGCCTGAACCACTAATTCCAGAAACGGAAGCTTTTCCGCTGCACAAATGCGGGATTACAAGTTGCGACCACTAAAATTTGGCATCTCTTCCACGCCAAAAGAAAGAAGGAGGAAGGAAAGGTGCTAAATTTACGAAAGTCAGGATGACGGCAAAGCTGACTTTATAAGCAAAATCATCATCGATTGCTTTGATCGTAAAGAGGAAAATAATATTTGTTGTGGGCACGATCCAGCAGCGATTTTTACCTTCTTTTCTTGCACACGTGCCCTTTTTAGGCCATTTGCAATATGCCTTGCCAGAAAGAAGAGTGAGGTGCACGCAAAGCCGAGAACGGTCGATACAAACAAGAGCAACGGCTCAGAAATAACGTCAATGAGGAGGAGATACGCCATTCAGGCCATAGAGATGGTGTCTCAACAAGTTTAGAAGAGTGAGTTAGTTATGAGTTCAATGGAGAAGGTAATTCGTCAAATCCTGTTATAAGTAAGAAGAGGGGAGGAAAAGATGGGGGAGGGGTGGAAGTAATAAGCACATTCCTTTTGCGAATCCACGTTGAGAAAGCTTCTCAAGAAGCGAATAAAGAAGTGGATGAGGGACCCAGCTCCAGTGTGCTCGAGCTCTCTATGGAAAAAAGACTTTCGTTTGTCGACTCGTGTGCACCTTTCACGTTCACCTTGAATCACTTTGCCCTCAGGTTGTATTGCAGCATTCGATCGTTTACAAAATCAAAACGACATGATAGACCCTATATAAGCATTTCGGTCATGTGAGAGTATATGCACATTTGAAGCAGAAATAATTACACACATTCGTTAATTTATCAAACGAAAAAGCAAATTTGTATTCTTTGTAGCCAGTCAAAATGAGAGTTCAATGAAACCGTACCCCTCCCCCTCCCCCTAAAAAAACCGGGAATGAACCCAAGTCCTCTGAGAGGGGGCGAACCTCTCCCTCCTCTACCTTATGCACCTGAAAAAAGGTTGCTGAATGAGAATTCCCTTGATATAAGAAGCGTACCTTTTCCTTTTCAACTCCTCAAGGCATCCTCGTAAAGCATTTCCATCGAAACACTCGGATGGAGGAACAAGTGCACGGCGCTGCGCGGATAACGATCGGGGGCTATGATTTTCGGCATAATAGGCAAGGCGCCGTGCCGACGAGAATGTCAAATCACTTCGCTCACGTCTTAATGCCAATGGTTTCGGTTTTATTGCCGGCTTTGTACCAACTGAAACAATTGTATCTAACCATTGCAACATTTATAGGATATCAAACAAAACAAACAAATTCCCTAAGGAAACTGGCTCAGGAGATACAACATCAGGCCACTAGACCAAAAGTGTTAGCTCGAATCTTTCTTGTGAAGGAACTTTTTGATTCGTCGCTTTATTCACTGTTCGATCAAAGTCTCAGATCACTTCAACAATAAGCTCCTCCTAGCTCAACAGCAGAACAACAGCCAATAAAGCAATCAACAAAATACACCGTAATCCGCACCTCAGTAGTGACCCTGATACGTATCACTTCACAATCCAACCCACGCTCACATTACAGGCTGAGAATATCCAAACCTTCCACCAAATAGACATCTCAGATTTCACTTTAAACTTAAGAATGACGGCAAACTAACGTACAGTTTTCAAATGAATGGGTTCAATGAGAACACAAGTGAGCATAAACAGAGTTTACGGAGAGAAAACAGTTCTATTTAATAAACTTGTCATAACACAAAGACATTTTCAGTTTGTTCTTTATTTTTCAAACTTATACAAACACGGCTGTCTCTTGCTTAATTTCACCACCTAAGGCTCACTCCCCCACCTCCTCCTCCTCCCCCCTCCGAAAACAGTGATCGTGCCAAAAAAAGCCGCCGTAATAACCTTTCCATCAGCCTTCCTATGGAAGGTTAGAACGATCTCGTTCCCGTGAAGAGAAAATATTTTTCGGATGAAGCCAGGTGGGAACAGGGAGGGGGCTAATAAATGCTGCACCCAATACGCGTAAGAAAATGGCGCACTACCATACTAATGACAATTTAAATAACGTATAAATAACATAAAATTTAAATAAATGGCAAAAAATAACTAAAAGCAATTTTGCATGAACGCATCAAACTGGAAAATGTTTGAGACGCGAACCGCTTTTCAACACACAACATCCTTCCACACTGTTTCTCTAAAAAAATTGCATAACCGAAAGAACTGAAAAACGATTAACAGGAGGTCATAAGTTTTAAGGGGACCGTTGCAGGTGCATTAAGAGTGCGACAATTTTCTTCCAAGTTATACAGCTCATTGGAGTTCGGAATCCGAACCATTCTGATAAGTCATCAATAAATCACGAACTACGAGCAGTCAGCACCAGTCGTGCGTCTTTGCAATCAGCCTCGTTATCAATATTCCCACCCTGAGTTCCACTCAAACCATCTTTTACAGACATGCTTTTTTACTGCTAAGCACACAGAAGCCAGGCAACATCTTTTATTAAACTCTAAGTTCCATCCCCATGAGAGATATGACAGTTCAAACGGTGTTTATTCGATAAACGGTATAAGTCTTGAACCGTGGATATCAATGCTTTTATCATTAATAGCAGCATGTTCCAGCAGTTTTCAAAAAGGGATTTCAATCACAAAAGTGAATTTACATCCTCGAACTCCTTACACTTTTTGCAGCCAATCATCCTTGCCAAGTTGCATCAGAGCCCGATTAGCTCTTGGTGGATCTCACTCACCGTTCGAATGCAGATTGAGGCCATTCAGTCGACGTACATTCTCAGGAACGTTCTCCTTAGCCGTTACGGTGAATGACATCTTCGGTTTGAAGGTACGTAATGATGGTACCGCATTAGGCCATTCGCCTGCAATCGACACCTGCGTCTGCTTATCGCGTTCATTACGAGTAAACGCATAGGCCGACTGACTCCTGAAAAGAAAGTAGTTACATCAACGGTGCAGATGAGAAGGAAACGAACTTCCTCTAAGCTCTCGAAGATGGAAGGTGAACTTTTGATATCGTCCTTTTCCTCTCCCCTTCCCTCACCCCCATTCTTTCTGCGAAATGAGGAGAACTTGAATGCCTTTTCTCCTTTCTGCAAATAAATATCACCTTGAATCAGGGAATTTCGTTGGATAACCATACAAGAGTTGATTAAACTACAAAAGTTGCTTCGCTGAAGAACAGCTATGCAAATATGAAATAACCAGAATTTCGAATGCATTTTGATAGACAAAAGAAACCTGGAGCGATCTGTCAGTGTTTATCTTTGAAAAAAAAGTTCTCTAAAGACCTTATGGTGGAGAAATTGTTAAACGATCCGATCGTCATACATGCAAAAATGTCGAATCAAAAGTGACATCGCAATACAACTTCGAATTAATCCATAGGGGTTATTTAGAGAAAACATTCGGCTCATTATGCACCGAAACATGACAGATGAGCTCCATTCAACCACAGACGGCAATTTCAGCTCGCATATTTGAGTAAAGAATGGTGAATGCTTAAAGAAAGTTAGGCAGACTGTGATATGATTGACCTTTTTGGAAATTATTAAAACGGGCAGTGCCACTGCAATTTACGTTTCATTGCAAAATGTCCCACTAGCGCAACGTTTCTCATTGGAGCGTCCGAGGCTGAATCAAGGAAATGAATACAAGATCACTTAATTTTAATTCACTTCATAAAAGCATCTGAAATCGGCGATGAGCCTTCGCATAAGTATGCGTGACTGCGCGCCCCGTTGTATCAATTTGTGAAACAGCAAAGTTTTTCTATGTGTAATTTGGTGGTTATAATCTATATCGTCTTTATGAAGACTTTAAAAGTGATCACCGGTCGGCCATCAACTACAGAAAAAGTTATAGATATTTGTATTTGTCGAGAAGCTTGGGAAGAATTCACAGCCGGTCGGGTTGGGAAAAAGAAAAGAAGGCTCCTTTGTAAAACCCGAGCAGTCCCTCGGTTCTGCTAAAAATGCATTATTTCGAAGATTTGACTATTAGCGACTTGCGGAACGGAATGGTTCGATGATCGAGACTGTAAAAACAAAAGATGCTAACCCCTTTGAGTTACTTCCCATCCGCTGTCCACTTCCCATGTCTGTATTTTATATTGTCACTCCTCCTTCTAGAAATTGGAGCTCATTTTTAAAGGCGATAAAAACAAAAACATAAAATTTAATCAAACAATACAGCTATCAATCAATCCACAGAACTGTTGCAATCCTCAAATTTATACAGACATAGGTGAGAAAGCGAAATAAAAAAACCTTTCTTCAACGTAGACGGAAAACTCCCAAATGTAGCGGTTGATAGCCGAGCGTGATTGATGCATCTCTAGGCGGATCTCGAAGCATTTTTCAACTGAATGTGGTAAACATAACGAATATGGAACGAACCCAGAAAGTTTGCTTTGTGGGTAGGGATTAAGGAAGTCGCAATCCGCCGACGAGTTCATCGCTCTCCACTGTTCCGCCCTTGCAAGTGCGCTCTTCTCTTTTAGAGGCGACGAACTGCCAATGAAGCGGAAGTTCTTTAAAAAGGACTTGCGGACAGTCGTGACTACCCTCGAACCATCCGTACTTCCGTCTGAATGCTGCGTTGACGTCGATGAAAGTGTACTCGTATCTGCTGCAACTGAAAGCAATCAATGTTTTCTTGATCATAAAAGACATGCATCAAGTTCCCCGTTCATCTTTCACCGTTGACCGGAAGAAACAGACGCAGATGGATGAAATGATGAGGAAGTGAAGGAGCGAAGAAGGAAATCATGGTGCAAGTCATCGATGACATTAGATAAACACTGATTTTCCGGATGAAGCTGGTGATTTCAAATCTTGGAAAACCAACAAAGATGATGATTTGTTTCTGGTCATTTTCCGTCGTTACGCACTACTTCAGTTAACGTACTCCGTGAAATACCAACTTGGTGAATTCTTTCGAAAATTAAAACGGTATCCTCGTTTTAAAGACATATTCAATTTTGCGATAAAACTGAACAATAGAATGTGGCGATCGCTTTAAAAAAATTTCTGCCTTCAAAAATGAAAGATGGTTAAATGGAGCAAAGAAAAATACGAGAAGAAAAACGGAAGAAAAACAAGAAGTCGACAATAAATCTCGACATACCACGTTCGTTGGCGGAAGCGGATGTGCGTGGCACACAATCATCGCCGAATCGTGTTTGACCCTTTGATAAGGCACAAGTGTTGGTAGCCTCCATCGGATCTTCCTTGGAATGCACTACAGGATTGCTGGTAAGAGTGGTGGTATGCGAAGAGTGCCACGAATCTCGACGTTGTTGCGCTGCCTCACTGATCCAAAAGTCTTCAATACATAATAGCCATTTATTATTATTTCACACAATGAGCCTCATCAAAATCAATGCTGACACCCAAATGAAATGCAGTCCGTGCATTTATACGGACAAAATTATGTGCAAAAAATATTTTTAAGCCATCATTCGGTCAATCATGCAAAAATTCTCGTATGCAAAATTCCTTACAACGAGTGAACGTAACAGAAGTCTGAGGCAATCAATCCAGTTGATGACAACTTTGTGAGGTATCATTAAATGTAAATTACACTTGTCAAAATCAAAAGCCTTGCAAGTTGAAACTGATTAGCCGACAAAGAAAGACACACAGACACACACAAACAATTATGTGCATTAATGCGTTTTCACAATGCAGTATTATAGAAGAATCTACGAAAACTGTGGATCGTATTTTATACATCACGTGCGTTGGAGGAACTAAAAAAGCGAAGAAACGATTAAATTCGTAGACCTAACTAACATCTCTGTCTGGTCCTTCCTCCCCCCCCCCCCTTTGCCCTTTCGGTCCCTCAAACTAAACAAACTCATGAGTATCGACTCCGTTTCCTTGGCATATTCTACTCCAGAATCAAGAAGAGAAAGGAACTATTCGTTAAGCAGCTATGTTAACAAAATTCACTTCAACAGAAGAGCTGTTAGAGAGGAGCGTAAACATAAGGCAGCTGGCTGGCTATAAGATGATTTGGAGAGAAAAAGTAAAGCTCGACCGTTATTTCTGTTTAGCCATCCCGTTGCAGCTTCATTTATCGACTGTAACTTTCACAAATTAAACCATATTAGCAGTAATAACAGAATAAATTATCTCTCGTTCTGTAACTTACTGCAAGCATTCATTTGGCACCTTAAATCCGGCCGAAACCGAATGCGTTTCAAATATCTCACCCAACTACCAATCGAGAGCAGTCGATAAAAAGTGAACCTCGCTTGCAACTGAAAAAATTAAAGACGGAACTTCCATCGGTAAAACTTTCACAGAAATCCGGTAGATCATTCACTATCACTATTTCGTACAACCATACAGACAATTAGAAGGAGCACTTCCACATAAATTAGACGGAGATACCGATGCATAAAACTTTGCTAAAGAGTGACCACTTTATATGTAATCAGTTGTCATAGATGTTGACAGCTTCCGCTATCGAAGCATATAAAAAGAAGTGCTGTTATGAATACAACACCACTTTATTAAAGCTTCTCTCATGGTGGCTACATGTCCACTCAGCAGCATTTACCTGTAAGCTTATAAAGTTAGCCACAAGCTTGTCACAATCAGCTATGAATTTGTTAGAGTTAGCTGATAAGCTTATCAAAGATGAATGATCCAAACTAATACATCCATAAACAACAATACTTCTAGATAAAGTGGTACTTGTTCAATGCCTGGATGGCATGAGACCTGGACTTGGGGATCAGATGGGAGAGATGGGTAATAAGTCTGGAGAAAGGGTTGGAACTTAATTAAGGCTGATCATAAAGTGGTAGCATAATCACCTTCAGCAACACATAAATGCGGGATACCTTTGCAGCCAAATTTGGGAAGTGGTCGTGACTGGAATAAGCACAAGGGGTTGTAAGTCGATATGATACGATAATAAAATATTCTTACATAGTGGTAGTATAACAGTATAAGAGTTTTAACGAATAATATTTCATATAAATCTGTGCATAAATGAACTGATGAAATCGATAGGATAGTGCCCCCCTCGAAGTGCAGCACAAAATGACCAGTGCAGCAGTGTTTTACAAAAATCCCTACAATCACTGAAAACATCTTGGTTTCCCTCATTCCGCGCCCTCTTCCCGACCTTCCTCTCCTCTTCGCCCTCGCCATTACCTTCTCCCCGTAGCGTTTCCCAAAATACGTGAAAAGGCATGCGCCACTAACAAAAGCAAAAGCGAATAGGAGCTAGCAAGAAGAACGGTGGGCCAGTAGCAAGGGTAAGCAGTGACGCAATTGTTGACGAATCATCGCTGTGTGCGCAACGTGAAAGCTCCCATTCGTCACCGCCATCATGTCCTTCCCACTTCGGTGTGCTGTATATCAGCACCCACCTGCGTCACCTCTAGCAGCTTATCGATAACACCTTTGTTGACAAGCACCTTATCACCACTAAAATGTTTACGCAGCAACACTCCGCTTCATCGCTGCTTCTCCCTTTCTTTCTCTCTTTGGAAACTTCTTTCTGTTTCTTTTTCTCTCTAAATACCCGCTTTTCTCTTGCTCTTTCTCCGCACATATTTCTTTTTCTTTCTCTCTACGAGTACTTGTTTCTCTTTCTTCTTTTCTCCGAACAACAGTTTAAGACCGAGTGGAAAAAAAAGTTAGCTTGTCTGCGTCAAACCCTGCATAACAATTATCTGTCTTTGCAGTAACATCCTTCCACTCCTTTTGTTCCCAACAATTTCTCTGTATAAAAGCAGCCGTTCGCTTCAACCTCGCATATTCTTTGAATGACATTTTTTTCATGTTTCTTTACGGTTTTACAAAGGAAGATGGTAGTATCAGAAGCCTAAAACATAAAGATAGAATTAATAGACCGATGTTAAAAGACAAAATGTTAACAAAGCAGGTTTTAGACATGAACGAAATAAATATGCAAATAAAAGGTGACCACGTTTCGGCCCTTATCCGTTGAAGTGTACACCTGAGTTATGTGCGGGCCATCTTCCGAATGAAACGCACAGCCCTGTTAGAAGAGGAAAATTAAGTAGTCTAACCAAAAATAGGCAAAATTGGTAGGCTGGCATGATGACTGATAGGCGTTTTTTGCAGTCTAACCTATCGGACCAGCCGGTTACCGGAATACCCAATAACGACACTTACTCTATAAACATCCATCAAAAACAATCGCCTCTCGCACATGCCCGATATGTCATGTACATTTGCACCAACATTGAAAACTGCACCTTTAGCCCATTGATGCCTCATGAACTTATTGCAAAATGCTCACATGGAAAGGTACCAACTGGACTTGATCGCATGCTGAGGAATTACACTTAACAAACTTCATTGCCGCAGATAGCTACCAAGTTCGAATCAAGTGCACAGGTATGTAAGCATGAACACTTAATAATAAGTGTTACTGCATTTTCGCAAATCTCGTCAAATTGTAAAATGAATGAACGTGGAGGGTCACGTTAAGCGGTTAAAAAATGGTTACCGTTTTACCACAAGTAGACACTCTGGGTGTTTATCCTCATGACAAGATGCAAGTTCTTGAAGGCTGCTCTCTACCTGAGTTAGCAACATGTCTGGCGATAGAGCGTCAAAGTTGTCACAAAAGCTCTTGAAACGAAAATTTAATCACGCTCTTGAGTAGTCATGAAAGATCAACAGAAAAGCTTTTATGATTACAGTGAAAAAACAAAGGTTTCAGAAATGACGACCACACAAGTAGCACAATAAAATCCCGGAACGCATAGACATGGAAAGTGAAGAAGTCACTATCCTACGCTTTGGGAATGCCAATTTGCAAAGAAGAATTGAAGAAAGAAGACCTCTCGGAATTGTTTGTTAAATGGAAGAGCAAATCGACCAACAGTCTCAAATAACAAAAATGTTGTGTAAGTGGGTGTCCGTCTGTTCAATAGTTTAAATTCGCTCATAAATACACTAAAGTAAAATTCCATTTGTGAAGTGATCTCTTACAGCAGATTTCGCTCCTATCGCTTTCTCTATGAAACAGGCATATTTAAGGCTATCACGAAACATTCCAGTTGAAGTTGATTTTACGACCAGTCGATGCACTGCAAATAGCGGAATTTCGCTCGTCGGTTTATGCTATCGCTTGTTGCATGAAACAACACATTTTTAGGCATTAGTTCGTTGCAAAATATTTACAATATCGGCTGGTAGGTTGAATTACAAAAAACGCTAACGTGCCACACAGCCCTTCCCCTTGAATCGCTCCCACTTGTCCTAACGATAGCAAGAATTTCCTGCCAAACTGTGGATGCAAAAATTTCAGGCACGTGGCATAATCGCAACTGCTATATGCGCTGACGAACTGGACGAAATTTGGCCCAACTTCATCGGTGGTACTTTTTTCTTTTTGACGAGTTGAAACAACGCGATGGGCACAAAGACGCGCGCACGTAGAGAAATGACTCACTAATAATCGGTTTGTTTCAAATATTGCGACACAAAGAAACGATTCCGAACGATGGCTAGCACAGAACCAAACTTGTGTCACGGTCGTAAAATGGCAGTGCCAGCCAACAAAAAGGACCTGGCCATTGTTTCCCTTTTTTTCGACTGTGGCTTCGTGCCTAAGTGCTGCCTTTTTGAATTCATTCATATATATATATATATATATATATATATATATATATATATATATATATATATATATATATATATATTATATATATATATATATATATATATATATAGAATATATTCTTTTTGATTTCGATGCTGACCAGTAGACCAAGCTTGTCACCGATAAAAATTTTGACCAGCGGCCGTTCATTGCTCTCCTCCTGCATTACTAGTGAGAAGGAAATAGACCCGAGGGACTATTTCAATTGGTGAAGTTTTATATGGCGCCTGCAGAAATGCAAACGTCGCAGTCGCTGATTCGCTGCAAAGCGGCCGAAATTATTGTGAATCTATGACTCTATATGGCCAAATTCATTTCTCACTTTTATGATCTTGTAAACATACGTCTGTCTGCAAGCATCACTATGATGATACGCATTTCAACCGCGCCTGCATGTCTGTCTATCGAGCACCTTCAAATCGGAAGGCGATAAAATTAGTGTTGTGGATCATAAATCAAACTTGGTACATCGAGCCTGCATCAAAGAACGACAACTCTGACCAGCTATCTGTCAATTTCAAAAACAGTGACGAATACGCCCAAGTTCCAGAGAGTAAACAAATATTTTACATCCAAATACTCCAAAGTGCCAGCTGCATTTCCGGTTATTTGACAAAAACGAATCTTTTATGCACCTATAACAGCGGTCGGTTTCATTAAAATGTGCACTCAATATTGCACGTGATTTATTACTTGTTAGCAATTAATAAAGCTAATCTAGACCATCAGCGCGAGTGCAGAATCAATAGAGCGCTTGCTGCTTTCACAGACTTTCCCTCTCGTCACGCATTTGCATTTGCAAATACTCGTTTTTCTACCTTCTACCGTACCACCAACGCTGCAGCGGCAAAATGAGATAAATGAGCATTATGGCTTACTCAAACAGATACAACAATTTTATGACTAAACAGTATTTATTCGGCTAATGTGAAAACATTATGAACTATTATATTTTTATGTCGATTCGAATACTCATTTATGATACAGCAAAACATCGCCCTTAACACAACAAAGCAAGCGATATTGAATTTGGTATGCATGATTGTTGCCTTTATAATTAATGCAGCACTCATGCCATACCCTTTGTGCATACGAGCAATAAAATACCCTCTCCTCCCAGTATGCAACGGAATGTCCTTCATAGAGAACTCTTTTGCAAAAATTTTGATTGCCATTTTCAAGCGGGTTCCTCCTGTATCGTAGTTATGGCAATTTTTTTGTCTATGAAACTAATTAAGGGAAGAGAGGTCATGACCTTGCAATCGACAATGAAAACACGTCAAAATGCCAGAAGAAAACGAATGCTTACCTCTCCATCCTCAGCACATCAATTTCACACACTCTCCTCAGATATATCAGAGAAAGCTGAGCTGCTCTGTAGTCACTCAACGATAATGGTACGTCCTAATAGAACGAAGCTGTAAGATTGCCGAGGGGTATTTCTGTTAGAGTTACATGCGCCTTACCTGTTCCATATTATTAACAGTAATTAATGTTTTACCTATTATATGCAAGAGGAAAGTTTGAAGAGCCTCTAACTTAGATGCGTAGAAGCTGGCATTATTGATAGTGAACGGAGACACTAAAAGACCTTCACTCAGATCCAACGATAGATTATTTACGTCGTTCCGAATGAAGATTTCAAAAAGCGATCAAATATAAGAGAAGAACTGCCACAATATCTCCTCTGCTTAAGTGAATCGACCCGATTGCATTCAGATAAGAATGTTTTTTTGATGAAATTCATTCGAAAGCCAATCGATGAAAATGGATTTCTAATTGAAAAACTATTCTCTAAGTTATAAGTTAAAAATATCACATCCACAGATATTTAGATTCTTCAAAACTTATGATCACAGCTATGAGCAAATTTTAACATCAAGTGGGAGATGTGTTCAGCTGGCCGCACCACTCAAACACCTAAATGGGGGTTTCCTCAAACAGCGCCAATAGTACAACGTCAACTGACCTAATAAACAGCTCAACGTTAGGCCACTAAATAGTCAAAGGAAAGTACGAAAGAAGGTGAAATTGTAAGAAGAAGGGAAAAAAACGCCGTTTGAAGTGTTACATAACCTTAGATTGAAGTGCGAAGTGTATATTGCAGCAATTTCCTCTTTTTAGCACCACTCGAATTATATCGATGTAATGCATTCAACGGCAATAAAATGAGAAACAACTCTCTTTCGATTCTTCTAAAATATTGGTGCACTCTTTTTGGCGGCAATCAAAAGCATTATAATGAAATTACTTCCTACTGCAAAAAAACGAATAACTTCCATAATTTTTTTGTTCGTGTGAACAAAGGCTTTTGGGACCGCAGAAAATACGATCGGTTCTTAACAGCACAATTTGCTTGTATAATTTTATAAACTATATATATATATATATATATATATATATATATATATATATATATATATATATATATATATATATATATATATATATATATATATATATATATATAAATCTTGCAAGTTAGAGCTTTCTCTTTTAATATGAAGCATCTACATATGTGCCATTTCTATTCAAAACTGCACTCATCAGTTAGATCATAATTCTGCTGTCTTCTGTTTTTATCGTTTTTCAGTTAGGTGTAGACTCAATTAGCATTTAACCTACTGAGCCATCCACTTCGTTGCCATACGAATGGAATCTCCATTAAGCGTGAATTTCTATGCAAATTTATTTGCGTACCTCATAGGGATACATCCAGATGGTAGGGTCATTTTATACGCGCAATCCATCAATGCTGAAAAACCTAATTGATCACTCACTCAAGCCTTTGTTAGCTCTCTCGCAATTTTCGACCGATCTCCATTAAATCATCAGAAATTACTATCGAGCAGCGATAAAATATTATGGAAGTTAACGGAGACATCAAGATGGAATGTAGCACAAATAACGAACTTCGAGGAAAAATCCATTAATTTGCATAATTGAGTCTTCTTTTTTTAATGCGTAATTTCGTTCGCTTTGTTTATAGCGCAATTCCGCGTTATTTTCTCAGACCCTCATCATGCGGGCACAACGATAACGAATATACTGTGAGCGTACTACGTGTGCAGCGACCTGATTTCTCAGTTGCATTGAATCATTTCCGCCGCAGGGCATTTCCCCACTCTCTTCATTGATAATTTAGGCCGTGAAAGCGATTTGGTTTCCTCGATACTGAACTAAGTTGATGAGTGGGAAAGGGGATGGGAAGGAGGTGAGTAAATCAGCTTACATATCATTAAGTGCATAGACCAGTCGGCTATAGACAAATGAAAACAGTGCGCCTTGCAAGGCAAATCAAAGAAAGTCAGCAGCTTATGGGCAGAAAAACGACTGCCCAGGATGTGCTGTGAGGCTAGCCTCCAGCAGAATCGGGAAAGGGGTTGACGCGCTCATCCATTACTCCAGATTAAAGGACTGTTTGAAAAAGCCGAGTGGGCCTACGTGCGGTCGTTGGAGCGCATGAAGTAATCGGTGGTGGCGTGGAATTCCAAGGGTGCGACTACGCGATCATGCCGATGACTGAAGCCATCCTAGTGAACGGGCTCCCACTTGTTGTGTCAGCTCACAGTTCACCCTATCGCACTTCGACAGAGATCGCAGATCCTCGATGAGACCAGGACTGCTAGACTAGCCAAGGCGGTCTAACCCTTACAAAGCAGGGATTCATTATCACTTTGCTCCTGGGTGCAAATCATCAGCAGGCCAAATCTGTGGCTTGGATATGCCAACAGCGCTTTCCACAATAACTGAAATGGGAAATGCCTCGCCAGGGAAGCGAATTATTTAAGCAACGTGTTGTGCAATTTTTGGAGAGATATGCACATCGATGCTATTCTTCGCGAACAGCACACTAGGAAAGACTCTCGAAAACGGGTCTACAAAACGATGGCAAATGTTTACAGCAATCGTTATGGGCACTTTTAAGCAATGCTAGGGAAAACAAAACCCATAAATTGTGCAGTGTATACTTCCACATTAGCGGTTATTCTTGGAATAGTGCAATAAGTTTATCGTATGCTATAACAGTAAAAAGTTTGTTGACAATAATTCCTGTAATAATTACTTCTTTTACCTATAAAAAATGATCATGATGTTTTGATGAAATTAGAGCAAGCTGCGAATAGTAAATCGTTAAACAATTGCAGTGTGCGCTTACCGCTTTTTCCTGATAACACTGTCACAAAGCGAAATAATTTTCACAAGGAGTTGAGTGCTTTATTAAAACAATTACAGTTTTATATTTCGGTGTGTTTTAATTAGTTAATTAATCAACTATTTAATAAAAACAAATAGAATTAAGTCACATAATTACGTAGATAGGCATGAATGCGCATTTTTACGCACCTACATTGTCCCCAGAAACAAACATGAAAGACGATAAGTACCTTCATATCATCGAGAATGAACTACGCTTATATTCATTCCATTTTAAAAGACATTTGAATTGAAAAACAATTCAAATGCAGCAAAACTAAAATAATAGCCATTCGTAAGAATGGATGCAAAATGCATCGATGCGCCGTAGAGTGCGGATGCAGTGCATAATGATGTACGGCGCTGTGGCAATGGCCCTGAGAGAACGTTGAGCCGTGATGAAGGAATGGGAAAGGGACGCGCATCGACGGCCTGATGCCTCTGCCCAGCTGAGCGGAATGTCATTATCAACTGGTGTTCTCTGCGATCTCTGGCCAACCAAGCCATCAACCTAAGTGCAGGTTTCACCTGTACCTGGATGCCGACTATCCTAATTAAGCAACACTAACGTTGTAATATTTGCCATTGCACGCCCATCTGTCTGCATATATGTTTGCGATCCAGTTCATTTACCTATCGTTTATTCAATTAGTTACCATATCAAAAATTAATGCGTTCAACATCGTTAATCCCTACAATAAGAGCACTAAACTCAAATAAGAACTGCTGCAAATGTTTGAATATTTTGATGCAAAATAAGAGATCGCAAAGGGAATATCGAATGAATTTTGCAGAAATTTTCGTCGCTTCTAATGATTTTTGTTGTTTTGTTTGCATGAATTTATTTAAAAGCGAATTTCTGCTGCTAAGTCATCGGTGATCGAATGTTGTGTGGCAGGTAGAGCAATCCTAATCTGTGAAAAAGGACATATGCCGTCCATAAAGGTCACCGAAAGCAAACGAGAATTGGTCAACTTCAGTAGTGGCGCAGTGATTTTATTACATACACTGCTTCATTTCCACATTCCAAACGCAATTTGCTATACATTTTTTCGATCTCTTCGTTTCAAGAATTTTGTGCTGTTTCTCAATCTTCAAACATAATTTCCCACCCACCATATCTGTGATAAAGAATGTTGCTCGGTTGACAATTTTTAAAACGCATATTGAATTAGATTAACAGGTAGGTTTTATGATCTAAAAGAGCATCCGCATTTCGACTTTCATTTGAAAATATTAATGAAGGTTTTCTTTGGAAATTATTATCCGATGGCGTCAATAAATATTTTTGATTCGTTTGTTCACAACACAATTTTTCGAGATCACAATTTCTCAAGTAAACTTATAGGCTACTTAAGAAACAGCTAATATTCGTATCCAACTTAGAAACCTTTATTTGCCCCAGAAGGAAATAATAACTTTTCGAGCATAGTTGAAAGTTCCATAAATAAGTGCAATTTTTGTTGCGTTCTGTTACTCACATATAAAAGCGAATTCCTGTACAAACGAGGGAAAACCCAAAATCAAAGTACATTCTCAAGGCAGCATAAACACAGCGATTTAATGGATTGCTCAGACCACATGTGCAGCGATAAAAAAGTACTAATTTGAAGTTGAATTCATGCAAATCCAATGAGAGAATGATTTATGTCTAACAAAAGGCATCTTATCGGATAGTTGGTGCCCAGTTCAAAGGATACAGGCCGAAACCAAAAAATGTCCGACCGCTCTTAAAAATTGCGCACATCCGTGACCGGTGGTGGCAAGGGAATAAAGCGAGCCATATTAAACAATAAAATGCAAAAATTTATCTCGAATGAAATGCTTATTTCGCATAGGTTTCCGCTAGCTTTTTCTTGAGAAAAATTACGCCTCGGAAGAAGGTCCGTTTTCATAAAATCGAAACAATATATCGCGTTGCTATAGCCACACAACCTTAAATTAAATACAGGCTCCCTTCCCACGAAATTTCCCTCAACGAAAACTCTTTCCCGATTAACCAAGTTCCAAATATCGAACACATTTCTTTCTTGATGCAAAAATAGTCATGAAATGAGGCTGCCCCAAGCAGCCGTTTGAAATGTCATGAGATGAGCAGTTCTGAGTAAAAGTGCAAGGATTTCCTTTGCAACTTAGTTGGAACAAAGTTTTTGAGGGGTGCAAATGTCGAGTTCGGCGAACCGTAAATAAACAGGTTAATGGAAATAGGAATTCAAAGAGTATTACCAACCTTGACCCATGAGTGCAAGACTTTGCAGTTGCATACTGCTACGACAGCTCAAAATTGCAGCCGGTAAGGTGAGATGCACTTGCAGTTCTTCGCTAAAAGTTACATATGACAGGTAATGCTGAACTCATGCACTGACTACATAAGAGTGGTAGGCTAGATGCTTACCTAGTACTAAAATTGTACGTATAAAACAGAATACAACAAATGTGTGGATATAACCACAAACCGTATTAGAAAGACCTGATTTAAAAGAACATTGAGTTCAAAGCACTGTATCACTGACTTCTTTCCACAATTTAATCCTGATTCAACAATTGCATCGATAAGGAACAGTGCCACAGCTACGGACATATTTCATCGTGCTATCATTTCATACTTCATCTCGTTATTCGATTTTTTGGGTGCTGAACTCGGATTGCATCAATCTTATTGAGATGTGTTGGGCAAATTAGACTCTACACTCCTGAAGGATATATCAGGAATGAGTAACTAGCATCAACCGACCGATGCGCTTAATGGTGGTAATGTTCCTAACGACACCTCAAAATTTATTCAATGCTCTAGGGTTTGCCATTCATCCTCTTCTGGTCTCAATCCAAGGTAAGCATTACCTCTGCAGGCAATAGTGCTCTATGAGCAATGGAAGTGATTTGAAACGGTATGGTGATGACTGCAGATGCACACACCGATTACGCTTGTCCGTTTCGATCAAGTAATGATCGGTGTCTGTTCCATGTCGGCCACGTAAGCGTATACTTAAAGCCATTGCGTGTGGCTTTGACGACGAGCGCACAATAAACACCTAAACAAAAGCAAATTTATATATGTTTTCTATTTTCGTTCCTTCTTCAATTTTGGTTGCATAATAGTTCAAGAACAACAATAGGGGCGTCACCAGAATCAACGAACACTCGCCATCGTTAAATAATTAAGACGCTCTAGAAATCTGGCGCCCTAGTACCCACAGATTGCTGGAAGGCAATCTCGATGAGATTGTCGCTCTAGATTTTTCGTTTTCTTTCTTTTTTTTGAGAGATGCTCTGAAGTACATAAACGAATGTTTAACGGCGATTTCAAGGAATATTTCGTTCAGTTTCTCTTTGTGATTCTTAGAATGTGCGGAAATGCGCTCCTTGCGACAATGTTGTCCCTTCTCGACTTCGCACCCTCGCAAGGGTTTTTGCCTTTCTTCAGCACGCCGTCATTCTTCATGTTTGGCGATTGTTTTGTTACGATTGCGTTCATTGGTGCACAAATGGCTCGCCACATTAATAAGCACAACGTTTTTCACACATTCGCGGACTTCAAGGATGCTATTGAAGAAGCTTCTTTCGATGGTGTTCATCTGATTCCTCGATATCATCCAAATCACTCATCGACAAACTCCTCCTGACAGCACTGAGGGTCTCACAACAGCAATATTTACGTTGCAATGATGAAAATGTACTCATACAGCTTGTTGGAGATAAGATCGAAATTGCTGAAGAAATCACACTGCAAAGCTAATAAATATAAGTTAACCAATGACATATAATGCAATATTAGCGACGTACAAAATAACGTAAGGGGGATTCATTTGAATTTGTCAAATAATAAGATATGAAGCGAAATTCATCTGTTAAACAATTTGAAGCGACATTGCAGCACTCCAAAAAAGTGCACTTTGTAAATCAAAAAGGTGAGTGGAACTTTACGAGTGCACACAAAATGACATAGCTCGGTTATATCGGCCAAATAATTATACTAGTGGTCAGTGAGTGCAAAAATCTTCTCGTCGATTCAATTGAGCGAAATTGAAATAACAACTTTAGAGAAGGTTATCTATTATGAGATGTGCATGAATTTTACTATTCTGCGGTAACACTGCACTGCACACACGGAGATGTTAATTCGCGAAGGACGTCAATTTTCAACACAGTGATTATTGGAATATTCATTAGAATGCATGCCATATCCTAGCTGATATTATATCGATATCGTAGCAGCTTCTCTAACTATGGTAAGGTATATATATATATATATATATATATATATATATATATATATATATATATATATATATATATATATATATATATATATATATATATATATATATATATATATATTTCAAAATAGTGTTGTAATAAGCACAACACTGGTTGTTGATTATAACAAAACTGCAGAGATGAAGCTGAAGTGAACACAGACGTCGGAAACTGATAGAACAAAACGTCATGATATATGCGATAGCTGACTGCTTAAAAGAAAAGAAATGCGGAAGTGCATACACCCTCTTCCATCGGTCGAAGCAGATGTACGGCGCCCGATCGACCTACATGTTGTAAATACCAAATGGGATGAGAGCGAACGATTTGTTCAAGCAACGATACGGAGCTTTTCTCTGCTGTGCTTGAACCTTGTGCTTTATCATCTTGTTCTTCATCAGTCCCAGCCTTAAACAGTAAATATGTGTTCTCTTGAGCATACTTCCATCACATTCATAAGAATTAGTTCAATATTTAAGACATTATCAGTCGACTGCTTTAATTGACTGTGATAATCTCAGTAACATCGATCAGCGTAAAAAACATTACAGAAAAGGGACAAACCACTATTCACTCACTTTAGATTGTATGGGGTGATCACTGTTATCGGAAAATTCCCCGGATTCGCAGATTTCTTTGAATCTTTTTCCCTTTTTTGTGGTGCAAAACATTACCATGGTGAGGAAGCGAAAAACTTGGTCAACCAGGTGGAACGGGCGAATCCACTCGATCTACTTACTAATGACGGCAATTAAAAACAAAAGCAATTATCACACGCAGATGCAGCTGCTCTCATATATTTGAGAGAGTTACTATAAAACTGGCTTCCTGACAGCCCTCAAAATTTCTCGGCCACCTATTACCATGAACGCAACTAGGTTATAAAGGCACAACTGCAGTAATCAAAGTGTTTCCGGCAACTTCGTATTTGCTATATTGCAGCACGTACTACTGTGGCTACACAACGCCATAAATTACTGCGAATATACGATGCTTTACTACTCTGTGATGATGACAAATCAAACACATAAAACGAGAAATATTCATATGTAAGCATTGTACATCGGTGTAAAAAAAACTCTTTTCGTGGGATTATCGATGAAAATAAACACAGAAATTTCGTTAAGTTGAGATTAAAGTGCAAACAGTCGCGTGGAGAATACTGCACTAGTAATTTGTTTGAGTAACGCAATGCAAATTCCACATAGCTGAATCATTATTTGCGATTTGTTTTCTCTGTGCGATGTCTAAATGTACAATCTCATAAGGTAAACATCTAACGATATATTCAACAAGTAAATTTGCTTTGTTGGATTGCAATTAAAATTGCGATATTTTTGACGTAATTCAGATAAAAGTAACTAGTAATTACAAATATGTAACCACGGAGTTTTTGAAAAAGCTCATTCAGGAAATATTACATCAAAATAAATTCATTAACTTCTGATAACAAAAGAAAAGAGATGTGAGTGTTATAATAGTAAACAGCTGCAATATTTAGCACAATTTCAATATAAACAGTGAACAATTAATGCTCTCATTGGGAGACGTACCGTCTTTTGGTTGGTTGAGTTTATTTCACGGTGAGGGTATTTGGCGACTGCATTTCGAGAGGAATGCACATTGAAACGATTAGTGGATGTGATGCCGAACGAGGGTGGTGATGGTGTTGGACGCTGTAAAACGCTGCCGTGCTGACGCGACTTTACATGGAAGCAGTCAATTATGCATTGGATTTTTCGTCTTTATTTTAAGAAAAAACCAATATTACATATAAAAATAAATGAAAACTCAGCAGAAATGTGGTTGCGTCTTCATTGAGGTAACCAATCACCCTCTCCCCTTTGGCACCCCTCCAAGAAAGATATTTCAAGTAGTAAGCAGCTGCAATTACAAACTGGCGAATTCCAATATCGTCACTGTTAAAGTCAATCAGCTGTCCTTTCTACGCTAAGGATAATAAACTAATTGGCATGTGATGAAAGCAATGTTGTCGCCTAAATTTGCAACATTCGCTTCAAATTCGCTCCAAATAAGACTTTTGCAACATTTTTTTGCAATCCCATCAAAAATTCAATAGTGACTTTATTTGCAACAAAACCATGTCAATTCGATGAAAGCGCTTGTTTGCATCACTTGTAATAAAATATTGGTTTAAAAATTGTTTTAAATAACCCAAATGTCACCACAGAATTATTCAAGCAACAACAACTGAATGCGAAGCAAAAACTATGCAATCGCAATTGTTGGGACGCAAATTGCATAAACGGCGAGGAGATGCACTCTGAACTGTTCGTTTACTCATAATTTGGGAGATTTTCCAATCACTTACAATCCTAACCAATGTTCAGAAATGTGTCCACCTTGGAAGGAACCACCGTGAGAAGATGCTGAGTAGAAATGGGAAATAAGGCACCTTTCCGACATCAAAAGTGTCCATTGCTTTCAAAAAATACCACTCACACATCCCTCACTTGGCTGGAGAGTCATATTTTCCCTCCCCCACATATGGCTTCAAAAATTATAGGTCCTCGATAAAAGACCTTCCATCGCTCTGGATAAAGTCTCTTAAAAAATTTCGGAAAATCTTAGCAATATTCCGCAGAAACGAACCAATTCTTTAGCTGTTGAGGCGAGAATATCCACGATCGGACTACTCGTATATTCGGCCGGAACATACTTTTCCATTTTGGTGACACTGAAATGACAGTATTGAGGTTTTAAGAGCTTATTTATCGTGCGGCAAGAGAGGTTTGAGGCACACTCAACAATAAAACAAATCATGATGCGAATACGACAGCTGGTTGGTGCGCGGCTTCTTCATAGTGTCCTCATTAGTTAGATAATCAATCGATAATGAAGTTGCAGAGAAACGATGAAATGTAGAACATTTTAGTTTACATAAAACATATTTTGCTTGCATTTCTCAAAATATGCAAATTTCTGTCCGAAAGCTGCAAGATTCCGCGAACCGTTCTTTTGCCTCTTTTTTTATTTCGTTCTCGATCCTTCAAAAAAATTCCTAAAAGAAGGTCTACTAGTACCTAACTATACAAAAGCGACATATGCCTTTAGACAAGACATAGACTAGATGGATGCCGATAAGTGCCTTTAATATGAAAATATTGCACACTGAAGTTAAATGGAGTTCTACTGGTGTAATGAAGGAAATGCTGCATGAGAGCGCGCAGAAAAACTCCTCTCAAGCCATTCTTTCTCAACTTTTTATATATTCTGCGAGTGAAATTCTGCTCATAATTCTATTTTGTTGGCGAAATACCTCCACCGCTCCAATCTGAGAATTCACCTAGTTTCATCGTTTCGTTCAATTCAATTCCACTTTATTACATCTTTATTCATTCTCACATATGCTGTATAGATGGTACACATAGGAAAGCGATTCTTCGGAGACAGTGCACTGCAGAAATAATTGCTATAGATGTGGACGATGAGTAATAAATATTTAGGAAATAAGTACGTACTTGAATACTTAAATAAGCATATATATGAGAAAAAATAAATAAACGAGAAGAAAGAACTTAAATGAAGAGAAATTATTCTTGCTGTCATGGATATGAAATTTGAACGTAAAAGCAAAAGGGAAGAAAGCAAAACAAACAACAACAGCAACGGAAAAGCAATCGGCTCAACATGTCACTTCCAACATCGATCATAGTCGACACATGCAACCGCTAATTAAACGTGAAAAGGTTGTCATCACATAGTGCAGGTAAGTTTTGGATATTGCCTGCAATTAATAGGCGCAATATTTGTGTTGAATCGATGTGATACGCTAAAGCCAGTTTCCCGCTCGCCGAATTTACGAGCGATAAGCACTTCAAATATTCTCCACCAATGCGTAACGCTGAGGTAACGTGCAATGGTGGTGACAGCCTCAGAAACATCAGTTTTTTGATGAAGCTCTCAGAAATTTTACTGAATAGACACGCTGAGTAGTTACGCTTCTATAGAATGTGAAACCTTCCATAAATAATAATATGCTGAGGTATAGTGCATTACAGTTATGGAACACAAAGAACTTCAAAATTATCACGTATTTTATTGCAAAAATGCTTTAAAAATTGGTTGAGACAAAGCCGTAAAAATTTATTTCAACTCATGAATCCTCAAGTCGGATTTAGAATACTCGAGAAGGGCAAAACTAGCTGTCTTGTGGTGCTAAATTTGCATATGAGAAATAGAGATTCGCTTTTGGCTATAATGCTTCTAAACTCATCAACAGCTTTTGCAAAGCTAAAAACTAAATTTGCGCAGATCGAGATAAAAACGCTTTTGCATAAGCTTAAAAGAAACGACAGAAAATCTCAACGGTCTCTATGTGACGAACAAATTGGACAATGAAATCTCCCTATAGAGTAACTGATTCAATTAGACCTTTTCAGAGATTCACAGTAAGTTATGAAGAAATAAACTAAACGTGCTACTGCCAAAATAAAACTTTTCTTGCATTTGACGAGTGGAATATGATTATGACTATGCCGAGTGAAGAATGCTAAATAGATGCGAAAGAGTTTAAAGGCTTTTCAATGCGTGGAATATTTATGGTGCATTCCGTGCAAATCGACGGCCACTAACACCATTATAACGGCGCCACTCTTCGAAGCACTACAGCCTATTGCATTTGGGATCGACGGCGCTATACATTAGTGCTTTTTTCAGTATTGCGACTTGGCAAAAATCATCGGTTAAGCACGGTGAAAACTGACGGCAGCCGAATGAAATTATTATATTTAATAATGACTGCTGTGTTCTGTTTGTGTCTCTCTGTGTTGCTCATCCGCAGCTTTGTTGGCATTCATCCGATTAGATGCTTAATCCTAGAACTATGGAGGTCAACAGGCGAACTCAATTGCCGCGCTGATTCATTCAAAAACCCAGCTGCACTTTATTGCCGTCACTGAGATAAGCAACCGGCGAAAATGACAAACTATTTGAAAGTGAACCCGTATAAGCGGTGACCAATAAATTGGGATCAACTGCTTTCGTTCATGAGACGGAGCATGCTCTCTGCAAACGCCCTAGGGCAAGGGTTGATAGGTTAAAATGAGAGCATGCTTGTTTACACGAAATCAGTGTGCTTCAAGCTGTTCATGTGAGGTGTCGTCCTTGCGACGGTCCATTCGGACCGTCGCGGCGCTCAGTCAAGCGCAGCGGCTCGAGCGTGAGAAGTGAGTGACCAGTACTCGTTGGTGCGGAGGTGGCACTATTGGTGTCAAGGTCCCATCTTGTTGCCAAACTGTACAGAATCTGGTCAAGCATCGAAATAGAAGGAATTTGCGGATCCTTCAGGGATAAATTAAGAGTACAGAACCAAACTTGGACCCAACACCCTTGCACTCGGTCCTCTGTTATTTTTGGTGGATTTGAATTAGTAACACACAAACAGGAAAAAAATGCAACAGAAAGGCTGGCACGGTATGCACTTTTTGGAACTCCTGTAACGAGACCAACCGCTTCCGGAAATTCTGATGTACAGTCGCATGACCGCTAACAACACATTTTCGTGCAAAACGATCGCCTGCCGAAAGTTTCTGTCTTTGAATTCATTTTCGTTTACATCTAAGCGGTTGTATATTTTAGAAGGTGTTTAAGTGCACTCTATATAATAATTTATGCAATATAACCAGACAGGGTAACACTGATTTTAAAAGGTTACACTTCATTTCCCCGTCAACTTTGTCACCGTCTCTTTTGGCGCTCGCAATTTATATCCGCTTCATTATAACGTACACAAACTACAGGCACATGAAAAAATTTGAAAGAAACAGTGAAGGAGAAATCAATTTTCCCCTCTAAGCGTATATGTGATTTATGGTGACGCGATATTTAAGGAAGAATATATGCGCCTATTTATCTATACAATGATTTCATCTCGAAGCAATGAAGGCAAATTTTGATGAATGTCACCAACGCTAAATGAGGATCGTTCGTTTCAGAATTCATTTGGAATACTCATTTGCTATATTTAATCATCGAAATTCGCAAGACTTTATTCTGAAATAAGCCGGGAATGGCGTGAAAACAGGTTTGCAGATGAGTAAGTTACACAACCGGTTGGTCGAGTGGAACGGAGCGTATGAATCTTAATTTTATCGTTGTCTTTTAAACAGTGGAAGAACAATTGCTTCTGAGGATAGGACTGCAAATTATATGGGCCCCCCTCATACAGCTTATCTTTCTTGTTATCAGAAGATAAAGAAAGATAGGCAACCTAAAGGCCAAAAACGTGCCCTAAATCGTACAGCATTTACTCCCCCTCCCCTCCTCCCATGAAAGTAAAGCCATAATGGATACGAAAGTCCCCTCGCCCATGTGGCCGCCAGAGGTGCAAGAAGGCTCCAGACATGTCCTAATATATACAAAGCTTTCACGTGACGGCACTATAAGGAAAGTGGGAGGATGGCGGCCTCCTTCTCACCATCCCTCCCACGGCCCGATAGGCGATCCATGCCTCCGTGTCAGCAAAAGTAATTTCACCCACTCTCCTACCCCTTACTGCTGGTCCACCTTCACAGGGAAAAAACAAAAATAGATCAAATAAAGGTCATCGGTGGAACGATGATTAATGAGCGAGGGAAATCGCAATATTGGCACTGCATGAGATTGATTGACACGGCCTGTGAGATATCTTCGTTTAGACACTTAGTGGAAGCCTCTATGTCTCGTATCTCCATTAAAATTGAAAAAAACAATCAGTAAATATTTTTGGGAAGTTTTCAAAAGTTCTCTTAAAAGGCAAATTTTGGTTTCTCCTCCTTTCCGGTTTCGAACATATACTTCTGACCGAGCGATCAATAGAACACGACTGATCGATCAATAAAGCTGATCATCGCAATAGATGATTCACAAGGATCTGGAAAGATGAATACTGTAACCAGAACATTTGCGCGCAATGCACATACACGGCAATTATATGCTCAATAATGTTTCGTTGACCTCTACGCACAAAATAAGCAATGCAGTAACACAGAATTAGAATGTATAAAATTCAGCACGAAAGCATTTCGAGTGAATTGCGCTATTAGGGATGCTGTGGTTTCAACCTCTACAAGCTGAATTTGGCTGAATATTTTACAGTTTTCTCCGCCTCTGAGTTTTTTCAAGCCGTCATTCGTGGGAACATGTCGAATGGAATCAGAAAGTATGAAATGAATCCGTTTTTCCAATGCGATAAAATGAAACTGGCAGGCCGAATTGAGCGATGAGGTCGAATAATATGGAGTGCGTTGCGCCCTTTAAAAGAAAGCGACAGGAGGAAAGAGGTAATAATATTAATACTTATTGAAGGAGATGGAAAGGGAGGTAGGGAAAAAAAGGTGAATTAAATTATGGAAAATTTATGGCGCACAAAAATTATTAAAAGAACAAAAAGTTTGTTGCAAAAAGCATTTCTCAGTGCTTTTTATTTGGAGCAGCAAAATGTGAAGCAGCAAGAAAGGCGAGATAAAAGAGGAAACCAGTTGATGAAATGTGACCAACGGAGAGCGTCGAACAGCGATGATTCAATCAGTGAAGGACACTTATACAAATTAAGACACGCAACAGCATTCAGCCAGAACAATTACAAACAAAGGCAATAATAAACTCTAAAGGCACGATGAAATTGAAAAAATCAGTCACGCATAAAATGGAGGAATTTCGAGATAAAAAGGAGGGGGTGAACGAGGAGGACGTGAGGGGAGGTAGGGAATGAATGAGGGCAGGATGCTGGGGGTCGTAGGTTAGGTGGCATTGCGATCGATTTGGTTCAATGAAATCGACAGTGAGGAGGCATATACAGAGCACACAACAGCGCCGCGTCACTGCTAAGCGAATAACACAGTGCACACTCGTCAAAGCAACCACTCCCAATCGTGATCTACTGCCCTTCCTTCTTTTTTTCTTTTGCATAACGTAAACCCCAAACCAGCAGCTGTTTGGCAGGTTTGTTGGGAACAAAGCTCAGCAAGATTTTTAAAGCTCCCATGCAACGGAGCTTGTTTTCAAGAAATGAGAAGAGCAGACCGAGGACAAATGTCCACCTCCTTTCCTTGCCTCGAATTGCAAATATCTGCCTGGCCCCCGGACGATAAAGTTATAAGGGTTTCGAACCTGTTTTTTCTTGCCCTCTGCCTTTAATTTGGTCATGAAGAATCCATAAATCCCTTCTCTTTCGAGGTTCGACCAGATGCTGTGTAATCCGGCAACAAGCCAGGAGGTTCAGGTTTTTACTAAGCTTTTAAAAATCAACAACAGTAAAAGCGGAGGGGATAATACGACGGCCGGGGGGAGGGGAGCTAACGCTCTAACAGAGCCTTGGCATCACCGCACCAACCAGCAGGGACACTCTTCACGCCTGAGCCACGTCACGCTTCCGCTCCGAACCGCTAAGTTCCGAGCTAAGACGACATCTTACGTAGATGGCTAGAAGCTGATTACCCGTAACAAACAGCCTATCCTTTCGTATCATCGACCCTTGCCTTAAGGTGTTTGCAGAGAGTTTGCTCTGTCTTATGGTTACTGCTCTGCACGGAAGCCGTTGATCTGCAGTTTGCTGACCACCTCTTCAAAAGTGTGACCAACTCAAGTTGGACTATTGGAAGGCGGATTATTAGCTGGCAAAAATATTCTAATGTTATCGGTTTCGTTCTGCTCATAAAAATTTGCTTTTTCGATAGTTAGTTGCAGTGATGAAGTTTCACTTTGCTGTGAACATGTTTCCCTCTGTGCTTTGGTTTCTTCAGAGGATATCTATGCCCAAGGGGAGCGATCCTCGTGAAGCGTGCAACCCTCACTTCCTTCCTCACTGGCTCCCAGTTGAAGTGAGCGTACGACATCGGTTTCCATCCTACATCACTTTAATACTCTCTCATATGTTTACCTCTAAAATTACGGATGCCTCCCTCATTTATCGAAATGGCGAATATCGAAGACGACTGTGATTGTCACGTCGGAAAAAGGATTGCCTAAATGAAATGATCGTGTTGCATAAATTTCACAGGAAGAAAGAACCACTTTTTAGCGTGTTGTTATAATTTACAACTTCATGTGATTCATATAACAAGACGTCTTCCACTGTAGTCTGTTTATCGAACGGAAACAAAGTTCCCTCTATTTATATAATCCCGATCTCTTCCCCATTTCCGATTTTTCCTTAATTATTGAAAAAAAAAATTCATGAGAGCTACGTCGAATGATCATTGACGTGGAAGGTGGCTGAGTGGCGCAAAGCCATTGATGATGTAGTTGACCGAGTGCACATGTCAGCATAATAGCGGATCCATTCGCCGACGCGACAGCCATTCAACATATATTGTGCATTATCTCTAACTGATATCCGCTCACACAGCAGGCAATAATGTTTGGCGACTCATAGCAGAAATGCGGAAATGAAAAGTTTTCCATTATTGGAAAAATTTCATTTTTGATTTAAACTTCGAAACCTTTCTGCCTACTGACGCCAAAGAGAGTGGAAAGTTTAGTCGCTAAATCCAGAGGTAAATTTATGATATATGCATACCGTCTTTTGATGAAGTTGAGGTGAATAAAACTGACACGTTTTGCAGGTGAGTTGAAGGGATCGAACACTTCAGGATGATTGAGATTGCTCCCTGCTCCCCTCTCGTTTATAAATCACGAATCCCGAGCGCCTTCTTTGAGTGCACACTGACCATCATCCATTATCATTTCTCTCTTTTTCTTACAGATTTTTGCAAAAAGAAGGTTACAGGTAAGCGTGTACCTATCTATCCACTTGATATATTCAACTCTAGCACAAATGATAATGAAATTAGTGAATGTAATGTACCTGACATGAAGTAATTTACGAAGTGGAATTTAATTTCCTTCCACTGACCATATTTCCTCTGAGTTGTTTCTTCAACGATGCTGTAAAATTAGCGAGTCGATTTTACTCTGCAAGTTGTCTGATGAGGCGTAAAACGAATATTCACCTGGAGGATTTTTGTGCGGAAGCAACGTGAGTTCCTTCCGCTCAACTCTCCACCCATTTTTGTGGATTGTTGTCATTGTGGGTCTTGAGCCTTGATATTGTCTGCTACGAACATACACCAAGACACCGTTTCCTTCGGATGCTTACACCCTCCATCAGTAAAAGTCTACAAAATTTCACCGGAAACTCGATGCCATCACTTTCCGCACGCCAATTAACGTGCATATTAATCTGTATCTTTTTCTTTGCGTCTGCTTGCTTTTGGAGGGAATATAAGATTTCCTTGAACCTCGTAAGGTTAGGATGCATTACAAAAACGGTTAGATCGGCTGCTGGACGTGGAAGAGTGCGTGTGCGTTCTTTGGCGCAAACAGATGTCACCTGATGTCGTGAGTGAGGATGTGACAACCTTATCGTTGTTGGTGTGCGCAGTTCTCATGAGTTCAGTCTGTGGCGCAAAATATGGACAATTTCCACACAAAAAATTTTGTTATTACAACCGATAAGAGTGTGGAAAATTTCACTCTTCTTGAATGCGATCGCATTCTGTCAAAAACGAATTCCAATTTTCTATGATAGGTGTCATATTGATTTGCCGAAGTCAATTCTGCAGCGATCAACCAATTTCACATTGAGGCACTAAAATTCTCTTGTTCACATTGTCACTTTTTAGGTATTGCGACATTACAGTCACATGTTGTGGTGACCTTCGATCAGAGGTTAACTGTGGCGCTAATTTCACTCTTCTTTCTTCTCATCTTTTTCTTTCCACTTGGATTTCAACATATTATGATTCGTAATTTTTAAGGAAATGTGTGACTTAATCGAAGAAGAGTTGATTGGAAGCATGCATAAGCATATATGAGGACAACTCAAGGAAATATACTCCGTTTAGGTTGAATGAGGCTAGTAGACATCTACCAATATCTGCTTCCATTATCCCTCGCGGAGCAGAAGCTGAAGGCGGATGCTTCGTTAAGCGCCTCAATACAAGCTAGAAAATTGGGAACCCAGGTGACTGAAAGCAGCTGAGCGAGCCGCAGTGCCATTGTTTTTCGCGTGAAAGTTGCATTTGACATCTGGAGCATGCAAGTAAACGAAATTTTTGTTTATTTGCTCAGTGAAAAAGGGGGAGGAGGGAGGGACAGGGCAGGAGACAATTCCCAAACCTTCACTTGAAATCCTCTGCTCATCCAATATGTCATCACATCAGACGCCATCCACGCCGCACGGTGAATGAGGGGTAATTATCGCTACCAGGTAGGTTTGCGGTCGAGATGCAATCTGAATGCTCACGTTGGTAACCACGCAGCCACTTAATTGCTTCTTCCGTAGCAAAGAGGAGTAATGTGGCTATAAAGACCTCTTCCAGGTTTTGGAAGATGGTTTAGTTGAGGAAGCCGTGGCAGGTGGCTCTTAAGACGGCCTGTGTGGTTCAGAAATTTGCTTTACCCAAGGGAACTCTATTGAATGCAGCACGTCATTCACACGATATTGCAGCTCGCACATACCAGTTCGAAGGCAGCACATGAAGGAATCGTAAAGCATAGACAATAACCAAGAGAACGATTATACAAAATAAAGCAACAAGTGCACCTCAGTTTCATTGCAGCGGGCATGACTAGGTACCTCGGGTCGATCTACACCTAACCATTGAGGCTTCAAGTATCTCGAAACAAATGAAGTATCTCTGGAAGTCACCCCAAACGTAACTCTTACCAAAATGACATTCACAAGCTTCTTGCGGATCCCTCCTACTTCCAGTTTCAGCATCTCCTTCTGGCACGCCTGTTGGAGGGGCTGGGAGGTTGAAAAAATTTTCCGTCCTTTCATAAGGTCGGCGAAGTCATGTACAGGGTTTCCGAGAGGTAGCGATGGTTGTTTATTGAGACGTAATTCTGCGAATTTTGAGTCTTTCTAGCGAATTAAAAATTTTTAACCTAAGACAGTCGTAGTAATGAAACATTCCCACCTGAGTGCCATAAAGCTGAATGCATTTTCTTCAACCTAAAACTTGAAATTTTCTTTCTTCTGATTCACTGCATCGCCGCCATCTGCTACGAGTAGATCCCCAACACTGCCTCTTTCTTCAAAATTAATGACGGCATCGTGATAACTCTGGAGCCTGGCGGTGGCGTGGAGACGTGCTCAGCACTCTCTAGCAGCTTCGGGAAGTTCTCATATATTCGTAATAAAGCTTCACCATCAAATGCGCCTTTCCAATGAATGCCTGGTTGAACTCATCCCATCATGGAGTTCCAGATTTTTTATACCGCTAAAAAAAATCTACGAGTCAAAAAAAATGAAATGCTTAGGCGACTAGTGAACGCAAAGGTAGTAGACGCTGAGACAACATCAACAGGAGGTTGATTGCATACTCTGATTACTCGAAAAGGGAGGAGATCACTGACCCAAATTTAAGACTGAGACTCGTGGAACTTCAGTCCACACGGTATAAAGCAAGAAGCTGGGCCTCCAGGTGCAGAAATTCAATGCACGTTATGCCCTGCCTTGCAGAATTACTCATTTTTCTTTCTATTTCGAAGGACACTTCTGCAAGGATTTGCTGAGAAATGTTAACTTGTACAGCTGTGCACTGCTTAATCGGTACAAGCAGAGGCCTTAATGTCATAGGCGGGAAGGACCGGAGAGTGGTGCAAGTGATTTCTGTGTACCTGGGCGAGAAGGAAGTCTTTTGTTTGCGTGCAGACTGGTAACGTTTATTATTAGTGACCAGTGCTAAGAATTTTTCGCGTTATATGCTGAATAAATTGCTTCGTCATTTTCAAAAACTTCATAATTTGCTAAATGCACGAAGATGTCACATGCATCATTTCACCACACCTCAACGCAATTTAAGTTCACCCAATTGCTTTTCGGACGTTATCAATTCATTGCTTCGCAGTGACCGATGAAGGACCTACAATGTTTTCTAGAAACCTCGCCGACCGCAGAGATGTTCAATTCGCTGTTCTCCATTTTGCTGTCCACCCTTGCGAAGTCCTACTCCGCTGTAAGTGCCGTTAAAGGCTTTTATGTGCGAACCCTCTTGCATGAGCATGGGATCTAGAACAGTGCACAGTGTGCTAGCGACGGGATTCCAGTGTTCGAAAGGACTTGTCGGGCATCTCAAGACAAGCTGTAAAGTGTGCACAAATGGTCCACTTGCACTAACATTTCATCAGTGACTGCTGATGTGTATTTCAGTCGTTCGAACAGTTGCAATGGTCCATATTGAATGTGGTGGCCTAGGACTGGTGAACGAAGCAATCAATCATGAACAAATTTGACGTCTCTTACAGCACGAACGATAGCCACTAACGTTAAGCGATGGTGCTTCCATTTTGTGAGTTGTGAGCGGCATGTCACCATTACATGCTAACTCTATTTTGAAAAAAAGCAGTTTTACGTAAACGCAAAGTGATGCTTAACATATGCCGAATTCCAAAAACAATCGGAGGAATGGCTGCAAGCAACTTCATTTCATCTTCCTTCCGCTTCTACGTGGTTGCGGGGATGACGCTGCCTTCAGATGGCAGCCGTGGTCATCATCGTTTCGGAGATCAGGCGCTCTAGGCCACAGTCTGTAGAAGTCGTCAGCTTGCGATTGAGTGCATCATCCACTTCGTGTGCCATTTCTGCTTACACGTTTACGAATATTTATATGCGTCGTGTGTCGAATAATCCGAGTTTCCATTAGAAGCTGCAGCGACCGATTTTGACAGATGTAATTGCCATGGTGCAGCTATTGTTTCATTTTGCTCTATGAACGCTGTTTGAATGCAGACAATTTCCACTTCTGCTGGCCTATAGGATCGATTCCATAAGTTAATGTTAAAGCGCTAAATGCAATGCTTCGGCTTGGACCATGGCTACAATCGGAGTTTTGAATCTGAAACTGGACTTTAAGCAACAGCTAATGGCAGGTCTCGTGAGAAAAATTTATGCTGAAGTGAGTTAGTAGTCATCGTTTGCAAGCACGCCTTCGAATAATTCTATTCTAGCATTCCGATCAAGTGACCTATCCTTCTTAAAGATCTTCCAAAGTGAAACTTACCCACTCTTCTTCTCTCCTACTATATCATAGTTCAAAATATACCGCAGTTCGAACAATTTCGATGGAATTGTGTTGGTTTAAAAGAAAGAGAAGAAAAATCTTCCCTTCTTAGTAGTGTTGTTCGCTCTCACTGAGGCAGCTGTGACTTTCGCTCGAACCATGAGATTTCCTTTCGGATTCTGTGTCGCTGTTGACTTATATGCGACTTAACAACCGTGAGACCGCGATGGCTGCCAAGTATCGAATAAGCAACTCAGGTGGGATTTTCTGGGATCGAGACCACCGCTACCCGGGTCCCCAAAGAGTTTCGTCGTTATATATATATATATATATATATATATATATATATATATATATATATATATATATATATATATATATATATATATATATATATATATATATATATATATATATATATATATATATATATATATATATATATATATATATATATATATATATTATATATATATAGTGTGCATAATCGTCAAAACTACAAGACTTTCGGAGAGTAGTGCTATCAGGTTCTAACGGAATTAGTGAAGTTCTCTATATAACTTCGTCTATCCTGTAATGGTTGTTGAGGTGACTGCAACTCTGGTTGGCAGTAAGCTTCGAGACAAGAATTTGTGGACGTTTTGCTAGAGTAAGGGAGGTGGATTGCAGCTTAAAGCAGTCTAAAGAGATATGTCCTGCAGGAACTGCCATCAGGTCTTCCACTCCAAGATCAGAATTAGACAACAACTTTCAAGAATCCATGGGATGCAAACGTTCCTTCAATACTACGGGCAAGATAACCCAAAGCCCCAGGAAGCGATGTGAATGTGCGTAATAATTGAGACGGAAATATTGTTTATGACCTGAACCCTAGAACATCGTTTCGGTAATCAGAATAGCTTTTTCTTTTCCAGACACACTCCCACCTTTAAAAGTGGGTATTCGCCGATGCTGTTTACCTCGAATTTAATTTTCAAATACGGTCATACCATTGGAGATTCCCTTTCAACGCTCACTTCCTGCCATTACAATATCTGTTTCCTTCCGAGGCACTACACCGCGAGGCCTCCCCCCTTTCAAATTCTCTCCTCCGAAGAATCCATAGGGTCCTTGTTTCGGCAAAGTCGACTTTGCAACACGGAACTTGAACTTCACTTCTCACATCACATTGATTGCGAAGGTTTCATGTCGTTTCAGGTCAACAGTTTCACACTATCGGCTCCAAAGGAAAGGAAACTGTGCACTAGAATTGATTGGCCAAATATAGAATATCTTCCATGGACATTATTTGTGTGCACATGTGACAAGGAAATTTGGGATAAGGACATTGCGGCGAATATCGCACAATTAGAGGCGGCGCATCTAGCGAAGGTGATCGCTTCTCTTCAGCGTTGAAACGGGATGCAGCAAAAGAGCCGAACATACCTCACACTTCATTATTCACCTTTAAGCCAAATGTGAAGTGAGGTGTGTAAGTGAACTTCCATCAGCTCGGTGGCTTTAACCTGCAACGATCTAGGAGGAGGTGATATGAGGAAGAAGTTCAGCGCTAATGGTCTGATTCTCCTGCAACCAACTTTCATCACAACTTGTGCATTGCTGAACTCATTATAAAATTTTCAAATCTTTGAGAATCCTTGAAGAATTTGCTGTCATCTGATTGTGCCGCTTGAAATCGTTATCTCTTGTATATGGGAGCCGAGCTTTATATTCACCATTCTGCTACAACAAAAGTTACGAAATTCTCATTTTTCATAACCGCCGTTAGATTTTTCTCTCGAAATTCGTAATGATTTTTTAAAATACCGCAGTGATAATTGTGTTGCAGCAGAGCAAAGAAGATTATTTCGTACGAAGCCTCGAATTTCACAACTTACTCTCCCTTGAAGAGTCTCGAAAGCGGTCGCAAGTGTGCGACGAAACTCGTTTGTTTGCCACTTATCTGCTAAAGTCATTGGTTTGTGTTCATCCATATACCGAAAAAGTTCTTTCTTTTTCACTGTTTCATGTTTTATTGAAGAAAATGTCATAGGCTTTCTTTTTTCTATAGGTGGTGAGTTGGCGCAATTTCCTCGACAAATTCGACATGCTAACAACGAAATAACATGTTATTGAAAAGTGTTCATTTCGGTATTTACGAGTGCAACAAATGGCACGAAGCAATTAGCAGACGTTACAACGGCACACTTTCTTGTTAAGACGGCCGTTTGTGACGTTCTGTTGCCTGTGGGAATGGCATTGATGTGGGGGAGGTGAGCTGCAGTCGTCTGCACCACCACCATGAGGATCGCTTTGTGCAGCAGTTCCTTTCTGTTCAAACTGAATAGACGACGAGTATCTTCGATCGAATCGTCTGTGAGGAGTTCTGAGTTTCTGAGTCTTTTGTCCTCAAAAAACCGTTCCTTGAAGTGTTGCCAGCTTTGCAGTCCACCGAAAGTACTGTCTTCAGCGCCTAGCAGATTTTCTCCTTCTCTTGTCCTATGCGTCCTCCTATTCTCTTTGGAAGGTACACGGCAAGAGTCCGTCCTGGCAACACTACGGTCCGTCGTAGCAGTTGCACATCGATCTAGTTTCGAATTCTGCATTAGATTTCTACACGTCTCTTTGGATTAATGCATGTCTCCTTCCATCGGCATGATGCTCCTCTTTCGTTCGCTTTCTTATCTATTCGGGCTCACCAGAAGTTGGCTTCTTGCCAAGGTGCGTTAATTCATTGTACATGCACAAATCGTTGGTCACCTTCCCACTGACATTTTTTGAAAGGAGCGCAATATTTTCCCAGTGTTGTTGCCATCTAGCAGCAAGTCGTTGCGAAATGTTCGCTTCAAAGTTCTCTTCAATACAGCACATTCATAACCGCTTTGCATTTATGACTCAGTTACTGCTACATTTTCTAGAACAAGTCAGCTGATTGTGCATTATTTTAGGCAGTGATGTTTTACTTCGCGGTGGATCTGCCGAAAGGACGCTCGTCGATGGTCTAAAAATTTACGCTCACCATTTGGCGTTTACTACGCCGTCAAGGATCAAGGTAAATATGCGGTCAGCAAGCGCTTGATATTTAATTACCATTGAGAAATCGGAGAAATGTTCAAAAAGACTAATGTTTCGGGCGAAAGGATTTCCATTAGTAAAAATTTGTGAATTTGCAAATTACAAAAATTTTGGCTACAAATTCACATCACTCATGCTTGGAATATTTGATTTTTCGCTTTATACGGTTGCTATGGATCGCCTTTCGCATTCCGGTCTCTCATTCTTTATCGTCATTTGCCGACTTTTGGGCAGAAGTGGAGGCGGTCTGCATCGTCTCTTCATGTAAAAATGCATGAGTGGGGTCGTTGGTCCGGTAAGTTCAACTGGGGGAGCCCAGAGGTTAGACAATGTGTCGAATGTAATGTGTAGCGATGGTCGATTGCTTAGGTGAACTTTTGGGTTGAAGTATCAATTTCTTTGAAACTTTTGGAAACGTGCTGAGGATTTGGATAAATCTTACGATTGGTTCGGTTGCATTTTGCACTTAATGGCTCTTCTGATACCTATTCCTATACAGACATATGCAATCAGCAGGCATATGCGAACAGGGCGTTAAACGACATGTGCATTTCCAGAGTAAAATTTGAGGGAAATTATGCAGAACCGAGCGTAATCGAAGGGTATTCTGCTTATGCCGAACAACGTTCCTCGAATGGAAGAGAGCAAGTGGAACGAAGGTGACATGCAATGCAAGAGTGGACGAGTGGCAAATTGTTGTACGAGAAGCCGTCATTGCCACCGTTGAGGCTGAGACGTCATCCGCTGTGAATCGGAAAGGCGATTTAGTGGTCGGTCTCTTTTTAGGTGTTAACATGGAGGAGGTTCAGCAAACGTTAAAGTGTGCTAACATGGATTGTAGATTTTCAAGTGGTCAAGGTAAGTAAGTTAGAGTGTTGCCTGTGTGAAGCGAGCGTTTCACCGCCAAATTGCTTTGATACTTGGAAGAATCTGGTAGGAAGACGCTTTGGCATTAGAAAGAATAAGTGCCGATTGACCATTTACAAAGCTTCGAGGACCATTTGCAGAGCCTCAAGCACATCTGCAATGGATTCTTCCTCAGAATTACCGAATCATCCCGAATTTCTAAGTGAGTTTCATCGCTTCATAAGATGTCTGTTTGATGAAACGATTTTATCCACTTCGCTTTGGAAACCGGTGAATGTGTCAGATTTTTTGCTGTGCAAATTATTATGTGGGACAGTCTGAGGTGGGCGGACTGGAGTGATCTCCATTAAAATGCAGTCTGCGACCAGAAGCAACGTACCCTGTTTCGAGCCGTGCACGCTGCTTTTGCGTTTGATTGCGCGAATAGTATCGTATAGGCTCCATAGCGCGTCCATCCAACATCATAGCATTGTCACTTTCTTTTCACACTTTCTACAGACAAAATACACGTGGAGGAGCTGCTTGCATCCGTGTCCGCACTAGGTTGCACGACAATCCATCATACTGCACGAGCGATCGGATGTGTTCATGAGGGAGTGACTGCAGCTTTTATCAAGAGAGATCGGGCATTCAGTTGCACTTCAGCAAATGTCAACAGTCGATATCACGAAACCATCGCAAACGTGCAAAGTTTTAGCAGTCGAACATGGAACATAGCCGATTTACTGAAATATTTTGAGAAAATCGTTTGAGAGGAGGAAATTGTGGATCGCATGTTGCCGATTAGCTTGCTGGTCCCCGAGACTCCTGAAGGGCATAGTTTCTGGGCCAACAGAAACATTCAATTAGGAAATTCGCTCGGACGCACTTTATCGACTCAGGTGGGGCAGCACTGATTTTGCTGTATGAGCATTCTTAGCGCTGTGTGGCGTAGTCGGACTTTCCACTATTTACACACTCCGTAAAGATCGAAGTTACGAGATGTATTCCTATTCTATACTGCAACCTGCTATGAAGAAGATTTAGTATTCAATCAGGCAAAGCTTAGATTTCCTGCTTAAGTGACTGGCAGATCAAGTGGTCTCGTCTATAAACAGCCTCTTCAGACGATCTATAGCCGAGTCTGGAGGTCCTGTATCGTATGCAAGTTGGGAAATAATGATTTCTCGAAGGTGAACTACCGAGAGGACGATGAATAATGCTCTGGAAGGATTTCTCCATTGTGTTTGCAGGTCCGGTGTGTAAGTAGTCGTTATTTCGTGTATACAAGATTATTGTGTATGTATGGAAAATAGTGGTATAAACTCGCTTATTTGATCAGCATCACCAGCATCTGGCAGAAAATGCTCCTCGGGAGTTTCGTAGTCCCTTCGCACAAAGAGAGGAGAACTTCGCTCTCGATTTCGACGGAAAGCGTTGCCCCAGTATGAAAAGATAACAAAAACGAGGCGGAGGGGACTCTCGGTAGATGCTCTGAGGTCATTCGTTGGGAGGAGCGGATGCAATGTTTGCCGTTACTCTGTTGTATCCTCCCTCCCCCTTCCCTCCAACGCTCTCCTCCATGGTGGATGTTAGGTTGCTCCTCCAACCCTCCTCTCTTCCTCCCACACCTAGAGCGATCGGAACGCCGGATGACGTGGGAATAAAACTACATTAGCACATATTTTGTTGGACACTCCGGCAGATTGTGTCATTCCTCTCGTTCAAACCGAGAAAACCCGTCTAATCCTATCCCCATTTTATTTGGAGTTTTGATGAGAACGGCATAAATCATCCCCAAGTCAAAACCCTCGTGGTATTTACACTCCACGAAAATCGAGTAATAACAATTGCGGTGCAAGGCTAACAAGCTTTGCATATGGCCCGCATACCTTTGCAAGGTATGGAAGGAATATGAGCCAAGATGAATGAATTCTTAATAAGGATATGATTGTGATTTTCCTCAGCAGTATTACGTGTCAGCAATCACTCAATGTAATAAAACATTTATTGGCTTTGCGATAAAACAACTGCGAGAATTTCAACGAGGAGCACTTGAAAACCACATACGAACGACCTCTGCTCATCGGCAGTGAAGGGCACAATTTGCAAACGTAGAAGTCACCCGCATGAATCTTATAAACAGACGTTTGCACATTAATGTCATTCCTTCTAGCAGACATGCATGGCACATCGTCTCGCATCTACACAGAAAAACATGCTAAACGGTTCACGAATAGAATCATTTTTCAAGGAACCGTTCTGAGGAGACTATTCAAGACAATAGACAAAGGAGAATATCGATGAAGTGTTGTAGTATGACATCACCGTACGTACAGACATTTTTATAGACATTCCTACGAGTAACTATGTGCAACGACCAAAGGACCGAGAGAATCTGCGAAGCTTAGAATAGAGGCATCAAGCAGATTTTCGCGTTATTTCATTGCCATCAAATGACCTCTAGCACGAGCCCACGCATTCATTTGACCATGATCACGTCAAATCTAAGCATGACATTAGGCCTTCTGTGAAGTCAACAACAGTCTGACATTTGTACACGAGAGGGTCATGCACCGATCACGCTTCCAATGCACACAAACGACACTCGTATCGTCAGAAATTATTTACATGCAGAGATGATTTAAAAGTGCGACTTCGGCGTTGTACGCTTGTCGTCAAAGCGCGCATACAAGTTACCTAATGGATAATGGCACTGCGACTGGAGATAAGAAGATATGGTGATCTTCGCATACTGCTTATATAACCCCCACAATGAAAAAAAAATTTTCGGTGACGCCGACAATTGCCACGACGGAATTCGCTCTGCAGTGCGAATCCAGCCATACAGCCACTCCCCATCTTTCCTGGATCGCAAATTTAATAAATCATTCCAAATGCCGGATTCTACAACTGAGCCATAAATATAAAACGACCCTGTTCCTACGATGACATCTGACTAGCTAAATGTGCTTACCCCCCCCCCCCCCCCCCCAATAAACGGATGCCCTTAAATTGAAGCTACGAATGCCATAGGCGTGGGAAATGCAACTTTTGAAAGGCGTAGTCACACAGACGCGTCTCTGTTCTTCTTCCTCGCCACTATATGAAAGCTCTGTGAAAACCACTCATCGGTCAAATTTTGCAGCAGACGAAAATTCGCGTTTATGAAGACATTTCTGCCAAACTTAAAAACTACAGCCGGGAAAAACCCGCGTGAGCCGTTATTTCCATCCCTCAAAATTTGTTCGGATTGGCAGGCGTTACTAAATATACTATAAACTCTTCCCCGAACAGAATTCGATATTCGCTGAATACCTTCCCTCTTCCGCTAGTGTTTATTCATTCAGACAAGAGACAAAGAACACAAAGGTAGAATCACGAAGGAGAACGAGATGTGTGTGTAAAATGCACAGAGCTTTCCAGGCACTTCTCAAGTGGGAAAACCGGTGTAACCCCGACGAAAAGGTTACTGGGCATTTAAGGATGGTCAAAAACCCGCGGCAAAATACTGTTGAGAAAATTCAGAAGCACGCATGTGGTCAAGGTGCAACGCTCAGTATTGGCAAACGCGCGCTCAAGCATTGCGATTCGATGTCGCGGTACTCCGCTCGAATACAAAGAACGCAAGCCTGTGCCGGCAATGTTGTTCCGGTGGTACACCTGGTCAACAGATTGCTTCAAAAACGCGGACTATGAGCACAATATGAAGTGAGTGTTGCACACTGATGAGCCTCATGGAGAATTAAGCAAACTGCGCCAAAAGGCTACGCAAGGTTATGGATCTGATCAGTTTTTACAGATCCGATAGCCCGAACGCCGAAATGTTGAAAAGGAAAATGGAATCGCCAGCGTCTACTGAGCTCACATGGCTGCAATATACATGTATTTTCTATACATCAGTAACCTTGTCCGAAGGCACCCGCCTTGAAAATCCCGAATTCCACGATTTTCCCACGCAGCTGGCCGAGCTACACGAGAGAAAAGTGCCAATGCGGCAAAGATCGGGAAATGTTCCCAAAGCAAATATAACGTTTCCTGTCCGCAGACAAATCTGCCCTTCATTCTCGATCAATAGCCAGGCAGTCTAAAAAGTGAACGGCACAAATCGCGCACTGCAAAGACAAAGTCGGTTCTGGCTAGCAGTCCGCTCACACCGTTACATTGTTACTGCAGCTGTGGTAAATGTATAGGGGCCGAATTTTTTGATGTACTTGCCACGTGCTTTACAGGCTGCCTCCCTCTACATTTGTTTCAAGTTCCTGCGGGAAAAGCAGCGGTCACACGACCAACGAAGAAACATGCTGTCTCATATTCCTTCACTCTTTATCATCTAATGCACATTGTGGGATAGGGCGGCACAGTGGACCAAAACAATGAGCTGACATTCAGTCCATAAAGAACGTCAGATTTCGTAGATTTCGCATTAAAAATACGAGTAAAATGCACTCTGAAGAGGTAAGCTTGCAACCTCACAACTGTAATCATTCAACCAAAAAGGAGATGAAGCTGACCCTTAGTAAGCAGTAAAAATGAGCAGCCGAGCTTGACAATTTCCCGACTGTCTTGGTACTGCCATGACTACTTATCACATGTGACTTTAAAACTTGAAGTGATTAAGGGAAAAGAAATAAAAGCGAATAATGAAAGGCAAAAGCAATTGTGGAGAATTACGAACATAAATGACATCCCAATAGAACAAATACGAACAAGAGCATAATTAATGCAACGCAACTTGCAGATGATTAGAACTTTTCAAACACAGGATTCCGTTTACCTCTCCCTCCCCCCCCCCCCCCCCCCACCCATCACCTGCAAAACTATTTCACCCACTGCTTTACGCAAACCTAGCAAGCATTTATGCTAAAGGAACTATCATTCGCTGTAGTTACGAACATTCGGGAGATCTTCCCATCATTCAGCTCAATCCTTCCTGCGTCTTCTGCTTTCTCTTCTCCTGACCTAAATTCCTCTCACAAAGAAACAGCTTCATTAGAAACGGCTGACTTCCTTCAAATAATTCAGTTGTTCCGCGCATTCAAACGTGTGCTTAAACGAGTAAGTATTCGCAAACAAAACAGTGACGAAAATAAACGCAGTCGACGAAACTTTAAAACATTGCTAGCCGCTAAGCTCATCGGGACTTGTGTCCTCGCTCTCCGAGAGCACTCCCTCGTCCAAAGACATTTCTCTGTCATCGTCAACCTGTGCGGAACTTTCTGAAAAAGGAACCTGCAAATGTTTATGTACGTTACGCACGTAAAATACAGCATAGGCGTAGTCGGCGAGGAAAGGAGAGGAGGGGAAGGCGATGTAAGAGAACGGAAGAAGAGATGATCGACCACAAGTTCCGAAAGACCTTAGTACTTCTGAAAGGAACGGTACAGTTAAGCATTAAAAAGAAGACGTGGGTAGGCGGTCGCCATGCTCTTGACAGGCCTTCGTCCTCTCCAAGATTTGATTAGCTGGGTTCAGTAAGCTATAAATGCTACAGAAGCAGTTACATGAAAGTATGCATAGAAAACTCATGCGATTACGTCCCTCACGCTTTAATGGAAGTTATTTGAGGACGGCAGTAATGCAGGAATGGGAGAGTAATTGATAATCTCATTTCATAATCATAAGCATCGTCAGCACACCCCGTCACGGGAATAGCTAACCATAATGGAGGCTGCTGAGATGGCTATTGTCGGGTGCGACGTCACCGTGCTGCATTGCGTGCTTGAAATCCACTTCATCGACTAGCAGTGTCCTCCACACAGTCGACTGCGGCTCGACTTCGGCGCTTTCCACACCGATCCCGGCAGCATTCTGCTCTCTCTGCGATACTCTTGCCACCCCTGAATGCACACTGATATTGAAATAGAGGAATTCACAACAAGCAAAACATCCTCTTACGAGCACAGGAATATGTCACCGGAACTGCGCACAGACCAGGTGATTGTAAATCAAAGGCGGCGACCAGCCAACAAATCCTACGAGTGATAAAGCCCATATTCAACAAAGAATAATTTATTTGTCAATCTGATTGAATACCACCAAGCACGAGAGTAATGAGTGGCGGATTTATTGTGTTATAGATTTCGCAGTAAATCAGTCCATTAAAGAACCATTCAGAAACGTAAAGCACTGAACACAAAGGTGGACCAACAGAATGTTGTAAGAACTGAACACTGTTAATGCTTATTCCCTGTCCTCTAAGATGTCGGTAATTCATCCCCTCCACCTCAGTTATACGTTCCCGCCAATCATACACATTCTCATTTAGCCGCAGCAGACCACCCCAACGAAGCAGCTCTTTTTCGTTTTCAAACTTTACATACGAAGTAACAATATGCTGCACGTTGCAACTTAGCCCTTCATACTGTGCGGGGATCAAAAAACCGTATCCTTCGTTATCATGCCAATAAATGGGAGGACAATAAGCTCCTGCTCGACTACAAGTCATTGCTTTAAAAAGATGTGAATTGAAAGCAGGACCTTGTTTTGGATAAGCATAAAAGCATTCGGCACTACAAGTTTAAGGGGGCAAAACATGTTTGTGAAGGGCTCTCGATTCATATTTAAGGATGTTTAAGGCGAAATCGTGATAGAGCATTTCCAAGCGAATAGACTCCATTTCTACGTCACTACCTACGAAATAAGGTTACGTTACTAAAAAGTCCATATACAAAGGGTTCTAGTGGAGGGTAAGAAGGAAAACCTATACTATCACCAACGAATTTTTCCTCCTTTTTCTTTCATCGTCTAAATTTTTTCCTTGTCAGATACCACTGAAAAATTCTGTGGGAAGTCGTTTTTTCCTCTTGCTCCGCTGTATACAAATTTCAACCGCAAAGATTTACCGATGCAACTAAACTTAAGCGAATATATATAGTTTTTCATTCCATTTTTTCCGCAAATAGAAATACATGGGAATTTATTTTTACCTCTTTTATTGCAAAATAAATACACACATGCTAAATATGCTAAGCATAACAGCTAGGAAGCCTTTTCTTGGACAAGTGTTTTTGATGGGGATTGTGCAGAAAAATAAGAGAGCCCCAAGGGCATCGGAATCTCGAAAAATATTGAAGCTGCCGGTAAAAAGGACTTCATGCCGAGAATCTTAAAAAAACCTTTCAAAATCACAGTTCCTCGAGAAAATCAGATTGACGATCACGACGAAAGAAGAAGGCTAGAATGAAAAGAAAATCCTCGAAGAAATCAGGAACGTAAGCCAAAATCAGGAAGTCATTGCAAATTTGCACATTTCCTACAAAATACCCTCACAATTGGTTTTCGGGGTGCACACGTAATCTGCCGATGATGCAATAATTTCGACTTAAATAAAAAGCATTTTCAATATTTTAATATCCGAAACACCCTCTGCTGTTACGACATCAATCTGCACTCCATTTGCAAACAGGAACGCCGCTCCCGTCAGTGCAATCAAAAACTTTCACGCTCCCGAGACGTCTACAATCGCTGTTGGGGTTTTGCGCCAAGTTGAGTGCATTTAAAACTCTCATCCGCCTTTCATCCATTGAATGCATAACCCGATAAGAGGAGAGCCATCAAGAAAAACTTCTGAAGGAAGCTGAGGATGAAGGAGGGGAGAGCAGGATGAAGAGATTTGTCACAGCTTATGAAAAACGACGCAGAAAAAGTTTCACAAGAACGACCAATGCCGAAAGCTCCGCAATCTCTGCGCTTAACGCTCTCACAACTCTCTCCCGTCTCTTCTCCCCTCCGAACACCTCCCCCCCCCCTTCAAAAAAACAAGCTCAGGAAGCACCGGAGCACCTTCCGGGACATTTATCATCAGCGATTGCAGAACTTACGCTAGCACGCATTTTACCTCTAACAGCTGCTCTACAAAAACCGGCAGCTACCGTCAACCCCTGATTATGTCCTTGCCATGATACCGGATGTGGCGGATTTAGTGGACATGGAAATGACTTCTGAACCTGATGGTCACAGTGAATCTATGTTGCAAAGTTCGCGTATGGGATCAAGAAGGCAACACGAACACAATTTGTCATGATCAAAGCAGCTGAACTCAATGATTGAAAAAATTCAAAAGACGAGGTCTACACGTAAATGGGGGGAGGGGGAGGACGGCAGGCACTCTTCGTAAACGAACCAAACACCCCTGCTATTACGGCCTAGCTGGAGGGATCTTTGCTTGAAATAGGAAAGCCACCAGCACAGTAGAAAAAAAAAACAATTCTCGGCACTTGAATATGAACCAAATTGGTCGGCGCAAGGCCACCAAGAAAATTTGTATGCGTTGTGGAATTGACCACACACTTCTACGGCTTTCTTTACAACTTGGCGGCACAACAACTGTAACAAATGAAGTCGGTAGTTAATAAAAATGGCATACCATCATTACCGCGTAAAGGCATCCTTATGGCTGGGTTGGCATTAGCGTGTTCGGCTGCCGCACGTGCCAGCTCAACCTCATCAACCAACACACCGATCCACGTCGATTCACTGATGCCCGCTGCATCGACGTTTCTACTGCCTAAATAACTCCCGGTTCTGAATCTATGAGCCGATAAATCTAGGAAATACAAATAAATCTACCCACTTGGCAAGGCAGGGCCTCGGTAACTCAAAGACAGCATAAAAATTACCCGTCAGAAACTTATTTCTTACAACCAATTTCAAAAGCCTTTCCTCACTTCTGGAAATATGCAAATTTTTCGGCGTTACGATTTGCCGCAACACCCTTTTCTAAGTTGATAAAAAATTCAAAAGTTGTACTATACTATTTAGATTACGCTAAGAAGTGTTGCTGCTCCAGCAATGATAACTCTGCATTGCAACTGGCAACCACTCAAACATATACAAACGTGCAATGCCGCTGCATAATGCTTCCCAAATGCAAATCTGCAAACGAATAAGAAAAATTTTTCAAATGCATGTGGTCTTTTGTATAAGAGCGACGTTTCATTTCGCTGTGAGATTTGTGCTCAATCAAATATCAGTGCAATTGATGGTTCGTTGGCATATCTCCGGGCTGCTTGTTTAATTGGCGCTCACTGAATCCGCCGTTAACTCAGATGCCGATCAATCGCAATTGCAAATCTATTTCTTCCTATATTCATTTACTTACAAGTGAGAATTTCCTACGAGTTCCTCGCACACTGCAAACCGACCCGCTACCTTCAGTGACAATGATTTGGCCATTACTGTGCTAAATCACCCCTTTTCCAGCTCTAATGAATTAAACTGCCAGTGTTCCATTTCCCTGAAACGAATGCAAGTAAATACCTAAATGCCTCTATCTTTACAGGGGCTGACGAGTTTCAAAGCACAACAGCGACCTCAAGCAATTTACCGACCTCTTCGCCAAATTACAACCAGAAGACCCTAGGCAATAATTCAGATTAAAAAATTTTCCCATAGAAAAAGCGGATGTATGACTTGGAGGTGTGCTAGAGGAGTGAGCATTCTATCTCGACGTAGCTGCCTTTCTTCCACTACTCAGAGATGGATGTCTCAAAAAATTCTGGTCACGCGAATTTTCAAAAACGGATGATCTGATATGCAGACATGAGAGGACAAAGTACAAAAGGGGACTGCAACACTGCACAGGTCTTATCATAAACTCAGATAAAAAGGAATAGAGGGGGGACAAAGGAAAGAAAGAAGCGGTAGAAGGGAGAGGGGGAAAAGGGGGAAGGAATCAAAGGTAGAAACTTTCAATGGCTGCTACCTGTGGGACAGTATATTTTGGTTCCAAGATCTAAAAGAAAGGAGAAAAATTTTTTGGCAGCTCAAATCAGAGATTTTGTCCCTCCTTGGTATTCTCTTCTATCCCAAAACGGTTATGTCTTTAATGTATATATTTTGAATCATGCAAAGATTCTACCGTTAACTGCGTTTCGCATATTCATTGTGTGTGCAGCGATGATCGGACTGATCCGGGCACTCTCGAGTTCACTCAGTTTGCCAACGCTGACTGCGTTGAGTGCATCAAATTCATCGACGATTAATTCACCCCGACTTGCTGCTTCTGCCAGATCAATCAACGGCATCCCACTGGCACAGCTCGAAAGTAACAATCTGAACGTTGAACTACATAAGAACAGTGCAACCTATAAACGAAAAAACGAATCGGGAGAAGCGCACGAAGTATCCTTGAATTCTTTCTCCTTCTAATATACCCTAATTACTAAGTTCAACCGTATTACACCTACGGAATACAACAGCTCTTAAAGGCTTCCAACCGTTACGCCGATTAGCCGCAGAAAGCCGTGACCTTTGATGAAACTACGCGACATCAGATCATGTCCAGATCAAAATCCAGCCACTATAAAGCTTCTTCCCGATTACTCGCTGCTGGGTGATGTGCCTCTCTCCTCCATAATGGGACTCCACCTCAAGTGAATTACGCCCACTGAAACCGTTACTTCTGAACGAAGTCGAGCCTTCGGCATCACCCTGCTCAATGGTATACATCGATTACAACGCAAACCATGTATTTATGCATGGGACATTACAGCCATGGGATGCTTCTGCACAGAACGGCGTAGTTACAATGTGGACATAGTTATGGCGCAAACGATCATGTCAAAGAGTGGGCATTTGCGCCACTGAGCGTTTTCTGTGAAGAGGTTTGCTCCATGGGGCATGGAACTAGGTAGTTACTATATAAATGCCCTGATTGACGCTTGTTAAAAGGCACCAAAAATACTCTTGATGCAACCATCCGCATATAGAAAGTCGCATCGGGAATGGCTGTCTAAGAAAATATGTATAACCGAACGCGCGGAAATAGAGTACCCCAGTTTAACGGTACAGAAAGAAGGCAATATGAGTTCTAACTTAATATGTATGCGAATATACGCTGCTGGAAATCCACGAGAATGTGTCGTGCATGGCGCTGAGCAATAACGCATAGCACAGAGTTGGATGACTCAAATATGTACAATGGATCAATCGTGTGTGGTTCAGTTATAACCTCATGGCTTATATTACTCAGAGTGTGGAAGATACCGCATTTACTTTCTCATTCCCCCAAAAAAATTTCAAAAAAATCCGTCCTCCGCTCCAAACGGTTTCGCTCTCTCTCCCCCCCCCCCCCTCCTCTACTCCACTTAAACAGATAATCGAACATCTTCCAGAGACGGATTTACGTCGAGATTGCAAGTCACAAAGATAAACAAAATGTTGATAATGGCAACTGTTTACTGATGATGACAGGACAAATCGCCGACGGGCAATTAATGCCATTTTGCACTGATGCAAGGCTGGCTTGTATGACTCAGATTTCAGTGCTTAGACGCACCCTTTCGCTATATCTTCAAATAATATTATAGGCTCTCTCCTTACTAAACAATCTTCTATTTCAAATTGCTGTTAAATACATAGGAAAGCATAAAATATCACTGCATAATGGCACCGTGATTAGCTTGCCGATCGACGATTTTATTGGCAATTCTACGGACGGCCGTTGTGACGACAACGAAACAGACGGGTGGTGGAGCAATGTTTCAGCATTCTTTTGTGGAAATTCAACATTTCCGATCGGTAGACTCATCACAAGATAAAAAGACACCATGTACAAAGTGAATTCATTCGTTTTAGCCGAGGAGACGAATCATCACCACATAAACAGTGAATAAATTACGACACAATCATCTGCAATAGTCTATGTTTTGAAAATCCAATGAAAAAGAAAGAGGATTAGGTTATTCGAAATAATTTCCTCTTATGTAAAATACAAATATTAAACAATTTCGCTAGAAATTCCTATAAAAAACAACTGAACAGACAAACCCTTTTGGCCAGACTAGATGGGGATTTCGCCTCCTCCCCTCTACACCACCACCTGATCTTGACTTTGGTAGTTGTCAGTACAGTAACTTAGTAAAGTGACCACCTGCAGTTACTACTTCGGGTTATAACGACTGTATCTATAATTTAGTGAATCCGGTAAATCGACGGTCGTAAATGCGAGCATTTGAATAAACGAGAGATGAAAATGTAACGATTCTAACATTGCAAATCGAAACGCTAAATAATAATGCATTCAGATGCAGTATAGGTTTGCTGAGAAAACTTGAAGCAAATACCTTTGCTATGCGTTGTTAGAGTATACTGTAGAAGTGCGTCGCCATTGAAGAGAATTCAAAGGAAAGGTAAACGAGAACAGCGCTCGCATATCAACCCCTTAAGTCGGAAGGGGTTGATATGCGAGCGCTGTTCTCGTTTATCTTTATTTCGCAAGCACCACAATATGCCGTTCACACATATTCACATTCCCTCGACTACCTAAGCAACACAAGGCTTCACTCGTGAACAGTTTCAAGCCTCGTGTCCACAACTGTTCCCGCTTGCTTCCCGCTGCGTTCCCGAAAGTGCAATGAGGCGATCGTGCCCACAGCAAATAACAGCAACCACAGCTAGGCCAACAATAGAAAACTAAAGCTTGATTCCTACTATCTGCCGACATGATTGGAGGAATGACTGTTAGCGAGGGTGCGATAGGCTTCCATATTTTATGGGGTAAGAATAACATCAACTCTGCTCACTATCGAGATTAAATGCCGCAAAGATCACTACTAAAAAAAACCCCCCAGAGATATAACGGCAAAGCAATACCTGCGAGTCGTGATATTTGACAAATCTTACAATAAACGATAAATACAACGGCAACAATAAAGACCGTGTGGGAGCGTTTTACCAACATACAGTAAACTATACAATAGGTGGGCAGTCACATTAGAGAGTGTGACACAAGACTCGCTTTTTGCATTTGAAGCTAACCGTCGATTTAATCGCTTGTTAAAATAATCAAAAGCGATACAAAACAATGCAATTTTTTATGGAATAGGCGGTCGTACAAATCTCTGACTAAAATATCCCCTGCTGGGTTGCATCAAACCGGCTGAGAATACAATTGTCGCGGCAGATACTATGGGAACATTAGGTGACAACGAACTGTGGATGAAATAGTCAGCAAAGAAAAACGAAGAGAGAATGACACCTGTGGATTATAGTTGTCGAATGTCATCGCTTAAGCATCTCTCACTTTCGAGCCGAAATTATCGGACAAACAGAGAGACGCACCCTACAAGCATAAACATTGCACACCATAATACAGTTTTGCAAGGATTTACAACAGTACATAAAATGGTACTCTGATAGTCGCATTAGTGAGTTGTTGAGACCTCAAAATATTGTGGACGCAGAGTCGCTAGCCAGAATCAGGCCCACAGTACGTACTGAAATTTCTGAGGAAGTCAAGAGACTAGAGGAATGAAGATTTTTGAACGACCTTAAGTCTGCATGATTCTTAATAGACCTGGAAATTCGTAAATTCTTTTAAACGACGGATTCTTATATTCTCTAGAAGAGAACTGAAAATTCGAAGAAATCGTAGGTAGAGATGAAAACCAACCTCTAGAAGAGTAATGGCCGATTCTCCATGATTGTACAAGATAAGCAAAGGTTCTCTGAAGCTAGCTTCTCCAGCTGCTAATATATAAGATGCGCTAATATATAAAAGGTTCTCTATAGCCGAATGAGTTTTAATATCGGTTGGAGAGTGCGCCATCGCCTAAGTGCTCTTTAAAAATCGTAGAATTTGCTTCAAAATATCGCTTCACACGGAGAGATTTCCAACATTCCTTTCAACAATGAACCAAAAAACATTGAGCTCACAACTGGCGATGATTGTGATCACGATTAATAAGTTATACTTGGTATGACCATACATTTATTTGATTCGAAGGTAATATTTACCATGCAGAAATTTAAAAAAATCCCATGATTGTTCGCCGAGATCGGATTATTGCGGCGAAAAGAAAAGGAAGAGGAGAAAACAGAAAAAACGTTTCTGAAAATTGCACAGTGAGAATCATAAAGATTCGCTTCCTTAGCAAATTCAGCGGCATTCAAGGACGCATCGTTGTCTAGCAATAATTGTACTATTTATTTCACCCTTTTCGCAAGTGCTGCACTCTCCTTCACGCCGTCTGAACCAAACAATTGTTTCGCGCATCATTCTCTCGCCCCATTACTCCAAGCTGCCTCGCCCCTTGTTCCCGACCTTCCCATACAGCTTGTCACTCGTGAGTGTTCGCTTCTTAAACCATCTGTCGCCATTGCATGTTAATGTGAAGAACACAGAGAAGTTGCTCAACGACCGATCAGAATGTGGCGCATAAAGATATCAAAGTTGTACATCGAAATGGTGTGCAAAGAAGCGACACGCCCTAAGCTGCCGCAGGCTTCAATGCGTCAAAAGCAGAGTCAGTAAGCGTACTCCAAACGTTCGAGGACTGTTAACGCGTGACTTCGACTGTCGAAATGTGACTCTGTTGTCTGTAGTTGCACTTCGCCGTCCATGAATGATAGTGTATCATCAGCGCAGATTGTTCCCCTCGACAATAATTGTGTTGTTGGATAATAACAGCCTCGTTTCAACTACTGATGTCGGAGTTGTCTTCTTGTGTGAGTTGTATCACACACAAAATGGTTTTTTTTCCCAAATTTTTAAGGCGTCAATGTTTGCTGCTGTGTGTACGCGTTTACCTTGCCGTTGTCATTGTATGCTAATGTTGTGCATCTTGTTTGCGATGGATATGCTGTCGCGGCCGGAGTGGTCGGAAGGTCATGCGTTTGTTATGCGCGTGTTTGTCGCCGCCTTTTCATGCTTAAATGTGATAATAAAGGTTTAATTACTAAAGCTGAGTGGTCACAAGGCACTTCCAAGGCACATACAAGAATTTCATGCAAAGATGGATACATTTGTGAATCTGGAGGACGATCCGTCTCAAGGTTATACGGTGTCGGGTAACTGGCGGAGGCGAAAAGCAGTTGCTGATGCGTGGATGCGTAATCAACCAGAGTACCGCACAATCTAGGCGGGTCGAAGAGGGATGCACTGAATGTGATCGTCGGCTCTAGATGTGGCTGTGGATTGATCAGCACCCGTACATGGTGGAGACAGGTCAACGATGGATCGGAAGCACTGCATCATCAGGTCAGGCGCGATTGCGGCAGACTGCGGAGGACGAGCAGCAGCCCAGTCGACAGTGAACAACGATACAGCCTTTGTTTTCGAAAATGTTTTGTCTTGTTTTGTTCACTTTCACCTTTTATCCCCGAACCCCTGGGAGCGCATTAACGTTATTGTTGACCTCCTTACCAGAGGGTCAATAAAGCGTCACAATAGACCCCGATCATGAGAGACGAGTGATCCTAGCCGATAATCTGTAAACGATAATATTCAAACTCGCCTTTCCAGCAATGTAATCCAGGAAAGCGCGTAGCAGTAAAATAATACTTTGAAACCAATTTAGGATTAAAATATTTCACACCGCTATGGGTTGATTAATAGCGCTGAACGCGATGCTACTCGAAAGCACATTTTCCAGTTTGTCAATTATCGCCTTTGCCTGACAATTCCTAAAAATAGCACAGTGAGTGGCACTCCTGTGGAACATCGATCGGTACCTATATGACGTCGTGCTAGACGCAACGACATTAAAAACCGCAACACTGCCAAAAGCTTACTGTCAAGCCACCGGTGCTGCACGCACTTTTGCGGTTTTCACCTTGTGCAACGACAGACCATGTCCAACTGGGTGTATAAATAAGCAAAAAGTTACCCGTTCAGTGGTACCGCGACTCACGAGGGAGTACCGGAATCTCGCTTATCTCGTTCAATACCGCAACAGCATACAACAACAACAACGGCACGCGCACTAAAATACCAAAATCCCGTTATAACTAACGTTGCGTAATATGTGTGGATTTTTCCGCCAGATGATTTATGACTCATGTTTTATGGACAGCATCCAGCAATGGCGTTACTTGTATGCGCACAACGAAAACAACTAAACGGTAGCGGAGGAAGCGGAAACAAAGCGTTTTAACAAATCATCGAGTGAACAAAATGCGATATGTTGGTGTACTGTTGCAGAAGCAGAGAATACCAAAATGCCCGATGCTGCAAAACAACGAGTAAGTGCGATGCTTGATTTCCTCATCTACTCATCAAATGTCTTTTAGGATCACGAAGCAAGTTGTTTGAAAACAAGAATTCTGGAAAAAAAGCACTCTCTGACATCTGGCGTCAACAACGAGTAGAAGTGACCAATTGACTTCTGTTTCTTATCAGCTCATTCGAAAGTACTACAGATGATCTTAGGGTTGCTCACATCGGCAGACTTCCGCATAATTTCAACACCTTTATTAATAACAAATGAAAAATTAGAAACCAACCTCCAGACTGTATTTCTTTCTGAATTGCTCAGAAAGCAACCGAGGCATTTCGGTTTTCAAACAGCTATCGCTCCAACACATAAACGGTTACTACAGCCAACGAATGCTCGAAAAAACAGCAGCGACAGTGCACCGGAGAAGTTTGCACAATTCGGGTTTCGATGGCTGCTTAAACAGACGAAAGCAATGAAAGAACTGCAATCATTCGATTTTTGATGAAATTAGTCGGTCATGCAGATCTTGGACAAAACGAATTGGCTCCAGGTCACACCTTACTGGCAGCAGAAGAAAATCGCCTAATGTGCTGCAATTGTAAGCAAACCGAGGAAAGGCGATCCTAGGGCTCATAATGCAACAGAGAATTTTTACCGCTGTAGTTTCATGTTTTGAAGATTGCACCCGTGATCATCGGCATCTGTGCTAGAAATCGCCATGCATATGTCTGCGCCAGACATACAGACACATAAATGCACAGACACAACGACACGGAGTCGCTTCTGATAAAAAATCGAAATTTGCATAAAGACATCTTGCTCGTTCATGAGTGGAATTAAGCAAACCAAAATGACAGCAAAGGTAAACAGTTCGTGCGAGACACCATCAGAAAGCACCGTCACCTCAAAATAAGCGAATCGGGCGTGCAGCTAGCTGCCCAACAGCCGCGAAACTACTCCACGAAATATCAACGAACAACACGGCAAACATTGCATCTCACATAGACAAAAACGCTCTTCATGAGTGTGGAGAAATGCAGAGAGCACAGTTAAATAGGCATCACGGAGAGAACACATATACCACCGCGAAAGACAACAAAACGAGAACACAGATAATGTGTAACGCGATCGGCAAGGAAGCATTCCACCTGCTTGCACAAATTAATCAACGCAAATAGCCCTTGTCGCTGCAAATTCCAACAAAGCATTCCACTGAGTTTGTTTACAGAGGTTCTATGTTACTTCCGCCATGTCTCTCGCACACTGATAAGCTTGGCCTGATTTTCTGGACGGTCGGGACGGGAAGGAAAAGGGAAGGGAGCAGCTGTGATAAGCAACAGAGAGTGAACATGAAAGACAACGGTGTGACCCCCTCTCCATATCTAGGAAGAGGGAGTGGAGTCCATCGCTTAAGTGTTCATGGCGGAAGTCAGCTAGATGGCGGACAAAAAGAAATGGTGCGGACGCAATATCGCCGCAACTATTAATCAACGAATGCCGACCAACAAAATCAATATGTGAAAGTCTGGAATGTGCAAAGGGACCGAGCAGATATAGAGTACTAAGGAGGGGAGGGGTAAGGAGAATTAAGAGAGGAATCTTTAACATCAGCAGTTAAGTACCAACCACATGCCGCTGCTTGCGAGTCTTCATGCTTACGGCTCTCACAATTTTTCAAAAATGGGCGCATATTCCAGCTTGCTCTTTAAAGGGGACGGCATCGGGGTTATGCGCATCACTAACGAAACTTGTACATATCACCTCAATACCAAATTCAACTGTATGTTTGCAACCAATTTAAACAAGCGCTCCCTAATAAAGAAATAACAACGCACGACAAGACTATCACCTAAACTGCAACGTTGGTTTTTCGGATTCTGATATATGCATTTGGTTCGATCAGCAGGATGTTGCTTCCAGGATGTTCACGTTTGCATAGCGCCCCCTCCTTATTCAGCACCCACAACTTAATCATACGCTGAAATGAGTTATGCTTCTGTGTTACACATTTGGTTACACTCCGCAGTTAAACCGAACAACTGCCTACCTATCTCAACGAAAACTTCCTGCAGATCTAAAATGCTCATATATTTCATTAAAGCCTTTGAAAATGTAACTTACATTGCTCAAATACCAAATTTCAGCAGCTCAACATTATGAGATGGGCTGAATATCTTTAACAATTACCTGGGAAGTGTTGGCATTTGCCCTCGCCGCATAAGGTTCGCGCGAAAGATAAACTGCAGATACGGGGCGATACGCGGCATAGCAGATTACCTAGGGAGCGAGAGAATAAACGAGTTGCAGGGATGGGAAGAACAAATATAGAATCTCTCATCTACACGCTTATAGAAGTATTTATCAATAATTAGCAACAACAATCGATGCAGTAACAGCATGATAGGTGATGACTTAAAAGTCTATCACAGTCACGCGACCTTCCTAATAAAGGATCTAACTGAACTGCGCCACTTCTGATAGAATTCCTGCGAGCTGGTTGCTCAGCGTTTACTTATGAGGAAGCTTATAAACGAAAAAACCTCTAAAAACTTATTATCAGCTACCTGTGATAACATGCTCCTTGTAAAGCAAAACGGAGCACAACTTTCTGAACGCCTAGGCACTTTTTCTCCGTTGAACGTTCCCAAGATCGAAAATCGACTCCTGTGGCGAACAACATCAACGTAACATCATCTGACCCGAGAACGATTAATTACGAGCGAACAAGAGAACACCCAATCTAACGCAACAAGTGGCTCTTTCATATGAACATCACTCTTATAATTACTTAGTTAAATACTCTCCTAATAAAACTCTAGGCCCCTCGAATTTCTAAACACATCGTCTCATCTAAAAATCCATCTCTAAGAAACTCAATTCTACGCCATCAAGAGACCACCGCACGCTTTTAATCTAATATTCAATCTGCCGACCCGCTATGCAGATCAACTCAATTCTTAAGAAAGACGAGTGGAACTATTAATAAATATTTAGTGACGAAAATGAAGACGAAACACACGCCTACATAAAGGAATTTATATGATATTAGAATGGATCATCGAAATGACCACTCAACAAAATGACCAGTGAATTCAATAATTTTTTATCAACATTATAGGAGCATTGATTTAAAGTGACCAAAACAGAAATGATACACACAACATAACGAGAAAACAACAAATCAAACAGGTAAAGATTGACATTCTTGAGCAAACAAAACAAACAGTCGCTTATTTCCATTCGATAATATTTGTCTTTTTGCATAAATTATTTACGAATATTTCACTGCAATCGCTTTTGCATAACCAATGAATATCACCATAGTACTATTCAAACAAAATACTTGCACATTTCAAAATGAGGTAAAAATTAGAAAACGATTACCTAACGATATAAACAACTTTGTATGCAGTGAAGACAAATGAATAATAAATAAATATATAGTGTATATATATATATATATAGTATATATATATATATATATATATATATATATATATATATATATATATATATATATATATATATATATATATATATATATATATATAGTTTAATGCCTAAAATGAAAGAATTTTTTAATGGTCATAATCTGAGGAAAAACTTATTTTGCATTTTAGCGCTGAAAAGGAGGGGGGAGGGGATGGATGGAAGCAAAATGAAATTTGATGGTTTAGGTCCACTTAGATGATCTCTTACATAATGGAATGAAAAAGGATCTTATCGCACAGACTTGTGAGAATGGTCGGAAGAAAGAAAACCCCTTCATTTTTTCATTCCGGCGATCGATAACCGCTTTATCCATATAAGATCAATGGATCATCCACTTCCCACATTCTGTAATCTACATGTTGCCACAGTTAGATATTCAACATTGATGCGCTGCACACACTTCACACCTTGCCCCAATGGTAGTCCCACCGGAATATCCACTCTAACCTCGACAAGGGTCTTTTTCATATTATTGAGGGTTCGATTAAGAGCGGAAAATAAAGTTGCATCGATATGTTCGTCCAATAAACGCACCGCTGCACTCGAATGATGATACTCGGGTCCATCACAATAAAGCATAAAATCAACACCATATGGTAGACCTGGTCTAACCACCCAACCTAATCGACGTAAGCTTCGGTAGCATGCGTAACGTTTCACGAAACTTATCCCTGCATATGAATAAAAACATCGCCACAGATCGTCGGCTGAAAGCTGCTTGTCGGCAGCCGAAACCTCCAAAACACTCAAATCGTACATCAGATACATTGCTTCTTCCATGCCCAGACGAAGGCGTCTATCCTTTGAGACCATATTTGCCCATAATTCCATCTGCCTGCAAAATTTGATGTCGATTAAAGAACCACATAACAAGATCATACCTGGAGTTTTTTTTTTTTCAATATGTTTCATTTCTCCAGTATTACATTATGCTGGCGTAAGACATATCAGATATCAAGTCTTCCACTTGAGAGCCCCTTCCCCTTTCACTTCCTCTCTGTAAATCACCTTCCAAACAGACGCCGATTCCGTGAAAGTTCGGATGGTATTAGCGTCTCACTCGAACATTAGCCGACGCCAACCATCACTACTTATTGCTGTCTCACCTACAGATCCAATGTGAAGTTGGTGAGTGGTACGAATACTGGACTCTTTCCGACCGTAATGCAGTGACTGTAAAAAGTTGAGAAATACACAACCCCGGGTTTTGACGGGAGCATACGATAGGTGGTTGGGTCCTTTGAAATCTATAGCTGCATTTGTTGAAGTATTGAGAACGCATGTAAGGTATCCTGCATCAGGTATTTGAATCGTCTCACGCAATACTTCTAAAACTTTGCTTATTGAAGAAGAAAAATATAAATAGTAGAAATATTCCTCTCTTCTCTCAAACAATAATGCGACGTTTTAAACAACAAAAACGCCGACGGAATCAGGCTCAAATCAGTCTAAAATTAACGACACAAAAAAGGGCAGTGCAGCATAGAGGGCGCCACCTACCGTAATCGATATCATTACAGCATCGAGCTTCAATCGGGTGGTAAATGTTCGGGCATCGACTACTGCAATCTGCTATGACCATCGCGACAAACTTGATTGCCGCGTCGAGTGGGATGTGTCCTCCTCTTAGCAATTCCACATCCCATTCCCCTCCCCCATGTCAGCTAATCTGCCCTAGCATAATCGACTGTCATACAAGACTAACACTCCGCTGTGTGAAATTGTTCTGCCTAAATTGAGATATTTTCATCGGCCAACTTCGTTTCATGTCCACTCTTAGCCTCCAAATTCGGGAACCCTCTTCAACAAAATTCGGCCACCTTCCCATCATCTAGCTTTTCTGGCAAATGCACTAGATGACTAGATGCACTTTGCGTCAAAAATGGATTTCGAATAAACAATCAGTCACAAATCGATGCGTTGTATATTCGTAATAACTCCGTCGGATTATACACCCTCGATGCATACCTATTCTCCCCATCCACCTGCCAATCCTCCTAACTTTAGGCGAACCTCTCCGCTACATGACGCGCAAATACTCGACATGAATCCATTGCAACACTTCACCTCGAAAACTTCACAGTGGCAGCTTTATTCTCGGCGGGTCTGTTATTACCCGAACATTTATCGCGCCTGCATTAAAATCATTTCCGAGTTTAGGACAAAACGAGAAAAACGCATCAACTTATGATCATATGGAGAAAGGCTAAACACAGTGTTGGACTCTTGGGATGGAGAAATATGGTGGCCACATCCCGACCGGATTCCACTCATCACGTGAGTCAAATTGATTGAAACACCTATGAATAAAATGGACAAAGCACTTGCACCTACTTTGTATTTTCATAAGTTTCTTCGTTTTCATTGATTTCACTTCTTGCATCCATGTTTTGTTCACTTGCATGGGATGCTGGCTTCTCTTTATCTCCTCCACTGTCGATCCGACCAGACTTTCGAGCGAACGCTTCAGAAGAGCTATCCGTTGATGCGTCGAGATTCCTGCTGGGTTCCGAGTTGACACCACTTGCGGATGGTGTTTCGTCAGATGAGACCTTATCTGCTTCTCTTGAAGAAAGATCTATAGAGCTTATTGTCGTGCTCGTCGCCTTTTCGTGAATTTCATTTGCCTTTTCGATTACTGCCAACCTTAAAGCTCTCTTCTTTGTTTCCAATTTGTTCGCCTTATCTGCGGATCTCAATGCCCTTCTCTCAATTCTGAAACATTCTGGTGTAACGATCGGTTCTCGCCGTTCGATGAAACAACCAAAACATCCCATATCATTGAGATCGCTCGCCTCTCTTGGATCACTTATTAAAACCTCACCAGCAAATAATACACCACTATAATGACCTGATGGAACGATAATCGGACTTCTGTAGTCGTCGGGCACACCACGTTTTCGTTCGAAATACATCAGATTCATCACTTCCTGAAAACAGTTTCTATCAATACCCCTCAATAAAGACGTTGACATTAAACTCATATCATTCACGCTAGGGCGTATCAAGCACTGAAGGAGACAATCAGCTTACGAAGAGCGCTCACTTATGCGTACGTGACATCTAGCAGGAGAAATAATTAGGAAACTCGGATCATCATAGTCATGGATAAAACGATCATAAGAGAAGAACGAAAAGCGGACCCAGCGGACCCAGCGGACTCGTATTTGCAGATGGGAATTCAATACAAACCACAGAAATACCTTACCGTTCATTTAAAATACATTCAAGAGCCCTCATTCTCAAATCACCGCTTTTTTTTTCAGAGGCAAATTCTCTGCTCAACAGACTTGCTAATACAAAAGATTCTGCATCAAAATGTTCACGTCACCGATGTTATATTATTTTCACTACGAGAAGCATAATTTCCGGCTCGTGAAGCGAGTCAAAAACAGTTCATGTGGAGTGAAATAAGCGTAAATGATTTAAGCGATGAAAATGAGATGAAGCGATGACAGCACCGAAATTTCTCAAACCTGTAAGAAAAAGGAGTGAAGATAGTAATGGCTAGATGAGAAAAGACAATGAGTTTGTAGACGGAATGATTCAACAATTTTTTAAACGAGAAAGCAAACGATGCAAGACAGAATTCTAACGAAAGGTATGTTGTTACATCCCAGATCCTTATATATACACGAATTAATAAGACCAAATAAAAGATGAACGAATCTGAGACAAACTTTTTGAATGTAAAGCGAGCAAAATTAATAAAAAATATCTGAGACGGCGGTGAGTAAAGCGAACCGCAAAATCCGCGATAGGACGAAGAAACGGGGCAAAGCCAAGATTCACGGAGCAGAACGGAGAATCAAATTTATGGACGTAAGAGGGCAGAGCACCTTCTTGTTTCTGAGGTTTCATTCGACTTACGAGGGTGAATTTCTTCAAGTTTAACGAAAGCAGCTTTGCGGAAGGTGTTTCAACGTCGATCGAAGCGACCAGGAAAAAATGTGCGCCAAAGCAACATTCAGTTAGTTTGGCTAATCTTTGTAAATCACGGTCGCACCGGTAGCGTCTCTTCCTCCCCTCCCCCCCGCCACCCCCACCCCCCACTGTCCTCCTCCCTCACCCGCTTCTTCAATACGTGCTCGCTCACCTGACGGACAATCAAGTTTCTCAGGTGCTCACTCGCTAATCACCTTTCCAGCCAGAATATACATTCGATCATATTTTTCATATTTATTTATTCTTTAAAAGCTTATTTCAGCGATGAACCCTATTATATTCCACGCCTGAAACGCTGACCCACCCTTCATTTCTCCCTCCCTAGTTAACATCCCCAATCTCGTAAGAATTACAGGTGGAGACCCACTGCTTTTATACCCCTTTGGATGTGCCCCGCTCAAAACTGAATAAATCCTTCCAACTGTTGCTGTGAAAATATCTTTGCACAGTGAAATAAACTCTTCCAAAATAATTCCGCGTAGCATATTTGTGCAAGCAGTAGGTGAACCCAGCAACAACAATGACAAAATAAGAACAAATCAACGAAGCGAAGCAACCCACTTTGCACAAATTACCTCGCGAAACTCAACGCCGTTCAATTCACCTGACATTTCTTACAGTCAACTAAACAAAACCTGGTAAACGGATATTATCGCTTTAACGACATCCTTCCGACCCCTCTCACACCTTCGACAAAACCAGTCAATTCAAAACGCTCACCCTGTTAGCTCCGTGCACTCCTTAACATCTTGTGTGTGATCATATGTGCAACTGCACATTTGGCGATCGCACATTTGTTTTCGCTGCAAGACCTTCCTATTCAAAAGCTTCTGCATGAAGATCATTCATATGGATTCTCTAATGATAGCTTTCATTTCTTATTATGCGGTAAATGAAAACACGTATAAAGCAATGAGTTTCAACAGAGGGAGAAGAGTGAGCGCATTTTTTGGAATCTTTTGATCGGAGGTTAATTCTCTTCGCTGCTTCATCTCCCCTCTTCTTGTAATCCGTGTTCACGAATTGTCCTTGCAGGAAATGATTGCACTTTGTTACTTCGGAGTGAGGTGAATGGTTTCCGAGTTGAATTCTACACAGCGCCATTTTAAGTTTGTATGAATCCGCACATGCGACAAAGTAAATAGATTATAGAAATTATGGAAGAACATTTTCATCTTCATCTACGATGCATAGAGCACTTTCCCTCTACCAGAGCATAATCGAATACCTGCATAGTGTTAGCCATCAGCAACCAAGTGATACAAAATAAGCAATTTCCCATCTACGAGTGATAGGAATCCTTCGAGCAAAGTCATTTTTGGTTCCATACTTGATGTGTATGATTATACGGTCAATCACTTTTATAAGACTCCCTTCAATAACTGCATCAATATGGAATCCTCAAAGGTGACCCTGTTTAAAATTATTTTCAAGCACATATTCGTACGAAACCGCAATGGATTCGCGGACAAATTTCTTTGTTCCTTAACAAACTCCGGCATTCGGCGACATTACCATAGCGAACTACAACGAATTTCACACTTGCTCGATGCGCGAAGATTGCATAAAGTAGTGTTCGGAGTTCATCGTCATCCGCCCTCCCCCTCAATCATAAATTTCCGACCACGGGGCTCCCGCGATCAAGAAATTTCCCACCCGCCTGGATCCCCGCGGGTGCTTCGGTAGTTTTCTTCATCTCTATGAAGGATGTTAAAAGCGGGAATTCTGCGGCCGCAAGAGTATGTTGGTTTCGTCATGGTTAAACAAACTCATTTCCCTATAAAGACGTCATGGTTGTTGGCACCTGTTCACACCATCATCACCATCATCCGCAGACCAAAATTGCCAAATCGAAGGATAACCGTTAATTTTCCACGCCATATCGCATACTTCTTTGCGCATCTTCCGTGCAACCATTCAAATAATTGAGTGGCGATGTTTTGGGGTAGAGGGGGGGGGGGGTATTTGCACATATTTGATTCTGCTTCATATTCGATAAGGCTCCTAATAATGCTGCTGCAAGTTTTACAATGTTTTGATAAATGTCTACTATACTGTACTTGTTGCCAGTTGGCCTTGCGTCAGTGTTTATGAATTTGAGAACTCTCGATCCTTGTTGCTTTAGCGGGGATGATCCACACTCCAGCAACTCCCCAGAAGTATACTTCCTGTCGTGCCGCTGTTCTGTCACTACCACATAGCGGCTAAGGTTTGATGAGACTTGGAGAGCCAGTTGAGGTGAGGGTAAAGGAATCTTAGTTAGAGGGGTCTCGGGAGAGAAGGCGCAGAGGAACTGGCACTACGGTGCTCGTAAACTGTAGGATGACTTCATGGAGAAAGTTGTCCTTTTCATGGTGCTATGAAAAGTACTTGTAGTTTTGCGCCTCCGGCCGTATGGGAAAGCGCAGCGCCTTGAAATTTTTGTGTTCGCTGGTTACGGCTGTATAATTTCTGAGCGCTCGAGCACAAGTGGGATTACGTTGCGAAGAAGTCGTCGTCAACGACGATCACGGAACCCTGATGCCTCTCGTCTACGCCGTGCGAATTTCGATGAGCTTGCGGGGACGCCAAGAAAGTGCCACTTTTGGGTTGCTTTAGCCCGTATGTCTACGTTCTTCACATGCTTTTCTTTCCCTCCAAGTTTGATACGTGAGAATGATTGAAAAATTTGGGTTTTCCTCTGGGCTGAAAACCGACTCGGAGGCAAGGATGATTTTGGACTGGTGAAAATCGTAGTTAATTTTTTTTCCATAGAAGTGAAAATTTGTCGCGGGGTTACCCGGAGTTGCTAGTGGAGCTGCAGTCATCCGGTTCCTGAGGATTGCCCAAGATTATCAGCTGTGGGCGTCGAACCCGACACATTTGGCTCTCTCCCACATTCAGCCAATTTTTTTATTGTGCAGAATGAAGCTTACCGCGTAGACTCCTTTCAGGAAACCGCTTTTAGAGCATTTTCGAATGAAACGGACTTTAAAAGATAGTTTCTAGACAAAGGCAGAAGACCCCTTTAAAACTGTTTATTTAATACAAACAATCGGCGTATTGCAAAAATGCGCCATTGAAATCATCAACAAAGAGCGCCGCAAACTAACAATACAATACACAAGGGAGTGGTTATCAGCTGTACTCTCAGACAGCAGTGGCGGCTGCCGGATACCGGAAGTGAGGTCCGAGACACGCCAAGAACAAGCCCGAGAAGGGCTTCATCAGAAACAATAGATAAAACATCGCACAATCACCTCAAAAAGGTGGAAAAACCACCTCCAACAATGTGCCTTGCAAAGATTTCATATCCACTACATAATAAGCACTATAGTGCTGTGGCCATACTGTTTAGAAATGAGAATGAAGAGAAGAGAGCGGTATGTCTGGCTTAGAACGAGCGCTGAGCTGCAGCACCTCACTTCGAAATGGGGAGCATACCACTCTTATGATAGGAGGGCGAGGAGGAGAACGAGAAGAGAGAGTAGTAGGAGAAGAGTGGGAAGAATGTGATATGGCGTAGAAAACAAATAGAAGAACCACGAAACAAGCATCGAATATGAGTGAACTTTTTAGACTCTCTTTAATGACTTCGGAAAGACAATTCATATGATAGAGTAACGCATGAATTTTAGTGGCAAAAAATTGGCGAGGCAAATGAATTTATTCAAAGAACAGAAAGTACTTTTTGAATGTTCTTACTTGCGATTCATTTCTAATGAAGCTCTTTTTCGTTCAGCTAATCGTCCTCACCTTCAATACCTTCTGAAATATAAAGATGGTACTTAATCTTGAGTCGGAAGTATTTCTTGTTTTTTGAAGTTATTCAACTCGTGTGTTCCCAATTGTTCGGGGTAACACAATTTTCCGGCTGCAACACTCATTTACATATCTTATCGTCCTATCATTTATTTAATTTCAAGAGAGCGGAAGGCGTTGTGAACAGTGTGAGCAATTGTTGAGTTGATGTTTGATATGTAAGTTATCAACGGAATTATAGCATCAAGTTCACCGATTAACCTATTCGCCGTTATAAACGAGAACAGTCCAATACGGGGTTTCAAGGTCGCCTTAAGAGAAGTTAAGCTGATTCCGAAGAACAGTGGCGTTCTCTGATGGAAATGATACTCTCATATCAAAGTCTAATTCATTCAACTAGAAGATGCAGCTCGCTGAGCACAACCTGCAATACGGCAATTGAGAACGAATAAAATCACCTTTGGTGTTTTCATTCTGTCAACATCTAATACTCAAAATGTAGCATCACCAATGCGATTTGATTCTTATCTAAACCGTTATAGAGGGAAATCAATGAAGTGGAACATCGCCGGCCCACTGAAATTTTTGCAATACATCTGCTTGGGATCACTCAAAAATCAAGCGAACAACTCACCGAAACTATTTTGCAGTCGATCGTCAGTGTGCGAGCTTAAGTCATTTCCTTGCTGCTGTGCAGAAGTTATCTTCAACAAGGTTCCCTTTTACTTATTGAACCTTTGAATTCATACAATTAAGAAATTGTGCCTTCCCTCAGCATTTGTTTTCAGACATTTCTCGAGGAATCGAAACACCCGATGTCTTCACTTCTATCCCTCTCTCATTTTCGGATGGCTGCTCAGAGACATCTCTTACCAATTACAATGAGTCGCCAGATATCTCTCAGCAATTATGATAATTTCATCACCCAGCCCTCTATTTGATAGTCGATATCATTTTCGCATAACGCGCATTGAAAAAACATTCAGTGTCATCAAGACTTGCCCACGTGACAATTTTTCAGTTGATACCGAATAACAATGACGAGTTTGTCGTGCAGTTAAAGCTCATATGGATCAAGCAGTCCCATCAGTGAGGGTGGCATGTAGGAAAACAGCTGAGGAAGGAGAGAAGAGGCGAAGATACCGATATACTTATCTCGTATAAAAATACCTTCATAATGTTCTTTAGATGTTCCACTGTGAGAAATTGTTTGCTAAGAGTTTCTCATTTGAAAGTAATGTTCCCCACGGCGCAAAGAGTTCTCCGCCCGCACCTTTTGTTTCTGATCTCAATTAATCTTGACGACAAGTAGCACTCTCCGCGACGGTCTGTAACGAATTGAATAGCAAGAGAAGAGAGTTATACCTCTTCGTTCTCGGCTTCCTTCTCCAATTTCTCCGACCAGACGGTGATACACGCAAGTGCATTCAGAAATATTAGCAGCTGCAGGTAGGCGTAGAGCGAAGGAGTTGTATACGGATGATATCCACTACCGGCATCCACACGCTAACACAACAGCAACTTTCACATCACTGTCCCACATATCTTTGATTAGCGATCGAATGTCAATTTCAGAGAGTGTTTTTTGATAGTATGCTTCCCAAGCAATAAAAATACACAATGAAGTACGAATAATGCTAAGCTAGTAGGATCCTGGAAAACGATGATTCGATCTGGAATTTGGCTAATCTTTTTTAAAGAACAGAAGGGAAGTTTCATTCTGATATTTAGAGTGGATATTTTTGAAATCACTCCATTTGCATACACACTTTTAAAAGTAAAAAAGAGAAGTTTTTGAAGTAAGACATATTAGATTTGCTGCATAGAGGAAGTAGAGAACGTCGGGAAAGGAAAGGAACGCCACAAAAAAATTCGCGAAATTATGGCTGTATACTTATCGAACAGATCGAATAAACGGATAAGAAATAAAGCTGATGGCTAACCTGGTGATTTTTAGGCTTTGTGGAACCAAAGCGTGTCGCTGCGAATGCCTTTGCCGTGTACACCCCATTACCTCTCTCAAGCTCGAAATAGGGGCGTACACACTGAAAGTACTGAATGCTTTTTGTTCGTTAATTTCAGAGCTCTTCAAAGGTCATAGGTCAAAGCAAAAACTACTCGTAACAAACAACCATTGTTTGTCAGAGACGATATTTGCTAAGAATCCAGCGGAAATCAATTCATGCTTCGTGGTTGTCTCTAACAGTCTACGAATCTTTCCGTTTAATATTCTTTTTAATCAAATTTTTTGCAACGATAACAGTCATATTTAAGGACTACCTACAGCGTATAAATATAAATATAGATAATAGATAATAATGTCCACTGATAATAGCGATAACAATCTGTTAATCTTTACAGAATGACTTTGGGATAAACTTCTGAAGTAAGGAAACGGGACTAGCGCCATAAAATTAAACAACCTGAACTGCTAATAGTGCAGCGCAACGCATCATCCAACGGTAACCCTCATGCTGACGGGTCATATACGGTTCAATTTTTGGAAATCATCAATCACAAGAAGATAACGTAAAAGCAGTCAGGTCGATAAATATCATTAATTACATGTCATAGTGATGTATTCCAGTGATCGAAAATGATACTAGGTCATGGTGAAATCAGCTACGTCTTATCGTACACAAGGTAAATGGGGAAATTTTTACGACGACCTAAGCATCTCGGAGAAATTTGCATATCACTCATTTCGATCTTGGCGGAGCATCGGATGTTTGCAGTTTGCTAAAGGCGTTAATTCTGAGAGCTATCAGACTGTCGGAAGACTTTTTAAGTAAACTAGACGCTTGTATTCAATAACCCTAACAAAATGGGATGCACCGCTTATTTTCCAGCTGCAAGGTGGCGTTCATCAGCGACTTAGCTTCGTTTTTATATTCGTTGGGTCTTGTTTGGACTGATTCTAATCGACTTAATCGACTTATCCTCCCCCCCCCCCCTCTCCTCCTCTTCTCCTTCTTCATACAGTTGTCTTTCTCTTATAACTAACGAGAGATGGCAGTCAACTTATTCTGAAAAATGCCTCCGAAGAAAGAAATAAAAAGGAAACAGAAATTCGCAACTTGTCACCGGTTTCTCCATCAAGGGAATCGAATTCCTGCTGAAAGGAGCAAAGACTACGTAAATAAACTGCAGAAGTTGTTCACTGCAAAGTAACGATGAATGGAGAAAGCTTCATAGAACACATCAACAAACTGTGAGCCTAAAATGCGAGAACGCTCGAGTGCACACCGTGATGAATTCTACCTTAACGATGAAGCTTATAACCGGGCCTATCTAGAGTATACAAAACCAATTTCTGCCGTAATGATCGTTAGTAACTAGTGCAACTCACAAGCTGGCCATCTGTTTCGGAGCAGCTATAATGGTGTTCCACTCTTAATTGTGGCCTTCGCTTCAGCTTTTCGCTGTGACGTACGCATCCGTTCGGTGAGTTCAAGCTGCCAGCATTACATGTACGAAATCGTCTTCCGTAGTCTGGAAGAACTGCTTTTCGGTCGTATCACCCATAGGCATTCTATCAACGAACAGTCCACAGCAGCCGCACTGTTCGGAGTGTTTCCTCACAATTAGCAGTCACTAGGATTCGAACTCATCGCTGGCGTACTTTTTGCTGGCCTCTGAACTGTTTTATTAGTCACTGGTGTTGCCCATGTAAATCGAATGAATTTTGCTCTGACTGCACTCGGCAGCATGCATCGAAGCCAAAAGTTTGGTTGCATTTGTTTTAAGGCAGTCGAAATGGCAGAAACCGGCAACTTCTACCACTTCAATATCTGAAATTCACTAGACCATAACAATATCTAAGTCCAAAGCACCAAATAAAAGGGTCTGAAATCCCTTTCTTTCATCACAAGTCATGAAAGAGAAAGATTGATCCAAAATTACATAGCAGGAGAAGGGAAGGTGGAAAAATTAGGCTGTTTTCCTGAGTACAGCAAATTCAAGTGCAACGATGGGACGTTTTCGATCGGTTTAAAATACGCATGCCGTTATGGAAGAACATGATTGCCGCACGGTTTCGATGATCCAATTGCAAACATGGGAGATGGCTAAAGCTATCAGTCAGGGGACATCATTTATAAGGAATACCGCAAAATGTAAGAATTTCAGAAAAAACCTTGCGATCTGACAGGTGAAGTTGTTTGCGGGTAGATCGGCTTCATTTGACCGGTATCAGCGTTTAGCGCGTTCACGCAACCAGGACGGATTTCTACGATCAGGCTATTCGGCAGCAAAGACAACACTTCCGTCAAATCTACGTATGCCTCTTCAGCGGCCTGAAATAAATTCAATAAATACGTTTGGTGACCAAGAAGATATGAGTTTTGTACCGGCAGCCTAGAATACCTGATACCGGCCTATCTCATTTCCGATTCCGGCGTTTATTGACCAGATAGGTTCTAGTTTCGGAAGAAATCACAAGAACGACGACAATGTGACCCAAAACGTGACTGCCTGTCATCTATGCCACAGGTCTACGAAGTTAAACTCAGAAACAAGAGACCGTTGTGATCAACGAAGCAGAACAAGGCTTCCATTTCTCCAAAGCAGCCGCTATCTCATTCAAAGGATCATTCCGTACCTGGAAAGAGTCATAATCGAAACGAAAAAAAGCCTATTCGAATACTTAAAGAATCATTCAAGCAATCGCGCTGGTGTGGGCGAAACTGTGCTCCTTCCGCTTTGCCACCGAGCATGTTCACCCGTCACAGGAGGGTGGACGTGCTAATTAGCAGTTCGGCAGGATAACATAAGTCGTTACAGGAACATTACAGATATAAGTGTAACGTTAGAGCGGATGAAGATGTTAATATGTGATGTGGGGAGGGGGAGGGGGGGAGAGGGACAATCAGTAAAGGTATTTGAGACTTTATAAAAGTCGAAGGAGCCGTGAAAATAAACAACCGAACTTAAAAATGTTTTAACAAGGTCAACTGAGGAACCGTGTGCCAAAGCGCCATTTGTATGGATTGTTGCAAGGTACTCTCTAATGCGGCGATTACTATCAGCAGATATATAAAAGTGATGTGAGTTCCCGCAAAAACCGTTTCGTCGTTGATGAAGTGCTCAAGATTTGCATGTAGTGCGCACTATAACGTTTGCTCAGCTAGAAATCGAGGAAAGCACCAACACTCTGCACGATGGGATCACTCTTGCCGGCGGCATTCACCACTAGATGAAATACATTTGGTGAACGCGACTTTCCCATAACAACCTCCAGCAGCCGATTCGCAAGTATCTCTGCGAACTCATCCACGTGCCTGCAAATAACTCCATCACTGCCTCATGAGGAAGCATTCAACAGATATCAAATCGTCCCTTTCCCAAATGGTATCACTGCAAAACAAGTACACTCACACATGTGTGCATAATCCAGCTAACAGTTCAATTTACTCTCTTGAACAAAACATTTTTTGCTTTGCATGCACTGCTGGCTAAGCTTTGAATCTGATCGACGGTGCCTAATCCAAGAGGCATTTTACTGATGAACGAGGGACATTGGAGGACTGCGAGCACGGATTTGTTTGATCCATAGACATTTGAGAAGTCAAATGGTCGCATTCTGGAGTAAGCATATGGTGCAAGATGTCCATATCACATCGACGTTTCGTCTTCATTAGCACTAGCCTTAACACCGTCACAACTCCTGGTTTTCCCTCAAACAGAGCCCCTTCATTCGTGACATCCTTGCGATGATTTTACGCCCCAACTCGGGAGCACATTATTTACACTGCATCATTGTCCAGACGGTGGATAAGGAAAATAAGCCAACCGGCGTGGAATGGTCCCATAGAGGAATGAGGCCAGGAAGCATACGGTCTCCTCGATCTCGACCCGCATGTCTGCAAATCAACAAATTAGCATTCGAAGATGCACCGTGCTGCAGGAAAGCCTCGCCACCCCTATGAACCGTTAACCCGGACAACGAAATGACCGTTTGAAATGTTTAGCATTGTCTTCAGTGCAAATCCTGCAAAAATGTCTGTCTGGCGTCTGGTGACAGACATCAATGCCCGACAAATGACGGGCACAGTATGACGGAAACCATTAACCCGGACAATGAAATGACCGTTTGAATTGTTTAGCATTGCCTTCAGTACAAATCCTGCAAAAGTGAGAAACTCAAGGATAACTGCTTCGGCGAAATTGCGTTACAATGCACACCATACAATACAGAATTGTGTATATGTCGCCGAGTATAGCTGATAAGTTCTAAAATGATAGTTCGTAACTAGACAAGCAGACAGACACAACAACCAATCCGCATTTATATGCATACTTTCGCTTCTTCAGCAAATTATTCGGGAACCCAATCTACGCTGGTCCGAGAGTGCAACTCACCAAACTGCCCTTCGGATCTGCAGTACGGAAATTAGATATCAGACCGAAAACGACCCAACTGCTCGGCGTTGGAAATGGGTAATGCAATGGCGGTCGACGACTCTTTCACTCGTAATTAATATTACTGCCACGTTGTATGATATGGACCAATAAGCATCTTATTATGCTAAATTCTGCAATGGGTTCTGCTTATCAATGTTGCAAAGATATGTGTTCCTTAAGCATCTGAGAATCGGAAGATTTCAAGGGTGACTGCAATTTGAGAAATATGGAGACGGAGTATTCAGATGAACGAATGCCTCTTTCATGATATAAAGAAAAAGCATCGAAGAGTGAGCAGTACGAAATGACCTGGCAAGTGCTTTGGCAACTGATTTGTGGAACCAATCAGATTTATCAGTCCAACTGCAACACAATCCAGCTTTTGCGTGAGCCTCGTTTCTTCCGCGGAGGGATGCTGAGAGGTGGAGCATCCGACGCAGATGATCATGCTTCGCAATTAGTGACCACTGATGCTCAGAAAAATGCGTTTAGATTCACCGTTTAAAGCCAAAGCGGCGCACTAATCAAATCGGCTGTTACCTCCTTCACCATTTTCTTGCGTGCAATTGTCACGTATTTCACGCTCATGATATGTTCTAAGACGCGGTGCGGTACGCTCAGTTCGCCATTTGCTGCTGGAAGCCTTCCGGTGGAGTTGCTCCTGAAGGCTTCTAGCATCTACCGGGAACGAATATTTCCAACCGAACGCTGAAGATAAAGCTCACAATCTTAAAAGATTTCCCGATCATGAGCCATTCAAAGAATCGCAGGTTCAGAATATCCTGTTTTGATTTGGCACCTAATGCTACGTACAACAACTTCCAATAAAAGCTACCTTCGAAGTGCAACGCAGGGAACCCTTAAAATCGCGATGATTTCGAAAGAGGACGGCAATGAAAGCGACAAAGGGAATGCATGTCTTCTCGACAAGGACTAGGAGTTACGGACGTTTAGTTGAATACTTTGCTAGGCCGGTATTTCGGGGCTACCCTGATAATTTCCGTATGCCGATCCAGCGGAAAAGTTGACACCGTTTGGCATTCTCCCAGTTGAAGCTGGCCGAGGAATCCGGACTTGGCAGCATGCTATTGGCCAGCAGGGGCGCTAGCGAAAAAGGAATTCGCGGTTATCTAACGGTCTAACGCATTGCTTTGCCGAATTTCCTGATGCCGAAGAAGGCGTAATTTTGACTCCTTTATTACGAAAAAAAAAGCAAAAAACGAAACGAAATAGCATCAAGTAACAAAACACTGACGACAATAATAACAATAATAGCAGTGATCATAATGACGGCGATAACAGGAATGAAAGCTCATTGTAACTGCAGTTCAAATTGCGAACACAAAAGAACATATGAGAGTGAATTGATCCCGAAGTTTGGTGAGCAACCATCTTCAAAGCTTTTCAAAGAAACAACTGAATAATAGTGAAAGACCTAAGCAACAAGGTGCAATGTGATCATATGGAGCTGCTGGATGCTTTGGTTCTCCAAAACGGACTCAACCTTAAAGCATGGAAAATTAAACTAAGATGCAAATTACATAACAAATATTTGCCACAAATTATAAACCCACAAACAGACTTACTTATCATTTGTGTAATCATTATCGCTTATCACAAATTCACCGATTTTATTTTATAAGATATGTGCGATGAAAGTGAATAGAGAAGCAGTCAACAAGTGCAGTGGTTCAATGGTGGATCCTTCCTACCAACAATCGTTTTGACTTAAGGAAAGCGAAACTGAGTAGAGGGTGGTGCGAATGAACGGGATGATGGGTCCATTGGTCGTCGAGCTGCTATCCGCGGTATATGAAAACGACAGTAAAGAAAAGAAACATATGGATCACTTTCTTGCGATAAAAATAAACAAGACCGTACCATAATGTTTGCATTAAAGGGATTAAAAATTGCGAACTGCGTTTTGTGGCAAGTTATTAGTTCACAGAAATCAGTGGCGAAGATTATCGACTGCGATATCTTCCATACAACCGATCTCGAATTCGCCTAGCCTCCTCAACATCAAATTAATTATCCAACGACCTGCGTTCTCAGTAATGTGCTCACCTCAGTTTTATGCGAATTTCCTTACACGATATCTTAGACTTACTATATCGCAACAGCCGTGGACGTGGCGAACTGACGCACCACCTCAACGCATGAAATCATGCCAAATTCTGAAAATTATCCCGCGGAATAAGGTAAGAAATAAGGTAAGAACTACCGCTCTCTGATCGGCTAGAAAACATACCACTTCAAGTTGATAGTCAGAGTTTTAGCGTGCCTGCAGATGTGTAATAAAATGGGGTCACAGGCTCGTCGTGAGTACCCGATACCGCATTCTTCTTTGACCCTTGGAATGAGTACGTCATCGGCTGAAATACGACGGTCCCAAAGAGTTAACAGAACCTTTACTAAGAAAGCGAATGACTTCACCAGGTCACAGTCACCATGCATAGTCGATAAGTGGAAGTGGGACAGTACATCTTACACGTTCATTATTTGTCTTCGAAAGTTTTAGCTAAATATACTCAGGCTGCGATAATACTGCACCAATCTTAAATCAAATGCCCTTCAGGCTAGAGAACTGAAAAGCCTTTAAAGGGGAATTGTTGAAGGAAACGTACTCGTTACGGAATAAAACAAATATAACAGACCACAGCAGATTTTGGTGCTGTCTTGAGTTTTGATGTACTAACTATTGCCACAAATCCGGTTTCTATTTGCCAAGGTCTATTCGGATCTCGTGAATTTGCCAAGAGCGCTTAGATTTTGGAATTGATGGCCACATAGAATTCCATTTTCTTTTCTTATTTTTCAAGCAGCATTAAAAATTCTTCACATTATAATGTTGCCTTCGAACTGTACTGTGAAACGTCAGCCGTTTAGCACAGATTTCTGAGATTTCTCTACTTGCCGATCCCACAAGCAGTGATATAACAGCACGCAACGGATCACTTCGTTCTTACACGACGTCCGGAAAGCATTCAAAGATGAAAGTGCGAAGCGACAACTGATAGCTTAATGTAGGAAGAGTTCACTCGGTAAAAACGAACACCAGAGCACATGTCCCGACAAATTCCGCCTCTTTTCAATTTTATCCCTTTTTTCGCTCTACCTCCTGCCAGTTGAACCATAATAGAAAAAACATTAAAGAAAACAATCACCGTGCGCTGTGCAGTGTGGACGAATGGCCGATGTGAGAGGAGACGTCTGCTGGTGCGGTGATGGTAGTACCAACAAATGTTACAGAAATATTGCAGGCATGATAAGTGCGCGCAGAAAGTGACAGTGCAATGTTCGGAGTAGCGCGCTCCACGACATTGATCGCACATCATCCCTTCTACCACGTACGGTTTAATTTCCACCTAACTTACAAAAATTAGTGAAAGAAAGAGGACGTTTGCAAGTATAGCAAAAGGCAGTGTTAAAGTCACGTAGAAATAAAATAATGTACATATCCAGCAGAAAAAATTGCATTACTCAGGAAGTCGCAAACAGATGCACATTAAAAGATGGTAGCTGGCAGGTGAAAAATACTATTCTTCAACCGCAGTGGTCCCTATCCGGTTGTCGATTCTAAGTCCGGAGAGCGCCGCATTGAGAGCTTTTGAAAATACTATTCACAGAGCAAGTTTGGTGGGTCAATCTAGCGCACTTCCGGATCGGTATATATGAACACTGCTCCACTGTGAATGTCGGAAAAGTCTCCTACAACCTTACAACAAAGAGCATGATTAAACCGAACATGACATTATCTCTAAGGATCGCAAGTCAAATATCTCTGGACTACTTTTATGTTCAGGAGTGTAAAAGCCAGATCCTGGAAAGACTTTCCGGAAGGTAAAGCAAGTGGCCTATTTTCGAACTTCTCGATAATCCTGACATCAGGGTGGAGATGAATTGACCAAACTTCACCTTCCTTCTTCAACTTAACTTCGCATATCCCTTTTTCTCCCCTTTTTGCATCTGTTGATGTGCATATATCACCTTTATAAGGTCTGCCCTTGTGACCTTTCCTCCAGTCACCTAGATGCATTTTCTCCATATATTCGTCTTTCGAGTGCACTCCAGCCACCGGTGACCTAACATTTTCGCCATCAGTCCACCACCGTATCGGCGCCTCCCGTCGGCCGGCACCTATGTGGTGAGTCCATTGTTCCGGTTATTACCTGCCATGCACGCTAAATGCCCTTCTCATCCACATTTACCCTCGTGCAGCTCCTGGACAACGATAGCAAATTTCGAAAGGTCACCTATAACTTTGGAAGTGATAACACCTTTGAGAGATACGTTGCATATTATGCGATCCGTTGCCCACTGCGTTAAAGCCACTTCCTCTCCTGTCGGCTTTTGTTCCTACCGGTAACACGCCGTTGAAAGTTCGGTTTTCCTCTTCTCCGAATGAGCCCATGCTGCTCTCCGACGTCAAATGCATTCGCCTATGAAGTTATCGGCGAAGTTCAATTCACCTATTAAGTAGACATCATTTCCGACTTCCATTTTTCAGTCTGCAAAATAGACAGTCAGCGGAGGACAAAACCGGTTCCACACCCGCTTCATTTCGGAAAGATTCATTCCCCAGGTAGATCGACGTTCCTGGACTCACTCTGGAGCTGTTCCAGGTTGTCCTGAAGTACTGTCGCGTTGTGTGCAAAGATAACGCTGTTTCTGCAATCAGCAAGTGCTTCAGTTGCTATCCGCGATGGACGGCCTCCCTTCCAATCCAGGGAACTGAAAAGCGCATCTGGAGTGATTGTAAACGGCTTCAATGTTGGAGTACTCCTTCACAAATGTTGATATGACAGACATCATAAAGAAATTCGATTTCTGTGCTGCAACCGCCATTCAACTCTTGTAGCCTATTGACGTATTCTAGACTGATGCCGACTCTATTTAGTGTGTTGAGCACCGCATTGATATCCCTCGAATCGAATGTTTTCTTATAACTGATGAACGCCAAACAAACAGATACCTAGAATTCCACGCGCCTTTCAGTGACCGACCAAGCTCGTGTATGTGGTCGATCGTTGAGTAGCCCTTGCGAAGTTCAGCTTGCTGTACGCTTGAGGGCAGATCCAAGCCTTTGATGAAGCAGTTTAAAGTAATACCGTGAATGTTTTATATAGCAGCTTGAGTGACCAATAGTTGCTTAGATCTTCAAGGCCGGTAGTTGTTATCTTCATCGGCAACATGAGGTCATGTCAACATGCTAAAGTGAGGTTGTCAAGACCGGAAATACTGTAACCGAACTTACTCTCTTCAGGGCACCAGCATGAGGGAGATGCACAAATTTGGCCTTGAGTGCCGCAATGAACCCAGCCTCCGTTGCGAACGTCACTCTTGCCGCTCCTTTCGGATATCGCAGCTCGGGATCCACGTGAATGCACGCATAACACACTGGTCCAAAAAGACCACTGAGAACATCCGCTAGCTCTTCTACAATAACGGACGAGGCTTGCCAGCTTCAAGGAGACATTCAGGACGTAAGGCCGATTCTTTAAATACCCAAACATGCCAAGTTCTCAGCTAGCTGTTCTTCTGCTACTGATAGTACTGCACGATAGAATGCGAAAGATGATCGAATAACATTGGAAAGATAGGTGAAATGCATACCGTTTGACCACGAATAGAGACCCTGGGGTTATATTTGACCACGAATAGAGACCCTTGGGTTATACGGATCCTATTCAGGATGATAAGGACGCGTTAGAGAAGGCCTGCTTTGATTTATCGATTAAGCTAACTTTCGCTGCGGATGAAGCCAAGTGGTTGTAAAAATATCCAAAAGCAGTGATTAAATGCCTTGAATTTGCTTTACAAAAACGATGCTTCTGCAGAGGACCGATCGAGAACATTCAATTCGATTTTATTGGCCAAACAGTCTTCTACGGCAAAATTTCTGTGTAATTTAATAGCAAATTCAAACATCAGTAATTAAATAAAGGCGAACAAAGGCGGAAAACCTCTCGACAGGAAATCATTAATGGCTGAGGCCTTAATTGGTGAATTTCATTGCCATAGCGTATACGTCTTCTGAATTGGAGCTATTAGAAAAGACATGTGCCATGCTGCGATGAATCCCCCGGGCAAACTTTTTTAGAGATTTGCTTCTTCATCTCCCTTTGCCTTCTTTCCACTCAACAAGTGATAGCGAGCAATAATTGCAGCATAATAGCCCACTCACATAGACGGTATTTCATCTGTGCCTTATTCCACTTTCCTGAAATCTGCTTTCAAACAAAGTAGGCTATCGTGAGAACACACGTTTCTTCTGCCTTCGTTTGCAATTGAAACCATCTCACTGTCTGAATGTTCGATGAGACACCGTTTAAGCTCGATGAAGAATGCACATGTTTTGCCAAGCAAAATCACCACCACTCACAGAGCTTCGTTTCAATTTTCCATTCTTTGGGAACGTTCCATTCCAGTGACCACCTTAGCATCCCTCCTTCCCCAATTGCTACAAGATGACCGCAAAGAAATGTTCGTCACTTCTTCCGGTGTTTTGCAACCATTTCACCTTCCTCTTACTGATCATCGATGCATCTTCAGGGAAAAGAAAACAGTTTTTTTATCGCTGCCCTGGTGTATCAACTTCTTATCATTGAAACAACTAGATCACCCTGGAGTCCAACAATAACTTTTTTATCAGTGGAATCGTTAAAGAGTGGCGAATAATGGAACCAACGCTGATATCCACATTAGAAAAGGCTTAGAACAATATTTGATGCCAATAAGCTTAACAACAGCTAAATCGATGCAACACTCAGCTCCAAGGCTACGCCGATGCTTAAGTTGAAGTCAGTGAACTTCGTAGTTTCGGCTTTCCAATCCACGAGCTGAAAGCAACGGGTAGGCGGGTTTACGGAGACGCCATATCGCTATAATTGGCTCTCATCCTGCAAGAAGATGAGAAGTGCACGCAAAACAAAACAGCAGAACAACTGACCAGCTCTTGTTGGCCTTGGCATCGCCCCAATGAATACCGTTCGAAGAGTATCAATTTGAAGGTCCGAGTATGGCTCATATTTGATATCTGAGAGCCGCCACGGACGAACTTCCACCTACAAAGCATTTGGTCACTTTGAGGTCATTTACAATAGCTAGTCAAACCATCCGCACTTAAGAGCACTTGAAGGAGCACCATCTGGAAACTGGCAAACCATGCTTATTGTAAAAATGATAATGGAAACCTGCATTAATGGAGCAAATGTACGACCAATGAATCTGCGAAATTCAAGAAATGATAATCAGATGACGCCAAAATTATGCCGACGGCGAACAATTATTCTAAAACAAGAAACGATAACTGGTAAGATGGAAATAAAGCGAACAATATAAGGAAGATCGCGCGCAGCTGCACCTGATGGTTAGCTAGATGCCTAGTAGCCTGCGGAAAGTGTTCGTAACGACCTACATTACTTGCGACATTCCAAACGTGACAGCCAGCATGAAGGACGTATCTCTTCTATTACGGGTATTTCGTGCACGTACAGTTTCGCACACTTAAGCGTCCGCATTAAAACAGCACTGGCGACAACCAGGTTTGCTGCGTTATCCGGATGGCGTGAAGAAAAGTGAGGGCGAATCACGCGCCTCCGCAATATGGCTTATGGAGGATGCACAAGGTTCGCTAGTCCACTGTCCGGGGATATACCGCGTGCCGAAACAGCCAGTTTAGCACAATGCAGTGCGAAGTTTCTTTTCATCGATGTGCGCCTCCCAGTAAAAATATCCTTCGGCGGAAATCCTCTGATTTTTTCCTCGACTATGCTGTCAGAGCCTCCCACTCCAATCAGTCGAGCTCCTTCGTTTCCGATAAAGGGCTCATCAGTTCACATAATACCTACGCCCCCAAAGGTTCAATTACTTGGCTGTCACTCATACTGCATCGATGTTTCGATGATAACCAGCAACTTCATTCTGTAAGGACACGCCGAATCTGCCAGTTCGGCCACCTAGCTAAGAGTCTCTCGTCTGCGTCCTCCATGAGTTCCGCTAAATGCTTTGTTATCGCAGCATTTTTTATTTGTTTGATGCTCAGGATCCTCATCTGTTGCGCTCGACGTTCATGAAAATTTTGTGCTCATAAATTTGCTGCGCCTGAAAATATGTGCCATCTCTGTTCTCGCCTGAGTTAGTGTCTAGATCTCACCTATTCCTTTAATCCCTATGCTTTCATCAATGTCTTTGCAATTAACATGGGATAGAAATGTTGAAGCCACTTCTTATTTAGGACCACAGGTGGAAATTACGATTGGTTGTTATTTTTATTGCCCTCGATAACACTGCACGTTCTATATCATCTTAGAATCCAAAACTCTCGCGGTCTTGGTACAACGTGAGCAGTCATATCCTAAGAAGAAAGCCTTTGCTGAGGGTCATTACTGGGAGCATCAACAGGGCTGGTAACACCCAAACTACTATAACAGACATCATTCCTAAAGTCGGTGCTCTCTCAGTATTGGCGGATTTTGCCTCAGACGCTGAAGATGGCAGACTGTATTTCTCAGGGTATTTCCTCATCCTTTGCTTCCTGATTTTTCCGCCCGGATCCCCCTATCGACAAATCGCATCGCTTCCTGAACGGAAATTCTCTCACTACAGTACAGTAGACCAGCAAGTTTCCAGGATGATGAAACTGTATAGGCGCAAAGGAAAGCAGTGCAACGAACCGGCTTTTGCTTCACTGTTTGACTCGACATAAGCAGATACGCTTTTCCATCCATCTGATAGCAGCTACTCATCAGCTTCTGAACCGAGCGTTCTTCCATGTAAATGATAAACAAATAGCCTAGCGGACAATCACCTCCAAAACAAAACTCGATTAACCTCACGATATCGTACCAAGGAGTATTCTCTCCATGACATGTGACTAGCTCGCATCCCTCCACTCCCCTATCTCTCCCTCCACGCATTTACACTAGAAACTACTTAGAGACCTTGACCTTTATTGTGACATGGAGCTTTTTGGATCATGCACTAGTATACACAGGATGCATCGGTAGTTCCTTCCACTGCGAAACCTTGCGATATGACATATTGAAGTCAGCGCATAGCAGGCTTTTTATTTTAACTACCAGATAGGTAAATGAATAGATCATCACATATTGTTGAAACCTTTTTTTGCAAAGAGGTCCTTCAAAAATGATATAAAAGCCAAATGCCTGAAGCAATAAAGAAGAAGTCAGACGACGATTTTTCACTTCCCTTTAAATATTAATTCGTTTATACCAAATGCACTGCCTGTAAAACCTTTTAGACGCAAAACGGTTGTCGCCACGCGCAACTTTGAGTACTGCAATCAATTTTCACGTGGGCGATTGTAGATAAAGTAAAACCCGAGAAGATTTCACGGTTGGATAATTATTGCACCTTATCGACAATAACGCAAATGTTCGACAATTGCAAGCTACGATATCTTTAATCGCCAGCTGCTCATCGTCATCGCATGATTTTTCCTCGACTAACCTTGTCTAAAGCGCATACCATGTTCTCTCTTAGCTTTGAGAAATATGCCCCATTCCAACATGCAGCATCAACGACGTCACATCACATCTCCTAGTCAGGCTGAGGTGGCCCACTTTTGTAATTCCAGTTAAGCAGGACCACTCCCTCGTTTAATTTCACATAGATCGTATAATCATCTCGGTTAATACCGAGAAGAAAGCACATGACACATTCAAGCCGAGCTGTAAAAGATTCAAGATATCTCCTGACCCATTATCTTTTATGACACCTTCACGATAAAGTGATGTGTTCCCTTAACTATTTATGCCGTACATAACTTCTGCAGATGTTCACCCTTCTGCTTATCTGATAGATTAAGCACAAGGGTGAACATCAAAGATTCTGCAGTATCCGTCACTCACCTAATTCACACCAAAGGTTCTTTCGGCTGATCAAAATGAACGCCTATGTTACCTCCACTCATCCACCTCACATAAGCCACCCTATCATTACTGAGGCGCATAGGAACAGAATGCATACCTCCTCTCTTCAACGTGCTTCCGTTCGAAGGCTTCGGCCAGTCAATAAACAGCTCTCCAAACTTCGAGAATGTTGCCCTTACCGTGTCTACAAGTCGATCAAATCACATAGCATCAGTAACACAGTTGAAGTAAACAAGGAAATAAGCAGTGAGTGTATTCGACGAAAGCGTTTCTTCACATCATCCAATAAAGGTGGATTTATTATAAACTGCCACCGGCAACAGGATGAGAAACACACAAAGGAGGAGCAGTGATTATGAAGGTTGCAGGAATAGAGAGGAGAGAAACGAAACTGTTCTTAACAACTGCTTTTTCTGTGCGTCAAGCAGATGCAATATTGAATGTGAAATCACAAACATCCCATTAAATAGCGGTATTCTCAACCACTTGGACGCACTCTTACAAGTGGGAATCACCCAAAACAGTCATCACAAAATGCATTTTTCAATATCGTTCAAGTGAGCAGAACGATGCTATTCCTACCTGAAATTTACGGATGCGGCTAACCGCCCTTCAGAAGGTGAAAAGATAAAAGAGAAAGAAAATGGGTGGGGAAAATTCTGATCGTCGGACATCCTGATGAACAGATTACCAGCAGCCACTGTCGACCATCGCCATCCAATCAGAACGAACAGAATGATTGATGCAACGGAAACCCCCGCCCAGTATTCAGAAACTTTTAAAACCATTCGTCGATTTGGATGACAATTAGTCGACAAAGGAACAAGTAAATACAACACTTTTCTTTAATAGATCATAGATATCGTTTCTTCGAAGTTATGAAACCTATCGGAATGAAAGGTTGTGTGGAAGCTCTGCCTAGGAAAAGACAAACGTCGAATGAGAATCACTGAGAGGACAAGTAAAGAAAATCAGAATGACCGACATGCTAACGTCTCGGGTCTTCGTCACTGTGACAAAGTACCGATTCAGCTCTGCACTCTTATAAATACACTCTGCACGTAAATACTACTCCATATTCAGCTGTCCTGAGGAGTCAATGAGGGACCAATCCGGTGGATCCCGATTAAGATTAGAACGAACTGCAGAAGGGTACATGCTGATTCGATCTAGCACACATAGCGACAAGCACAACTGCAAATGTCTTGTGATGCGAAAGTGAGATGCCGAGAGCACGAAAACTACCTTGCGTAACATCAGTTGGAACACCACCAATGAAAATCTTGCGCGAGTATATCTCCTCCGGTTGCATGTAGCAGCCGAACGGCGATGAATGTACTTTCTCGCCTTCTGCATCGCGATCACCTGTCTCGTTTGTCACTGCAAAAATTAGCAGTAAGATCACAACCAGCAGAGATAGTCGCATCCCTGGCCCATTATTTCATTTGAATTATAAGCAGTGCATAGTGCTCATGCGGCTGGAGCAAGAAATTGAGAGCGCATTGCTTTCCCTCATAAAAGGGTACCTAGGCAATTAAAAGATACTTGAAAAGGTAGTGGAACGCATAAGCTCGACATGGTATGCTTTAATGGTAGCACCGATCCTTTTTAAAAGCTGCGGCATCCAAGCACACGGATATCGATGCGTTCCTAACAAGGAATGCTTTGAGACCTTTTCATGAAGAAGATAAGGAGCGAATGTGCATATAAATCCGTCAGCTTTCCATATCTATAGACACTCTGCGTGTCACATTTCCTCCGCTTATTTCACTACCCAACCTTTTCCCACCACAGAACTTTTGTTTGGAGTCCAGGTTGCTTAAGGTTTGGGCAGTGCAATAGCGTTAGAAGAAAGACAGCTAACGTTTGAACAGCTGCCTTTATTGATACATTCTCAAGAAGGTAACACTTTTTAGGCTTAAGCGACCACCTCTTTACTTTATGGCCACTTCTTCGCGACGCTTAGCACTCTCTCTCTTCTCAACTACTATAATTCTACACATGAAAATCATTACGCTGCCAGTCAACTGCAAGCCGTCTTCTCAAATTGAATCGGTTCTTGAAAAATCGGTTTAAGAATCTGTTTTAAAAGCTGTCTTGAGAACGTACCAAAAATAGAATGAAGAACACACTAAGGCATTTATAACAAAAGCGAAAACACTAAATAAATCTTACTCCCCATGTTCCCCGAAGAGAGATTCGGTTGAACTGAGGGGACACTGGCAGCGGCTTCTGAGAACGTCAATTGCGCAGCCCGAGTAGCACCAATCGACTCATATGGCATATAGTCCTCTTGCATCGTATATCTGAAAATCACTTCCTGCTAATTCGAAATCGTCCTTCGCAAAATTCCTTCGTTCGAGTTATTAGGCCTCGTGAGACTTCACTCGCCGTCCTGTCAACCAGATGGTTTAGATGCCTCTCATTCAGCTCATCATTCACCTCAGCAGAGCAGAAAACTTATTTCTATAGACTTTCTAATACTTCACCTGGAAATCGCTCGTATTCTATACTATGCAAGTGGAACCATAAGCACTTTCAGAGTGCTTAAGAGATCGCTGATGAACGCGAAATACGATGTTGAAGATTGTCATCTCGCTTTCATCATATTCATCAAATTTCGCAACTCTGCACAGACATCTACATATCTGGGCTGCTTGAGATGGGACTACTGGAGAGACAAACAGACGCATATATATACAGGGAGACATGACACAGTGATATGAAAAGTCAGGAATAGATAGCTGTGAGATCGCTCTTTGAAAAAAAAGCTGGAAAATCCGCCAAATAGACTGGCACAACCTAGACTTTTGCAATCGTATCCATTAGGTTTGCAAATGCACAATTGCAAAGATATATCGTAAATAAAAAAAATAATAAAGAAACGGAAGAAGCGTCCTATCATGACAAAATTCAATCAACCTGTTCTCCCAGTTTCGTTGTTGCGTGATCAAAGATGCATTCATAAGGAAGCCCGTCGGAAGTTGTACCAGAGCTTGCGGGATTTCAGGTTGAAGCACATGGGCATTGGCCATTGATTCCTGCAGACCCTGAATATTCTTGATGAAGTACGTCCTCAACGATGCCTTCTTAGATTCATTGCTTGAGTCATCCTACACTTTATACATTTTCAGGCAAGGCAAAACACTTCTTCACCTGCTCTTGCATTAATTGACGGAATCTGATTGGGTTAAGGTAATCGAAACACTATACACAGAGAGAGAGACAGATGGACAAACAGACGCGGCGCGAATGCCAAAAGTGGCAGGAAGTCAAAACTCCCAGTCCTGTGATTCCCAAAAATGGTCCTTATTCAGCAATACACTGTTCCAACTAGTCTGTTTTGGCTCCCTAAACCAGAATAAGTTGATATACGGATGGTCCGATTGAGAAATCGACAAAACAAAAGCTGAGTGAAGTAGAGGGAGGGAAGTTGTTACCGGTAAGGCATGAAAAGCCAGAAACAAGAATGTGCCAAATCACCCGCTCGAGAAAACAGGCTGAAGAACACCAAATGGGCCAGCAAAAGGCAAGCTTCTGCAGCAGCACCCACCAGGTCAATCAGTTTATAAACTACTAGCAAAGAGCGCGGCATGCACAGTCTTACATTCATGTTCGAAACTAACTGGCAACATAAAAGTCTCAAGTAAAATACCCACTTTTCAACGAAGGTTTCTGAAATGCTGACCGAGAGGCTTCAAAATATTTTTCGATATCATCAGTCTGCCGCTATGTCTTTCGAAGTTGATGGACTATTTTGAAGATAGACAGTGGCTCTATGATGCACACTACAATAATGAATCTCGCAGCTTTAACTTCAGCGGCTTTGGGATTTAAACTAGCGCACAGGCAGAATGTGCACACTGGTCCCCATAGTTCCTAAAACGGCTTGAAAGAGCCTATTTGGAAACCAATCAACATTAAGTGATCCAAGAAAAAACGAAGGGAATCACCTGCGGGGAAATATTCGACGGGTCCATTTGACTTGCATCGTCGGGCGCTTGCTCATCACGTGTCGGTACGGCGTCAGTATCGCGCATCGTCGAGTTATTCACGGCGTCTGGGTTGCTCATGACGACTCTACTTTTACCACCGCTTATAGTGTCCAAGCTGAACTCTTTTCTACATGACTGACGAAAAACATAAAAAATACTACGAAGACATCAAAAAGTATCGCTATAGAGCAGTCGGAGTTAAATCCGGAAACCACACCGATCGCGAGCCTGTCTGCTACCAATGCTGGGCTGGGACTATACTTAGTCCACAGTCTTATGGAAATAAAAGGTTCTCGACTTCTTTTTATCCTTCTCAGTGAAAATAACGATTCAAACCATGTTAACTATATTTCGAAATGGTCGTAGGGTACATGCGATTTCGTTTCTGTTGTGGCGAGACGGAATTCTCATTGCCTCAACTTTATGTGATAGCGAGCGAAATCCGGTTGCAGCCTCAATCGCAATTGGACCCGAAGCTCGCGTAGGCAACATAAAAATGGGATCCCAAGAAATAGACAACGGATGGGACTTCGCCAATGCATCGAAGATAACAAAGCAGCGAAATTTGAAACGACTGCTTCAACGGTGAAGAAAATGATTCTGAAGGAAAGGCTCATATGGTGATGCGAGTCCGCATGTCAGAGACACCTTTTGTGCATACGTGCTGCAAGAATTTTCCTGAATGTGTCTGAAGTCATCGAGGTGATACCGAAAGCCAAGAACATCCTGCTCGATATGTGAGCACTAGAAGATCAGAAATAGGAGGAATGGTCCTTACCTATTCGAGGAGGCAACCACTGAATGCGACGAAAAACAACTAAATGAAGGTGAAAGTGTGAAACCGACGAAGTTAATTAATCCAGCTTGACATTACATTTTCAGCCACGCGCACTTCAGCTGTGTATTGCCAATCAGCGCGCATCGCGCTCAAAAATGGCGCACCTTTTTATTCATTATTTCAACGCACAAAGGTGCAGCGATATGCAAGATGTAGGTAAAATGCATATAAATACAACGACACTCCGCAGGAACGTGACAAACTGCAGGATAGTCTGATCTAGAAATTAATGATGTTGGGAAACTCAAAGGGCCTCTAAATAGCTCTCTTCGCAGCCATGTTCCTTAAGGACGTGCCAGAAATGGCACCAACCTGACACTAGCATCTCATAGAGCTGCACTAAGAAAGCAACCATCCAATACCAGTACAAAACAACTAAATGAAAGGGGGAACGCGGGTGAACAACATTTGAGGAGCGCCTGCGTGGCAGGCAGCGTTTGAATTTGTGTTGCTTCCATCTCGCAAATGTCATGCAAAAAACCCCTGTTATTTCGAAAAAACTCGCATTAATGAATTGGCTGCATCAATTCCTCCCTCACCTTTTCTTGCTTGTGCAATATTCCTTCAGAAATAAGTGTTCCTGTGAGAGTGAGGGAGCCGTCGAAAGGGACGACTAGAGAATACTGATGGCCCAGAAGTGCGATTACTGAAATTGCTGACTGAATAAAATGCCGACGGGAAAATGCGGTCGACTGCATCAAACATAACTTCTAAAGTATAAGCCAAGGGTCCTCAACTTCAACAAGACCACCCACTGGTGGGCGATTTCAGGAGTCCAGGGTGGGTAAACACGAGGGGATCTCAAGAGAGTGGTGAACACTTTATGACTGCGCGCTGGTACGGAGGTTCGAGGACAAAACAACACGAGTGCACAAGATGGAGTAGAAAAAATGGAATTAAAGCAAGTTCGCAGGCAGGATTGTTGCTTGAGGAGCCAAAAGAAGTGGAAGAAGAAATAACTGAGACCACGTGAAAATAAACTCATTTTTCAACTCGTTGATGTGAATTTCACCGAACGGGTTTCTAAAGGCCGCAAATATGATAACAGCGAGAACTTAGGGCTCTAAAATTTTTTGCAGGAAGGAGCACTATTCGAACGGGTAGGTACAGTCTACGTGGCTCCCTTACTGCACTCGTTGGCCATGCAGCTCGGAATTCTTCGAGCACGACTTTATAATATCCTTGCGTTTAAAGTGAGCGAACACAAATTCAAGTACTCCGCGTATCCTTTGTATACCGTTTCGTCGAAGTGGTCTGTGTCGCGAATATCACTTTACAATAAACAGATGACGTCGGTGGAGATAAATTTCAGATTCCCGTGCATTCATATGAGACAAGCACAGTCCACTGCTCCAACGAATGGCGTATAGATTGTTTCAACAATGATGTATAGATTGCATACGTACGTATATTGTACGAATATTTCAACAATGATAGCAAGCGACTGTGAATCTTCAATAAATGTGGCAGCTATTTAAATGCGCCAAAGAAGTTTGTGATGTTCACACAGAAATGCAGATATGCATAAGACGGTGCTGTATGGTGTACTACATATATTGAATACCTCTTATATTTTTCTTCCGGCAGTAACACCCTTCTAGAGATATATCAGTAACATCCGTTGCAATCCTACATCAAAAGCGCTGTCCTCTTCAGACAATAATAACACCTGTTCTACTCTAATAGTAGCGACCAAACGCTCCTTCTCTCTAAATGGTGCAGGTGAAGTGGTGGACCGAATCAGAGAAAAAACGTCATCGCAGATGGAGAACGTCATAGATCGCTGAGTTGCTCGCAAAACTTTACAGATGTATCTCTCCAAGTGTGGCCATAGATGTTATAATTATTGAGTTACCGCCACTCCAAAGCTATTTTATGGATATTTTGGTAGCGCACTCCCGTGGCCGCCCACCTCCTTCGCCCACCCCTCTCCCCCAACGTCAACGGCTCTATCCGTCTTTCGAAACTCACTGATGACAGTAATAAATATTAGTAATCAAGGAAAAATGCTTGAAACGCTTTTTATCATGGTTTAAGCATTCTCGGAAAATGAGAAGGGAAAGAGACCAAAGAGGGTGAGAAACTGGCCAACGACTTCATCTTTCTCAATCGTTCAAGAATCTACTCCATACAAAACTTGCATTCTTGTGAAGACAAGTGTTTATTGGACATCTTGAAGAAACCTTCTCCGGGATATATTTCTTCCGGGCAGTATCCCGGGACCGCTTCTATTACTGCTTCATGTAATGTTCTTTTATGGAAGTTGTTACGCTGTTCCAAACTTTAAGCTGACTAGGTGAAGCTCCGATCTGATTACAAAGTGTTGCGTTAAGACATGGTTTCACTGGAAGATTGGTCATAGCTATGGCAGCTTGACACCCCCACTAAAAATCCTTTGTCTTTAACACAATTTCCTGGTTGAATGTCTTCTGCGTTGATATAGCCTCCATCTCGGGAAGATGTGATGAAAGATTTCGATGTTTAGCTGAGAACCGATCTCAGGTGAGATAGCGATTGTGTTGAGATTAAGCGGAGAGCTGCTCAAGCTGCGAGTTGTGTTCTCTTTGCCACATAATACATTTGCGTAGAAGATTTTCGGTGATCCTCGTTGCTTCTGCTGCCCGAGTTCGAATAGTGCACTCAAGCTCGGTCGTCATCTATAAAGAGCAATATGAAGGTGTTTTTAAAGCGTTTCACCAAGGTTTCTTTAGAAAAGCATTTTATCAACGGCTGCTTCGTATCTTTGATTTAAACCTCTGTAGTGTTGTAGAGCATAGGTTGACGCATATTTGTGTTTCGAGGCCGTTTAAGGTTTTCAGGAATTCCGTTTGAATGCATTTGCTCTTTTGCAAAGCTCGCGTTGCGCTCGAGGATGCACGCTTTTGCAATTGAAAGAAAGGTGGCGGGTCGAATCGATGTGTTAAATTCATTTGCTTCCTTTACCATGTCCTCTGGGTCATGGCCTGCAGCGTGTCATATTTTAAGCGCCGCCTGGAACAGCGCCACCTTTCCGCGACACCGTCTGCTTGACATCTGTGACCACTACGAGTGGCTTATTTGTTTCATATCCATTTCCGCTTCCTGCGTGTGTTCCTTCCATGTGATCTCGGGGCTTTTCCTTAGATTCCTTTCCGTTCTTCAAAGCTCTGTTCATTTCACCGATGCTTTTGTTGCTTCTTTGTACGTTCATTTTGCTGGACGCATGATTCCCTGCTTCCTTGATTGCAAAACAAAGACGATTTATTCCGCGTGTTGTTTGTCGCATGTCGTGTCGGAGATGACTTGCAAAGAGACCACATTTCATAAGGTGTGGTGAAATAACGTTTTGGAGCGAAGCTTCCTTGGTCCATCTATCGCATCATTAGATCGTCAGCTAACTCCATTAGGACTTCGTTTATCAAAAACGCAGTACGCTCTTTCGGATTAAAAGTAGTAGGAATTATGGCTCAAGAGTGAAATGCATTGCTTAATGCGGTTGGATAGGCCTGGAATTTTGCAGCGATACCTCTCAGTTTGAGGCTTCCCCGCAAAATAATAAAGCGTCTTTGAGCTTCGATGTCAGAGCCTCCACGAGCGTCAACACCACGTTGATGTTCACATCCGTAGCTAAAACTCCACTTCTTGGTTCGCGCAGCGAAGAGAGGTCGAAAATTTCCGGCTGAGCGATTGATTTAACAGACAAAATGTTCATTCGAATTTCTTTCTTCGAGCGTGGGATTGCCATTCAGGTGAGTCGCAACCAGTGCTCCCCCTCCCAGGCCAGGAAATGAGGTTTTATCACTCCCTGAAGACAGCGCGATTTCCTTTGAACAAGAAAATACTCAGTTAAAACATCCAATAAATGAGGAACTACCTTCGATGGGGCTTGGATATGACTTTCGAATGGGGATGCACTTTTCAAGCGCAAATTTTTGTTTGCTGAGAAGACTCTTGACTTAACTGCCTTGATGAATCATCAATTTCTTCTCAGCCTTGCGAACGTCTTCCACTGCAGTGGAGCCAATATTCGGATGTGCATTTATGTTGCTGCATAAAGGAGGACAAACAATTCGGAACGAGTCATATTTAGATGCAAACGCTGTAATTTCTTGTACTTGTAGGTCCGCTTCCAAAATGATCGCCAACTAGATGAGTGGCCACTTCTATTGATATCATACAAAATATACAAATCCGCTCACTGACCAGCGGGCTAAGTCTTGACTTTTACTGCATGAAGTCCTAAGTAAACATAAAGTTCAGCTGGCAAGTCGATTAAAAGCTACCGACCAGCCGAATGCGAATTATTTACGAAAATGAGGGAAGAACCGTCGACGAATGCATCCACACATATGCGTATTGATGAACACCCGCAATATTAATTAGGTGGACATGGATAATAGAGTTTGAGGTAGAAATTAATCGTTTATGATGACGGAGATATTTGGAGAGATTGCTGCTGCTGGAAAAACCTCTTCATCATAACTTCATCCCGTGAAGCAATCTCAGTGACCGCGTCATTTCATTAATAAACCTTTCAATTGAGGGACCAAAAGCGAAACACATTGAGCAAATTTAATAGACCTTTCAGTGTGCATTTGCTGCTTTGCTTTGCAAACGTTTCTATTTCTCTGACATCGACAATGTTAACACTCGCAGTAGAGTTGTGAAATTTGGTACGAGTGAGGCGGTCGTCTTTTCTAAAGGGTGATCCGTAAATTGCTGATAAATGCTTTCATGCATAGCAGAGAAATAGTCACCATAAGGCAGAGCAAACTCTCTACAACTGCCTTAAGCCAAGGGTCGAGGCATATAAGGCCAAAGCCTGTTTGCTTAAACACAATCAGTGCGCTTCTAGATGTCTACGTGAGGTGTCGTCATTGCGAGGGTCGATCCCGGCCTTGGCGCTTCGCAGTCGAACCGCGCGGGCTCAGACGTGAGGAGTGTCAGATGCTGCTTGGCGCGAAGGTAGCACTATCTGTGCCAAGGCTTTGTCGGAGCGACAATCCACTCCCCCCCCCCCCCCCTACCAGCCGTCATGTTATCCCCTCCGCCGTTACTGCTGTTGATTAAGCCCTGGTAAAAACAACTTCTTGTCTTGTGGCTGAATCACATAGCATCTGGTCGTGCCGCGAAAGGGAAGGAATTTGCGGATCCTTCAGGGACAATCAAGGGTAGAGGGCCAAAACGTGGCCCAGAACCGCTAGACGACAGCAAAGCAGGTCCTACGAACATCCAAAAGCGTTCAAAATTCACCAGCGCTTTACACGGCTGTAACTTCATTCTAAATTGGCTGGCTCAAAGAAAAACCTTAGAAGATTAAACGCGTGGTCGAATGAACTGAAGTGCAAAGACATAACCTTGTCAGGTTTTTTGCTTATAACTTGTAAAAAGGGCTAGCTAAGTAGGTTTAATGTAAGAGCGCATATCTCGGCAGCTCCCCAGACATGCTTTTCACTTCGCTTATGATAAACACTCCCTGAGAGCTTTCGTCTGCAACTTGGCAGCAGGCCATTACCGGCAGAATGCAACGCCCCACTTCATCTCCCCTCCCTCCCTCCCTCTCCCCCTCCTCTACTTTGACTGCCCTTCCTTTCCTTTAGGTCCTTCACTGGGAGGAACAGGCAGAGGAAATAACATAGTGAAAATTTATGAAGTTAACAAAACGTGAACATCACTGTAGGTGAAAACAACACATCATAAAACGGAACGATACGCGCAGCACAGACATCTGCGTAAAACAAAAAAGCATTGATTAAGCGACAAGAGCATCGTAACGACGAACGTGCAACTGGAATGACAAAAGAAGCCGACCGGTTTAAGTGAATTCCGATATGGAAAGAAGGATGGACAGCTGTATAACGCATAAATCGGGACTCCCAGGATCGCAGAAATATCAACTGAACGCTCCCTTTCCCCGCCTCCCATTCCATATATCCACTAATAAAAATGAGATGAAGTGGAGAGTGGGGAAGTTGTCTTCAACACAGCGAAAACACAGGCAAACAATTTTCGGAAAGTCTTTGCACGACCTATCCGTCACTGCTTCGGATATCTCCGACGAAATCTAGACGCAAAACAATTCCAGTCTATCACCTTATATCAAACTGCCGAGGAACGGTGTAAAGGGCCCAAAGAATGCGCATATATATACTAATTAAAAACAGTAGGCAGTACATAGCTGAAAGAACTCTTTGCAAGAGTATATAAGTTCGACAAGCAGCCAACTCTGAATTAGGCGGAGAGAGGGAGGAGAAGAGTAGACGGCATAGCGAGACAAGAAACTTTTATTCAAAGAATGTGTTAACAAAAGAAGATTGTCTCTTGACAAGAAAGAGGAATGCATTTGTAATTTCAAAGAACAAACTTCGCAAAACACTGGAAGGCTCCAAATGCCAAACCCGAGCAAATGAAACGCGAGCGATAAAAAATGCCAACAAAACTGCACACGTTTAGCGACATGTGAACAATTATGAACTTCTTAACTTTACTCGAAAAGCAGTCGCCATGACCTTACAACTGAATCCCTTCGGGTAATTAATAGGTGCTCCGTCGTGGAGAAGTAAAAAAATGCGCTGTTAAATCAAACACTGTTCGAATGAGCTCCTCAAAATATTCCAAATAGAGAAATATATGCATCAAATAGAGAAGATGCATACAACGGTTATCAGATTATTTGTCTGAAAAGTGTTGTTGTTACTTCATTTTTGAATAGCCTATCGTCTTCCATCCCTCGCATGTTCTCAGCGAAGAGTTCTACGGTCGTTGTGATAAATGAATGCAACAAGTTGGTCACAAGTCATCAACGTGCACCGAGGGGACTAAAACGTTTCAGTTATCACGGTACTTCTCGCTGAGTTTGTTCAGCAATTCCTTATGGGCGATCTCTGATTCATCCGACACCTGCAATCAAACCAACCAACAATAACATTCGACATGTTTCATGGGTGGGCCACAGCTACTATAATGCGAAATCCGGTTTTTATTCAGACCGTCTCGGGATTATAATGTTGAGTCGACCCTACAACGACTGCTCGTTAACTGAATAAAAGGTCGAAATACCCATCATTGTCCCCCCTCCCGTCCCCTTTCCTAGCGTATCCTGATCCCTGCAGCTTCCCTCAAAAAGATTCCTTGCAATAAAATCCCTGTTTCGCTTCCGTTCTAGCAAGCGCCATTTGAAACAAAAAATGCAAAAATATATCTACAGAAAATAAGAAAGAAGACAAGAAAGCTTGAAGAAGCGTTATGCAAAGGTCGTACACTACTTTACTCGAAATTATAATGGATTTTTCGGCGCGATTCATATTTTAGCGTTTCTTCTTTCTTGCAAGAAGATAAACAGTTTACGTCACTAAGCACTTTGCGTGAGGAAGAAGAAACAACTGAGAGCGAAAAAATATCAAAAACTCAGCTATTTCCCCTCCTTACTTTTTGATATTATATGCAAAGATCACTCCTAACCTCTATAATGTCCCATTTCCATTAAATGCACAAAGAAGAACCACTCGTACATAGCATCCTCACAAGAGATACCTCTTATATAAGTTGGTGTTTTCTAAGGAATCTCTCAAGGATTTGTAAGAAATGAAGGATGGAAACTGTGTACATGTAATGGAGAGGAACTACAGATCTCTCAATGGACCACACCTGGAACTGCAGGATTTTTGCTGTACCTAGGGAAGCCTTAATTGCAGAAGCCGACGACGCATAGACCATCTTCTTCTTTATAGGCGCTCCATCTGGACAAAGCTGCAAATAAAACGCTGCAAGTTATCATCATATCACAAGAGTGTAAACCTTCATTACCTCTAAGTGGAAACAACTCTCCATAATAGAATAAGTTCATAGTACATTCAACCCGAAATACTTGTACTCTTCTTATGGTCAGATACGAAGTGAATGCAATCAGATAACAGTAATACATTACAGGACAACTGACCTATGAAAGCAAATCGACAAGGAGGAGCCATCTAATAAACTGTGCCCTGTTCCATTGTGCCTCACGCAGCAAAAACCTCAACCATCAATCTAACTGGTGACAGAGTGCGAACGTCAACTGAGGTAGAATACGTTCGGTGGTGGGCTACCAAGCTAAACAAAACAAACAAAGTACGCAACCTACCAATTTCTAGCGCCAACGTATCGTACAGCGACATTGAAATACTACTGCCTTCAAACTTTTCTATACTTCACGAGAACGCCTATTTATTTATTTAAGAAGTTCCCTATTTCGCGGCTTTACAAAACTGGATTCCCTTCCAATTAAAAATGTCCTTTTTTGGGAACATTCGAGCAAACTTCCACTCGAGAAATAGCCATTTTCTCGAAATAAGATGAAACAATCCCTCTCTTTCCAAAAAAATCTGTAAGAATGGTCTATTATTTTTGAACAATTTACATGCACCCTGCCATTCATGACGGATCTCAAGTTGATCAGCGCCGGACCTTTTTTCAGACATCACTCCATAACAAAAAGTGTAGAGCACTTAGACAGAAGAGAACGAAGCGGGAAATAGCGTGCGGATTTCTGAGGGATATATCCCAAAACTAATTTCACAGGTGGATAAAGCATAGCATCTGCAAACCTCATTTTCCTCAAAATTTACTCCACAACTCAAGAATTCTCCTCTCAAAACAAAGAATGAATGTAAACCTGAATGAAAACAATTTTATCCATTTTCGAAGTGCCCGCTCCTGGACGGTTACAAGTGAATTTGAAATCGAAGACCGCGTAGCGACAATCGGCAAATCCATTCGTCCTCTGCTTCAGATCACGCACAAACGCCTCGTAGGCTGCCTTTGAGTTGTCGTCATAGTCATCGCCAGTTATTCCCAACTGCAACGAATGTCATGTTCGAATGCTCGCAATTGGGAATGAAAGGAAGGAAGCTTGCTAACTTTTGCTAACCGCACAACATCACAACTGGATAAGAACGACGCCGCTCGAAGGCAAATTGAGGATTTCAATAAATGAGCAAAAATCTACAGCTAGACTAGAGCACAATAAATGAAAAAGAATGGTCTCCGAGAGGAATCGAAATCCCCTCCTTCCTGTATCTTGGTTAAGTCGTATTTGCAACATCACTAATAGCTATTCAGCGAATGAATGTACTGCAAGTTTCAAACACCTGACTGGGTAGAACCGAGAATTGCTAGCTGTCTGGATTTAGCGCATCGCACAAATATAAAATAGTGGCAAAGAGTGGTAGTAGAGGATGCGAGTAAAAAACCTCATTTCAATTTTCGCCATGACAATATTCGGAATTTTTTGCTCCTTAAATCTGGAGGCGATATCAGCGCTTCTAAATCTGACCTGTGAGTACCGTCAATCTGCTTCCACAGCTCCTCCTTTGCCCCCTCCCCTCTCCCGATCAGATACGTAGAAAACAGCTCACATAATATTTCTTCTCTTAATCTACCTTCGTTTCGTCGAATGCTCGCTGAATGAATATAAAATTACCTACGTACGCATCCACTACTCATAAACGGCATTAATCGTTGCAAGTACTACCACATTTTCTTCAACATAATGCTATGGCTTCTACTCTTCAGAATTTTGGGAATGGAATTCAGCCAAGTAGCACAACACCTTCCGAGATTTTCTATTAAGATGAGAGGCTCTCAGTGATCAAAACTATGAAAGAATCTTCTAACCTGACGTTCCTTTCTTTTAAGAAACAAAGCGGTTAAGAAGAAGAATGGGAGGGACGTCAATTTCAACTCACTTCATCGGGACTCACAGCAGCTTCAACAACGACCTCTTTGTCCTCAATTTTGTAAATGATATAGCGAAGCTTATGTTTGCCCTCTGAAAGCTGCTGGAATGTGCTCTGGCATTCGGCGTTCACCAGTACTCCCGACGACATTCTCCGATGATTACCACCTAGCGCTATCTGCACCTGCAACCGTTACTTTCTATATTTGAAAAGTGCAATTAACGGGAAATAATCGCTCGTAGCCTTAAAACAGATTCCGGATTGCGACCACTAGGACGATGAATGGGAATGAGAATATATGTAAAATATGTTTTAAAGCTATCACATTGAAAATACCAAAGAAGAAAAAGGTGATTATTTTAAAGTGCAAGTATTTTAAGCAGACAAATTCCAGAGGAAGAACGGAATCATCAAAAATATCGTTTGCCATTATGGTTAGATTCTGTTTTTGGAAGATGAAGGAAAACAATGTTATTAACGATAAATATCAATCGGAGTTCGTGCCCCTCAAAGTACTCCTTAAATATAATATTTTCTTGGGTATTTCGTTGACATTTTTCAGGCGTCGATGCTTTATCACGAAGCAATTTTTTGAAATGCTCTTCTTGCAAGATTGCTCCGCAAAAGCGCATTGTGTCCACTCCATGTCTGTGCCTGTGTGATTAGCAGACGTCTCTCCATCTGTTCAGCAGTTTCAGCTTGTGAACCACTGAAGCTAAGAATATAGAATATGACAAGCCTAACGCGCACCACAATAGAACATAAGAGACCACACTCGCACTGATTCATTAGCTCCAAGAGACGTTAGAGATATTTGAAGGTTTTAGGATTGTGCTCGCAATTTGCATCAACCGAATTCCCAAAAAATAATATTCTTTGAAGAAGTTCATATCGGGAGTAAGGCTGATTATAAAATGAAGGCTTTATTCAACTTTACTTTCGATTATTAAATGAGAAACCGGTTGCTCGAGAAGCGCATATTCTGCTCACTTCTCAACTTGCTTCATCTAACCTAGACATTTGTATAGATAGCTTCATCAATACAATTTACAGCACCAAACCTGTGCCATAATGAATGGAAAGATAAAAGAAGCACTACAGTGAATGCATGCAGTGGACGTGCAGCTCGATACACTTCGTTATAGCTGAAAAGGCGTCTACCGAATCAACAAAACATCGGCAGGAAATAACATTTTTTGAACGATCATTTCTCTCTTTTCAAACACAAACCAAATTTCAGCTCGTTTGTAATTTCAGTCTCAACAGTTAAGTCTATACGCAGCAAGGTTACGCGCGTTCGAAATCTGCCAGAATCACTAATCAAAGAGACGAAAACAGCTCGTTTTCCCCGATCGTCGACGATGACAACAATCGATGTGGTGCAGAGGGGAAAGGGGGAGAAGGAAGGAAGAAATGGCGACATGCCAAAATTTCCTTCGAAAAACAGAGAATATTTTATGAAGACGATTGCACAAAATATTTCATAAAGACGGTTGCACATGCATGAATATTCCATTAAACGCGTTAAAAGCCGAACAACGCCGTGGTCTTGGTTCCCCCCTTTCTCTAAGTCACGACCTGGCAACGCATATGACCCGTTTAGGTGCGAAATGCAACTGACCGGAAGGCCTATATATTGAATGGAACCTATTACACCTGTTATATGTCGGGAGACAGGTGTAACATCTTATAATGCAACGAAGATTAATGATGCTAGACAAGAGAGTCAAGAGCTCCACCATGCAAATCCCCAACGGTGGAATCAGACTCCCAGATCTCTGGGAAAGAGAATTTCCCGTTTCGGTAATAATCAAATTCTACATGAAATAAAACGCCAACGAACCACAAAGACAAACCGCATACAACAAAAAGCCACGAAGAAGAGTAAACATCGACTGCATACAATCATTCCACATCGGTTGCTACGCGCGTTTTCTTTCTGATGTCTCACGTGTAGAGCGAATGAGGAGAAACGAAATTATTGACAAAGACGTTGTGAATTAAAAGAAACAAAACTGTTGTTGGATGAAGCGGAATTTGGTTGTAATATAATGAGAAGAGATGAAGAAGAGTGCCAGACAGGTGGATATAACATACTTACGGTTGCCACATATAATTTCATAACTTGTCAGTTCAGTAACGATGGTATAGAGGTATTAACGCAGTAACGTTTAATTGATTCCATCGCTCACACAAATCTCATATAAATGTTTACATTTTTAGCGATTTCAAAATGAATGAGCACTTGAGTGTGTAAAATTCGTTCCACAGTAGAGGGATCTAGTTTTGAAAATGACTAAAGTACGCCCCCTAGGACAGACATCACAGACAGCAAATTTTATGCCTACAGCTTCAGCCGTTAACTGAGAAACAATAGCAGATGGATGCAGACAACTGCAGACATGACATCGCTATGTTTCGCTTAAATAAATGCAAACTTCCAACAACAATTAAATAATATGCAATTACACAAGTATTCGTAAAATGGACTAGTGAGTCTTCTTCACACAACAGAAGTGGGAAATAAACTGCATCTGGGATGCTTCACACTTTCCCAATCGCGGAGCCAACCGACTGCTTTAATGGTTTAAAAGCATTGAAATAACGCACATAATGAGTTTACTATACGACCAATTTGGCTGTAATAAAAGAAATACTTTTCCTCACACTGACTCGTTTAATAGTAATATTCGCATATGCAAATTTCACATCATCCTTTGGCATCGGCAACTCATAAAGAAGACTGCGAATTGGAAGAAAAAAGAGTTTGCAAGAACTCCCTAATTAGGGCATTACAAATGACCAAAGCTCATTGCAGTAACCATTCTGGTTCGCAAAATTAAAATCACATGACAGAAGGAAATATAAACCTAAACACAAATCACGCTTCCAAAAAGAGCACAGGCTTATTAAATTCGCCGTTCGAAAGTTTCAGACTCCGCAACTTCCGTCTATTGGGCGACCGAGTACGCAAAAGTATGCAACACCGAATTATGAAATTATGGTACGTGAGTGGGCGACGAAATCTCTCATTTAGCGAGATTATGGTACTTCACCAATATTTGTTCCCCTGCTAATCTCGTATGCAAAACTGCATTGCGAAGATGTATGTGTGTTTGTTGGTTTGCATGTCAAACAGTTTCCATAAGGAACCACTGAAGCTAGTGCTAGGAAATTTCGTGGTTATAACGCACATCATATGTTTACCTCTTATCCCATCAGTACGATTTTGTTTAGAGGCACAGACATTGAAACGGGCCAAAAAATCGGCCCACATTATATACCGGTCGGGCTTGACATTACAAAAGGGCACGATACGCTTAAATAGGAAGCCAACACAAAGCCATTGCCTCGCATGTTTCAACTCTTTTCCCGATGATTTCGGAAAGTGGTTGGCCAAGTCAACCGCACGTCAAAGCTCATATCATAACACATTTCCGGCACGCTTTCCCACTTTTCTTTCCGGATTTAGCGATTTCATTTTTGAGTTTATATTCCGAGTTTAGAGGAGCAGTTGGGTATTTTCCGCACCAGTATTTAGCAAATTTAGAATTATAGTAGTTTTCACAATGACCGAATCAGCAATGCGTGAGACTTTCCAGCATATCAGCTATTTTTTTCAAAAACTTAAAAATAGTGAGAACTGGGACGCGTCTAATTATAAGCAGGTGCATTCGAATAATTAATCAGCAAACAAAAACTGCTAGGCATCTCAATGCAAATATGTAACATTGAAATCGTCAGTTTCTTCGCTTCGTTGAATCACTACAGTCACATTGAGATTAGAATAAAAATAGGCTGAAAGACATCCATCGTACTTATTCAGGCACTGTCCAGACTGCCCATTTCAGCGGGAAGGAGGAGAACGAGAGGGGAGGGGGGGGGGGAGAGGGCGAGTCAGTGTTATTTTATTCAAAACAATTTTTCAACCCGTTTCGAATTCCTTTTAGCGAGGGGGAGAGGGGCCTACTCAACAAGATACAATGCTTGGTTCCTTGAGATATACACAGGCCGGTTTTATTAACTAAGCGAAGCGTGAAACCTTGGAAATGAACAGCTAAAAATATTTATGGAAGCGTGAAAACGAAACAGTTCGTGTATACAAATATAAAAGCGCTATTCAAATATTCAACGGATGTTCGGCGAAGAAACCTCCAGAGACGGATCACAGGATGGTTTCCGCGTCGAAGAAGGTCTGACGAATAGTATGTCACGCATTCGACCAGCCGGACAAGAGCCATCGGTGCATCAAAATGTCGTGCCACACCGTCAGTACTCAGCCTTTCCGATGACGGCAATATTGTCGTTATGTACTGCCAGCCGCTCTGTCACATATTGCACGCACACGCACGCACAAGCACACATTGCACACGTGTACACGCACGCACACACAAACAGATGCGAATTTCTATAGCAATGGAGCAACCGCTGTTGGTGTTTAGTCATCGGGAAATCTGTTTTAGCAGCACAGAGAAATGATTTGCAAGTGCGCGCAAACATGCACGGACACATCAAATGGAGTCTGAATGCTGGGCGAACGTGTCCAACGAAGATCGAATTCCGCGTATTTAAATCTATGTTTATGTTCAGTGACTCAGCCGGCAACGATGATAACCGACCTATACAGCACGAGTCTTTATCAAATATGTAAGTGAAACCACAAAGGGGATTAGGCTCACCGAACAGCCACTAGCAAGGACACAACAGGACGCGGCGACCTAGTGAGTGATTAGGCTTGTTCTCGTTCGAACAATGCAAAATGAAAAGTTCGATCGATATCGAATTCGAGCAAACTTCTTTTCATCTTTAAGTGTAAAGAGGTCACCCAAAGCTGATGAATCGACGTGGCACATCATACAGGAATCGGCCTTTTGATGTAAATTACGCCCTTGAGGTCTTTTAAATTCAGATGGCAGAGTTCCGAAGCTGAAATTAACGGAAAGACACACACAGCTAAACACATGCAAACACTACTCTATTATAGAAATCTGCAAAGGCGCAAAAAACCAATCGATAAAAAACATTTTAAGCGCATAACAACTTTGACCGATGGCATAATTTCTTGTGATATGAAATTATGAAGTTGAGACTTATTTAATGAGTGCAAAAAATCGAAAAACGAAAATTTCTTATAAATGTGCGAAAAACGAGAAATATGATTGGAATGAGGAAACTGCAATACAAACAAAAAATATCAAATAGGGTTGAAACAAGTTGAAACAAACGGGAAAACGTGTCAAAATGATTGGCAGATATGCGCTTTTCTGATTCCGTCCACCACACCGACCGGTTTGACGAACCTCTAAAACAATTAATAAAGGTGTGCAATCATGCATCCATCATTTGAAGTATCCACCAGCTCACATAACTCTTGTTGAGCCAAGGTAAGTGTAAAAGTTTTGGCAAACTTTTAAGCATCAGTGAAATAGTATAACTCGTTTAGGATCTGAACATCGATTGATCGATAAAATGCTACCGTCGTCAATAAAACTTTTGATGCGCTCTATAAATTAAATTTCGCTCATGAGACCGAGTAGTTCAACAAATTCTTCAAAAATAACAATAAAATAATGTGCAACGAAAACTTTTTCCAACAAATTCAGCGAATGCCTCAAAATAAGGTGTTTTAAGCATTCGTTCGTTCATTCGCATAATTCACTTTTAATTTGCAAAGATTTTTGCAAGCACTCAAGCGGATGTGGCGAGCGCAGCTTGGTTAAATATTCATTCATTTCGAGCAACTTCAAATCTAAATGGGAGTACAATCTCTGAAATGACACATAGTAATGCGTATTAAATATCGCAAAAAAACATTCGCCAATTGAAGGCGATAACGTGTGAATCATCGAAACGAAAATATTGAAGCGAACAGTTTAAAGTAGTGACTTTATTCGCAGCGAATTTTTTTCTTCACATTGAACAAACTATAGAGGAGATCAGCTAAATGAAACATCTCATTCCATATCGACACCCATTAAGAACTAGGATGGAGAAGGGAGTGAGGGAGGAAGGACTGGAGCAAACTTTGAAAGAAAAAAATAAAATGGTCCACGATGAAATTGTCCAAAATTAGAGCCTCAAATATTATAGCCTTTGGAAAAGGCTAACGTTTGTTTGCTTCTCCCCTTCTTCTTATTATCACCTGCAAATAAAGCCTTTCTTGAGCATTCATCATGTGGCTCCAAAGAGGATTGTTAGGTTAAACTGCTGCCGTTTAACGCTTTCCACATGCGACGTAGCTCTATAATCTCTTTTTCAATATTACAGAAGCAACCCTTCCTTCACCCCTATGAAATGATGCATATAACGGTATCAGACTTGGATTGGACTCATTTCTCGCTTTATGACCTAAAATAACTGTCAGGTTGGTCCTGTCATAATTTCGCAACTGCGAAGAACTGGTCTAACGAAATTCAGCGAATCGTTTAACTTGAGGTGCTTAATAACCCATTCATTTTCATATTTAACTTCGAATACGTGAAAATTTCTGATAGCTGCTGAGGCGTCGTGGTAGGCGCGTGATTAAGACCATTTATTCCGGGCAATTTTGCCCCACAAATGAGGAGAAAAGAGAATTCCTGTGTGGCAAGAAACTTCCTTCACGCTCATCGAATTGACCCTAGCATCGAAATGTGATGGTTTTAAATCTGGCAACGCACTTAGTTCGATGTACCCCGGTGAACAACGGTGGCCAAGCAAGGCCTATGGGTGATTCCCGCAGCATAGAAAAGAGTCGAAGATACCCGAACTCAAGAAAGTAAAGATGCATCCGTCCCACATGTCGACTAGCAGGAAACCGTCGACGATGAGAAATATAAGTAAGAATAGTGTCACAAACGATTATACCAATGGTTGAGGTGATTCGAGATCCACTCCAATCACGGAGAAGTCTGTAGAGTCGATATTAAAGAAAACGCAAAGGACATCGGAACTGAAAATCCCCATTAGTCTCAATTATGACAGAAAATACGACGGTTTATGAAGGCAACTGGTGAAATTATTTAAGCATTGCAGATGAAATACCGTCATCGCATTGCTCGTCTCACAGATACTCAGTAAAACTGTACGAATTAAAATGCGGAGTTTAGTAAGCACACTGGACAACCCGCAAGACATCGAAGAGAGTCGTGAATGGAGGGGAGTGAGCGTAGCTTGGTGACCGCGAGGCGGCCATGAATCGATTGACGATGAGTGCAATGCGCAACCATTGTGGCGCAACAGTGAATCACCAACATAAAAGCCGGCATACACCCATCTCAAATTTTGCACACTTGCACCGAGTGCAACCTACTGTCAAATATGATAGACAGCCATATGCATCGCACCGTCTGCAGCCGATAGGACGGGGGAACACTAATCGACCGATGTTGCACAATGCAAGTCTTGATAAAGTCCATTGAAGGAATAAAATTGTTTGGACTTGCGAAGTGCCACACAGCTGTCGATTCGATAAATCTTAGCAGCCGAGTAGACAAATCTTTCAGCAGCCTTTCTGTGAAATAGTAATAACAGTAGTAGTAATACATCCATTCAAAGAACGAAGAAAACTACGCAAATGTGACACGTCGGGCAATATTTAGTTGAGCACTGACTGGAAGGGGAAGGGGAAGCGAAAGTGGTGCTCTGTGCGGGGAAACATCATAAAGTACTTACAATTCTAGTGCACACTGCAATAAATTAGGTCAACAGCGGTATCGAAAACGACATTGGTTTTAGACGTAGCCTATCCGGATTTTATATGACACTTCATACGACTAAAGTGCTGACCAGTGACACTCACTAGAGACTCTATATAACAACATGAACCCTTGCCGGAAAGTTTCCACGGCCAACGAATTTTAATCCCCCCCCCCCATCTTCCTTTCCGCCTTCCCCCTTCCCCCTCCTCACCACACCGATGGTTAAAACTAACCGATTCTTCGTTTTCACACTCACAAAAAAAGCTTTTCAAATATATAACGTTTATTCGACCTATGTGGACTTCCAACCAAAGAAGCGTTTCTATCTCCGAGTCTTACTTAGGGAAATAGTTTTAAGCGTTGTAAAGAAATTCTTTATGACAATAGCACTATGAGATACTTATTACTTGTTGATAGCTGGGGAAGTGAATCATAGATGGGCAAAAGCAACAAATCGATGAGATCGGTTTGCTTTTCAAGAGTAGAAAACAGAGAAAAAGCTTTACTTTTATTATACACCTAAAGCTCCATTAAAATTGAAAAGGGAAAGATCAGAAAAATTTTCTCTAATCTGATCAATTCGTTATTACAGAAGAACAACAATGGAAGTTGTATGTTTCATTGACTAAGGACGATTCACATCAGCGACTATTCTATCCTTTGTTTCCAATCCTTGTTATATCACAAAAACCTTAGTTACCTAAATTCTTATTTCCCTTCCTTCTATCGTTAAGGATTTTGTATAAATAATATATCATATAATACTTGATACATATTTCTCATCTAGAGGTTCAATTTTTTTCGTGAAACAAACTCCTAGGGGAAGCATTTCAATCAATCATTTACTGCCACAACTACTAAATAGAGTTAATAGTCGGATGAAAGTGGAAGCAGGAGGGGAGGTGGGAAGGGGGGTTTGAACGTCCTCCTTTCCCTTCCAGGTAGAGAACCGAATAAGCGCAAGAAAGAGCAGAATGGCGCCAACAAACAATGTTTTTCAACTCGTCTCACTTGCTCTCACAATTTATTTCATCCATCATAAATACTGATAAAGGACGAGCTGTGCACATTTCGCTCTCTCGCAGTATTCTGCTAACATTTTCAATAATGATACTTGCTGATAATATCGATGTGTTTCTTATAGAAAAATGTTTGCAGCAATTTCATTTATAGCAATAATTCTTCATTCTTGGAGTGATTTTAGTTGCAGTAATTATTAGTAATTATAAGAGAATAACAGAAGCCATTATAATTCAATTACTCGTTCTTAAAGGGGGTACACAGTCAATGAATAGTGCACGACTCAATTGATTCAGTTCTAAGCAGATCGATGGAACTTCAATCTTCATAAATGTGCTAACGGTACATTTTTTTAATGATCACGTCTAATGATCGTTAACTAATTCTTTTTGCCGACATATCGCATCAGAATTTAGAGCATCTTCTACCCGTTGCGAACTTCCTCGGATTGATCGGGAAACACAGTCCGCCAGCGACCAATTCGAAAGCCTTCGAGGAACATTTGTATAGCCAAACGCCTTTCTGGTATCCTGCCAATTTTCAAAGTTGGCACTTGAGATTCCAACAGCTTGACCAGTTTCAAATTTGGCGATCCTCATAGCAGCCTCTGAAAGCTCAGAATTGACGCGTTTAGGGTTTCACAGCCCAGTCGAGATGAGAGTCCTTTCTGAGAGTGGAGGGATCCGTGGCCTCACCATAGAAAAAGAAATCGACGACCTTCCTCCACACGAATGGAGCCCGTGCCGCCATGCATGCATATCTCTCCTTCGTGGATACTTTGAAGTCTTAGTACAGCACTAGCAGTAACGTGGGACCACGATTTTCCGTCTTGCGTCTGTGGGCCATGGATTGCTTCTGGCCACGGGCTCCTCCATCTGACGTCTGCGTCAAACGCCATCGACTTTTCCTTCGGCGTACTTGTTGTCGTTTATTTCGCAAGCAATGAAGGTAGTCAAAACACTGAAAAATCCAACGACTTCAACTTTTCCGCTCCAATGAGCGCCTTTCGCTGATCCCTAAGGAAACGTAGCCCCGAAATAAGAAAGAAATGGCGGACTGACGGCAAGATGAGGTGGGACACATAAGGAAACAAGAGCGGCTCACTGTGAATACGACCGTTGTATTGTCGTCGTTGACAACGACTCAGAGATGGGCACACATTCACTCGTCCGTCGTCATGTCCCTCTCAAAAACATCACGATTCATAAGCATACGAAAAACAGCAAACAACAATTCCATCGGTCGCCAACTGTGCCACAACACATGCAGAAAAGCATCATTTCGCAATTGGTGAGGAGCTCGTGATATGCTTATCGCTGCCTTATCAAACAATCTTACCAACAGCAGCTCACCCGATTCCACATGCATAAGTGACGCTCATCTCACTTCACTAATTTTAGTAGTATTAGGCAAATTTTTTAAAGTAACGCTGAGTGAACAACAAATGAAGCGATGTGAGGGAAAGGAAGTCACTGATGCAATTTGTTGTCGTCACCGATATCCAATACGAAAACTACTAACGAAATCGATCTATTATCCTCCAATGAAATATTCAAAAAACTTCGTTTATCTCAACTATTCTAACTTCTTAATAATGAGGAAATTGCACAGACTGTGTTGTAGTTTCTATGAGATCTTTTATGTCACTTGATCTTAATGGAAAATTGTCGATGATATGTCATTAGTGAACAAATGGATAGATGCTCAGAGGGTTTCACGCCTTCACGCTTGCCTACACGAGTTTCCGGATCGACTGACCGAAGAAATTGTCGAGCAAATAATCGTTTCCACCGATCCGACATGTTGTGCAGTGTAATCCGATTGCACTGAAACGAATCGAATTCAGTATTGCAGTAAGGTTTCAACTATCACGGTAAGCAAGAGAAATTTGACAGGGAACGAAGACAAACAAGAGAGCGAATGAGAGATCGAAGTAAATTTGTAGCAGCTTCAGGCTCAATTAATACTGAGGTGATTACTGATAAGCATAAATTCAACTTATCAGAAGCAATTTAAAAAATCCCTTGCTTAAATTTTATTTGCACTATATTGTTATTGCATTCATCTAAATATTTCTCCTCTTAGCTTTAACAACGAGGAGCAATCTTTTGCAAAAGGCTATTCAGGTAATTAAATTAAAAACTATGGACAGGTGATCAAACTTTCAGTCATTCCTGACGAATAATTACCTGAGAACTAAAGAGGTTATTTCCGTAAATTTGCATACAGGTTTATTGAAACTCTGCTTGTGATTGCGTGGAATATACTCTTGAAAGATATTTCAATTCTGCCAATCAATTCTGAGAGAATTTTAAAAAGAATGAATGTAATTGTACCCATATAAAGCATTGGTCGGAAATTATTTTGTTCTCCGATTGCAGTGATTTCATATCTTTCATCGAGGCACCTATAAATATTTTGAAGGAAATTGAAGAAAAAAAACTCAACTTTTGTTAGCGTTTGTTTTACTTCTACACTCAATCTATAAAACCCTTCGTAGCAGAGTTTAATTTGTATCAGACAGTTCTCTATCTTTATTTATCAAGCGCATAAACAAAGATTTTCATGGTCACTCAGTGTAATCTTCGAGGTTGTTTCATTCAATTCTTTTGCCACTTTGGAGCGTTACTCTCACGGCGTAGTTATCGAAGAAACCTCCTATGATTGCATAGAAAATCTCTAGCTTACACCCTTTTGAGATAGCCGTTAGAGAAGGGATGTCCAGGTGCAGTGCCCCTAGCTCATGGTTGGTCCATGGTTTCACAACTGATTTCTTTTTAGGCGACTGGGAATGTCTAGGGTCAATATCAGACCTCAAACCGAAATTCTCTACATTGACTAAACAGTGACATTGATAAGAACTGTCACGAAAGGTTGTTCCTGAAACTGTAAAAGTGTCTGTCGTCAGTGGCTTTTTACTTAACTGGCTGGGAAGACTTTTACGAGAGATACTTCAGAGGAGCATCGGGAACAGATACTCTCCTCGTAGCAGTGTCCACAAAGAAGTGCTTTAGATGCCGTTTTGTTTCTTCTTCGAAGAAACATTCTGAGTCCTATCTGGCTGCTTGCCTGACGACCTCAAAATTTGTCGTTTATTCAATGACTTCGCCAAAGAATTGCATATTCCGCAAAAGTACTTTTGATATACTTGCGAGTTAGAGTCATTAGGCAGTTAAATATTCCCCAAGAAAATCTCGTGTAGTGCGTAAAAAGGCTGAACAAAATTGTTTTCTCAAGCGAGGAAAATTGCAGTTTTATGCCACATTCAAACGCTTTAATATAATCCGTTGAAGGAATGACCGTCGGGACAAAACGCGTTTTGGCCAACCAACGTAACGCATCGATTTAGTTGCCAAATTTCATCGCAGTCGTTAGTTTTTTTATTTTCTTAGTTTATTTCAACATCCGCAAGTGGGAAAACATATGGAGGCGCTGATGGAAAGAGCAAAATGTCAGCAAAGCAACTCTTTATGTTAAGAGATGTACCGTAGTCACAGGTCGAAATAGTCGAGCCTCAGACTAAAAGCTGATGGGGTGAGCGAGTTAACGATATCGGCAGGGAGCAGATTATAAAGTGGAAGAACAATAAATTGGAAGGTGTGCAGAACGTCGTCTTTATCACAACATGTTTTGGATAGCTGAATCTCATGCGCGCATTTATCACGGAGACGGGCAAACTGAAATATTTATGAAAGTTGATTGCCGCAAAAGCGAAACACAATTTCCTAACAAAGAATGTAGTCAAAGTTTGAGCCTACAATATCCCAATATTTCGAGGTCAAAGATTCGTAGCCTTTGGCGTAAGTTTGCAAAAAGCACTACTGGTGAAACGTTTCTCAGCATTCTCTACCAATTTCATATGAAAAGGCAAAATAAACAGTCCATAGAGGACTACATTATTCCGATCGGCATTAAGTAATAAAGGCCTTTCCATAATATTCAACCGTATCTACTTCAAACCACTGCACGGAATGATGTAACGATATACGCAAATATCCCCATTTTAAAGTAGACGGGTGGAAGAAATTTGCAAAAAACAAAATCTCGAAGATGAAATGAGAAAATGAAATGAATTGTAAAGGCGATCGCGTCAGAAACGAAATAAATTATTGCAGCATGTATGTGACCTTGAAATAGGTGAACGTTCTCTCAATCGGTGAACGGAATTAAAGCGTAATTCGATAACTCAAATTTGGTACTTTTATTCCTCTAAGTACCCACAGTTACTCTTTTATTAAGTTCTTTTTTTCGAACAAAACACAGCTAATGGACACAATTCTTTATTGGCTCTTCCTGAACACATGACATATATTTGATCACAAATTGAATTGCCCTAAAAGGAGAGATAAGTGAAGAAGGGAAGGGGCTCGAGTTGCTGAAAAGAGAAGAGCCTTCACCTTCTCCTCCTACCGCTCCACATCATCGTTTGTCCATGACAGCGAGGGAAGAGTTAGGCCAAGAGGGGGGGCGATAAGGATGGGTTTCATTCTGATGATAAGATGAACTAACGAGGAGGGAAGGAAGAAGGAAGAGGAGTGGCTTGAATAGTCTCCCTTCGTCAGATGCACTGCTTGTAAGGTGCTGGCTGATCTTATGCGACTCTAAATCAAGATTTCATTTCATTCTTCATAAGTTCACTTATTTAGTTCTTTCAAGCGCCCACTCTACTTTGTACGCTGGTCCGATCCTTCGCCATCACCTCTCCCCATCTCACTTCCATTCCACATATCTTGCTTCTTGGCCCAACTATTCTCACCTGATGGTGTTGTGTGACAACGAAACAGTGCGCATGTGCTTTTCGACGCCCTCTTCCATCAACTCGCAGAGCATTATTCACGAAGCAACTGCTAGGACTCCTCGTGCTCATAACATCGCAAGCATTTGAAAGACAACTTGATAGGGCGTTGTGTTGCCAACAAATTCGATACTGGGCAGCTGTCCTTTATCATACAGTTGGTGGGTTCATTTTAAAGATGGAAGTAAGACTAGGAGTGCCTTATGGGAAGTTTGCTGTGCAGGGGAGCGCTTATAGAAAAAAAAAACTTACATGTGCTAGGCAAATCCTGCTAATAGGCGAGATGATACTGATAAAGTCACAACATAAAATGTTTGCTTGAGCTATAATAAAGAAGCATATGTAATTAACGATCAGTTATTTATGAGCAATATTGCAGCATAAACGAAGCGACAATTAGCATTGCACGATCCTATTATCTTATATGTTGAATTAATCGATAAATATAAAACGTTTGGCAGTGATCACCACCTGAATCTGATTTGAATTTTAAAGAGTTGGCTACAATAGAAGCCGTTAACCATATTTTAAGATTTTTCAACTGTATTCAATGTAAGATATAAGTTTCAAGGATAAGTGGCGAAATTAGTTACTACTTGGCGCAAATTAGTTACTTGGATCATTTTATTTGGCGATGCATTGCTGAATTTTACGCTTTTGCAATTTTGAGAAAATTTTCTAGCAAAGAATCTTCAGACGTGACAACATTGCTATGTATACATTGCGATTGCTAGTAGAAAGCAATAAAATTTTACTTTACAACAGGGCGTATATGGAAAAATTGCAATGCCTTTCCAACTTCTCTCCTCGCTCTCTTAATGCCCACATATGACGCAGATAACCTCCTGGCACTTTTTCGGCTCAAACCTCTTAATTTTGGAATTCAACACGTTAGTGGAATGACATTTTCGGCCAACTTTTTGCATCTCCCACAAAACCACTTTTCAAATAAGAAAGCGAAAATGTTTGGTATAATTGTGTGTTGGCTTAAAAGGAAGCAGGCAAGAGTATCTCATGTATATTATGAGGGAGTAATTGCATAGATGAATTCGAAAACAAGGATATGAGGTGATTTCAATTCACTGAGCCAAACGATCCTTCGGGAAGACTATCTATGGATTTATTGGCGTCCGTATCTGGATCGCTACTGAGCGTGACGACAGCTTCATCGATATCTCCATCCATATCGACGCTTTCATCGTCATCTGCAAGCCGTCAAACTTGTGCAATCGAACGGCAAGCCGGTGGAGTTTATCGTTCACACCTTGGACATGCTAGGCCTCTATATCTGAATTTGACGTCCTCGATATCCTGTTACCTCTTAACATCTCATCTTTTCCACTGCTGTCCTTTTATCTGGGGTATAGCAGCCAGGTTCTAGAGGTTGGTTGAAGAATCCGACAATTTGTTCGACACGCGCAATCAAAAGGCACAGGTTGACACACTCGATTAAGTGAACATTACGGTCAGCTACTAAATCCCCACTTCGGATTTGATAACTCTCAGAGCTAGACTCACCTCCACATAAGTGTAGACATGGAAAGCGCGTCCCGCTCTGCAGGCAACCAACGCAAAATGCAACTGTGTGGCTGTCTGCATAGCTAAATGCGCTTTCCTAATGCACCAACAATAACATTTCACCGAAAGCACACCTATATGAAGTCTGTGCGTCTCGTGACCTTTCCTCATTTACTACAGCTTACGTTGTCTGCTTGTTTGTTTCGCTCCATTTATAGGGGTAATTGCAGCATGCCTTCTGTGTATTGCAGAAAAGAGCACAGCAGCGAGCAGTGCGTGGAGAGGAACGAATTTACCGGCTGGGCAAGTGCCGCGTTTCTTTGAATAAATATGCTTTTGCCGAATTTTCTGAAGAATACTCTTTTATTCACAAGGGACCTCTTATTATTTACACTCTCCAAAGGGACGTTCTTTTAATGAAATACGGCAAGTACAAGTAAAGCATCTTACTCCAGAATAGTAGGTGAATTCGGCCCGATACTGCTCCGATTTTGGCCTAAAGAATAAAATTAAAAAGTACCTTTACGCAGTAAGCCGACATGGCAATCAGCATCAGTGATTCGGCCTTGCTTGAGTGCGACAAGGAAATCGATCTCGTCGACAAGCACATTACCCCAGTCAATTCGCTGTGAATTAATTCCCTTCGAAGACTCATCCAAACAACTTTCTCCATCGATTTCCTTCTCTATCAGCGGTACTGCAATTTTCAAAGAAAGTCGTTCATATAATTTGTGCAATTTCGCAACGATGAGAAGGGATATGTGAATTTTTCAAAACTATCTTACAAGCACATAGTACCTTTCCCCTCAAATCGTTAATAACTTGCTCTTGCATCCATGTCCGCGACACTGTACTCCCTCTGTCTCTCTCTCGCATTTGTTGCTTTTCTAAGAAGAATAAATGTCCTCTCATAGAACAGGACGCCGAAACCTTCAGATGGCTTTCTGGGAGAGATGATTTAATAACGCATCACACAAAATGAGATGAAAGCTTTGCATTTCCCACATATAACATTTCAAAAATAGCATTCATCGGCGATATTTTGTTATTAAATAGTTTCTGAGGTGTGATTTACCTCAGAACTATCCCAAAACAACTTTAAAAACTCTCCTAAACAGCTCAGTTTGAGCGCACAGTTCGTTGGCGAGAAACGGATGTGCATACCTGAGTGATTTCTTGCATAATCTTCAAAAAGAGTACTGAAACAATCACTCTCCTTAGCACGAATAAGTCCTTTTCTAGCCGCTTCGATGAGTTCCTCTTCGTTCACCAAAATTTTGTGCTGTGTTGGACTCAACGAGGTTTTCACCACTTCAGTTTCCATTGTGACCGCTAAACAACGATGTCATTTTAGTTGTTTATTCTCTTCTCGTTCTCGATCCGTACAACACTTTAATGTGTTCCTATATCGCAACAATTGTTGAAGAAATTTCGAGCAGAATTTCTAAAATTTTGGATTTTACATACGGATATCGTACTCTAATTCCGCATGAAGACTTTAAATCTGAGTGATAAACAAAGCGATATTCCTTAAGTGAAATGATTAGGGAAATTTGTAAGAATTTATTGAGCATCATAGACAGGCGACATGCTGCACTGAAGAGATGTCACACTTTGAGGCTCGCATATTAGGGAAGGTGAACTGCTTATGTATAGAAGACGAACGAAAGAAGAAAAGGTAATCGAAGTGACAATTGACTATTTAGCCCTCCCTATCTGTACACCTTCGCACAATTAATGTTGTAAACATGCATTTGTGAATCATCTGCATGAATTTCATATCACTGTTACCTTCTACCTCTATTACCTGTCCAGATGTTATCCATATCACCTGTCTTATCTTTAGATGTAGATCCCACCTGTGCATACACCCTTGTGAGTCATCGATGTTTCAACTGGGAAAAAATTACGTGAAACAATAAGTCAGCGCTCAGTCGACTATAATATAAATTCAATCGGATAGTTTGCAAAACACTTTCAGCGATAGTTTTCTTACCTCTAGCATGCAACTCACGTCACGTGGTTATCATTACACTGAAAACTCAACAACCGATGTCTACCTCAAAACCCCCCTTGCGACCTCGCTTTCCCGTCCGACCGACCGTAACGTCCCTCTTCCGATGCACTATAGTGATGGCTTTTCGGCAGCATACCTCACATGTCCATCTCAAATTTACATCAGTCATACGGCATTGTGTATTTGCATGCATACATGCATATCTTCATGCTCCTCATGTACTTTCACTTCAGCAATTACGGAATCTAGAACGACGAAACCTCATAGGTTGAAAGGATGTCGTAGAGTTGCCTCTTATATCAATATTTAAGGAAGGTAGGAGAAGCTTCTCAGAGAAATTAGCATAATATGCGCACTTGCATTCCGCTCAGGTGAGCAGTTAGTTGAACACATTGCAGAAAGTAATAAAATCTGCAAAAAAATCTCACCATATTTGAAGTGATCCAATCGCTCCAGTAAACTACCACAGATATGGCCAGTGTAAAATGAAAGTTCGGTCCATGCAAAATGTACGCAGATTTATTTGGTAAATTCAAACACCTCGAACTTACTCTGAAGCTGGCACGTCAGTAGAGAAGATGGCGCAGAACTTGAGGCTCAGTTGTTTCCAGTTGAAATCAACTGGCAAGATGGAGAGCTATACTCAATAAATATATGAATAAATCTTATCCCGCCATGATGCTTTTCATATATGGAAATTTTACAAGAATATACGAAGGCAAATGTAATGACATCCCTTAATACTTCTTCCATTCCTTTCATAAATATTCGGCAGAAAGTTCAGGTTCCTGCAGAACTCAGATCTATTCAACGGATATCACCATTGTGTGCTGGACGAAGTTCATTCGAGCAATGAAATCGTGCAGCATAATTGACAGCTGCCGCAATAGAGATGCGACTCACGTTATTACCATCATTACTATTATTACTATGACGATTATTACGCAAAAAAAACTTCAAAATATTTGCGCATTTTTAAACGTTCGCAATTCGTTCAAAAAAGAATTCAGAATGAAATACAGCACACTTCATCAATCTACGACGCAGTCATGCTCCACCTTGCCGCGTTAGTCGCTCTGATGCGTGAAGATGCAAATGGCAAACAAACACGCCTACAGACAAAGACAAACATGCACAGACACGCACAGACACGTGTTCAAAACGAGAATCTGCACTCCCTCCTAATGAATTTCGAGGTCGCGTTGTCCCTCGACTATAAAGAAAACGCACGCATGAGGCAATCCAGTCGGATGCGTTTACCGTTCAACATCCGACGGTGTTATTCTCTATCAGTTATAATACCGACTATTTTTGTAACCTCCGTAAGTCTGATACATTGCTCGTTGACAGGCTTCTTTATTCTTCTTCACTTTCAATAATAACCTCATAACCCTTCAATGAGACGCATTCTTCATTACTATAAAATGAACAAGAGAAAAATAAAAACAAATATGTACATGCACATTTTTCTTCTAATTCAACGGGATGAAGAACGCAGATACTTGAAAGGAGTGGGAATGGGGGAGGGGGGGGGGGGAGGTGGGGGTGAAAAGAGTAGCAAAATGCGACAGAAACTACCCTAAACATTGGAATGAAATCGTGTATTTTTAAGTCCGCCGTATCAGTCCACAAACTCCCTCACTTCTTTTGACCAAAGCAAATTGCATTGTCGACGGTGAAGTAGTACGACTACTGAGTTCTCATTTTTGTCAAAAACAACTGCAAGAATAATTTAAGAAAATACCGACCTGGATTACCGGGGATTTTATTACCCCGGGGGTAATATATTGTATCAAAATATATTATCAACACAAATGAGACAGAAACTTAACCGAAATCAAAGAACAACATGAAAAGATAAACACTAACATCAAAGGTCACCCTTCCTTCCCCACGTCGATCACATTTTCTTAAACACATACGTCACTGTCTCAAAACATAAACTGGAACAACAGCAATGATCGAACAATGGCTAACGTAGTAATTTCCCTTTTATCACACACTTTCACTACAGCAGAGTGTCGATATGTTTCTGTACATTCTGAAGAGTGCTGAAGAGTTCCACAAGTTCCTCGCGAGACATTTCAACTGGCTTCGAACCTTGGTCGGTAACGAGCTCCAGAATAGCCCTTGGTTGGCGCATTTTCGCACAATCTCGACTGAAAAGAATATTTACATATATTTTAGAAGTGCTTCTCGCAGTTTTACTTGTACGAAAGAGGGCCAAAGATCGATTAGAGTTTGTTCTGTTGCGGCAACCCTTCGCAGGTGCACGTATGCACTTGACGTGTCTCGAGCAAAAGGGACTCACCTTTAGGTAACGCTGTCATTTTTCGAAAATAAACGCACATGTTATGTGTTACAAATGTCATTGTCATTCCGCAAGTTTTATTAACATTGCAATTAGTCGCGTATCTGAGGAGGAGAGGAGGCGGAAGGCGTTCTTCAGGTAACAACTTCGACATCCTACTATTTTGGATTTACTTCTCGAAACTGTTGTGCAGGATGTGCATCAGAGAAATGTTTCGAAGAGAGAGAGTTTAGCAGATGAAGTATAACGCGAAAGAAATTAGCAATGGTCCCACTGAGGTCAGCAGATGTGCTGAGTGGACGGAAACAAAATCCTGTGGATTTATCCGATGGGGATTCTCCCATCGGATAAATCCACAGGATTTTGTTGAAGAATAACAAGGGATGAAGAAAAAAGAATTCAAGGATTCGCTTTTCCGTCATTTTCATTTCATGATCGGCCTTGCCTTCTAGGAGAACATTCTTCAGCCATCACAAAGTGCAAAAGCAGATGGATAAGTAGGCCTCGAAAACGTTCTCTTGCAAACTCCACTATTAATGAAACATTGGACGTTCTCCGTTACAGATGACCGCAGGTGTTCGTAGATGTGGTGCAAAAATTACCGCCAGCAGTGCGTCACGAAAAACCGATTTATCCATCCAAATCATGAACATGCTTCTTCATCTGTATTGAAAAACACGATAAACTGCCTGTTTAACACTGATTGTAACCTTTTCTGCTGCGATCCTTTATTCGGAGAATGAAGCAACTTCGAAATGTTAATTTTTCCCACCGCTTCAAGTAAGATGAGTGGGAAGGATAGGGAAGGGAGAGGAATTTTGGACTGGAAAGCTATGGTAACAAATAAAACTCCATCCCATCTTCGCGACTCTCATACACGGCCTTGAGGACGAGCTTTTGAACTTTTTGTCTAATGCGTTCTGGTCCGAGTGACTGCAAAACGATGCTCGAGGTCAGCGCTTCCTCTCAGCAACGCTCTTATCGTCTGATCACTTTACAGCTTTAGTAATGAGGGAAAATTTTGGTGTTTTTTATTCTCATGCTTTTTAAATGCACTCTTCTGAGCCAAGTTTTCTTTTATTCCTTCGGACACAAAGTCGTAGGCACGATTAAGGTCTATGAGCTTGTGCAAGCAAAAATCAAAAAACTAAAAAGCAGTTAGGTTCAGATAACAGAAATGAGCCTGAGCAATCATTCAGTAGTGCTGGAAGGTTTAGAAAACGAGAAATGGGGCCTGAGAGAGCAAAATAACTTTTGCAGGTATCTTTTTTGGGAAGGGCGGCAAAAAGCCATTTAAAGAGCACACTGTTTCCCGAAAGAGAAACAGTGCTATCTGGCGGAATGAGAATCAAAACGTTTCATGAACGATAGGCTCATTAGCTGAGCTGTATTAATGGTAGGCAAAATTTTAGCAGATGATTATTCGTAAGCTTTGCAAATCTCCTTGGATACAGCATTCTCCAGTTGAAACCTCCCAAAAAGTTGAGGGACGCAAGCTACAGGCAACGAAGGACGAGGCAACATGAGCACAGATGACAAACCACGTTGATGCTCAATCCCGCTACCGCTGTTCACCAACTTATATCCGCAATTACTCACCGATTCATTCTTCACACCACAATTCCACTGCTTTCCCTCTTTAATTTCCTTCTCCACTGAATAACATTTTGCAATCTCCTGTTTGCTAACAACTCATATTCTTCCCCCTATCTACTGTCTCACGCTCAACTCCACGACCCACGTTTAGGGCTTCACACCTCACAATACAAGCCACCATTAACCACTTCTCAATTTACTTCACTACTCGTTACTTATCTCCCCACACCTAGTCGGCAACCCACTCTCTATGAACTAACGCTGAGGTGTTGCAATTCACCATTCACCAACGTACACTGGTATCCGCTCAGCATCTCACATTTCTTTCTCAATAACACACCCTACCGCCTACCACCTTAAACTTAACCCTGCAAGTCAATAACAACCCTCTTTTTGTAACTCAGCTCACAACCTATTACACTAGAAAATCCCACGACAAAGCTTACATACCTAACTTGGAAAGCTCAGCTGATCAGATTATGAGCGCGGTGGAACTGGTTATGGTTGGTCGAACTGACAGAACTCTATTGAGTGCGTGAATTCGGAAAAGATGAACCGCATTAAACTATATTGTTGAGGTCTTCCTGCTGATAGTCTGCATTAATTTGCTGCCATCTCTATTTTCCGCAGCTCATCTGAGCTCTCTGCTACCGAATCACTCCATTATTCCACCACTTTTACCTGGCAACATCCATTCGTAACGTCCAATTAACATCAAGTAACTGAGGTCGACCCGAATATGATATGCTTCGGAGACGATCACATACAGCAATGCCACCCTCCGACCACACCCGCACCATCGTGTCGACGAGATCGCTTGCAAATCCCAACTGAAAGCATTGCTTGCAACTTCACTTAATCAGTCAGTAAGTTATTACCTAGTTCAAGGATGCTCGCATCCGCATTTGCAATTGATTCTAACCATGAGATGAATCAAGCAATCTTAGATTAAAAGAATTGCACCCTATACGTTTCCGATCATCACGTGATATAGACCAATCTACGTTCCATGCAGACTACCTTGCCTATAGCTCACCGTATGAGGAACATGAATTGCAATAAGGAAGAATTTTTTTTTTTTAAAGCAACAATAAAAAAGGACGATTACCTGCTCTAAATTTGCGATCAACGGCTCCAATTTCAGCTGGCGATATGCAATTTCACGCCAAAGTTGAACACATAGTGAGATCTAAAAGATATCCCCATCATATTTTATTCTACCTTATTGGAACAAACAACTGCCCCACATTGAAAAATAATAACTGAAATTTAAAAAGTAACAACTTTAGCACGCGAGAAGTGCACTTTATGGCAACAACATTTGCACAGGTAGTAAAAGGTTGCATATTTTGCAAGTGGCGTTTGAGCATAATTACAGCAATTAAGAATATGAGTCAAATCATTTCAGCTTCGAAGCTGAACATAACGGAGGTAACGTTTCTTATGTGCAAAATTTTCCCATCAAATTGGAAGAGCACTAGTGAGTGAAATGTTGACAAATACAAAGGACCCGCCGTTATCAGTGTTTATCACTTATGCGCACTTCAGCAAATTCACTTCGTAAAACGCATTTGTCCGAGGCTATCTGCGCGTATGATGTGTATGTCTCTGAAGTAGTTTCAACTAGAGGATCAATATCATTCAGCGAAATTAGGTCGGTCTAATGTATACACTAATAATGTACACAATAAAAAATGAAAAAAAAAGGATGAAGTTCTAAAGAAATTTCACGTTGATCGTTGATGCATCGACTTTGAAAGAAGTTGCAACCAGTTAAATAAGGAAAATTTCATGCGCCTTTCCGCATCTGTCGGTTATTCACTCTGGAAAGGTGAGGTTACTAATAAATGAATCGTTTACGGGATTTTGTTGCGACCGGTCAGCATCATTGAAACGTGATAACATTATCCACATATTTTCTAACAGCTTGTGGAATGGGTTAATCAACTCAGCGATGTGCAGATACGCATATCCTCTCGGCTCATCTGATAAATTTCTCCACTTTGTTCCCCACCTCCTCCTCTAGCACGATTTCGAGACCTGCGCGACCTTATTTTTGAAACTGAGGACTGCATCCCTGAAGTACCTGAGGCAGACAGAACTCAAATCTTTTCAAAGAAATACGGCATATTTTCCGCCATTACGAGAAAAGCACTTCGAGCTCGATAAATCTCACAACTGCCAATCATCCATATAATTTGGATGTCATGCGATCAAAATCAAAATGAAGTAATGCAAGGCCCATGGATCATGCGGGGATAATGCGCCGCCGAAGGTAAGTCAAAGGAGGTCAAGAGCATACAAGCAGATCAAGAGCATACAAGTATTCTAGCATGCATTGTGAGGCTCGGCTGAGGCAGAATAGGGTTACAAAAGGGGTTGATGTTCTTATGCATTCATTTTAGCTTCTAAATTGGCCTTGACAGCGAGTGGGTCCACGAGTGGCCGTTGGACTGCGCGAGGTGATCGGGGACAGTGTAAGCTGACTGCGGGATCATCCCGGCAATTCGGGCTGTCCTAGTGTCCCTCTATGTCTGTCACCTTATCGTAGAAATGTGATGAACTGTTCGTCTCTTATACCTGCCTTGTCTCGCTCTTTTCTTGACCGCGCTCGACAGAGGATGCAGATCCTTGTGGAATATGGGTGACTAGACGTGCCAAGGGAAGCTGACCCTTAAAACAACATCTCCAAGGAAAGGAAAAAAGTGGAGAAATGCAACAGATGAGCTGATACGACTGCACATTTGTTCGCAACTAACTCGACTAACCAGTTTTACGAATAACCAAAGAAATGGAGAAGAATATTTCGGGAGAAAATGGGAACACGAGTGCAAAGGAGACATACTCTTTCCGAGGTGTTCTTAAGTAAAAAATAGTTACTAATTATGTCAAAGAACGACTGACCACTTGATTAAGCTCGGTGGAGTTTTGCAATGCAAACGCAGTGACCAGTTTTTTGCGTTCCTCTTCGGTGAACAAAGAGTGTGCATCATCGATGGGCATTGCATCAAATATGCGATTAGAGAGCTGCGAGAATTTCCGTCGATCCAAATCATTCAGCAGTTGAATTGCTCTTTTTGAACACAAAGGTAGCTTCAACATCGACATCAGCCTTGTCTGAAATCAGTGCATCAACGATACGATCAATTATATACTCAAGGCTGATTCAGCGATGCTTACACAACATTTGGAAAATATATGGTAAAAGAGAGAGAGGGGGGAGGGTACTTTTGCAACCCACTCATTTGACCAACCGCTTCCACAGACTACGAACAAAAAAATGTATACAAGGAAAGTGTTTACATTCTAAGTAATCAGGCCTGTAGAAACTTTCCACAAAAGATGGATTTTTTGATCGTCGGATCGCCATAAAATGAATAATAAATCGGCGTGAAATGGAGAAACGACCGGTGTAAAGCGAGAACGTAAAGTGTTTAAAAAGCATGCAAATTACTTAGCACATTCATAAACATGTGTGAATCTAAGAAATTGAAAAACCACCGTGGAACATAATCCCGAGGGTGATCCCATAACGCAAGCTTTTCATCCGCCAAATTTTGTAGCTTTTGTTCCAACAGTTTCTCTCTTGAAACCGATGGGCATATAGACGGATCTAAAGACAGGTTTGAAGTTGCCATAGCGTGCTTTTGCACAGTTACTAGAGTGTGGAGGCACAGAGTTAGTCTCAAGAGGCATCAGTAGTTGCTTATCCCCCTCTCCGCTTCCCTCTCGTCACTTCCCCGCAATACTCGCAGTGGCACAACAACGTCTCTGCATTTCCTGAGTCCTCTCCGACGGTTTACCTCACTCATAAGACGGTTTTAGATTATTGGGCGGATACTTCGATCCGTTAGGTTGAAATAAAGTCGAATTGGTGCATCTTCTTAGCTCGACCTTTATTTTGAGCGAAATTAAAGTCGCAATGAAAAGATGCAGCAGACTGCCTGCCGGAGTTAGTTGTGTCCAAATAAACAAACTACAAGGATGGCTAACAAACGTTTAACACCCTTCTTATGAAACTAAGTTATAAAGGAGCTGAACTAAATGACTCATTCAAAAAACCAGTCCTTGCCACACAAAACCTTTAAGTCCCATTTAGATCGGGGTCGACGCACTGGTGTGGGTAACATTAGCCACAAGCGCACGCGCACAGGAGAGACGGAGAGAGACCGCGCGCGTCATTGGAAAGCGGCGCGGCAGTGGTCACTCGGCAATAAAATTGTCGCAGTAAATATGAAAATATACCGTAAGGAAACAAAATTCGAAGGACGAGTTTCAACACATTTTAAAGAGCATTGAATGCTCTATCAGAATCATTAATAAGCTGAGACAAAAACAAGAACTTTCCTATAAGATCAATTTCTTATGTGACGCGCAATTGACAAAAATTGCATGGTCATCGATATATCAGGGCCTATAAGTGTATAAAGGAACAAGATTTGGGAAGAATGACTAGGCAGACCTTAAAGAGCATTAAAAACTCTATCAGAATCATCAATAAGCTGAGACAAAAACAAGAACTTTTCTATAAGATCAATTTCTTATATGACGCGCAATTGACAAAAATTGCATGGTCATCGATATATCAGGGCCTATAAGTGTATAAAGGAACAAGATTTGGGAAGAATGACTAGGCAGACTTAAAGAGCATTAAAGAGCTGAGACAAAAACAAGAACTTTTCTATAAGATCAATTTCTTATATGACGCGCAATTGACAAAAATTGCATGGTCATCGATATATCAGGGCCTCAAGATTTGGGAAGAATGACTAGGCAGACCTTAAAGAGCATTAAAAACTCTATCAGAATCATCAATAAACTGAGACAAAAACAAGAACTTTTCTATAAGATCAATTTCTTATATGACGCGCAATTGACATAATTTGTAGACTCGAAGTACATGCGTTGCAGAGACTGACGTATGTTGACACTGCTGACGTATGCGAGCGATTTAAGAAGGCAGTCGCTCGACGAATCACCGAAACCCCATCACTGACTGGAAATGGCAACAGGTGTCGTTTCTCAACAAGATCGTCGGTCCCTTCTAGAGATGTGAAGCAAACATCTGAAATCTCAGATATGATAGGATCAGGGCGAAAAGACGCTATATAAGTAGCGAAAGTTTTGTGTTGCTTCAATTACGAGCGCTTAACGAGTGATCCTCTCTCTGTCTTGAAACATCGCGAGTTTGGTGCTACTTCAATTGTGGAAGAAATCAGAGGTGTGCTGTTTGTGTTTGACGAGGTGGCGAGGAAAAGGATGCAAGGAATATGGCCTATCGAGACAGATGTAGCTGTTTCTTCGAAGTATCCCTGTCAGCCGGAACAGGCGCAAAACAAGGGGATATTTGTTCCCCGACATCCTTATCAACTCTCGAAGGACTCTTGAGAAAGATGGAGACTGCAGATGGTTTCAATTTATTCAGCAAATAACTCTAAATGCTTCTCTTTGCGGACGAAGTTCTACTGGTTGCCGATCACCCAAAAAACTTGCAGTATTCACTGAACGAGGTCAACAAGAATGCCAAGAAAATTGGGCTCAGCATTTGCAAATGTAAAACGAAGTGGATGAAAAATACACTCTGTCGTTAGTTTCCCATGAAGCTCGACAGTGAAAATATCGAACTTGTGGAACATTTTCTACAGTTAGGATAGACTTGCAGATGAGCGGCGATTTGGGTCAGGAATTAAGCAGATGAAAAAGAGCGCATTGGCTATTATTCGCCAAGCTCAACGATGTCTATTGCGACCCAATGATAAAAATGTCCGTGGAGAACTCTTCACTTCGACGGCCATCCCTGTTCTTCTGTGAGGAGCGAAACGTGGAATACCACACTCGCTGAAGAAAACAAACTAGCAGCGACCCAGCGAACAATGGAAAGGCGAATGGAAAGTATCAACAAACTGCAACACACCACAAACGAAGAGTTGCGTTCTGGACCCGCATTGAAGGATATCACTGAAGAAATGTACAAACGAAAACTAGGGTGGGCTGGTCACGTAGTCAGGTTAAACGACTATAGATGGACTAAGTAAATCCTTTAGTGGTAACCAAGAGACGTAAAACGATCACGCGGCAGACCGCAACAAGGGGGAAGACCCGCTGAGGCGTCTATATGCAGTTACTTGGATGCGGAGGGCTCAGGATCGCTATAGGTGGGGGAGTTGACAGCTGCATCGATGGGGGGAACGATGAAATCGACGAAATAACGGCTGTTTAAAGTATTCAAAGTAAAGCAGCCTTGCCAGACTCTATCCGTAGCAGTGCACCTATAGATGTCTAAGTCGAAGCATAGCGCTGCAGCCATTGAGTCAATGTCGGCTCCCCAACGCAGCGTATCTACAGTGTTCAGCGCTGTGTCCAGTTTCCATTACAGCACTTCGCCCACACTGTTATATGTGGCCGTGGATATGAACATTTCTGAAATCTACTCACACTCATTTATGATCTGAACTCTCATTTTAAAGGATTGTTTAGGGATTCCTCTGAAGCAGTGAACTGTTTTGTAACATTCAAAACAATAACTATCCAAAGCTCAGTCTTGTGCGATATGTGAAGGTGATGAGAATCGATCGGATATCTGGGTGATGATGTCCCGTTCCCTTGATGCAACACGCGAGTGCTCTGAAAGGTCGAAATGAATCGCTCGCTATCTAATGCTAATGCCACATTCCACTGCTAGGAGCCTTTCCTGTGCGAAATAAGCATGCCTGGAGCAGCCTTTAACATCCAAACTGCACTGTGCAAAAATGCCTGCCCATTAACTTCCTGAAGGGTGAGCACTGCATGCGGCTCATGCTGTTAACAAGCTTCCGATCCACTTTAGTCGACTTAATAATAGGTTGCATTGTCGAATGCGCAAATTTTGTTTCGACAGGCTGTGCCCTTGGAACGCTTCGGATGCGAGAAACTGCTTACCATGATGCTGGGTGTAAAAACAATTGCAATCACCTCTGACTGCACCGTCGCTCATTCTTCTGGTTTCCTGAACGACCTGGAATGAACGCGAGTCGGTGGACAGGTAACTTGCACGTGAGGCAAGTACTTCTTCTAAACGTTATTCAGCCATTCTAGATTAGTGGCTCTAAACGAGTGCTCTTGATATCCCCATCTTCTTTACGATCTCTCCCGCATCTTACGAATTGGCTTCTTTGGCTAGAGTTGCGCACTTCAAATGACTGCTTACATTGAAGGTTTCCTGCTTTGTAATCACCTGTGGTCGCCTGCCATGTAATTCGCAATTCTTCGAATTGGGAGCATGTCGCCTTCGAGCTGCTTTTTCCTTCACAATCCTGACTTGTCTAGTCGGAGAGCAAGTGCTGCATGCAATCAAACTATGTCAGTGCAATTAACTAGACGCTGAAAGCGCCGATTGGCTTTTTACCATCAAACGAACTTAAAATGCCCGTTATCGGTATGCCTACACGGGAAAGAAATGAAGTGATGGAAACCTGGAACTGTCGAACTGAAGAATTCATAACCGGTGCATATAACAATCGCACGAAAGATCCATTCATGAAGAGTCACAGGGAGTTTAATGCAACTTAAGAACGACTGGGTCACTTCATTACACCGTCGAGGGTCGATTCATGAATTCAGTTCACCAATACGAACACAGTGTCTCGAATGCACGAGAATAATACATAAGATAATGCATAACGCGACAGTGAAATTTATGGCAACTGCGCGTCATATAAGAAATTGATCTTATAGAAAAGTTCTTGTTTTTGTCTCAGCTTATTAACGATTCTGATAGAGCATTCAATGCTCTTCAAAATGTGTCGAAATTCATCTTTCGAATTTTCTTTCCTTACGGTATATTTTCATATTTACTGCGACATTTTATTGCCGAGTGACCACTACCGCGCCGCTTTCCGAGGACGCGCGCGGTCTCTCTCCGTCTCTCCTGTGCGCGTGCGCTTGTGGCTAATGTTACCCATACCTCACTCGGCACTTAACGGTAAAACGCGGATGCGCAATCTGCGGTGTAGCTCGAAAAACGAGTAGAAGGAGGCCTGAGCGGAGGTTCAAAAATTGCGTCCTTTTTTACTAACGGAGTCGTCCCAGCTTTTTATTGGTTTATCACTCCCTAGTCCAAGTTTCTTCAACGTGTGTGAGTGTGCTGTGTTTCATCATCTAGGATCCGAACATTGATCCGAAGTCCTGCAAAAGCTGCTGCCACTGCTTTGACACGTTTAGCTTGGGCAGTGCCAGATCGCTTAGGTATCTGGATAGTCGCAGCTTCCCCCGAACCTCAAGCATCCAAGTGATCTTGGCGGGGAGGGGGGACCTGGAATGTTGATTACCACTGTCGATTATGGCTTTATTTCGTCCCCCTTCCCCTCCGAAGGCGCTAATCGCCGGTGGATCGCCATTCGTTTTTGCACCCTTAGATTAGTTGTGTGCTCCAACTCCTAAAGGTCGTATAGCGCCTGATGTTGATGCTCAGGTTACATAACGCCCGCCTGGATTTATTTCAACCCTAAACGATGTTTCACCTGTCTTTTCGCCACTCCCCCGTGAAGTCGTCTTTCTATCATTGAAGCGACAACTTTACGGGAAGTGTTGCTCACTGGAAGCTTTCTATCACTTGTGATAAACTCAGTGCATCGACCGGTAGGAATGTATCAAAAATGATGAATCAAAAAGAGAATGTAATTTATAGCGAAAATTTATGCAAGTGTAGTTGGTTGAGTGCCGACTTTGGGAGCAGCGGACCATTAAATGCTAATTAAATGGGCAAGTAAGCGAACAGATGAACAAACGTAATCTCGAGCATTTTGATTACACAGATGTTTCGGGGGCCACAGCCATAGACGCCGAAATGACGCGCCACTTATGCGACTTCGTTTAGACCGTCGCGTGCGAGAAAAATCCTTCATTTCCCTGACTGGTGTCGCCTAATTACTAGTTAGGTTTTCTTTGTGCTTTTGAACGCGAAGTGTCTCTCTTCTCGAGGTATCACAGCTCGAGCTCCTTGTCGCATCCGAGAAAACGCATACATCAAATTCAGCTTATATAATGTACTGACACTAATCTGTTCGGTGTTTCTGCTTCTAAAAGTCACCTTTGGATAGTCGAGCATTTCGCCTCATTTCCTCCTTCTTTCAATGGGGGAGGGGTGGGGGAGGATAGAATCCGAAAGGGGACAAGTTATTGCCAAAATTCAGAATAGTAGTTGTTCTCTAGGGCGACATTTCGTTTTCGGTCACTCTAATATGCCCCGTCTTCTAAGTTTCAACTTCAGATGCTAAACAGAATACGAAATTCCTTTGAAAAGTTTTTAAAAAAATGCAACATCCGTATCTGTTGGCAAAGCACAAGGTACACACTATGGTGAAAAATTCAAATAATTGAAGCTTTTTTTGCACACCGAACCATTTTCACACGTCGAGGGGACCTTATGAACCGTTGGAAATAAGGATTACACTTTCGAATCTGTGAATACCGACATATTTGTTCAAAATTTAAGAACATTGGCTCGCACTTTTTTCGTCATAGCGAGAACTGAATATTGAGAGAAAGATTCTTTCTGCTATTTCCGTACTTGAAGGCTGTTGATAATGTCAAAGCGTTTGCGTTCCTTTGTTCTGTTCGCATCAATCGTTTGATCATCTCAGTCGTGCAACTGTCATCGACTGTTATGCAAATTTGCAGTGCATAATGACATTGCTAGAGAACGAGCATTTTCTTGTGGAATTGGCGAAGATGTTCCAGAGGGCACGTCTTGGAGGACCGCAATCGGTTACAATTACTCTCAAGCATTGTAAGTGCTCGATTTCATATATATATATATATATATATATATATATATATATATATATATATATATATATATATATATATATATATATATATATATATATATATATATATATATATATATATATATGCTGAATGATGAGCTTTCTTTCGTGCTAGGGGTTTAGCCGGAAACAGTGGGAAGAAGAACCTCTAAAATTTGAAACAACATGCAGGAGGAGGGGGAATGTGGTTAGTCCGAGAAAGAAACAGAGCGGAATTGAGTGGTGTGAGGTGCCACTTCCGATAGCTTCTCACCAGCTCCAAACAGTTCTATAGCAGTATCGTTCTTTCACAACTTGAACTTCCTTGAAAATGCTGTTATATGTCTCATGGTTCCATATTAAGCATTGTATTCTATAGTAGCATCTAGGAAACGGCAGGACTTTCTGAAAATTGATCTGTCCGACGCGCGGGAGGGGGGGGGGGGGAGGAAGGGGCGAGAATTTAATTTTCGCATGGCTCAACAGCCTGTTTTCTTGATTTTTTCCTATCCACATACTAAAGTTGTTTAGAGTATGTGCTTAACTGTGTAAAGCTATTAGGTTATTTCAGAGGTACCAGAAGGAGAAATGAGTGCGTGTGGGGAGGGCATCTAAAAACTGCGGAAAATGGGATTGGAATGGAGGATACCAAAAAAGCTATGAGGCGCGAACAGATATTCTTGACTTCGTGAAGTGCGAGAAGATTAGGTGAAGTGCTATTCGCGGTAATAATGATTGATTCCCTGAAGCGGGAACAATTTTTAAGCGCAGATAAAAAGCTTTCTCTCTACCAACTCCGGTTCCTTTGTATCTCTGGGATTCTACGGATGGTTTAACGTAGAAAACCGTTGAGTTTCGCAAAGCTTAGTGTCTGTTTAATTAAACATTAAGCGCAACCTCAAGGTGTTGTTGAATAGGTTTTTTATTTGAAGATGATGGTCGCACGAAACCGCATCCAAAGACGACAACGGCGTTGCATTCACCTAAAGGAGAGGATTTATGCTTGTTCAGAGCAAAATTAGGCGATAAGAAAATTAGCACAGTGGTTTGTTCCTTTACTTTTTGATATTCCCACTTAAAATGTCGAGTTGTCAGCAATCGTTTCACCTATGCAAATAAAGTGAGTCGTGTTTTCTGTGAACGCACAAAGAGGGGAAAGAGATCAGTGATACTATGTGAACGTTATAAGTGAAGAACACAAAAAAAAAAAAAACGCAGCATGTGCCGCCTGCAGTATTATATGAAACCGCACAGCTGAATGCACGAGTCACTGAGAACGCTAATTGCTGAGTTGGTTTTCTGAAGTCTTTAAGCTGTCACGTTTTTTAAAAACTGTGTGAGGTGCTAAACTAGTAGGTAAGGCATTTTATGATACTCAGTTATGAGCATGTTGCTAAATTGTAGGATGACATAAGCAGTTTTAGCAGTGATGAAGTTATTTTCAAGCACATCATTTGTGTGCGATCGTGCACGCAGATGGTCCATTTCAATACCGACCGGTTCACCAAATGAAGCTAAAGTTAGTGCAAAAAGCGCATACAAATTTAAGAGGAAGGATCGAGGGGATAGAGGTTACCTGAGGTGAAGGATCGCAGAGATAATATTAATGATGACATCAGTGGTACCAATAATAACAGTAATAATAAAGCAGTAATAGTAACAATAAAAACCATAGTGACAAAAGATGATGACAACAAGGGATTCGCTTTTTATCCTGGTATTCAGCCAGATGGCCTACAATGACCATAACTGTGCAGAAATATTTCGCTTTTTTGATTGCACTTTGTCTCGCATACTGCGGCGGTACCGGGTAAGGCCCAACTCCATTCTTTCATCCTGGACCAACCACTACCCACCATTTAAAAATAGCGCTGTTTCCCAGTGCATCGGTGGGACGCTTATCGTAAGAGTTTTGATGAAGTGTTAAGAACTTTTCACCCCTGCCCCATGCGCAATGAGATGCATACTTCATCTTGCATATATTTTCTTGCTGATATTCTGTCCGGTTCCCACATGTTTCTTCGGGGCCCTTTATTCTTTGGCAGTTATGGCTTTGTTCTTTTATCATTTACTTGTAATATACAGGACACTGTTTAACGTTGTTGGTTAACGGACTGATTCATCTTGGCGGATAAAGTTTCATTGCAGGTACACGCGAAGGAAGTGAACAAGTTTCAGCTGGCTTATGCAGCTGTTCTTAAGTCAAATATGGACAATTTGAAGAAACGTGAAAGAAAGACGCCTGGTACCGCTATTGGAAAGCGCAAGACGGAAGCCAGAAAAGCAAAGAAAGCGCAGTAGTGGCCAGAGTTTATATCTTTATTTATTACTTACTGCTGTGATTTTGCATCCACATTGATTTGTATGGGTGTATCAATGTGTTTTCTTTATATCAGTGAATGGATCGTGAAGGGAGTCTAAAACGTAGTCACCGCTGGCTCGTTTGTACTTGTCTGACGATTAGCTTCGACCAGATGAAAAATATCACCATTCCGCGTTGATACTGTTTTTCTGAATTGTATGTTTTCTTTCGGTGCCGTACATCCCTGGGTTTTTATTTGGGTTTGCGCGATATTTATGTTTGTGCTCGAAGATTTTTTCAGCATGGATTTTTGAGAAATGCTTGGGGTGTTTTGTGTTGTTCGTATTGTTAGTCATTGATTGCGGTTTTTTTATTTTTAAGACGATCATAACAGTGTATTTTATAATGGTGCAGAAAGTTTTCATATTTCCCGAAATTAGGCGTTATATTGGTTTGAAACTTCTGAAGCGATGGATGCTTCTATGTTGACACACAGCTGGCAGTAATTAATCGCGTGTCTCGTCACGAACATTTCAATGTGGGAGTTGCTCACTGTTCATCTATTCATGTGTTCGCCTTGTTTCGCTTTACTGAATTAGATAGATGCATCCTCTTTATTTTGTGAATTACGTTTTAGGCGATTTGGCAGTGAAATTCGACGTTTCCAACTCAGCATAACAATTCATTCTCACGTAATCTCTGAAGAAAAGTCCCGTTCTTACAGGAACGTTTCTGGATTTTCATTGCTTTTCATTGTTCTCTTTGGTATGCGATTTTGTCTGTTTCGGGTGAAATATTATTTATTGTTTTGATTCTTGTTATTTGTCTTCATCGTTTATTTATCTTCTTGTTTATTCATTGCCCCAGGCGAATAAATGTATTCATAATTTTATGTGAGATGCATAAAACTGTCTTAGAAGGGAGCGAACGAAAAGGAAAAAACATAGATTTGCGACAGGCGGCTGGCCTAAAGATTGCACGAAGATCGAAGCAAAATGCATAAAAATGTGCAGAACTATCATCGCAAAATGTGAGCAGTCGAGATTTAAAACAGTACTTTTTAATAGATTCGGAGTCAAAGTGCTCTGGACGTCTCACGCGATCTTTAACATTATTTGCTTTTCAAGGCGGTAATGAAAGCGATGCAAAACATTGTGTATGATGTAGGTGCTAGTGGTCACTTATTGCAAACTGCACCACGCAAATAATATTGGTCCGTTTTCATCGTAGGTGGGTCTCAACTATATTAATCAAGCAGGCGCTAAAATTTGTTTCGCCAGTAGCGACAATTTATAGTCATATCCTAATGTGGAGTTAGGGCTGCATTCGTAATTTAACATGCATATATATATATATATATATATATATATATATATATATATATATATATATATATATATATATATATATATATATATATATATATATATATATATATATATATATATATATATATACCACCCTATTATAAGACGACATCAAACACAATGCCATTCCTAAAACCACCCACAGTAATAAGCAGAGTGTTCGTCACCGCTAATGCTAAATAAAAGTCGGTGAGAAACGATTCTATTGAATCCTGTTTGCTGCATGCTTCGCACAATCATCACTCCAGGGTGATCCATGTGCGCTGCGAACGATTTCGGTAATCGTAACGGCGGATGTAAATCTACCGTTTCAGTGGCGACGTAACCAAGAATGCGTCTGTTTGAAGATCCCAAAAACATAAATCTCCGTTGGCTTTGAAAGTGCCATTGGTACTCTCAGTAACATCATTCATCAAGGAAAATGGAAAGTATATCACCACAATGTGGTGACATGCAAATGATGCAATCGTAGTGCATGCACGATACTATCGCGATTGCTATAGGGAAGTCGCGAAATTATGCATTCACATCAACGCTGTTGAAAACCCAGCTCCATGAGCGGTCAGGAAATGTCATCGATGTGGCCCAATGAAGTAGGCCCAAGAGTATGAAAACAAGCGCATTTCACGTGGCCAGCTTATTAGCCCAAAGGAGGCATCCGTTCCATGCGACTGTTGCAGCTGAAACAGCTTTATTGACAACTCCGAACAATTTGCGTACAAAACAAATGGTTTGAATGTTTGCCCAATATACAAAAACATACGAGTTCAGGTATGAGAGAATATAGTCACCTATCGTGTACGGCAGCACTGATTCGATCCACTTGCAGTAACGCAAACGGTGAAACCGCGGGGACAAGCACATTCTGTTTCGAGCGTTGATGGGAGACACTCTGTTGTTGACGACTGTGCGGGCACGAGTGGTGGGAATTGTTCTGGGACAGGCGTAGGTTGGAGCTGAATTGAAACAGGTTTTGGTGCAACTGATAGGGGCTTTGGCTGGTCATGAATGCATTCTGCATTGCACATTGGAATGCAAGCCGCGACACATTCATTTGCCGGCTGTTGTAGGGTCGACGTCCCACTCCCGGACATCGGAACATATGTTGCGGCTGGCGTGGAGTACATAGGAGATTCGATAACTCGAGATATTAGGCGACTTTGCTGAGTGCACTGAATGCTGCAAGCAGAGATACAAGCGGGAACGCACTCTGTTGCTTGTGGCATAATTTTAGGAAACTGAGGCAATTTTTGAACACCCTGTGAAGGTGTCATCGAGCTGGTTCGCTGAGGCAACGTGGGGTAGAGTTCTTGGGAGATCAAAGGCTTGGATCCATCTGCGATGATGGAACCTGGGCCTCCAATCACACCCTGTGATGGTATCACCGGCATAGTTTCCTGAGGGACCATAGGACCAGGTCGTTGAGATATCACAGGAGCAAGCTGTTCTCCTATCACAGGAATAGGACCTTTAGTCACATGAGACGCGATCGACTCCTGGCGGACACACTGCGGTGTGCAGGATGGCATGCAGATTGGTTTGCAAGCAATATCTGTGAGTGTGACGGTTCCGCTCACACTTTCCACTGACTGAACGAAATGTTGCGATTGAGCTTGAAGGGTGGCTGTGTTTCCAATAAGAGGTATATCCGGTGTCTGTTGAGATGATCCTGGACGAAGATAGATCGGCTGACTGTTCCATAGCACCGGTTCGTGAGGCGGCTTTCCTGCTGATTGCGCACTGAAATGAAGGACGGTAAACGTAGCAGCTGAATCTTGCAGCATTTCAGAAGAAAAGAACATTTCATACAGAAAAACTACAAATCTCTTTATTCCTACAAAATGCTCTCAAGACTGCGACGAGGGTCGAGATGTATTTTGCGCCACGTTTCTTTCCTTGCGGTTCTGATTTGAAAAATGCGTTCTAACATTGAAATCTCGAAGGATAATACCAACCATGATTGCTGGCAGTACTGATCGCAACGTTGTGCCTCGCTCTGCACACAATTCTGCACACAGTTGTTGACGCAGGGCGGTGGTTGCGCTTCAATTGGATACTGCTGAAGGAGCCAGTGAATTAACATCGTTGTGACGGTCTTTGATGAAAAAATTGAAAGACAAAATGATAGTTCCACCTTCATTAGGCCAATGCTGTCATTTATGAAATGGTGATACTATTAAAGCAAGAAACCGTTCACTCATGGCTGTGCTCAGGAAGAGTTGCTATGGTAATTCCCTTTCCAAATGTAAGCTGTAATATGGCCGCATTCCCCTCGGAGTTATTAAGCCGATACTTGTCTTCTCCTTACTCTCAAGAACTTTTTCTTGGCAAAACCTTCTCGTTGCCATGTGACAAACCTTACCCCTCTTCCGTTTTTGCATGCACAGATGTTTGGGTCGGCACAATGTCGTTTCCTAATCACTTGCTGGCGATTTAACCATTACAGAACGTTTGCCTTCGGACTAGAAGTGTCGGTATAGTGGAAGGCCAATTGCAGTGCAACACGCAGTACAGCGGCTTCATAACGAATGAGATACAAGACTATCTAGACGCCTTAATCGAATCTACAGATAAGTTCAGAAAAGCGATTACTTCTGGTTAAATGGTAAAGGAGTCTAAGCTAATACCTGGGCGCAGCCGATGAAAGGAATGGCCACAAAGGCGTAGAGAGCACTGAGCAGACTGAACATATTGTTGATGCTGGCAGATTGCTAGAAAGCATTTTATAGGCAGGGGGGTGACTGGTTTGATAACTCTAAACGAGTGGACAAACACACTCCATTGCTGTTAGAAAAAGTGTTCAGAGAAGATTCACTTCTGTTGGGCGATTACATTGTTGTAACAAAAAAGGTGCATCGAGGTATCTCATTGTAACGTTGGTTGGCTTTTCTTTCTGCTCGCTCTCTCTGCGACATTTACCAACCTTAAATTTCCTCCACCGTTAGTAGTTGAAATTTTAAATAACAAAATTATGCGACGCTTGAAAAATTGCACGAAATGTGTGGAAGATTCTTGTGGCCGGGAATCTGCTCAACTTGACACTTTCTGCAGTGAGCTTCCCTTATGCAGTGTTGAATGACCCCTTTAGGTGTTTTTATCGCTTGTTTCCAAATTTCCTCATCAGCGTAACAAAAAATTACATTGTCCATTGATTATTTGCTTAAAATGTAGTCTATAGGAGGCGATAAGTTATTAGCAGCGAGCTGTCTAGCTATAAACGATCGGGCATAACTCATGGAATAAAGGAAGTAGAGTCAGAAGCTTGCTGAGAGCCCTCGAACCGTCAACCTCAAGTTGTGCTGGGTTCACGACACTCAAAGGGACAAGGAAAAACCGAAATTCCAAGTGGAACAGGCACAACGTGAGAAATCGCCAGAACCTAGGAGTAAACGTTGATTATTCCACCAAGCAAACAATCCTCAGTCATTTGGATCATTATCTCGAGCACTTTATCTGCCTTCGCTGTTCTTCAACTGCCACCTTCTGTGTGTACTCATTTTCGAAGCTTTCCGCATAAGAAGTCGTTTTCAAAGAAGGTGCGAAAAATCACCTTGCCGATCACTTGCGGTCAAAACACTGAGAAAAAGTCGACTATACAATATATAAAATGTCTCATCTTATGTCAAGACTCACTCACTTCCTAATGAAGGCGTTTTCCGTGTGCATCTTCGAAAGTTATGGCTGTTCTAATTTCGAGATGGCAGCACCAAAAGGTGCAACCAGGGGTAGGGCCAGGGGTAGGGTGGCTGCCTGTTGTCCCTTCCTCCTGTCCCCATAAAATTTCGAGAGCTCATTTTTGCGAATATAAAGCAGGGAAAGATTACAGAGCATTTCACAGAGAAGTTATTTGGATACATTCTGAGTTAAACTTCCAGTCTTCTAGAACTCAGAAACGGGAAAGTTTGTGGCGTGTCAGACTCTGAGCCTCATTTTCCTCTTCCTTTCTTAGAAATTTTCGCTGATGTTCCCTTCGACTATTTCTCTCAGAAATTCTTCATGCTGTGCGTTCGGCCGGCGGTCAGGTTTTTGACCTAAGAGAGTAACTCATCAATTATTCCTCTTTATTCCTCGAGACTTTTTTTTCGTTCAAGCTTCATCTTGAGATATTGGCACGGAAATGGCATTTTCATTGTTGTCACTGTTTGTTAGGCCCCTCTGTGGTGGCTTCGAAGGAAATTTCTTCCTGCACCAAGTTTCATTTTATTATCTAAGTACCCTTCTTCCTTTAACTCACACTCCATTTGCCATTTATGTAAATAAACGTGTCCTTCTTTGCCTCACTCACCGATTTCTATCGTTTTGTACATTTGCAACATTTTACAATTCCTTTGCATTGCATTCTATCTTCGAGATATTGACTATGCAATGACACATCTTTTCACTTCATTCCTTCACACTGATGTTTTGTAATTTTCTTCACTATTTATTATTACTTTCATTTTTCGTACTTTCGAGCGATAAATGCTTATTTCTAAGTTGTCATTACGATATCGCTGTTAAGTTGTAGTTGGAGCTTCACACTGAGATTGGCCGAGAATTTGGACCACCGTTAACTTTTACTAAAATTCTTTTGTTCATATTGTCTTTGAGGCTTCAAGTGGATTTGACGGCTCCTGTGAACTTGGGTATGGGTATGGCATGAAAGGTGTGCTCACATTCCTTTCAGCGGTGGAGAAGGGATCATTTATTGTTGCAATTACAAGCCACTTTGAGAGAGCCAAGGAAAACGCTGCCTCAGGAAGAATTGTTAATTGCACCGGGAGACCGTTAGTGAAGGAATTCGTCAAAATGGACGGTTTGGTACCGGCAGGTTCTGTGAGATGAAATGGCTGCTTGGTGCCTTGTCAGGGCTGAATTTTGGGGTAACTGGAGGAAGGGGCTCTCATATCACGAAGAATTGGATGTGACGTAATTCGCTTCCTCTAGAAAATACTCTTTCAGTGTGGGCATTCCGGCTTTCCAGTTGCTTTCGGCCAACTCTTTCATTCACTCCCCAAGTACGTCCTCAACAGCTCCTAGTCTTCCCTTGATGGGGGTCTATTTCGAGTTCTCATTCGCCGAGACGTATCGTGGTTCATTCGTCAGCAATGCAGAGTGTTCATGTTCTTCTTTACCGCCTTGGTAAGGCGGTGCGCCCGTGTATTTTCCGTCTACCTCCATAGCTAGTTTTTTAGTGAATGGGCTAAGCTGTTTTGTAGAGTTCGCAGTGGAAAGGGACGCTTAACATAGACGGGAAATCCCCGTGTTACGGAACAGAAAAAGCGACTTAAAACATGGAAATCTAACCATCGTAACCGTTGACTCCCAAAACAATTTCGAAGCGGAAACATCCACTTGAAACAAATATTGAACCTCTTTTTCAAAAAGTAAGTAGCACAATGCTGAAAATCTCTCTTCTACTAAAACATACGAGAAATTTCATGCTTCTGCAGTGTGCTTAACAGCCATTCTGAAAGCGTTGCATTCATTTCCAAAGAATTTCGGAATTCAAGGAAAAAACTTTGTGCATCTTTATTTGATTGCGTTCGATTTGGCGTCCGTGCGAACTTTATAGCGAACGATCATTTAATGGACATTGTTGGCACATTGTGCAGAAAATAAACTAAAGAATTTTGCGAATGCCTTCAAATAGAATGATCGAGATTACATCAAAGAATGAAAAATGAATGTTCCTATGTGTTAGATCTCGGGTTGTTCTGAGGTGTCTAATTCGTGGATAAGTATGGTACTTGTCGTAAACTCCACTTGAAAAAAGCGCCACCATGGAATACGACACCACTATGTTAAGATTCTATAAAAGATGGGCTTCAGATCTGCAGACTGAGGCACACTTTCGGCACTTCCTATAAGGAGAAATTTCAGCAGATATGTCTGTGGTTGAGGTTAATCGCTATGGTTTTTCATCTGATGCCACTCCGAGTCAACCTCTCAAACATTTAAGGTAGTTATTCGGCGGCACAACAATGCTTCTAAATAGAAAGTATTAAATGCTCAACCTGCGAATATACCGCCCAACTAAGACGAGATGGAGGGGCGGGGGGGGGGGGGGGAGCGCGTGGGAGTGCTAAATAAAATGGAAACACAGGTCACTCTTCGGTGAAACTCGCAAGCAGTCTCGGAGATCATTTACCTCTGCACTCCCTCAGTTTTTAAGCCCTCATTGGCATCATATAGTGAGATAGTAATGAGGAATGCATTCACAGTTAAGCTGCATAGAAATAAATTTTTACTGAGCAGTCGGTTGTGTTAAAATGAAATCCTCTCGCAAAGTACACTTCGTCGTCGACTTTTATTTTTTTAAATAATATTGATTTTGATGAATCTTCGTTATTTTTTATGTGAAGCTCGCATTAGTATCATATACTTCTATAAGGAAGGAAACGCGCTATTTTTTAATGCAAATGAAGGAAATTGACTTGAATAATGCATATCGAATTTGTTGGACATCGTGAGTGCAGTACGATCATATATTTAACTGGTTCTTCAAATTGTTTTCATTTTCTGTGAAACATCGCTCCCAATTATAGACCACTGCAATATTGGCAGTGAATATTAAAAGAGAATGAGACGTGCCAACCAGAAATATCACTGACTTATACATCACGTTGATGACGTTGATGAGCATAAGTCGAAAACGTCAATAAAATTCATAATGACGTCACCGAATAGTATAATATAGTATCGGAATATACATGAGCATGCTGTGGGTGACGATTCTCTCAATGACTGACATGCACACTTTTGTAGAATGCTCGACTCTATGAGTTCGTAGAGATTTTCTAATTTGAACTTTAGAGGACGTTTTGCCTCGAAAGATAGTTGGTTATTTTTGCTGAATTTATTCAGTAATTGTTAGTTTTTGGTATAAAACGCTCTATTTGAATTATTGCTGCTCGAAATCTTAAATCAGGTTTCCCTCATATTTAACAGCCTATTTGAGTATCTCCTTGTTGATAAACGCTATCGATTTATCGCTGAAGCGAACTATCGACTTTTATTTACAAGAGGTATAACGAAATTTCTCTCATGTGCTTGTAATTAAATATTTTCGTTGGGGAACGTATTGGACATTGCCCTCCTATGGTCGTTCATCATAGTAATCACTGCTATATGGAGCATCGGTAGTGTTCAGTGGCATTCTTCACGGACATGAGGAATAATCTGCACGCGGTATCAATGGCGCAATTTTTTCAAAAGCACATCTCACTGATATAACTTTAAATTTGAGCAAAAATGTCACGGATTTCAGCTCTCTTGCGTATTCGTGCCGGCTTTATATGCTGTCCACTTTCCGGTTAAGTCTTGACCACAGGATCAAATTTCAGTAGTAAGCATAACATTCTGTCTTCATTTTCTTTTCAGCAGCTGTTCACGGGCACCAATGAACTACACTACTTAAAGGCACTTACTTAAGACCTCTCGTAGATGGTTCCGGAAGGATGTAGGCTAAGTGAACTCTCGTTATTTACATCGGAGCAGGTTGGGAGGGAAGTACTCTTTCAATAAATACAGACTCTTATTATTCCATCACTGCTTATTCCTGCTTTCTTCCTCCTTTGTTATTGCTCCTGAGAACTTTGTCCAATGAAGCACTTGATGGTGCATGGTACCGTGATGCCTCTGCCGTCTCTTAAATGCCTTCAACATCTTGACAACCAATTTTCTTTCATTGTTTAGTTAATTTATTCATTGTATATGATAAGCATAAAACGGCACTTTCGTATCACTGAGTTAAATTCCCAATTGTAAAAAAATGACAGAATCCTCAATTCTTTGGACAAAGATTGAAAGTCCTCTTTGTTTTTATTTAAAATTTCTCCGAAAGATTGTTTTTTTCTTCTCCCTCGGAAATTTCCTCTTTTTAATTCATTTTTAGACTCGAAGATAACTAAACATTTGATGTTTAAATATATTTATGAGCTGATCAAGTATTTGAATATACTGTGGTGTGGCGTATATGTAAATTAGCGTCCCAAGTGGTTGATTCGACAACATTTTCAGCTGCTATGATAGTGCATTATGCGTTTTACGATGAGAGTGATGTGCGAAATGTGAAAGTGACGCATTGATGTTCCCTCACCTGCAGGGTTCTGATTTGATGAGGATATTTTTGAGCTCTCCGCTGTCGACAAGACTACTCAGAGAGATATTTGGACTGCCATCCTATCACAGAAAGCTCGAGCACAGTCTACGCTTACTGAACTCCAATTGTGAACATCACAACAGACTAGGGGCCAAGTCTTTCTCTTTCAGGGAACCGACGTCGAAGCGCATTTGTAAATACTCAATGACGGGTTCAGAATTTTAGTATAAATGTCTTAGCGTAAGGAATGCATAATTCTCTTGCTACTTCAAAGGCGAGTACCCGCATTAGCTTTCACTAGAGTGCGGATTTAACCGAACCGGAAGAGGTGTTTGCACAATTAGTTGCAAATATGTTGGTGTGAGTATGGGAGGTGTATGATGTAGAGGAATTAGAGTGCTGATGATGTGCTATGCGATGGTGTAAGGCGCAGAGAGCAGTATTCCACATGAAGAAGCTACAATGAAGACCGTGAAGACGTACAGACACAAACGGTCGACGACCATCGCAGCGAACTTCCAATTATTCGATTGCGCACCCTCGCGGTCCGCTTCAATCATGCGTCTTGTAATTGTCTGCAAGAAAGCATTTCCGATCCTGATTGCTTCTTTTGAAAAGAGATAATTGGAACTTCCACTGTTCTGGTGCAACGCTTCTTCCGCCGAAGCAATGAGACCATGAATTTCTGAGGCTTTGCTTGACGTTGTACGATATCTACTGTAATCCCCTCACTGTGGATACTCCCGGAAATTCTCCCGTTAATCACATAACGACCTATGGTTGTGCTCCTCTTCATGGTTTCCCGATTATCCGATGTGTTCCTAAGCTGGCTCATCGAACGGAGCAAAATTTCCGTCGTTATTAGTGCATATCTGTGTGAACGATCACTGTAATGAATGAGTGGTACTCATACGAGGAAATGACAGAATTTGAAACGAAACCTTCAATTCTTGGTATATCCGCTGCAATACGAGTAATGTGGCCTGTTGACCAATATCCATAGGAGCACCAGCCACGGTGGCCGGTCCACCGTTCAGTACTGTACACATCGGTGCTCCTGTACCATTTGTAAGGCCACTCATATATTGATGCACACGACGCTCCACGTCTAGCGAGTTTGATCTACTGCATAATTTATAAATAGCTAGCCAAACACGTAACTGAACATTGTAACAAAAAGGTACGATAAAAGGCTCTTGAGAACTATTCAGCTTTTACATAGGGGAAACTTTTCAAATGCTTTCTTAACAATCAATATCACAACTCGAGCCCTGTCTTTGCAACTGTCGGCCTACAGCGGCTTCATCTGATGACGGCATGGAGATTTCTTTCGCAGTCATATAAGCCGTATTTCTCCACTGAACGTCTTATTTTTATATGTTATTCCACATATGTGTGCGAAGAAATGTATAACAATTTTGGCAATTACATATTTTTGGCCAGTTGAAAGTAAAGTTGTTCATTCTTGTTGAAAGTAAAACATACGAATGTTTTCCCTTTTCATGGCATTGAAATGAATAAATAAAGCGCATGCAGGGAAAAATCATAGATTTTGCATACGGTCTTACTTTGAAAAACTCTAAAGCCCAAAATCACTAACCTCTTGCAGCTCATATTTGTAGCGAATAATGCTGAGGAATATTCTGAGAGGTTCCTCAAATGACGATGCAGAAATGCTTAATTGTACAAATATCTATAATCTCGAAAACGTGACGCCCACTTCGGTACGTGTGAGCGGAATTCAAAAATCCCTTTGAAATCTTATTAGACCATTGAATTACGTTAGTCGAATTATATGTCCCTTCCCCTTCCCCGCCCCGGCCCATAATAATGGCCCAAGATTGCTTCGAAAGCATGCTTATAGATATTAACTTAAAGGCATAGGTGGCATATCAACGTGGGAAGCAATTCTACAGAGACGTTCGGCTGCAACTCATATCGCATAAATTAAACATACCTTGAGCCAGTTTCAACGTCTTTCACATTCCTTATCAGTGACTCGCTATGTTTCTTTGGTTTTGAGCAAGGAAATAATGGCGGCAGTGTTTGCCATGTGAGATATACTCCCGGCCTCTCCATTCGCAAGATATATGGGAACCAGTAGAGCAACAATGTACGGGTCTGAAATGGCAGCTTAGTGTAATACAGATTATTATGAATAAATAAACGAATAAAGGAACAAATAAATAAATAAATATTAAAAAAGGTATTTGTCGATTGCTGTCATCTAACAGCACAAGGTGGTTCTCATTTAAGACGGAGCACGAAAAGCACAGCCGCAGTGAAGGATGAACATTTTTCGCACAACCGTCGCACTGCTCCCAACTGCAATTTTTGTGTAGGTGCAATTGTAGGTGTGAACATGTGGGGGAGCACGCCACGTGATACGCTGTGTGACTTTGAATTTGATTCACCTGACGAGCCGGTTGGGTAATTTGCGAGGAATGATGAAAATATTGCATAACGCCTCCAACGTTTACTTGATGCGACCGCTCATACAAATTTTCAGAAGAATATCGGTTCTTATGCGTTATTGAGAACTTCTTTTGCAATTGCAAAAAAAATTATGAGCGTAGGCAGAAACTTATGCAAAATATGTATGCAGCACCCGTCTGAAATAGCTGCAGTATCTTGCTAAATTAGAAAAAAATCTGCGACGGCTTTTTTTGAATGAATCAGAGAGATTGTCTCTTCCAGGGAGGGGAGATTAATAAGAGGGCTTTGTTTTCGTTTTGCTTCGAAGGAGGGAGAGCCGCATTTCCCTTGCTCCTTCCACTTACTATTGAGAATTTCACTCATTTTGCAAAATCTTGGAATTTTGGGTAGATGGTTTTTCGCTTCTACGTATAAAAACATTTGTGTTTACGTTGTCTTCTATCTCCGATTCACCTATGCAAAAAAGGTGACACCTTGCACTTTCGCGAGAAAATTTCAACCTGTCCTCTGGGCACTTCTCGCACATCCCCAGAAGGTATAATGAATTCGATGTTGTTCAAAACACAAAAACTCTCACTTCATCCTTCTAAATTCAACTAAACAAAGCAATGTGACTAACCGTTATGCCCATTTCATGTGTTTCGGGCGTTCGATAATGCAGATTCAATACATACACAGTGAAGACTGTTGATGCAGTTACAACAATCATACAACACGAGAAAAATATCCCTAAAAATATAAGAAGATAGTGCGATGCATTAGAGAGATTTTAGAATCGGAGCACTCAATATTGAGAGCAGAAACAAGAACAACGTAAGAACTGCAAAAAATATTGGCATCTTGGATGGCGTTTGTGAATATGCTAATTTTTCATTAAATTTTCCTAGAGAACTCGCCACTATTCTTGCTAACGAAAGAATCAAGCTAATGGGAAACTGTTTCAAAAAAAGTTGAGAAACTGGCCTCTCCTAAAAATGACACTTTATCTACAGAAAAACATCACCTTCAGTTTATGAAATTCTATCGTAATGGATTCTCTGTTGACGTCCGTGCGTGCTGTTAATACCAAGACTGCTTAATGAGAACACATTGGCCTTATTACACATTTGGAGAAGGGAAACTTCCTTATGCGACCACCTAATTGCCTATAGAAAATAAGATATACGGAATATAATCGAACTCACCAAGTAGTGGCACAGCTTCAGATGTCGGTGGTGATATCTCAGAGACAATACTCAAAAAGAAGCAAATCGACAGCAGTACCGTTATTTCTGCAATAACGCTTGCAGATAAATCGCTTCCTGAGAGAACACTAAATTTTCACATTACATCGAAAAGTTGCTCACACTTTTTGCACCGACCTCTGTGGCAATTATCGCTCTCATCTCCAGCCTCAGGGCATCGTCCCACCTTATGTCAGTTTTATTACTCATAATAAAGATCGGAGTCGAAATTAAAATTAAGTGATTCATAGAATCAGTATATTTCTCCCAGGAACGAGCTAATCTTATATTAAACGAGCAAGCAACAATACTTTTACAGTTTACTGAGTTCAATAGCTGTCGAATACTACTTTCGAACTTTTGACACACGAAAATTCATAGTTTTATACTGCGAATGATTCAGTAATTGTTGGTTATCACCCCCTATAAAATTGAGTTATGAAACGGTAAACACGAATTTATTCGAGTGAACTTCGGATATGTCCATGTAGCGCCACGAAGGAAATGCTGATACCAGAAGTGAATACATCCATGAAAATTACGAAGTGACCTGCCTGTAGTTTCTGGGGATGACAATCAGTTAAAATTCAAGTAAAATTTATCATCGATTCAAGAAACGATGACGACGCTCCTGGTGTTACCCATCACTGCTCTTAATACTGGTTAGTCTTCGGTGAACACTGTTAGGTCGACACAACTTGCGAATTTTATAGCTGTGAAGCGCGGAAAAACGGTAAGTAAATGTGCTTAATTTGATTTAAAAAATTGTTCGGCTCCACAATTAAACGCTAAATAACTCAGGAAGTGAGAGCTTCTTAATGAAAGCTTTATTGTGCTCTTATGGCTCGAAGTAACCGTTATAACGGAAAAAAGCCTGGTGATAATTGTGGTCTTATATTCATCTCTGAGTGAAGTGTTCAAATAAACGAGAAGGAAAATTTACTACTCACGGAGAGTGATTTTCTCGCCAGCATCTGGTGGAAGCGTGAATCCAAGAAGAGTCATCATCGTCGTCAATATACAAGGCATAATGAGGTTAAATCCTTCAAAAATTAATTTCGCGATTAGACACCACTGCTCATCTCAAGTTGCGGTAAGGTCATTAGGGTACTGGACCGTAATTGTTAAACTATTCCAGCCTGTTGCGATTGTTAGAAAGAGGATTGTTGTTGGTGATGACTATCAAAGTGCTCCAATGAGGGTTTAGCAGAGGAATAATTTTGAAGACGATGCATTGTTCTGCACTTGGTTTAAATAGATAAGTGAACAATAAATAATAAACCATATACGAATAGTGGCTGCATTAGCGGAAGCTGAAGGCTTAAGCGATGATCTAACTCGTTCGTTATAGCATAGATGGATGCCCTCTTTCGCACTGAATTGGGTGAGGATGGAAATTGAGGATTGCTATGATGAGTGCGGCTGCAGTAAGCTCCCTCAGCACTCCCTATGGACGGCTAATTCCCTCGTAGTACTCGATTATCGGAAACCTAATAAACGCACAATGTTGTCCAAAGGCAACGTTTAAAATAAACACAGATACTGTCATGAAAAAGGGCCGTGTTCACATGCGAGAATATGGCATCTTTTACGAACATAAATAAGAGTTTTTCTATTTGTTAAATCCATGTGCACAAACATTTGTTAGATTCGAGCGTGTGGACCAGTTAGATTGGACTATTTCCATCCGCCACTCGATTCGACTATTCGATGATAGATTCACTGAATATTCTACTGCTGGAAGGCTGATTTTTGACAGGTCATCCAAAAAATAACGACAAGCGAATTTACTAGACTAACTGAGTTTTACATATAATCTATAGCAGCACTTGGCTACTGAAATCAAAAAAGCTTTAGAGTTTTTCAACTCTATACAACTTTTTCTGTACTAAAACTATCAGAACAGACGAAAACTGTCGCTGCAAGGAGGTATGGAGGAGTAATCTGTCTCGTTCTCTAAAGTTTTTGAAAGATATTCCGTATCCTTTGAAATGACCCCTCACTCTCTTTCATAAAACTAGTATGGAGATACTGAAGAGATTCTTGTATGATACGATAGCTTCAGAAATCATCCTCAGTGATATGCCGTGCCACGAGCATATTCTGTTTTGCAACTTGGGAAAGGTCTTTGAAGTTACAATAACTTTTTGACTACAATTTCCAATTTTTTGAAAGCTATTTATGCGGATACTCACCATAATACAGCGTCCTTCGTCTCATATGCAAATAGAATGTCAAATCTGGATACGGTTCTGGACAGCAGTCATAAAACTTTTCCGTCCTTGAAACAGTCGTCACTGCAAAACTATTTACTTCTGCAACACTTTTAAGTGAATGAATAAATAAATAAATAAATAACATGTATCTATGGATACTTCATATACATTGAGTACTAGCAACCCTTAAATCATTTGGCATTCAAAAATAGCAACGAGTTTTTGAGATGCGACATCGACTGTTTCCTGTGGTGATCGGTGAGTGGCAGTGTTGGCACAGTCATTGCCAAAATGATGCAAAAAATGTCTATGTGGATAAAGGATCAATTAATTGCATAGATACTGAAAAAAAATACTCGCATTGCGCTCGTAAAGCAATAATCTTCTGCCGTCGAATATTAGTGCATATTCGCTTCGAATATGTAAACAGCTCACAGTTGAATCCATAGTAGTCTGGATATACATAAAAATTCAAAGTGTTGAGAACGCTTGAGCCGAGGAAGCTCTATAGTTTCTACAGCATATAATGCATTAATTAGTAAAGCATACTTACTCGGAAGTGCCCATTCACCACTAGGCATATATTCAGATATATCAAAACCGCCTTTGCCTGGTTGCAAGTCCAATTTAAACCCATCGTACGTCCATGAACCGAACTGAAATTAGTTGAGTTATTCGATGAATTAAAAACAATGCGGTAGCGAAAATATACCGTTGCTCCATTATATGCAGTGATCTTAAGTACTGCAAAAGAGCTTGAGGATTAACGTGTGTACGATAATCGGACGAATGAAATGCCTTAAGTAAGATGTTAATGTCTACAATTAAGATATTATATTCTTCTAACATATTTAAGGTAAGTAATAATCCTATAACGTTTCGGGAACTTTTTGAGTTGCTTGTCGTAATTCAACACAATATTCAAACATATCATTTCGCATCTCAAAATCAATGAAAAAAGTACATTGCACAGGAAAGAGAACAAATACATGCTCGTTTAAATTCGGAACTGAAAGACGGTTCCCTTCTGTTTTTACCAATGGGCAAATGCATCCGGGATGCGCATGGACGGATGAAATGCAAGTTAAATATTGACTGTTGAGTGATGCTGAATCTGCGAAGTGGCAATATTTCAATGTGGAAGCGATGCTACAGAATAGCTAAGGATGAATCGAACTTTATTTCTCCATCAACGAAATTCGCTTTGTTTTGTTGATTGCTTTATTCGGTTTCTCCACTTAAAAATCATATGTTATTGATAAGTGCATAGCTGCCTTTTAGTGAGCAAATTTGGTGACACTTATTCACTGATGGGGAATGTTCTTTTCTTTGGAAGAGGGCGAAAAATGGACCACACTTTTGAAGAGAGGATGTTGACCTCCCTTCTGAATATTGAATAACTCGATGGGGGTAATTATTTCATAACTCTTTCGAGGATAAAAAATTCATCAGAATCGACTCAGTTCCATCAGAATTCATTTACTAAAAGTTGAAAATTTTCACTTCCCCTCATGAATGAAATTTGCAAAATAGTGCGTTGAATTTAAAGACAATGTGAGACTGGCAAGGGATATATGGCGTGTGGTGCCATTAAATGGATTCTTCCCGCTCCTTTCCACTCACATTTTCAGCCAATCAATGTAGATTCAATTTTTAGAGCAAACATTTTTCCTCGAAGCTTTACCCACCAGCTGCTACCAAATCCGATTGTAATTTACTGTGCTAATCGAAATTCGGCCATTCTGCAATCAAAGTGCAGATTGTCGCACGTAGAAACTTCTCAACGCTTGACGGCCGTTTGCATGTGAGCTTGCTTGTGTGTTTATATCTGATTTTGTCTGTGTGTTTGTTTGTGTGTCTGTTCAAATAGAACCGTTTGGTTCATCGAAGGTCAACATCGATGGTGTTTTTAATGCCAAAGTTTCCGTTTATTAGGCTATATGCGTAACAGAAAGCTATAACTAAAGCAAACTTGCGTAATTACAGCAGCACCCATATGACAGTTCGCCTCACTGATCCAGTGAACAAAACTTTGGGTTAGCTGTTTCATGATCGGAACTCTTAATGAAAAGAAAGGATAGCAAATGAAATGGCATTGATGGTGATCTCTGGCTGAGCCGCATAGTAGTGTATATCCTCATTTATACAGAACCTGTCATTTGACGCCTTGGAATAGGGTAGCCTTGATGCACTTTACTAAATGCAATACGTAGGAGGACATGAAAGCTGCCTATGAGGATGGTACAAACTTTGCAGCACAAAATATAGGTGCTATACGTTACCTTGAGTTCCAAGTCTACGAGCCACGCAATCTAGAGCAACGCTTTGTTTTCGGTGCAGGAATGAGATAATAAGAAACCTTCTCGGGTAAAACATAGGGTAAATTTACATGAAGTCGAAAAATATATGTAATCGTTGCACATTTTATTGCAATTTTATAAGCTGGAAATTGTGTCCGCACAAAAATTAACAACCTTCTTTCATCCGACTGCCCAAATGTGACAGCTCTCCACATGGGGGACCACATGTAGGCTTAATTTGCATACGATTTTTGTAGTATGGAAACATAAGAGATGCTCATTTGCAATGTTAGAAATCTCTGCTTTTCTAAATTATTCAGAAATTTGGAGTAGAAGTTTTCAGATTCTCGCGAAAAGTTGATAAATTTCGAAAACGAATTAAGTTGCCTGCGGTATAAGTGGAAATTATGGAAGCGTCACATGTGGACTTTACGCCAAAAAATTCCATAGTCTCGGATCAGAAATGAAAAGACATTAAAAGAATTAAAATGTGATGTTTCATGCAGCGTTCATGTAATTTCGGTGGAATCAAATGTTTGTTTTATTTAATTCCATCCAAATCACATAAAATGCTGAGAATATTCATTTCTTCGGGTAAAATTATTTCGAATCACTCCTTTCAAAATTATTGGACATTCAACAAAAAGACTCGCTTATGTAGAAATGAGAACAAATCAAGACGATGTCGCTAGAGCATATGAAAGGATCACTCTCAAGAACGGTGAAACACTACAGCATTAACCGAATCGATAACACAGTCATAAGCTTATTAAATGCTTTCAACAAAACTATTGAAATACTTCAAATATTTTTCACGATAAAAAGTTTTAGAACATTTTTCGCCTTTGATGCTCTAACAAAGAGAATTTGCCAGAGTTGATTTCGCTATGCTCCACTCTGCTTTGTATCGGTTATATCAGACGATATACGCACCAGTTAACAATTAAATGCAACAATGTGCACAAAAAAAAGCAAATTTAGCACCTTATTTGCACTCGTTTGTGTTTAATGCTTCTAAATTTGCAACAGCCTCGTTTGTGGTACATTGGATGATATTGCACATTTTGCCGGTGACATGTTCAGATGACTGCATTTTGCAATTTGATTAATTCAGTCGACGACCTCATAATTACAGCAGCTGGCAGCATTTCTTGTTTGTGCACACTAATATGTGTTGTTTTTGAGGTTTTATTTAGTATTGTTTCTTGCATGTACTGAAAATCTTTTAATAGTTTTATGTCACCGTAGGCGACGAAAATTCATAGAGATGGAAATAGACACGGAGGATGTTGATATTTTCGTACTGAGTGCTTTCGACCTCTAAAGAGTAATCTTTTCTTGTAAAGTCGACAGATATCACATGTAAAGGATACCTTGAAGAAGCACCGTTGCTCGTCGAACGGAAACCACTTGATATCAATTTTGCAGCTTATTTTAAAAATACCCGGAGGAATCCATGAGATGTCACCCGTATTATAAACGACCATATTTGTCGGATAAGTGGAGTCGAAATTTGCATCAACGCTGAAATAATGCACATATGGATTATATACTCAACGAAGACTGTTTCATTATTGAATATTTCGAGAATAACGCGCTGATGACAGGAGTGCAGAAGCGTTCCAAAGTATACTGCGTTTTTCATCGTGCCAAATGCAGAATAACATTTGCTGAATTGACTATTCGCACAAATCTTCCATAAAGAGCTCACCTTTTTTAACGACCCGACAGGTGTAGGACGATGAAAATTTTCGAACCTTTTGAATGTCAACAACACTACACGAAACTGGGGGGTCAAGGAGAAATTTGATGTATAGAAGGTCATTTATAATGTACATTATACTCACAGACGTCATAATTCAATTGCAGCGATCATCTAGTTGAAAGTACTGCAGAGGCTGCAGACACAGACAAACACCGACACCACAACAACGTATTCTTTTATTGAACACTTCTATAAGCGCATATCAAGGCCACTCGCGATCTAAGTCGCATCACCATGAACTGAGCTGACGGTTGTTGTCGTCACACGAAACCGCAGCAGTTGTGAGACTTATCATCGTTTATGCGACGATAAATTCAAATGGATGTGGCAAGCAAGCACTGTTTGTTCTAGGACGGATTGTAAAGTGTAGTAGTGTAAACAGTAATTAATGCTTTCTGGAGCTAAGAACATAGCTTGTGTTGGAAGCTCACTTAGGTTTGAAGCTGATCAATGGGATCTGATGTTCATGAAATACAAAATTCGAAATCCGAGCATAGAAAAAATATTGTTAACAAAGTGACGCGATAGTTAATAATGAAAATTTCTACGCTTCTAGATTGGGCGGACAGCTGATCTCTCGCCCAGCTGCAAACGCATCAACAACTCTAGGTAAAAGCGCCGAATTTTCTGCGCTAAAATAGGCTCGAATACGTGATTCTCAGGTAAAACGTGAGAATAATAATTGCAAATTACCGATCTATAACACATTTGACAGGCACATTGACGGCACTTTAACAAACTCGGCACTCGGAGACAGCACAAATTGTGCTATTAAATCATCAACACATACCTGTTATACAAAAGAACGTCGGGCTTCCAAATTTTCCCAGCTGGGAAACGAACATCAGTGATATTACCATACTCTTCTTTGTCCCATCTCAATTTGTAGTCGTTCCATGCCTGTAATCTTTTATTCATTCAAAATTCACTTGGTCTATTATCTATGCACGACTAGTCGAAGAAGCAACGAATGAAGCACCGGCGTATTTTAAGTGGGATGACTGTATAAATTTATAAATCATTCGAAGTTATTTTGATGACCACAATGATGATTCAGATGATGATGATGATAACCATTCATACAAATTCATACAAAACTGGCTACTACACGAATTCATGCTTTCTAAGAAAGTCACATGTTAGGGACAATTATTTTATTTTCGCTTAAACTCAGATAACGACTATCACTAGAAATTCATTCAGCCAAGTTTTAAAGAGAAGCCTATAATATCTGCGGATAAAATGTCGGCTGCAATGACACGCTCCGATGTTACCCCGTTAACGTCATGATATAGTACCGTTACAAGTGCTATTTCCGCATGTTAAATGAGAATGGATGAAAGTGATTATTCCTGATGATAATTACTGTATAGCAGATAAAGAGGAATAGAAATAATAAGAAGATTATTAATTCAATTATATTGTTACGGTCCATTATATTCTCCTCCATGTTGCGGTTCTTGAATAGGGCGCAGTTCACTCGCCCCGCCTGTCGTTATGGACTTTCGGCAAAAATGGATCGAAGCAACTAACCTCTCATAAATAATTGCCCTTCCGTCCATTACTGTAATTGTTTTCAAGTCTTTCCCGCAGGTCTTCCCCCTCCCCTTCCCCGCCCGTCCACCTTCTATCTGCTTTGATTATGCACCGCAACTGTGAAAAGTGCGGATGTTTTGAAGTGCAAAGTCACATAGGGGTTTTTATTTTGAAGTTCTCTGTAACGCACTTTCCTAGAGCCGTTGTTATGCAGTTTGTATAGAAAATTTATTGCTTCACTGCGTCCCTATTCTAAGGGCACAGTTGCTCAGGACGTCTCATGGAGTAGAACAGGTGTTACCTTTGAACGGCTAACCTTGCTTAGTTCCACGCTTAAGCGCACTATCACACAAAGTGCACTTTGTTGCGGGGCTCCGTACGAATCTTTAAACAAAGAACTAACTTACGAGATTTTCTTTATATTCGCACCTGCTCTCTTCCGGCTTCCTCTTCTTCCACAGCTATCGGAAGCCCATAAAACTGACGAGTAAAAACATTGATGGAATTACTAAAATTATGTGTAAAAAGTTGATAGCATTGCGGCTATAACACGACGTCTCTACTTATCTATAGATCTGTTACATTTGTAAAGAGAATTAAAATCTTCGCACTGTTTTCAATGTGAACATTTTTTCCGATGGAAGGCGTACCGACCGGTCTAAGTACATGTGGATAGAAATTAATCAGAATTTCGAATCACTTACATAATCGAGCCATGCATTCACATAGACGATCTGATTCTTCTCGTCGACATCAATAATTTGTTGTAAGGACACTTTCAAATAAACCTGCAATGGAAATATTTGTATTGCCCACTGAAATTGCAGTTACTCATTCAGTCCCCTTGCTCTCCTCCCCTTCCCGACCTCTTCACTCCAACTCTTCCCAGTCCCAGGTCTTCTCTTCCGTCACATCATCAGCCGAGAAATGGGTTTTGCTAAACTGTAGGTAAGTTAAAAAGCCGGATCTGCTCTTCTTCAGGATGGGGGTAGCGCTTCCCATCAAGGGAAATATGCTGAGACATCGGACAGATGTCGGCGATAATTTACGATCAGACGTTTTGGGCTCTCTCTTTCGTTGCATATTCCTCTATGATATTTGCATTTATACAAACGAACGCCCCACATTGCTTTCTGCGGTCAGTAAGAAAATCGCGTCGTTATGACGTCATTTTTTCTTCGAAAGAATGTACACGGCAACTTCAACCATTTCAAGGCTTTTCAAAATTCCATCAACTACACGTGATTAAGGATTACACTAGGATAACGATAAATGGGGGGGGGGGGGGGAGGAGGAAAGAGTGATACAGGTATAATACCGCCATAAAATTGTAGTACCTATTGCTTGCATGTCGTTCCTACTTTCCACCTTGAATTTCTCTGCATATTATCGACTAACCTTCGAGAACATCTCACTTTTGTCAGATGCTTATCGATAATTTTACATTTGCAACTGTGTTATGACGATGTTACGCTAGCGTTACGCTGTTTGAGTTTTTCTGTCTGTCTGTGGTTTTTTTTTTTTTTTTTTTTAAATCAGAAAACCAGTGACGTTGGAGTTGAGAAATTCGATAGGTATGACTGCACTATACGAGCAAGAGGGGCGGGGGGGGGGGGGATCTCATATGAACTAAAAGTTTATTAGTCGCTCTCGAAAGAAGCTAAAAACCAAAAAAAAAAAAAAAATGAAGCGAGTGTTTTTGAATGATTTGAACTATCGGAATAGATCACCTTAAAACATGAAGGTCTATTCGGCATATTTTATTATGGGTTGATTGATCGTGAAAGCGCTTACAAATGTGAGAGGAATGCGAATGCGCACGTAGTGCCAACCACAGGTGCATTCCTTCAATTGTCGAAAGACGATTTCACATTTTCTCACATTATGCTGTCGCCTATAGCGCAATATGAATTGCGGAAAAAAACAAACCATCTGAGGGCAAATCCTCCCACAATACAACTTCATTACAAATACCTCAGCAGGTGTTGAAAAAATTCAAAGGATGTACAATTTTTAAATCAAAATATTCGATATCCTCTCACACTTATCCTTCACGACGACCGTATCAGCTGTTTGCAACCGCAGTCATCTTTCTCTAAGCATTGTTGAATATGTAATGATTGGAGTACTCTTGAATAAAAGATTCTTTCTTCCTCCAGTTCAATAGTGTTTGTTTTTTCCTTGAAAGTTTCAACTAGCAATCTGTAACGTTGATTTGAGTCGAAATAAATAAATGTAGCGTACGGTAACTGGTTGAGAATGATTCGCAACAGGTCGTTCCAAATTGTTGTAATCCCTCATAAGATCCTCATAAAGGCGTCTCTCATGATAGCTGCCCTCAACGGCGTATAAGTGAAGAAGTAACTGTGAACACAAGTAATAGTGCAATGCCCGCTGCACGCTCATTTAGATGCAGCGTCAATTACACGACGCCACTACATCAACCGTAATGCGTGATCCCTCTGGAAAAAAAGAAAATCTTCAGCAACTTCGAAATATTTCCCACAAATTCTTCAATTTTCTCAAGAAAAATTACCTGAAAGATGAAACAAACACATTTCTTTATAAAACGCAGCAATACACTTGAAGTCAGACGTCTCTTTAGTAAACATCTCGGAAATGTTCATTTCTTTCAATGTTTTTCTTTACGAAGCAATAGGAATGAAAAGATTTCTCCGGCGATGTTGAGTTTGTAAAACACTCTTAAGATTTATTCCCTATATAGTGTTCTTAATTCGCCCACTATTTAGTTAAGATCATATATGTTTCCATATGTGCTATGATAATTCTGTTATATTCAAGTAACTTTCAACACAGAGTGCCAGACGTTTACTATATGAACTAAATAAGATAGATATAAAGTAATTCAGTTTCCATGACATTCTCGAACAAAAGAAGGGGCAAGCATGGAATTTTGAAAGATGATTTCATGAAACCTTCGAACTTTGAACTGAAACTAACGATTTGAACTCGCCTTGCGAAATTTTCAGTGTTACATTTCATTCGAAAAAACGAACGTATATCAATTTGAGTGGAATCTCGCGTTAAATTGCAATATTCATTCATTTTATTGATTTGTTTTATTATCTTCTAAGTTCGAATTGTTATCAGTTTTATCTTTGTTGTCACTATTATAAGTCATTGTTATGTCGTGAATCAATACAGCGTCGCTATTATGAGTGAGGAATTCAATTCATGCTATGTGATGAATCAATCAAATTCGTTATTTGAATTCAAAAGAAAACGCATGTTTCGAATGGATATAAATAATCATATCAATTATTTATCGCTTATCGGGAAATTTTTTTTACATTCAGAATAACTGCAATAGGCAAAAAGAACTAAGCAATAACAAAGCAAACGTGAAATCATGAAAAATTGAAAAAATTAATTTCAGTAGACCTGTATTTAAGACAGGGAGAGATTTATAGGCCTGCAATGGACCAAAATTGTAGAAGGGTCAATAATATGAAAGGTCGACGAATGAGAATTTAGGGGCTTTCTGAAATTTCCCGAGTAGAAAATTTTTCAGGAGGAATTAATGATGACTCCTTCAAAGAGAAAATGACAAGACTGAGGATCCAGTGATGGCTCATTCCAGAAAAAAACTTCAAAAGGGAAAGTTCGAGCATTCCCGACAAAGATTCCCCAACGTGCTGTCTCCTCAACGCTCGTTTATTGTCTAGTCTGTTCTCTGTTCAACACTGTTTCAGTGTAAAACTCGTCAACGAAAAAAACGGAAATTTTCCTCATCAAAAGCATTCCATCGAGCGAAAGGCATTTAAATTTGTGAAGTGAGCAGCTGACTTCAGCGCATCATTCTTTGCCGCCCGATTGTTTTAGAATCTAGTGCTGAATGGAATTATTCCTAGGCGGTGACATATTTCAAGCTAATGTACACGTAAGGTATATTTTCATATTTCTACGAGCCAAATGATCAATAACTTAGAATTTAAGATGGCACAACACATTCAAACACACATTTACGATACTATCTACTGGATAACTCCGAAAAATGCCCTGGCAGTCGGAATACAGCTCCTGCTGGGAACGATTGAAGCAACAACGTCCAACGGGAAAGATTACGGGCGCAATACGATTAGATGTGCAGGTAAATGCGGCGCACCTATACGGCCTAAACACTCATATTGACTAAAAAAATTAAAATAAAAATAAATAAAAGGAAAAGAAAGATTCACCTCGGATGCCTCATTCACAGCAGCACAAACCACTACTAGTAGACAGTTCAACAAGAATGACAGTGTGTCAAAGAAGTGAAATGGTGACCTGTGGATTAAATTTTTGAAATAAAAGCATTTTTGCAATGTATTTCCTGTTGGGTACATAACGGTTAGTTCTTGGCAAACATCAAAGGTCAATCATGATGTCGTTTGATCCGACAACTTAATCGAACCATCTCTCATTACAACGAGTAGCGAAAAGAAATGCTTTTCATTCACTTCAGGTGTACTATTGAAGAAATTAAAAAACCCAACTAATGGATTCATATGCGAAATAAGAGGACTGTAGGATGAGTGCAGGTGTCACGACAGTCCCACTGAGCCCGAAAAACTTGAAAATTTTCTAGATTTCTCGAACATTTTGAAGAATCCTATATTTATTCCTCACAAAGCATTTATAACAGCTCTGTTTTAGTAATTGTGAAATCTTTTACTTCCCGTAATAGTTCACGAATGTTGCTTTTGTCATTTCATAAGCTGTCATCTCGATTTAGGAGTGAAAGGTATTTCCTTCGAGCCAGAGGATCTGGCTTCTATGAAGAATTGGTGCCGTTGTATGGAGAACTGATAAAACCCATACTGACGCATAGGATAGCACACTATCAATAGACTATTCAATTCAGTGAATAAAGTCCAAAACACGAACATGCTCAACGTTTAGTCCATTCGTTTCCTTTGCACACCGCTTTATTTATGTTTATTTAGACGCAACTGTTTGTGCATGATGAAAAACACCGGCGGCTGGATTGAATGAATTATATTTTCTTGTCTTATATGAGCTGTTTTTGTCATTTCTTATATGAGCTCCAATTTCTGATGTCTCAACTATCTAAAGTTTATGTTAGAAAACCATTTTTATCACTGCAATCCATACGTCTCATTCATCAAAATGAATTAGCAAATTTTTCGTAGACACTGCAATGCCTTGGGCTTCCTTAACGCTGGTCAATGTATGTGCTTCTTATTGCGAAAGTCACTCATTTTCCCCTTAGTTGGGTTTGAGATGTGCAAAGCCGTCCAGTCTACTTCAGATTTAAGCACATGAATAAAAACAAGCACAAAAGGTGAGCAGGTGCTATGCAGAGCCAAAGGTGCGGGATTATTTCAGGGAAGTGAGAGGGGGAACAGCGATAGCTACTGACGCTTTCTTCATCGATAAAGGAAGGTAACAAGACGAAAGGTCAACTGTGAAAGACGTAACACATTTTGAGCGTGTGGGAAAATTATCGGTGGAAATAACGTCAAAATTAAAATATATAATGAATAGGATTTTTCGCTCTCAAAAGCACGTTTCGGGAAATCGTTTCTTCTCGTCTCATTTAAAGGCGACAATCGTTCACACTCGCGACGATCCTCTCCGTTGTGAAAATTTCAAAAAGAAAGTGACAACTATACAATCTGAGCGACAGAGAAGCGAAAGTGGTGTGTGTACGATGGGGGAGGTGTCTGCTACGTTACAACTGTTTCAATGAATTGTTGTGTGGGGATATTGCATATCACTCACCTCAGCAGTCCCTGATTTGGAAGCAACCCTCGTGTCTTTTAAGACTATAGTCAGAGTAAGTAACACCACATAGGTAACGGCAGTCTTTGTGGGTGAAGAGAGTATTTGATGCTGAGTGTTTTATGGCGTATATGATTGTGGCAGTTAACCTCATACTTCAAGCGAAAGAAAAGACGTTCGACATGCTGCTCCAACCTACAGTTTCTTCTTTCGACTCATTCGTTTGCAATGACCCACCCTAATAATATTGATTATTTAAGAACTCAAGCTCAATACAAAACGCTATGAAGGATATCAATTGATGAATTTTAAACATCTGAGTGGTTTCATTCGGGAAGACAAGTGCAAAGACCACAACTTTTGAGCAGCTGCTATGATGTGAATGATGTCTGAACTGGGCGAGAGTTTAAGAAAACTGCATCGAACAACGAACTACTAAGATCTCAATTCCAAAAAGTCTGGGCTATCTCTAATTAGTTTTTGAACGACGACAATTTCCAGAATAGCGCCGAAGAGAAAAATTTGAATTTCAAAGTTCCGTAGAAAAAGATCCTGGCGAACCTAATTTCTAAATAGAGAGTTCAAATTCGACTCAAGCTGACACTGCAGCGAAGTCAAAATTACAATATAAATTTAAACCAGCTTCGAGTTCGATTAAAAAATTCATCACTATTTGCTCTCACATTGCGCTCAGTACTTAAATCCTTACTTGATCGGCGTGGTCAATTGCCCACCAATATACAGAAATTCGGCTAAATGGATTCACATGAATGGAAGTTCCTCGATCAAGGCAAAGAAACCAAATATAACAAAATATAAGATAAAACTCTGTCAAAAATGGCAATCCGCAATTCTAATCAAAAACAGTGAAGTGCAAATTGCACTTAGAAATGATAAAATGCAAATTTCGGTCAACTATTCGGAGTACATAAAAAAAGTACATAAAAGAAGAAGATTGATTGAAATCTATTTCTGGCATTTACAAACGAAACGTCATCAAATAGTGATTGAATAAACGTTTGAAAAGTGCCGCAATCCACTCTATGCAACCACTTCAAAGGGCACTCATTTTGTAGCTTATGTGGTCGTAAAGGAAAAAATTGAAGCTCTAGAGAGTGGCGATGGATTTCTTATCACAAGACTCCCAGGAAACAGTATACCATGAAAGCAACGCATGAGCACCAAGGCAACCATCAAATAAGGGAAATGTTTGCAAGTTGTTGCGAGTCAGCATGTATAAGAAATTCACCTGAGATATGTGGAAGATTTGCAATTTGGCCTATTATTTTCTAGGAAACAAGGGGGAATTCGTGGCATTTTTAAATCGGCTTTCTCGATGCACTTCAGTTCTTTGCATATAATCAGATAACCGGGTGCAGATGATGAATTTTTCTAAATCTTGGTATTTTCGAAGAAATCGGCTTTTTGATTCTTTTTTTCGGCTGAAAGGAATTCAAAAAGAGGGCAGCAATTGATATCGTAATTTTCGGTGATTGCTAACTCTGTGCAGTAATAACGGGTAAAGAAGGAAGATGAATGAAAGTGAAATGAAGAGAAGAGAGTAGGCGAAAAACCTTTGTGTGGTTTGACCGAAAGCAACAAAAGCTCCTATCGGAATCGGCCCACCGCTGGGCAGCGGCTCGTCTAGAATGCGCTTCTCTCATTATGCAACTACATGCTTCCATTAAAAAAAAAAGAAAACTTCCAAATATGAAAGGAAATATCACCAATTTTTGACTCATTTTTAAATTTCAAAAATAGTATTCCCGCTTCATTTTTTCCTTGCTGTTCACTTATGCGAGAATCCATTACTGTAGACCAATAGTTTGCGCAAACATTACACAAATGCATGTATGGTATCAAGCTGGTATATGCAGGCTGACTGCACACGGCCAAGGACGTCTTTGGTATATGTCAACAGTGAAGAAATAGCTTATTTATCTAAAGTGTTGGAATATCGTTGAACTAGAACAACAACCTTTCCGAAGATAAAGAAGGCTGCGTTCAAGGATCGATAAACGTTCGAAAATAGGGCAAAGGGTTGATGCGACTGTCGCTTGTAGTGCTTTTTTGAGGGAAGCTCTGAACGGAATAGTTGGGGAAGCAAGGAATGAAAGGGGAATGCGGAAGGAAATCGAGCATTCTCTTCTCAGTAGGAATCACCGCCAAAAGCTTCGAAGGAAAATCTACTTCTATGCATCACATTTTACTTTATGTCATGGGTTTCTGCCCGTGTCTGTTACATATAAAAACATGAAAAGCTGTATCGAAGCCGGAGAAGAAAAGAGTTTCCTCGAGTGCAATAGCCTCTACCCTTAAAGGGACCTCAGAGGGCAACATTCATTTACCAGATCACCATTCTTTCATGACTACGTTCTAAATGAGGAAAAACTGCTAAGGCAAAATCACTCCCATGAGGCTTATCTTTTTGGATTGTATGGGCCCTCCATTCTGAAGAAGGGATGAGAATGAAAGAATAGAGTGGTTACAGTGAGATAGATGCACACAGTGCTCCATTGAAGAAGAGTCAGTAGATGTGAGTAAACTGCATACAAAATACAATGGGTGAAATGGAGAAGAACTATAGCTCAAAGCGGGTTGAATATACTGTTGAAGAACGCTACGATAACTAATATAACGACTCGAAACAACAATAGGAACGACAAAATTTTCTAGAAAACGACGAGAATCAATGAGAAAGTGGTAAAATGGGATGAAAAGAAGTGGCTTATTCGAGATGGCTGTAAGAATCCGAGCATTTCCAACGATATAACCAGAAATCTCCCACGAGAATCCGAAAATGAGATTTTGACATCGTGAAGCATTCAGCGATAAGTAATGACCATCGACAAATGAGCGTGAGAATTTCAGCATAGCACTTCAGCAAAAACATTTCCCCATGAATTTATTCAAAAAATTGATGAGTAAAAGTAAACCAATTCAATCTGAGACGTAAGTAGCAACAGGTGGTATCAAATCGTTAGAGAAAGTATTCTTACAAATTGGTTTAAACCGCTGCACAAACGCAAAAATATGCTGTGTTATATGGATTAAAATGCAAACTGACTAGGTTAGACCGGTTAGAGAGTAGCACAGAATTCCAACAAATTGAAAGAATTTTAGGTTTCCGGAGCTGATAAACGTCGTGTGGTTTAACGTGTACTTTATTAATCGCATAATGATTTTTAGTAGAATTTCCAAGTTGAAATACGAGGCGATTTTTTGAAAAATTGTGTGAGGAAAGAAGGAAGGCGGAAGAGAGTGGAGGGAGGAGGGGAAAGCAAGAATAATGACATGAGAAGTCGCATCTTTGAATTCTACTAGAAGGATGTAGAATTTGTTTCGCATTAAGCCCCATCTTCTCAACCGAATAAGCGCATAGATAAAGTGAGATTTGAAACTGCGCTGCCTAAGGCAACTTTAGTTGTTTGCACTAGTGATGATGATTACGCTGCTGTAGGAAAATAGAATCCATATATATATATATATATATATATATATATATATATATATATATATATATATATATATATATATATATATATATATATATATATATATATATATATATATATATAGCAATTTTGCAGAATTTGGGTAGGAACGAGAAAGGTAATGGAGTGAAGTTTTTGTTGAGTGGGATTGTTTTGGCCATTAAAATTTTGGCTAGTCGCAGCAAAGCTACGACGCCACTTCGTGAAGGAGGTTGTTGATGCGAGGGCACTTTTTCCTAGAAATTTCAGAAGCAGTGATTTTTTCGGGATCGAAGAGGAAGGGGAAAGGGTGGAGAATGATTAGCAGGTTTAATGCAACACTCTCAATATAAGCGAGTGAACGCTCACAGCAGACAGCGAATAACCGTTAAAAAATAGGGAGCAATTGGTTATTGTGAAATGAAGTTTATAGGATTGTCGGTGTTGCATAATGTCGGTTTGTTATTCCACATAGAGCAATTCATCGTTAACGCAAATCGAATGGATAGACTCAAAGCACAGAGTTAGTTATGGGTGCACTCTTTAACCAATCAATCAAATTCTGTCTCACTGCTGCATTCTTCATTCAACGATGGCGGCATGATGCGATAGCAACCGAGGGCGGAACATGACATGGTCTTTGCTCTAATTTTCGCATTCTATATTCGTCCCGACTAAGTTCAATATGAACTCGCCTTAGCGACATATTGTCAACGCACAGTTTGGTATCATTGGCACTATTAACGTATTTGTACACTCATCACATTTACAAGCATATTAGAGTATTCGACATATCTAGTCAACAGTCAACAATATCGGTCGATTCCTTTCTTATTTTGACAATGCAAAAGATATAATCACTGAGATGGTGAAGTAAGTCAGTAAGAAGAAATGGAAGAGATTGCATAGTTGAAGATGGGAATAAAATCAAAAATCAATGAGTAAACTTTCAGCACATAATAGCATTAATTTTTTCTAGGATAGAGGAAGTTACACTTGGGGGTTTCATTAAATTTGAACGGCTGAGGAAGGGAGGCGATTAAAAACTTCAACTTTCAGGATAATTCTCCAAAGATTGCTTTTTTTCAAAGGACCAACTTTCGAGTGAAAATTTAATCACCGTAGACATAAGCAAGTGAAAAATGGTGTCCACGGTGCTGCAAGGCAGGGATTTTTGCATTCCTCTCACCTGACCGACCGCTTTTATGAGTTATCAATAAATAATAAATATGCAAAAGAGTCGCTCTGCATTTTCTATAATTCCACCACTCAAGGAAAGCTTCAAGGAATTTCTTTTTACGAATCGGTGCACATGAAATAAAAAATCGACGACTGCGAAAGACGTTGAAGTTATTTCCCGTTTCTAGACATCGGCAAGACTGCTGGACAGAAAGACGGTACAGGGGACCGCTCTACACTGTATGTTAAATATCCATTAAATCTCACGTTCAATGTTTAGTTGATTTAAAGCAGAAACTATGTGGTTAGTCGAATCTTCAGACAGCAATACTCATTCAAAGCTGAAACCAACTGACAAACAGATTAATAGATTCTACACGTGGGTGCGCATTGGCACAGGCGCAACAACTATGTATAGAACATGAGTGCAAAACAGAGACTGTCTTTGAAGAGTGGATGAGTAACACTGAAAAAGTATCGCGAAATGCTGCAAACACAAAACACGAATGGAGAAATTGAGATCGCAAAAAGAGAAAAAATGTCTTGACTCTCACTATTGAGGGTTTTCTTTAAAATACAGGCAACGAATGGGGCTCATCACAACGATAACACCATTACAGTAAGTGATGGCATGAAGTATGCACTTTCTCTAATAAACGAAACGAAAAAGTTGCAAAACTGCTATCTTAAACAGTACGAAGTGAGAGAAAATGATAGATGAGAGGTTTTTTGATGATTTCTGACCTTTCGAGGATTGTTCCTCCAAGATGAAAAATCAGCAAGCAGTTATTGAAACGAAATCATTCTGACTTCAAAAATAATGAAATCTTGATTAAATTGTATAGCTAATTCTATTACGAGGCTATTTATGTGATGTGTAAAGTTGTAAATAACGATGGCTCTAGAAGCAGCTAGGTGAAGAAAACATTTCCAGTCGCCAGATTTGCCTCCTTTCAAAATCATTCGCTCATCTATTGTTTCAATTGCGATATTTTTTAAAAATTACTCAATTTTATGCAAACTTAAGAAATGTCACATTACGATGATATTTTTATGCAAAATGAATGCAGTGGTTCTCCAACAGAATTCCTGTAAAATATTCGTGCAAATACAGTGTCTCCGAAGATTAAACAAGAGAAATAGAAAAAAGCCTTTATGCTGCATTTGCAAGAAGAATTACGAAAACGCACACATGAAAGAACGTGTCACATTTTTTAAATACCACTTTTCTATTAGGACCAAACATGAAAGATGCACTGATACTTTCGACATTAGAGCGAAAAAAAGGCCCACTATACCTCCACCTCCTCCTCTCCGCTTCTCCACCGAATACAAAATCCTTCTTGAAAAGAATAATGCATGTTTCCAAAGAGTCATATTGGACAGGTGGCACATCTGATGGGCTATATATCAGACAGACCGTACTGTACATGTGCTTTGTTGGCGCTCTTCAAGCAATGCAAGCAAAAGGGACGCGCCGTTCAGGTGATAAAAAAGACAAACGGAAGGGCATCGCAAAGGAGTTGAAACAGTACGCATCTTTACAAGCCCATCTCCACAGATCACTCAGTTCCATGAGGTGTGAATAAATGGTATAAAAAATGTAATCAAACTTTAACTGACTCGACCGCTCCAAAAAATCTACCGAAGGGTCATTTTTTTCAGTTCTTTGTAAATGCGCCTTAAGAAGCGCTTTATGATGAAATCGTATGCATATATGCCTATCATCCAGTGGTTTCAACTATAATTTCGGCGGTCTGAGTGGGAAACTTAAAGGATGTGATGAGAAAGTGTTTGCAGGATTCATCATGTGATAGCTATAAAATTTAGTAACAGCCTCGTATACCAATTCTCAAGCAGATCCCTCCGTTTCTAAAGGAGTTTTAGAGAGCAAAGGAAGCAAAAAATCTGCAAAAACTCTATATCCTCTTGAATTGCACAATAGAACAGCCAGGGTGCATAAAACGAACTGGGGCATTTATAAGAGTAGCCAGTTTGCTTTGATCTAATGTTTATTACTAACGTTTTATTAGTTGGTGATAAATTACAGAATTGCAGAAGCACGAATTGTATCAGCCTTCAAGCACATCCCTCATTCTTTACCTAGCAAAATGCAGCTCAACTGATTGCAGAATGCATGCAAATCAGTTCAGAATGCAGAATTCTCCCCGAGTTTGCTGGCCTAACTCATAAGCTTGTATAGCAAGTCATTAGCCCATGGCTTGTACTCATTAAATTCCATAATTCCGACTTCAGCGGTTCGCACCTAAAAGCAGCGGAGAGGCAGAGACACCCGACACAAACATACCTACTGACACAACATCAGCATTACTCTTAAACACATTTATTAGAGAGCATGAAAGCAAGTTCATTAATGAAAGATTAAATTTGCCACATATCAGGCGCAATGTTGGTCCCTTCAAAGTTGAGCGGTGTTGTGTGTCACACGTCGCTGCACATGGCCCGGTCTCTTATTCTGCTGTACTCGTCGTGCATGCCTTATCCACTCAGCCCTTTGCTTCATAAATCTCATTTCCGGACAGTACAGGTCGTGTATGTGTGCGGTATCCCCAACTATTCTCATGGTCTATATTCTTCTTCAAATCGTCCAAATCATCCAATGTGCGAAAATCGATCTTAACTGCAAAGGGTATTCAAAACTGCATCTTCAAGTCTAGCGACATATTTATCAACTGTGATAGTGATAGGAAATGATGGCTACAGCTTTTCTCGGACGAAAGCATCCACTATCTCGTTGTGCTGTCAATACATACCTGTTCTCAGAAATACAAAAAAGCACAGGAAAAAATAGGCCACATAGGAAGTGGACGCACTTCAACGTTGTTGAAAGCATTGAATGAGAACAAAAAAACGGTATGAGTGGTGAGGACGTGATGCTGGCAGAGAAAGAAAGTAAGAAAGGCGCATTAAAGCCGTAGATTGAAGCGCACAAAAATGCGCTCTTGAAACGAGCATTTCATTAGCTGCCAATGCGTAGTGCCAGCCGTTTACACATAAGAGCATCGTTCGGCAAAGTAGCCCTGCGAGGTGCGTCTCATGCATCATATTCGAATGTTCACACCGTAGTTCACTCTATGAATTGACCTGTACTAGATAACACCATATCGGGCGTTTCAGGTCATTATCCTCCTATCTAATGGAAAGTTTTTTCTTAAAGAAGTGGGCGATAGCTAAAAATTAATGCAATATTTGCGATTTCAGTCATTGGGATGTGGGTCGATTAGTCGAATTTTTAAAACAGCGAAACATACGATCGTAGAATTACAAAAGCGGCGATAATCAAATACGCGAAACAAACGCTGTGAATTTCAACACAGAAGAAAACCATTCAAGCGAATGTTTAGGTTACATTAAGCACCACATTGATTAATTTTTCCCGTTAGAATTACGCAGCATTCTAGCAATGCACCGTATTTTTTACGTTCACTGCAACAGAGAACCTGAAGTTAGCAGCGCTTTTTGTTGGAGAAAATGCCGTTCAGTGGCTAATTGATGGCAATGCCAATTATGGCGAGATTCGGTGGTAGCTGCTGATATCCGCCGAAATAGAATGCGTGCCAAATACTATGCAGCGCCGATTCTCGATGAATGTGTTCATCTGTTCGAATTAGACGCGCATCATTGAATATAGCAGCAGATGCTGCTGTAATAGCACTTTTTCGAGTCCCTTACACTATAGCGTCTTTTTGCCTTGGGCGCGGGAGGGAGGGGCGAGTGGACAGAAGAAAGGAGAGGAAGTCCCACATTGCCATAGAGCTAGCGGACCGTTCATCGCGGTGAAAGATCCCAGTCAAAGGCGAAGAGTACGAAGCCCAGTGGAAGGAACTTCCTGAAGGAAAACTTAAGACGCCGTTTTCACCTACCGTGGGGCAAGGGCTCCCATATTGTAGTGGCGAGGAGCCCAAGAGTGAAATTCCGATCACTTCAAGCGCAGAGAAGATCTTGCCTTGTGTAGCTACCCAAGCACCACCTAGGAAACAATCCGTTACTGTGGAATTATATATTTATTCTATACGAAGCGAGAGTGTTTCATTCACAAGCCTCTGATAATGCCTTTGAATATTTTTCTTTGCAAATAAGTATGAGAGAATTTTCTTTTTTTTTGGAAACTGGGCATGAATCCATTTGGAAAACTTGTGACTGTTCAACATCGATCGCACTCCGAAATTCAAGAGCCATAAAGACTTTCAGACTTTCGATTTCTAGTCATCTACAAATTTTCTGTATGATTTACCAAAGCCTCAAAAAATAGATTCACCAAAAGAGGTTTTTTGGCACGCTTCCTAACTGATTATGAGTTTCCGACTTCGATTTGACAGCACTGTTATGATAAACATAGAGTTGGCACTTTTTTTGATAAGTATAGAGGGAATGGAATAACTGTATTAATATTCAGTGTGAGAAGAGAATTTTTCCAAATTCAGAAAGCAAACTGTTGTAGAATTTTTGTGATGTGCATCTTCGTTTGCATCCGCATAAAAATGAAGCGAAATTTAAGGAGCAGCCTCCGTGTTCTGAATAAAATCAAAACAAAGCAGCCCGCAGATTGAGCCAACATTCATTTTCAAAGAACACCGATTGCGTTTAAAATAAATGCGGCGACAATTTGGCGATCGTTGCAGAAATATAATGGAAGCGATAACCCAACAAAAGAATAAACTTATTCGAGGAAACAGACAGGACGGCCTTTAAATTTATGAGTGCCGAATCCAACCAAAATGGCCAATCAAAAATGTGGCCCTATTGACTTGGTGATTACTGAGAAATGCCGAATACGCATTACGTTTGTTCAGCACTTCAACGAATTCAAATTGCTTATTGCAGTTCTAACCTCCTTCGCTTGACCATTCCCCCTTCATGACTGTTTGACGCTCTGCTTTCCAGAAATAGAACTGAGGGATTATTTATTTATTTACCAACTCGCTTATTTGCCCGCTTTACTTACATATTTGCTTATTTTTACATATATTTGTCCAATTATTATTCCCTTATCCAATTACTCATTCGTTCATATGTGTTCGTGGATAGTATAATATAAGCAGTGATCGGTAAATTGCTGATCAACGGTTTCCGTGCAGAGCAGAGAAGTACTGATCATAAGGCAGAGCAAACTCTCTGTAAATGCAAAGGTTCGAGCGTATAAAAGGACATCATGCTTCCTTGCAAGCATTTAGTGTGCCTAAAGCTGTAGGCGTCAGTTATCGCATTCGCGAGGGTCAGTTCGGACATTAACGGCTCGCAGCCGAGCCAGAAAGCGGGCTCGAGGGTGAGGCGTGCTCGTGCTGGTTGATGCGGAGGTGGCACCGTTCGTGCCAAGGTTCTGTCGGAGTGGCGACCCCTGTCGCCATGAATCCCATCCGCCGTTGCTATTGTTGATTTTTGAAAGCCTTAATAAGAACACTCACCTTTTGTCTTGTTGCTAAGTTACACAAATCGGACCAGTCTCGAAAGAGCAGGAGTTTCCGGATCTTTCGTGGGCAAATCAAGGGCAGAGAGCAAAGAAAGCGAGGCTCGAAATCCTTGCTATGACCACAGCGGGATACGGCCTTCATTTTATATTTCCTTATCTGTGTCTGATGTCATAAAATGTTGACATTCCCAAGCTAGTAATTTTTAAGATAAGATAATGTGAGAGCATCAAAGTTTGCATCCACCTGTCCCTCTCGAACACTTTCTGAAATAATCCAGGAAAGCATATCTGCGCGCGTCAGAATATGCAACTCACCACCGGGATACACGTGGCAGATCAAAAACCGTCCAACTAACAAAAAAGCTGGCCAAGTTGCACAATACACATCATCATACTGTTTTGTGCTCCAGTTACCCGGATAATCGGTAGAGTAACAAAACTGCTAACAAGGCGTACTAATAAGCACGCTGCTATCGCCGATGATAGCGACCTCGAAGCACTTCTTACCATCACGCACTCTTTAGCAACATCTGCAGTGCGCCTTCTCAAAGAAGCCACCATATCGGCAACCTTAACATTCCCAACCCTTGGCTTTAAACTCAGCGACACATCCCTAGAGATATCTCGTATAACCAGCTAGAATGTCTACTGAAATCCCGTCAACAAGTCTGTTAGCATCGGGGAAAAGCGCGCAGCGAAAACGTCTATCCTACCACAATCCCGTCATCGAGTCTGTTCAAAGGTCACTGTAGAATCATTAGTATCGATGTTTCGTGCCGAATTATCGGGCATACTGACACTTTAGAAGAACATCGATTTATTAAATCTACAGTGGACCGCTAGATTCCTTCGACATATAACCGCATTTTATACAGCGACAACAGACGCGGTATAAGGATTATGCAGACGATGTTTATAAGGATACCAAGGGAGGATGCAGAATGGCCATAAGAAACGACCCGTTCGAATTTGTTACAAAATTCGTAGGCAAAAGCTGTTTCAAAATGACGCGATGGGCATCCAAAACACTTAAGATCATCAGCGCATATGCGTCACCGAGGTGGAAAGAAAAGTTCTAAGAAGCCTCTCAAAAGGCTTATCGGAAAGCATGCAATGACAGTTTTTTGCTAGCCAAAATCGATGCAAACACACGATGAAGCGGTGACACGTCGAATGTGCTAGATATCCGCAAAAGAAACGAAAAACGACAAGATATGCCAACTTGGCTTCTGTGAAACCGAGGTTTTCGGTCGCATTGACGTTCAGAAAGAACAAAAGCAAGTGTCGGACTGTTGGAAAAAAAGTGAATCAAATGCGATGGAGGAACAGTGAAGCAGGAGATATTCCAAGAGAACCGAGCTTGTTTTGCGGACATGGATGCAGGCGTTGAGAAAGCACGAGCTATTGGAGTGCATCGCTTGTCTCTGACCTAAGCATGCGTCTTTAAAGATCAATCTGAAATCCTCTCGCTGAAATGAAAATATCGCTCCTTCAATGAAGGCCAGAAAGATGAAGCTGGTGCCTTTGTATTTAATCGAGGCAAGTTGTTCAGGAACAGAGCTGCGGAACACGAAAGGTAGACAAGCTGTAAGACACGACGTCTTTGATACGCGCTACTGAAAAGCTGCAAGAAACTATGTACGTCACTGAAAGGAAATAATTAAACAACCGAAAGAGCTGCAAGTGCTGCCACGCCAAGCGATTTGCTGACTCCTGCGGATGTATAGTGAACAAGTTCGATCAGCTTCAGACTACACCTTATCGGAAGAAGAGAATAAGTCACGAACGAGTTCAGGATTCAGCGATGACGTTGGCACTTCGGTTTAAGCCTCAGTAGCCCGCTACAGCAACTGCCACAAGTGCCTCTCGCGGAAAACGAAAATTGTGCGACTGCAACTGATAATCTCGCTATAGGAAAGATGAGGTCATCTGATAATCTCGCTAAAGAGCGTGATGGATGAAAAGACGGTAAGCTGCGATGAAATTTTCTAAGATACTGAAGGTGCCGCCAGCCTAAGTAAGAAAGAGCTGCAGACGTAAGTCCGTGATGCAGAAGACGAGGGATTCGTTATTGAAATACCCGCTTAACTGCTAGCCGCATCTGCACATCAGGGACTTGATCGAAATACGCAACGATCATCAACAGCAAATTTGCCTCTCAGTTCTCGATCACGTCTTTCTTTGCCTTTCTTTGTGAGCTGTTTTACGACTATCAAGGACAGACTAAGGGCCGGGAAAAACATCCATTTTCCTCCCAAACATGATCATCCCGGTCACGGCCACAGTCCATGTCACCTCGAGAGCACCAGAAAAACTTGAAATCAGGAACGCTCGATGCTTGGAATGTTCGTGTTTAATTCCTTCACGTGTGACGTGATGTTTTGTGCCATGCGTCGACATGGGGCAAAATTTTAACTTTGATATTACGCCTAGCTACCTTGTCGAATTTAATTCCTATTCGCCACATGATCAAGACACCTCCAGTAGATAAGTGACGAGTGACTGTATCAGCTATAGGCCAGTCTTTCAATGCACCAAAATTCAGGTCCTGTTCACGCAGCGGCCTACGAGTACCGAACTTGACCACATGAATTAGCTGCAATGCACTTAATGCATGTATCAGTTCTCCTATCTAGATCAGTAAAAGTATCGAGGAAAAACTGCGAGGAAAATTCTGTCTAAAGAATAGGGAAAGCAACATTTTGCATTTGACATGCTTCAGTCCTATACTGCCTCTGGACTATTGAGGTACCGTCGTAAGACCTGTTAGCCTAGAACATCTAATTTGCTCTTTGAAAAAAATATACGCCGCTTCTACTCGTAGTGGAAGAGCATCATTAACTGGTAAAACCAATGCATCGGTGAGAAAACTTCTCGAGAGTATTCATTCTATAATGAAGATGCGAAGATTACGAGGAGCGAAAACAGTCTGTTCTGGCCAACCAACGGCACTTCTGAGCGGTCTGTCAGAGTAGAAAAACCACTTGATATACTAGGGGACATTTTGCTGAAAAGGGCGGCGACTCAAGAATCCTGCACTGCTCGGCGAAGAAAGATCACATTGAGAGGAATTGCGGGAAAAAATGAGGATAAAGAAGGTAGACATAGTTAAAAAGAGCCAGAATACAAGTTGGATGATATGCTCAGAAAAAAAAAGTATTTGGTAGACTGATCGACACAACTTGAAATTGTATGTGATAGGTAGCAGCAGACGTTTTGGCTTTCGAAAGAGAAGAAGGGAAGAGTAGAGCACACGGTCCCGGAGGAATGATCGCTCAACAGCGAAAAAGAAGGACGAACATCTGCTCCACTCCATACAAACATAAATAAGTAGTTCACCTTGCTACGAACCTGATCGGTTATAAAAAGCTTCACCGAAAGAACACCTTTGGAGCACTGATAAAATATAGAGCAACAAAATTAAAACGCAAATTTCATTACTTCTTTGGTTGTAGATAATCGATTCGTAGCGAAAAATGGATTACATTGTGTGCAACTTATGCTAATAAAGCTTTGACATCGATGCGAGTTTTCGAGTAGACAGACAGACAGACAGGCAAACGGATGGACTGACAGACATATGACCGTGAAAGTGCAAAGGTACAACACTGTTACAGTGCATACCTGCAAATGCAAGTGTGGAGAATGAGAAAGGGCAGTGAACTGAAGTGCGTCTCTAAATGCTGTAGCGTTGTGCTGCTATTCAAGCAATCAAAGAATCGTAGACAGATTGCACTCACAAAAATTCACGAAAGTGCACGATGAGCGTTAATCTAGTCAAAGAAAGAAATGCAGGCAACTCCGCCAATAAAAGAGTGAAGAATGGTGGAATTTTTTAAAGCCCTTGTTGTGTTCTTAAAAGTTCTTTCAGTTTTTGTTTCTCTCGTGAGGGAACCACTGACTATCGCTTTAATGCAGGACGCAAGGAGAGAAGGCGCGCTGTTCGCCGGCGCCACTGGCACGCATCCTTCTTTGCGTTTCTGTTTTCCTGCAAATTTGCATTTGCCAAGCGTATTATGGCGATCTCGCGATTATGTTACTACGTAGGTGTATGTGCGCGCTCGCGGCTATTTATCCGATGGTTCCGTCGCAGAGAAGAATATGGTTAGAGCTATAAAAATTAGTGAGCGTAATCGACTCTGCAGGATGACCCTATTTGCTGGTCTTTAAATTGATATATCTGTTTCGAAATGGAAATTTAAATTTCTAGAAAATTCGCACTTATTTTACAACCAATCGATCGTGCTTTATACCGTTCTTTTCGTTTTTTTTTGTGCAACAAGACGAGCTCGAAAAGACCAGGTGAAATAAAAAAAGAAGTCATATTGTGTGTGTTTGATGCCCTGTTGGCGACATAGCTTTCACGAATTTAAGTTGTAATGATAGGACTATGAACTGCAGAATGCATACGTATGAATTCTTAAATGTGATAAAGTACGGTGAGAATTCATCGAATATAATGAATGAAATGTTTTCTTATGAGAAGTAATTTCTTGTGGTACTATCGTTGTAAAAATATGATGTGATTTTGTCAAAAGTTGTAGGATTGATTGTTAAGTGGCCGCCAATAGCAGACAGTAAAGAATGCCATGAAAAGCAACCAAGCGTAAAAATGTTGCATTCTGTCAGCTCAGATGACAGCCAACAACGAAGATTGATCATACGATTAGGTGGGATCGTGATTCTTCTTGGAGAAAAAAACACGAATTGCGCACAATCATTCAAACTTGCGGTGTTAGCGTTAATACTGATCACAGCGAACCCAGTAAAAAAATTCCAGGATCGCAATGAGTGAAACATTTCTTAGAATGTAAGATTATACATTTTCCAACAAAAACAGCAATTTAGCAAACGACTAATGGTGGTATAAAAGCATTTCGTCTTGGAGAGAAGCGATATTAAGGCGAAAAATGAGATCTTTATCCCTATCTTTCCTTCACTTCACTTTCGTTTTTTCCAATCACAAAGAAGTTGCCGGTGCTTTAGCATTATTGGATTTATGTGGCCCTCTCCTGAGTTCTATTGTTTTCTCTCTGAAGTGGTTTTGTGTCGCAAAGGAAAGCTGACAGAGATTTTTAAATGCAAACTAATAAAGCGTTCTTTTTCTTCTCTTGCTTCTTGCCTCACTGCTGGTATTGGGAACACAATGCTCGATTTTTGCTTGGTGTTCGGGATCTGTCAATGATCAGAAGCTTTATTTTTGCTAATTCAGAGGAACTCTCTCGATGTTCATATGAGCACCATGCGAAAACTTCCTGGATAGTCCGGTGTGCAGAAATTTGGTACAAACAAGCGTGAATGGGACCACAGAAAGCAACGAACAGCCTAGATGCATACGATGTGATTTTCGAAGCATGCTGCGCTCGAGGTTTTTGGAGGATAACGAGGTCGGAAATAATGGATTGCTTGAGATATGCTTTTCATGGTTGCTATAAATACTTTTCATGCTTGAGATATGCTTTTCTCAAAACTCTACAATATGCTTTCCATGGTGTAAATAAATTAGACAGCGCCTCGATCGAAATAAAGTAAGAGCAATGAGACCTGCTATAAGCAGTTTTTCCAGTGAAACGTGTATCATCTCTTTTTCTTACCTTAATTATTCCAGGGGGGATCGAATGGACTCTGAATTCAGTACAAAGTGCATTTCCTAATGCGCCTTCTTTGAGCTCCCGCATACACGCCTATTCCCTTTCCACCTATGGCTATTTCTCTATTCCTTAGTAAATAGTGGCGTGACAATAATACGTATGGGATCTATAAAGTGCTTATAATGTAGTATAAAGAAATGATGAGACCTAACGTAAACATTTCGTATATGCGGCTTTTTAATGAAGCACATGAACAGGATTGTGAATCTATCATGGAGCTAGCTGCTTACATTATGGAGGACCCCAGAAGTACTGAAGAGAACGAAAAAATGTCGAATGAATTGGTCCTTTCAACTGGTTTTGCCCGACTTGGAAATCGACTTATCCACCACTCGATTCATTCTTAAAAATTCGGTCCTCTGTTAGAAGAATTTCAGCTCGTCTAGCCAGTTATATCTTTGAAAATTTTGACCAAACCTTTTATCTCTACCCTAAAAGCAGATATGCTGGTCATGAAGGCTGAATTTCCTGCAACCTGTTCGAATATTTCAAGAAGATTTCTGCGCTAAAAAGCATTTGAAAAATCGTACCCCTGTATTTCGCTGCTCCTACAGAGAGCTGAAAAACCTGTTTGGAACGTTAAATACTCTGTTACTTTGCGAGAAGATAATCTTTCGATGCAAAAGAGATCTTTGTAAAATTCATTACCGGTCTCAATCGCACTGGGGTCGGCGCCTAACCTGCGACCATATGGCGAGCAGTTAAACTGAGCCGGGTTTGAATTTTCTCGAAGTCGGTCTTAACCAGGACTGTGTTTTGTCCATACGGCCACGGCCTCAAACCTGTTCTGTTCTTGATAGGGATCGGACATGGCTCAAACCAGGATGACCTATTCGCTCAGCACAAAAGTTAGGTGGGCTAGGTGAATGATCTTCAGTCACAGCTTTGTGTGCAGTTCAGGTTCTTTTGCTGATCACCAGAAAGAGCGTGACGCTCATTTGTGGCATTTAACAAGTGCCAGGTCAAAAATAAGGCTCGTCGAAAATTTAAACATTGGGCACCCACTAGAATGCAGTTCAAAGGGAGGAAACGGGTATGTCAAGTTACTAAGGTATGTAGAAGGCAAGTATAACTTTTTGAGGTTTGAGAGCAGCCCGCAAAATTTTAAATTCAACCAATGAAAAGTGTGCAATTTGACAGTTTTCAAATTGATCGCTCCTTTCACGTTGCAGAGTTTTTCCATTATGATAATGCATGCCAGAAATTTTTGTTCTCGCTCCTGCTCACATATCGCTTCTAATTCTGAGATTTTCGGTGGTTGCAAATTTTACAGCAAATTATATTCTTTGCAAATTGTTGCGACAATGCGTCCATAGTGTTGAGAATAAGTGAATTGCAAATTCAATTGTCCGAATTCAGAGGTTCGTGAAATAATTTCAGCAACGTAGCTATATTATTGACCATTAAGTGATCGTAGCAGGAAAAAAAGGAAAGCGAACGAAAAATCAACCGAATATTTCAGCGAGAATTTTATCTCACAACTGCACTTATCGCAATGCGTTGCGAAAGCAATCCCTATATAACCGCCCCTGCTTTCATCGTATTTCCAGTGTACGAATACAGGGAAAATTTGTGAAAATTCCGTCCGCGCGAAACGCGGCCTGCATGGAGGAAACCTTTTGAAGTGGAAGCATATTAACACTTCAATATAATTGCACTTTTTGCTCGAATATCAAAGAAAAGTTTGCTCAGCAATTTCCGCAAACATTTATTTCGCACTCTCATTGTCTTAGTTGTCCTAGCTGCAAAAAAAGAAGAAAATTGGATGGGAACTTAGCTGAATAATTCGCCGAAATATTCCTCCCGGAATATACTAGTATTTTTCCAAGAAATGATATTTCAATTCCAAGCTACTCAACGCGCAATTTCTAACACATCGTGCTCTAATATGTCATAAACGTGCTCTAATATGTTCAAAAGACGCTTATTTGGTTTACGTTTTGGTGAACAAAACATCTCTTGTATCGAAAAAGACGGACACCAGTCGGACGAGCTGTGCTGATCAATACATGCTGCGGAATCTCCTTTACAATGCTATCTACAAGTGTATATCTTTCGGCTTCCCATAAGGGATTAGGCGAACGTAATGCACTCACTGCCTGAAGTTGAGCGACGTTACGCTCTACGGATTCGAATGAGATGTTTTTGTTTTCGATGAGCAAAATGTGCCACCGATTGAGGTTAAGGGATTAGTGAACTTGGTTAGGGAAAAATTTCACGAAAAGTATAGTAATTGGATTGACGATAAGTGCGCTGAGTGTATTCTGTTTTGAGTTGAACCGATCGGCGATCGCCCAACAACTATTCCCCATGGAAAAAGTGTCTCTTCGCAACTAGCAACGCAATTGACAACGAGCAAATTATGCACAACTCGCTTAGACATATCCACAGTATTGATGACAAATGGGTGGCAAATCAACTGCACCGAGTTCAGCCACAATATTTTTTGCTACCTATTAAACTGTATGGCTATTTCATAGGTGAAAATCTCAAGTGTTCATAGCCACGATATTAAAGACCATCTCGTCTAATGCAGAAAGTTTACATGGTAGTGAATTTCTTTAGTTAGAAATGATGGGTTCCTTCTCAAAAATCGCTTCAAACTCGAAAGATCTATATGAAAGTATGTTGTGTGGCGCATTACGCATCTTATCATAGCAACGCTCTAACGAGAAATATAATAGTACATCGCTCATCTATTACTTACACCGAACTGAAACGAGTAAGAAGGGATGAATCAAATTTGCCCATTTAATAGGTCGAAAAACAGAATAGTTCGAGAAATGGTGGCAACACTGGAATAAATCCTTTATAAGTATATTTTGATGTAGAAGACTTTTTAAGTCATTACAAAAACTTGACATGGGCACACATATTTCCAATATTATTTACAGTATATAAAGTAAAAAGACAACAACAAGGTAAAGAATAGATGAAAGTCAAGTAAAGCATATGTATCAGAACACAGCTAACACATCTGCATAGAATAAGATCACCTTTATATCACGCAATTCAGATGGATTTTACTTAAAATCATCATCAGGTATATGAAGGACGGTGAAAAATAATGAAGTGGGCCTCATTTATAACTCAGGTAAAAGCAGCAAGGCGTTCCATTACATCTTTGAACTTGCCACAATAACTGGCAAGTTATATGTCTTTGATCTAAGTCATCTGAGCAACATATATCTCGGGTGATTGATGTGAGATGATTCCTTTCGATCCTTATTGATCCGACGCTCATAGAAATCTTTTACAGGATGTTCAGCGAGCTGACTAAAAGGAAATGAAATTTCGACCGGTCATTTTCTGTCACCTTAGATTAGTTGCAACTGTCCTGGAAATACGACTGTATTTGGAAAATAATTAAAACCCTCCATAATATTACCTGCAACCCTGCAAGTAGTATAAATTCTCCTATGCCAACTGAAAAGTTGAGAGAAATCTTCCATATCAGAAGCAGCCACGAGAAGATTTTTCTTCAGAATGAAATTGAAACCTCAGCACTATAGAGAGAGCACAAATGCTTAGTCGCCAATAGCACGGCGTCAGGTGGCATCGCAGGCACTTCATCTGACGACAAGTTGGTTTGTGTAATGAGAGGTTAACGTCAAGATGAGTTGTCAGAAGCTGACAACTGATTCAAGCAATGTGAACAATACGATTAAATACATCTGAGGCATAAACTGAAATATGCTTATCGACTGACTATACGATCGAACAGACCCACAGGCAGCACGCAACGGATAGGAAGCGAACGACTAGTCAGCCGGTGGTTGGTTGATTGCTATCGCCAGCTAGCTGCCGCTAAGAGTGGGAATGCGTGTGAGAACTCATAAAAATGCGGTGCAAATGCATGAAACGCCTTTCCGAGAAAGATTTCACCAAACAAAGAGAGCCGTGAAGAGCGCATTTGAATATCCGACTTGCCTTTAAAGCTACTTGATGTGAACTGTGCACTCTAGCTGACGATTAAATTTTACAACTTAGCCTATTAAACATTTATTTTTCGATACTGATGACCTAAAAGGCAAAAGGAAAAGAATTGAAGCAGCGATGTGCTGCACTCTGCCTAAGTAAAGAGTTATATATGGCTAAAATTGTGGAGGATTTTACAACACTTCCGATCTTGAATTGTATCTCCAACGTAAGACGAAATAGCACGGCACAGTTTCGCATTTCAATTGAAAGAACACATGTTGGTCTTCTAAACATTAGAAAAGCGATAGAAAGGCAACAGCTAAGAATTAATTGTTCTATTTCTTTGGAGATTGTACTGCCTGAAGTCGTGATTTCCAATGAGAAATTACGATGCTTTCATTTCCTTCAGTTTCATGCAACAACCAACCTGGCCAGTTAAGAATGTATCGCATCCACAATTGCAGGTGTAGAGGTAAAGATTGAAACAAATTGAAATGTTGTGAGAATTCTAAGCGACTGAAGACTAGATCTCATTGTTCACAAAGGAAGATGACTTATGTTTTACAAATCAGCAATCAGGTTTTCGAATTTCGGTTGCCATTATTCGAAGTCTTGAATGAAAAGTTCAGAAAACTGAGAGGTTTTCTTCAACGCATCAAAACTCAAATTACGCATATTTAGTCAATTAAGTAGTAAAGGATATCGGGTTTAACATAGGGAACTTAGGGATCTAAACAACGCTTCATTCGATACTTGCAAAAGAGCAAAATAGCACACTCAAATGAGCGAACGATGATTCGGCTTCAAGAACTGCATAGCATTTTAACTGCAAAGAACGCAACTATACGGTAATTTCTAATGACTACAGTAGTCCGAAACCCTATATATCGAGGCGAATTATCAAAATGGACTATAAGAAAAATTAAACAATTCGGAGAAGCGTATTTGTACTCGTTTGATGGTATTTCACTTTTCTTCAAGCCAAAAGGAATAAGTATGTTGACACATGTCATTCAACCATCTCCATCTACCAAAACAGCGCATCATGTAGAATTGAATGGAATATTTTTTGCACTGAACTTTGCCACTTCTACTCTGCAAAAAATGCAAGCGGCTGAAGATCACTGGATATCACAGTATGCCGCGACGTCACCGAAAATGCTAATGGAAAATGATTCTAACTGAGTTTCGGTGGTCCTCGATGGTTGATTTGTGGTGTTCGAAGTCGCTTCTATCTAGGCCCACTGAAACTACTCCTGTTGGTGGTCATCGTTTTTCACGGCCGTCTGGATTCGTGTTGAACATCGATAATCGCCAACGTCGATCAGCTACGAAAACCCAATGAAATTTCTTTCGGCAGTAATTGAGCGAAAACGTTGGCTCGCAATTTCAATTTAGATGAATTCGGCGAGTTTAAAAAACTGATCTGTTAGCAACCAGTAACGCTCAGCAAAAAAACCAGTTTCCGGATGCAACCGAGAACCGGTATTCATGGTTAGTGAAATCTACCGAAGTTCTGTTAAAAGGTATTTATCGCAAGGATAACGTGATGTTTTGTTCATAGATCCTTTATTCCCAAAAGAAGAGGAAATGGTAAGAATTTAAAAACAATTAATGTGGACGCGGCCAAAATAAAACATACAACAACATCGGCTCGGTATTGGCAGACCCGTTGCTGAATGAAAGATATGGAGATTTCATGAAAAACTAGAATGTTACTCAAACCTTTGAAACAAAGCCGGGAGGAAGGCGCGGAATAGAGAGCGCTGTTCGGCTCATCAGTTCCGCCTCGGTAAAAAACTCTTTCATGTTCTAATAATCTTGCAAGACTATTAAAACCAACGTCACCGCCACAACTGGGCCAGCCGCCATGAACTTTTGGTCGTTTGGCACCGTGAAAAAATTTGCTACGAGCTTTGGCACCAATTTCTATGGCATGTCACCTCTTGAAGGTATATCGGGCTACTGAGCAAAACTATTGCTTTCGCTTTCCTCTACTTTAGATAAGCCACCCAACCCGAGAAGATCGGGTCTGAAGCATTGATCTCCTTTGATCGAGCATCCATGCAGGAGTAACAATTTGGAGATCCTAGTGTCCATGATTCCTGTTCATTTCTTGTCTGCGCTCAAAATGCGTTCTCCTTTTGAATGTCCCATATACCTCAAGAAGGTCCTCTATTAGCATCAGACTACGAGGGTGCTACTCATTTCGTTCTACGATGAATTACTCTTTAATCCTTTCTCATCATTCAATCAAATTTGTTTTCCATCATTCAATAGCGATTCGTTCTCCATCGCTTCTGTGCTTTCCTGTGACAACACGCGTGCCATCGAGGCACTTACTTGCAACTCAGAGAACAAAACTGGAATGAGTAGGCTTAAAAAAGTGCCGAATTCACTGCCCACAACTGATGGCAATCTGGGTCAAAGAATTCGCCTCCGAATTATATTGCCATCCATGGCGAGGTAAGGACAGAGTTGGGTGGGGGAGGGGGGGGGGGGGGGGGAGTACGCTTTGCTCCGCCAGCAGCGCCATGCAATTTTATTGACAGTGCTCAAATTCTGAAGAAAATTCCACAGCGACACCCGTTGCTTTTCAACTTTACCTGAGGATTACCTATCAAACTCCGAAATTTATGCCCTTGGAAGCGATGATTTCTGGTAGACAAGGATGAAAATACGGTAATTCCTTAGAAAATTCTTTCTATCTCGGTCACTGCCATACACCGTCCATAATCACACGACATTTGCATTCGTGCGATATATTTAAGAACAAAGCCCTTAACGACTGCACACTGCTCGCACCACTAGGAAAAGCCTATGACAAAAATATTCAAAAGATTATCCCACACCTTGATCAATGCTTGCTTCTTACAAACCCATCGCCAGGCTCACTGAATGCAGCACTGTCAGGTTATGCGAGCTCGAAAACAAAGTTAGAAGATATTTATGCAATCGTGAACGTTTAAGACAACACGATATTTGGAAACGTTGTTTCGGTGTGACTGCAATGCCCAACGAGCAAATGCAAAAACAAATAATATTGATACTGTAGTGAACATTTCTCCGTCGTTTTCACATCTCTTGTTCGCCGAAATTTCTATATTCCATGTGCACTATTTGAGGATTGTCTCTCATACCGTTGACTGACACTCTTTTCCACGTTGTTTCACTTGGCAACGCACTATAGCTTTCATCCATGGCTGACAACTTGTCCCCCATAACCTTCGTAAAATTCAAAACAATTCAAACCACATTTTGCTTCTCATTGTTGCATCTCCGTTACTCAACACAAGTGAATCGCATCCTTTGGTTTTGTTCTTTTATCACGTTTGTTGTCTGATGGGGTCTCTTCCACAGTTCCGCAACCTCTCCTCTCATCGACGATCATCGCCACTGATATAATTGCTAGTTTAGCCAATTTGTTCATATGTCACATTTGTTGAATTCGCCTAATTTTTGTTTTTATTGAGAACGACGCAGTGGCGAGGATGGGATCCGCCTAGATAGCGAAAACTTTCGAAGCATCGTTCGCCATTCAGCACAATAATGCGACATTGCGTCAGAATAGTTTAGAGTGCCGCAAAATATGATTAAATGATAAAAAGGCACCAAAGAAGAAATAAGCAAACTGAACAGATTTCGAAACCGCTAAGAAAATTAACTCAATAGACTCTCCGATGAGAGGGATAATAACTACAATAATTCTTTCAATATCAGAGAATGGCGAAAAAAACGCGAAAAACGGCGCGTATATAACAGAAGAGCAGTCAAGTTTATGCCCTTTCAACGTAGAACCGCCACTTCATAGGAAGTGCAGCAAAGAGCGCACCGCTAAGAGAAACGCCTTTTGGCCGACAGGGCGAAGAGAGCAACTATAAAACAGCGGATTTATAGCAAACAATGCCTGACATATCATCACTTTGTGAAAAGAGGTGTGAAGTCGAAGCCGAACTCCGGCTAATAAAAATCCATCGAAATTGCGGTTTCTCGACAAAATTTCGGCGGTCGATTACATTAACAAATCGAAGTGTCTTCGATCGGTCGTAAGTGCACAAGGAGTATTGGATTTTCTAGCCGGTGGCCGGCGATATGACTTCCAGCCCAAAATTCTTTCCCACTACTTTTACTAATTTTCTGCGCGCTGACTTTTTTTCATTGATAATTTCCCATGACTTCTACATAAATTGCATCGCAAATTATTAGAAGAGAGAAGGCGAAAAAGTCTTGTGCTCACAAATGCGACGATAGACATCGTATAAAAAGCGAAAGAATATATGGTTTTACAACCACGATTAGCAAAAAAATGTTTGAGGTGAACGGTGGTGAGGAAGGCTACAAGGGGGGGGGGGGGGGGGGGGAGTGGCATGGCATACCCCTCATCACTCCTTGGATGTCTTAGTCGAAACATCATCACAGCGGAAATTTGTGCTTTATGCTATCCAGCTGCCAAAGTATCTTCTATTTGGGCGTCGAGGGGAACATCCATTCAAAGAAGGCTACTAAGAACACTTAGTGTGGGGTGTAACGATAATGCAACAAAGATTACCGTGAATAGAAAGAGAGGTTTACTGACAAAAAGGAAGACAGAATATTCTAGAATCTCCTACCTTTACTGGGTTTCATTGCCATAGTTAAGTTAAGATAGAGCTACACATGACTAGTTCATTTACTTTGCACCTAATCAAGAGGGTGGAAATGGTGTCACGGTTTTCCAATAAGGTATTTTAAAAGATCAAATTGGGAAACGAGAATTAACAAATTGAGAGAAAGCTTCCTCCCGAAGATGTTTCATACCTATCTTAGCCTGATATAAATTCCCCATAAAAATTTCCATCGTGAAAAATGCTCTCCGAATAATCTGGCTCCCATAGAGTGTGTTAAAATTATGTGGTGGTGCGTCCATGTTGCTTCTAGTGTCTAACGCTAAAATTTCCACAGCAAATACATCCGGTCCCATTTAGGATCAAGCATTTGCCATAAGCTCCTAGACAGGAGTAAATATAAAAAGGCGACCCTAAGCAATCACTACAAAATTCAGCAATATAGACACATTGCACAACAGAAGCCAATCAGTTCTGCGATAGATGCTCATGGAATGTGATAAACAGAAAAACCTTAGTTGGTACTCAAATCTTTTGTAACTTAGCCCAAGTCCAGGTGTAAACTACATATTCATATTTAAGCTATCCGTCGTGGACGAAGCCCCAATTATAGCGAATCGTGCAAAGGCACGATGAAGTTGCTTTTAAAATCGTTTGCACCATTGCTGTGAGTAATAAGCAATATGTTGCTTAATGATAAAACCCACTTCTACCATATTACAGAAAAATTTCCTTATATGTGTGCATTTTTCGAAATATTCACAAAGTTTGCTGGTAAAAACATCAAGGATCAATGATGCGACAAAAGCGCGATCGGCAAGCCCACCAAGGTACTTTTACCCTACGACAAGTTATGATGCAAGTTCCTCGGTAGCAGTTTTAAGGGAGTTGCGATGTTATATTTTTAAACTGTAGTCGTCCTCCGTATTAGCCTTTCTGTCTGCTGAAGTCAATCAACTACTAAAAATATTTTCGGCTATAGTCCAGCACCCCCATAGAATAAACTCATTGTGCAAATCGGCTCTTTTTCTGACTGGAGCTTGTGTCTTTGTCTTCGAGGTTTTTTTCAGTGATACGAAAGATCGTAAGTTCATTTCATTGGAGCACCGACTAGCTGTCGAGAAGTTTCATCGATCAATCTACCTCTCTATTTGAGGACAGCAATAACACAGAGCAAATAAATAGTGAATAAAATTTGTCGACCTGAAAGATTTTCGCCTGAAATCTTCAGCGTTATGAAGCCGTCCGCATAGGAGGATTTCCTTGTGCTTTCAACTCTTCAGCGTCTCTGAAATCAAAAAAAAACAATAAATAAATGGAAAGCTACACTTCATCACTTATGAGCAAGACATTTAAGAAGCGGAATTTCAAACGTTTTCGTGTCGTTGAAGCTTCACTTTCCAACGTAGTAAGTGCGATATAAGAATGCAATGACCGAATATCCATAGAGAGAAGGCGTTATAGCACTATTAATGTAACAAGTAGCTACGAAATTCTGGGTGAATAACTGAATCCGAGTGAAATCGTCGTTGAAGCGTCAACAGTTGAATACATCTGGTCGGGGATTGGTAGCCGGTGGAAGAGGGGAGGGGGAGTCTCAACGATCGATGATGGCAGCCAGCATGCAATATTCGCTGCGTCCTCACGATGGTCACCAGAAGAGGTTCACTCAAAAGTTGTGGGAGTAGCAATGGAATGAGAAAATGGGATTTCTAGAAAAAGCACACGCTAAAGCCATTCATCAATTGCCTTGTTTCAGCATAACGGCATTCGAAGCGACTGGCTCGGTGTTCCGCTCTCGCTATTCTTCAACTGCTGGCCGGACCTCGAAAGAGCATTTCAAAATGCCTCGGCAATGTCAATTCGGAAGAACCAACCGCATTTGCATGAATATATTCCAATAACTAAGCCGTACTCTCAGAAAAGCCTCTCCCACCTCACCTCCCACCCTCCCTTCTCCTTCTTGCTGTCAAAAAAATCTTGCACTTCAGCACTTCAGAAAAGCATTATTAAATACATATGGCCAAGTAGGCTACAAGTTCTAAACACTCTTTCAAAACAATGACTTATTTCGTTACTTAATGCTCCACAAATAAACGGTTCAAAAAATCACTCAATAGACTGCGAGATGCTCTACCGAAATATGTACACTTTTTCTTTGTGGGTAATTTATGATTAAATAATATGAAAATATACTTCAATATCCTCGAAACTGTTTAATGTCGAACGAGTATTCCGATTTCAGTATCCCTCTGTGATACACAAAAAAAGGAACTAGCAGCACAGAATTGATCGACTAAAATACACAAACATCAACGAGTAGCAGCTGCGCTGAAAAAGTTTGCATTCCGATATCGTCTTCAAAGAACAGTTTTTTGTTTCTAAGAAAGCACTGATTGGAATAGCGCAGCAGACATTTTAAGAATCCCTGTTTCATAGACTGTATGTGGGCAGTAGTGTCAAAATGTCTGTGAGAGTCCCCCAAAATATGGTCCAAGAAGAATCACATAAAAGGATTCAAGGTTATTTGTGAAATTATTAAGCGTTATTAAAAACTCTATCGTATTTTGTAATTTGGAATGCAGAAGCATTGGAAGACTCATTTTTGAAAATGCAGATTAAGTCTCAAGAATTTCACTGACTACGATTATCCTGGCAAATAATGCACTGGTTTCCAAAATTTCGAAACACCGTGTCCATCTTTTGCTCGCCACGTCGATCCTCTATTCGAGTGAGTCTTCTCTTCGCACGACTCTACAGCGTCACCTCATTTTCGAGGCCAAATTTTAGCGGAAGAAATGGAAATATGAATATAATTAACAAAATATTTCTGTTATTTTTCATTTTTACTCTCCCCATCCAAAGGAAAACGATTTAAAAACTGTATTTTTTTTCTTCAAAATGGTGCAGAAAATAAAGATTTCGATTGAACGGGCAACTACAGCTTCCGTTGGCGACAACATCTGAGCTTTCGAATCAGTCAGTGAACTTTTGCTCGCAACTTCACTGACTGCTTGCGAACAGAAATTAAAACAAAGAGAGCCAGAGAGAAGAAAAATCTGCCCTATCTATGCATCGCTAAAGTGGTTTGATCGACTGCCGCTCGACGAGGAATAAATCTTTAGCGCAGAATGATAGCTGCTTCAAAGTGGACCTTCGAAGCCAAACGCACACCATCGCTGTACATTTTGGATCATGAAATAAGAAAGCAGTATAGCGACACAAGTGTATTTCACCAATAATAAGCCAGATCTTCGTCGTTTACTTCCTTCTTCCTTAGTTTTTGGCCAGGATTTTTTCTTCGATTGTTGTGAAATGTGTTTCGTTCAAATTTGCTGAATCATTTGAAGCAAAAGTAAGAGAAAACATGCATGACTAACGGCACTGCTTATTTTTTGACAGTATTTTAAAGACGTAATAACAATAAACTCTTTAGGAAAACTGATGATTAAAGTCATGTGGTTTATAGCAAGTTCAAAAATCAGTTTCTGGACATATAACCTTCTGTTCCTGGAAGATTCTTTGAATGCCTGTGTTATTTTCATTAAGCTTCACATATTCGCATTCATAAAAGACGGGAAGTTACGTAATCGTCAGAAATATCGAAGCATATATTGCTTATACATGTTTATACATCACGCATGCATGGGCAGAAGTGATTGAGTCATATATAGGTGCATTTATTCATGATGTATGTGATCTTCCTTTCTGTCTCGTAGTTTCATATCCGGAGCCTTTGAAACCAGTACTGCACAACGTGGCGAATGTATTCTTTATTATAGAGTGGTCTTATATCAACGGTCGAGCGAATTCATCGAAAATAAAGTAATTTCATATATTTTCAAATATATACGCATATATTTGATAGCTGAGGAAGTCATTTCACACCTACAGCGGTTAGAAAAAAGATGAACATCTGTGGTGGATTTTTGCAAATGCTCGGTGAGGTTGAAATTTGAATGCGCTCTTGCGTATGTCTGATTATAAGTTAGCAATCCATGGAATTGGCAGCCTTATATGGGCTGCAAAAAATGAGCCCTTTAAACTGTTGGGGACTCAGCCATTTTCAGCCATCGTCAACTGATCTAATCACCTACTCAGTGATTTCACGAAATGTTCGCTTTTTTTGCGGGTCAGCCGCTGCAAATTGGAAATAGCGCCAGTTGTAGAAGCGTACGAATTTCTGGGTCTCTTTGAATGACTACAGCTCCAAAACTGGTGGATTAATGCCCGTACAGATAACGCCGTTATAGCCCTCAGCTTTCCGGTGACTCCAGTACTCCGTTAAAACCGGCGAACCAGTAGACAAGCTAAATGTTCGCTGTACGAATACCCTCACGTATGCTACTGTGCAAAAGCGTGACGTCGCTGAAAGCGATGGGAATAAGCCGCAGCCATGTGGCGGGTTTTCGAAGAACATATTTTCTCGCTAGTGATTTTATGATTTTGAATTTGGATCTATCTCGAAATTTCTCAAAATTTAGGTTTCAAACAGGTTTAAAAATTTTTTCCCACTCCTGTAGTTGAATTTCGAAAGTTATATGCAAATTTGGCTGCTTCAACCAACTTCTAAGGTGACTTGAATTGCACCGACCTCGGCATCGCTATGCGATGACCTTGCAAATTGCAAAAAAAGCTTGCAGCTCCACATGTATGATATAGTACCATACGCTAATGACGTGAGGCTCTGTCATTAGCGCACATATATTCGTTGCAATGCGCCTCCTTCAATCTTTTCGATCCTTACTTAGAGCTAAGATAAAAGATTCATTTGTATTTATATGTTTGAAAAGAAGTCCTATTATATGAAAAGATAAATGAGGAACTATTTTGAAAAATTCAATTCTTAAGTTAAACTGACGCATCATAGAGTCGATTGACTAGTTTTTCTATGCTGAAATATTTCAGCATAGGTTTTATTCATACGTGGCAACAAAATCACAATTGCTGCTCCCATTTTTATAGTATCCAATAGAATTTATAGTGAGGATTTCAATAAAAAGCTTACAGATTTTATGCAAATAGATAAGGAGCACGTAATCCAATCACAAGAGTGGTTACCAAGATTACAATGGTGAATAAAATTAAGCCAAGTCGATCAACCACCATTGCGGCGAATTGCCATTCATAACCGATGTGTTTCTCCTCCACCTCATCGTCATTCCTTTCCCGTATAACCTACATATACTCATTCTCGTTCATTCATATCACATAGCTAGTATCTTTTAAAAAATAGATGAACAAGTTCGAGGCATTATCATGTTGAAAAACCATTTTTCACAGTCGTTTTCTTGTCGACTTTCTGTTTCACAAAAGAGAGAAACAAAAGCAACGATCCATTATGCAAATATCGGCTTCACATTGCATAGACGCGTATGAGGCAGGTTGTCAAATATGAGACTGGCACAGCACGGAGGCGGGTACGTTCCCTGCATGTGGTCTCCGCATCAAACGGGAAGGGAGATATGCATGCGGAATGTCGAGAGATGCGAAAGAAGAAAATAATCACAATTGTTCTTCTTAGTGTATGTACTGTGATAAAGAAGCACAACTTATTGCAGCGAAATTTACTTGGGAGTATAAGTTTGCAACTGTTTGTCCTACACGGACATACAAGTTATCCGCCGAATTCCTTGCGTTAATTAATATTTTAGCACTCTTCTCCCATTTGGATAAAACACTGAAGCGTATTTTATACACGTTAGCTGATATTTTTGTGTAAGAGATTTCTGCATTGAAATCGCCATATATTATCCCTCTAAAAAGCACCCTTCATGAAGAGAAAGGGAGAAGGTGCAGAACCTTCAAAAGGAAGCCAGTCCTCAAGGAAAAGGAGTTATTTTGGAAATATACCTTCACGTGATTGTAGATGCGATCGAGAAGTTTTAAACGCTGTTGCAATACCCGATCATGTTTTGTGTACTGACCAACTTTTATTTGAAACATTAGTGATTGAAAATTTTCACGTAATGCTTCACCGAGAATTTCCACCACGCGGCTATTACCGTCCATCTGAAATTCGCCAACATTTCGATTTATTTACCATTTTTCATTTATTTTGTTCGCATAAAACTCTCTATAATTCGCGACAGGCAACGAATTCAAACTTTCAGCGAGACGCACCGTCCATCTCTCAGCTTGAGCACATGGCTTGAATTGAAAATGCATCGTGAATTGTCACATATTATTCATGATAAGATTGTTCGGCACATCTGTTTGTGGGATTGCTTGCCTACTGAGAAATTCATCAATAAGGTGTTATGTATTTGGTCTGTTGGAATAACCGTAAGTTGAAGTAATGAACTGAAATCCGCGCCGATATTATTAAAGTTCAATCAATGCGGAGTGATTTGTTCAGCTCAAATCCATGTTAGTTTTCTCAGAAAAGAATCGTTTAAGCTGTTTTAAGTCAATGAAAGAGCTCGCCAGTGCGGCATACAGTCAGCATTCATCGTGGTGGAGTCCACCCCTTTCCTCTCCCCCTCCTCACATCTTTGAGGTGTAGAGTTCAAAATCCGCAAATCAAGCGCGCTTGTTTGATAAGCATAGTTTGAATAAATCGCACTCTAGCCGAATAAGTGATAGATATTAAAAAACAAACTTACATAAGAGAATGCTGTTCGATTATTGTCGCAACGATTTTTCCGCTGTGCCCAACTCTCTTTCAGCGTTCGAAGATTATTTGCTCGTTTCGGTTGTTTCATTCGTAATAAGAATGGAACCCATTCAAGTAGTATATAACGCATCTATATTAAAAACTTTTTAATGAAGAATAATAGAGTCAAGAAGAGTTTTCAACAATTGTTGCAAAAATTTTACAAATATAGAAACGGCTTTTTATTGGGCGGCTTCCACTAGCGGTGCTCTCATCAACTAGAAACCGCTTCCAGGATAGTTGATGTTACTAGAAGACTAAAGAGCAAAGACCATCAAAAAGGGATTGTAGGAGGTGTACTTGATTTTCTTTTAAAATCACAGCATTGCTTATATGCGAAATATTGGTTAATCCCTCTTTCACGAAATTTCTTGCACCATATAAGTATGACAACTCGAATTTACTCATTATATCTATATTAAAAAAACCAAATTCCCGCTCTGATTCTAATGCGTCCATATGTGTGCGTCTGTTTGATGATTTCAACTCGAAGATCAGAAACGTAAAAACTGCGAAATTCAACTGATGCCGATTACATAACAAATCATTCACTGAGTGCAGTTCTGTCTCCCGTAACCAGATCGTTTATGAATGATGCGCACTTAAAGGAGCAATGAAACCACAATTTTAATCACTAAACAACCGGATGCATGAAAGAGGTTTCTTTGACGATTTATATAACCAGTTGCTTGTCTATAGAATATACTAGTTTTCCTCGTTTTTAAATGCTCACTGAATTTTAACGAAAGTAGTGGTCAATATAGAAATAAGGCACTGTAAACTGAGTGCATCTTGTTCGCCACTCTAATTCCTCGATTGTGCACGAATTTACGAGAGTAATTTACAAATAACGCTAACCCAGAAACCCATTCTATGGTAATTGTCAGGATTGCGAAAATGAATCGCCTGTACATAAACGGTAAATGCAGTCGCTGCCGCTGATATCACCATACAGCTTTGGAAGAAAACTCCTATAATAAATCAATCATTGAATAATGTAGAGATTCATTTCGAGAGGCTGCTGAAGTGTTATATTTTTCTTCAAAGCGGTTTTTCTTTAGTATTTTATAAAATCTTTATGTGAATCATTGCATTTGAGTGAGTGAATTCTTTAATTCAACAAAGAAAGTCATGATGCGCTTCATTGCAACTAAGATAACTTCATGACAAAAGTGATATGAAATAAATCGGCTATATAAGATCGTGAAATGTTTAAAAATATGCATTGGAATACAGTGCTACCGACAATGGAACCCATATCGATAAAAAAGAATTGAGCCATAGCAGGTCAACAGTTTTCAGCGATCCATTACCAGCGAAAAATTCCAAGTCGAATTTCTTCAGCATAGATTTGAAGCACATTCTAGTCCTCATCGCAAACGATGACAAAAATTTGATGGTATTTAAAACCTCCCACCCAATCTTGGATGTTTTTGTATTAGAAGAAGCCTGATATTCAAGTTCACTAGCCATCTATGTTTTTCCACTATTGTTTCAGATTTCGGTACACAGTTGGAAAGTTCTCCAAAGTTCACCGTAATAAACGCGTTAAAATGGTTTTATCCTCTACGAGACGATCTAACTGAAAATGCCATTCTTCCGTTCATGTTGAAATACGCCTTGAGTAGAAGAGATCTTCACGAAAATTGGCAAACATAGAAGCTTCACTGTTAATTAACACTTCTCGAAAAGTGAGGCCATCTTGAATATAGCGTCCTCTTCTGCCGACAAGCGGAGAAATAGACAGATTTTACGGGAAATAGCCGAGCTTTACTAAGTGGAAAGCCGGCGCACTTAATAGACAGTCTTCAACTTTTTAAAGTACCATAAACTTAACAAACAAGCAAGTAATCCAGTGAATAGTTGCTTACCGAGTAATGGAACGGCCTCAGAAGTTGGTGGCGTCATTTCATTCATAATCGTAAGGAAGATACAAATGGCGAGGGAGACGGAAATTTGCAGTCCTACCTTTTCACAGGTATACGGACTTAATGTAAATCCGAGTACAACTAATATAAGCGTTAGCATACAGGGCATAATAAGGTTGAATGCATAGTATCTGCAAATAGTAGCAACAACTTCTACCGATGACGTTCTTTGTTCACCTTACATTCGTAATACTACACGCAGTATGCTTCACCTCTCCCTTTATAATCCAAATAACATACGGGGTTTCATCCATGCTATTTATACAATTGAGCCTTCCGCATTTTCCACTTATACAACCCATGACTTAATGACCATTCGGCTATATACTGGTCACTTGGTCACCTACTCCGATCTCTACCAATTGCAGTACATAAAACAGCCATCTCCAGCTCTGCTACTTAAGTGACCTATAGCGCTCCTCGAATTGAAATGCTGGAAAGAATTGAGAAAAATTAAAGAAGTAAGTTGGAATTCAATGGATGCAGATCTCATCGATTAATTTTCACTCTCCTTTGCTGAGCACCTCCAGAGGGAAATTTCGTTATAATTTCGAAGCAGTGTGGATATGGAGATGGTGCAAAAAATTGGATCGAGCAGGAATTTAGGATCTCTTTCTCATCCACCAATTACGTTTTCAAATTTAACTCTCATGGGATTTCAGAGTGGTTAGCCGAAACTCGACAGCAGATAGGTAAATATCCACATATGCAGTGCTAAACATGCAAAGACAACAAATGGATCGCATATTGCAATCGACAGTTTTTATTTCTCCTTCATGCCTAACCCTGTAATTAATATTATACCTAGTGGATGTTTGCACCTAGTATTTTAAACAATTTTTAACAACTTTACACCTGCTAATAAACGTTCTCCCAAAAAATGTCGTTGATATATTTCTCTTGACAGCATTTGCGAAAAAAAAACCGAATGCATATCGTTTCGTTTCAAGAATTCACCAACTATTAGGTACATCAATCAATTCGATGCGATTGGTTGCATACAAATCCAAAAATTGCTAAAAGAAACTCAACTCTCTCCCATCCTCTTGAAGGTTTCGATTGATGTCATCTATTGCTACACAACGTCAATATAAAGTACCAAAGTAACCGATGCACAGAAAATAATGCCTCATTATATCCCTCCCCTCTTTCCGTAACGCTCCTCCTATATAATGAGCAAGTTGAATATTTCATTTGTTGGTGTTGCTGAGAGCTGGTTTAAGGGACGCGATGAGACAAATGATTAAAAAACAACAAGAATAAAGAGGTACCATTTTAGAAAACATCTTTCAATGCTTCTTCGATGAACACAATTTTTCTCATATAGAAAATGGCACCGAATCAATTTCCGTAGCAATAACGAAGCGAAAAACTTACAACGTCCTTCGACGTAAATGAATGAAAAATTTAATATCAGGATATGGTTCCGGACAACATTCGTAAAACTTTTCATTGCGAACGTCCCGTTCCTGAAAAGAAGTGTGGAATGCAAACCTTCCATGATACCTAACACTTTTTCCTGTAGAAAACCCTTCAGTCAAAGTTAAGCGTTATAGAAACAGACGAAGAAACTCTGAATTATAAGCTGGAAAATAAACCTGAAAATGCTTAGCGAAATTCGTTCGCACAATTAAATCAGAATTTATTAAATCCCTTGTTTACTTAATTGCTAGGTCGATGACCACAAAATCTTTGTTTACTACGGTCATTTTTGAACGCCTCTAATTCATCGCCTCAAATGACCAAAATTGAAGACAATAAGTTCCTTATGGATGACGACATAGAGGAAATGCACAGTTACATATTTGCTCCCATGTGTTGCGCACTGCCAGCATCGCTTTTAGATGCACTTTTAACCCGAGAAAGAAACACCTAGAAATCTTGGCTAGTTTCCACCTGCTCCGATTGAAAAAAAGAGAGAGTTTCCGGTTGAACCTACTCATCCAGTAATGTACTTGGAGATATATTATTATTATCATGCGCCGACTGGCTCTAGAGGAAGTATTTTTTTTTTTCATACGGTACCATGCAGTCGTAATAGTGTCGGCATCACGGCTACCAATTAACGCCGAATGTTTGCTTCTGTGACGAAGCAAAAGAATTGCAATGGCTCTTATATAACTTTTTCTTCGGTCACAAGTTACCAATAAACGTGCAAGTAAACCTGTTTCTGATGGCCACCTACAAATATAGCATAGTTATTTGTAGTGACGATCTCATTTCCAATTATTCGCTAAAACTTCCATGACAAAAAAAATCGGAATTAGCAAAACAACAGTCTCACTTAGAATAGCCCATTCTCCGTTCTCGATAAAATCGGACATATCGAACGTGCCCGGTTGCAAATCCACTTCACGACCATTAAACGTCCACGAACCAAACTGTAACTTCTTCCATAAGTAGAGTTTTGAACAGCAATTTCGAAGAGATATAACAAAACACTGCGCAGGCATTTTTAGAGATCATAAATGAATGAAGATCACGAACAAATATTTGCATTTTTGATAACGCTAAGGCTTTGTCTGTATATAAATCCCGTAAAACTCTACGCAAAATACATACATTTTGGATCGGTCATCCCGCATTTTGCAGTGGTCAGCTCTTATTTTATAAGCGACCAAATCTTAACATAATTGGAAGAGAACGATTCTTTCGTACAACGTTCTTGGAAGCGATTGGTTCGTCTGATTTACGAATGCATTTTTGCAAATTTCCTATTATTTGTTAGCAATGTGAAATAGCGGTTGGTCTAATAAAAGAGTTTGCAAAAATGCTCATTATGCCAATTTCGTTGGCTTATTTCCCGCATATTCCCATCACATATACTGAATTCTTTATAGTTTTTAATTGCACTCGAATGCTGATGGAATAATTATATAAATGAGCTTAGAGTACGGAGAACGATATGGAAGTCATAATGTATATCGTTCTTATCGCAAAAGCACAACTTTGCGCGTTCGAGCTCATAGTTGTTCATCGCAGTTTTTCTTTCATCTGTCTTCGCCTACCATAGATAATGCAATTTTGGAAGATTTCTTCAGAGCAATTCTTTCCAAAACGCTCTTATGGGCATATATTCAGTCCACCTTTATATGCCCTAAGCGTTTATAATTTTTCTTAAAATGCGTAACTTCAGAGATTGAAACCTTGAAAAAGGAGGCTATAAATCAGAACATAAGGTGTTATCGATACAAGAATCAACTAATTTGAGAAGGGCAAAACCGATTTTCCTTCCGATGAAGCACTCATGCCTCATATGAATGAGTTATTAGCAAGTTGTCAGGAAAACATCGACATACCTTAAAATAGCAGATTTGTTCATCAAACGGGAACCAATAAATATCGATTTTACAGGAAATCTTGAAAATTCCAGGAGGAATCCATGAAATTGAGCCATCGCTATAACTGATAACATTCACCTTATAGGTGCTATCGAAAGTTGAATCAACGCTGAAATGAATTCTTTTTTTAGCGATTTCGAAGCCGATTTAAATAATTCGAATAATTTGATGCAAATGCAAAAATAATAGAATATTGTGAAACTGAGACTTGCTTTCTTTTGTCTAAATATTCTCTCGTTTTCTTGCGTCACGCACTTATGCGACAATACCTCCTACAATTGCAGAAGTAAAGCTGCCTTATATGCTACGATTCGAAGTAGGAATACAGTTTAGTGAGCGTTTTTCTTCGTTACTCTCCCTTAGATTTTTGTGCGAGATGCGGTGAATACAATAGCGCCGATGTTGTGAATAAACAATAAATGTGGTGATTTTAACCATTAATCGAGAATGATTTCATGGAAATAAGTTCTTCGGCAAATGTGAACGCTTTTCAACTCTCTTATTTCAGAAAAAAAAATGAAAATCTCCACCCACATGAGCTCGAACTCGAAATTTTCCGCTTCGTCCATACCTCGAAAGTTCACAAATTCTGTTACGCATATTGGCAAAGTGCTATTTTTCAAAAAATCTTAAAAATATCAGTGTCAGAACAATGTCGATTGTGTCGCAAATCGTTGACGAGGTTTTCAAGCAGCGATATGGAATGCTTTTCAGACAAACTGCTCCCTAACTGAACTCTTCTATAGAATTTTTGAAGGTAGCGAAGTACCTGTTATACAATAGAATATCTGGTTGCCATATCGTTCCTGCTGGATGTCTTAAATCAGTTACATTTTCGTACTCACGAGGATCCCAACGAAGTTTTGAATCTTTCCATGAATATTTCAGCCATGCATTCACTTCAAGCTTTTCTTCACGTTCGTTCTACAATTCTGTATTAACTTAAAAGGATGTATTGATATAAGGAATTTAAGAAAGAACAAAGAGGAATCACACCCATGTTAGCTGTATATCTCGCTTCTTTTCCTTATTTTGCTAACATATTGTCACACAAATATTGACTTGGCCTGGTTTGTATGCATGCAGAAATAAGTGAATTTTCAATTATCTTTATTAAATTCATACCAGAATGCTTCAAGATCAAAACGAGTGAGTCACTTTCTATGAGAAGTAAGTACATTTATGCTCGCAAATTACGACGATCGCAAGTCTTGCTAATCGTTTTGCTTGATTAACGCCTCCAGTGATGCTTGACCCGGATAACTTATAACTCTACTTGACCATTAAGTCATTACAGGACTTAATCGATGCAACCATGACTTTCATTGCCAAGTGAGCTCTTAGATAGAAACCTAATGAATGTCATTTAATTCGCTTATATGCTTAATTTTTATTTGCTACACCAAACTAGCGCATTCGCTCAAATGTAATCGCGTTGAGGTAAAAGCACACGAAATGAGAAAACCTTGTTGCAACGCTATGAAGCACAGAATCGTCGGTAGACTAAAATTTGTCTATGGAATATCAATCCCCTTTCTTGGTAAATGAAAAAAAAATGCATCACAGTTGTTCCATTCAAAGCAGTATGATAACTTACGAGATTGATGATTTGTTGGAAAGCAACGCCAAGCGTGACGACCACACGATCTTCGTTATTCTCGACAGGTCTTTCGAGTGGATTATAATCATGAAGCAGATCATTACGCAGTCTCAATTCCGGTGGTGAGGCAATAGAGGACGGTAATAGCAATAAAAAGAATACGTAAGAGATCATTACCGGTGAAAATAAGCAACCCGCCTCTCAGAATTTGGTTTTAAAGCTTTACTCCGTCAAAAATCGATGACGGATGTGACAACCGTTAAGACGACGATCAAACATCATTACAAATACATCTTAAATGTAAGAATACAATCTGGAATATCGGTTCTTCAGGTCAACACATCGAAATAAATTCAAATTAAACCGGTCTTATCGGAATGTGCCCGACACGAAAATATAAAACATCGAAAAGGCTAAATCAAATTCGGCAGTTACCAACAAACCTTCATAGACTGCCCTATTAAAATACTCTGCTTACATTAACTATACAATAGCAAACTTTTTAGGTAGTAGTTTGCGCTGCACAGGAATTCTCGCCGTACCATAAATCTCATTCATTCCTTACTCGAGTGCTTTCGAGTTTAACGTATGTTCCAATTAATTGACTAACTGCCCACTTTTACATTAGCAAGAGCTCTTAACTTGTTTCGATATATCCACTGCAAGGATGATTATAATAGTAGTATACATGAAGAAATATATAAATGCGCATTACTATAACTAGGTTGCCTAGTTTTTTATGCTGAACCTGTCTTATGCTACGCTATCGAGGGGAAATTTTGTAAATGCTCGATGAATGACAATGTGTGGTCTGGTTATCTAGAGTTATTCCTCTTCGCCGATATCGATATCAAATGTGCCATCAAAAATCGGTATTCTTCATTCACGTGATTACTTTAGGCGCAATCAGTGAGCGGCAAACATAGAAAATCGGAAAGCTGAGCTCTGTTATGCAGCTGGATAGGATATACATGAATTTCTTGCCGTTTGTCGTTCTATAGGTAATAGGTGATTTCCTTGCCTTTTAGGCAGATGTGGTGGTCGAAAACACGGGAGTCGCAAGCTTTACCTTGACGTCACATATTCCTATGCGCTTTTTGTTGCACTATTTGCACGGCCAATATTACAACTGGAATCCCTCTTCAGGCATTTTTAGATATCTATCTGACTTATGGAATCCAGAAATGTGATGATCATTAAAATTTATAAATAGAACTATGGGCAAGAATAATTACTAACTCAGTCTCCATTTAGTTCATCACTTTTCCAGTGAGTTCTAAGTTTGGCGCTTAAAAGCTGCATAAATATTTGGTTATATGAGCCTAATTTTGCAGCATCACAATTAATCTTTTTCAATTTCCACCGCACGATCTTCCTTCTATTTTCCAAAATAATACAAGAACATTAATTGGATTATCCCATTTCAGCGAGCACTATTCCTCAGTTGTCTTTTACTAATTTATCGTGTTTGCAAGGAAATCTGCAAGAGATATATTACATGAGATTGAACAACACAGTATAAATAAGCATGCAGCAAAATGAAAGGAATTAGGCAGTTAGAAAGCGGTGTGGAATACTCCAATGATATTTGGCCAAGAGCAGAACAGCACATGTTGGCACGAGTGTAAAGTGACGTTTTAATAGCTGCTGCTGCTTATTCCATTAGAAAATCAACCGAGGTGTACACACCTTAAACCTTACACCTCATATACATCTCCGTAATTAACCGTCAAACACACATTATATAATGTGAAGGTTTACTCGATTTCAACGCTTATAAAATTTCTTCCCTACTAATGCTTCAAAACAACATGAAGTATAAAATAAGGTGGATAAGTAGACCGCACAGTATATCGTTATATGCCTAATAATCAGCGCATGAGAAGAGTATATAAAGGAAATAAGTGGTATCAGATTGTGTTGCGTATCAGCACTAATATATGCTTTTGTTCCGATAAATAAGTTTAGATTAGATAAGCATCGTTGTTCAAATGAGCAGAAAAGAATGTAGCTTAGGACAATTCTGTAACAAAAACTTCGTTACTCTATTGCTGAGCTGCAAAATCTATATTCTGATCATCGATCATGGAAAGTCTTGACCACACCTACCATCCTTTCCATAATCAGTCTGTCAGAAAATTGTTATCAATGGCTAGGCGCATGCCGATAATCTTCGAAAATAGTGGTTGTTTCATATCACAAATCGTCACCGTAACTCCTTCGCTGTGGTTTTTCCTTTGACAGCCCGAATTTCAGGTTTTTGATTAAAATACCTCTCACAGCTTGTTTAACATAAATACTCTGTGGTTCAGTAACATGTAAATGCTATTGTAAGAATCGATGATCTAAGTTAGCAAACGTTTATGCCGAAACTTGTAATAAAATGTGAAAATAAGTGAGTTTGGAGTAAAAGGCAATTTGGACTGCACAGTAAAATTTGCTTTTAGTCGACGATAAGTACGTGAGGCATTTTACTTGATTTCGCACTAAAATGGTGCCTTTTGGGGCTATAGAGTGCTCAGAGGCACCGTGACAGATTCCAATCGAAATTCCCTCAAGATGAGGGCGAAACGCGGTAAATAAGACTTACCGGAAGAATCTCATAACGAGATGCATTAGGAAATTTTGAGCGCATTATTTACTGCGCGAGTCATCCGTTAACAATTCCACCTAATCCTCTTCATATGAAGAATAACGGAAGAATACATTTCTTCACAGATTTCCTCATGACGACAAAAATGTAAAAAACAACTATGAAACCTCAGGGACAATCTCGAGGCTGAAATCTTCCTAAGACCAAAAAAAAACGAATTGCGAGGGGAGAAGAAGTAATTTTATCGATAAACATTATATCTCTTAACATATTATAGATGGTATGTTATAAAGATTTCTTGAGCTAGCTTACAGTGCTGGCACATACGCTTGGAAGATGTTTTTGAAATTACGCGGTGAGATTAGCTAAGTTAGTGATCATCAGGAGAAATATCACCGGTGAGGTTAGATAGGTAAGTGAGGTTAGATAAGTTAGTAGTGATCATCAGGAGGGATTCCAGCAGGCGTGGTTAATTTCTGGTCGTATTGTTTTACTTAAATTGGTCTTCAACAACAGTAGGTCAACATATTTAACCATGACAGAAATAATGCCTGCACGTGAATGCAGTCTTTGTACTCTCAACATGGACTACGCTAGTACTATTGGAGCTGACTATCTTGAAGGGAATTTCACCGTATTTGTGGAAAAATTAAAATGCTACCAGCAGAATTTGAAGTCGAATAAAGATAACGGCATATAAGCGATTGGAGTGCTTCGAAGATGTAATACGCAAAAGCCGCAGCAGCTCATGCATGCGATTCTTATTTTGGCTGCTGACAGCCGGCTGTTAACTGAAGTTTCGAAGCACTTGCATAAAGATAACGAATGACTGTTCGTTGAAATGATCCCTTTGACGTCATAGATGCAAAAAAATCGACCCTCATGTGTCAGGCGCAGAGCAATTGCCGTTTAAGGACGAAAGAATCATTAACTCGACGCAGTAGCTGTCAAATGCGCTCGAAACAGTTTCAGTTATTCATACCATCCGCTAATAGAAAACAAACGTCATTTGGCAGTAAATGAGAGGACAATATTTAGACACTGCCGAAAACCTTGCAAATATGAAGAGTTTGCCAGAACACGGCATTTCTTGGATCATGCGTCTGAGAAAACACGGAAAGCAACATAGAAGAAATTTGTTGAGTTTTCTAACAGTGAATGAGCATTGAGCATCAACGAAATCCAGCTATCTGAATGAGCAGATAAGCTCTCCAGTCAAACTGAAGCCTTCAGAAGCCTCAACCGTGTTGCAGTGGTGATGAGCAACTAATACGTTAGATTCCTCTACAAATTCATTCGCATAGTTAAAGCAGATCAAACCGACCTATCGCTCGCTGTTTACGAGACGTTGAAATGTCTTCAAATTGAAAAAAAAAGCTCAAATTATTGGTGCAAATCGATCTATCAAGGAGCCTGATTCAGGAGTTATATATTACAAGTTATAATGTACAAATTTATTATGGCTTCGAAGTCGATAATTTATGAATATGTGAGCGATTTAGCATATCTCGAATAACATTTATGGAGAGCGTTTACGGCCAAGGTGTTCGTCGCTTCAAACTAGTGCTGAAATGACGCATCTGCACCGATCACAGCAAATGCATCGTATCGCAATACAGAAAAATTTACTTCAAGCTGCCAGCATGGGCAAGTGAGGATTTACAGACCAAGAATCAACTTCTAGATCGTGTTCAAAATATAGGAACAAATCATGAATGACTGATCTCTCACTGAGTGGGCATGAAGTGAGTTTCAAATTACATGCCATCAGGGCAATTACTACGTCATAGAAGTGGATGCTCATCTGAAGTCGTTTTTCGGGCCTTGGCATCCTTTTTGAGTACATACTTATGGTGCCGCCAGTTTGAGGGAAGTAATTCCTTACAAGATATAGAAGGTGCTGAATATGTTATTCACGCCCTAAGGCGCCCAACGAGCTTATGTTTGGCCATAATTGCGCTTTTTGGCATGCCTGTTGCCCATTATATGAATATTGCGAAGAGATAACATTTCGAAAATCCCAATTCTGGGGCATAAATCTACGTTAGTTGCTCTGCAGCGCGCTGCTTAACTTCAAGAATCCAGATGGCTTATCTTCTTAAACTTGTCCAACCATTACAGCTGAAATCACCCGAACACAAAATCGCTGGTTAAACGACACTGGAGCTATAAATCAATAATTCCCATTGTCAACGAGGTATATGACATAGCATCATTAAAAGAGAAAAAGTGCTGCAAGATTCCAAACTTTCCTCACAATCCCATCCGCTTCTCCGTTCTCTTAGAAGTGGTTTTATTCTGACGGTTCACGGAAAATATTTGAAATTATTCTGCACATTCGAGTGATTGATGATATCGTGAGAATACTACGCAAAATTCGTTGACTTCAATTCTGCAGAGTCGGAAGAGAGAAAAATCTGTTCATTTTTTGGCGATTTCCTCTATTTATGGAGAAACTGGAATCCAATAATTCAGCTTAGTTTAGCACGAATAAATCCCTGACGTCTCACTTGTTATTGTTTATTCTCTGCCACATATTCACCAGAAACGTCGTTAAGAACACAAATTAAAGATAGGAAATTTCTGAATAATCACTAGCTTCACAAAAACTTTTAGTCTCTAGATAAATGCATCGAATCAGTTAATTCATCGGAAGTGACGGAAATGCCAATAGTAGATCATGAGTAAACCAATTGTTGCTTCGATCACCAAATTAGATCAGCAATAGATCAATAATGATGAAAAAAACGATCAAAGATAGGATGAGGGAATGTGAACAGATGCGATGCGAGTGAACGCTTAAAATAATCGAAAAATTTCGCTGAGGAAGCGGACGACAGTGAAGCAAGGAGAAAAGCGAGGAAAGCAAGCACTCGCTAAAGCAGCACATCGATCTTCACATTCGAGCGATGGAACGCAGCCACTTTAGATCTTCTCGTTGCCTCGTTATCTACATCCGTTTCGGGATTCAGTGCACACTATCACATCCGAATTACTTCCTCTTATGAGTAAAATGACGCCGACGCCAAATTCTTTCGCATCGTTATTTGAAGCATTGCCATTTTCCAGTTGGTTCCACACATTAATCGTAGGACATCACTCTACAAGAGTTTCGCAGCCGGTGTTATTTTATGCATATCGTTGCATGGCACATGAATGAATAATTCTTGTGGCACTTTTCAAATACTCCCTTCGACTTGCGAAGGGATTAAATACTAAGCCAAGAATTTCGGAAGGAATTCTAAGCCAAGGAACTTTGGATAAAACAAGAGCTTCTAGGCTTAAGATGACCGATAGAGGGAGAAATGAAGGGGCAGCAAATGTATCCCATCTTTCTTTCATTAATTTTCACATTGTTTTCCTCTTATTCGAACAGTTGCTTTCAGAGAGAATTGACTCGATCGCTCGACTCGATAGTCTTCCGCACAGTCATTCCGTAAAAGAATATAAGAAAGTGAATCATTATCTATGGATTACGTACAGTCTCTTGACTGTCATATCAAAAACAATTAAACGAAGAATATACTCGCTAGCAGGATAAGCTTGGATGCGAGCAAAGCAAACTCGGTTCCCTTAAGGCGTTTACTCTCCGAATCACTTCGCTGAGGTAGTACATTCACCTAACAGCTGTTTTCTTATACGAATCATCCAGACACCAGTTACCTATACAAGTTGGAAGTTCCAAAAAATTTAAAGTCGTGATAAACAATTCCCTCAAAAACTTTTTTAAAAACCAATATCATTCTCGAACCAATGAATGGCACGTAGACAGCGAGAGGAAAAATTTTCAAGAAAGCATAAGCAATAATCAGGTTTTTCAACTGGAAATAGCACCTGCAGAAAATTTTGCTTACTGAAAGCAATTTTCTGCTTTTTTTGATATTGCGCAACATTAGAATTACAGAAAAGACTTTCAGTAAACTGTATGAACTGCTGCAAACAACAACCCAACTGGATGTCGTTGAAAGTCGTTGGATCCAACAACAATCCAACAATCCAACAACAACGCTAAGGCGTGAAATTAAGTCGCTGAAAAAATCCGATCTTTGTACCATCGAAGAGTAATTAAACAGCGAACTCACTTTCATAAATTTTTATCAATACGATAAAAATGTTTAATTTGTTAACCAAATATTATTCAAAAGTGAGAAAATCGGCTGGGTAGAAAGTGATGCAGTTTATTTCGTTGAAAGAACACATATGGAATGAAAAAAAGCCGATTACTCGATTTCCATTTCGCTCATTTCTTTGTTAAAGTCAACAATCGGAAAGAAGGTGAAGTGAGCTAAACGCGACGTGCTTATTTCAAAAACGATGTCGACGGTGTAGCCGATCGAAGGGTACATTGCGGACACTATTCATCGTTGCTGAAAAATTTCCGAGAAACATTATAATACCGAATTAATATATCTTCAAACACAATTATCGCAGAAGTGGTCATATGGTTACAGCTTTTAAAAAAATTTCCAGCATCTGACAATCACCGCAAATATTATGTCTTAGGGAACTTCGATGAGTGCTGAAATAAAGCACCTACTGACGGATCCTGAAGATATATAACATACCTTCACACCTCCCCTCTCCTCGCCCTTTCCTTCCTTTTTCTACTGTCATTCTGATCCACCTGTCTCAGAAAGTGACCAGTAAAAGTTTTTTCACAGTTGCGCGTTGTGACGGACAGGGCATAAGGCTTTCTTGGTTCATTATTGAGACTTTTGATACGGCACCAAAGTTTATGATAATCTGCAGCATTCCAAAAAAATTTGTCGATTCATGCACAAAGTTAGCCAAAAGTCTCATCACCGCATAATTAATAAAAATAACGGATATTTGAAATGAATGTTAATGTAAATGGAATCTGATCTCATTCCAGTTTCTAATGGAATTATTTTGACCCTATCCTCCTATGCATGCATTCATAGGAATTCATCTTGAAGCAGAGCTTTCAATGATAATTTAAACCTCAGTCGAATTCTGCAAATTCATTTTTGCCTCTTCGAAATCATATTCACTAATCTTCACAATATCTTGAAACTTCCAAGAAGTAGAAATTAAATTAACAACGATAATTTTGAAAAGTTACTTAAGACACAACCTTAACAAGTGTTGCGAAATTCCACATTCTCCAGGTCGTCCTTGTCACGCGTTGTATTTGAACCGAAATCCATCGAACTCAGCCAGTTGGTGACATTTTGAATTGCATCAGCTGAAAATACCTGAGAAATTTTGTTAAAAACGTCATTAACCCAAAGATTCATCTCACATATCGCTATTAGCAGTATCAGATAAGAGGATGTCGAGCACCGAACAGTAAAAGTGCTGTGAAATCAATCACAATATCAAGGAATCAATAGACAAGTAAATGCACTTCTCTTCCAGGAAACTTCAGCAGCTTTGCATAAGAGAACTGAAAACTGACGTATTTGCAAATGAAGATTAGTGAATGCTCCACCGACACTCTTCGGGTAAGCGGACTCGGGTAGGGTCGACATTTGAAATGGATTCACTTCACTGACGTGCGACTGATTGCCGGCCGGTTGATGAGTACTCAACGCTTCACCTGCTTTCGACGGATATTGTGTGTCCCCGGCTGCATTCAATTGACTTGCTATCTCTCTGAGAGCCTCTAGGAAGTGCTCACTGGAAAACACTCAGCTTCTTCGATGAGTTTCAAACATACTGCCCGTAGTTACGACCAGTAACGGGCAGCGGTTGATTTCGAGGAAACAATTTTACAGCTGATCTTTAATTACTCTAGAATCGGTGTTTGAGCTTCTGTGGAAGAGGTTAAACACAGGAAGTTTTTCCGGAGCCGAAATCAGGATTCGCCTCTTTTTTAAGGAGCCTGAGTGCGAAATCCGAGTTTTGGACTTCATTCGGTTCTATCTCAAATCATTTTGCCGCCGTCGCCCATCACCAGTAAGAGTGTAAGATAATGACCATCAAGGATCCAAAAAAAGAAACCCAAGGGATAAACGAGGAACAAAGGACAGTTATCAACGGGAAGAAGCGGATTGAAAGGGCTCACTGCAAAGTTGTTGCGGACGAAGCTTCAAAGCTATATATTTATACGCATCATCAGCACATTTATACGCAAGTTTTGGTTGAGCAAAAATCAGCCGAAACTGGGTATCATCTTGTCTTATCTCTGCGATCTTTCATCAGATTGTCAGACCAAGCTTGAGTTAGAAAGCAGCAGGTTGTAAGACAACGGTGACATTGCTGCATCGAGTGTGAGTTAGTAAGCGGTGAGTATGTGCGGCTCAGTGAGAAATTATAAGCGGTGGATATGGAGTCTCAAGCCTTATCTAAATACCAGGCAATGAGGTAGCCACAAAGGGCAATAAGTATTGCCAACTAATCATTCTTTGATGAGCCAACAGTTGCATGTCAGCTCGCATTGCATTGTTTATCGTTTCGTACCTAACTAGACAATTTTCAGTTTATCACATCACACCTAACACTATGGCCATTGTTTATCACCTCCAGCTTAACCACGCAACGCACTATTTACCAAGTTGCATTTAATTCAACGACTCCTTCTTTACTAGTTGACCGCTAACCCCACGTCGCATGGCCTATATCCATAAAGCACAAGCTGCGCATGTCGCGCAAAATTCTTGACGAACTAAACTTATCAAGGATGAACTTTAGATGGGGAAAATTGCTTCTGAATGTTCTCCTGACGTTATGTTCGAGGCAACACTCGTTTTCAATCGAAACGAATGTAGTTAATCCAACTGAGATGCTTTTATGGATTTCTTTTTGGTGTTGTATCCTTTCGGGCTTACTTATCACAAGATTTAATTAGTGCATCTAATCTGCTTGTTTTTTTTTGTCGTCTGGAGCAATGTACTCTTCCAGTGCGCAAAATCCAACAGCTGTAATGAATCATGCTATACATATTATTTTTCTTGTGAATATTAGTTGCAATTCTTGTGAATATCATCTCTTAGCATTCGTTTCCGAATCTGTTCGAGTTTTTAGGCACAGAACTGGAGGCTCTCTTTATTGTCAGATGAAGGACTTATATTTGTTGTTGTCGTTGTTGATGAATTTAGCGATAAGCCGATTAGAGGAGCCGAATTTTTTGATCCAGTGTTGAGATCTTTGATGGATTAGCTGTCTAATTGTATATATTTTGGCATGGAACCTGTCCACGCATGTTCGCGTGTATGCTTTCACCGAGTGCATTACTATGTTAGCTCTAGGCATCTTTCATGTGCTTATCATTGGCAACAATTAGTATTCCACATGGATTAACAAGTCGAGATATGTGCCTAATGATTAGAAAATGCGGATTCTGCGGACGTTTATATGTATGAGAAGTGGAAGAGAAGATTGTAAGGATCGTCAACGATTCCACATTGTCTTTCTATTGCTCTTCTGATATGGGCCACCTGAGGCGACCACAACAATTTAACGATTATCTCGATTGTTTATGCACATCTTTCATTGGCAGGAAATACTCATTTTCCGTTGAAGGAATGTGATCATTAGGGTGCCTTTAGTGTTCGGCTATCGGCCATCAATCACTACCAGTCGAGCATTACAATAAGTTCGGATATTTGGACTTTCTGGACCTCAAACATGGAATTTGCATTTGTTAGAAAGTTATTCATAAGTCGGAAGTCTGCGAGATGGTTCGGATCCTTATCAATTGTCAACACCTTCTGTGATATGTCTTCTGTCTTCCTTCCTAATAAAAAAGCACTAAGAATGTCTCACTTTTATCAGGTCCTCATTCTCGTGTTAGGAGTCAAAATTTGGAAGTAAAACTCCGGCAAACTTCAATTTTTTGACTGTGATTCGGAACTCTAAAGTTCTACCGCCCTGTAATGCGTGACTGTTCAAGATGCGGATCAATAAAATCGTCTCTTCAATGCTTTCTGCTTAAACAATAAAAGATATGCAACAAAAACCTTTCGATATATCTACATTTGATGTATTATTAAAGTTCGGTGAGAGACTTTCTCGGTTAGCGCCTTTAGTGGGGTTTAGTCCATTCCCAAATGACATCCACATAGCGCCTGGCGCCGCCTTTTCATGATCCAGAAAAATCCCGCTATATTGAAGGACTTTCTTCTTTTTTATAATATTCACCGCATTCAGGACTCATTGCGTTAAATCTAGCAGAAGTTTGCAAAAAAGGCAATAAGACTCGCGGTTCACCAAGCTTTAACTATCAGTTACATAATCAGGCTCATTTATTATGAACTTCTAAGTTTGCCCTTAAATGCTCTTCGGTGGTTCAAACTGTTTTCACTTTTGTTTTCCCATTACGCTTATCCCATATCATCTCAATCACTCCTTGACCACATCCATCCTAAGATCGTTGAATTGGTACTGCAATTTCGAAATTGTAAATGGCCAAGGAAGCGCTTACCACGCCAACTTCCCAACAACGCATGGACATTTGTCGGGTGCATTTGTATGCAGCTTGCAGGCGAGTGCAGTTAGTGCGGTAATGCGTTGTTCCCACTGAGGGCTATCGTCAACTTTTGCTTCAAGCATATGTGCAATCACTGCCAACATATCCTCCAAACAGATTAAACGTTCCACCCGAATCGATGCTGTATCTCCTTCAAGTAAAGTCGGCTAGAAGATGGTGTGAAACGATCACCTTTCGCAAAGAAAATGGAGCATGAGGCTTGATCCAAGCATGGAGCTTCAAGCGCGATTGCCTCAGGCAATTACACAGCTTGATGCAAACTAAAGTGAATCACCAAATAATTTTAAAGTGTTCGAAAATCAGAATTCAAAGCCGAGTTGGTTTAGGTAATCGACTGTAAAAAATGTGTTTCACAACTCCGAATTCAGCAAAAACATTGATTGTTCTACACTGGTCATTGCCTGGTCAGTAAACGGTTATAGCCTTTTGTAGTGGACAGCAGCACGCTTCTTTGACAATCTTTATAAGAGTTCCCTCATTCTCAATTACTTTCGATCTTTTGTCTAAGTTCAATTGCCACATTTTTCACCTTTAAGCATTCTTTTCGGCTGAAACCTTCCCCACCATTATTATGGTGCACCCGTAAAAATGAAGTGTGAAAGTTATTATCTCAATAACGCCTTCCCCCCCCCCCCCCCTTCCTTTTCCAAACTATGCCACAGTCATGATTTTTCACCACTTTCGGAACGCTTATAATATATACACCATTTTTCAAAAATTTATGAAAAGATTTATGAAATCACAAAGAATCATTGACTTCGCAACAAAATTTTCCCTTCTTCGAGGCCATTTAAGGACACAACTGCATGCTTGTAGAAAAGGAATTATCGTAACGGTATAATCTGTGACCCGGTTTTGGTGCTTTTTTTTGCAAAACTGAAAGTGCCGCCACCGACAGAACTTCTTCATTTCTGTTGGCCAGGCTTTCACGCTAGTGCCATTGCGCGACGATTTAGAAATTCACATACGACATCACAGAACATCTTTAGATGGATTGCAGGTCTCGTAATAACTGTTCATCGGCAATCTTCTGGTTTTGTGCGGGATCAGAATGAGCAAGTTCCGACCACTCAGCATATTTTGAGATTGAATTTATTCCTCTTAACCAACAACTCGGAATGAGACCACACCTTCAACGATTGAGGTTTTAAAGAAGTGGGAGTTAGACTCGGACTCAACCCCCGTTTCCTAACATCACTCGTTATTAGTATTGACCTGGAAAAAGCAGCCGGTCTAATGAAGGTATTTTCTCAGTATTTGGGTGAAAAATTCATAGCGAATACTTTTCCAAGCGATGTCTCGTTTCTTTTTAATCCACAGAAGAGAGGCTGCAACATCTTGGTACTGCGAAGCTGGCACCAGAATCAAGTTCGACCAGCAACCACGAAGTTGATTGGCGATACGAAGGCATGCGCGATTCACATCGAGGTGGTTGCTCGTTTGAGCGATCGATGAAAATCCATGATCTACAAGACTCATGCCATCCTCATATTCGCTTTCATTGGAAGTCAGTCGTTTTTTAAATGGCAAATTTTATTGCTCAGCTGGTCGAACAATCCTACCGCTACATTTGAAACTATCGCTATTTAAAAATAGTATAAAATTTGGATTTTTCGCCGCAGTTTGTAATTTTTGGAGCACTGTCAATTTCTGTGAGCTATGGTTAAAAAATTTTTGAAAACTGTGCTGATTCTCTTCATCATAGCAACTCAGAAAGCAGAACTCGGTCATGTTCGATGTTCGATCTGTGCAACAATAACAGATGCTGTGCAGTCACAATTTTTCTGCAGCGTCTTCAAAGAGTAGTGAGCCTTGTTGCCTGCACTCCTCATATTGGATGCAGCCCAACGCATAGAATTTAACAGTATAGTAAATGAAAGCGCATATTAATGTTGAAGGTTGAAGATAGCTGCAAAAGGTAAAGTTGAGAGAACAGGTGAGGAAATCTACCGGAGGAGCCATTATAATATGCGCTTTTCTATTTGCCTAAGCGTTTTAAAAATTTATCTAAAGCACTGAAATAATTCCTTAACGCTCAAACTGCTCCGACCGTTCGCACAACATTCCTATATAAGATTTGTTCTTCTGCGTCACGACCAATGTAAAATGAAAATTCGACTGCCGTAAAGTGTGCGGAAAATTTCTCACATCTTTAAATGTCTACACTTTCTTCAGAATTTGGTGCATCAATGCCAAAGCAAGGTAGATGAGCTCGTTTCATGTTATTTGTTATACCGGTCAAATTTGGTATATTTGGTTGCAGTGGTTTGAGGCTGAAAGTGCCAGAAAGGAAGACAGAAACATCTACGAAGTTACGCACCAATGCAACGCCTTTAAGAAGTAAAGTAACGAAAGCGAATAAATGAAAGGTATCAACGTGGGAAACGAGAGGACATTACAAGCATAACGATAAGCTAAAGAAAGCGGAAAATAGGAAGAAAAAACCGCCAAAATGGGCGAATGAAACAGTAGGACACCGGAAACAAAATACTCGTTGTTACTGAGTAAAAAAGCAAATGAGCCAACTGCAAATAGATTGCTGTGAATATGAAAACAGTGCCTGCTGCAGAGAGGGATCTGAAGAAGCAATGTCCTTCGGGATAGTCGTGACTCACGAGAATTCTATGGCTTTCCTTTACGCCATCGTCAAGGCTCATCAAATACAAACATATCTCCGCTGGAGGACATCCAATCTCTTCATCGCCTCCACTCGCCTCAAAACTGCGGTATGGGCGTACCGTAAGCAAACCAAACTTTTTCTTGCCCAACGTTTCATTCTGGAAACGAACGATACATGTCGTAGCGTTATTGTTGTGGTGAGCGTTGTTATAGCATTCGCATGCTGTCTTTGTAATCGATCGTCTGGTGCCTGGGGATTAAATGAAACGAGGAAGAAAGGGGAGGATGCCTACAACCACGACTACCTAGCATTTAGAGGTTTCTTTTGTATTAACGCAATCATGTGTTATGGGTACGTAATGCTTTGCGTGCTCATCTAACCGTTCGTCACTGATTTCAACTTTGCAACGGTTTCATCCATATGGAGGTTTCCAATCCTAATTTTGTTCTATTTGTTATGTTTGGAATGGATTTTTGGCACTTTAATATGTAATGGAACTTGCAATTCAATTTTTCGAAGCCAAATTTTTCAATAATTATTCCAAGATGCGGTTGGATTTGAGGTTCTTGCATTCTTGTATTTCGCAGCCTTTCGCAGCCGTTTGGTTGCAGGTGAATGATGACTCTATATATCATTTTCCCGGGAGTTTTCTTCTACATTTTTTGACTTCGAGTTAATACCACATCCTTAGCCGACAGACACAGATAACAGCCCACATGTAGGACCATCCAAAAAGGTCAAGAAGAGCATGTAAAAGAAAAAGCAAATATGAGAGGAAGTAATCGACTTACGAGGTTTTCATTCTCGCGCCAAATTAGCTTCTGATAGACACTCTGTCGAAGCGCCTTCCTCTCCGCTTCGGTTAAACATATTGGGATCGGTTTCGGCAACAACGATTGCTCCAGATTCGACACGGGTCGTGCCTTCTTTTTGGTTGTCACCAATATCGACTGCATTTTGTACACGTGCTTCTGATACTAAAAGCATCTATTCAGTCAATGGCACGATATGTGTACTGTGTATGCCAATTAATGATCTTGCTATCTCATTTATGTGAACACACCTCGTGCCACCGTGAAGCCAGCTTATTTATAAAGTCGGGTCTCTTAAACGATTTTTCGAGCCCATTCATGGATTTCATCATGAACCGTGATGGGAAAAAGTAACTGTTGCACAGCGTTTATTCACAAAGTTCTTTGTTGTGGACATTCTGCTAAATAAATATCTGTACTCAAATAAGAGAACACTGCTAAATAAGAAAAATATTGTGGAAGGTCCTCAAAAGTGGCAGTGAGCTAAAAAAATTTCTCTTCCGCAAATGGAATTTGAACATCGTGAATTTGCTTTGTTCCGAAAAAAGAAAACTGTGGACTAGTGATTCCACTCTGAACCTCTTCTTTACGACGTCGACACTCGGCGATCCACTTTTCTCTTTGCTCGTCATTCATCGCCTTCCAATCCTTATTCGCCCGTTCCATTAAACGTTTAGTGCTGAGTTGATTGGCGCTATTCTCAGCCTCATATGTTGCTCGCATGGCCTCCGCAAAGTACATAAAACCATTCGATCGACGCTTCTTAGTCATTTCTGCAAATAATTCTGAAGTTTTCAATTAAACATTCAGTTACTGCTGAAGTAGGAATGTGACTAATGGTGAGCGGCTCCGACAAGACGAAATGAGTTTCGCGCTCCAACTCGACAAGATCTTAAAATGAGATTTCGAGAGCCCTAATAAAATAAAATTAACTGAATCGGCACAAATCGCATTTTAAATGGATGCACTCTGATTCTCAGTGTTCCGTTGCAGCTTGTATACTTCAATCTTATGTAGATTAGCTATGCCTCGCTTTTTATATACAAAATCATTTTTTTCATTCGTTCGTTTTAGTTATTGTTTTACAGCAAACAATGAAATACAATAGAACTGTGATGTCCGCAGTATACATTTACTGGATTGCAATCATAATTTTTTCGTGGTTCCGACGGACTGAGAGGTCACTTCCTCGTGTGTTGCAATACAGTTGCATTACACTAAGCCACCTTCTAATAACACTGGTACTGCAATGTTTGTGATCAATTAAGTGAAGTAACTGTTAACTCAATGGCATATGTGGGGATAACCGATGTCTTCAATGATATCCTAGGTAATCAATAAGCGAAGTAAATTAGAATGAAAGATAGAAAAGTGCGCTTCACTGACGAGAAGCAAATATATGAGCCTTTACGATGAGGAATAATTGTACGGAGACTTGTTTCGCGAAGAAGACACGTCGCCTATGCAACCGACCGAATGACTGAGATCTACCGAAGCCACCACCTTAACACTCAGCACTGACAGTGAAGCAGTTGAATCGTGTTTGCCTTTAAATTAACACCGACGAGGAAATTTGCATCGTTGAAGCAATTCAAATTGTGCATCGAGGCTTTTTTGTTTTATTAATTTTTTATTCTCTCTGTAAGACAAGCAAGTTGGCGGAAATCATGTCGAATCATCTGGCATGATAATGTCCAGATATGTGAGAAGAATCATATGCGTTTTTTTGCATTCACTTGTTCTCATCGACCAGTTTCATAAGTCGCCAATGATGAAACAATGCAAAAGAAGTCATTAGCCTCTTAACTGATTTGACTGCTTGCATGAATTTGGCCAAAAAAAGAAAGAGAAGAAAGTCATTTTGTCTCGAACGATGTAAAATGAAGAATCAATGAAGTGTGACACACATGCATACTTTTTCTCACATCAACTATTTCTAATAGATGACTTTCCCTTTGTGGACAACGCATCCACTGCTCCTCAAGCACTCCTGGGCTGTTTTGCAAATTCTCAAAATTACTTTGTAACGACGCATTATGACGACGTTTTATATGTGTATATATGTTCCATCTTACTGACGGATAATTACAGCCGGAAAGCTATTGAAGCTAGAGCTGAGAAAACTGCTGCCAAAAAAAACGAAGTATGGGGTGTACCGGAGCTCTTTTTTGTGCAAAAGGATACCCCATGGATTTATATGGATTTTTAATTTTGAGAAAGGTTGTAGACGTTTCAAGTTGGAGTAAAAACTGTGCGCATTTTTCACAAATGACTTTTCGCTTTACCGGTCTGGAAACAAAAAAGCAAATTTTTTATAGAACTTTCTCACGTTTATTGTTAAGGGCAACTCATGAACTTTATTGATGAGTGAGTGATACAACAAAGCGCTTATCATTTCGGTTCCTCCGAGGCTCTTGCGCGCTTCTTCACTGGGAAACATTTGAAACCTCTCTTCAATTTTTATATTGCTTGGTACCTTAAGCAACAGCCAGGTTGACCAGTTTTTATTTTCATCACTCCAACACCCATTTCAACTACAAAGTATTCAAGTGGGTGTTCAGTCCACGTCGATGGTCCCTTCCTTCGTCACCCCTCCTCTCTCTCGCTCTCTTTTCTAATTTTCGCAAAGTCTCATAGTTCGAATTAATGGCAGCTGTTTCTTTATCGTAAATTTACAACTGTATGCCTTCATAATGCTTGTAGAGTGTGATCTGATTGATGAAAAAAATTTGCTTTTCACCAATAGTAACTGATGGATGCAACGATAAAAATCGCATTTCTCAGAATTTACAGCGAGATGGGACTTCATTTGCAACGAGAGAGGAATTGCCGATTTGCTGACAACGTTCATTTAAAACATAATAGCAAATTTCAGCAAATTAATTCTCCGCTGAATCTTTTCATCGAATGATCCCATCAAATAAAAACCTCATCTGCATTTTCAAAATGGTTAGGTCGTTAATGGAAAAAGCTCATTTAGGTGCTGAAGTTAAAGGACATCTGTACATATCCATATTTAGCGTACTCAATATTTCGGGAATGCAGCACTGATTTGAGCAAACTAAGCCTTCGAATGTTTGTGTGATCAATTCAGTTAGGTAGTTTATATTGATCGTTATTTGCAGCCGTATTAGAGTTTCACGGAGAGAACGTTTGCGCTCAAAATAGGGAGAGAGGGAGAGAGAGAAAGGTAAAGAGCGTCTGGCTATACTGCGTCCCCAAAGGTGCGACGTTGCCGCATTTCTTCCTGTTCCACTAGTAATGTTTTTCATCAGTACGCATTCTGCTGGGTTCCTTTCTTATCAGTGTTATTCTGCAACACGTATTTCAACCTCACCTCAGTCTAAAGAAGTTTTTATTTTCTTCGTTTTATCTTTTCTGCTTTGATGCTATAGTTTTAGAGCATCGTTGACTTCAGGTAATCAATGTGTAGTGAACCTTCGAAAATCTTCAGCTACTCACATCGATGATGGGAAATGTTGCTTATATATGGCATTCGTTGCTGGAGTACAATGAAATTTGTAGAAGAAATCATATGACATGAAGAGGTGATAAAAATGGCTGGCCTCGCACTCGGATTCGAACACTCTGCTTCCAGTTTCTCTCTGGGTTAGTTATGTTCGTCTGGAGCCAAAGCTCTCTACGTTCAGCTTGGTCAATTCGCAGTGAAAATTTAGCTCAACCATATTTGCACCTATAAAAGTCTTCTCCTGAAACACCCAATAATTTCTTTAGTTGACTTCCTTAAAATTATCACAGAGTTTTTCGTTAGCACTTTTGCAATCTTACTCCATTTCAATACCGCTCGGTGATTGAGATATTTATTTATGCATCGAATCTGTTCAGGAACACGCAAGATAGGGGAATTGAATTCACTTACAAAGCACATTATGGCAACGTCTTGTTTATGCTTTTGTACTTGTGTTTGTGTATTTGTCTGGAACTGCAGCCAGTAGATGTACAAGCAGCATCTTCACACGATCTCATATACCATTTTTCACGTTGTGGCCTATCAAATTCGAGAACAAGTATGGGCATTTAAAGGAAGAAATTTTGTACTCATGTTTCAGTGCTATGCTAGCGATGAAATTTTTTAAAACGGAAGAGTTCTTTAAAACAGAGGAGTCCTTTTCTCTTTTATTGTTGACTATAAACTTAGGAAAATGGTCGGTGAGATCGATGAAATGGAAGATCGCATAGCTGCTATGGCACTTCCGTTTTTTGATACTTTCAGGAATGGTCAGTTGAGTGGAGCTGAAATTTCATAGCTCATACGTGTGACAGCGAATTGGGAGCCACAAACGAGATACTGCATTGTTGTAGTGTCGCATACACTAGACAATCACCTCGACGCGTTGTGCTCACTTTATTTTCACGCTATCAGACGAGACCTGTCTCGAGTGTGCATGAGCGTTTGCAGCAATGTGATGTGTTCACAATGTATTTCCTATTACTATGCTTTGATTTGTTTATAGAATTTACTGTTAATTCAACAAATATTTCTATCAGTTCGAATTTCTCTCAGTAGGAATATGGCTGATTAATCGCTAATTTGTTAATTGAGCAGTTAATAATATATTGATTTATTCAGACATATAGATAATATATTCGGTTGTGTTTTTTCTTGTTTCTGGCATTCGCTTTATTACAATTAGTTATCCATAGGAAACACGTCACATATATCATATATAGCCTTGAGTGTTATCATGTTTACATGAGCATACAATCAATGGCGCCGACGGTCTTCATAGGCACATTTACGCACTCCGATAGCCCAGTTGAACAGTATTCGACTGCAACGCAAATATTCTTGAATGATTTCTATTTTCATGTGAGCTTTGCAAACATTTACAAGAAGCATGTACATGGATGTCGGTTTGTCCACTGGGAAGAGTTCAAAAGCATTTATAGATTCAATAACAGCTAATGATTTTTTTAGCTGGTTAGTCGCAATAACAAGGAAACAGGTTGTTTCCTTGTTATTAAATATTGTTGCAGCCGTTCCGTTTCGTTTCGTCGACAAAGCTGCGAAAACGCGCACATCTGGCCGGGAAATGCATTTTCCCATCCGCAGCTCCCACTTTTTATTATTGCTTTAATGTCCATAAAAAGGCATATTTCCAAAAGTCATAAAACTTCATATGCGTTTTTCTACTTATTTGATTATCACAACCACTTCAGTCTTTTCCATGCTTAAGGTCTTTAGTTTCATTACTTCCACTTGTGATAGCTGCAGTTTTGCAACCATTGTTCAGCACTAGCGCTGCTTCAACCAGTCGGTTGGTGTTTTACTGCTTGTGAAAGTTGTGTGAGCTTTGGTTCGTGAGTTGGAACAGTCGGCGAGATTTAAACGTCGATAGATTGTCAGATGACAGCCTACTTGAGAGTTGCCACAATTTCAGCCTTAAATAACTCCGCTGATCAACTATTAATAGCTCTGTTTCGTTCTCTGAAGTATCGATTATTTTATTTTGCTTTGTTGTTCCAAAGGCATCAACGGTGCATTGTTATATCAAACGCTACTCTAGAAAATTCCTTTTCATTTAGTGCATCTTTTCGTTACTATTGTTGCCTTAAACTGTTAAGAAGTCAAGTGATATAAGTTTCGCTCATTATTTGAGCATACTGTATTCTTTAAAATCAGTGAATTTTATCTGAGATGAAAATATGGGTTGATGTCTGAAGACAGCTCCGTAGGTTTTCGTTTTGAGAGAACTATTCGTTTAAATATTTGCTATTTACAGCACTTTTTTGTTTCAGCCGCCTTATATAACCGCAGTTGTTGAAATTGTTCTATCAGGACTTCATTCTAAAAATAGCATTACTGTTAACTTGTGCAATTGTAATTTTGAAATTTACGGTAAAAGTTTGCAGGTAAAGCCGTAAGCCGTTGAATACCACGGAACACTATCGTTAGACATCTTTCGAGACAGTCTCCAACGATGCTGAAGTTTCTACCTACGAACCTCTCGCCATCTGCTCGATTTTGGAATATCGCTCGCATAGCGGTGAACTATCCAACTACATCCTCATCCACGGTTATTATACCCAAGTGAGTGCTTCTCATTCCTATTTGTTCTTTGATGAGCTGTTCAACACACGCATTCTACAGAAATTGTAACATAATATCGTAAGTCTAGTGTTAAATTCTTTTAGTGCTGGTTTGATTGTGTTCCTTTCATTCTATGTTTATGATAGTTGCCTCTAGCGTATTCAAACGTTTGAACTCGGTCGCATTTCTAAGCGCATTGATGTGAATTCCTTTAATTTTCCTTGTGCAAGAGTACTTGAATTTAAAGCTACTACAGTTTATCGCCTAATTTATTTGTCGCTTTTTGAATGTTTAACAGTCGACTTATTTAGTGAATATGTAGTGAAAATTCTATAGCTTTCTATAGCTACGTTTTATCGTAACCAATATGAATTTATAGTCGCCCTGCATCGATGAGCACATTCTCGTGGCATATTGCCAGAACAACAAATAAACTCCTCGAGAATCGTCGTTCTCTTCATTTCAGCTCTCGGTTTTACAGCTCAGGTTCACACCTTCAAATTAAATTGTTAACAGAATGCCATTAATTTGTAGGAATGAAAATCTTAAACGTGTTTTATTCGTGAATCCTCTTCGTGCGTTTGCAATAACACATGTGAGCAAGAACATCCTGAAATTCCATGAGGAGTGGAGAAAATTCGGAACCGATGATTTGCGCAGAACAGGCGAAGATATAAGTCGGCACGCTGCCAATATTTCACAGTACTACAGTGGAAACTGATAAGACTAGTGATAAGTGTCAAACCATCTAAATGCAAGTTCGAAACATCCATAATAATCTTCCCACCATCCCTCCTAAGAAATTCTGGTAAGGGTATAATTTCCCAAATTTTTTATTACTTGTCACTCAAAAAAGGTTGTCAGATAAAGTCACGGGGCAATAAAATGTTATCAAATTTACTGATGCGCTTTCATTCACATGCTCATTTTTGTTGGGAGTGAATAATGAATTTATTAATTTGAACAGCCCTACAAACATATAAGCGGCTTTCAGTCATTCAGTTTCTCAATTTCTTTCACTATGGAAGTAAGGACGAGGCAGTTTCTGTCACAAGCAGGCAGACACAGGTACTGAGAATATGCAGAAGGGAAATAGGATCTCTAACTTCATCCTAAAAGCAAGTCGATCCGGGTTTTCTAAAACGTTTAGAGAATGAATCTCCAGAGGCAGCAATTTTTATTCCTCATAATTGTTTGGTGTAATAAAGCGAATGAAGCTATTTGAAACTTTCCGACTTAAATTAAGTCAGGTGAGCCGAAAATAACTGACGTCCATCAGCACTCTTCAATTCCTTCCTTGAGTAGGCAGAGGGAGGGGATTTGAAGCTTCAGTTACTCCCTTTTACCCTCCCCCGCACCCCTCCCTCCATCCTATCGTGAGCCAGTTTACATGCAAGCGAAGTACAACGTGGTAAGCGTCCTTTGACGTTCTTGCGAAAGATCAACTGAATCTTATGTTCAGCAAGCATACACAGCCTGTGCCCGACCAACGCACTCTCTACAATTAAATATAGCTGTCTCCTATAAGGTAAAAGTCAGTCATTAATGCATTTTTGGTAGTGGTGCGGATAAACAAAAAATAGGTAAAAGTGGCGAAGTGCGGAAAAAAGTGAGATTTGGATCACTGAAAAATTACAAGCAATTTGAATCCAAACTTTATAAGCTGCTTCAGCGGCGCTTAGTTCATTGACTTCATCCCGACTTGTGGTGACAATCGACCGTCCTACGTTGTCTCTAAAATTTTCATCCTCACAATCTTTTTGCAGTTTTTTCTTTTGCACAGTGTATACAAGACGGAACCGAAGAATCGTCGTTAGTGCTTTGCGATCCACTTTCCAGTCAAAAAGCCCTTCAGTGCAACTGATTTCGTATGTGCTTTCATGCGACTAGTCCTTTCGAACAGAATATCGAAACACCTTCTATCAATTCAATGGCTGCTAGCCTCACTACACACAAATGTCCACACTTGCAGATTTACCGCAGCATTCTGCAATCGCATTGCCGGCTCTCTCACCAACAATGCAGAAAGGTACGATTGTATCGTGGAAGAAGAAAGAAGGCGACAAACTAGCAGAAGGGGATTTACTCTGCGAAATTGAGACCGACAAAGCGATTATGGGCTACGAAACACCTGAAGAGGGTTATTTGGCGAAAATTGTTTTACCTGAAGGAACTAAAGATGTTCCAATCGGGAAGGTTCGTTGCCTGAATATCAAGAGGGCTTTTTCTTGACCACCTGCTACTCCCTTTAATTCTTCGTAATCGACCATGTACTTATTCCACACTTATTCCACCTTGACCATTACTTATCTAACGAAAGAGAGCGTATTTTTTCCTTTGAGCGAACTACTAATATTTGGCAGTGATGACTGCAAAATAGAAAGTTAAATCTCCGGACCACTGCTCCAACTTCAGTGGTATGTAAAACTTCGGTCAACAATGAAGGCTACTGCTTAATTGATTGAGAAGGATGTCTGATATCATATTATTACCTCTGTCTGCAAAATTTTAGGCGATTGAGGTTTATATATTTTATATAATATTCTCTCAGGATATTCTTATGGTTCCTTCTTTGGTAAGGTTATATCATAGGTTAATGTGTAAGTATTGCGCGAAGAGGCAAAACTTCGTTTTGAAACAATTGCCATAGTCCTAGTGCAATTTTGGGTGGAATATGAACGGTGAAGTTAGCACACGTTGCAGGAACTTAACACAGCGGCACTATTTCATAAGTGACATCCGATTGGTTATTGAGATATTTCTCGATTGCGCTCGTTAAATTTCCACTTTGCGGTTTGAATTTCCACTTTAGACTTCGAAGCTTTATGTGACGATTCTGGGAACATTTGCAATTTTTCTATAAAGACTCTCGTTCCCGATATTTTGAAGTTTTCAAAATTTGGAACTTTTCTTCAGCTAAGGAACCCTCTTCGAAAAGGACTGAATCTTCCCTTCGCCGCTCTCATCCTCTCCTCGACTGACCGAATACATTGCCCTCTGTGTATACGCCTTCGTCAAGAACTGGTTGGTGGTATATTATGTTACAAGTTACGCGTGTTATATCTGCCATTTAGCTATGCTCTATTTTCAGCTTCTGTGCATTATTGTACCGGAGAAGGGCGATGTGGGGGCATTCGCTAACTTCGTCGCCTCAGAAGGAGATCAAGCACAGGCTGCACCTACTCCATCAAACGAACCTCTACAAGCATCACGTCAACCAAAAGCACCTATTCCAACTCCAGACTCAGCAGCGTCTGCGCATCAAGCGGCTCCACCAAAACCTCAACAGGGCCGCGTTGCTGCAACGCCATATGCAAGGAAACTAGCTGCTGAGAAGGGAATCGCACTCGCTGTAGGCATTTGGTGGTTTCAGAAAATGTTGCATATTCTCGAGGTCCCACTGGACCCTAAATAAATTATCAATAATCACAGGACTTCCATTTCCAAAATCACCGCTTCCAAAAAGTACTGGGAGGTTTTGTTAGGCAATGATACCTGGGACACTTACTTCGTAGCTTTACCATAGTTATGTGTGTTTATATACCGTATATGGCCATCATGGCTGCCTGCATTTCTTTGTCTGTCTGTCTGCTTGTCTGCCACACAATTTGAAATCACGAAGCAGAAATGCTATATTGATGAATTTGCATAACCTGCTCACTTAGGAGACGAGCCACCAAGCGTTGTTAGGCGACGTGGTCGGTCGGTCGGCAGGATTACGGAAGATGCAAACCTTTGAGCACGCCTAGCGCGTTTTCGTATTTTTCTTCCTTCAGTAACTGAAGGTTGTTTCGAGAATAATGACATGACGAATGCCAAAAAAGGTAAAATGACTGAAATGCAGGTTATTGCAGGCGATTGCTGGTTCAGGTCCTGGAGGACGAATTTTGGCCACGGATGTCAGCAAGGCTCCTAAGGATGCACATGCAGCGGCAAGTGGTCATATGACTGCTAGAGCAGGCAAAGTGCCCGTTGCTGGTGCTGGTGCCGTTGATGTTCCGTTGTCCGAATCAAAGAAAGCTATGGCGCAGGAAGCTAGTGACAGCAAAATTTCCATCCCGCACTACTACCTTTCTTCCTTAATCTATTTGGATGAAATTCTAAGGTCACACCTGTTTCATATTCTTTGCACGCCTGGCTATCCTGACTATCCGTATAAATGGTCTTAATATATGGTGGAGTATTGTTTGGGAACGAGTGATACTTTAAAACTCCTTTTTGCAAGTATAGCTGACATGTAACAATAGGCAGAATCGATACGATTTTTTAGCGTTCATAAGAGTCGCATGAATGTTCTAAAAATATCAACTTTCAGGCAGCTGAGGGAAGTTTATTGGGAAGAATTTTGAACATTTAGGAGGATAGAAAAGGCTCGCATAATGCGATAGTATAAGTGAGATATGTGTGTAGAATTCGTTTGTTCTTGCATGAAACAGGGGAAGAATTGTACTGCGAGGAGGAAAAAGTGTGTCATTGAGTGTGGCCAAAAAATTTTTTATTCAGGCATTTAAGATTTCCAAACAGAAAGAACCGTAAGAAGATGTTAAATAGAACGAATTTAGAGGGATTCAATGGCATTCTCTTCTTCGATTCTAAATGCGCGACTTCTAATAGTGATTCTTGAGTGTTATATGTGGAGTGTTCTTCGCTCAGACTTTCTGGAGAAAGTGTTCTTTGATAATTGCCTCAATAAGTCAATAAGGGAATTAGCTAGTCACAAAAGTCTGTGAACGCAGAGTGACTCTTTTTGTTCGTGCATTTTAATATGATTTATTATCTCCTGTATTTTTGACTGAATAGCGAAGTCAGTTTCGTTTCTGAAATCAAAAGTTGAGAAGTTTCTGTCACTTCATAGTTCTGATGATTATTTTAAATCATAGTAGAAAGTACACAGTTATACTTTAAGTGCTGATTGTTGAATTTTCTTATAGGATGAAAGATCGAATAAACAAATTTATATCGAAGGGCACAAAAGAGGGAAATGAAATCTCACTGCAAGATTTCATTGTGAAGGCGAGTGCAATAGCTTGCACTCGGATTCCGGCGGCGAATAGCTTCTTTATGGATACGTTCATTCGTCAAAACAACAACGTTGATATTTCGATCGTTCTTAAAACCGCTGACGGCAATGTCGTACACCCTGTCCTTTTCGATGCTCACCTAAAGGTAACAGTTTTCATATTCAATTTATTGCCTTTTCGACGATCGGAATAGTGTGCTAAGAAATATGAATGTCAGTTTTCGTAGATGGAACGCAATTCAAATGGCATGCACGAACTTTGTATTGGAAGATAATCCTTTGAAAAAAAAGATTCATGGTTCCCAATGTTAGGGATTGTTGGCACATAGCAATATTATCGTATTTCCGTTTTCTGTTGGCGATCACATCCGAAATAAGTTGTGCGTGCAACGTAGACATAGATAGTTGTTCAAAAGAACTCGCCGGATTTGTTTATCAAAAAAGCATGGATTTCTGCTTCAGAGGTGAATTCTTTTTGCCTGAGGATAAGTGATGTGGTATTAGCCAATGAATATGTGCCAGAAGAATGTGATGGCATTGTTGAATTTTTCGAAGGTGCTTTCGAAAAGATGCTTATTTTGTCTTATTTAGCGATTTCCGCCAACAATTTTATGGCCCTCATTAACTTTAGTAATCTGCTATTCACTTTTTTGTTACAAAAGCCTTTAATATGGTTATTTTTCTAAGGGTCTTTCTGCAATTAATGGTGAAATAAATGCGATGAAGGCAAGAGCAAAGGAAGGCGCCTTCTCTCCACAAGAAACCGAGGTAGTGGAATATTCTACTTATTTCGTGAAAATCTTTCCATTTGCTGGATGATTTGCAAAATTTTTCACATTCTGATGAATTAAAAATGCTTTTTTCTATTATCATTTAAGATTTTATTTATTGCAAATATATTTGATGAAGGCGCAAATTAAATATAACAGACGACCTTTTATTGAGAAATTCTTAGGAGCTTCTAGAAAATGTGATGCTTCAACAAAGAATTTTTCCCTAATGGTGCTTTCGAAGAATAAAGAACTTTCACATTTATATTGAAACTCTGTGTTCCCTCGTAGAGGCATAATCACTGAATGCCCACTAAATGTATCCTAAACGCATATATTCAGTTACTATATTGATGCAATAACGAAACATCACGGTGGCAGATTAGATTATTCCTAAATCAACGAAAGAGAGCAAGATGGAGGAACGAAATGTGGGGGAAGTGGAGAGAACGAGATCACGTGCAGCTATATGGTTAGCTTAACGAATGAACAAACTCAACAGGAGCCCATGATACTTTCATTATCATCTCTACAGTCAGCATTAAAATTAAATAGAAGTACGTAAATGGTTTACGTATTTTGACGGCACACCAAGCTCATCTTATAAATAAAACATGAAAGTTTATGGAAATTCATTGCAGGGTGGCACTTTCGCGATCTCATATATGGGTGAATATGCTTCTGTGCACAATTTTTCGGCTATTATTATCCCACCTCAATCATGCCATCTCGCAGTTGGTCATCCGGAAAAGAAGCTCATTCCTGATGGAAACAACGAGTATGTTTTTTGCCATCCTGGCTTCCATGTTTCTTTTCATATAACTGCATAGAAACTGGTAGAGTTTTGTGTGATGCAAATTGTACTAGCTAACTTCTTTCCTCTGCTTTAATCATATGTACATTGCACTTAGTAAAGAAATAACAAAAGCTGAACTTGTAGTTCGATATTAAGATATCTGAAGAGAAAAGCCTCATTAATGATAAAAGTAAGTGGGGAAGTGTGCATACGAGGTGAACAGCTGGTATAAGCACTGAGTGATTATATTTAAATGGAATGTCTATTCTGACGATTTCAATGACCGCAGCGTCCAAATATTTTCACCTTAATTGTTTTTGTGCGATAATGAACGAAATGTGTCCATAGTACGCAAACTTCCAAACTTTATCGTGGATTTATCCACATCGGTTGGTTTCGCAAAAAAGACGATTGCTGCAGAGACGGTTTACTGAATCGCACTAGACCACGACAGTATTTGCTGAAGTAGTTCCAACAACCCAAGTTCGCCAGTCGATCCAAATTTATTCCACTCCCGGTTAGGTACGTTATGTTGCGATGGTGAATGATTGTGCAGAGCACACAAATGTGAGCGACGCTCCAACTGAATGAGGAGTCGTAAAGGAGTTGAGACGGAGCATGGCGTATTTCCAAACCATCAATTCTTTGTTCGCGCATGTGCTTCACCAGAACTACTAGTTATCGTGTCATAGTGTAACGATCAGTCGACCGACTCCGTTCCGTTACCGGTTGCTTTCCATGATCGGTATAACATTGAAGGTGAAATCATGCTTTTTCCAGATACCGGGTGTCGACAACAATCAACGTCACGCTTTCTTGCGATCATCGCGTTGTTGACGGAGCCGTAGGCGCACAGTGGCTCAAGCATTTTAAGGATCTACTTGAGAAACCACATTCTATGCTGTTGTAAAGAACTGATACTACTTCTGTACCCGTTTTCCGGTGACAATCCTTCATCGGCTTTGTTATCTCCTGTCTTCTGAAGTCATCCTTCTCCCTTTAAACTTGTCCACTTCCCACATTTCTTAACAGCGTTGTGCAATCGAGGAAGAAATTTAGGAAATGGGTGCTTCATGACGTTTTATTCGCATATTTTGGACATGCCTGAAAACCTGGTAGGATGGCCACTTCCCGTGGTCTATTAGAGGGTAGGGATGGGGGGTTTAACCTCACTGAGTGTCATGTCAAGGGGACCAGCATGATACAAATTAACACCTGGCATGTAGAATATGTACAAATATACAACTGTGCAGGTGGCTTCGACCTCACTGATTTGCTTGCGACTTGCGTGTAGTTTTGCGATGGTTGAAAATGTCATAAGGATGCTGTTTGTAGTGCAGAATGTGGTGCTGTCTCTTTCGATGCAAAGATTGCAATGCCCAGTGTTGGATGGGTCTTCGTTCAACGATTGCACTGTTGCTTCAGATGATTTCCTCATAGGTTTCTTCATTGTTTTACCTGGTCAGCTGCCAATAAAGATGGAAATAAAAGGATTTTTGATATTACAATATGAACTGATGTCCACTTCGCAGCTTTAGCGCTCGACTCGGACATTTTGTTGTAGTTATCTACTGATTAGTGTTAGGCCGACATGTAATGTTTGAAAATTATGGAAAGGTGCAACACTGAACACTCCGAATTTCGATAAGAGAATGAAAATCGTTCGGCTTTTGCTTGCAAAGTACGACCTCTGGAAACGAGTCGGGTCATTTTCGGCGTGACGGAGTTACATGTTCATTCTTTATTTGGTAACTTTAGTCAGAGGTGATCCTGTGCAGAGAGCAGGAAGTCTACGGGCGGAGGTTGAAGAACTTCAAGTTCCTTGGTTGCAGCTCGAAGTATTACACTTCTCGGTGGTTACATCTAATAATTTAGCATATGACTGCTAGAGTTTGAAAGCTGGACGGTTTGAAACGAAATGCTTCACTTGGGAGAACTTTCTGGGTCGAGAACTCTGAGGAAGCGAGAAAATGACGCACGCAAAATGCACTTGCTTGACACATGTTGATCTGTGATGAGGGAACGACGATGGGGTTCCCAGTAGTGAACTGTTTGCTATCTGGTGTAAATAGCGGATCGAATATTGTCACGTCATTGATTTCATCGCCTAGGGCAATGATTGATTCTATCGTTAGGGAAGACAATTTTAAGCGGTGATGTTTTATGATTGCCACAAAGTTTATCAAGTAATTGAAACTTTTTTTTTGAAAAGCGAATGCAATAATTCTCAAGAAGCACTGAGAATTTATTTTTTATGCGCCAATCTGGTTAGGAAAGAGGTTTCTAAAGCGAATTTCATTAAAAATCTTCGCCTTTCCTTCTACGATCCTAAATTTGCATCTACTTTCAAAGACCAAAAATTATAATTGCGTTTGAAGCAATGTGGCACGCACAAATTCTCTGTTGTCCCATTGCTTTGTCTTCTTTTCGTGGCGTCCAGTTGAGTGGCTCTTCATTTAGCAATCTTTGCTGTGGTTTTTCCGTTTGTTCGGATGGATAATGCCGAAATCGATTACGTTGTCTCTATTGAGTTCTGGAAGAATGTCATCCAGGCAACTCACCTTCATTTATAACCAACTGCTTGAACTAAAAATAGTTATTTGGCCGATCAATTCAACTGACGATGGGCATGGGTATTTTTGGCTAATAGAATTCTCCAACGAAAAGATGAGTTTGTTTATGACGGAATGAAATTCGATTACGCAGGTGAGGCTATAACCGGTTAAGAACACGCGATAGCTGTAATAACTGTATGGACAATTAAATAGAAATTGCTCGATGGATGCAGTACAATGTGCATGGTTTGATGGACAGAGACACTTGATTAGAAAGCCCAATAGGCATCGACGAGATAAATTTGCTACACCTTCGTGCTCAACAAGAGGTTGGCATTCACACAATGAGCCAGGCGATCAGACACCCCCTTCATAGCGAGCAACTACTTTTCCATTCATTTATAGTGGTATTGCTTGGTTGCAACTTCACAAATGAATGGTGATGATTGCAGGGACATCAGTGGGCTTTTATTAGGAAGCAGCAAATAGTAAACCGCGTTGCAAAACATGAATAAACTTTTTTCACAAAAGGTTTTGTTCTCATTGCGATCCTCGAGCATTTGTCGATTTTCGATCAGATATGCAGGTGTATCGACGAGTTTGGCTCGATTGAGGTAGATGCATTTCACTACTAAATTTCTCATCAACAAATTTCGGTCTACGTTGAGTGCTACTGCTCGACTGTTCGAAGGTTACTGGCAACGTCAAACATTATAGGAATAATAATCGTAGCAATTGTGCCGTCAGTGTTAAGAGAGTGAAAATAACGTCAATCAAAGAGCAGTTATATATGCTCTTTTTCTGAAGATTCAACAACAGCGACCAGTAACGACATCGTATCTGCGCGCTTACAGGCAAATTTCTGACGATCGTGAAGCTTTGCTCTCACTTCCGCCGGTTTTTATGGGGTTGTGTTAAAGATAACGCGTACCCAAGAATAGTCATTCTGTACACATTCTTGAAAACAGAAGAAAGATATTATGTCACAAATAAATGTGAGATTATTTCAACAATATCCACGCTAATGCCCTCATAGTGGGAAACTTGTATGTATCGAGATGAATAAAGCTCAAACTGTATAACACTAGACGATATTTATTGAATTTACTTAGTCTTTTATGGGAAATTCGGTAAAATTATGGGAAATATAGGAAATTCGATTTAACAAGTCGAGACTGAGTAACTCTTCAAGGAAGATCGCTTACCTTGCTTCTGGCCTATCCTACAATTGTATTAGCTCATGTCTCACTTGTCGTCGGATATGATAACGGCTGGTAATTGATAAGATTCCTGGATAAATCTTAGGCCTATGCCTAGATTGCTTATGTGCATCGGTCAATACCCTTCAGAGCTGCTAAGCATCTGTTCCGATGAGTAACTCGCCTTGTGCCTCGTGCTCATATCACCTTACCATATCATTATCAATAAGTGACTCTGAAATGAAAGAAAAAAAATTTTAACATGAGATATCAGCGTCATATTTCCCTGTGTGATTGTTTTTGTTGCAGATGCTTCATCCATACGCACACAGCTGCATCATTTTCAATTAATTCTCAAAGGACGGCGAATAAGCTTCTCGGAACCCATTACCCTTTCCAACTAGATGTTCGCCTATATTCTCCTGGTATGAAAATACTTTTCCTTATGTATAAACAGTTAGGAAGTATTGTTAAGCTAGCAACGACTCTCCTAGACAACAGCCTTCTTAAGTGCACCATCGTTCGGCCAGAGGAATAACTCAGAGAGCGGAGGACGATCTCGTTGCCAAAGACTATCTCGTTGTAAGCTTTCCACAAGAAACGCCATTAAAAAGCCGTTAGACACTTTTGTTTGCAATATTTCGTCGCAATCTTCAAGCGTAACAAGATGGAAGTTTATAGATCTTCCAAAGCATTTTGCGATCGCATTGCCGGCTCTGTCGCCAACGATGCAAAAAGGTAACATTGTCTCGTGGAAGAAGAAAGAAGGCGATAAACTCTCCGAAGGCGATTTGCTATGTGAAATTGAAACTGACAAAGCCGTCATAGGATATGAAGCACCCGAAGAAGGATATCTGGCGAAGATCCTCCTAACCGAAGGAATGAAAGATATCCCCGTAGGAAAGGTTGGTGATATAATTACGGAGATATCCGTGACGTCTAAAACGATCCCAAAAGAGATTCTTTGGAAACTCATGAGCATCGCCACCACTGAAAAGTGAGCGGATGCCTATGGTAAATTAAATGTCGATGTCAGTAGGGTAAATGGCCAGGTAGCCGCATAAAATAATGTTCGACGAAATATCCGTTGAGATTGTTCGATATGGCGTTTTCAGTTGTTGTGCATAATCGTACCGAACGAAGGCGATGTGACAGCGTTCAAGAATTATGAAGCTTCAGGTGGAGGTATTGCATCCGCAACATCCTCCTCACCGCATTCCGAATCAGCGGCACCTTCTCCACAACCATCTGGACCCATATATCAAGCTCCTACCTCTTCTCCAGCACCACCTGCATTAAAACCCCAAATCGCATCTCCTCCAGTTGCAGCTTCTCCGAAAGGTCGCATTGTAGCAACGCCATATGCCAAGAAACTGGCTGCTGAGAGGGGAATCAACCTCGCGGTAATCTTTGACGATTGCATTCAATAAACTCAGTAATCCTCTTCGAACAATATTTCATGGTATGGTCAGTCATCAGCAAATACTCAGGTTTCCGACTGGTTTACGTTTGCTGAAATCCGATCAAGTTAACCTTTCGCCAGTTAAAAACGACCACTAAAGAAATTTCCTGCATCAATCAGTTCAAACGATAAAACTTTCAATCTATATTGACATCAGCGGTGGAGACACGTATAGCGACGAGAAATTCACCTTCAAAGAGGGAAGGGAGAAGGGCTGTCACACCCTTCTAGTTCGATCCTCAGTTGCCCTTGTTGCTTCTAGCCACAGCAGAAAGTCGAATGAGCTCTTTGAAAAATGAAACATCTGTGGATTATCTTCTTCTTACTTTTTGTTGACTCAGTGCTGCTAATTTGAGGAAATCCGGAGGCTTCATTTTGCTTTCCCATGAGCTGGAAACTGAAAGGACTGGCTGTACTGCAGGCTGTGGCTGGAACGGGCCCAGGTGGGCGAATTCAAGCAAAAGATTTGACTGGAACTGCAGAAGGTGCGCGAGCTCCTACAGTTATGATGAGGGGGCCCACGCAGCCAGGTGTCGATTTCGTCGATATTCCTCTGTCGGAGGCTAAAAAGGCAACGGCGCAGAGAATTGTAGATAGTGCGATATCAATTCCACATTATCATTTGCAAGCTCAAATCAACCTCGATAAGGTGTTAAGGTAAATATCTTTCACATCCTTCACACCAATCTGGTGTGACCCATGAGTGTTCCTTGAGGGCGATTAGAAGAATAGGAACGAAAAAATGACGTCATTATTTGGACAGGTTTATGCTGCGCATATTTTTCAAATTCAAATACCTGTGACCGAGAGCACGTCCCCCTCTTTCTCCTCTCGCTCTCTGTTCGTTGCCTCTTCTGTCCTATCACAAGAGGCTTAGTTCTAGCAACTTTCACAGTAGAATGTACAGGTCGAAGTCGTGAATCTTCGACGCATTTTCGTTTCTAGTCGCACAACGTTCTTCTGTTATAGCGTCAAAGACAAAATAAATGAGCTTTTGTCGAAAGCGCATAAGGGAGAAGCACCAAGAATCTCGCTCAAAGACTATATTCTAAAGGCGTGTGCTATAGCATGTACTCGAACTCCAGCCACCAACAGTTTCTTCATGGGTACCTTCATTCGTCAAAACAATAATGTTGACATTTCCATCGCTTTTAAAACATCTTCCGGTGACCTCATATATCCGGTGCTCCTCGACGCACATACAAAGGTGAGGTTTCGGTCGCCTTCACAACCTGACCTATACACGATGTTTGTTTCTGGCAAGCCACTTCGCAAGTACGTTCTGTTGAAATGTTACGGTAACTGTCCATTTAGTTTTTTCTTAAAAACAACGAGCTGAAATAAGAAAAGATAGTGCTTACGATAAAGGTCCCAGAAATACATGATGAAAGACGCGTATTACGGCCATTCTAGTCTCGTTCAAACTCACACGATGACCAATAGTTGTTTGCAGAAACATTCATTCGTTGTTGTTCTATTAGAGTCAGTTCTACTCTACTGAGTCAGTTCTACCATGCGCTCTTCAGGCGTGTATTTTATATCAGCATTAGAATTGACGAGATTTAAGCAAAAAATTATGATTTGCGAAATTGTGGCACTCGCCCTGCAAGCGATAGGTTGCGGATTTACCTCCGCTTGTGGACAAACATCGGTCAAGGTGTTAAGGAGTGGTTCTGCTGCAAAACAGCTGGTCGACAAGGAGCTTGAAAAAGAGGAAGGAGGAGATGCAGAATAAGCGGTCTTTTAGGAGCAAGTCTCCACAGCATGGAGCCAGATATTTCAGAAACTGAATGAAACAGTTTACGAAAATTCCCCAATCTCAACCTCCTACTTCTCTCTCCGTTAATCCTCTCCCTCCCATCCTAGGCTCAAGCTGTGAGCTGGCTTAGCAGAGGCCATCGATTGCACCTTATTTTGTAGGCTCTGGCATGACTACATGATACAGACCATACATAAAAGAGTCCGCAGTAATAAATATGATAACTAATAGGAAGGTGTTTCATTGCAAACGTAGTCGAAATAATCATCATATGCAGAAGTGGACTACAGCAAAATAGAATTTTTTGAAGCAATAAACTCAAATAAGAAGAAAGGAATCAAAATATATGGTTCACAAAGAGTTGCAGAAATGAATTATGCAAATAAAACTTTGAAGGAAGTGAAGCGTTGGAAACAATCTGTTAGGTGTCTAGTTATAAAAACACGCTTGAAAGATACAATCGTTGGATGCACAAACACAACAGAAATGATGGCCGGATATGAAAAATGAGACCGGAGTAGCTTTATGGGCACACTGCATAGGAATTAATGCTGTTGATATCGTTGGTGACAGTAGGGTCCTATGCCGGCTGCGAACTTTCGAGCACTTTAATGGCTGCAATGTGGGAATTTTGAAGAAAGGAGGGTAGGAAGAAGAGAGGAAGGGAGAAGAAGAGAAGGAAGATAAGAGAAAGGGGAGGAGGGAAGGGGGGAGGGGGACAAGCAGGGGAAAAAAGCGACAGAGGGAGAAGCATCTTGTTGAACTGGATCCCTTGAAGAGTTTAGTGGCGGAAAAATTTCCAAGCATCACTTTTGAGGATCTTAAAAGAGGATGCAGTGACGTTATATCGAGGAAAACGTTCATACGTCATACCTTTGCAACCTTCGATCTGCATCTTTAAATCACTGACTATATTATCTAAATGACACATGCGAATTCAGAAAAGTGAGGAAAATGGTGCCGTAAAATTCACACCTAAGTGCTTACTGGCTAATGGGGCATCAGCCTGGCAATGCAGCTCCGAGAGGTGCGAGGAAGAGAACGAAGGGATGGGATGGTGCAAGAGTTGATTCATGAAAACTTCGCTTACACGCAGTGGGCCGTCTGTTTCGCAAGCCCACTGTTATTAAGTTGTGTTCAACTAAAGATCATTATTGCATGAAAATACTTTATAAATTACCATTTTATATTTGAGAATTTTTTTCTGAAAGGTCACATAGAGGGATCCTTTAGGTTTGAAGGAAATAAATATTAGTGCACCAATCTGGCCCATTCTGGTTGCTTCTTATGGCATGGTCACTGGTTCACGCGGGTGCTCTCAATCTCGGTCGTTCGAGTTGCTTCACACAATAGTACAAGCCTTTTGCTTTTGCCGCTCTCATGTTGAATATACTTCATGAAATTTTATGTGCTCGCCTTAGGGTTTGATAACAATCAACGAGGAAAGAAATGCAATGAAAGCGAAAGCAAAACAAGGCACATTTTTATCACAGGAACTTGAGGTTATTTATGTTCGATTTCTTCATCTTGCCTCTTATTTGCAAAGAAATTACTTTTGATCATAAGAATGTGTGTAATTTTTCAGCCTCCCAGTATCTTATTTGTAGGGACCTTTATTCCGAGTTCAAGTGTTTCAATTCCATTTACTTACGGTCCGAGTAGTTTCAATTTTTCAAGTTTTTCTTGCACTTTCCATGGCTACCCTAAACAGGTATAATGATCTATTATCACTTGAGAACACAGGTACATTAGGCGGATGTGCAGTGCTCATATTACTTCATTTCTTTAGTCGGAGTAACACTTATAAGACATTAGAAGTGCGATCATATGTTTGAAGCCTAGAACGCAGTCTTAACTCCTAGAAATAAAGTTTTGGCGTTACTTCCGCCGAAGTAAGTGGAAGAAAGTCGACCTCTTGACGTTCCATACTATGAATGGACAACCTCATAGCTTCAACCAGTTAAAGTTTGGACTGATGAAATCTTCATAGTTATGTATTACAGGCAAATTATATAGCTGTACTGATTGATCTAAATACATTTTTGCCACATCGTTTTGAACTAGTATAATAGAGAACTGCAAAGATTCAGCGTCAGCTAAATCTATATAAACTCCTCTTCTTCTCCAACCCCCCCCCCCCCCAATTTGGGCTGCTCAAATTGTTGGTTGGTGATGAGGGATATATTCTTTCAAGAAATATTTGAATAGAGTGAGTGATAACAGTGATGATAGTTGGTTAACGTTACAAAGCGCAAAACATTCGACGTGTTTTTTGAAAAATGATTTAAAATGATAGAATCTCCTGTTACAGGGGGGTACGTTCACGGTATCCGATGTGAGCGATTGCGAAGGTGTTTACAACTTTTCGCCCATTATACTATCTCCTCAGGCTTGTAATCTCGCCGTTGGTCACATTCAGGAGACTCTCATTCCAGATGGCGATGGAGGGTATGCACTTGTCAATGCTTATGATAGAATATACTTGATTTTCTGCCCGTATGCAAAGGTTTGAGGTATCAGCTTTATCCTTCGTTAATGCCCCATATGCAAGGTACGCTTCAAATTACAGGTATAAACAGTCGGCGACTATGAACGTAACGCTATCGTGCGATCGTCGACTTGTGGATGGAGCTGAAGGCGGACAATGGCTGAAGCATTTCAAGGATATGCTCGAGAAACCACATACAATGCTCTTGTGAAAAGTTGAAGGTGCTAGCGCAAAGTCGTACTTCTTGTTGCAATAATTGCATAAATATAGTGATGGTGTTACTTACACCAAATGTGATTACGGTAAAACACTGCAGTGAAACTAATGAAAAGTACTCTCACAGTTCAATTTAAGAGCGAAACCAAACTTCACAGCACTCTTTCTCCAAATCTCGCAGATAAACGACAGCTTTTTCGGCAGTGAATCCCAAATTTAATGGCGAGCAGGGTTTACTGATAGATAAGCTGCAACGCTCTAAATTATTGAACAGACCGGTTGCATCGTTGCTCATTCTCGCCCCCGATTGTTCTCTTGTTGAATTTCCTCTTTGCTCGCTTCTTTTTACTACGAATAAAAAACGAGGCAGTGTTCACAGAGTACGTGTGCGAACCCATAATGCTTTTCAACCTTCGAGGGAATTGGATTTGCTCAGATCGCTGTTAATGCTCATTTAAGATTGCTCATCTACAAACGCTGCCTCCGATTAGCTCCGTGATAACGCAAATCACAGCCAAGTGATCACGCATTACTACAGCACACTTCAACCGAACGTTAGGGTTTGTAATAAATATACTACGTTCATGAGACGTCTGATTCAATGCAATGATCCTGGGATGCATATAAACAGCGAATGTTGACATCAAATTCACTTACTGTAAAACACGAGAAGTTGAGAGGTGAAAAACAATATCACCGAGTAATTCAAGAGTGAAGTCGAATTTCGAGCACTCTCGCCCCCTACACCACCCCTCACCGAGCTTGACAAATATGTCAAGCGACGAGTCTGCTGCGTGTCAAGTGCAGAAACATATTAGGCTTATTGACGTCATATGCAACCAAAAAAGCCAATGATGACCGTTGCCATTAAATAAATGTGAAATAAAGCCAAGACTTATCATGCACAAGTATCATATTCCCTTCGTATGCTATGTTAAGGGCACGAAAAGCCGCAATAATATTCTATAATTGTAAAAAATATATGAAGTTTCTATACGTCACACGAGCTGGTTATTGCGTGATACCGGGGCGGCTACCTACTTGCATATCCTTGTCTCCTTGCATTCCACACCGTTCTCAATGACATTTAAGAAATGTGCAACAAAGGACCGCACATGTCTCTTATTGAAATAATTTATAATCCACCGTTATACTCGCAAAGGATCTGAAAATTTATATTTTTCGCTTCATGCGAAGCCAAAGATCCTATCTGAACAAATTAAAACCCTCCCCCTACCCCTTTCCCTTCCCGTATATCGCGTCACCCGGCGAATGAGACAAAATAAAATTCCAGCGAAACGAATAGAAAGATTTCACTGGAGCTTTCGTGGAGAAGGAAACATAGAATCCCAGCATTGTTGCGAGAGGATTCTATGTCTCCTTCCATTGCCATCATTCCTCCGAAATATACTTAGCTTGCTATGCTGTGCCTTAGTCTACTTTTCTGTATTGATGCACAGCCCCAACCCCACCCCCCCCCCCCCCCCCCCTTCGCTGCTAACACTATTCGTTTTCACTATTCGTTTTATCGCGCTTCTATGCGAGATCGTATATGAAGCCGTGGAAATCGACCTAAACTATTGAAATAGAGCGGTGAATATCTATAGTTCGCATCAGCAAAAATTATGACAACATGAAGAATATTTATTGAGTGATGACAAATGCAGCTGCAAACAAGTAATCGATGTGCGACGCTTGGAAACCTTTTCGCAAACAATATTCGATTAGGTGAAAGATTCATCCATTGCCCTAAAAGCTGTTGGATGACTCTATTCATAGAATTTTACTGAGGAGACTTTCTTGATGAGCTTTATTCTATCTTTGGCTAATGTCTTATAAATGTAATGACAATATGCGAGGAGTTTATTAAAGTAAGAGCATAGGAATGCTTTCATTTTCTATGACTGCATCGGAATAACACTGAAGGGACAATTATTTAGTCAGTAGGGAAAAATAGCCAGCTGCGCAAACGCTTAAAAGACTTTTTTATTTTTGTGCAAACACTTTACATCAAATATAACATATGCGGAAATTGTTGACATTTTTTGAAAATACACTGCGTTTTGTCAGTACTCATTTATATCGTCAACGAGCACTTTAACGGAATTGTATGTGAGGGATTTTAAGTTAATCGAGTTAAGCCTGCTAGTATGTAAGCATGCAATTCGGTTCTTTTATGGAAGTAATTCTTTGTCTGCTAGTTCCAACGCTGGGACAATTGGATTTATAGGTAAGAAATTTGGTGATCTAATCTACACCATAGGATGCTCTAATATTACAAAGTTCGAGTTTATTGACCAAGTTATTGTAAGAAGCGCTCAAATGGTTTAGCAATTCGCAGGCATTTTATGCTCGATTAGCTCACACTTTACAACAAATCGAGCAAAAGCGCGACAAAGGTGCTAGCACGATGTGTGCTTTTGCAATTTCGTTGCGAGGCTAGCCAACTCCATAAACCATCAAAAAATAATAAAATTCAGAGCAGCGCACTTATACTTCAAAGAAACGAACCACTTTCAGCATGCCTGCTTTTCTTTACGGCTGCCTAAACGGTGTGTTATCAAATTAAAACGGGGTCGCTCATAAACCCAAGTGAATTTTTTCGGCACGCACGGCTATACATCCTTTCACGACTTATTACTAATCATCATATTGCATATTGTACTCACTAAATCTCATGCTATCACCGTCCCAACTCGGAAATTTCGGACTTTCAAATGGACAGACACGCTCAGACAGACGAGACATCGTCATAATGGATGTTGCTGATTCAAATTTGCAAAAGGGCACGAAAGTTGCTTTGCAAACATGGAGTAGAGTTGCTTTAGTGTATTGTTAAGTCCATATCGATAAACGTAGTATTGATTCCTTGAAAGAACTTTTGGATCGTGCTAACGATTTGTTGTTGATTGACATTCAAGGGAACTGTTAGCAGCAGCTGTCAAATAGGCTTGAATTACTAAGTAATAAAACAGCATTAAGATGGATAAACAATGCCCTCACCTCACTTGTGCGGACTGCATTTCTGCTAATTCCTTCTTTTTCCTAAAAGATGATGTGCTCTTTTCTCTCCTCTTTTCTTTTTTTTTTCATAGGAGAGAATTTCTTCGCAGCAAATGCTTGACGCATTGAAAGAATACGCAAAACGCTAATATGAGAATAAATGATGTTGCGGCAAATTTTTTTCACCCAGAATGGTGAAATTTCTGTCACTTCGACTTGGTTGAAGAAAATGCCTCTCCTCGAGAAAGATTCCCTAGATTTCGTGACAGCAACAAAGAGTTATCAAACGTAAACAATTCACCTAGGCGAAAAACAAACCATTTTATGATCTGGCTGAATCGCTAACAAACAGCTTGAATTATACTGCATTAAAACTTATATTCATAAAGTTGTACTAATGCTTTTGTGGCGAAAGTGCAATTGATCGTATGTTAAATGTTGTGCCATTCATACATCCATCTTAGCGTTTAAATTTCATTGAGTGAATTTTCGAATTACAGTCAAAGTCCGGTATAACAGAGCGGTTTTTTTAGAAACGAGAATCAAAAAAAAGCATCAGGATATGAATAAAAAAATGCTGCTGATTGCTGAGATATATGCATATAGTTAGCATAATCCAAAAGAATTAAAAGTGGCAAATTTCTCGGAAATATAAAGTATAAAACAGAAAGTTTTTGCAACATTCTTAACCTGTAGTAGCTCAAACAATTGCCAAACGTCCAAAGTGTGCTGATAAAGCAGAAGCCGACTGCTACAGCGATCAAAGTGACTTTGTTCCGTTTTATTGCTTCTTTCCGGATTTCCTGAGAATGTAATTTCCTGAGAATAAGTCAATGAAATATTCCAACTAGCACTATTAGGTGGCCGATGAAACCAACTGGATTCAATTATTTCAAATTTTTCAACAGAGAAGCAATCTTAAGCAAGCAACGCACAAAATATATTTAAGTGGTGGTGCACGTTAAGTTTTGAGTCAACGGTGATATACGCAAAACATCAGGAATGCAAAGAAAAACAAACTGATTGACAATTGGAGACTGTGGAATGACGTATTAGCCGTAAACCGATGCAAGGAACTCAAAGCTGTAAATATAGAATTTCGGTATTTATATTGGAAATTACTGATATCCGTGCACTTGAATGCCATTGGATAAGATCGGAATTTTGTCTCAAAGCCGCTCGGAAAAATTTTCAGAGCTCTTTACTCGTTGTTGGCACTTGCAGCATAATTGCAGATGATAAGAACTACTTTATCTGTGGTGCCCATACGTCGAGCACTCGGAACTCGTTGTTGCTAATTTTGTGCAGGATCGTGGAATCTTTCGTGCTTGCTGCCACGATCTACCATCAAAAGAGTGTTATCCTAATAAAGAGAGTGGTAAAAAGTTGCTTAGCCTATTTTTGAATTACGAAATTCTATACAGGTGGTCTGCGATGCAAGATAATAGGACATTCTTGGGAGGTTATGCTCTAATGGTGACTAGGAGGGCGGGGCGGAGGGGGGGGGGAAGGGAAAGGAGATGAGGAAGCGGTTTGAATCAAAGTAAAGACCAAGACTTCTGCTCTAATGCTTTATTACTTTATTGCTCACGTGAGATCTCACTTCATTTCACAATCAAACAGCACTTCTTTTGTTCAGTGGCCTCTTTCTCGCCACTTTCCTTACAGCGTTTTCTGATTCCCTTTCGCGACGCGGGCAAGCCGCAATTTCACCGACCGCATTTGGAGGTACTCGTGGGTCCGCACACATTTGTTGTAACGTATGCATATTTGTCGCCTACGATAACCGTGCTATTACTAATCTGGCTGCATTGTTTTTTTGCGAACTGTACTAACTGCTGTCTGTGGTGGGTGTTTGTGTTAGAAAAAGGCGGCAGCATGGTGTGCCCGTTTAAGCAGCGATTTTCGCGCTCATCCATCGCTTCACATCAGAACACATCCAAAAATTCCTATGCTATGTGATTTTTTTTTTCATGAATAACCATCCATCCGAATCCTTGGACAGTGAAAAGTTTAAAGAAGGCTTACCTTGTTTACTTCAAGTTTACGATTTTTACTCTCGAGCACCTTTCGAATGTTAGCATATGGTCTGTAACAAATTGCCCCCATCACTTTGCATTCTGCATTCCTTCAAGCGTCCGTTTCGTTTCGTTTTATACTTTTCTATACTCGCAAACGTATGTTTTTTTTTCTAAGAGAGATCTGTAAAAGGCTATTTCTTTATTTTTTTTTACTTCGTCTCTCTTAGAAATTTCTCTTCTATTCAGCCAAAAGTTTTAACTACGCTAACTTTAATTACTCATAAATATCATATAGTTGCAAACGTCGCATAAAAATATTTCACACTGTAGAAAGATCAATATTGTTATTCACCGAGCACTATGTGCTACCTCTCTATTTTATTTTTCTCATGTGGCAATGGTTTGCCGCAGCAGATAGAAACCGTCGAATTATTTCTGCTCATGTCTAATAATTCCTCTAACTAACATGTAGTAATTGTAGCTATCGTTATATACTGAAAAGGTGGTCATTCAATGGTGATTATGAAACTGATAGAAGATTGATGGTAGTACTTCGATTTATCGGCGACAGTCAAAGATAAATTCGCTTTACTCCCAAAAAAGATGAAAGTAAAGACAAAATAAGCTTTTACTCGAAACGCACTTCATTGCAGCATTACTTACGATGGCTTATTGGATTTATATTGTCTTTGTGTGTATATGAAGCTCTGTGGCCACTCATCAAATATGCTGATTCCCATACGGTTGGTTGTGTTCGATTGTGATTTCGACCATAGCAGTGATGATAAGTTGGCGAATGTCCATGGAATTGTTGAACTTGCTTCAATTGTGAAAGCAGCCAAAAAGACGATTTCCATAAGCAGACCACTTGGAAGCTCCATTTGTAGAAATACTGAAGTGGAGTCATTAGTAGGTTTCATGACGTGCAAAATAATTTCACTATATGCCAATTTCCGACCAAATTACTTTACCTTACTTTATTTTAGTCGATGAGGCATGTGTCACGAGTAAAATAAATTGCTTATTTGAGAGCACATAACTCATCAAACATAGAATTGATACTTAGAAAGTCCCTAAAAGCTTTTACTTTCAAAAAATGAGTAAAAATGATTTGCAGTAACATTTTTGCAAACGTTTGAATGTGGATAGGTCATTTTAGTTAACGAAAATGATCGATGCCAGCATGTGATTATGTTAATCGTTTTATTATTTAACCATTCGCTCATTTCAACATACGACGCAGAAAGTTGCAATTTCCTGCACGAACAATAGAATGCATTACAGCGTTTTAGTGGGTTCCAGCTCAAAATTATACTTCGTTTTTTTATTCCACCTTGAAATCTAATCTCATTTTCTTATCTCATTTCGAAATCCACTTTGATCTCTTTTTTGCATATCGGATTGCGGTCTGTTTTTTTCAAATTTCTGATAAATTCTATGCAAAAATCACATTGAAAATATCGAAATGAGGAGAAATTACGAATAGCAGAGTATTAGAAATTGCAATATGGGGGAATTATGTCATAAGACTGTATCATGTCGGTGAACTTGTAGATACGCTTATCAATTCTTTATTGGGTCCTACGTCCGCAATCCCCTGTTAAATAAGTGAAGGTGATGATCGTTTGTGTTAGTGGTAATTGTTCGGCTTAACACATTTCTTTATTATACGTAACACTTCACGCGAATCCGTTTTCAAACGATGTGTGTTGGAGAGTTTGATGCAACAACTCTTGATGTTTTTTAAAGGGGGGGGGGGGGGGGGGAAGGGTCTTGGCATGTCATAGTATTCATAGGTTTTTCTCCCTTGTAGGTGATCACAACTAATGCCTATAGCCTTCCATCGAGTTGCCTATAGCAACGATTCTAATCTCATTGGCGTTGCTGAAATGCGCTTTTTGTGCTGCGAACAGATACTTGTCGTCTAGCGGTAGAAATTCATTGCCGATCGAAAGAAAACCAGATAATTCGTGGAAACATACTATATGTGAAGGAAGATACAGTAGTATTCCTTGTCATCTTAAAGGTTAAATTGTTGAGGTTTATTCAGGTAAAAGGTTAGAGCTAACGATGCTGATGTCAGTCAAGTTTACCTTCTGAAACGAACTACCGACTGTCGACTTTTATCATCGGTACTATCGACCGTTTCCCGCTCGTTGGTTAGCTCTAAATTGTTAGTACTTCATGGCACAAAGTTTTTAAAACGTCTGTTTGATTTTATCCGCTTTTCTTAAATACTAAGAATGCTTTGTGGATTTAATTTTCTGAGCATTGCATTCATATTTGTTGCGAAACCTATTATTGTCTTCATTCTTGAAATTTTGCGATCTATGAGGGTTTAGCCTGATTTATCGTTGGAATTATCTTTGAAATTTCAATGCGCTCCTGCAAGTTATTACTTGCAAAACGCATTGTGATAAGGCCGTGTCTGTCTGCGCTGTGTCTGTCTTAATGAAATTTGGCTGCATTTGTGTACGCCTTAGAAACAACTCTTGATCCATTGATTTCGGGAAAGAATTATAGGCACCTAAGATGTCGAAAAATCTGCAAGCGGTCTTATTGCATTCTGATAAAAAGTTCTTAAGAAAAAGATATCAACCACAGTCGAAGCACTAAAAGATACCTTTATGGATCGGTTAAGCACCAAAAAGTTTGTTTTTGAACGAAAGATTTGTATGCACGATCGGCCGATCATTTAAAATGCGACGATACCATATCGCATAATTCTCGTTTTTCAAAGTAAATTTGCGACATTCATTGATCACCTGAGTGGAATACAAAAGTTTGTATCATCATGGAAGCTTCTCTAGAATGCTTTTAAACCTCTTTATTAGAATATGCATAAAATGCAAATTTTAACCTTTTTTTGCATCGGTTATTTCATTTTTTCGTCGTGTGCTTCAAAATAAAGACATTTATTATCGTTGTACGGATTCTAGGGACGCGAAAAATAAACAGCGACATAGTGCAAAAAAAAAACAACAACAACAAAACATAATCGATAGAATGAGAGGAGTAACTATGCTCACTTCTAAAATAACGCCACTTAAATGAAGCATTAAAACTGGTTTGATCCACAGGAAGTCCATATTAACCTGATGAGGCATTGTCTAATATTTAAAGCCGTACCGTCTATACCGGCTCGATTATGAGTAGTAATAATTGGAACTTTCGTCGAATCGACGAGTTATCTTATTTGAGAATATTTTCGTGCAATATGATTACTTCCCTTCTTCAATTTTTAGTGCACTATTTACATTAGCGTAACTTTAATAATTGCAGTATAAGTGAACATTGTTGTTCGAGCAGTTCATTCCCAATAATAGTTTTGAAGGGGGAAGAATAAGATCGCTGAATGAAAACTATAATTTAGAATTATGACAACAAAACCAATAAGTCTATACGACATTTCACTACCGAAATCTTCGCTTATTTTTATGCTTTGTTGGTTGGAATATCATCATTTCTGCCTTACTGAGGCACCATATAGGTGGCTGCTTAAACTTGCAACTTCTATATAAAGGATGTGAGATTCACTCCCTATCGTTGATTCGTATATTGTACAGCTGTTTTATTTGTATATGTTATCCGCTCCTTGTTAAATGGTTGCTGAAAATAGTGGTGGTATTAAAGAGTTGCGAGAAATGCGACATACGTATAAGAGTTCAGCAATCTGCGAATATGAAAAATAACTGGAAATTAGATTTCCACAATGCAGTGAGATACCGTTCATTCTTCTCCGAGGGCTATTTGAAGGGTTTTCGACAAGCCTTGATATACGATACGAGTGCACTTAGATCTTACTACGAAACACGCTCAGCTCAACTTTTTTTTCTTGTGGAAGAATTTTTCTCGCTCGCTCACACTGCGTTAAGGGTTGCAGCAATACTCGCAGAGCGCAGAGACGATGAGCCGTTCTGCCTCTCTGCTTCGAATGCGTCGCTGTGCTCAACGCTCATGTCCGTGCACGTCCGTTTGCCATCTTTTTGATAGCGCGCGAAACGCACGCAGAACGCTCCGATGGAGCAATCGTTGCTACGGATTTGGCTCCAAGCTGTGGAGCTAGGTCGGATCAGTTGCATGAGTTTTTTTTTGAGTGGTTTTTTAAGTGTTCATATGCTTTCTTGAGCGTACTCGGTTTATGTCTGTCGACAAAACAAATCTATATGAGGTGACGCTATGAATCACTCCGATTGCACGCTTATAGCTAACGCATTGCACCTTTGCTCCACAACCACATTTCTTCTACGGGCGGAGGCTTTCATGTATGTGCAAATTTTTGGGAAAGCACGCTATATGACGGCAAGGTCGCGTCTCTCCCTAAGTATTACGCATGTCTGTGATGTCTGTCTGTCTGTCTTCTAATTGACGAACCTTTGAAGAAATACTATCGTTTGAGATTTCATTTGTTATAATTGACATAATCATACATGCTCTAGTTCGTCTAATACGACAAGTTTTTCATGAGCTTTGAAACCTGGATATGCAGAACTTTGCTTTAAAAATCACTCGTGAAAAAGTAAATTTTGATGTGGCGGATATGTTTAAGCGGTCGCTTGCTGACGAAATACATTAGAGATTAGTTCAATATTTTATGAAGGCCTTTATCCAGCTAGTTAATGATTGCATTGCAGTTGATTACAAGACAAACGTGGCGTTGTTTTCCTATGGTAGATTTCCTTTGCCCTCGCTTGGTGCATTATCCTCATCTCGTCTTCCCCTCTTTTCAGAAGGGGCTGCTGATTTCTTCTAATTTCATTTTTCATTTTCATTCTCTACAGTGTTTACTGTAGCGAAGCGATTCATTGAAGCGGCTCCAGTGCTGTGCAGTCTTTATCTCACATCTATATGCCCAATCTCTGCGATGAATATATCAACAGTCATCGTTATTCGTGCAGATGTCTATCAGCAATATAAAACAACAATATTAATCGTATAAAATTCAGCTGAACATTTGAATGGAATTCATTTCGTCGATTGGTTGTTTTGTCGTGGGGCAGCCAGCTAATCGATCCTCACAAAATATTTTTTGAGTTTCCGTTTATATCGATCATTACTGATAGTCCTCATTAGTGCTGATTGATGCCGGAATCTGATTCTTTGTTGATTTCAATTCGTTTGCAGAATTAATTATTCTTCGATTGATCGTGAAATGCGTTTCAATATTGCCTAGACTGTCGGCCATTGGCCAGCTTGATTTCTTTTGAGTACAAATAAATTATCAGAAGAAAACGGCTCCGGAGTCGGTCATTACTTGTTTCCACCCACTGAAAAGTAGGGCTGAGCATTTGAAAGTTGGTTGAATACGTCGCTGATGATTTCTTTTCGATATTTTACTAGTACAATTTATTGAAATGCTATCATCTGCATTAATTAGTTGTTCGGCAATCTTTTTAGGGAGCTGTGATATTAAAAAAGGAGAAGGAGGGAAAGGGAAAGGGCAAATTGCCGGGAAAACAGGTTAATGAATGGTGAACATGGCATGCGATAAATAAATACCAAAGTGTATCCGAACAATGGAGAAATCTTGATCAGATCCATTTGATATATGCAAATGAAGCATCAGTTGAAGCTGGAGAGAGAGGACAGAGGATTTGCTTTAGGCTGTGGCTTTAAGCAGTTTTTTTAATGAACATCAAGATGTCTAGGCAACCTTTACTACTTGGTCCAACGAGCACGCTCAACTTCTCCATCGAAACTTACGTATGGTACGAGTTTTACAGTTCAGTAGCAGGTCGAACTTTACAATTTTTGTTAAGTCAGCAAGTGCTCGATGAATCCTCCAAATTTTGGACCGTCAGGTGGGAAAAACTGAAAGCTGTTTTGTTGGGCGCGACAAATTCAAAAGCAAACGTTATTGATCGAACAATGAAATCACTGATAGTGTCACTCATTTTACCAATAAAAGGTTGTAACGTCCCACCTGTCCCATATAAACAACAATAGGCATTTATTGCAAGCATTGCGTTCTCCTTGCTGAATCCTTTGCTTTTCTTTGCTTTCTCTCTCACTTTTTCTCGGAGGCATTGCTTTTTATCGTTCGACAGCGATGTTCTACCATGCGAACATTCTGAAATGATCGAATATTTTAAAGTTTGCACCTGAATCAGTGAAATTGATCCAGTTTGTATCCGCAGTGAGTGTCCTTTACGGGCTCACTGGTGCTGAGACAAAAGTTGTTAGCTTCTGACATCATTACCTACTGTCATGTCTTCCATACTTGTTAACGGAAATCTCATCACATTTTATGGCCTTGATTTATGCCATATTCACCTCTCGGTGATCGAACTTTACAGCCAGGAGTCGAATGAGCACAGACTTCTTGAATGAGGCTCTCTAATTCAGAAGGCCCCAGGCCTGCGCAATGGTGCTTACAAGAAGCACTACAAATTTGCTTTATTTGTTTGACACCGGTCTCATCAGCTGGTCTGCCAAGGTTGCCAGGGCGATTTCGAGAACCAACTTCGCTCGTTTAATAAACGCCGTTTTCCTCTCCCTTGATTTATGAATTCCTAATATCTGGAAGGAAATTCTTTGTCGCAGTTCAGTACTGAGAGCTAGGATAAGTACGCTCGCGTATCACCCTTCCGCCATCGTTGGTTAACGTGCGACTCAAATTTCTGCGCTTGGTTGCGACGCGACCTCAGCCGGGGACTTTGGGAGGAGGAGGCTTGGGGGAGGGCAATGGGAGATGGGCATGAGGCGGGAGGAGAAAGGCATTTAGGACGAAAAAATTTCCTTTTTTTTCGCCGGTTCCTTTTCTCACTCGCGTGTGGTTTTTTTCGATATCGTTTTTCTCCTTGATCTTGCTTCTCTACTTCGCATCTCGATAAGCAGAACTCAGTGCGCATAAGAAGCTGAACTCTTCTTCGAAAGTAAAACAACACTGGTCGATTCGAAGGCTCGACGTTTTCCTATATTATAAATTATCAAAAGTTTTTATAATTTTGATTGATTTCGATAGTTAGTGAGAATTCTACAACCCCTGAGGTATCCGAGTTTATATGTTGCCTTTATTTCTTCATATGCAGCCTTAATTTTATTTTGTTTGCGATATTTTTCCCATGCTGGCGCCTCAGGGCCATTTGTGGGTTAACCTCACGCCACTAAAATCATGTAGTAGAGTGAGCAAAACGCGAAAGCGCTTGTTTGCGCTTTTTGCCAACTCCTCTGGCGCGTTTTCTAACTTGTTTACGCTACATCTCTTGATCCTTTAAATATGTGCACTTCTGTTTTGAAACATTTGCCAATGCGAATTATTCGTTCTTTCGAGTGTTCAACAGACGTTCTGTGACTGCTGGATATTTACGAATACGAATACGAGCTACTTGCCTTATCCGCCAGACCTCTTTCCTTCTTGAGAGTTTTCTCCCCTCCACGCTCGTTCCCCCACACTCCGCATCGCCTTTCGAAAGATGTTCTTTGCTGAAGCAAATTTTTCCACAAAACTCAGCTCAGCTAATTTTTTATGCTCACCACATATTCTCACGCTGCCGAGAAAAAAGCATGTCGCAGACATGTTAGGGTCACAATATCTCCGCATTTGATCACAGAAACATCTCCCACCATACGACTTCATAGCTCTAGTTATCATAGATTTGTTTACTTTCATGTCCCGTCCAAATTTTACAATCTTTTTTACGTCTCAATTTTCGCAGTATTTCACACTCCATTTTTTCGGCTCAGTAATCATTATGCGACTGAGATTCACTTTCTATGCAGTGAATATAATGTTTTAGTTGAGAAGTGAATATATTGTACTGCAAGGAGGACGTTTGCTCATCACGTAATTTTGAAAAAGTCGACAAAAATTTTGCATTCTCAAACGATTCTTACTGAAATTTACCGGACTTTTCTTCACTGCTTATGGAATTTCCCTTAATTCTTCATACTTGTTTGTCGTTTGATTTTATACTTGTTTGCCATTTCTGATTTTCTGGAAGCGTTGAGGCGGACGGTCATTTCTACCACCGCAATCGGAATGGGGAGGGATGTGCACATTTGCTCTTTGTTATCGTTCGCTTCACACATGAACAAGCAAAGCGACTGAATTTTCTTTAAATTGTTCTCCAAAAGGATATAAATGTCATGAACAGAACTAATCCGAATTAAAGTGGTCCCTCAGTGCAAGGGATGCAGGGAATCTCTGTCTTCCCTTTTTATATATCAGGCAATAATCAACCAAATAAAGTTCTAGAGGACGCCATCAATTTACTATAGCTCAAAAATAGCCAACACCATACAAGCAAATTGCACGTCGACGTAATCATCACAACACCAACTGTAATAGATGGGCGCACTATTTGCTTCAAAAGAATTGCGGAAATGAAAGAGCGAATTGCTCGAAGTGATGATCTTTTGAAATTTGAATTTTATCTCTCCAGACAATTTTCGGTTTGCGTAACAAGGCAAAATGTTCAATGTGCTTTCTATTTGCTGAGCAGCTTGCATCATAGATGAGGTGAATTTCCAATATTCACTCATCATGCCCTATGGAAATGAATTTTCAGAACTTTTTAAATCAGTTGCATCAAAAATTTCCGATGTAATTTTCAATCTGTTCAGAAAATCCGAACCGTCGGTTCTTTGCTATGTTCGCCTAGTAAAATGAGGCAAATAAACTATGCTGAAAATTTTCGCTCATTACACTCATTTTTTAGGAATGAATTTCCGTTTATCGCTTCTTAGGTAGTGGCGGTGTTTACTAAATATTCGATTTTATTGTAGTGATAATCGCTGAATTGCGCGAAAATTAATAAATCCTTCAATTTCTACTTCATTTCACGTTCGAATTTTTATTTCACTCATTATCTGCTCGTAATTAAAATGCGCATTCGATCCCAATGGAATCGATCCGTAGACGTTGCTCCTATGCCCCATCGCTAGATAATGCTTTAGTAGTTAAGTGGAATAAATCTGAGATTCTTTTGCAAAATCGTTTTCCTCCACGGAACTTGATTGCTAGATGTCAATTCATTGTGACTAAAAGATTTATTTGCTGTCTAAAAAGGGGGAGGGGAGGACGAGCGAGGGAGAACGGCTGAGCAAATTGTTGCAATAATCCACCCGCTGAGAGCCTACTTGATCTTATCAACGCAATGTTTTTGATTACATTATAATGAAGTTTCTCTTCTTGCTCTGTTATCTTTTATGTATATATTATATATATATATATATATATATATATATATATATATATATATATATATGCGCTGTTTTGAAGTGGAACCCTTTTTGACCGGCGGAAGTTCTGATTCTATGAAACTTTCTAGAGCACATCTAAATTGTAAGCAGTAGTTGTTGTATTATTCTTGCCTCTTATCATTTTACTTCATTTCTTTGAGAGTATCGGCTTCAGAAATCAAAAAGATTGACCACTGAAGAAAAATGAGGTGCTTGAATCTACTTTATCAGAGCACTAATATGTATTCAGTTTTCCCTTAAGGGGAAAATACTTGATGAGAGGTTCAAGCGGAGGAAAACTCCCTTCTTGAGGGAGAGGAGGGAGAAGAAGAAAGGGCAGCGATTGTTGGAGACGTGAAGGGTTCTCTTGAAGGGACCAACCGACCAGATGACTGTTGTTTCGGCTCACCTTCACTGTTTTTGTTGCTTCCCTTAATTTCATCTATAACTGTTTTGCATAAAACTTTTCTCACTGAAATTTTCCATGTTATGAAGGAATACTGCCGTCAAATAGTCATAAGCGCTTTTACTTACAATATGCTAATTTTAAAACGTGTAACTTATTTCCGTGACTGCACGAAACTTGACAGATTTCGAAAAACACCTATCTTGATGCCGTAACGAGTGAATTGCGAATGTTACCTCATAACTTACAATTATGAACTTAAGTTGTTAGAAGTAGTGCTGTATAAAGAAAGGCGTATGCAGTTTGGCGTTCGATTGTGCTATCGGATCATTCGTGAGCTCTCAGGTGATTTGTTCTCACCTGTATCGCCTCGAATGCGACTTATATAACGTTTGAAACTTTCATACGGGTGCGATCAATATTGTTTCATATGAGTTTTGTGTCCGAAATAAGTTAGATCACATAGTTTCGTCGCAAGGAACATCTCTGCCGCAAACAACTTCAAGCTGTCCAACATTTGCTCAGGTGTCATTCTCAAAGATCGCTTTGAGTTTGGAGGTATTTTTACGTTCTTTTAAAGATTTCTGTGAATTATGAAACTCAATTGAAGTGTATATAGCGATCTTTCTTCATGTCGATGTTAAATCACCTTATGCATTTAACGTTTTTCCTTTATGCAAACAAGCATCTTTTATGTTTATCTTTTTTTTCCTTCTGAGAATGCCAATGAGTTCATTTTTAGGCTTATTGCTAAAAGTTTTTCCCATTATCTACGCACACAATAACATCCACCATGTGATATATTTGCTTCGTTGCAAGATTTGCATATGCAAATTTTTTCGAAGAGCTTGTAGGACACAACCAAAAATAACTTCTTATCGACGAATTTTATAGCACGTTGATTGTTCGGGTGACGTATTAGCGGATGTTGTTTTATTGTATTCGTGTTCAATTGGCGCACTATATGAAAGTGCTAAAAGTGCATATCGTGCTAGTCTCCCTGGCGCGTTCCTGTCGTTATAATTTTTACTTACGTGTTTATTTTTACGAATTCCCATGTGGATTCTAATCAATTGGATGCATGCCCTGGAAAGCTCTCACTCCACTTAATATGGGGAGATATTCTCATGTACGGTTTATATCGGGCGGTATATCGATCAAATGTATCGCTGTGTGAGAGGATCGCGGTAGGGGATTACCTCGGTTACTTATAGACTGATGTATCTAAGAGAACACCGTGGAGGGAGGGGGAGGGGGTACCCGCGAGTATGCTCAGACATGTGATGTGACGCGTCAAACCCGTGCAGAATGGGGGCTTTTCATAGCGGTGGATCCTTACGTCCTGAAGGTCCTCGGCAGGGACTCGGATGTTCGAAGCCCTCACGGTGATCCCGATGGAGGTGAAAAGTCAGAAAACCTTTGCTTTTATCAGAAGGCTGCCTTTACTTTGCTCTACTATTTCGTATAGAACTGCAGTAGATGAGTATTTCTTGAAAAATTACCGTTTTTGCTGGAGATAATCAGATATATTAGGTGCGGCTGGCATCAAGCATGCGTATTTGCGTTGGACGCAATGACATGCACGGATCACTACAGTTGCAGTTGTGACTGACAGCGGCGACATGAGGAGACTAAGTATTTTGCTGACACTTATTGTTTTAATTATTGCTCTCAAATGTCGGGATCGAAAATAAGTTGCACATCGTCTGCGTACTATCCAAGAAAACGGCATTTTCCCGAGATCGAAGAGATGGAATGCACACAGATGGAAAGTTTTCCACTTGCTGAAGAGATGTTTGCAGCTTGACGGTTTTATAGGTTTTTTGAATATCAGCCTGAAAGGCCTTTCCTCTTGCGAGGTTCATTTCTTCGATGATTTCAATTAAACGAATCTACGTTGAAATGTTCTGTCGAAAAGCATGCTGAAAAAGTGGCGTTTTCGACTCCATTGCAATATAAAATAAATCGCCGACACAAAGATCAAAGAATTTCGGCATGCTAACTTGTGATATTTGCCTACATGCTGTTGTTTTTTTATATAGCGCTAACGTTTGCAAGCTTCCATCCCTTAAAGTGTTTGCCCTTTGAAATGGTTCAATGAAACAGCGAGTACAGTTCTGGCACGATGTGATTTGGCGAATATCTTTAAAAAATATCGACGTTGAGCTCATCCAACTGCAGCCTGTCCTGCTTTTCGTCGAGTTTTCAAAGCATACTCATTGTTTCTTGGTATCCTGTTCTGCAATAAATCATTCTCTCTATGCTAACATCTATTCGTCACATTCCGCTTCAGCGTACCTCATTCGAACATACTGCTTGACGAAGTGTTCTCATGTTTCTGCGATTCCGTAGAGAATTTTTTCCAGACTGCAGTTGCAAGAGCTGCATTTTGAATATCCCTCAGAGAGATGCAGAATCTCACGGGGTTCTGCGCGCTTCCGTGGAGGGCTTCTTTGCAGAGAATTCTCCGCCTAGGTAGGATTTTTTTTCAGCGCAGAGACTCCGCGTTTATGTGCTATTGATGAAATTTTCGAAGATTATTTGGAAAGTTGAGTTATTGAAATGATCAGAATAACCCATTATCAGGTTCGGAATTGAATGGCTCGAACAAAAAAGAATGCGGAAAATAATAGAACAGCAAAATCGAAGATGACCGTTGTCCAGAAGAAAGCACCTGTCGCGAAGAAAACCTTCAAAGGAAATGCGAAAGCCATCGGTGAATAACTAACTTTTGATTGAAAAATTTTCTTTTCTGTTTATCGCATTATCCACTTTTAGATTATGAGTGATGTAATAAAGAAGAGGTTTGAGACTAAATCTGATAGCTACTACAATTATTACTCTCAGAACATTTTGCTTGCTTTGGACTTGGCCAAATTGCGACCCACCGCTTCTTTCGTCAGTTCGATTGCTCATGGGCAACGACAGGAAGTGATTAGGGAAAAATGAAGTTAGAAGTCCCTTATTTAGCTTTATCCTTTTTATCTGTGCAGGTCATCACTGGCTACCATGCGATTATTCGTATGCGATTATCACTGACCACTCTATATTCTGAGGTGATCTTTATTATCTAAGTCGATGTGAGGCTTCATTGTACCGTAGTGCCTTTCATTCGATATTCTTGATATTATTATACATAATTACGATATAATTATACAGTTCTCATGAGAAGGCTACTCTCTATGACAAACGTAAGACATGCTATCACTTTTAATAACGACGCACAAGCGTTTATTTATGTTTATGAAGATTTCGCACTCGAAAAAGCATTGAAAAAAAAATCGAATGCTACTTCGATATGCACCTCACTGTTTTCTTGGGCTGCTGAAACGCCGAATTCCATACTGCCTCACTTTAACTAGCGTCACTGACGATGCCTTCTCTTCTCGTCCGATGAAGAGGCAGAGAGATCTTTCGCATCTGCCATATTCAAGAAGGCCTGTATCGATTCCTCGCATTTGTAAACTTTACTCCCGAAATAAAGGTCAAGTCACACTTGGAGGTGTACTACTGTAATGGATTTCTTGTAGCGGAATTTTGCAGTTCCCATTCTTTTATATCTTTGTTATAAATAATAGCGGTGTTGCAGCGGATACATGTTAGAATAATACATTTATTTATTAGACGCGACAGTTATTGCCACTTTAGTGGTCTATGACAACAGTATAAACTCGAAGAGATGTTGGGTGGCAGCCTCGGAACGCTCATTTGATCGGATATCAAGAATATTTCACAAAAAGACTTCCTTTTGTTTTGAGACGCAACATTTGCGAGTTAGCATCTTCTAAGTTTCATCTCTGATGCAGATACAAATATACAAAAGAAGAATGGTAAACCCTTTAATAGGTCCTCTCTACACCATCAATATTCATTCTGTTGGTGTCGTGGATGGAATTTTGAATTGCAGTAACACCAATAAGACATTCGAAGCGTACCCCAAAAAAGATCGTACGTTTTACGGAGTCGATTCCATTTCGTGAACATGGAAAACGATCATCGAAGAAACGATTCAAAAGAATATCAGTGGTGACTTCCGTGGCGACGAAACGGTCAGCGGCAAAAACACCAAAGAGAACACCACCGATTAGCGTCAAACCGATCAGCAAGAAAGGTACTTTTTAAACGATTCATTCATATTGCAGTAAGCGCCGAAAATTTTTGCGATAACGGGTGCGATAGCTCACTATATTTTTCTTATTCCGCGTTATGTGGCTTACCGTGCTCTCAGTAAATTTGCGACATATCAGTTTGTTATATTTGTAATATTGCGCCTGAAGTGTTTTGTAATAATGTTTCAGCAGCTGACCATTAACGTGATTCCCTACGTTGAAAGTTTCGAATAACTGAAATCCTATGATCGTTTTGATTTGTGGAGAATATTAAAAATATCTGACCTAAAAATTTTTCGACCATCGTCTCCATGGAGGAGGGGTCGAGGCGCCGATGAGCGGAGGGAAGAAAGATGCAGGTGTTAGACGAGCGGCGATTCATCTTTCTGATTGCAAGATTAAAGCTTTTCATGGACTGAGCTTCTATGCATCTGTCCTAGTCCCTAGCTAACATCTCTCCGGCTGGTTTATAGACGAAAATCGTGTGCGGAATCGCTCTCACGAACGTTCTTGCGGGTGTGATCCCTCTTCGCAGTAGGTGTTACAAAAACGGTGCGGCTAATATTTGAAGTTTCGCTTTTAAAATCTGTGATAATGCCTCCGACGGGCAGATTTCGATCACTTGAAAAATGACGCATGGAAAAATCATTGTTAAGGATCATAATGATAATTGGCGATGACGAATCCAATCGAATACATGAAATGTCGAAAAATGAAAATTTTAATTGAATGTCATGTAAAGATTTTAGACGACCCTATTTGATCCTTATCTAATTAATGATGGCTTTTGGATGTGGTTGAAATTGTGGAAGGATGGAAGCAACAAACTTGCAAGGCTAGAGAGAGGAAACCACCAACGAGTAGACGAAACGTTCATTGTCATCCAGGGACCACATTGCTTGTTTCTGAGTGGGCGTTGAATGTCACTGTGGTTCGATGGGCAGACTGCTTGTGCGCTACGCCCATCATACTACATTGTAGACATTTTCTATCGTAAATTATATTGGATCCTCTGATGAAAAAAATTTTAAGACAAGGTGCCAGAAAAGACATCGAAGAAGAAGCACAAGAATGATCTATTGGTTCGACGGGATAACATCGAAAATATGTCATCCAATTGCTATTTTTATGGGAAGAATGCGCCGAAATTCGTGAGCGTTAACTCTTATGGGCGAGTCGCATATCGTTTCGTGCTGAGGGTGAGTCTGCCGATGATCACTTTGCAGTATTGTTGTTATTTGCAGCTATTTTCTCATTTGTGTTTGCTGCTCATAGGAAGAGATGACGAGGTGCATCAGTAGGAAACGAGAATGAATTGCTTTTAATGTGCGACATTTCCGCTGTTCAAGCTTTATTCATATAGTTTAGCACCAAGCGCATTGCAGCTGAACATGCTAAACAAACTTTATCTTAGAGATCAAGCAGCCATCGATTCACTTGAACATTTCTGCTGTAACAGAGTGTTTTTACTGAGCAAACCAAAGAAATCCTAACATTGCTCTCACTGCTTGCTTTGATATATTTATTGAACTGGAAGTTCAGTTGAATAAAACGGCCCCTTTCTGTTTTCTTTGCCCCAGCCAAATCAAACGACAAACAAGCTACCATATGGCTCATTTAAAACTTTTTTTTTCAGTAACTTCAGCAATGAATCGTGGCTGTCCACAGATTTCAAAGATTCTTGAATAATTTTCGTATCAATTAAGTTCATAATAGTTCCATCCTGTACCGCGATTCCTTCATTGCATCTTCTTGTCCACTTTGGAACTCAACTGTGATGCAAACATTATACAGTCTGTGGGAATTCATTCAAGGCATGTGACAGAAAGCATTCAACAGCATAAGAAACAGTCGCTTGTGTGGAGATACTATATATCCACTCAGTGACTCTGAATGATTGCAAGCATTTTTGCACTCGTTGAAATATTCAAATGTGGTCATATCCAAACATTCTTTGCTGCAGTATTTCTTTCTTATGTGCTACGTTGTTTGTGCCATAATTTGCTTCAGTTCCTATTTTCATTAATAAGAGGGTAATAAGCTGCTGCAGAAAACAACGAAGTTGAAACGGAGTAGTACAGAATTCGAAGAACTTTCTCGTTAGTGCTAGTCCGTCGTGTTCTCCTGTTATTGCCTTCTCTATTCTAGTTTTAATATCGTGTTAACTATTCTTTCAATTTCTGCGTTTTGCTTCAGGTGTTATTTTTACTATAACCACAGCGTTAGATTGAATTGCAGCTATTTTAGAGGGATCTGAACGGCTTAAAGCAGGCAGCAAATGACAAGGCGCATTTTCATTGCGAAGCATTGAAGCAACCCTATGCAGAGGCTTACCAACTATCACCGGAAGGTGAGGCAGTCTTAAGCGAGGATCTGAAGTTTATTGACGCCGTCCTACAATTGAGCTGGAATTTAAGTACGGACTCAACTTGGGTTCAAAGCCGAGCTCGTCCACAGCCATCACTCCTTAGCATGGTTAGTTTCTGTGTTTGCTAATAACGTTTTGTGTGGTGCTGTGAAGGGAGTTCACTTCGGTGAGAAAGGATCCTGACGTTATTGTAGAATGGAGCCGAAGCTTCTATTCACTTAGGTTTTTCTCTGGAAAAGCAGGATGGCAAGCGGTTGAGTTGCTCATAACCGGTATTCCGAATAACCATGAGCACACGATTGAAAAGAAGTTTCGCCAGTTGACGAATGATATCAGCCGCCTGTGGGAAAGATATAGTCAGGTTTTCGTAGTATGACAAAATAGATTTTATGGAGTGTGGGATCTGGCCCTTTCATCGCTTTTTCTTTTTTTACTTCGGCCTGCCGCACTATTTTCTTCACCGACTGAAAATCATGGAAATGGGAGAAGAAGAAGACTGCCGTAACCTTTTCGCCTTTGCCTACGCCATTTTCAAAATTGAAGCAATACTTTTTGAATTTCAGGTTTCAACAGGTCAGCAAAATTACCACATGTTAGGGCACGCGACCGCGAATATTGAGATGACCCGCGGAGGTCGTGAAGGCAACAATGCGTTGTTGTGTCACGATGTGGGATGCAGTCTTTCGCTGGACTCGCAAGTTGAAATATTCTTAGAAAAGAATGTTTCGTTCACAACATTGGAGCACATCGCAAGTCTTGATATACCCTCATGTCAAGGCCTTGTAAGGTTCCATTCTTCCTTTCTGAAATAACCGCAGTTCCTTTCATTTATTGATGTGATTCGCGATTGGAGTCAGTGCTGTGGAGAGCGATTAATGCTTGATGCATTTTGGGCTTACCTACAAAGAAGTGTTGAGACTGTTGCTTTTCCTTTTTCTTTAAAACATTTATGAGACACCTTCTTGTGCTCCTTTATGCCGTTGTGCAATGGTTAACGATGGATTTCTATGAATGGTCTGCTAGAGGGTATTAGGGTATTAAGCTTGTTGCATCTAAACGCTCCGTTCGTTATATCTACTTTTCTTCAGAGTGGTTACTATTCTTCGAAGATCGTTCACGCTGTGCGATATGGAAACCGCAAGCTTGCCGGCAAATTAATTGAAACCTATTCCAGCTATAATTTCAACGATTTGCATATTCAAACACTCCTTAACGACCATCAGCCGTTAAAAGTATCTACTTACCTTCGTTTTTGTTTCTCTTATTCACTTACTTCAAGGTGCCAACATTGTGGTTCAGACAAGTTGTGCAGTTTGGTACAAAACGTGATGACCAGCGAAGGTGGGGAGTATGGATATTTCGTAGCAGTAAGGCTAGTGTTTAAAAGAGCAGGTGGACGGATATATGTTATCGCCCATGAACGAAGTTTCTGAAATTTTCTTTTCTTTCTCGTCCACTTCGTCCAACTTAGAACAGCGACCTTTCATGCAAACAACGCTGTCCCCGCTCCCCCTGTCCTCTTACTTTTGAGTTCTTTACGTGTTATTTTCAGGAGGCAGTGGATGAAATTTCAGGCGGCCATAACTTGCTGGCTCTGATCATGCAGAGAAAACAAGCGCGTTTTTTGAGACCTCAGTTGAAGCGTGGTGAAATGAATAAGCCTCATACCGTAATTCAAAGAAAGTCATTCTTCTCAACATTAGGAGGTTGGGTGATCCAAGTACGCTTACTCTTATCGCAGTATTTTCTACGATCCTTCACATTTCATTGTCTCGGGTGGATGTGCCAGCTCACGAAAACAGTTTTTTTTTTTCATTTTTGCGACCATTTCTGACGTGTGAGGGACTCCACCGAATTAATGAGCTCGTTTATTAGGAGCAACAGCAAACCGAGACGATAAGAAGCACGCATGGTTGACAAAGACCGCAGCCTATTTATGGCTTCGGCTACGGCCCCCAAGGCAAATCATAATCCATGTGAGGAAGAGATGAATATCGAGATATGTGAGTGTGAGCAGGTGTGAGTAAAACAACTTGTTACACAAAATGAAGATAACGAGGATCACAGGGATCACAATGAGTCTTTTGAACGTAATAGATCACTGGTTGACAGGTTTTTTAATGCAACTTTAAAACCTTTCTTCCGTTTTAAGATTTTAGTGATTGTCGAGGTGCAGTTTTATGCAATGCTTCAAGTTAACGCTTATCAGTTGAACGTGTTTTCGATCACTCGAACTATAAGTTGGTAGTGGTGTTGATTAACGATCAAAGAGTATAAGCGTTTCTTATAAAATGCAAATGTGATGTGAATGAGGAACGGTTTTCTTTTCAGAAATTTAAACCCATATCGGTATTAAAGAAAGGCCAAATGAACTGCTCAATAACGCCGATCCACACCGCCGCGATCAACCCGAATGCCGCATATTTGAAAGCGTTGATGGCAGTCGAACCAAACTTCAACATCCCCGACACACAAAATTGGTCGTGCTATCTTTGTTGTAATGATTCTTGAGGGGCATAGCGAAATTTGTACTATTCAATGATGAGGTGGTAATTTTGAGTGCTTCGCTGGGTGAAGGTTATTGGCTGTTTCTAAAAGTTGGGTATAACCCTGCTCCATCACCTAGCTCCTTTTTCTTATTTGCCTCGTTGTCTACATAATATCCCTTTTTCTATTTCCTTCAATCACGAACGATGTCTATAGAATGTCTTCAGTATAGTCGTTGTTATTAATGAAAGTCGCACGTAGAAACGGTATGACATCATTTGAACGGGTGTTTTACTCTATGACATTGCGCGACGTTTGCAGTCGATGGTAAGGGTGTTTTACGCTCAGCTTCAGGTTTCGCAAAACCTTATCGTTGGTGTAAGGGCGGATGGTTAAATCTTCTTCGTTTCGTGACTTGATGTCTAATATAAGCAGACTCTTGTTATATTATCTTCACGAGTAGCAGTAACCGAATATGAGCTGTTGCGAGAGAACTGAAGTGGCAGTTGAAAGAGGATAAGTAGTTACTGCTTTTAGGCTTTCCTTGCTACTGCGAGAAGGAGGGGAACTGGAAGATATGGTTTCGTTTTGCATCGGAGAGTCATTTTATGTCACAGTGGCACGGAACCCTTTACAAATGCGGGCTGTTATCGGTGGTTTCTCTCACATTAGACAATGCTCTGCCTATTGTCTCGCTATTTTGGTGCCCAGTGATCGTATAATTTAGGTACACAATCCACTATGCGGCAGTTTGTGAAGGAACAGGACCTCTGAAGCTTCTTCTTGATATGGGAACACCTATTGTTCTCCTCAATAAGGCGAAGGATTTGCCTTTGCATTGTGCTGCACGAGCTGGGAGAGCTGAAAACGTGAAGGTGCGTCGTTTCAAAAACTTTAATTTCGACCTGAGATTGTGCAACATTGTTTTGTGCCCGCTCTTTATAAAACTATCGATGGTTTATTAGCAGTTATACCGGTAAGGCGGAATAACGCGTCAACGATGTAATGACGATTCTGTGCAGCAGTAGTGGATGCTATTATCGCTTCCAATTTGTTCATTTCTTATTTATTGATCCCTTTCTATAAATGTAGAGATTTGTAGATCATCCAGTTGTGCATAATATATAACTCGGCGAACATATCTTATTTAAGTTTTATGCCATTGCAATTTTATGAGTGACGAAAACTGAAAGAGAGTGAAGAGTTGTAACTCGTGACCGCTGTGTTGTCACCTTTGCTGCATACATGGGCAACCGCATCTGAGTGTCTCCTTTTCTGTCCCCACTTAGGGTTTTCATCATCCCACTGTCGATTTCCGGCTAAACCAGGAGCTCTTTGGAACCTTTCAAACATTTATCTTTTCTTGACTTTTGAGACGTTGAAAACGTTTATCTTTTGGCCTCTTGCTATCAAACGCAGCTGCCCATATCGCGTCATATATACCAGCTTTCACCGGCTTGGTGGCTTTAAGTTACCGGGGACTGATAACGAGACCTTTTTTATCACCATAAAGAGCCACTGACGTCACTTTTTGTTTCGCGATTGGATTGTACATTTTCCCGTTATGTTCACAAAGAGTCTTCAGTTGACATCTTCAGCGAGGCCATCTTCCAAAAAGGGGAAACGACTGCTATGGGAGTGACGTTGTTGATAGGCGACAGACGTTATCCCAAGCCGAGAAGTTTCCTCAGTTGTGCGGTACCCCCTGATTATACCTCAAGTCTAATGGACCTTCCCAAGTTCACTCTGAGAGTTCGTGAGGAGGTATGGGATCGTTCAAGTGTACTGACCAGTGATTGACCGGCGGGTCCTCAAGTAGAAACTGAGAAAGTAGCATTGGCACACAGGTTCGCTGGGTATATCCCTACCTAACGTGCAACAGATGTTGGGATATGCGTACGCCGAAGAACCTGCTGTTCGAAATAATAAAAAAGAGCGTGATGCGTACATGAATTGAGGTTTCAACCATTCTTCAAACACAGTCAAACTTCCGACGTCAAAATGAAACGACGGTCTAGGGAACGGTGAGTGGGATACCTATATGCCTAAAAGAAATGCGTGTGTTCGCTGTGAGACAGAACAGCAATATTTTGATGAGAAAGCGCTCAATATTTCTTTGGAATGTAACATTCGTGACATTGGTGTACGATGCAGGTTTCTACACAGTTCGTGCAGTAATCGCTATGCAGCACAGCAGTTCTCTACGGAATCCTTCGCATAATGCAGTTAGCTGCTCTGCGCTGCCATCAAAAAGTTTTGTCTCAATGGCGCTAACCTGATTTCAGTTCATTACCGGCTGGCATTATTTGTGTTAGCTGCTGATGCAGCACTCAGTTTCGCGGTGCATGTCAGACACGGTAAAGATAAACATGTTTCCTGTAGCTCTTTCCAGTGGAATTATGTGAAGGCATCAGTGATTGATTCCACGATATTTGAGTTAGTAATGCATATCTCATCCGGGCAAACCCCTTAGAAATGCAACTTCCAGGTGTTGAAGCCATACGCCGCGCACTCTTCGGTTTAAGATGCTTCAGCTGATTGATGTTAATGTGATTCATCTTTCAGGCGTTAGTGTATCATTCATTTTGCTTCATAAATTGCTTTCGTTTTATAGCTTTTGCTGGAGGCGATGCAGAAGGCAAAGGAAGCAAGCAGAACAAACGATGAAGGACCCGAAGCAGAAAGATCGCAGGCAGAAACGGACGATGAGAGAGGTGATGCATCGGGTCCGGCTCGTAAGAAGCCTAAAATTGCAAAGATGAAGGGAAGCGCCTCAATGGTGAATGCTAAAGCTCAAAATGGTATGACACCGTTACATATGGCCGCCGAAAAAGGTCATGAAGAGGTAACATGTTACACCCAACTCATGCTCTGTTATTCCACGTAGTGATCATTGGCTGCGCGGTTCCGTAGTTCCAGATAGCACGATATTTACGGATACTATAAAAGTGCCCAGCGGGAAGTTAAGTTGAGAAAGCCCAAAGCTGTGCAGTTTAAAGACGATTTTTTTGGCAGATAGCCACAAAGTTTGTCTCTATTCTTTGGAAATTTGCTCGAGGCTATAATGTTTGCCAACTTGAGAAGGATAAAGGGAAGAAATTTCTTCATTAATAGTGACTGCTTAATATGATTTTTACATCAAAGTTCAATTATTCATTGTTGCGCCGAAGTTTTCTTACGATCAACGGTAGTCCGGTTTTGGTTTTAGATGATTTTGTCCTGTTTGCTAAGAAAACAAATATTTGGATGCTATCAGTTGTCAGGTCTCTTGTCTCAGCTCAGCATGTTGATTTCTAACTATTACAGCATTTTCTCGGCACACCCTTGAGTATATGAAAAACATTTATTCGCACTTTGAAAGCGTCGATGCGGAGCGAAGATTCGAACTGAGTGAGAGTGGAAATTTGAGAAGGAAACTCAGAATTCGCTGATTCGTTATAGTGCAGTTGAATTTGCATTCGTAGGTGGTTCGTGTATTGCTGGCGGAAAGTGACATCAACGTGGATGTGCAAACTGCGGCTGGCAATAAAAAGTTGACACCGCTGATGGTGGCTTGCAGAATGGGATTCAAGTAAGACCACATTGAATTTGGCTTAATTGTACTTCGGAAGAAACACTGGTTGCTTGTTTGCATTAGATGTTGATGTAAATGGGATGATAGCACTATGAAACTTATTCATCTCATTTTAAAGCGGATCGGTTAGCTGACGAGCTTAAATATTCGAATCGTGCATAAAGCTGAAACGTAGAGTGTGCCTATGATTTTTAATTGAGAGGTAATTACCGGCTTTTTTGCATTTATCTCTTCGGCTGCAGCTGATTCGATTATATCAGACTATAATCAACGTTAAGTTCTACTCCTTCTGTGGTTTTGTTTTTGTAGTAGGTGCGCCTAATCCATCGAATTTCTTTGCAAGCATGAGGTTTGACTTAAAAGTGCGTTATTGTAACGTATTTTAGTGCTTATGAGCATCTGCAAATGTCATATATAAGAAAATGCGCTACAGAAATGTTCTCTTATTTGCGCGCTGATGCAGCTTTTTCGAACGAGAAATAATTGAATTAGTGTTTTCCATGAAAGGTGAAGAGCTATTGAATGGTTGGAGACATCGGAGATACATTAGTCATCTTATCGCACTAGAAACTCCTCAACTTGAGGGGGAGTCGGCCTGTATCTGAGGAATGAAATTCTGTTTCCATTAGATATCCAGAACAGCAATCTCATGATGTGTTGGATACCTTTAATGAAAGCTGTTGTTTATTAAGTTTCATTGCTGTCAGCTTATTTTCAGAAATGTGGCCGATATTCTGATTGACGAGGGTGGTGCAGTGGTAGAGAGAGGTGATAAACTGAAACGAACGGCATTGGCACATGCAGTAATGAACGGGCAGAATCACGTGGTGGCAATGTTGTTGAGGAGGGGTGCCTCGCCTTGTGCACCCGATAGCTCGGGCAACACGCCCGCTCATTATGCAGCTGCCTATGGGTGGTAAATACTTACATTTTCTTGACATTCCACCCAATATTGACTTTATGTGTGGGGCAATCATCACAGGTCATCAACCGATCATCTGAATTCAGCGAGTTCTTTTACTGAACAAAGGCATGTTTTGTTTGTATTGGCAGCTAAATGAAGCAATTACTAGCTAAATTTTACCATAAGCACCCTTTTAGTTGGCTAACAGCAAAGTGAGGTCTCGATTGCTTGGCTTATAATCAAATATAGCAAGTCTGTATAAGACATGTTATCCTTTTTTGACTTTCCTATCAGATAGGAAGACGAATGCGGCACCTGCAGATAGGTGAACAGGACATCCTTTGATTTTAATTTTAAAGTGGATTCTTTCGTCGGCGCTTGATAACGCTTGATAGGATAAGGGCATCGGTTCAAAATTTCATGACATATATTCACATTTACTGTCATTGCCTCTCCCATAATCACTTAGTCTGTTTTAAAATGGATATTGATTTCCATTGTTATGGATAGTTAAGGTGACATGTTACCGCCATCATAGAAACAAAACGACCATCTTTTATAAAATTGTTCAACGTTATGAAGCAGTCGACATATGGAATCGCAAATTATACGAGAAGCTGATGTAACTCTTCAAAGTTTTGAGGTAGCAGTATAAAGCGTAGTTGCCTCAGAGAAATTCATTCATTCTTTTCAAGTTCTCTGGATTTCATTATGGATGTGAACGGAGGATTCGCTATAGGTTGGAATGTCTGGAGTTGTTGGCAAAGGCAGATCCTTCTTGTCTGGGAATCAACAATGATTGGCATCTTGCACCACTCGCTGTCGCTTATTTGAAAGGTTGTCCTATTTATTATTTCATAATGGTGTATGTCATATTAATATTTGCCATGAAAGGATGATATGGCGTATATATGAGTACGATTTAGAACAGCATTTGCAGCCATAAGTTGTGCAACAAATTTGTTCATAGGTACGAGTAGTCGAACAAGAAATAAACATATCCAAAGATTTCAAACATTTGCTATAATGTTGCTGCTTCACATCGATGTCAGTTTTAGTATTGACCAATCGACGTGGCACATTTTAAGGTCATTTGGGAATAGTTGAATGGTTAGTGGGTGGTCCCTACTCGGAACAAGTCACTGTCAATTGTTGCGATCAAGCTGGTGTTTCTCTCGTTTCATCGGTGATCAATTGCTATTCATATATATCATCGAAGGATGTCCTCAATCAACTCGAATATCTTGCTCGTGAGTTGTCTATTCATGTTGTGTCGCATAGCCGTGGAGGTTCTTGTAATGAGGCCCTCATTTGTCGATCTAAGATGCGTGACCTTGTTATTGATCACTCACTGCTTCCATATTCGCGATCGTCCTTTTTGAATTTTTGGCCAAATTTCAAATACCGATTAATGCCTGTGATGTATGATATGGCAGCAAACTTATGTGCTCGTATGATTGAACACTTTTCACGTAGATTGTTTCAACAGCTATTATTGGTACCATTTGGGAATTAGGTTGAAGGGTGAGCGGATGTCTGGTACGGGAACGTTGATATCAACATGAATGTGTTCTTAGATTAGCCTGTCATCTTCCTCCAGTTCCTGGGGTCCATATGGCCCTTTCTGTCGGCAGTGCCTCTTAGCTACCACCGTTCGATGAGAGCAGTGATTTTAGGCTGATACGAGACTGCACAGCGATCAGAGGCTCATTTTTAGAATCCGACCCTCTAGTCTTACTGAACGAGCCTAGTCCATTGGAAAATTCTCGAAGCAACATTATGCCGTGAACTACAAAGAAACACCCACCTTCCTCTCTGTCTCTGGAGAGGCACTACGCTTCTTTATGAACATTTCCGAATCTGCTTGCTGTAGCGAATTATAAGTGGCGTCTTCTTTGTTCGCATGTTTCTGTTTGCATTTCTGTCCGCTCGTCATGTGGATGCAATACGGGGTAAATGAAACCAGCGGTACTAAATTTTGCATCGTTATATGCACCGTAACATTTCATGTTGCCTCATCCCTTTTGGAAGGTGTAGATACTTTACTGGGGAAATTCGGTTAAGCGCCATGAGGATGATCCTGATCCCTTAACAGCTGCCTTTATTGTCGCCTATTTACGCTGCTGTTATGTTCTTTCTCTCGAACTGTATATGTTGTCGTCCTGTTTTCTCCATACTTCTAGTATCTTTAATTATTGATTGATTGTTTCAGTGAAAGGTGCGGATTGTTCATTGAAGGATACAGCGATGAATACTACACTGCACTTTTTTGCATCAAAAAATGCAATATTGAAAAACGATAATGGAATGCGTAATGATTTCGATGCAGATGAGAATAATTCTCGTCTCACTAAGGAAGATTATCGAAAGTGTTTTCATCTGATCGTCGAGAGGGGTGCTGGACTCTTTGATAAAAACGAAGCAGGTAATGATATCAGTTATCACTATTGTTAAGAGTGTTGATCTATATGTGTTATATCCAGGTTCGATGGTTCGATTCCTTTGCCTTTTCGAAATGCATGGAGTTAATGGAATCGACTCATTTCACCTGTGGTGTCGTCGTAGTCAAAATCAACGACGTCCCTCCATCGTCATGTTTCTGCTGCGAGTTGCTGCGTTTTACTAAACTGAATCAATTTCACATTAATTCAAGTGAGAGCGAGATTGCAGAGCAGCTTAGCCATCATTGTTCGGTGAAGTTTTTCATTGCAGGGGATTGTCCATTCCATATAGCGCTAAAAACTGGAAACCTATTCTTGGTGGAGTGTTTGCTTAATAAAATGTGCGATGAAGGCTTCAATTTGCACTCATTAGAAGAGAAAACATCGGCGAAATCGAACTCAGGCAACATCCTTCATTCACTATTGAAATTGCCATTCAAGGTTTGTTGACATCAACTGTTGACCAGATCAACTGTAATTATCAGTCATAAATAGGCGTCGAAATATACAAGTTGTTTTGCTTTTCAAATCATTTGAGGTATATGTTTATGTTAGACATGAGATGTTGTCATCTATGCTTCGAACTTCTTCTGCTGTTCCGTCACATAAGTACTGTGCTGCGGTAAATAGAAAGCTTTAGTTGTCGCTTTATGATAAACATATTTTCAGAAGGTTCCTCAAAAATCGCTCGTGCAAAAGTAGGTTTTTTGGCGATAATTGAAGCATTTATGTTGTGGCTGTGCAATTATAAATTTCTAAGGGAATATTTTTATGCATGCTGAATAGCTGTAGAGAGAAGATGTTTCTTTAATTTATTCATATATCTATATTTTTCACCGTGTTTCAACATTTTTCACTGTAGAGCCAGAGAACCAAAAACAATTCGCTCTTCTATGTTAGTATTGTATGTCCACAGCAAAGGACTATGCCATTAGGTAGCGTAAGCATTTCAGCGATCCGATGTCAATGGAAAATCGCAAGAATTCAAGCTGCGAACGAATACTGAGATTTTCAGCCTGTTCGATTCCCTTAGGTAACACGTTCGACGCAGTTAGGATGGTATATTCGAGTGAGTTGAGAACATCGTCTCGTGCATTTAGTTGCTGGTGGGATGTCAGTCCTGTTGTTAAAAATTCTAACACAGAACATCTGAGGAAATTATATGATGTACACCCAATTTCAGATCTATGAGAATAGATCCGTTTGGGCTGGTCGTCTTGGTCCAACAGGTGGTCAGTACAATATCATACCAGTTCTCAACAAGTTCATTTCAATGGATTCAACACAAGTGATTGCTTGGCTTAACGAAAAAGATCGCGAAGGCAGCACTCCGCTTGTGCTTCTTTGTCACAAATATACGACGATCAGTGCTGACCAGCATCACAGTTACACTGAAGAAGACAGGAAAAATGCATATGTTTGTTTTTGAAATTGCCTTTAATTATATTTGATTAAAATATTCCTAAAGAACATTTAATGTTGAATTATACATTGCCAGACTTTCACAAGTATCTATTTCGGTGCAATGTCATTGTCAGCTAATTGTTTTTCTTCTCTACATGGATATCATTCATCCAGAAAAGATTTGCATTTTTATGCATTAGTATGGTTTTGGCGTTAAGTTTTTGATGAATGAATTGGTCATCTGCTCCATTTTTCTCTTCATCCCTCTTTCATTTCAAAGATAGAAGCGATTAATTGATAGGCGCATAGCCGGAGCAAATCGCAGACGGCTAGATAATTTGAAGAGGAGGAGCGGCTGCTGATCACGTTATTTATAAGAGGGGTCGGAAGCCGCATTTATCTCTCCACAATGAGGTCACAAGCTAAATTGCGACCTTAGGGAATAAATGAGGCCAGCATCTACGAAGAAATCTTGGAGGCAGTTATTGTGGGGAGAGGTCGCAGTTCGAGTTATCATACCTAAAGCAAGTAACAATGGAACGAAGAAAGGAAGTGGAACCTGATTCGGCTTTTTGCTGCACAGAGTTTTTGCTACGTCTGATGAATTAGTGCATAGCAGAGGCAACCCAGATGCAACTTATGCGTGAACCAATTTGGGCGGGAAGATATTGCAACTGCAAAGAGTGAATGCGTCGAAGTGTGATGCACTCTACAGTCTAATCTTGGTTATTGTCGCTGGTCTGATAAAAGCTTATCCTCATACGGTGGATCGCTAGTTCATTTTGACCTAATAATAGTGGCTTACTTGGTGCGGATGATATGTCGGAAATTGTGAGAGCTATGCTCATGTGTAGCATGGCTACTGAGGAGGGATTAGAGAAGTCGGCGGAGATCCAAAAGTTGGTTTTGTTTTAATGGACGAAATTAATTCTGTTGAAATAACTTGCAGATTAATTTTGAGCAGTTTCTTTATACGATGTGTGCTGTCGTGCGTACATTGGCAGGATTGAATGCTGAAATCTTGCTGCAACGGTTCGAACGTAAAGCAAAGGGAGACGGAGAGGAAGGAAGCGATACTCGCTCGCAACCGGAAAGTGCTGATTCACAGGATTGCGCAGATACGTGCAGTGCTTTATCAGATGACGATGTGGTGGAAGTTACTGAGGTTGGCCGCGTTAGCTGATTGGCAATTTGCTGTTGTCAACTTTGACAGCAGAATAATATCTAAATACAATTTCGTTTAATGCTGTAAGCGGAATGATGTAATTCCATTCTCTTTGCTTAAGCATATGCGTTTAGGAATTAGGCTTTACGATAGAATTTTGGTCAAATATTGGCGTCAATTTTTATCGATAACTGCTCGGAAGCAGTTTTTGCTGTCCTATTTAATGAAGAAGCGTGTATAGATTTTAGCTAGCAAGTGCTGCCTCACTTTAGGAAATTTTTAGGTCGCGTTTAAAAACCAGAAGTGCAAAGTTTTTATGATGCTTGAGTGATGGGAAGATTGCAGACGAAATCTGAAGCGATTCTTAATTAGGTAATGCGAAAGCGAGTCGACGGTTATTTCATTAATAATATTATGTATTACTTCAGCACGCCTAATTTTCGTTCTCTTCTGATCATCTTGCTGTTTATTTGTTTCCTTCTTCGCTTACCAGCTTGGTCTTCCTCTCGCATCTTTTCTATGATTCGTAATTCAGCTATAAGGATTCTGTGAGGGCTTTGTTTGCCAAGAGGGCGCAATGGTATTCCGCTCGAAGGGCAAGTGCCAGGTTACACTTTGCTGTGGTTGAGAGTGAATTTCGAATCTTATTCACTTTGCACTTGGCTGGTAGTGTAAATCATGGTAGTAATGTGGAACCCTTTGATATATATAGCAGACATGACAGCAGTCTTGCTGGTGGCAGAATACAAGTGAAACGGAAATTATGTTCACTGTACTCGATGTCTAGTCAACTGCATTTATTGAGTGGAGCCTTATCGGTGTAATTTAGAATGTGGACAAAGGAGCGGAGAAGAGAGCACAACATATAAACTTGATCACATACGGACTTATGGGCAATGATGTGCATCACCGTGTGGCAGCTTCGTTCAATGTAAGAGGCAAGGAGTATAAAATAAAGAACAAATTGCTCACTACAATAATCGAAGCGGCCAAGGAGAGCAATATACTTGCGGTAAGCCACGTTCTCATTCTCCCAAATGTTCACTTTCATTGATTATCACAGCTGTCGTTTGAACGAGTCACGTTTTCGAGAAATGTCACGAAATCTGTTCGTATTTTTATTGTTCGTTAAAAGCGACAGTTAACATTGAGTCCGAGCTGAACAAAAAAAATTACATGTCGCATACAGATGTTAACCACATACTTTGCAAAATGTTCTATCGTTCTTATGCTGGTTCAACTTTGATTGTTGTTTTTATTGGCTCATGCGTTTTTCTAGTAGCGATGTAATGCAAAACGCGTCATGTGCACTCTAGAAGTAGCAGGACCTGAGCCACGTTTTCACTAGTGAAAGCTCCTGCGATAGCTCTGTGGTACAGCATTCATCCGGCTAGCAAAAGTTGCGGATTCGCAAACTTATGCCAACAGCGGTTTCCATTTGTCATAGAAGAAGATATTTTAAATTCATTTCGTTCTTTTTTCACTTTCGCGGAAGCATTGCAATGAAATTTCTTAACGATGGATATCTGGTGAGGTCCACTTGCAGAAGTTCAATTTTTATCGAGTTGATTGTTGCGGTCATTTGACCTATTTGTAGTGAAATGCTTTGCATTATTATAGTTGTTCTATGCTGTTTCGTTCAAAGAATGCAATTTGTTACACTTGCGAGTGTTACGCATCGATGAGTAGAATGCATTCTTTTTGTTCAGTTAAGCGCATAGAAATATTTTCCATGTTTCTAGTAGTTTTCGTTCCTCTAATATCATAAACATAAAGACACTTTTTGTGAGTTAATTTCTTTTAAAGAAATTATTATCGGAGCGAGACGCTAACGAATATACGCCATTATTATATGCGGTGAATGAGGGAGATGTTGCTACCAGCCTCTACCTTATGCGACAACGAGTATGGATCGACAACGATACGATAAATCGCGTTTACGATGAACGCAAAAAGAAATGTTCGCTTGAAGTTCTGCTCTTTGCGTTTATTTTTGAATATCATCGGAGGCAGATAAATGCTAAAGGCCTGCAGAGAAGTGAAGTAAATCGGAAAGTGTTGTAGGGATCAGGGGCTGCAGATATAAAAATTACCAGAATTGGTAAATGAAGTCGGAAGAAGTGGGGAGGAGGTGATGGGCATGCGGAAAGCTTTTATCAAAGTTGTTCTAAAACTTTAATGATCTCCAGTTTCTTGAGCCACTCTCTTGGCTGAATATTGTTCCCATGTTGTCCCGCTTTTCCTCTACCGCCCCTCTCGTTGCCGACTCCATCCTACCCATAACCCAGTTTTAACTGATAGTATTTAGCGACAATAGGAGATAAATCTCTTCTCCTTTTCCATCCTCTTCCATCTTTCTGGATCGCACGAATTTCTGCTTACAGTTATAGTAATTATTAGACCTAACAGTAGAAGTCGGACGATGCGATGACGCTCGAAATTGAATTTTTTCGGATTATTGAAAGCTGTTTATAAAATCGGCTGTTTTACAACAACTTTATGACTATCCGGTCCGTTAACTTTGATTAGCTAATTCTTTTCGAATTCTCTGAATGATACAAAGAGTAATGTGCGCTTTTTTCAGATGTGCCGTGCCACAAGACCGTTTTGATGTGTGCGCTGGAAAAGCAATTGTTTGAGGTACTTTTCTCTTCAGTTTATTTGAGCAAATATTTGCTGTTTTTCATCCTTATCTTTTTAGGGGAATTCATTTAAGGAAGGGGTAGCCGGGGAAAGGGGGATGGCGCTAATAGCACCTTGATCACTCTTATGGCTTAATCAATTTATTTGTTTATATTTATATTTCTATTTACGTTTATATTTGTATATTTACATATTTATACATTTGCTTTATATATATATATATATATATATATATATATATATATATATATATATATATATATATATATATATATATATATATACGAGTACTGTTTATTATAATGAGCATATATTGATGCGAGTGTATCTGCTAGATGTGTTATGGGTGATGGGATGCCTATCACGAAATATTTGTATTTTCAGGTTGTGCAAGAGTTGAATTTGACACGTGAGCAATGGAATGCGATCACACTCAACGGAAATAATGCTTTCCATTTTGTCGCACAAACTGTATCATCAAAAACGGTCGAATATTTCGAGTTGCTAAAAGAAAAAGGTGTCGAGATTAAGGTATTTCATACATTGCTCTTTAATAACCTATCGCTCACTCACTTGAGCCCGTACTTCTTCATGTAATGCCTGAATGAGTTGCTTGCGATCCTTTTCCTTTGCCAATAATCATGCCTTCTTGCCGCAGCGGCTGCTGTAACGGCTTTCTATTAACTAATAGGGGTATACTTTACCAGTGTTCTAGTTGTTGGATGAACAACTTATTACTTCCTAGAGCTACTATGTTCTTCATGAAACAAATTCATGCAAAATTGTTTTTTTTTTCACGAATTTATCCTCCGGTCATCGTCTATCCACAGAACCTGTAGATGCTTCTCATCCCGTCCGATCTCACACTCTCGTAAATGCCTTGCTTTGGCTGTTGCTCAGCCCTGGAGTGAAAATCGTTTTGAAATAATCATTTATTATTAAGATATGCCTTTGTCCATATTACAATAGCACCGACAACATCCTAATGAGGAGGTTGCTTGTGAGGGAGATCCAGCTGAGTGAGGAGAGGTGAGAGGAGAGTAAGTAGTAATTATGAATTCTGAAAGTCCTCAGCAATGAAGTTAGTCATCATTTGTTCTCCGAGTCCTTCAGTGTTCCTCAACTCGTTTTGTAGGTATTTTTGACTTAGATTTTATCAGTCAGAAAAACTGAGCGTTAGTCTCAGTCCTCCGGAAACCAGGATGATGGGGAGATTTTTGAGAAACGTTCTTTATCGTCTATTTTCCTTGACTTATTATCGGATGGAAGAACTGATTATTTGATTACAATATTTGCCGTACTTTTATCATTTCTTTAAAATAGTATGCGTCATTGAATGTTGGAGAAATTAGCGCATGCCTCAGAACTTTTTTCCTTTCATGCATAAAGCGCAAAATGCATGGAATAGTTGTAACTAACTTATCAAGATGTTTTTATTTGGTGTGGTGCCTAGTCAGATCAGATCTAACAACGGTTACCTGAAGTACACATTTTGTTAAGCTTTAGGGAATCGGATAATCTCAAATGCTTTAAAAACTTCCTTTTAAACGTTTTTGGCGAAATCATTATGTGGTCTAGTTTGCGATGAAGTGACAGAAGTGATTCAACGCAATGTTGAGGGAGTCGAAAAGTTTGCATTTTTCGTCTTCCTCTACCCTTCTCATGTGTAAGGGGTATTTTTTTTCAGGCAAACGCGATCGGCCAATATCCGCTTCATATCGCTGTGAATGCTGTTCGTAGTGGAGATACCGATGTACTTACCGAACCAGTTGAATGGCTTATTCAAAACGGTGACGGCATTCACTCCCCGTATGTTGAATTTTTGATTTTTGATGTGGACTGATAGATTAACCGATTTCAATATGCGGCCTAAAAGTTACTGAGCTGGTAACATTCCTGAAGCATATCGGCTTTCTTTTTGGTGGGGAGGTTACGCGGTTAGGGCAAGTGGTTTAAGTATAAAGGGGACTTACGGGATACTAGCGAGAATGAGGGAGCAGGAAGGAGGCACGAAGAAGTAGTAGAGTATGTGAAACGGTGCGCATCGGCGATCGGCGATTGCGGATTCACCATTGTCGGCTCCGTCGAAGAAAGGAGGACTTTTGAATCACGAAAGCGCCTCAGCACCACGTCCGCCGCAACCATCTGCATAATGTACAACTTTATTGCTAAAAAAAAGGTGGAAATCATGAGCGCACATCCAGCAAAGAGAGCTGTGGCACCGGATTGCGTCGTTTGCAGCAAAAATCACTTCAGCACGAGGTAGTGGCACTATCGCAAAAAAAAATTGGCTAATTGCTTCAACAGTGTGACAGTGATACCGCTAGACGGCATCTTGCAGAAGCAAAGAAGTGATTTGATAGATGGGGAGGAGGAAGGGGCAGAACTCCTAAGTTTCGCGCAGGTGGTTGAGCGAGATGATGGCGAAATTAATGGGGACTGTGTTCGTTGCAGTTTTGTTTCTTACTCTGTATGGGTCACTGCGGTCGAAATTCATGGTCGGGAATAAATTTATTCTCGACTATTAACTTAGTTCTTTCCTGCTTTAAATAACGCTGAACTTCGTCTCTCTTGTATGTAGAAATCTGCAGTAGTTGCCGTGCGCATATGCGATAGGGGTCCAAAACTCTTCTCACCTTTTCGTTTTTGCCTCTCTTAATTATGAGACATACGACAGAACTCGCTTCTTTGAAAGATTGTTGATGTTGAAGGTTATATCCGTTTCACGCATTGCATCTGCTAACATAGCGTAAATATATAGTGATGACATACAGCTGTAGCTGTAGATATATCAGGATAAATTTGCTTTTGCTTTAATCCGGAAAGAAATTCGTAGCCCTGGACGAACGTGCAGGAGAGCAAAAATATCGTTGGGAGCTAACGTGAGCGCTGATTTATATCAGCGTGGAGGGTTTTCTTATGTTATGGCGTCGCTCCAGTACCTCTTCCCTCAAAAAAATTTGAATCACATGGATACCTTGTGAAAAGATGTTGCGTTTTCTTTTGCCTATATGTAAATGTATGTGCCTGTGTTTCTTTACAGCGATTCGTTTGGTCGTCTACCGCTCCATTATGCTTTCGTAGGTACTGATGATGATGCTTTGAGAGATACGTCAACAGTCGATCCGATTGCGGTCGTTTCTATTTTGGAACAGGCGATGGACAAGAGCAAGGTAAGCCGAAGTTTGGAGCATTAGTTGCTTGTAAAAAGCAATTTTGAAGCCGGTATATGATTGAAATGAGACCGGAGAGTGAGCAGCTAAACTTCATAGCAAACTTAATTATTTGGAATGGCGATTGTAGCTGCTGCACTTCTCGAGGGAACGAAACAGGCCATGATGTGAGTCAAGCAAAGTGATGTCACCAGGCTTGCATATTCTTTCATTCCACAATGAGGTCTATGTTCAACGCAGGTGCTTACCACACAGGTGCGTTTTATAAAGATGTGAGGATTGTTACAGATGTGTTTGCCGGTCACTCAATTTGAGTGAAATTTGAGTGCATCTCTATGAGGAGAATAATAAAATTTCTGATGTATTGCTTTGCAACTCATCTCTTTCATATAATTGGCACTATACTTTACGTCCGATAAACATCATTATGGTTGTCATCTTTGCCACATAGACGTGCATAAATTCAGCCTGAGTTTGCTGAAATGACTGATTATCACTGTCCTCTGTGTAAGTCATTCCGCTTCCATCGTTTCTAAATCTAATCACAGCTACATACGATCGTTTTCATCCGTTTCAGATGGATACGGCGGACAATCTTGGTAATACACCGTTGCACTATGCAGCCCAACGTGGAGCTAACATATGCACTGTAACTTTACTACGTTATGGTTGTGATGTGAATAGAGTCAATAATGAAGGGAATACCCCTCTCGGCATTGCAGTATTGCACGACAACGAAGCATGCACTTTGACACTCATTCAAGCAAAGAGCAACATTGTCGTTCAGGTACATTTAAATTATGCCACCTCATCACTTCATTTCTGAACTGCTTCATAAGTCGTTTCCAGTGTCTCATTGCTGCATGGATATTGCTAACAATTCTATCAAACGAACAGGTTGAAAATTCAACGAGGTGAAAACCTGTCAGATGGATAACATAACATGCATCTTTAATAGCAACGTCTGTCAGGCCGTTGTCGAGTAAATATTTGAAAATAATGCACTAACGAATTATACAACATGCGTTTTTTCCATGAAACCAATCTGATACGCAACTTTCAAACAAGAAACTCGTTTTGGTGTTACGGGATCAAGCACTTGGCAGATTTACATATCAGATTTTTTTTCAACGTTTCGACCCCACAGGTGGCAGTATATAGAATCAAAATTTTCTGTGGATGACGTCAACTATAGCTCATTGTGACAGCATTTGTGATTCGCGTGTGCAAATTGCTTAACTCACAGCCTTTGCATAAATAAGAACACGTCCATAGCCATGATGGACTCTTGCAAGAATCTGCAAAATGTGTTTAAATCATTATAATGGTCATCATACCAATATTGTTCAGTGGTTTAGTTCACTAATTATGACGGTGTCATTCATCATTTGAACTGGCTTAATACATCTATTGTAATTCATCAATTTAAATAATTCACCATCATTCAATATAATCGGGTTGACTATTTCCGCAGTGGAAAACATATGACTGCATAATAAACATTGGGGTGGAACAAATGCTTGCGAGAATTAACGTAGTGGACATGCTTCCTTCTTTATTTGGCAATATGTCACTCCGAAATATGACTGCATCATTTCTGCATGCAGTGTGATATCGCTTATTTTGAAGAGTGTTCTACCATCCCACTCTGTACTGTAGTCTCGGAATTGGCGTTGTAAGCATTCTCATGAAAGGGAATCAGAACTCTGCCGCCAAATTGGGACACGGAAATGAAGCACTCAAATTATGAAGGAGGTTAGGGAGGTACATCTGTATAGGCAAATGCAAATGAAGTGCTATTTGTTTTACTCATGAAAAACGAGAAAAATTTCACAGCTGAATCATTCAGTTGCAGGTGATATCACGAAGCAAGCCGACTACAGCAAAGAAGGAAAATTGGGTTTGGATCCCAAAGCGAAGTAAAGCCGAAGTGCTAGTGAAGAAGGCGAATGTGGCGAGTCTAGTTGTGCGTAATGGTTGGCAAGGGATTATCTATGTGATTCTTGATGTGATCGGCAAAAGTGAAACAACACTCGGCGAGTTGCTACGTTCTGCATTAGAGCACCGCAAATACAATCTTGCGCTGACCATGCTCAAAACCCTCAACAAAGCTGTTCATACTGGTGAGTATTCATTCCGATGGTTTATACACATAAATGAATGCAGTATGTTTGGGTGAAGTGTGGAGAAGTTTATAGTTCTGTCGAGCAATGTCCTTTTGGAAATCGTGACGAAGCATTTGAACGATAAGTCAAACGCGGTGTGATTTCCATCAAGTTCAAGTTGTGATAGATGACGAAAGAATCTTTATCTGAACAAACGTTTTTAGAATCCGTCTGAAATATTTGATTATTTCGAAGGAGAATTCGCATTCTTTTGAAATTGTCAATTTTCTTCTCTGAAAAGCGGCAGACTCTTCAAAATTATTGCAAAGAAGCAAATCGGTTCACTTCTACAATTTTGACAGTTTAACGGCCATTGTCGGACATTAGTTTGATCCTCAGTGGGAAGTGAGAGCCGATGGAAGAATTGAACTCCCAAAGTGTTTGTTTGAAATACATCTGAAACAAGATCGTTTATACTATCGCCCGATGGAAATCTTTTGCGATCAGGGAGGCAATACGTTCATTTTTTTTTCAGGAGATGCGCAGTCGATTGCACAGAAAGTGGCGACTGTCAACGAGCTAAATTTATTCGAAGTTTTCGTCACCAATCTCAAATCCGCCACGATGGATGATAATACGACAAAAGTATAACGATTCTTTCTGATGTATTTTCAAGTTCTTCTCAAAGTTGAAGTACAAATGCCTTCATATCGGATGATTCTATACTACTGATGCTTTAAACTCTCCTATAACTTCCGCTAGGGAGAATTCTTTGTGTTGCCCTCAACAGTTGCTCACTTTCATTTGCGTAATTATTTCACTCGTTACTCCCTTCTCTCCTCCGCCTTGTGTGTAGTGCTGGTTGCAAGGTTGACTAGACGTTGCAGAGGGAGGAAGAGCTTGTAAGGTTGTCGTCACTGTGACACCAAACGTTGGCACTCTCTTCTTATATGCACATAATCACATCGTAGATATCACAAACATCTTCCAACAACGCATTACTCACTTTTTAGAATGAAGTAACTTTTAAAGCTTCCATCTATCCCAGTAGTATGTATGAAAAGTTGAAGCTTTTTAGCCAAAAACCCTGTTACACATTCCGTAGCAGATATTAATAAAAAATTTTTGTGCAGCGAAGAACTTTATAAAGTAGTCTTATGCCTCATTCAGAAATATATTTCTCATAGCCGAACAACTCTCTTTACAGGTATTTGAGGGATTGTTGTCAGCTGGCATTAAATGGTACTCGGAAGGTAGTGATGGGATGTTGAAAAGCCCGTCCATAGAGCATCTCGCTCGTCATCGACATTTCGAACTCTTGAATGCGTTGAAGAAATGGGATGCAGAAAGCGCACATCCGATGGGCAATCTTATTGTCTTTACGAACGGTAATGAAAATCCTCTCGTTGGTATTGTCGAGTCTTGGATTCATTCAGGTACTTTTTATATTTTTTGTATTTTGAAAGTCATCTGCACGAGATCTGCAGCACACGTATATTTGAGTGTGACTATCATTTTTGTAAATATTTGCCAAGCTGAGTGTTTATGTGATGGCGTTTGTTCAGCTTATGTGTTTCTTTATATGTTTATATGTTCAGTTTGTAGCTCATTCTTTTCTCTATCAAATGCATCATAGGTTTTTTGCATGAACTACTATGTGATCTTTGACTGTTACTTGGTACTTGACTTGAGCGAGCATTACTCCTCATTAACGAAGATTTGTAAAGAATTCTATGCTTATATTTCATAGATACTTACCTGTTTGCCTTGCAGAAGTGCATGAATGCGTTTTTGCATCCTTTATATGTATGTACATGTGTCTTGTCTGTCCGATGATTTGAACGTGAAAACCATTAAAGCAGAAATTATGGAATTGATTGATCATAAAGACTGGCTGCGTATGTAATTTATCAACACTGACGGATCGTATTTGAAAAGAGTTAAGAAATTGAAACGAGAGAAACACTTGCGTCGCATATCAGCGGGATCACAGAAAAATGAATTATTATGTAGAAGATCCTTTGGGACGGTCGGATCGGTGAAAGTATGAGGTTGTCATTGTGCACGTCGTATTTCTTTAGTAGCTTATCAGGGTGGTCGACCGGTGTAATCGGGTTGCAAAATTCAGTGCCTTTTAAGTTTCAGTTGGACACTCCTTCGCCTGGCCTGTGTTTTAATTATTTTCAGTTGCATTCTTTATGATAAGATGAGTTTGGGTGAAAGCACTTTATCTTCCTATGAAACGTTTTCTGCTTGAAAATTCCCGTCATTTTGCTCATGTTTTACGGCTTTACATTTATACACCTCATGCAAGCTTCTCATCACAGGTTCGTCAGAGAATTCGAAAATTTGGTTGCGAACATTCGCTGAGAAGTTTGGCGTAAACACGCTGATGTTGTACGAGCGACCAGCATTCGATGGTATGTTTCCGTGGATGAGTCATCGACCTGAACGACGCTATTGCCGAATGACTCCTCTCATTCGAGCAATCCAAGCACGTTGTATTCCTCTCGTAAGGTAAGGAATTTATGGCAGTGCTTTTGGATATTTCTTTTTGACCTCAAGCCTTTCCACGTGCTACTATAATAAGCTGTCTTTTTTGTCTTTATTGAATCCTTACTTCGTAACACCTCCCCTGGTTCGGGGAGTGACATAACAGGTGACGTCTGCAAGGGACCTGAGTAAAAGGTGGAAAAGATTGGTTGCATTCGCTTGCTTCGTAAATAATGTGCTTTCCTGCATTAATGCACTTACCATTCGAGAACTCATGAGCCAAGTCATTTTCCTATAAAATAACAATGTCCTGTAATAAAAGTCATGCAACGATCATTGATAATCGGAGAACTTTGAATTTATCCACCATACGGCGAATATAATATGAGAAGGGATGTTATCGATATTCACGAGACATTATATCATGCTTGCAGGTTCCTACTTGAAGAGAAAGAATTAGGAACGGATGTGAATCAAGCAGATGAGTTTGGAATTACGCCACTTATGCACGCATGCATCGTCAATTCAGAGCCTATTGTGCGTTTGCTATTCAATCCCAAATGCTTTATTAAGCGTTCCGGAGACCGCAGTATCGTTTCACAGCCACCGACCAGTGTTCCGTTATATGGTCATCGTAAGAGGAAGGTTTGCCTTTTGTTTGTTGCGGGACATTAGCGCCCGCCTAATATTGTGGTCAAATTTCTTTAGAATGTCTCGTAATTTTATTCGTTGCACTCTCTTGCAGCAAACTCTTTTTGAGTTTTTCGAAAAAACATCGGAATTGTAAACAATTCTTCAAATTCTTTCATGAATCTTCCAAGAGTTTTTAAAAAGGACAACCCTGAAGGTAGCGAAAAACCAAATTTAATAGTTTAAAAAAGCGGATCAATAGGACTTTCTATGAGAATAGTCCCTTAGAAAGAAATATTGGTGTTTAATGCAAGAGAACGACATTCTTTCCCCTGATTAACCCTGTTTGTGCTAATTGATCAAATTATATAAGCTTGACAGCATCAACTTTAGAATCGGCGAAGCTTCTACTCCGTCGTAAGTGATACATGTTTGTGCTAATTGATAAAACTGGTGTGTTATTGTATGATGATGACTTGTAGGCTCAACCACATACGACCAATAGCTTGTTTGGAGGCTTTGTAATGAACTTACCTACCGCTGCTCCATTGCAATCAACATCTGACAACGTCGACGACAATAGCCTCAGTGTGAGTCTTCTTTAATCCACATTCCTACTGCCACCGCAATCGAGGTCAAAAAGTGATGCTCATCACAGTAATTTTTTCCCACAACAGCTGCTTTTTGATTTGTTTAGTTATTATGTTTATCTTGTGACAGATGTTTTTATCTGCACTTGATTTCCTCTTTCTTCTGTCTACTTTCGGATTCACTGCTTCTCACTGTCTCAAGTATAAATAGAATAATTGATGCCACCTCAAGTGAACCGTTGTGAGGTGAGCATTTCCATCAAAGCATCAGTGTTGCATTATGGGTCATCTGTTGCAAGAACACCAAAATGTTGCCATAGAAAGGCATTTGCGTTGTAGAACACTTTCGTTACGGAATGTTTGGGACACGTGGGCCGCAGCTGCTTCTGCTGGGGTATCCTCTTGCGTTTGAAGATTTTACGGAACAATTCTGGGAAATTTTTTAATGAAAGATTTGTCTTTCTCATAGCTTCACCATTTAAAGTCGTTGCCAACAGTGGACGCTCATCGCAGAACAAACACCATAGACTGGCAGAGTATTTGACAGCAGATAACGTGATGAACATTTCTTCCCTTTACCATAAAGGAGTATTAGATGCGAAAGTACCCTTCGATGCGAATGTCTGGAGTATTAGCCTCATATACCTGGTGTCTCGGGTGTGATGGATGCATGCCGTGTGATGAAAGTTTACCTTGATTAACAAGAACTACTTCATTTGAAGCTGAAAAAGTGGGGAAAGATGAAGACAATGATAGAAAATGAGGACACTAAGACGAAAGAAAGTAATCCTAAGAAGGAAAAGCAAAATTGAGTGAGGTTGTGAATTAGGCAGAGAAAGGAGTTAGTTAGGTAGGAGAAGTACATGTAGAAAAAAGAATTGAGATGAGCGAAAAATATTAACCATTTTCCAGTTTTCGTTTTATTTCACAGAGGTCTTTTATTAGGGAGGCTTGTTAATGATAGTATTAGCGGTCTGAGAGAAAATGAACGTTCATTTTCACACAGTTACATTCTTCCTTTAAGGGCCGTGAGTATATTGCCATTATTTAGAGATTCTTTTGCTTAAAATCGCCGTTATTCATTTGCTTGAAATGGCGCCGTGTTGGATCACGAACCACATTCCCATAATAATATCGTTGTTGGTTTTTTGATTTTCGCACTGTGATTGGTATTTTTTAGGTTTATTTCGAAAGTAATGATAAGATAAAACTTGCAAGTGAATTGGATATTATGCGAACCGTCTCAGGCGCAAATCAGCAAAACGCATTCGCAGGAGGCGATTTCAGCGATGCGAATTTCCTTCATTTCATGATTAGACCATGTGCATGGGAAAATGTCGATTTACTATATGCTATCTGTGAGGGAGTGCCTGCAGTTGTGGAGATGATCAGCGCGCCAAATTCACGAGGTTATCTTCCACTCGTTTTCGACCAATATTCTGTCCAGTTACGTCTTAGTTCCCCTTAAAATTTTGTATCCAATTTCTTGGATGCGTTTCGGCCTTAGAGATTGTTGCTGCTGCCGTGATTATGAGACGTATAGCCACTATATTGGTGAGTTGAACAGAAGGGAAGAACTGAGATGGAGAACTGAAGAACACCCTACATGAAATGGAAGAGTCGCTGCGTGGTGTTTCCTACAGCAGAGGTATTGGGATAAACGCTATTATTGATATTATCCCACATTCTTTACATTTCATCTGAGATGAGTATAGAGTAAGAGCATTTAGCAGCACTTGAATATGGAACAAAACTTTTGAGCACTTCATCTCCATCGCATCGCAAAATACTGCGGCTAAGCTTCATTTTCATGCAGTGAGTAACTAGAAAGACCTACCGTTATTGTTAGAAGGTTACTCTCCCGGGTGGAAGGATCTAGAAGGCTGAGCACGAGAAACCACCTTTCTATGCACAAGGGCCACCGAATTTCAGTCATTTTCGTTTTATCTTACTTGGAGGAGTAAGTGATAAAAATAAAATAAGGTATTACTGCAAAGCTCACACATTTAGAAGTATGTGAATAAGATGCAAGAAACTGTGAGAAACAGGCATTCAACTACACAATGTCAACAGATAGCAACGGTCACTTTTAAACTTTTGCTATAAGAAATGAGGAGGGCTTATGTTACGCTGTTTTGAAATGCTGGCAAAAATTCTTTGAGGAACTGGGCATTCAAACACGATAACTAACGGGTTATAGAGGCTTTCGAAGTCTGTGGCGCCCAAAAACCCTTTGGAGGCTGCAGTTTGCTGCTTTGAACGCCAACACTATATATGAACCAAATATTTGACTCTTCCACGGAGTCACGAAGTTTACAGGCCTGAGGCTTAAAACAATAAAAGTGGTGCTAAGAAGCTGCTGATATTGAATATTTGGAGTTTGTTGGAATATTGAACAGTTATGCAAACATTAGTGGACACAAAATGAAAAAAGTCAAACTTCCCGAGTGTAAGCATCGTAGGCGCAGAATTAACTGCACACAAGTGGGCGTCCGATAACTTTCCACAGTTATAGCGGGCTCGGTGGGTATGGTTTGAAAAGTTTCTGAGTGATAGTGAATTTGTGTGTTAATCATTGATGGCGGCATTTTCTTGTAATAGTCCGTTTTTCCACGATGAGAGTACGTTTTTCGGCGATTTGGCGAATTCAATTGATGTAACATTTGCTGTGTGATTGCAGGTGATGTTATAGTTGCTAAACGATACCGAATACTTTACGTTAAATTGGCCGGTTCTGGTTGAGCATTTGCACTGGGGGGGGGGGGGGGGGAATTACTAAATAAAAACTGCTTCTACAGAGGGTATTTATGAGAGAGGGAATATTTGTTTGCGGAATGGCGGATCTTTCCAACAATATATCTGTCTCGCAATGCACATCCGTGCCCCTATATTTGCGTTGCATTATGTAATGTTCCGAATTATTGGGGAAAATTTTTGAGAAGTGAGAGTTTGTGAGTTTCAGTTTGGATATTTTGATCAGTGAAACGATCCTCTCATCTAGAAAGTTTTTTTAGCTTTTCTCCATTTTTGCCGTCCATATATGCAAATTATCATTTCCCCAAATTTCGATGCACTTCTTTCACAATATCAGCTGTATGGCATACATCCGCGAAGGTCTTCTATTAAACAACCAACTTTTCTTTAAAGAAAGAAGGCAGGAAAAGAACAAGAGGACTTGGCTGCAAAAATCCCCAACAATAGCCGGTCAGACCCATTTTCGTTTGACTGATCGATGATCGTTTAGGCGAAACACCACTAATGACAGCCAAACGGATGTGTCAGTCACGGATGTTACAAGCTATGAAAAAGTTGAGCAAAACAACGAACGTCGAAATCGAAATGGTGAATGACTCAAACGATTATCAGGCGGATTCGGTTTCCATGCACTTTGAAAAGTTTTTATTGCCACATCTGTGCCTTCCGTCTGTCTGTTCAGTACTTTCTGCTCTGGATGCGCTGGAGCTGGAGTCGTGAAATTTGGTACAGGGAACCTACAGTATTGGTTGCTTCACATGCCAATTTCTTAGCTAACCATCGATCTCTGAAATAATATAATCACTTAAATGTGTTTAAACATTTGCTTGCATTTTGTATCAGGTCGGAAGCGAAGGGCAACTATTTTCTGGAATATTAGCACAAGCGCAGCACTCATGAAAATTTCAATTCATTACTGTGTGGATTTTATAATTTTTCGGCAATGCCCGAAGCTGTCTGCTCTGATGAGCGGACTTGTGAGAGCGCATACTGTGCCAACTTCTCTGGTACGCTTTCTTCCTTGTCTCGATCACCCGAAAGTGAAATCCTAATATCCTTTCCGGGTGGGTTTTTCCGATTTTCGCTGACTCGCAGTTTTTATCGGCATTTAAACCTTGAATTTCGTGCTTTCGAAGATGTTTTGTTTGTGCAGTCGTGCAGTCTTCTATTCCATTTATTAAAACAGTTTGATCAGAAGAAAATAACTGTTTCTTATGAATTGTTGTAAATTACTTATGGTGGGGAGGCGAAACCATATATATATATATATATATATATATATATATATATATATATATATATATATATATATATATATATATATATAATGTTCACGTTTATATTTATATTTATTTTTATTTATATATAATGGTTCATGTGCAGTAGCCATTTCAGTCATCGATAAAATGAGCTATGAATGCACAATATTTTAGCCAGCAGCGGATATATCGAATATAATGGTGCGTCATGATGTGAAGGCCGATTCTGAGCGTTTCCTTCTGCGTGATGCTGAAACGAGGGCTGAAGCTGCCCGGAAAGACGTATCAAAAACGCGTCGTAAACCGCATAAGAACAGTGGATATGAGCAAACAGGTGAAATTTGTGTGACCAAATTCAATGGTTCCGACGATGAGATTTTATACAAGGTATTGTCGAGTTAATTTTTAAATTGTTTTCTCCATTTAAAGATGCGATAAAATAGAGCATCTGACTAATAATTTACAGATCTGATCGTCTATTTGTTACGTTAAGCTATAAAACATGATGGAAGCTGGCTGACGAGTGGTTTGGATGTGTTAATCGGTCGGATGCCACATTGCTTTCAGCGCCTCTTAGAGAAAAAATAGTAGTTAAAAGATAGGTAATTGAACGGAAGCAATTAATCATTTCTTTTTACGAAGGCCACTTTAGTCAAATGGTTCAACGAATCATTTCTGCCAAAATTCATTCGACTTTTTTTTTTAAATAAATGGTCTTCGTTATTTCCTAATTGTTTTTTTCAATTCAGGTCCTATTGACAAAAACAGATGTTACGTATGGTTCTTATGGTTTCCACAATTTTTATCGAATGGAGCTAATCCAGCGTAAAGGTTAGATGTCAGGCGAATTGAAATTGGAAACTTGTACGCTTTCCCGAGTTATTTTGAAAGCTATTTGGTAGTTTCGTGGATAGCGTCAGCATTGTTTCTTAAACCTCCAAACAGTTCGCTTTTGAGTGATTCACTTTGTAATATGCCTACTTTAGCAGCATATTTTTCTTCTTTATATGTTATTGTTTATTCGGTCTTTTTTATCCTTATATATGTCATTCCAAGTTTGTAGCCGCTTAGCGAACCTTCCCGTTGGTCTTATGGTTAAAACGTTAATATCAAGTAAACAAATATTAAAGCAACTGAATTCATGAGCTTGCTTTAAGGAAGCGAGCTGTACATCCTATTCACGAATTGGGGACGCATAGGAGATTATGATGGACAGTATCAGCGTACACCGTTTAGCTCTTTAGCGGAGGCTGACAAAGAATTCTGCTCGATTTTCCGCTCGAAAACGGGGAACGAATTTTCCAATATTTCAAATTTCCAGGAGCTACCGAACAAATATCGGTAAGTTATTCGTTTATTTAATCAGCTCTGTCGCTTTTTAAATTTCTGCTGCTGTTTTATGCGTCCGCTATGTTTGGTGGAGCAAAGAGAGGCGAAAAAACGGTGTGAAGGAAATTATGCCCACCGGGGCAGTGAAAAATTCTCCAAATGACAAATAATGGGGAGGGGATGGCCATTGATTGAAGCATGAGGACCGCATTCTCAATTTTAGCGTCATAGTGACCGAAACAGGAAACAGCTATGTGTTATGTGTGGCTACCAAAACAGCAACGTCGCTGGTTGCTACTCCATGGACAAAGTTAAGACTATTGTTATTATGAACGCTGTTCATCGATGTTTTACCGTCATTATTGTTGTGAAGTAAGTGACGCATGTACACCCAGTGAGCATTTCGTCGAATGGCATCTGTATGGCTTTGACCGCCATAGGCCGGATTTGGCCTTCATTTCGAAAAATCCGTTTAAGATGGAGGGCATAGATACCACGGGTTCGGCGTTTCTTTATAAGCGAATGCCAGTTGAATGCCCAACTCATAGCAGGATTGCATGGGAGGATTTGAACGTAGAGATGCCAGGGTGATGTTTTGAAAAAATGAAAGGTTTTCCGTTTGCCTTGGCCCGGTTGTTCATCGCTTCAGGGATCTTCTGATCGCCGCCAGACTCCGGCAGTGAGGATATTTGAGCATGCAGATAATGCAAACGCCATTTTTAGAAAACCGAGAAGTTTTTCGCTACTGTCTGCTCGCCTTGTTCCACTCCTCATCACCTTTTTCGGCGAAGAGAGGCCAACACCTTCCTTGCTTCTTGCAAAGTAATAGCACTTTCGGCATCTCCACACGTGGAGTCCCCCTCCTTTTTAATTGTGGTGACCATCTGAATACTTTTTAGAGTCTGCATTCACTATCGAAAGGAGGCCGTCAACCACTTTTCATAGGGCACTCCCTTAAGGACTGATGATCCGCCTTGTGTTTCTGAATTGGCGCCTTGGACTTATCCGTCTCTGAATCCGCAAACGCTATTTTACAAGAAATTGATTCAGGTTGGTGAAGTTGGATCCGAATGCGGCGAACAATGTAAGCGATCTGAAAATTGAACTCGACACTCCACAGACGAAAGAGAATGTGAAGAAGGATGCGGTCTATAGTTTTATCAGGGATGTCAGCAACGTGAAAAGATTGCAAGAAAAAACGCGAACGGTTTATTTCATCGACTTTTCAAGTTATATTTGCGGTAGTTATGAGAGATTTCACAAACTATAGAGAATCTGAGAGGCTATAGTAGAGACATTTCAAATACTTTAAAGTTGGCGATGAACTGACTCTTTTTATGCCACAACGCAAATTATCATACGGGTTTCGATATGGCGATCAACGATTGCGACGTATTCAGTTTTTCGATAAGTGGGGAAGCACAGTAGCTTCATTTTAGGTTGTAGATTCTTATGCTCACACATGTACGAACTCACATATATCTATGCTGATTAATGTTGTAGTGCATAGCGATGTATATTTCAGTTTTGCTTTGCATGCATGTAATGCTTATGCTCCCCACCCCACACAGTGTACTTACGTTGGCTTTCACACTTTGGAGCTATAACTCTATGAGCTAAAACACTAGGGCTGCTTACAAGCGTAAAAAAGGCTATCAACTTTAAAAAACAAGTTGTGATTTATAAGAGTGGAGGTGAAGAGAAAGGGGAATCACCTTTTGCTGAAAAAGTTGAGTGCTATGATTGGTAGGCGTCGTACTCTTTTCGAGATTGTACTTCGTTGAACCTGCTAAACCTCTTACGTTTCCTGATTGTTTATATAGAGATTAGCTGAAAGTCCTCCCTGTTCACGAAAAACAAAAATTTTACCAAACATTTAGATTCGACATGCGGTTTGCTATTGAGGAATCTCGTCCTGCAAACTCATACCGATTCTAACGCGATTTCGGTTGAGCCGTCAATTACGTTACTCCTCTCGCGTCCATAATGTTCATGTCACTCATAATTGTTGAGAAACTTTGACGTTCTCATTTCGCATCGATGTGTTAGTAAAACGGAAGCTTAGCATTGACACTGTTGACGCGCTAAACCGATTTTGAGAAGTTCCGTGAGGGATGAGTCGAAACTTTCACTTTTTGTTCCCTGGCTGTCTGAGGAGAGGACGGATCCAAGCAAACCATTCTCTTTTTTCCGACTGAGAGGTAAAATTTGATGTGTTCACGGTATCGTTGCATCATGAAGCGAATTGTTTATTGTCCTCTGAGGTGGATCATCCTATTGCCACAGTGGATGCGCTTTAATTTGGTATTCATTTAGTTTACACCAATAATGACGATCCCTTTAGCCTCGATGTCGTGATACATGATATCCCAGGTAAAGGCATTGAAAAAATTGTCTTATTGCAGTTTGCAGGTTTGGCGAAGTCGGCTATGCGTTCCTTTTGGGCGTCTTTCACGAGCGGATATTCTGGATGCGCGCAAAATATTGCAAAAATTGAACGATCTTGTAAAAGAGATGACAGTAACCAGGAAAAATAACAAAGGTGTTGATGAGGTACTTCGTATTGCTCGTGCTCAAGCCAGAATTACGAACGATTTCTATAGGTTAGTGAAAGCTTCTTCTACGCTTCCAAAGTTTTCAACAAAAAAGTGAGGGGTTGAGTTCATTCTTCTTCCTCAGCCTCATCGTTACTTATTCCTTTCAAAAAGCTGTCAAATAAAGCGCACCCACTCTTCCAGTTATGGTTTCTATCCTCAGATGTTTCCTTTCCTGCAATTCTCAGGGAACATCTTGCACAAATTCTGTATTAATCCACTTTCACCGCTGTTTCGTCTTCCCTCCTTCTCCCTTCCGGCGGCTTGCAGATTGCAGCACCCAATATTGAAGTCGATATCTTGCAATATATGCACATGAATAGCAACTATTGGTTACGTATGAATAATGGGAAATAGAGATGATTAGTTTCTCTCGAAGAACTCTCCTGTTCATTATTGAACAATTTTTTATGCTTTCATCATTGTCGTAGGGATGTTTCAAAACATCATAGTGCATTGCTTCGTAGGTGAATTGCTTCCTTTGATGATCTAAATTTGGCTTTTGAGTGTTTTCTCTGTCCCGTATTATAGTGGATGGTTCACCACATATACACAAAACTGTGATTACTGGGCATTCGATGCAACACCAGCAACTGGCAGTGATGACTTGTGGGTGGATGTTGAAAGAAGTGACATAAATATTGGAGCTTCCTTTCCTTTCCCTCTCCTTCCGCTTTCCTTCCCCCTTCTCCTCGTCGCAAAATTCCTGCACATTCAGCGCATAATTTTTCGTGTTAAATTGACCACATTTTCTTTCATCTTTTTGTTGTGATCTTTTATTGATTAAAGTGCTGATTTTATTTGTGTGGTGATATTTTCATCTCTTCAGGTTGATTCCATTGGCCGGATTTGAAAACTGTTCACTGCCCGTGATTGATAGCGAAGTGCAGGTGAATGAATACGAAGAGGTTGTCGAGAATTTACTCGAGTTCGAAATCGCTGCTCGACTAGTAACAGCAGCAGCCGAAATGCGCTCCACCATCGATCCGTATTTGTAAGAAGCTTTCACCATCAATATCTTTATTGATTTTCTCATTAACTCATATTCTAAAATGCCCATCTGGTATGACAACGGAGGAATGGAGTCTGAAAGCACTTTTCGTGTTGAAGAAGCACTTACAATGTTGATCAAAATTTGATCCATCCACTCAATAAATCTGTCGTTCAGAAAGGTCGCCTGACAAGTTTATGGCAGACTTGAGTGCGTGTAAGTCATCTAGAAATGCATGTTCGAAAAAGTAGCCAATCTTCGACATCTGCGTGAGGTGTTCGTTATTTATTTTATCTCTCTTCTTGTGTACGAATTTAATTTCAGGAGATAATCGAGTACACATATACATTGCGCGTGAATACGATAACTCATAGAAAATATTCTCTTTTCCTTTTTCCATCTATCCGCGTAAGATTTGGATGACGGTTTTCTTCTAGTCGCTTATGGCATTTGAGAGCCTATTCAAAAGTGAGTGAAATACCGAAAATAAGGTCCTAGGAAGGGCAGAAATTAACGTTCACTGTTCCTCCAGTTGACTGATCAAGCACCTCTTAGTGGTCATGATCCAACGAGTACGTTGTGAATGGCACCGACTTTCGTCTGAGAAAAAGAATACACCCAGACACATTTAAACGAATTATTGTTATTATTTCTACCACTCTATTGTTACAGTTATTATTTTATTTTTAAACTCAGCTATTCAAACCACCATTTAGAGGTATGAAACTTCAATATCTATTTGCTAAATTTCGCCTGAAATTTGGAATTACGGCTTGTAGCGGTTTTAGACGGCAGTTGAGTAAAATTGGCCAAAACTGGAAATGTACTCACATAGATGAAGTGTCTTTCTTATCGATCGATTTTGCAGATATATATTGAACGCAATAGAGTGTGAGCTAGTGCCAATGGATTCAGAAGATCTGATGTCGCAGCGAATCCTCCAATATATTCAAAATTCATCGGACTGTCGTGTACGAGCCATCTATAGCGTGAAGAGCAAGGAGGCAACTCGACTATTCAATGAGAACGCTCTTCAAAAGAAAGATCATCGGTTAGAGCTTTCGAGCGTCACTGCTCAGAAATTGCCAAAACCAATTCTCAGGAATTTTTTCTTTTTAAAATTATCCTACGTAATGGATGAAATGTGAAAGAAAACCTGTGCTTCGCATAATCTAATTGCATTGAATATTCCAACATTCCCTTCGAAAGTTTCGCTGAAGTGTTATCATCGTGATGTGTTTTATTGTTTTGGACAGGTTACTCATGTTCGACCCCTGCATAGCGTTCAGTTATGGTCAAGTGAATGTACATACGTACCTATGAGTCTACGAATAATTGAACAACGTGTACCTGCAAAACTTTTTGCTGAATTCGGAATTAATCTCAAGTCAAACTTATAAACTTGAGAATGTTTGACGTACCGTAAACATATGCGTTTGGAGTGACGTGAAATTACGGCGTGAGCTACCGAAAAATATATCGGATAGCCGTGAATTTCGTTCACACTTTTGTTTTAAGAAACCGTTTCACTGAAATAAAAAGTTACATTTATAATTTTGAAATCCAAAAAAAAGTACCATTGGTGCATGTTGTTTTCTGGAAAGAAATCGTGGAATGCTTTTCAGAAATTGCAAAAATGTTGAGAAATGAGGTCTCCAGTGATGTTACATGGAGTATTTCCACTTTTCTTCGACCTTTGCACTGCATGATCGCCCACCTCTTTTTGTTGTGTTCATCGTTTGCTTACTTTTACTTATTTATTTTTTAAATCAACAAGGCTTCATTAGGAATACGTGCCTCTTCATATCACTTTCGCTTCCGCATATTGCTGGAAGTTGTAGGATCATGTGAGGGGAGGTCTTAATCGCGTCTGCTGCCCATCGGACGCTGACGAGTCATTTCATTGTTGTTTTGCTTAGGGGGCATCTGTGTTTATGAGATATTAATAAGGAGAAATAAATGCGTCTTTGAATATGTTAAATTTCATAGAACGTACCACCGTTTATGCAGTGAGTCAGTAGTGTGTGATATTACTAAAGAGTAAATTAACTGGTTATACTTGAGAAATGCAGCGTTCCAAATGTTTCAGTTTTCGTTTCCAGCAGGTGGCGGAATTGAAAGGTTCGCTTAGTTTTTGACGATATTTTAAAAGGATATGACTACTAATGCAAAATTATTGGTACAGTTTGAGGAATACTCCTTGAACAGTATTTTTTCAGTTATCTGTGGCACGGCACCAAACCAGAAAATATCCTCAGCATCTTAAAATTAGGTCTTCTTGCGACTCCGGCCAGTGCAATTCAAACTGGTCAATCTTTTGGAAAGGTTTGCTTACGTCAACTTTTCATCTGAGCTTTTTTTTCGACGAACATTCTTATAGGAACAAATTTTGAGGTGGTATGAGTGCCTGAAACGCTGATGCATTTGGTTTCTTGTCGTTCTTTATTTACAAATATAACACTTTTCTGGCCTCATACTAACTATGCGTAGTTTAGTGAAAGCAAGAAAGTTCTTGGCAAAGTGTCGGTAGCAGAGGCATTTCCGAGATGAATAAGAGCGCCTGTTAGCCAAATTTGTTGGGTCGGTCGCCGTTGTTGAATGCTTATGCCGCTAGTGCGGTATGCATATGTAGCCCCGCGTGTGTATATTGTATAATTATAAGGGGTATACTTAACGCTTTGCCAAGAACTTTAACGCAGTCAAGCATACCATAGATGCAATATGGATAAGATTTTGGACAACCATGGATTCGAACCGACCGTCAATTACGGCATCACCATGGAGTGGGATCACTGGCGAAAGTTTTAGTCTGTTTTAAATATGTTATTGAGAGAGGTGCATCTTTTTATCTCTTGCAAGCTTCTCATATCAGTCCAAAAGTATGCGAGAGGTAGCAGGCGAATCTTCCGATTTAAAAACAGTATATCACACAGCTAGTGAGTACATTACTGTAGAGATAATATCCATATGTATTTGTATGAGTGCTATATTTCGTGTTATCTCAGTTATGCATGAACGAATTGGATGTGATAACCTTCAAGCTGTATCCTCGACTTTTGGGCACTTTAGCTGGTTCGTGACAGACGAAAGATTCCGACTTTATCCTTATATATGGGCAAAGTTTTTCTCTTATCAGACTTATGTCTGTGCTCAACCTAAGTATTCGGTCCTTATATACCACATTAAGCGTGAATAATTTTCACTCAGCGATTCATAACTGTGGCTTTTCAAAATGCACACGAATACACCATGGGAGATTTAGTTCATGGTTTTCCCTCCACTAACGGCTGTACTCTTAGTGAAGTTATCCATTCAACATTAGTATTCTACAGGGAATCTATTTTGCGGATATTTTTGCAAAGAGTGAATGCTATTGTACTTGCTCGGTGAGTGGACTCAAATATGCTCTTCTTTGTCAGGTATGCTTCAGTCTATTCCCTCTCTCTCGCATTTGTTATATTTGTTTCAGCGTAATTGTTTCTATATTCTGTTTTATTTTGAAATAACTATTACCTTATTCCTGCTGCATTTCTATCAGCATTTGTTCGAACTTCGATGTTTCTAATTCTGCCGTACATCCAGTAGCGCATTTTCTATTGTATATGAATGGTATCTGTCGGTGACTAGCAGAAATCATCATGATGTATAGGGTAGTATTTGCTGGTTTCTAAAGTCTCATTACACTGTGGTCTACAAAAAAAACCATTGGCTGCTCTCAACTTTGTCTATAACTCCAAAGCTTAGAGGATATTGTCATCCTGCAAATTTCTGCAGCTTCACTGGACCAAAAAAAGAGACTAGACCCTGTTGGGATTGTACATCAAAAAGAGAGTAGAGTTCATTTCAACGTTATTATGTACCCGGTGGAGCGTATTGAGATAGAGAGTTAGAAAACTTGAAAAACCAGGCTAACAATTAGGCATCATCGAGCTGTTGGGTATTCAGGTAAGAACGCTGTGAACCGAAACGAAAAAACCCAAATATTTTCAATTTTGGTTAATATTGCATTGTATCATTAGAGCATTCAATGTATCGAAATTGCAAAAGTGCTTAGACGACTGCTTTCTTTGAAGTCACGGCAGTCAAACTGTTTGCCCTCCTTTGTTATAGCCAGAAATATCGAAGCATAGAGTATGAAAAGTCTCCTACTACACGACACTATGGAATGGATGTTCTAAGTCGTCTGGATGTTTTTTCTGTTTGTTGCTGGATAATTCTTTCTCAGCAACAAATGATAATCCGAGGGTCACAAAGTAATGGCCTGATGCATTCTCATTAGCGGATCTGTTACGGCGTTTCTCTTCGATCGAACACCAGCAACCTTCATGCAGCTTTTTTTTTCACGTTTGTCCGTAACTTCATGCAGTCAACTACACCTCTTAATGCTCATACTCGGGTGCGTTCGTTATTTTCGTGTCCTTGTGAGTCATATAGTTAGTCAAAAACATCGGCAATAGACGATAGTACAAGGCAACTTCCTTTTGTCTTCTTAAGTTCATTCGAATAGGTAAAACAAATGGCGAATTTAATCATCTTTCCGATCATACGCTTTTAGTCCCTATCAAAATTGACATCTACAGGAATATGATCGAATTGCTTTTTAGGGATAAATAAGACTCAGAGTGTCTTCTTTTTCCGTACGTTCACTCCCTTCAATTGCTCAGGAAAGAATCGCTATTCCCCAGAGTAATAGCCTTTTTGAAGAATATTCTCCTAACGGGTAACGTCAATAAAATGTAAATGTCACGTTGAGAGGTAAATGAACAAACTCAAGACGATATCTTAAAAGATCTCGTCTATGACATCCTTAGAAAAGTGTCACTATTGTACTTAGCGAAGGACTGAATGATGCAATATGGGCACCGTATTTTAGTGATCTGATTGATTACGAACTTATGCAAAAGGCATTACGAGGACAGAGACTGTTAACTAGCTGCGCCATATATTCATAAGTTCTCCACCTTCGATATGGTTACATTTCAAGATGGATGGTCATGTAGATTTTAAAGTGCGGGACAGTCAGTCAGAGTACTATGGAGCGATGGCGAGCTTAAAATCAGTCGATTATCGAAGACAACGTTTAGCGAAGCGTTAATGATTGATTATATGACCCAGATGGAACATTTTTTCATGCTTATCCACTGATTCATGAACATTCGAGTGTGTTAAACGATTGCAGCGCCATGCATACCGGGAAATCCGTGAAATCGATTTATTAGGAGCCACATGCGCCGGTTCGATGACCAGCACATGAACTCGCCTTATGTGGACACTTTAGCGATGCTATTTGTTTGTATTGCTTGGTGGGTACATGTGCATGAACCGTTAAAAAACTCGGCACCATACGCTGTCTGCGGTTGTCTCCGTATATCTCTTGTCGAGCTTTTCAGGTCGCTTTGGGCAATGTGGTAGATGGCGTAAATGTGGCGGAAGAAAATAGCATTGGATACAGCGGTCAGAAAAAAACAAGCTACGATACGCTGCAGGTAGTTGGACTGCAGTATCCGGACCCTCTTTACGATTTCACTCTGGAAAACGGTAATAGATTTTTGGAAATGAAACATCACGATTTCTGAGATTGATAAGATAAGGTTAATCAACGAAGTAGAGAAAGAAATGCTCCTTATTTTGTCTATGTGAATGTGATGTGTACAAACGTTTCATTACTCGTTTCAAGTGAAACTGTCCTACGTAATTATTCCTTAATCGGAAGTGCTGTGCAAGAATAGGTGAAAGTACTCAGTGAATGTTCGTTGCTTGTTGAAAATACTGCACAAAGTACTCTGTATGCAAAAACAACATTGCACTATATAAGTTTCACAGTGATGATTATAGGAGCTGTCATTCCACTTGGACCAATAAAACAATATTCCTCACAAGAGTTCAACAACATATACGGATATTACAATTATGTTGACCGCAGTGAATATGTGGTTAAGGATAAGACGATGACCACCGTGAAATATATTGTCGCATTCCAGTGAATTTGTGCTTTATCATAATGGGGCATTTTCTATTTTTGTATATTGGTTGTTGCGTGATACTCTGCTGCTTTTGAATTTTATTATCTATGTGGAGAGAATTAAATTCTGTTATATCTGGTGAATTAACAAATTCTGCATTTTCTTGTGCAAAGAATAACCTTTATCTTAAACCCTATCCCCGATTCAGCTTTTATATAAGTTTCGACTCTTACCGATATCGCTGCATCGAGTGCCACTGGGCGGTGATCAGTTGATGCGTTGATGACAGAGGGGAACGGGGGGAAGGAAGGAGAGCGGAAAAAGGTGAGAGAGAGAGAGGAGCTAGGAGACAGATGGACAATATTGATGACAGCCTAAAGGTTCGCTTCCTTATGTAATATTTTCCGTTTTTTTCATTATCTTTCTTACTTACGTCGCTCACTTCGTTATCTAGTATCTAGTAAAGTAAAGTACTATTTAGAAAGATATTTCTTCCTGTGTTGTGTAATAGATTTTCTGTGATTTTGTTTTTGTGTTATCGCGAAAGTGGTGAACTTGCCAGATCATAAAAACAAAGTAATAATTCTCATTCGATGTGCGGAGGGGAAGGGAAGAGGGAATTTGCATTTTCCTTCCAACCGCTCGCTATGTGCAAGTTTTCATTTTGTTGATTTCTATGTAAGTCTTCATTTTGTTGATTTCAAGATGCTAGGTGATGATTGTGCGAGGTTGTGTGTTTTGCGCATTTCATAATAGGCCTGATCGAATATCGAGCAACAGCTTCGATTTTATGCACAATTTTGCAGATTTATGCAAATATTATGCAACATTGGCTTATACAAATTTCATAGAAGCGATTTTAAGAAACGTTTTCACTATAAGATTGCTGCATTGGTGCCTTTTCTAGCAATGGGCAGGTCAGTCGTTCTCAGCTGAGAAATCTCTCAATAAGCAGGGAGAAATTCACTATTATGCAAGAGTTAAATCTTGTAATTTGTGATATGTGTTGGTGCAATGTCCACTCTCGTTATTCGTTGTAGACGTTTCGTGATCGTTGTTGTGATTGTATATCGCTGTGAAGCGTTGTAAGAAATCGCTCTTTTATCACCTAGTAAAATTCCTTCTTTCTGCTGTTTCTTTCACTAATACAACGGATTCTCAGCACGTGAGTTTTTATGTAAAAGGTTTATGAGTACCAAATTGTGGTTGCATCATGTACTGTCTATGGACCCTGTGCACATACATTCATGCACATTATAACCGGACACCACTCAACTGTATATGGGCAAGCATTCTGTTCGGCTGTCCAGCACCACAATGTCAGAGCTGTGTGGAAGGTGACTTCAATATCCTCGCGGAAACCAATTTTGCCCGTCTTGAATAATTACGTTTTCTCACGTATTTCACGCTTTGCTGCAATTCGGACAGGGAATCACGTCTTATCTATGTTTTTCGACGTCCATAGTGTTGTAATGCTCCTATAAGAGCATGAACAATCCGTTAGAGTGAATTGCTTTATAAGATCGCCTTAGATTTTAATCGCTGTTATATATATATATATATATATATATATATATATATATATATATATATATATATATATATATATATATATATATATATATATATATATATATATATATATATATCTAGTAGCAAAGCGAATTGTCGCCCTAGTAAGAAAAAATAAGGTAAAACAATCTCTCAGAAAAGTAAGGAAGAATGATCACTATATATGTTGCCTAAAAATGAATGATGCATAGTTATTCCACATGAAAAGTTTTATCATTCCAGACTCTCCCACATGTATTCGTGACTCCCGAAGTGTACCTCATTAGAATACCTTCTGGTCGAAGGTGTCCTGTATTTGAATTGAAAGAGTGGAAAGAGATTTTCATTATTGCCGAAGTACCGAGATTTGTAGGGCGCCAATCCCCTCTTTTCGCCGCTTGTCGTGTGTTCGATTGCGTAGCTTGCCTCATCCCTCTCAATACGCGTAACAATCTTGTAATCACTGCTGACAGAATTTAGTGATGTCTAATTTTAGGGCGAAATCCCTCACATAATAGAAGCCATCTAGCTGAGGTGCCTTCAGCATCATCGAATGCCACCAAGGTTCAAAGGTGTCATTTCTTAATATCGGCATTTCAAACAGTCATTTAGCCCTTAATCCTTCTCTGTGTTCCTATGTTCCACAACCATCTCCTTCAGAACTCAAAGTAAAATATTACGTTATCGGAAATGGCCTGCGTTTTTGAAATATGCAGTATTTGCTATAAAGGTGTTTTCATTACCTTGCCACCAAAATATTGCAACTCCCAAATAAAACGAGGATTGCTGAGCTGTTCTCTTTTGCCTGTATTAGTGCTTCTTCAAGATCGCCTGCTGTACAGATTCTTCAGTTTTTGGCAAATATTATTTTCTCAGTTTTGCTGTATTTCGCTTACCAATTTTTGCATTGCATGTATGCCTAATTTTTAAGCAAGTCATTCGGTGTCGAGTTGGCCAATTTCCCATCCCATGAGACCAACTTTGCTCGAACGTTTATTTCGGTGCCGTGTTCACTTTCGCATCTTATGCAGTCTCTGATCACTAGATGGAATGTCATTTGTACAATGAATGGTTTATATGCATCATTAATGATGGCTTAATGACAGCTTAAGATAATAGAAAGAACCGACAATGTCGTGTTGATCTATGAACTTAACTATTGCACTTTAGCAACTCTAAGTATAAGACGACATATGATGAGACGCTGTAAAGTTTTCTTCATCTTAGGAAAAGTTTTTCTCGTTGTGCGAAACACTGCAAGATATACTGCACTAATTTATTCATCTCTAGCTGATGTCTGTTTTGGCATTGGGCACTTCAATTGAACGATCTTCGATGATAGCTGCGGATCTCATCGATGAAATGTCGTAAAAAAGATCAGACCACCTTGAAGGAAATGCTTGCAAGTGGCGAGCACGGTATTTATGTGGCTTCAATTAGCGATATCCGCTCTTCTTGCTGAGTCCATAATCATTCGCGCTCAATCTTCGGCATATGTCGTTTTAAGTGTAACTGAAACTTTTGAACTTCTAATAACTTTCACTCTTTTCCTCTTGGTTGTGTTGTTTGATTCATCGTCTTTCCTAAGAATGGGGCTCTTGTTGATTTGACTTGATTTTCTCGCTTCTTGTCACTTTTGGGCAAAACCACTGGAACAAATTTATTTCAGCTTGAAAAATGCGATTGAGCACTTGTTTAAGTAATCCTGCTTATGCAGATATATGAGACGATCATTAGCATCATATAAAGAAAGTCTAAGGAGCACTTTTTTTGGATTCACGTCTCTTAGAATCTCTTATGACGTATTCGGTTTTGCCTACGATTTTGACATTTACAAATTTTTATTCTTCAATAGTGCAACTACTTTTTGCAATGGAGGCGTTTTTGGAAAAGTGCATTTCTTTGAAAAAGATTTCCCGGAGTCTGGAATCTGGAGAAATTCCCCATTTCTGGAAAAACCCCATCAAACTTTTTTTTGTTTTAGCCAAGTTACCTTCAAATCACACTTTAACGATGCACTTTAGGGAACATCTAATTTGTCACTTTGTAGGAATCTGTGTAGTAAAGATATCAATGCCATTAAATTCTTTAGAAATTAAGATGAAATGAACGAAACAGTATGAAAAATATGAGAGTTAATTTGTTCTGAAGCGCTTTATTGGCATTTTATTCTCGTAGCGCACTTCCCCCCGTTTTGGAATGCAGTTCGAATTGTTGTGCCGAATATCACGGGCATCATTTCACACTCGACTTTGAGCCGCGTTGTAACAATCACTTCATACGACGATGCGATGCTCATACCATCCAAAAGACAATATTTCTTCTCTTCTTGTTGTTCAACCTCTTCGCCGAATCAGGACTTGATGTAATGAAAAAACCGAAATGCCTGGAGGGTTTAATATTTTCATGTACTGAATTAATAGACAACGATAATTTCAGTCAACAAAAAGCAACTTGTTATTTTGTTTCATAAACGGTTGAATTTCGGAGACTCTTGAGGCAAGTTGGGAAGGGACAACAGAGCAGAATAGGATCACTAAAGCACTACTATATTCGCCAACTATCTTGCGGTGTCCATAATGGAATGAAGTCGGCTTCTAGTGCACCAATTAAAAAAGATTGCAGCTTATAACCGGGCATCATTTCAAAAGTTGCAAAAAATCCAAATAGCATTACCTGAAGATGATCAGAACGTGCAAAGGTTCGTACACACGACCGACATGCGAACGGCTTAGCGCCGGTGTGTTTGCGATAATGCCTAGTGAGTTCGTCACTCCTCGCGAATTGCCATCTGCATGCTGGCCATTGGCAGTAGTACGGCTTCTCACCTGAATCATCCCCTTTCTTTTTTGCTCTTAGTGAGTGAGACTTGGGTTGGTCCGATTTGTTACCGATTGCGTGATTTGCTTGAAATTGTCTAGAATTACATTTACGTCGTTATCAAATCAGTTTGGTGCTTTGAAAGTTGAAGTAATTTCACAGATGGAATTCACTCATGAAATACACTTTGTAAGAACAAGTATTGAATTTGGAAGGAAAAACTTTCGTCGTAACACCTCTTTTCGTTATCTTTGACGCGCAGCATGGCCCTCGTAGGATGAAAAATGTGTTGCAATGAGATATTTCCTTGTTAAGCTAGACATTTGCGATCGGATGTGTATGAGTCGGCGTTCCAGATTTTAATTTCAGTGAGCAGCTTCACCTGCACAAGAATAGAAATTTAAATGTGAAATCCCGACTCATAGATACCCTATTGCAAAAGTCTGGCTTAACAAAGAAATATTCCTCTCAAATATTCCCTTCGTTCGCGTTTGCAGAGGCAAAAATTTTGCCCACCTTTGAACTTCGAAGGCATGCTTTCCCGTCACTATAAGCCCCTCAATAACTTATCTGAGAAGAGTTTTTGAAATCTATATGTGCTCCTGGAAGTCTTCGAAGACATCTCCATGCGCATAACTGCCAGTACTGGAAGGTTGTTTGGTCGAAAGTGGCCTCGATATTATACCCTTTCTGGAAATCACTAAAATTTATGAGCCCTCACTTTTCTGGAAGCCTACCCCAATCCTTCTGAAAAGCCTTCTACCTTTCTCATTCAAATTTAACAAGTTCCTATGAATGCAATAAAAGTCGCATTTAGTCTCTGCAAGTCTTCATGTCGCGAATTTGTAAGAAACCATGTCGAAACAATATTATACAGTAGCTGATTGCCGGCTAACAGTGCGCAAATAGCATACTGATGGACATCGGAAAGTGTTGGGTAAATATGGCATTAAGATGTGGAGCGTCAACGAACGGGTGTTTATAAGTGGGCATTCGAGGTCACACTTTCATGTGGCCGCCTTTACAGGCATTTCCTCAGCCAAATTGGCGACTCCTCTATTTGGCAATCGGAGCCGCAGAAGCGCTTAAGATCCGATTACAATCTCGACATTAACTATGCGGTACACTCTGCCTCATTTTCAGTGCAGGAAATCGTTTCGCTAATTCAAGAAGTCTTTAGGTTGTCCGCACTCACTGCAACAACATAGATTCATCGAGCAGCAATGCTTCTTACCAATCAATACAAAAAAAGTTTGCTTCACCACAACTTATTCTCTCAAACTGTCGATGTTTTATTCATCGTCATTTTGATTTTGTACTTGTTTGGAAATGCGACAACAAACATATGGAGTTCGGTAACTCGTAGCCTATTTTATTCGGGCGCGGATTATATCATATGGACTGGGATATTCGTGCGGATATGCTTTATTTAATTCTCTCATGTAACTGCTATGAGCCAAATGGCTTTGATTCAAATAGCTTCACCATTTTCCTATCTTACTGGAAAACTGCTGCTCATGACCATACAGAAATTGAAAATTACAGTGGATTTCACTCATGTTCGTTTTGCTTATTCATTTAAAGTATGCATCAAGTGTTGACCGGTCACGTTAAAAATTGATGCGTAGACTTGATAGGTGGAATCTTTCTTGGCATTCTCATTCCACAACTTCCATACTGTAGTTAGGATTAACGTTGGGAACAAACGGACGCATTTATACACACATATATTAAAATGCGCATTTGCCGTCACATTTGAGCAGTTGAAAAGTAAAGAGAAATGATGAGTGAAAAAGAGATAAACCTGTGTGAATTCTTTGATGAGCCTTCAAATGTGAGCTTTTCGTGTAAACCTTTGTACAACCTGAAATTGTTTGGGTCAAGCAGTTATCGCTGAACAATGCAAATGCACATTAATGTGGCGAGGTTTTAGATCGTTATCGAAGGAAGTGATTTTTGTGGCAACTGACTGTTCCCTTCCTCTTCAATAAACTCCCTCTTCCTCTCTTCCTTTCCTTATCCCCGCTATAACAACGGAAATACGCAATCGCTTACTGAAACTTCCGCTGGATTCAGAAGTAAAAATGCACTACTTTAATTTTCATTAAGCAAAGTAATTATTCAGCGCCGTCTTCCGTTACTATTTAAATTTCTGTTAGTAACTACTGATTATGGTGAAGTTTTTGTATCTCGACGCACTCGTGCGCTTATCTGCTTATACAACTAAACGATAATTTCATGTATTCAACTGCCAAATTTATGATGGTAACATTTGACATGCGTTATCTACAGAGTGGCAATTACTTTTTACATAGCACTCAAACCCCCGCTGAAGAAAGGATGGAAAAATTGAGAAATGGAGGAAAATTTTTCTGAATGCCCATATGATCGCAATGAAATGCAATTTGCTTTTGAATACAAATATAAATTTATTTACTTTTGTTTTACGATTATTGGTCATAAAACACTATCTTAGATAGAAGAGGAAAACTATTCGCCGGGCAACTGAAAAATATTCCAATATCAAATGAAAATTACTGCTAAACAATGCAAAAGCAATGAAAATGTAACGAATTTTGTGAGCGATAATCTAATGAAAGAATTCCTAAAGCGTCAGAGATTATATCGTTTCCATTTTTTTAACACGAAAACGACCTTTCTACGAGAAAAAAAAAGAACATTTACACGAATGATGGCTTTTTATTTGTCAGAAATACGCTCGGTAGCGATATTTCATAAAAGCATTCTTGCACCCATAAATATCCGTGCACAGGCGAAATATCCTTCAAAAATATTTTGCATAATTGGGACTTTCGGATAATTTAGTGAAAATTTTATATTCATTCAATAAATGTTTCAGTCACAACTGAAGTAGATTTCTCCTTGATGTATGTTTCAGAGATATTTTAGTGATGTTTTTCCTCTCCTCCTGAAATTCCCATAAGTTGTTTTTTCTTTCTTTCTGAAATTTCTATGGGTTGCTTTCATTTTTTTGGATGACGGTCATTTCATGTTTTGTTCTTTTTCTTTTCAATTTTTTCACTCATTGATCTCCGTTTCTGAGGTGGGGATTGCTAGCCACACAAGGGCAAAATTTTTGTACCTGGATGGTCACAATAGTGAACACGGCGTTTCTCTAGCTTTGCACTGTTCCGGACACCGACTCGTGTGCAACTCCTCGGATTAATAGCACTTGGTGGGAAGAACACCTTGAACGGTAGTATGACTGTTAGTTGAGATAATATTAAAGCCGGCTTTTGCTCTTTTCAACAAGTGATGTTTAATAATGCATTACAAATAGCTTAACTTTTACTCGAGTTCACAATTACGCTTATGTGAGTTCGATTCATTTAGAATCGTTATTCGCTTAAGAAATATTTTGTCGCCATCGCCATCACTAGATTACTGCTAGACTATCCTTAATGAAGGAGTGCGAACGAGGAGATTACTTGCGATCGCTGTATAAAATTCAAATTTTGTTTAAATGCGCCCACTTGGAGTTGTATATTGTCGATGCTAAGCTCGTCTCCACTGCTTTTATTGTTTGCATGTGACAACACCGCAAGTGTACTGACTACAGTTTAAAGTACCTTCGAGAGTAAACAGTTTAAAGTGTATTTTTTGGAGGGACACAAGGTGGACTCTTTTGTCAACAGTTCGGATCCTGATGAATTATCACGATATAAAGTCTTCTAGAGTAACGTCGATTTGCTCTTTGCTTCTAAGCGTGTATGGAAGGAAGTCAACATAGCAACATATGGTTTGAGTGATTCGTCAGAATTGATAGATGAGTGTGGATTTTATTTGCTGAAAGATCACCCTATATATAAGCCTTGTTTAACCAGCTTTATTTCTCTAGACATGGGATGAGCAAATGTGAAATATTTTGATAATTTGTTCATATGATACGTAAAGAGATGAAGGAAAAAAATAAAACAGAAGTCAGGTGAATGAAGTGAGAGCAAATTGGTAGTATCTTCATCATTTGCAAGCCCATCGACATACAATTTGTCCCTCATTATCAACGTTCTGAAGGAACAGATGAAAAAAGAAATAAGCGTCGACTCAACCTTGGTCTCAATATGTGGCGGCAGTCGGCTGACAGAGGAGTATTCCGTGGCACCAGAAATGCTCGAATAAGATGAGGAACACTGCGATGAGCTCATACAAGAGGTGGGTGCAGGGTGCAAGGAGCTCACGTACAACGTACTTACTTCAGAGCTCTGAATGTTAAGAAATTGGCTTATACCATGATTCCGCATGAGCTTTTTTGGTTTTGGGGGAATACAAATAAGAGGGCGGATGAATTTATTTTTTGGAGGTGAAAAACTAGATGAAAAGGGGAAATTGACAAAGAGGAAGTAACTGAAATTTTACAGCCGCGCAAACTTTTAGGTGAAGAGGTGTTCCTAATGAAAGGGAGGATGGGAAGGAGGTTATATCGATGCTACATTGTTACGGAAAATGCCATCTATACAAAAATACCATAATTGATTGCCCTTTGTTATGTCAGCAAACATTTTGGTATTATGGAGAGTTCTGTATGAACCACATACAGCTACCTGGAAGAGTGTAGAAGAATGTCTTATTTCTGCATACATGGATTCATAAAATTTAGATAATATTTATGGAATGGGAATAGAAATAATCTTGTTCACTGCATTTGATTTCATTCTCACAAGCTCATTTTCAGTATGATGAGAGCAATGCAAGACAGAAGGATTTTGCATAAATATTACCCCACGTGTTTACTTAAGTGGAGACAAATAAAATGGAACTATTGGTCATTCAAACGGTATTTTAGTACACTTTACGAGTATATAACTAAATACGTCAGCTATAACAAACGTAAAAAAATGTTTTGATTAATTACCTGTGTTGAGAGAATCGCTTGTGGGCATTCGTAATGAAGTAGTTTTGATGGAGATAAATGGCGAGGAACGGATCGAATGCATCCCTTATCCTGCTCTTCAAATGAGGTTGCAGTGTTTGTCGCACTGACATAGAAGTCTCTTCGCTCGAATCCTTTAGTCAAAACAAGTTTTTCCAATGAGCAGGTCGTTACGACGCGAAAACATCAGTGCTTCTTTCGTCATTAACCGATGAGTAAAAATTGAAGCACTGCACAACTATTACGGAATTGGATGGAATCTATGACAGCGCCAAACTGTTCGAATTTACACTGCCAAACTGCCGAGAAACGACCTTTTAACTCTTCTCTTTAACACTTGGTAGATATTATGCGACTCCAGACATCATGTCAAGCGAAATTCGGCTGTTTAGCACACTCAACTCATTAATATAACTTCAAATTATGCAAAGTTGTTTGGCTGGCAAACAAATGAATAAAATGATCAAAAAAATGAATTAATTGATGGATATCGCGTCACTAAATATTACTACAACAGTATTTAGGTCAAAATTATTCAGGTGATTTAATGAATATTCTTTAAAAAATTTCAGTATAAATGGAAATCAGATTTCGTTCTTTTTGTGAAAGCGGCAAAAAATTTCCCACTGATTTTTATTGTTCTTTGCATAAAGATTATTGCAATGCAAACAATGAGATCACATTATCGAACATTAAAGACAAATGGTTTAGTGTTGCGTTGCGTAATAAAAATAACACAAGCCGCAATCCCGATGGGGCAATGAAGCGTTACGAATGCTGCGCAATAGAGACACGCAAGCATTAAGCAAACGTTTTACTCACATTACCTTCAAGCGTTATCTCAAACGTTGATCTCGCATACAGTGAACCTGATCAGCGTTTATTGCAACTTAGAAATTGCGTCCAGGACAGGTGATCTCCTTCGAAACGAGCATTACAGATAAATTTTAAAACGATTTTGTTTCCCTCAAGTTTCATAAGAGTTTGTCTGGGGGCACTGTACTCTCGAACAGTTCAGGAAGGTGCACTTACGATTAAGAAGAAAATAGCTTTCTTTGCAAATTCTCATTGTATTGCAAACTCATTGCATTTGCAATGCAAATTGCAAATCTTTGGAGTTGCTTAGTTCAAGCTTTAATACTCTTCGAAAAGATAAACCCCCAGGGCGCATATTTGGTAACTACTGCTTGTGCTCTTAACAAGTGGCGTAGCTTCCTTGTTATTTTCGGAGTTGACGATTGTTTCGGTTCTACGAAAAATTGCAGCAAAAATAAGGAAGAAATGTTCCCTCTGAGTCAGCAAATTAATCTATTCTTCTCTATTCGAACCTGTCGTCAACGAAGAAATGTTTTTTTTTTTTTGAAATGGGCATTGCTTCAGGAACAGCACTATATCGAAAGAGAATAAAAATTGACGATATGTGGGAGCAAGTGGGGGCGTCGAGGAGTGGGGGTGGTGTTGAAAAGGGAGAAGGGAGAGCACAGTGAGGAAACCCATTATACTTAGGGTATAAAACCACTGGCATTATTGTGGAACTTGTCATGAAAATAGCCTATTTATTTTAAGCTTCAACATTTGGTGCATTCACTCGAAAAACAAACGAACCATTTGTTGTTGGTAACGTCTCGTAATGTTGTGTAAATACGTTCGAAATGTCGCAATCAGACGAGCAGAGTGCTTGTTGTGCTCCGTAATGAATCGTTTCACTCAAATCCAACGAAGTCATAGGACAGGTGTGATAAACTTACTGTGCCTACTGTAAAAAACATATTATTATATTCAAGGCGTTCTCAATAACTACCGACCAAGAAAGAAGTGGCCAAGGTGATAATCATATCTTTAATCACTATGAAGCCATTTCGACATTATTTCTTTTGCCGAATGTCTTGTCAAGCTGACCCAATTATAACTGTATTTTCTTCCACTGAAGTCTATCAAAAGCTGCAAGGATGACGACAAAATTCGAAAAACAAAGTTATGCGTATGTATACACTGCGTTGAACTGAATAGTATTGAATAGCGTATGCAAAGAAAACTAACATCCAGTCTAAACGTAAGTTGCATCGTAGAAGGGCTTGTTTATTAATGCTGTATTTGTTATGTTCATTAAGTCATACTCTTACTATAGCCGTAGTTACGAAACTAGCTAAATGCAATCCTTGCTATGTGCTCCTATCAAGTTCCTTCGGAGTTCTCAAAATGCAACAGATGTCAATGAATGTCAATTTCGCACGTGAAGCGGCATTCAATAGCATAAAAGCTAAAGCTAGAAAGGTGGCGAGCCAATGGTAAAGTGATAGTGGTATTGTTGATCATTGATCATTGAATATAATATTGTCGAGACTTAAGTAGTGAAGAAGTATCGCAACAAAAAATTCCGCATAACTTCATCAGAAATGAAATAATCGAAAAGAACATCTTTTATGTGAAGTGGATGAGCACAGGCAACGCAAATCTAACTGGAGTTTTCAACGAAAAAAACATAAGCGGTCCATATATTCAGATTATAGAAGAGGAACTTATGGAAACACAGGAAACCACTTATGAAATATAACGTCTAGCATATTTTCCTGCATGGAATGTCAGAGTTTTCTATTTCCCCGACTTTTCCAGAAGTTAATCGTCCATCAAAAGGATCTTTCCCAACACATAAATACAATATTTGGATGCTGTGGTTTTGTGTTAAATTCATGTTCTTTGTATGAAAGTTTTGGTTCTGTTTTATTCTCATATTTCACACGGATTTTGAGCTCAAAATCTTTCGTATTCAACAGGATCACTTATTCACTTAATTGCGATGGCCGATTCGTTTTTCTTCTCCTCATTATTTCTTAATTAACACTAATTGCGGGTGTGAGGTATAGGAGCGAAAAGGCGCTAAATGAAAGGATGCAATGAAGTCAAATTTTTTTAAAAATCGCGAAATACGATTCATAACGAAGTTTTACGAGAAAAAGACAAAAAACCAGTTGAAAGTGTGGATGCCAGGAGTGCCGAGAGTGTCTACATCACAACATCAAAGCAATACTTTCGAAGGCTCTTTCGAGTGTTGGGTTGGCCCCGCCCATTTCCGCTTGTCATTCTCACATCCTAATAAAGTGTGCAAAAATGTTGTCGAATACAACATTAAAAACATAGTTTTTATATTCAGCAACGATAGCATATACTTCATATTACTTCACAGTTTCCATAAAATCATACGCAATTACTCATGCGTTAAGGAGTTTGGATTTATTCGATTCCTCTTCACTGAGCTTTTCCCTTCCGCTGTTATAAAATGAGATTTTGTATAGTTGTGTAACTTCACTAATTGTTTCAGGAATGCTTACTGCTTCTCCTATATTTGAAATTATTTTCTGCTGAAGTCACATCACGTCGATAAGTACGTATTAAGAACGATATGGTGATATAAATTAACAACGCAAAAAATATTTGTGCGATATTGGAATGATTGCGGACACATCGTTGAATGCTCTATGTTCTCATTAAAATGCAACGAGAAATACTATAAAACACCGATTTGACAAGTTTATTTGATCGCCGTGCAAGATATAAGCACTATGCAATCAATAAGTGGTATTGCAACAATGCATTCATAGTCGCGAATGAGCATGACGGAAGGGTTGAGCGAGTAAAGGTATTGCAAATTGATAATAAAATTGCATGGTTATCAATGAAATTTATATCAATAGTTTCGAAATTGCTTTTAGGAGCGGAAAAAAATGCAATGCTGTCCGATATTGCAACGTTAATCTCAAAAGAAATTTGCAATTTGTGCAATATTTCTTCGACACTAAATGCCATTAATTTTATTTCTATGTCATATGTAAGAGCTCCAATAAACCTCTAGCAAATGCTCTTTTTGACGATAAGTTCATCAGATTATCCCGTGATTTCAGTCGAAAAGCGCGAAAAGGACGTTGTGAATTTCGGTCTGGAATGTACTCTTGGCGGTGGTGACATACTTCTTGTATTTTTGCAAATCTCCATTAAAGCAATGCTCGAATGTGCACGTAGCAGGAATTCTCACCTCAATAAAGGTTAAAACCTTTTTTTGTCAGAATAACACTGCCTTTACCAGAACTGAAGACTGAAATATTACGCAAATATGGCCTCAAGATGCTAAGCACCAGAATCGCTGGAAATTCGAAAAGCAAGGCGGAACCTGATAATGATATTCAAAAAAATCGAGGTTTCATGCCATTGATGGGAAGATTTTATTAGAGCGGCGCAATATCTCTGATTTGGTAATAATCGCAATCGCGTTGCACATAGGACACCGAAAGTGTCACATGCACTATTTCATTCAACAGTGGGATGGCCCTTACCTGCAATTCGCTTATGGAATCATTTTTCGTGAAATTGCAGATTGCAACGATCATCTCATTTAACCAAATGCTAGATAATCCTGAGAAAATTTGATGAATTTAAAAAGTATTTCCTACTACCACTTCATTCTTCGTTTGTCTTCTTCACGGTTCATTTGCATATGGCATTATGAAAGCGCTTTTTTGCATTGCGTTGTGATATGCTCCTTAAAGCTCCCTTGTCGTTGAACTCATTGAGCATCGATCGACTATGATTTAAACAAAATTTTTGTGGAGCTGGACCATTCATTTGCACTATCTTTCTATTGTCGGGGAATAGATCCTTAAAATGTTAAGCAATGAAATTACCACTAGGCCGGAAATTGTTCTTTTCGATGGTTTTATTGGATATTCCTTTTCGTATGCTTGCACTCAGATCATGCAGCCCTCATTTACCTTGTTCAATGTCCCGCAATATCATCAAGAAGCGATTTTTTTAACTCTTGCGATACCTTTCATATCTTTTTTGGGTTTCTTCAATCGCTGCTTTATATCTTTAATGGCTTTCATTACTTTCTAATATATTTAACACGTTTTAATATTTTTAATGCCTTTTGATTGTGATAACAGTCTTTCGATAAGAATTCCAGGTTTCCGCTCTCTTCATATTTAGCCAACGAAAATAGAGGATAGACTATCAGCAGAACAACCACGCTCGACGAGCAACTCCACGACGCTAGCTGTGGGAAGAGTTTTTCTCATGTATGAAATCGGCGGTGAACACATCGGCAAAGTTCTATTCGTGCTGCTGGAAAACGCCTCTTTGTTGTGCTTTGGCAGTTTTTTTGGAGGTTACATTGTGTATAATTGAGAGAAGGTAGTTCTTTTGAAGGTTTAGGGGTCCCCTGACGCTGAAATGAGCAATGAGGTTGAATCAATGAGCGCGTTCCGACTGAGGTAAAATGCAACCTAATCCGGTATTGTTAAACGTGAAGACATCGAAATCCGAGTTCTTTGTGGAGGATGCACCATTCGTATTCCTCGTTCGCTTTCTCTGAAAATATAAGTGTTACATTTGAGACGAGAACGCGTCTCAACACGTTGATTGGGATACGGTAATATGATTTGGCGAGCTTCACATTCGGCTCGATGAGCGGCAAAAAATTGTTGCGGATCTTTTGTCTCGTCTGTTGTCTCGGTTTTTGTGCCGCATGATAATAACACGTGCGATGTTGGATGTGATCGGCCATATTAGGTTTCTTCTGACTCACTTTCGCTTTCTTGTCTCGGCCTCATAACTGAAAATGGAGTCTCACTTCCCATGGAGGATTTTTGCACGAAGGAAGATGTTGCGATGTTTGTAATTTTTGCTATTTTTATAGCGGCAGAATTACCGGATTAAGAAATCTCCCCATCGTTATCCCTTCCTAAAGCTCAGGTCGTCAGTTCTCACAGATCCTCAACACTTTAGCGAAGGAATTGGGTCGCTAAGAAATAGGCAATTGTTTGCTTTTTTTTCGCTTCTCGTTCATTAACGCACGTAAATTTCATTGAAATAAGCAAATGAAGTTATTTGTTTAGTTCGTTAAATTTGTCTTTGCTGGTCTGCTGCTTATTCGATTGATTCATTCAGTACTAGGTGGCAGAACTCTTCGTTTCCCTCTTATATCTTTGCTTGTTTTCTCCGTATTACCTTGTATCTTTCATTCCATGTATTCACTTTCTCTTTCACTTCAAATATACAGAAACTTCGATACATATCATACTCGATTGACGGGTGGCATTGGTGGAAAGTCCGTTCATCCTGAAAAGTTCATTGACAGCTTTAACTGGCTCGAAGGACGGTTATTTTGTTCGCGAGATTGATTACAAAGTGATAGTTTCAAATCGTTTGTTTAAAGCTCATACAGTGTTGTTTTTCCCGAAGACTTTCATAAAACACTGCCTTCGTTCTTGTGGGTGGCTACCCTAACAGAACGGCATTCTGGTCACTCACGAGCCATCTGCCTCACGATGGACATCCTTTCCTCAACATCTAGCAATAAAATTTTAGTCTTTTAACTCAAAATAATCAGCATCATGTACTTGAAGCTTTTAATACTGCTGAATTTCGCGGCCATTTTTTCTTCAATTTGAAATTAACTTATTGTGAGCATTCCCCGACAGAAGAACTAATTCGTCTGTTCCCATTCGTTTGGCAAGCTTTCCGTCTTTGAAATTCGCTGAAGGAGTCCCCACTCTCCTATTTGATGTTGAGGCCTCTATCCTACTAGGCCTCAGTTATACAGGCGTAATCGCTATTTTCGGCGTTTCTTCCGTTGTAGTTGTCATTATCAGATGTCACCCACAGTGCATTTGTTTTTGAAATAGTGCTACGGATCTTGTTCACCTGTGAAGCTTTGCTGATGCTGCCTTATCTTCTGTTTGCTTTAGAGTCGCTTCGCTATCAGCAGTGCGGTGAATTGCTTTTGATCTTTGAACCTGGTGCGAAATACGAAATATCAACTGCTGTGTATCTGTTAGTCATTCTGTTTCACTTTGCTCGCAGTTCTCGTGAAAGATTTATCTGCCGTCCATTGTCTATCCCCCATTCCCCCTTCCTCCAGGGCAATTAAAGCACCCAACTCTCCTCCACATTGCTCTCATTACCTTAAAGGCCTGAAAATGTGGCAGTAATGTGCATAAATTGTTTAGCGTATCGTCCTGATGTGTTGCATATGTGCTTTACTGCCTCTCGCATCGTGTATGTGATAGTGGCACGATGATAGTAGCGCTGATGTTTTATTTGTTTGTTTGTACAATTTTTTAGTTTATAGATGACAACTGCTCACAGACCAACGTTCGAGCCAGCCCGTGGCGGCACCGGTAGAAATGAGGGTGATCTCGCGAAGCTTTCACAGCAATATTCCAGTAAGGACATGCCCTCCCACACCAAACTCAAGTATCGTCAGAAGGGACAGAGCCACATTGATGACGTCAGATCTAAAGTAAGTCTTGCATCGAATCTGGAGAATGCAACGAATTTGAGGTGGAAGGGAGGTTTACAGTGTGGCGGTCCAGACACAAGTCTAGACGTCCTCTATTCACTGTTCAGGCATGATCTGTCATTTTTTGATCGGTAGCAAAGCAAAACCTTTGCCAAAGTTTTGAATTTTCTAAGCGACCTTTTAAAATATAATTATTGGTTTTTTACGTATTTCTGAAGTTCCGTCTTTCAGAGAATTTAGATCTCCATCTGCTCCGATGTGATTCCCCTCCCCCCCTCTGTCCCACCCTTCATCTCTCCGCCCTTATAGGAAAAATGAGCTGTGTGTTTTTCGACTGATAGCAACCATACAGTCTTGAGCTTGTAGGCAGTTGTTCTTTGAGTTTTGCATTAGGTAGACTGCGAGGAACAGATGACACGAGGGAAAACAAGAAAACTAATAGTGTTGCGAAGCGTCGTCGATGTAGACGCGCGCAGTTTTCGATATGCTTCCATCTCTGTTGTTCACAAGGGCGGATAGGTTGCAGGTTGTGGCCCCCAGAGATTTGAACATAAGTTGGCCAATTCATTCCATATTCAAGCAGCAGTCTCCATCCCCCTCTCCTCGCCTTCGCCACCCATTCCTCTTGCGGTTCATTCGTGACACTTTGTGTTCTGATGTTGTTGTTGGTTTTCCGATTTTTCTATCATCATCACTTCCTAACGCACATAACAAGATGAATAATATCACGCTCATAGGGTGTTCAAGTGGCGACCCCTTGAGAAATGCATTTGAACAATTTTCGGTGTTATTTTGAGTTTCGCCGTCAACAGGAATTGTAACGTGCTTTCAAACATGGATAAAACAGAAGCTAGTACAGCCGCTTTGTTTAATAGGGCTGTCGGTTTCGTGCTTGCAATTGAGGTGGACGGGGGGGGGGGGGAAAGAAGAGAGAAACCAGGTAAGCATTCTAAATGAGAGTTTTTTTAATGACGAGAACAAGAAATTTTGGATGTAAATATTGCGATGGCACTATGCTTCATATAGGGCATACCTGGCGCCTCTTTGTTTCTGCACAAACTGTAATCAGAACTTGCCAGAATGCTGATTGGCTATTGTTTATTTTATTTCGTTATCGTTCGGAGAAGGAGGAAGCTTATGAGTATGGAAGAATGCGATTTTGGAAGGGCCTGCTTGTGCTACTCTCATGTTTATGTAAGAAAAGTTGTGACATAGATTCTGTGTCGAAATTGCTGAAAATCGGTTAAGAATATTTACGTATGATAAACGCAGGCAGGATTTGCGTCGTGAGCTCGAGGAGAAGGAACGAGCTTCTCGTGATTCGCGAGATAGACGAGGTAGAGAGAGTGGATGGAGTGCAAGTTCGGCAAGTTCATCAAAGAAAGCGCGACTCGAGCAGCCCATTCACAACGCCCAAGATGAGGATGACTCTTACGATGAAGTGGATGAGGTATATGCTCTTTATACTATTCTCTATAACGTTTTCTCGTCGAAAAGTTGTTATTGATTTGAGGTGGTAGGAGAGCGAGGAGGGGGAGGGAGATGAGTTTGTGTATTAGCCGAATGCGATGATTTTCACCGACTTTTCTTGATTCCTTTCATCGTGAGTGACTGTTCATATATATTATTTTATTGGTTACAAGCGAATTTGCTTAGGGAAATTCTATACGGAATGGATGTTTGATCAATAGTAAGATTTATGGATGTGAACTGCGTCATTTCATATACTTCTATCATTGAAACGGCACTTCCCATATGCAGTCTAAACCTTTGGTCTCGGTTAATTGATTGCTCTTTGTCATATATGGTCACCTCTGAAGATTACATAAGCCATCTGAAGGGCGGATGATCTGTTTCTGGAAATAAGAAGCTCCAAGCGATTACTATACCGTTATTAACTTCATTCTTAGCACTCAAGCCTAAATCTGAAAATGCATATTGTTGCTTCTATAATTTTCGCTTTTACCGCATTGCAAAGTGAACTATCATTAGGTGCGAAGATTTTCGAGAAAACACATTAAAAGTAGAACGCGAATATAGGCAGTCACGTGTTAATAGGAGTTTGTTGTTGTATGCGAACATCAGCAAACCAAACCGAAATATTGCAATGGTCGTTATGCCTGTATGCCTAACATGTAATGCCTAAAAACAACAGATGCTCATATGTTAGCGGTTATGGAGTTCATCGAAGTGAGTGTTTTATATTATTTCATGAAATTTGTTGGTATTAAGGAGTCGGATTCGGATGAAGACGATACAGCTGAGTTGATGGCCGAACTTGCAAGAATAAAGAAGGAACGAGCTCTAGAGAAAGCACAGAGGGATGCGGTTATCGCCGAAGAGCAGGTTACTCACTTTTAGTTGACATCGCAGCGGTCAAATTGCTTTGCAGAGTTATTCTCCAACTACACCTAATTTAAAATAAATTGGGGGTTCTATTTTCACTTGATCTTTTTGGTTAAGAAATATTGGCAGGAAGCAGTGCAGAAAAAATATTCGTAATATTTAAGTCATCCCACTTTTGAATTCAATTTTTTTGTTAGTTTTTTTTTCACAGAAACTTCTGCTTGATGGATTAGTTTGCCATTTAATGCGAAGTATTTCTTCATTTTCCACTCTAAACCACTAAATTTTCCTATCAGATCGCTGATCTCCCTCGTTTCCTCTTTAATGTTTGAAATTTTTGATACAGCAATGGATGTAAATAAGAGTGGCATCTGTAGCTTCCGAAACAACGCTCGAATTGGCAAATTCTAGTCACTGGAGTGCCATTTCTTTCTTCTCTGCTATAATTTAATCTCCATCGGTAGAGAAACAGTGGGAAGTTTGAATCTTAAAGTAAACCGATACGAGTTGATCGAAGCCTTTTCCATATACGACTTTAAAAGGACGATTTTTTAGTCGTATGCGAAAAAATCAAAAGGTATTCAAAAAGTTGAAACTCAAAAAAAGAGTGACGTCATTCAAATAATAACACCTTGATAACTTAGTTATGCCTTTCATCGATAGCTTTCATATGAATTCTGTGGAATGTTTGGGTCGACAGAAAGATGAATTCTATTGCTATATATCTTCATATTTCGAATGTATTGCAGGAGCGTATCAGGACAGAGAACATTCTTCATGGTAATCCACTGTTGAATCCGGAACCGGCAGATTTCAGGGTAAGTTGGAAAGATGTTTTGGCCGTTTATAGCATGAGCTCATTAAAAGAAGAACTGCCCATCCTCATTTTCGTAAAATATGTGGTGTTTACCCCTTTGTTTTTCTCAAAATTGTAAAGCTTAAGCCAAGTTCAATAGTTTTTAGGTAAAAAGACGATGGGATGACGATGTCGTTTTCAAGAACTGTGCAAAAGGGTTAGATGAACGCAAGAAGGAGCCTTCGTTCATCAACGATGCAATCCGCTCGGAATTCCACAGGAAATTCATGGAAAAATATATAAAATGATCTCTCTGGAATACTTTTGATTGGATGACCTCATTATTGAGTCTGCTTTTTTCTCGCATATAAGAAGGCAAATCTCTTATTTTAGTTTGTTGCTAAGTTGTCGACAGCTTTATGGATGCTGCATTCTTAAAATTTAATAACTAGTGGAAGAAAAGCTGTTTTTTTTTTAATGGGATTAATAAGTTGAACAAAAATTATGAGCTGAAGTCGCGAGGTTTTTTCCGGAAATGGTACCTCGAAAGATTTTCTCCTAGTTTGACCGTTTTCCGGTTTAAAAAAAAATTGCTGAGAAGTTTCCCATCAGTTGTCAACGGTTTCCAGCATACGACTTTGTTGTTCTTGTTTTTGCGCTTTTAAATTTGCGATCATATCGATTTATGCGTCGTTGAGTAGTTTTCGTTGAGTGAAATCAGTTGTGATGGAATTTTAGAGAATTTTGAGCAGTGGCTGAAACCAGCGTATGCATGTTCATTTCCGTTATGGAGAGTTTGTTGAAATAATCCAGGCATATATGGATTTATTTTGGAAACAAATGATACTTTGTAGTTCCTGCCACCGAGCACCTCATTGTTGATGTCAAATTTGATTCAAACTGATAGATAGTTAACCACTGCGAGTGCCAAAGGGTGTTTGAAAGTGCCCCCTGGGGGGGGGGGGACGGGAGATGAAAGGTGTTAAGTTCATAAAGCATAAAGCACATCACCACAGGTTTGACAAGGTAACAGAGGAGGGTCATGAGAGAGGGAGAGAGCCGGTGGTCGTGCGGGTGCCCTGTCTTCTAGCACTTGTTTTTCTCTTATTTCGAATAATGCGTCGTATTATTATGTGAATTTGGAGTACTTTGCAAAATGGTTTTTGGTGAAATAAACGACACTTTGGAGTGTTTATCGTATCGCAACGGAGAATTGGGTTTTGAGACCCAAGTATTCCTATTTACTTATATTACTTTTATTGTGCAATTATTGGAGGAGAGACTCTTTTATGCGTAACGATCAGCATCCACCGATGGCGTTATCCACGTTCATCGTCATGTGGCATCATCAGGTGGCAGTGCGCGAACTAACGAGCAGAGCTGGTGGTCACGAGAGAAATAAGTAGGACCCTAAATTCTTGTAGTTACTTCTTTTGCTCTCTCGCGTCCTGTTCCTGCCCCCCCCCCCCCGTATCTCTCTGGTCCCCCTTCACCATCTCATATCCACCGTATAATTTTAAGATCGTCATGTGATGCATTGTTGCAGTGGTCTTCTTTGCTGTTGTTTCTTGCTTGTGACAAAGTTGTCTTTTCTTACAGCCCATTAGATATGCGTAGAGCACCACCCATCTGCAGTTCTTTGGTACGCCTGATGTGGTTGGTAACGGGCTGATCTATATTTTCCTTAAAATTTCCAATGAAACCGGTCTACCAAAGTTTCTGTAATCGGCCAGCTGGCGTCGAAACGAAAGCCATGAGATCTCAAAGAGAGTGGTTTCGCGGTTAAAATGATGCTAAAATGAAAGGGAGGGGGAGTGGGACAGAGGATCACAAATGAAATGGGCGGCAGGTGTGATATTTAGCAAAGGCTGACCGTAAAGTAGTAATGAAGTTTCCCGGATGTCGTTGTCGAAGATTTGCAGATAACCCTTGGAGAATGTTTTCAGTAATGTCCGAAAGGTACGGCGAGATGCGTAAACTCGACGAGCATATAAAAGGGCCAGAGAAAATTGGAGAATAGCTCAATTATCGGAGAATCACTTGCAAAGGAGCCCCATATTTGATGGGTCCGCCAATGCAAGCAAAGAAACAATGAGAAACGTGTGTCACTGCGCTAACTCGAGATGATTCATTTCCCGCAGTGTAGATATTAAACGAGAGCTAACATTTTGCACTTCTTGGACTCGCGACTTCAACGTCAAGTGCCATATTCTTTAAATTACATCTTAGGCTTCTATGTTTTTCTTCGTAAATCTTATATTATTTAATTATGAGATGACACTGAATGGTCGATTATATGGACTTGAATGGCGTCGAGAGTTGATCGTTGACGTTGTTGGGTGTAGTGATATTGTTCGTTTTCGTAACGAAAGCGTTGATTGTGATTATTATCTGTGCAAAATTTCCTTTAACACACCTGATCGGTCAAACCTTTATTTATCCTATTATTATGATGCGCAATGCATATTGCAGCATACACCCATCACAAAAGCCATGCACCAGCGGAAGAGGGTTCTCGTCTTTCTTGTTACTTTCTTCAGGTAGGTATACTTCGTTGTTCTGTGGCTGAAGTCGCTTGACTTCTAAAAAATAGCAGTAGAGGTCGTAGCCAAGAAAGAAAGACATATCATCTTCTTTCCAAGCTGTTGTGAATGGCGGTGGCGGCTTTGAGGGAAGGGAGTGTAAGCAGAGGGCAGGAAGCGATAACCCTATGTCGGTGCGGATGTGTGAGAGCACAAACAGGGTAGAAGAAGCAGTTTATGGGGCGATCAATAACATTATGTAAAGAACAACAAATGGTGACCGATTATGCGAGTAAATGTGGTCACTGCAATATTGGGTCACAAGTAGATGTCTTGGATTTGTTCTTTTTTGCCATACCCAGCATAATACTTCTCCCTTCGCAGGTTCTTCTTGTTTCTGCTTCCGCCTTCCACTCTTCCATCCTCCTCTACCTCCACCGATCATCCCCCACAGATCTTTTAGTTGAAATTTTAACGTCTTTAAGTAGTTTTCAGCCCTGATCGGTATCTCTTTACATTTTTTTGTCTTTCAATTTCACCTGCCTTGAGTAGCTTAAAAATTTGTTTTTATCGGATATTCACAAGTATCAAACTCTCTGTCGCATCGAATTTCGAACAGGATGCTTCACACGAATTCTTTGATACGTCCATTGATTTGTTTAGAAATTCGAGTTGCTTTGCCCACGAGGAAATGAACACTTAGAGGGAATGAGCATTCGATATTTGGAGGTGATATACTTTGTGTGATGCTGTCGGCTGTGCCGTTCACATCTCACAGAATGTTTCCACTTGTGGTTATCTTTGCGTTAAAAACTACGTATAAATCCTCGTTCTAAGCGAAAGTACACACGTAGGAACGTTTAAGTAGTTGGCAAATCTCAGAGGTTTTTCTTTTCAAGCATTGAGGCACTAAAACTGACGTTTCAAAAAAGGTTTAATATTTCCACCCTGCAGATGGGATCCGATCATTCGTCCTCTTAAGATTCTTGGATTGGTGTCCGAATTTTTGTCAGTAGGGATGATCATTAAGTGATGATACTATTTTACGATTGCAGTTATGCGCTATTCCATGCGAGTCGCAAAACGTTAAGTGGTGTGAAGGCATCGCTGATAGCTGATTGGACACATAACAGTTCCATGAATGGGTCACACTTTTATGTTCGTTCTGTTTTTAAAGATTTGCATTTCCATTGTTTCCTTACAATTCCCGAAAAAAAGTTTTCCGCTATGCGAGTGACAAGTCGCTTTTATGCAGGTTGCGTTGACATGGAACAGGCTTGTGACCAACTTGCTCAGGATTTCTGTCCTCATCTGCCTTCCCAGTTTTCATTTCAAAATTCGAGATTTGTGTTTGGTCCTATGTGAATTTTTTATTCGGAACGTTCGCCATGAATAAAAATATAGTTGATGTAGTTCAGTGGTTGGATGTCATTATGCAAGTAACAAACTGGGAATCTCAGCAGCCTGCATGAGAGGCAAAAAATGAAGTAATTGTTACCTAGTGACGTTTTCATCGAGCATATCACTGAGGCTTGCGGTTTTCTTAGCTAATTGCTGGAGATGAGAGGATTTTCGCTGTTTTGAATTCGAAATAATTGATAAAAATTTTGCATATCTTTGTGTGAAATATGCAAAACGCATTATGGCGGCAGACGCCTTATGTGTTGCAATTATATTCAGAAAAGAGTCGCAAGATCAATGCCTGCAATGAAGTTGATGTGATACATGTAGAAATATGCGCTCTTACTATTTAGAGAATGCATCTCTGCATTTGCTTTTTGGCTTGCTAACTCGCTCGTAACATAAAAGAGCATGAAGGAAAGAATGGCGAAAGTATTCAGATTGCTCTAACTTCAATTCTTTTTCGACACAGCACCATATCTTTTTGCATCTATGATCAGTTAATGCAAGCTTTTAGTTAGAGAATCTTCCTCACTCCCTTTAAATTTTTTTGCTCGTGAGAAAGGATTTCCTTCTCTTTTTTTGTCCTTTTTTCTGTTTCTCGGAAGTTGTTAACTTGTTTTAGCGAAATAATCCTGTCGTTCATTGCTGTGAAACATTGACTGATGCCGATGAAGAAAGTCAGGGGATTCGTGGAGATGAGTGGAAAGAAGGAGGGAAGGGGAATTAGGAATATTGATTATTTATGTGAAGCTTGTTCTTGTTTTATTACGATGCAGAACATCCTTATTGAGTATCCTTTGAAGAACATTTTCCTTTTTTATTTACATAGAAGTTCAATCGATAAGCGCAAAATGATTTTTCAGGACGCATTTATTCCAACAGTGGCTGAAGCGGAAACATTCCTTGGTCTATTGGATGCGCTCTTCATGGCTGCTTATGCAGTTGTAGGTTTTATTATTCATGCAAAAAACAGTTTCTTTTGGACACAAGGAGAAGAGGTGAGGGGAAGGGCGAGTGGTGAGGATTGTGAAAGGAAAGGGGAAGGATTTTGGTTTTGTCTAAGACGGTCGTGGCCATGCTTATCACTTACCTGTATGCTCGAAGGTGCATCACATCTTGCTGAGAAGAAGGCTTTTCGATGAATGCTGCAGAAAAGTTTTTGTTAGAGGTTTCCGTTATTCTCTAAAAAGTTGCTCAAAACGGATAAATTGCGTGACATCAGACCGTTAGCTTAATGTAGCTGCCTTTTGCCTCTTTTTATCAGTTTTTAACAGATCTCTTTTTTGATCTGTCTGCGACAGAATTCGTTCAGTTAAAAGGATTACATGAAAATATGTGTTTACTGCTTCAGCGGGTCGCCGAACTCAGGGGATGACCCCTACTTAAGGGCTGAGGAACCAAGTTCTCACACTCTCATTATCAGCGGTATCACGGTAGGGCTGTTGGCGCGACTTCATCAGTAAGCGGTGTGTAGAGATGACCACTATAAGATGAGCCCAAATCACGATTGGAATGGAGAAATGGCCGACAATGAGCATAAGTGGGTGGAGAATTAACTTGAACAAGCCTCACTTTGAATGAGTTTTATTTCGGAGACGTTGTGTTTATTTTTCTATGCAGTAAAAGCTGTTGTTTAGTCACTCTTCTACTGGGGCTGGCTGGGTGATCGTCTCAATCCACGCAATGTCGTCGTCTTCGGGATGGTTAGTTCGGCAGCAGCGGTTCGTTTCTTTATTTTTTTGATTTACTTTCTTTCATTTGTTGCCTTTATGCAACATGGGCTTTCAAGCGAGTGCATCAGCATGTAAAAGGGACCTTACCCTTAGCCGTAGTACCTCAGAAACCAGTAGTCAACATCAGGGGACGTTACAGCTATGTGCTTTATTCTGATTGGCTAACCCAATTGATAGTGACCAGAAGAATTCCATGAATTCTGATCCCTATTAAAGCTCAACTCAAGGCTCTTAGGAAATTAAGCTAAAACGATCTCTTGAAAAACAACGAAAAGTTGGCTCGTTTTGGCGAAGTTCGCTGCGTTTGGTTCCTGAGAAATGCTGAAGTCATCACTAAGTCTCATCTGTTGACTCAATAGAAAATGGCGCCTCTGAAAAATCGACCACTTCAGATTCGCGCCCTCCAGTTGCCTTGGTGTTGATGGGTCCAGGATTTTTAATCTGAGCAGATGCAGTGTTTCCTGTCCCTCTGTTCGAAGTTTTCCATGGATGAAGTTTGGCGACCGTGTGAAAACTTACGTAACTCCTTTTAGACACTTCCAATATTTGACGATTTTTGCACCTATGAGAAGCAAACTTTAGGAATCTTCGAAGAAAAGGAAACGAGATTTTAAAACAAAAAATGACGAGATTTGCGCTCCGTTCAGCAAACAGAGTTTGGTGGCGGTCAAAGATCATTACGTGCGGATTCCGAAAGCCTTCCTTTGATGACGTTAAGTGACTTGGAAGTTTCAGAGCACAGCAAAATATCAATCTAGAAGTTTGCGAAAAAAGTTCACGTAGGTCGGTTTTCTTAGTGCAGTTTATAGAAGTTGACATTGTTTTGTGATATCTAGGAAATTTACAAATGAAAGCACAAAGCAACCGCTTGATAGACGGTAGTGACTCATGACAGAAGCTTGGAAAGGTTCCAACAAATGCTTCTACAAGTGGTGCATTCTGTGTAGATTTTAAATCCGAAGCTGATGCGTTTTCCAGCTCGTTTCGTTCGGTTCGCTACCGAAATGGCTTCACTTCTATTCTGCTCCATATTATTTGCTCACCTATGTTATTTTCGGTCTCCTTCAGGCGTGCGGTTGGCCGAACGAAGTCGCCATCATGGTTTTTTTTTTTTGATTATCGTTCAGCTTTTTTGTTTAGTGGCACCCTTAATTATGGATTTGTACGTAATCGTTAACAGGTTCTCCCATAACTCTGGCAGATACCCTCAAGCAAGCACTCGACCGATTATGCTGGCATAAGTGGTACAGGAATAAGGTTATTAGGCAAAGGCACAGAGACTTCGCTGCGCAATTGCCGCACGCCGAAACTGAAATCCTTCGAGGCTTCTATCAGCTATGTGATGATGGCCTCGAGCATATGAGACGGGACATTTTTCGTCGGTGTTTGCTTGTTTTACATTGTCTGAGATTCTGATAAGGTGTGTTTGTCAGGCTAATGTGAGGGAGAGCTTACTCTCTAGTAGAGGGGAGTGGTGAGAATGGATAGTAGTGCAACTCAGGCGCCCTTCAAGAAGCTAATTGCCAAAGAAGGAATCGTTTTCTTCATACGAATGCTGCAAAAAAAAAAAAAAAAAAACTATGTTGATGGACGTCAACGTCTAAAATATTTACTAAACTATTTGCTCTTGTCACAACTATGATACTACCCATTTTCTGTCGTAACCCCCTTCTCACTGCTATCCATCCGATCTTTTTATTTCATCCCCGTCATATTTCTTTCCGTGTGTTCCTTTGGCCCCATTTTCTTTACAATCCTGTACGCATCTCCATTGGTATGCTGGAGCTGAGGCGTATATAAAATATGTCCGCAAGTACCATGGCGTGGCCTATTTGCTTATTTGCGCTGAGTTGAGTGCAGAAGTGTGGTATACTTTTCCGCCGTAGGAAATTAGAGCTGACTGACTAGACGCATTCAGAGATGCCAAGGGTCAGGTGCTGCCGTCTGCACCAACAAGTGTGAATAAATGTTTATTCGCGCAGGGAAATTGGTTCGGCGGTGACAATCGTGGTTTTGTGATGGGGCTGTGGGCTGCCTGCCAACCAGTCGGCAATATAATGGGATCACTTCTTATCGCACTGGTTCTTCCTTTCGGATACGAAGTTCGTTATTTCTTTTCCTCACTTTTATTTCTGAATCTTTTTTGCTCCATTTACCCGTTTCTTTTTTCCGCTGTTGATTGTAGTTCTAAAAGCATTAGGATCGAAGTGTATTTGATCGTGTGGAAAGCTCTTTCTACGTTCCTGCTGCTTGCTTCATTTCGCACTTGCAGCCGATAAACCAGACAACCCTAAGAGTACAGTATCCTGCAGCTTTGATTTTATGCAAATTTCTCCATGTGCTGTTTCTTAACTGTATACTGAAGTCAGGGTATTGTTCGTCTTTTGCAGAAGACGAAAGGTAGAGAACTCAACTGAACAGTTGTGAGAGGAATCGGGTAGATGCACTTTGCTGCAACCCGCAGCTTTATTGCATGAAACGAATGTCATTCATAAAACGATGATATTTAAGAAATGTTTTTCTCTAAAAATCATTTTACTGCTAATAACATTGTGGTAACATTGCTTTAACCAGTAACGTCACTACTATATATATATATATATATATATATATATATATATATATATATATATATATATATATATATTATATATATATATATATATTATATTTAGCCTCTTTTATTTCAATCTTAGTAGTTGATGTTTTATATATATATATATATATATATATTCTTATTGTTTGTCGACAGTGCACTAAGCAATTGCTGACTGTCTGGCAATTATGCTTTTACTGAAACTTAGCTCGCAGCCAATCGGTCACGTTTGCTTTACGCGACGGCAGTTGCGTGTGTGGTTGGAGATGGTTTTAGGTGTGAATGCTTCGCTGAACTGGAAATCCTGAGGATTTTCGGGTTGAAAGAAGAACCACGACCGTATTTGAGCAAGAATTATTTTCACTCAGGGGCAGTTTATTTTGACGTTATATGACTAAGGTTTCTGCGCTAAAAGTTGTCGCCACATATTTAGTATACATTTGCGTTCAATTCATCTCTGATGGTATTGGGAGCGTTGATAGTGGCTTTGGCTATCGAGGAGAGTCCGCGAAGGGAATCCTATCAGCGAATAGACGAAGAAACGCCTTCCGAAGCTGTTGATATGCCCACTGACGGTACACCGATCGGCATGCTCGAAGCACTTTTGTTACCAAACGTTATACCGGTATGTAGGATGTATGCTTTGCTATCATGCTTATTACTGAACACGAACGAGGTATCGCGAGATTGAGCAAAATTTTTGATGGCGGGTCCCATCTGATTTCAAAATCTGACTATTCTAGTGTGTTTGCGTTGGGGCATATTTATGCACATTTTCAGATTTCCTCGTTCCATATAAGATATACGTGTACAAGGCGCAAAAGTATAATGATGAAATTTAATAATATAAACTGGGATTTAAGCTTCACCTTAGGTGGTATTTCAGCTTATTCATAAGCCGGCGGGCGAGTTCCGACTTTCTATGTAGGAGGAGTATTGGGTGGTTTGATTTCTAAAACTTTTCATAATTAAGACAAAAATGCACCGAATAATTATATTTTCTGCATCAGTTCGCTTAGGCTGGCTAATTAATTTTAAAGGCATTATCGCATTCCTTTTCGAACAACTATACTGCCCAATTGGCCTGTAATGGACATAGTCGTCAAAAATTTACATGGGCGACCTGCTGCACGAAACTTTTTCAGCTTTTCGTTTTATTGTTCCGCCACTTCGCGGGGGCGTCTTCCACATTAACGAACAAGGTTTTTTTTTCGTATTTTCCGCACTTGTTGCGACTGTTCAATACTTGAGCACTTTATCAGCTAAACGTATTCATGAGTGGCGGTCCGCTGCAGTAACGTCATCAGTGTTTGAGAGTGAAAGAACGGTGATTTCAGTATTGTCTGTGTAACATGTGCCTCAAGTTCGTCAACTATGCCTTCTTCTTCTGGTTACCGTTTTATCTAACCGGAAAGTACGGATGGACAGAAAGGGATGCGAATGCACTTTCAATTTGGTACGACGTTGGTGGTATTATTGGTTCGGTTGCCGGGGGACTTATTTCGGTTGGTTGCATATCTGTATTGCTCTGCGGTTGTTTTGACAAGAACACTTTCCAGTAGTTCTCTTTCAGCCACAGATTGAAACTACTAGTAGTTGTATTGTTGTTTAATTGGAAGACTTCCTATATAATTAGAATCTAGTAGTTTTGCTATATAAATAGGCTTGCTATATGTATAATTGTTATATAATTAGAAACTACTACTAGTAGTTGTGTAATTGGAGGCGATATGAACCTGAATGCGAATTTGATTACCGTCCACGTAACAGTTCAGCCGTTAATTACGTAACCTGTAATATATAACAGTTAGCGCGTAAGGAACCGTTGGTTATAAAGTTTTTGGTATTTTCATGGAATGAGTTTTTACACCTGTTGAGCGCTGAGAATGACGATTTAACCGTCACGAACCGAAATTAACTTCGGTGTATGATTGCATATCTTGGCGCGGTTTAGTTGCGCATCTAATCGTTTAGTTCTGACCTATTTGCTTATTTGGGTTATTTGTGTTAGTAATGATGGTCAGAATGTTTGATGAACAGCACCGTTGGTTTTCGTCATATAATTTAGAGTAGTGCACATTGCCGATGCGATTGAGGTCAAATTTTTTATCACATTTGTTTGAGGTGGAGATTAAAAAGGGTTTTTTTTTTGAAGGATCGTTTGGGTTGCCGCAGTCCAGTAATTGTTACGATGCTGTTTGCTTCGTTGGCAGCGCTCTTCTCATATGCGGGCATTGGTGGTGCGCATATATTGAATGCACTTGTGATGACCGTGGTTGGCATAACTGTATCTGGCCCGTACAATCTGATCGTCGGCACAATCTGTGTGGATCTCGGCACCCAACCAGTACTTTCGTCAAATGCACAGGTAGGTCGCCATCTGTCTTCAACCTCTTGTAGTTGATCGAGGCCGGTAACGCTGTAAGATGAGAGGAAGGGAGGAGGGTAGAGGAATGGTGTGCTTCCAACCGTTTGGTTGAAAATGTTGCTAATTAAGCGTGATGATGTCGGCTGTTTTCCCTTTTTCGTTCTTGTGTACACTGGTCGCTTTTCTCTGCATAGCCTTCCATTTCTATGACATGGTAAAGTCAGCATTCCAGTGCAGCATATTCTGCACAGTTGGAGAACAAAGAAGGAAAAGGTTAGGAGTCTTTTCTAAATAGGTAGAGTGCATCGGAACGAGGGGAGAGTGGTTTATGTGAAGTTGGAATGCCAAGCTTAAAAGGGGAAGAGAGATTGTCTTATTTGGTGGAACATGAACGGCAGCGGACATAATGTTACTGCCGCATTGTCGTTTACCAATAGAAATAATCGTATTATGTGGAATTTCAGGCAATGGCAACAGTTTCGGGGATCATCGATGGTACAGGCTCAGCTGGTTCAGCGATTGGCCAATTCGTAGTACCTGTTATTGAGAATCAGTTCGGATGGAATTGCGTCTTCTACTTATTCATTGTAATGGTGGGTGACATTTTCAATTTTATTGCTCATAGATATCTTGTGGTTTATCCTTCAGAATTGTATACATGACCCTATACTTTCTCAGTGGACTCACTTTCCGTTCATTTTCTTGCCCGCGATGAATTCTTCCCACTTCAAAATCAGTTGATAATCGAATTGTTTTTTATTTATATTTCCTAGCGCAACTCGAAATACGTTCTGCTTAACGTGTGGGGACGGCAAGTTGGCGTAATGTTATCGTCTAAAGCGTCACGCGGTATTGCTGCTATCGTTATTTGTTTATGTCAGCATTTTGCATCCATCCAAATGTACGCGGGAGATATCCGTACAGGAAACGATACGATCATTGCAAGCTGGTTTTCGCTTGCAGTTTGCATGCGCTTGTCTGTGGTGCGGGTATGTCCGCCAGTGTTGATCAGCCGTGAACTGGAACTGCCAATAAAATGGCTCGATCCATATTTCCTCGGTTGTTGACTCAGTTGCCGGATCATGATATTTCGACTTTTCTATACAAGTAATTAATGCTTGTAACCGTATATATGTTATCATACATGTATCCACAGATGAGTGCATAACGAATACTACATGTCTGCATTGAGTGCTGCAATCATATATTATAGTTGCGCAATGTATGCAACGTTTTGCATCCAACATTGAGTATATTACGAGTGCACTCATCGAATAAGTTCGACACAGAAAGAAAATATTTGGATTTCTTTGTATTAATAGTTTTCAGAATTCGATGGCATTACTCTGTCTCGTCCGTCGATGCTACATTGACGTAACCGATTTGTGGAGAAGAGGACATTCACCTGAAGAGATTGAGCGTGAACCACTCCTCTCATCGAATGCAGCAGTTTGATTCTCTTTAGCTTTTTCACACAATATTCTTCGACTCATGGAAGCACTTCAGATAAAATAAGGACACAAGTAGAGGTGAATTCTAAATTGCTAATTAATCCTTGAACATGATCACGTACTAACCAACATTAAATTCGATATGGTAGAAAGGTTGTGTTTAAAGGTTTATGCTCGTGACTGTAGTTTGAGTCGTAGGTTTGAAAGAGTACTTGAATACCCGTCTAGTATTTCCCTTGTAATTTTCTTTTGGGATACAACCGAAAGTAACATTTTTTCCCTTGACGAAAAACAAGCTCACTTTTTTTTTGTTTTCAGGTTGTGATGCGGTATTGTTTCTTCTGCCAGACTTAAACATCCCTTTCGAATATATTCTCTTGTTAGCTTACCATATACAGGGATCCATTTTAGCGAAATGTTCCCAGCGATGGCAGAAAAGAATTCTAGCAGGGGGGAGAGGGAAGGAGGAAGGGTTGGATAGATTTGCCATATTTCTTCCACGTTTTCTTTCTCTGGCCCTCCACACCTTCGTCTGTGCACAGTTGTCTAAACGTTATTCGGTGTGCACCTCCCCTCGTGTTCCCTCACATTGACCATATGTTGAACGGCTAACACCTTAAACCATGTGACAACAGTATAACGTATAATTCACTCGATTTTATCTGTAGAAGATACGCTCACCACTTATATAGAATCCCTAAGGAATGTGGAAGGAAACCTCATTTTTACTTGTAAGCAGAAGAAGAATGAGTTGTATGCTTTCTTCGTCTGCAGCCTAATGATTGGCCTTCTCTCTCATATGGTTTTACCTACTAGTAAAGAAAGGCCACTTCAAGAAAAGTTCGTAATTAGAGACCAGGATTATTTTTGCCATTTCTTCCAAGTTTTCGAAACGTTCTAGCTAATACTCTTCAAAAGAGTTTTATGAAGAAGAGCGAGGAAGCAATAGGCGTAAGGCAAAAATCCTTTTTACCTTATAAATAAATTGCTGAAATTCCAATTATCAATGGTTTATTAATTTGTGTTGTTGCTGTTCTAAAATTACTTTGCAAATCGTAGATTTCTTTGTTCATTAACGTGAGCTTTCTCTCACTTGTTAAGAATGGTGTAACCTTCAAATGAGTGCAATTTTTTTTTTACAAAATTAGGCATTTATTGAATTTTATTACTGAACTCTTTTCAGTGTCCTCAATTTATTACTGAATTTTATTACTGAATTCAATTTTACTACTGAATTCATTTACTCTTTATTTGCATTCGTTCGTACGTTATTATTTCCTATTTGTACTATTCCATTTGCAATTTTCTATCCTATCAATGCCTTCAGAATTCCGCGCTGTTTTTTAATTGTCCAACTGTGCCTTAAAATAATTCTCACATTTCTCTTACCGTAGAATTCGTTGACTTTTCGCACATACGTATTTAAATGTATGATATTTATCTGTCCATGTTTAATTGATTGTATGGCACCATCCCTTACTGCCATTTCATGCGTTATTTGTTAAAATTTCATTGAAAATTATTCTTTAGCAAGCCATGTGCGTTTCTATAAGTGGTTTTATCACTACATATTGTGCGCATGATTGTTGTGCATATTTTTTAATGGATATTTGAGATTGCTATGAATAGCCTTAATTCGGAAATTACATTAATTGCAGCTTGAACCCAACTTAGCAAAAGTATTTAACTCACATTAATTTGCATAAGTTTTTGTTTCGAAGGTACCTCGCCTTAGTTGATGCAAATGAATAATTCATCTTCGTTGATAAATGATTAGTAAAGTGCGCTACGACAGCGATAAGATAAAAAGAAATATGCGAAATATAATGTGAAGGAGTGTTTGATTTTAATGTCATCGATATGTGCTCCATCCTACTATCGCTCCTATAAAAGTGTGCAGAAAATTTATATCATCCAATTCATTTCCACCGATCATTTAATAACTTTCCACTCGGCCTCTCTTTTCCTTCAGCAAATTTGTTTCACAAGAGAATTCATTATATATGTCATGTTAAGCGTATTTTTGATGCTCGCAGATTGATTGTTTCTCATTTATTTATTTTAACATCCATTATTTTACGGTTGTATAATTTATCATTCCTGTCTTCCTGAAGGACTGACTCTTCGATTGGCTGTGTCTTTTATGAATATTTGCTCACTTTGGAACAAAACTTTATTCGGAGATTCGAGAATGTTGTGATCAAATTGTAGATGCATAAATGATGGCATTGTCCATTTGTGTTATTTGTAACATGTAGATGTGGTTTCTGTTGGCTTTTAGGCTTAAATTTTGATCTAGTGCATTTCACCCATAGTGGATTTTTTTTGGGAGACAAGAAAGCATTGCTATGACACGGAGCGAGTGGAATGAAAACTTCGCATGTGGAACTGAAATGGAGCCAAGCAATATCCTCTGCAGAAGCTGCTTACGTGTTTTCTCACCTAGCGGTTTTGTTTAACCTGCACCTGTTCAGTATTGAGGAAGTTCACCTGACGGCCTCCTTTTTAGACACGGCTTTCCTGCAAGCACTATTCCCACCATACGAAAACCGCCGAAAGGTGTGATAAGAAATTATTGATGTTCGAGCACGACTGCGTTGCACCGATGGAAACCGCGCTTATGCCATGACTCCGGCATCAGAATCTCGATGCTTCGAGTTGCGATTGGAGTCTTTTTCTGTCAGAAATCAGAAAGAAAACCGGGGAGCTAGGGAACACATCTGACGATCCAATAGACTGCGATAATCGAATGCCAAACTTTGTTACATTTTGCGCAAAGGAACTTGGGGGCCATTTTTTGTGCTTTGGTGCGGATTCCAGAATAGGTCTTGCTGAACTCGATCCCGATACTTCGTATCGTTTCATATCCCACTTTGTTATCAAAGTTATTCGTCGAAGTCTTCGTACCACTCTGCTTGACAACATGTCCATTTTCAATAATAGCGATTAATTCTTTGCCGACTGGTTGGCTATGTATTGAGCGGTGGTAGGACGAGTGTAACCTCCAGTCAAAATGGTCATTTACCTGCGGACCAAAAGGTTGTCGGTTTGCGAGCTGAAAGTTTAGGCATGGTGGAAGTGGCTAGAAATAAACTTCGCATTCGATCGACCACAAATAAGTCCGACAGCGCATTCATTTTATGTTCATCGGTTCGTCGTTTGGGGCAGTAAGGGGAACTGGTCATGCTTGGTTATCCGAGCGGTTGGGTGGACGATGCGAGCTTAATAGGTATACAGTTGGAGATGGCGGGTGTGCATAAACCTGGGCTTTCGTTGAGACCAAAGAATTGCAGAAATCGATAGGCAGTTGAAGCTGTTGTAGAAGAAATGGATGACTTAGCTTCTGCGGTTTGCAAATTGAAAGTACTAGACCAGCTTGCAAATAGATGGGAGTGTAGATGCATTATTGTGATGTTGCGTAGCAATATTGAGATGCAAAAACTTACAAAGTAAGTCTGACATACTGCAAATGCTGTAAATCTTTAAAATGCTTCAAATCTCTAAAATTCTACAATATTATTCCCCGGAAAGGAGTGAAATTACCTCAGAAGGTAACCTGTTTTCTTAAAACGGCATCCCAGATCATAGCAAGAAAACAGGAAAAAGAGTATGAGAAGAGTTGAAAAAATACATAGAAGAAGGGAACTAAGTTTAAGATCTCAAAAAAAGCCAATATAAATGCGGCCATCGAATTAAAGTTGTATAGTATCCATCATCATATGAGACTGGGCGCAATACAACAGCAAGAAGACTACATCCGACGTCGTCAGACGTCCAACCAAAGAGCTCATCATCACAGAGCCATACAATCACTGAGTGCAGCGAACGCTGTAATTATCCGTTCATTTTCAGCTTGCCTTTGCATACAAAAGACTAAGTCGCTGATTGCTGAACCGTTCAGCAATTTCTCAGCGAACATGAAATGGGTTCGATTCCATGAGAACTAAGATGTTAGGAACGTAAACTACAACTGGTACGTCCTCATTGATCGCTATGCATAAAGTGGATTTCTTCGTCTTGAAAACTTGTGCCATCAATCTCGACAATTTTATCGCAGATGCAACAAATCACCTTGAGATGCAAAGAGTAGACAAGTTTGCCACAATTAGGATATAAATCACAGACTTAAGACTTCATACAATATATTAATTCACTATCAGCAAACTACAGATTCGACGCTTTAAAAGTGGAAATTAGACGCAAAAAACTGAACTGTAAACTGAAACATTGATGAGATATGGATGCTTTAACACTGCAGAGCATTTACGAGCATTACACTCGAAAACGTCGAGAGTCGATTCTATTCAAATAGTATCGTCGATTCTCTTGTTGGAAGACTATATTTTCATTATTTTATTATGCACATAGTTATATGAAATCTCTAACAACCATACGAGTAACACCACTCAAATTCAAATTTATAAACATCGTTGCGAAGATTACATGAAACAATAAAGTGCGCGAACTTTATTCAGATTTTCTAAAGGGTAAAAGAGACCGTTTGGATTAATTATAATGCAGATGCACTGATTAGATCGTTTACGAAGTTAACCGATGAAAAGGTTCGTCTTTATGTGATGAAAAGATTCGTCTTTGTGTTATGCAACTTCTTAGTGAAACTAAAGAGACGCAAATGCGCATATGCACGCAAACAAATAAACACATACGAAAACAAACGCACATGCCCACACAGACCAACATACACGCAGACATAAAATACAAACACAGGCATATATGTACGTCATAGTGTTTGACTTGCATTAGTCGTCACAAAGGAATCTGAATTGGCACAGATTTCCCTAAGGCTAAACTTAATAAGACTCTTGATTATATCTGCATAACGGTATGCAGAAACCAGCATTTTTTTAAGTTGAAGAAATACCCGGATGGGAAGAATATGCTGATAGTTGAGTTCATGCTTACAAATAAGGAAATTCTCCATCGCTTCAGCTACAGTATCCCTTCGCCTTTTCCGGTATATTTTCTTACGATTTCCAATTATTGAACTTTTTCTGCTGTTTCGAAATAAATGAGCAAAAACTAACCGATAGCTCATTGAGTACCAAAATGAGTATTTCAGAGTGGAATTAAACTTTCAACTAGTCATCCGCCTACCTCTCCCTTATACCATACTACCCATGATCACATTCAAAAAAAAAAAATTTAATGAAAGTCTTGTGAAATCCATAAATCTCATATAAAAAAATCAAGGGTGTTCACAAATTGTCGATGGTCTTCACTCGTCGCATGAGATCGTGTTGTACCGTTGTCACCGCTCCACTCTGAGGCGTAGAGCCCACTTCGCCTAACGACGAGTGAGCTGTATTCCAAGCATTGCTATTCTTCATCTGGAAATTTATTCCGCTTCAACTCAATCTTTCGATGATCGAATTAAATAGCTGCAGAAATAAACATCACAAGTAAACATTCAAAACATAGTTGCTTCGCTGATAAGTTATATCTGAGACAATACAGAATCGGGCTGTCATTTCAACGTTACAGATAGACACCAGAGAACGCAATCCTTCAACACGTAAGCAAAATACGCTGGTTCGAATCCATGCTATTTCTTTATCATTATTCAATCAGCATTGTCTTCACATTCAAATAAGAGCCATTTTTTGGCAACGCCCATGACATATTGTTGAGTGCTCAGGTAGTCGGTAGGAAGCAAAAGTTCAATACCTGAAATCCCAAAGAATTTAAAATTTTTTTCTGGATTAGCTTAGTAGCAATGTCAAAAAATTACTTTTTTTTGGAACATTTGAACTATTCTGAGAGTGATAGGAGCAGCCGAAGATGCATCCGCTCGCTGTTGCTTTTGATGCCTTTGTCCAGAATCATCAATTTACCGTTGTCAGCGAATCACCGAACAAATATATTTTGCATTATATGCTCTTGGATAAACGTAAATTATGAAGGGCTGCAAAATTCAGACCGAGATGGCCACTCTCGAAAGCGGTGTGGAAGGCCTCCATCGTAGTTTGCACTCTATGCACCATTTTCTTTATTCACCTCTTGATGTGAAGATGGAAAGAGAACAAATATCAGTGACGAGAACAGGAATAACCAGACGTAGGGAAGAAGGAGGTAGTGCCAAGTTGAAGTGCACGGCCAAAATAGGAATTCGCAGCATAAACGTTCAGTTCGCCTGCACCAAATACTTATGTTTCTACGTAAAGACAAGGATATCAAATAATGCAAACTTTAAGTTTCTTGGTTGGACACGACAAAACAGTCTCACCTGTTGATGTCGTGCTCTCCTCTCCTGTCTCATCGCATCATGATATCCCTCCTTCATTTGTTCAACAACGAACAGGACAATCTTTGTCCATGCTGTTTGCGTCGTTTCTATACGGTCCTTCTTCTCACCCCATTCTAGCGTACGCTCAATCATTGCCGATGCGAATTGATCCATATATGATGGACGGAAAGGACAGCTGTCTGAAAGCACAATTCAGAGGACATGAAGCAGATATGGAGACACACCAGATAAATATATATATATATATATATATATATATATATATATATATATATATATATATATATATATATATATATATATATATATATATATATATATATATATATATATATATATATATATATATATATATATATATATATATATATATATATATATATATATATATATATATATACCTTGTATAGGTGCCTTAAATTTCCTTCTTTTTGTTTCACAAACGAAATTTCCCCTCGGTTTCATTTTCGCGGGTGTAACCGAAAAACCGACCACTTTATACCTTGGGAATATGCAAAGGGAGGAAAAATGAACAAAGGAAAAATAATTCAGGAATGATTTTTCTGTGCATTTTTTAATCTCTTTCCATGAAAGTTTTTATGATATGGACTTCCTCGCAGTATCTGTGCATATGATTTTATTTCTAATTTTTTTAAATTTATAAACGGTTACAAAATGAAGGAACGAAACATTGCTCTTTAGGGAGTGCCACATGTCCTTTGCCAGCTTTTTTCAGCTCCTCCATAACGGTTTCGATACTCTCAAGGCCACCTATCAGTTTATCCATTATTTCTGTGAATTCCTTGGCATGCCTCTGAAAAAGAAGGAAACTTCAGCACTTCTTATTCAAATTTATGGATTCCTCCTCGCTAATCAGTTCAGCTGGTTTATCAGAAAGAACGCGGCTTTTTAATTGGTCACTTTTCTCGAAAAGCGTATAAATATTAAGCCATACAGTAATTTTACAGGTGTTTTATGCGACCGGTGAGCCTCACGAGAAAGTATAAATTAGGCTGCTCTTTTTTGAATATTTATGCAGAAAGGTGAGCTGCTTAAATAAAATAATATGCGTGAAGTGAACTGAGTTGCGCACTGACGGCTGATGAAATGTGATCTGAGGACGCCAAACTTGACCACAATAAAAAACGTCACGCTTTAGGGGGGATGCGGTTTTTAGCCAAGGAGGATCATCAGATTATAAGACTCAGTGTGTTGCTGTTACCAAAAGAATATTTTGGGCTCGACGCATTACTAACGCTCATATGCGCAACTTCTCCTTCTTAGTAAGGTGCAACTATTGCTTTAATGGACTCTACTTTATATTTTCAAAGCACCCGCAAAAGGCACATATCATGCAAGATCAGTCTCATTAACACACTCTGGCTTGCTTCCATCAAATAAAGAACTGCCTGGAAGGTCCTCTACAGATCCTTCGCTAATGTATATTAGCATTCATATTTATCTGCTTTAGGGAAGGATTTGCTAGAGTGGGGCAATCTGTTAACGCCAAGAGATGGGAGGAATGAGGAAAACCCAGCGAGTGACGTCAAATTTGAAGCCTATCGATATAGCGAATCAGAGAGGCAAAGTGGAAGTGTTCACTAAAAACTGAATGAACTCCAACTCTAGTGGCAGCCATGTTTGTATCTTCACTCAGAAATAATTAATGCATCAACGACATGCAAATTCATAGCAAAAAGTGAGTCACCATTTTTATTCGACTCAGCAAAAACCAAAGTAAAATTCCTAACCTATCATTTCTATTGTCAATGTGCTCTGCTTGCTCACCTATATATGTCTGCACTTGTGCATTAAAACAATGTTCAAGCAGGTGCATTATTCATAAGATTTCTGCATTAGCCAAATTCGCAAAGAACATGAGATTTTATGTAAATTCGTTTGTGGATCTCATTTGAATACATCTGACATTTAGCCGCCCATCTTAAATTTGCGTCTATTGACGTAAGAAATTTGCTTAAACATTCATCGGAAGAGTTTATTAGTTTCCGTCATTTATAACCAGCCTCCGCAAATTATTAATGGTTGTTTTCGTCCACGCCCGTGAGTTACTTATTTGCATATTCAACTAGTGTACACTTAACTGGCCACTTATTAAATTGCCTACTGAATATGTCAAATGAAAATTTTTATTCGGGTTGTTTGTTTGTTTCGTTATTCGATGAACCAAATATAACAAATGCATAAGGGCGCCTTTCTTGGATGCGAACCAATAGAAAGGACGACCGACACAAGCATAACTTGAGAGTCATTTCTGATGGATTTCTCACTAACACGGGAAATATTAATTCATTCAGCCATTCACTATTTCAAAACATAACGAGGCATATGTCACCAGTTCTCAGTCCGTTCATTTCAACGGTTCATTTTCCTTGCAATGTCAACAGCTGAAGTTGACTGCAAAAGAAGGAAAGATACAGATATGTGATTATGAGAGGAATTTAGAGAAAAAGTATTCGAGCAGAAACTGTTCAACGCTTGCCTTTAACCTTTCATGGCCAATATTCTTCGAGCCGCACATCATTAGTGCACGAATTTCTGCATTCTTGAAAAAACTGTTGCGAAATATGCTCAATGCAGGCTCCAACGCTCCCTGATTCCGTGCATGCGCCCATGTTCTCCGCACGAGGATTACTTGTGCTGGTGTTAGCTGTAGACTACAACTCGAATACATTCTACTAGACGACATCCCTGAAACGTGCTGCATTTATAAACTAAACAAAGAGGACGGGCACAAAAGGACTACAGACATGAGTACAAAACGGGTGCAATGTGTGTGCAAAATGGGTACCAGATGGCTCCAGAGATGAGTGCAAAGAAAATAAGAAGAAAGCGATATGCAAAATTAGCAGTCATATTGTGGAAGCATCTTGTTTTATGGAAACAGCATAAAAATTCCCTCACAAATTGACCTATCTGCCGCTTATCACATATAAACGCCGTAGAGGCAAAAGACCAGCATGATCTGTGTTTGAAGCAATTATGGAGGATAAGACTTCACTCTCTCGTTACACTCGCCGTCATAACAGCAATATCTAGTGTATATTCGGAACAAGTCTTTCAAAGAGAGAAAAAGCTTCCGCCCCAACCCTATTTGAAAAAAGAAACGTCCCTTTCACAGCAGCAACTAATGAGTAAATTCAGTCGATGTTCAGGATACACGATGTTATACGAAGAATACAAATCGCTTTCATTAAAAATATACTTTTGAGTTCTCCGAATCTCCATAGAAGATATTTATTCAGAGGAGATATAATGAAACTTTATGAGTTATTCTAGGTATGGAAGCTAGGCTCAATTTCGATCTCCTCTTCCAAGATAATGCTACTTTACAACCACTTTTGTTCCGTCAACCGAAAATTTTCTTCCATGATGGCTTCGACAACTTCAAAGCTTCATTAAATTATAATTTATATATTCTTCAAGCTGTCTTTATTCGCTTTTATTAAGATGAAACGAAAAGCATTTCATTCATAAGCCATTAATCTTCAACAGCAAATCAATTCAGGGACATTTCGAAGATTTGATAATTCTCATCGAATATCCACCAACGATGCATTATTGAAGTTGATATTCGTGTAAACAGAGCAGGAAACTTCGAGAGGAACCATTAGTATGCGGCAAGACAGCAGAAGCTTATCGAGCAATAATACTTCCGCAGAGGCCGCACATGAAGTAGAACTTACTTATATAGGTAGCAGCAAGCGCGCTTGCGTCAACGATTTTAATGTTTGATACGCATGAGTTCATCCATTGCAGCAAATACAAGCAGTTATTAAGAAATATATGGGGAAAAAAATTTATAACTTCAACGAAAGTGATTGCGACGCAAGAAAGATCAATAATTCACTCGGTGCTAATCGCAGAGAGCGGTTCAACCTTACGGAGGGGGAAGGGAAACGATGAATGAAAGGGGTAAATGGTTTGCGATAGGAAGACAATATCAAAAGAGTTACCTGTCGAATATATTGTATAATTAGTTAGCTGAAAAGAGACGGCTGCTCAACAAAAAGCGATTGTAACAAAAAAAACCTTCTTATAGAGAAGTTCAAATAATCGATGAACTTTATTCAATTACTAAAACTTTGAATGCATTTAATTATACAATGATCTTCGAATCCTTCATTCTTCTTCGAAATTTAATGAGTGGTGACGTGTACCCACATAGGCAGACATCACACAGATTACATCCTATGCCAACAGTTTCACAAATTATTTACATGGAAAAAGGCCTTCACATTTTGAATGATATAACCACCTTTAGAAATTTTCTGCAGAAATGCATTTTTTGTTGCTCGATTGATTGAAAATGAAAGTTCGACCAGTTTAAAATGCATAAAAATTCTGCTCGTCGATGAATATCAGTAGCTTCGTTTAAACCTGACAAGTCAATATATATATATATATATATATATATATATATATATATATATATATATATATATATATATATATATATATATATATATATATATATATATATATATATATAATCGATTTCATTTAAAACAAGCCAAAAATATGGCAGAAGTGTTACTAGGATATGCGGGTTTCCATCGGTTAGATGAAGCAAATGCTTAATTAGCAAAAGATAGTTGAATATGCCGAATAAGGTGTTCATATATTTTAACTGACTGAAATCGTTTGTATAAAACTCGCGCAAAAGACTCGGTCTTTTATGACTCGATTGGTGCAATATAGAAAATATCACTTGCCTAAAATATAAGCAATTATTTGGCACCTTCAACTGCGTGTTGCTTTCGAAAATGATCAAACGTTAGCGTGGAAGACAATTCAAGGCCGAACATATTCTGTGATTTAAGTTTTGATGACTTCTGAGTTGAAAGTATTAAGCAAATGGACAAACATATGCGAAAGACATAAATACATATATCCGCATAGACATAAGTTCGCAATAGTGTTCTATGCAAATAAATACTTCTATATAAAAATGACAGTGTCATGTATTTAAGAAAAAACAGAACCACTAAGTCTTTGAACGAAAGAACGAAAAAACGTAATCGTCACAAAACGATTATGATTTCAAGTTGTCTTTGAATTACAAATAAAGTTAACTCTATTATAAATTGAATAAAGTGGAAGGCTAAAGTCTTTAAAAATTTTGCGCAAATTGAATAATTTAGTTATCTATCTATTCGTATTCTCAGTTCAGATGATCTTAAGGAAAGAACTGAAATACGCATCCACCTAAGCCCATCACGAACATCGTGCTTATATTAGAGTAAGAGAGAGTATCAACAACCTATGTTCAAAACACTCTCTTCTTGAGATAATCGCGTCAAAATCGAGCCATATAACAGTGTATTATACCATCAGTTAGCTCCTATATATATTCTCGAAGAAGGAAGAACCTATCCATGTTTATATGCTCACATCACAGCTACATTACATAGACCTAATCAACATTAGAAACAAGAACGGATGGAGGGTGGAGGAGGAGGAAGAGATTGCAACAAACATTTCTTATGCGCACATCGTTTCCAATGCTTTACTATTCTACTATTTACCTTAACGACGTCAGCTTTAACAATACCGATATAGATTTAAATGCGACACTAAAAGTGAGCAGAATAGGGAAGGAAGAGAGAACAGCGGTAGGGAGGGATCGAGAGTGCACCCTCAGGAATAAGGCTGTCTAGAGAGCTAAAGAGATGTGGACTTGTGGTCGTATCTAGAAAGTTTTCGACACATGCTGCACTGCAGGGCAACTTTTGAGGTTGTATAATCAGACGCACATCGCTTCGTAGCGAAACGAGCAGCGTGATGTCATTTCTGAGATACTCGAAAGCGAGACTAAGCTTGACCGCCATTAATGCGCATATATAAACAGATCGCTTCACACGCGGACAATTCCAAGCGTTAAAAAGCACGAGATATAAGCGGCTGGCCCTGAAGTTTGTAACTGGCTTTGCGGAATCGTATCGCACTATTGCGGCTACAAGTCAGATTCCATTCAGTGAAATTAACCGAAACTCGATCTGGCCTAGAGCTGGCATGTGAGCGTGCGAGGAGAAGTGACGGCGATGTTTTAAAGATGAAGCCTCCTCATCGGTATCATTATCTATCGACAGAGGAGTGCTGGAGCGGTGTGCTGATTCCCTACGACTCTCTCTGCCCCTCAAAATAAGGTAAAAATAAAGCAGCACTTACTTATGCTGAACAGTGCGTGCGCTTGTGCAGATGCACTGATCTGAAAGTCTGCTGAAACAGCCACTAAAAATTTTAACAGGCATTGCAATGCGTTGCATATTTACGCTTTTTTTTTGATCGCCACTACTTTGCAGGAAGGATTGAATTGCTATAAGGAAGAAGAATGTTGAGAGGAAATCAGTGGGCGATGAAATTACTTTGATAACGAGCAACGATGTCATTTTCGGATTGTTGCGATAAAGAGAGAACCACTTCCTCCCGGAAAGATGACTTCGTCGGCGGCAACGGGTAGAAAGCAATTGTGTTTTACTGGAACCATGGTATAGGTTTCCTCAAGTAAGCTATACTACCCGAAATGTTACTAGGGGAAGCTATGAATGAATCCAATATTTTTCTTTGCCGGTGGCGGCGTATGCTGTAAGTAGAATTTCTCGATGAGATGAGCGAAGGTCAAAACTTTTCTGTTGGTCAGCTAGCAATATTATACAACAGAACTGTAGCTGAGCCAGTTTAAGAAATGATCAGATTTTGTACAGGCGAAAAGTGTTTTGAGATATTAACTTAGGAATCGTTTGTGATGCTTTGGATATTGGATATCAAACAACAGTTTGTTGCTTTATAAATGAATTAGAAGTTTAATTAGATTGGTTCATTGAAGTGTTTTTGATTATTGAGGAAATGATTGTGCAGCAATTTGATAAAGAATTCATAACGACAGTCCCAATGGTAAAATTACCTATATATATATATATATATATATATATATATATATATATATATATATATATATATATATATATATATATATATATATATATATATATATATATATATATATATATATATATATATATATATATATATATATATATATATATATATTTGAGGAATAACGAAGCTATATTTAACGAAACATTCGCCTCATAGTTTTTCGCATGTTCTAGCTTCTTTCATTTTTTTTTCATCCTACCGGCTCTTTCCCCTCTCTCCTCAGCCAGCTAATCCAGAACAGGACGCACAAGTAACCATTTCATCGAGAAATCGCAACAGACAAATGCATTACGTGTTAAAGTTCTGGCGTCATCTGTAAATGAATTTTCAATTGAAATAGTTTAATTCTGTAACTATATAGAAATCGAGCGACAATCGCACAGAAGGCTGAAGCAGTTCTTAGTAGTGAAGTGAACACATCCCAGCAGCATTACTGCTTAAACTTTTCAACAAACTCCGCGACATAATTTAAGTACAGAGAGTTCTCTCAAGACAACGCAAGCGTGCTAACATAGAGCTGTGATGCATCAACTTTGGCACATTTGATGCGGTTGATTTTCTTTACCGGATGAATTTCTGGGTGAGTAAAAGTTTATGGGTGAAGAGCTAGTCTTTCAGAAAGATGCACTTAATGCAAACAGGAGAACTCATTTCGTTCCTATGAAAACTGCACTCTCAAGCAATTTGCACGAAATTCAAATTGAGTGTCGTTCAACGGCTTCGAGTGACACAAAGAAAAAGTTTGCTGATCAAAAACATGAAAAACATCAATTCGGAATTAAAATCAATCAATTTTTTCATCACATTTCTGGCAAGCGTCTATTATTTTCACACATTGGTGCATGCCCTATTTTAATTTCCCTCTTTATTGGTATTTACCCCTCAAGCATCAATTTTGCTCCCTCATTTTAAATGCAACCGAAACTTGCTTGCATCGTCTTCAGCCTGTTTCTCTCTTTTCCTCTCTCTCTCCTCACCGTGCCTTTCTACCTACTTCTTCCTCTTCTCTTTGCTTTTCTGTGCTCCCACTTCACGACTCCCCCCCCCCCCCCCCCTCCACCCCCTCCCTCTCCCATCCTTACAGACATATGCTGTTGAAGCCGTGAATATTCTCAAAGCAATCGCTTTCAGGTCATCGGAAAATTGAGTGGATGTGAGAAATGGACGCCACAAATCTGAGCATATAAAAACCATGCTTTACCTGTTATATAAGAGTAGTGCAGCATTGATGTCCGAAAAATGTGCATAGCGACATTCGTTACACTCATTTTCTTCACTTTTTAATGGCAAATTAAAGCACCGCTAGTGTTTATTGGATAGTTCATCGAAATAAGAAAATGCGGAAATAAGTCAATCAGTCCATTTCCGTAGAGGCAAATATTCGGGAACAATAAAGAATTCCTTCATTATGAAGCTATAAAAATGTAAAAGGATTGAATTTTTTAAAGAAAGTCTCTTCTATTCACTTAGCAAGATTTGCAGACTTTGTAGAAGCACTGAGGTGTCCACTGCTACAAGCTGAATGATCCCTCTCATGAATTCTTTTGTGGAAGCACAAAATTGCGAAAACGACAAGTCTCATTTTCGAAAAATACATATTTAAGAAATGGTGAAAGAAATTAAAAAATTCAAATTCTGGAAATCTTTCTTCATCGACTTTCTTTTACTCTAAACAAATGAAAATATTTTCTTGTAAATAAAAAGCCTAGAATAGCGAATCACAAACGTTCATCATTTTAAATTTTGTATATACGATAAATAAAACACGATTGCAATTTGGAATGATTGCTTTTGATATTTTCTAGGTAACAGCATGATAATTTTGCATATTCTAATGGGTAAAGCGTGCTGAAGGGCTAAATAAATAAGGAAAACAATATTTCACATCGCAGACTGATTGTCGATTTGTTTTGCTTGTTTCATTTTGCTAAGAGAACGATGCACTTAGAAACTACTTCGTTGTGTGTGCGCCGAAGAGATTAAGATATCCACGGATTTCAACATTGTCAAACGTTGGATAATCGACCAACGGAAAAATGAATATGCAATATGAAATGAGCTCTTCCCCTTTCAGTTTTAGCGCTATTCGCTCTAGTGTTCTCTTAATGCACGCTATATATATATATATATATATATATATATATATATATATATATATATATATATATATATATATATATATATATATATATATATATATATATATATATATATATATATATATATATATATATATACACGACTTTTCCTGATTTTATAAAATTAGGAGAATACTGCCATATATCCTTCGCTGATTGTTTATGTTTCTGCATTAAATAAGAAGGTGCATCGAAAAATTACATGAAAATACTTTTGAAGGCGCTCCGAATGTTAAATTGATTCGTTTTAAAATAAAGTTTGGCGTAATTGACGGATTCATTTGCGAAGCTTTCAAGCAATCTTCTAAAAAACAGAAAGAACTCAACGTAACTCAGCTCCATGAAACTGCCCTCGATAACAAATGTCAATCGTATTACACGACCAGCAGGTACTTATTTGCCATCCAAGTGCTCCGTTGCGTAAAGAAAACCACTGGCAGTTTCCCAAATTTGCTCATTTTGCACATGAAGTCTAACCTGATTCAGCTTCGCTGAATGTACAATCGGTGTTTTTGACGGCGAAATTGTGCGAATGCTGACCTCTAGTTTAAAAAAAAAAAGATTTATTACGCGCAAATAGCGCAGCAATTGAGGTGAGGAAATCGAATGCAACTTGGCGAAATGCCAGAAAAGCGATCAAGCTGAATGAATAGCGATAATACATTTAACTTCCGTTGAAGAAGCAAATTGCTTACGATGCTATCTACTTCAGGACCTCTTACTTGAGCTATTTTAATCGAAACAGGAAATGCGGAGGCCAGCTCTCATTTCCCTCATTCCCCTCATTTATTCTTCATTTATGCCATATTCACGCATAGAAAGTCTTCTAGGATCCATTAACATGCTCGAATTATATAAGGTAAACATCTATATAATGTGTAGATGAGAGTATTGAAGTCATGCTTTTCCTTGCAAGAGAGTAGAAAACTGCATAAAGAAACATAGAGCTAAAAGTGGTGTTTTTTCGATATATGCGAAACGATAATAAACTGCTAACGTTGACAAAATGCCAACATCAGAAAAACGACCAACTGCAAACATCAGAAAAGAACTCCGCGGTGTTTAGAAGCGCACTGAAATTATTTGTGAAGGGAGAGAGGGTCTACGCAAATCTTCAGTTTTCCGATTGGAAACAACTCAGATGAATGTAAGCTCGATATTGAATGGTAATAAATCATTCTAAATGTATCAGCAATTTATGCAAGTGCAAAATTCAGTCAGAACAGAGAAAAAAGCCGTTATATTTTTTGCAGTTCCCTTGCATGCCTTATTTGACTGCTTGCGAAGACAATACTGTTTTCGAAAAAAGGAATTAAAATCGCAAGTATCGTATTAATGCCCATGAGATCCCAGAGGTTACTAATTTTCCAGGACTTTGGACAAAAGTTTTTTTGAAGGAGATTCTACAACGAAGAGGAGACTCTTGACGCAGGCATATAAACAAAATTGAAGCTGGAGATTCACTGCGGATCCAGGAATCCACTTCTTCGGCTCTTTTAACCTCTTCGGACGCCAATGCATTCCAAAGAGTCCGAGATGCACACTTATTGCAAGTAAGGAAAGGAAAGCAGTGAGTGACGGTGAAAACATGCAAATCTCTAGTGTGGAAGAATGCTGAATAAGACGCATTACTTGATATCGGATCGCAGCACAAATTCCTAGTGACCAGCTGTGTGGAGTTGGAACGCATAATACGACTTGATGAGCTGGTATGTGCAATCAAATCTAAGTTCATCGCATTTCATCGACCCTATAGAAGAGATCACCACGCAGACAACCAAACTTACTTATCAAATGCGCTGCACTTAACGGAGCATTCATTCCGCTGTCAATATATATTACCATCACAGTAAGTTTAAACCACAGCCTAGGCCGTCAGCATTACATCCTCACGACTATAGTTGATCTCGTAACCTTGAGCCACAAGTATCACGCTTCTATAAATATTGAACACCATTGAATTGATGATCAACTTGAACAATAGCTTCCATTTCAGAAACTGAGAGCTAGAAACCGCTGAGATTGCAGGAAACAAGTAGTATATAGCCTATAGAAATTTCTGCCCCTGTAATATTGCAACATCATGTTCGCACTTCTGAGTATACACTATTTAGGAAATATTTTTAAGAGATCGTTCTCAGTTATACAAAATAGAATAACTTTTTTGTCATATGCTCAAAGATAGAGATAATTCTTTTTCAACGAATGCCTTCTCGAATCACTGAAAAAAACATCGCTAGTAATATACGGAAAGGTTAATGGATGATGAATTTTCTAGGATAGTGCAGAAGTTCGGTCAGAATATAATTTGAACAAATATGCAGTGCAAATGACTTTCAAAAAAATTAAATACATATTCAAAAATTTCAGTCTTTGACATCGATCGCAAATTCATTGCAATGAGAGTTATACCTTTATGGGAATCGTATTTCAAAATCGTAATTAAACTTTTTCATTGATTGATTAAATAAGGTAATCGTAACACAAGCATCAAACATCTCGGGCATATAGAATCTATGCTGGAGGAAAAGCATTTCTCTTTTTTGTTCGAACGCAAACGAGAATGCTCAACCATCATTCGGGCGGTTTTGATCAAGCGATCTTTTATTTACAATGGACAGGCAATAAATAGTCTCAAGAACGTCATTCGAAGCGCTTTTCAAGAATTACGCTAAATGAATTTACGTACACACAGAATTGACGTCCTTCATTTGAAACAAACAAACGCAAATATATATATATATATATATATATATATATATATATATATATATATATATATATATATATATATATATATATATATATATATATATATATATATATATATATATATATATATATATATATATATATATATATATATATCGAAGTTTCATATATTTCACCCATCGAGTCTTTAGACTTCACTGATATGAAATAAATGTATCATTCAGGAACGGCGTTACTTGATAGCATGAAAACATCAGTCGTTATTGCAAATTACTGAATAATGAGTATTTCTTATCAGTGACAACCATCTATGTAAGTCTGAACGAACATAGTTAGATTCTAACGACAATATTCAAATTGAATTGATATATGAAGTCAAAGTTTTTGGCTGAATATGCAAGTGTAATGAAAGCAATATATCGTACATATGGTAAATAGTGAATCAATTCACCTCATTTTCCACTAAATTAGCTTATGTGTTCTAGTTCAGAGGCAATTGCCGCACAAATTTTACTAACAACATGAGTTACTAAATCTGATACCAGGATTGTATAATGATTAGGCGAATGAAGAATCATATGAGAAGCACGAAATCGTGTGCCCGTAAATTGTTTTTTGGATGAGAAGTTCCGCTGGCCATTTATCAAACACTTATCACCGCCTGTCAAGATGTCAGGTACGCCGAAGTTCCAAGTATGTGAACACTGCGAGGAAAAAGAAACCTTCATGGAATTTCCGTCACAAACAAACTGCAGAAGACCTGCGGTTACGTTAACGATGGGTGGTGTAAAAAGAATATCTCCGAGACCACGAAATTTGTGCACAAAATTTCGTTGATACACGTGGAAAATAGCCGTATAAAGATGAAAGATGAAAGCGTCATTAAAATTAATACAAAAGACCTAAAGCATATCATAAAGTTGATGTCCATTTACTCTGCGGCATTTGTCACCTAGCGAGAAATATGAGTTAAGTGACTGGTGTTAAAAATCTCAAATATTGAAATGCATCAACACTATCCAAGTTCACATATTCGAAAGCATAACGTACCGTGAATATTCCATGATGTGCTTCTGGCAGATTTCGCCGGTGATAGAGATGGATGTGTGCTTAGAGTCCTCGGTGTTCTTGACGACAGACTTTGTGCTGTCGAAGTGGATGGTACCTCTAATGCCGAACAAACTGCAAACGTTGCTATGTTGACAACCTCAAAGTAGCATATTGCGAGCGAGTAGAATCTCCGTAGAAATTCCAGGTCGATCATGCAGGTTAGTGAATGCCACTTCCCGAAGTTTTCTTCATGAAGCTTTTCGTGAGCACCCCTTACTCAATTCTTCTCTTGTGAGATCTCTTTATCGAATCATCCACCTAGATAATGCGTTCTGACAACCATTCTCTAAAGCCTTCGCTAGGACATATATTTACTCAGGTCGTTTCCTGCTGGAGCCCTCCATCGACGAAGATCGCTTCCGCACTATGCTATTTCAAAGAACAGGGGCCTGAGAAAACTCGGTGCATTATATCCTACATTTGAGAATACTCTCGTGGGCAATGCATCTCGTGGGCAATTGCTAGCAGACAAAGCTATTCTCTAACTGATTACTTGAGCATGCGTTTTATGGTTACTTTCGGGTATCCTTCATCAACAGAATATTATTGAGCAATCTTTCAAAATTCTGCGCTCAATATCATCGATGTACCTAGGAACTGCTTTGACATAAGTGAATAGTAACCAATAAGGAAATGAGTAGGTTTTCTCTGTGCTGCCAGACTGTGAAAAAAATCACCCTTCATAAACGTTTCAGTTATTAATATAACAATTAAAGTTGTAGATTAGGGTAGTATAAATTCACTGCGACATAACTATGTTCATCCAAACACTGCGAACAATAATTTAAGGGAAGTCGTTTACTGGATGTTTCAGAGAGGATATTCGAGAAAAGCAGTAATAAATCGAAGTGATAAGTGCATATATTAGCTTTCCTTACAAGCTGCTTGATGATGTTGCTTATCATCGTTGAGTTGTTGTGTCGACAGTGAACGTTTCTTTGAAAAATTGCCCCCATCGGGGGAGAGAAAATCTTTCGACCTGTTCGCGCTTTTCGTCTCATCGCCTATACTATGCGTTCGGCACACCGATCTGAGAAAAAATTGAGCTGAATTGAAAACGAACGGAATTTATTGCATAAATTCATATACTTCTTTGCTTCGTCCATTAATCCAAAATAAAGCACCTCCCAAAACTGTTATATCAGCAGATTTCTTGTTTTCCAACGCTTCGGAAAATGACTGACTAACTGGTAATGAGATAGTTCTATATTCCTTATGAACAGCTGGCCATATGCTACAAAATATGACGAAAGCTAGAACCTCTTGTTCTGCTTGTTAATGACTAAAGATCGATCGAACGAACTAAAGCAATATTCGAAAAGCACAAGTTGAAAGAAGAGAATAGGATTCGTCTCATTAAGGAGCTATTATCATCATACTTTATTTAACCACAGGACACCGGAAGCATGTGTAAGTGTGCGTGCGTTTGTACGTATATGTTTCCGGTAATTTTAACATTGGTGACCACTAAAGCTGAAAATGGTTGGTTATAATGTCCATGGCAGCAGTTGATTTCCGCTATCATATTTCCAATCAGTTCAACAATTTCGAGAGCAGCATGGACGCGTAGACGGCCAAAAGTTACGCATATTTTATATGTAATGTCTTTCTTCTATAAAGAAGGAGTCAAAAACGATGGAATCCATTTTAAGAGATGGAGTTTGAATAATAGGATGCTGAAGGAATTAGAACATAAATATCATTTTGCACATTGCTCCGTTTCTGTTAGCTTATGGGACGTACTGGGTTGATATAAGGGGCGTTAAAGCGTGTGGCATACAAGCCACCTTGGCACATTTCCACCTTGTTAACGCTTAAAAATGGCGATATCGTAAAATCGGTTGAGCGCATCGAAGAAAACTAGCAATGAAATAATGATTTTAATAAAAAAGCTTGAAAATTTTCCATCACTCACGGAATTTTCTTCACAGTGATCTCGATGACCTGAGGCGATGGCTCAACGCAGCTATAAGAAGACCTTGAGACGCTATCGAAACTCGGCGTACTGATCTCACTATCTTCAACTGAAATCGTCAACTGTTAATCAATGAGTGAACAATAACACGACAAGTGAGCAAATGAACAACGTCTAATTAGTGCATTAATTAGTTGAGAAATTATTCCGTTCTAACTGAAATAAATAAATAAATTAATTAAATGAATGAATGAATGAATGAATAAATGAATAAATAAATATGAATAAATAAATAAATAAATAAACAAATAAAAAATAAATAAACAAATAAACAAATAAACAAATAAATGAATAAATAAACAAATAAAATAAATAAATAAATAAATAAATAAATAAATAAATAAATAAATAAATAAATAAATAAAAAAATAAATAAATAAATAAATAAATAAATAAATAAATAAATAAATAAACAAATAAACAAATAAACAAATAAACAAATAAATGAAATAAATAAAGAAATGAATAAATAAGTAAATCAATAAATAAATAAAATAATAAATAAACGTATAAGTTTTAGAATTTCTGTGACGAAAAATTGCTAAAGGTATAATTATAAAAAGTACTCTACAATGTTCTGCGAAATTAAGGTTTACTTCGTTGACGAAATACCAGAGTTGACATACTTTGTTGACGTACAATGTTCGGCGAAGCTTTTCACAGTACTTGCACATTTTTTTCTCACGGTAAATTTCCACATTTATGCAAAAAAGCTTTTTTTTTTCGTGGAATTTTCCTCAACTCTCTATCTTCCATTGGAGTTAGAGCATTTTGGAGCATCGATTTAAGTTGGTAAGTGAAAGAATACAAAAATTTTATAAGTCTAGCAAGTTATTGGTTAGCTAGGCTTTGAATTATACGGCAAAGCAGCGTTAGAGTGAAAGAACATTCCGAAGAAGCCATTGAATCATGTCATGGCAACGCTCCTCACAGTGTTTCATCTTTCAGTTGCACGCACCACAGGATAATGAATCCTCATTGTTTGTTGCGAATAGGCATTGCAGTGGATTAAAAGACATTTGTGCGAATGTGCAAAGCGTTAGCACTTAAGAAGTTACATGTGGTTAAGAGTGCGGTCGATTTGCAATGAAACGAAAAAAGTGACGTGAAATAGAGAGAGGAGGAGAATGAATTTTCTGTATGATCGAATGAATCGGGTCGATGCCATTCTCATAAAACTTACTTATCGTTGGCGATAAATGTAATCTTAACAGCGCGTTATTTCTCGCTGAAATATTTCAATGTAATTTGCGGCAAGCATATAAACCATCCCGTTGTCAAGAAAATTCCGGTTGGAAGCCACATTTTTAATGTTTTTAGGAAGAATCTTTTTCACGTATTTCTCAAAAGTTCTTGTTGCAAAGGTCCACTGTAGAGACATGACGTCTTTGCATACGAGGTCTTTTCAAGAAATTCAAAAGTTTTGCGATTGTTAGTCAGAGATGAGATAGGTGGCCTCATGTAGCCAAGACACTGACAAGTGAATCTCGCTTGTGTCATGAATTTATTGATTTTAATGGTTTTTACCCACCACTTGAGGTACCACCGTGTTGCACATTTCTTAGGTTCTTATGGTTGGATTATGCGAGCAGCAACCTGGATTGATGAAGCTAATGCGGCAAAAATCATTGAATTCATGACGTTCCGATAGAGAGTTGATTATCAAAGCGTACAACAGTTCAGTTGGTTAGATTTTGTCTTGTAACTGAAATAGACTGATATCGCTATACGTTCAGATTGGCCATTTCTAGCGTCATCAAACACTTGTGGAATAGTGGTATTCAAAATGGAAAGAAGCAACAAAAAATTGATAGTTTAATGCTCTAGATGGGATCAGTCGTCAGTGTTGTGGTTATGTAAGGCTGCCAATCGCCTCTTTCAGCCACAATTCGTTGACTCCTGATTGCAGAAGTTCTGGAACTTCTTGTGCAGACCTCGTACGTATGTGTGGAATATATATGTCTATCTGTTGTAGACGCAATTCACCAGTCACAAACTTTTCCTCACTTTTCGTCGCTGGGCTTTTCGAAGGCACATTCTATACTACAGAGTGATAATCCTAGCAGTATTAAATATGAATCGCCTATCAGTAGTTTCTTAACGTTTATCTCACTTTGTGTTGTAGTATGAGCAAGTAGCACTTAAAGATGCCTTGAATCGCATAAGTCAACTTTGCCTTGGTTTCACTCAAATATGGCTTAAAGATGTTTTTTTGCTAACGATTTGTACAGCCGCTGATATTCGTGCGTAAAGAAAGGCTACAGGGGAGCATTTTAACGCTGCTTTGGGGAATATAAGTGGATGACGGGATTGAAATGCAACAGCGTATTTTATGCTTAATTTCTGCGAAGAGATTTTCAAATCGTTCTTAAAAATATCAAATGAATTTCGAAAATTGTGAAGTTTTAAGCAAAAAATGCAAATCAAAACGATTATCGAAAAGAAAAACGTTTCGAAGTGCACAATGATTGAAATCATCTTCGAAAGTTTCATTCATTTATTCGTTCAGAAACTAAAAATTACTGCAATTCAATTTGCATTAAAGCGTGCTGTTCGAGAGAGCTTAATTTCAAAGAAATTTAAAGTGCATTTGCATTGAAAATGGACCGCAAGCAACTTTCATCCTGCTTTGCTAAGCCTTACATTGAAGATATGAAAATTTACATGCCATTATTTCGGAATGAATTCAAATTTTGACTACATACAGTAAATTGCTTGAAACCCTTTTATTACCTGGGGTGAAAATTTCGCTACTTTCACTGATGCGAGGTGTCGAAGCGCCGGTCTCAAGTTGATCGAGAGATTTCAGTTTTGGGCATTCATCTTCGACGACAGTCATCAGTTTTTCGGAGGCCGACGAGAAAGAATCGTTGGATAGGTCGGAATCGGGATCCAAACACTCTGTCACTAAAACTACGCAGAGATGTTACTTGCTTGGTTTCAAGCACGCCTCTTAAGCTTTCTTTTGCAGCAGGAGCACCGAAAAACTGCTTCTCACTAGTTGAACTTGGTGAGTCGACCTGTCATAGCTTCAAATTTTATTTTATACTCAGATATGAGAGCCAACTTCAGCATAAAACATCGTAGTTTATCACTTTTCTTTTAATTTAGCAGTGCTGCCTTTGGACTCTTTTCTTCACGCTGCAAATTTATCGAATAATGAGCGTCGAACTAATAGAAAAAAATGGAGCTTAGCATGTCCGCGGATTTATCAAAAACTGCAGTTATAACGGATGACGTCTACCTTAAGGTGACGCATGTTGAACGGCACAGTTAAAATGGTTGCTCTTGAGAAGTACTGTTGCTTCAGTTAGTCACTGTGAAAAGGACGTTTACTCGTTATTGCTTTCCGAGGAAGTTTACTCGTTAGTTTTGATTATCTGAGTGTCTTTTATAGCTGTTTAATTTTTTTCTTCAGTTTACGATAAAATATAAAAAACCAATTTATTTCGTTTGCCACTATAGACGATAAAAATTTAAATATGTGGACCTGTTTGATGGTGGACAAGGGGCTTAGCATGATTCACTTAAGCAGTTATTTGTAGTCTTTCTAGAGAGTTCAGTAAAGCTGGGTTACTCTCTATTGCTATGAAATAACAGAGTAAGAAGATTTGAGCTACAGGTCAGTAAACGGTTTCGAATTCTACAATCAAGAAAGAAGGCGATTTCAGTCACGCGGAGAATGTGCAAAAAGCAACGATGGTCTTACGAAAAAATCCAATTTCGAGAACTCTTGCGCTTACTGTACGCCTCCTTTCTCGTTACCAACACCAAAGATCTTTTGAAGAGTCTAAAAAACTAATACAGCAAACCAGAGGCAATATTCAAAAAGTTCGACGTCATTCGTACGAAATTCTAGTGGAAATGTCAGGAATAAGATGGATCCATAAAACTTCAGGAAGAAACACTTATGGCGTAATAAATAGCGACATTCCATTGACATAACGAAATATGCAAAAATGAGGGAAAATTGCAGTGAAAAGTTTTAGAGCATGTTGCACCTCAATTTCAGAAGCAAGGGGAAGCTGCCTTTGTGTTTCATTAGGGTGATATGTCGCGAATAAACAGTCGGTACGTAAACAGTTATTAACGAACTCAGCCGAATCTACATCTCTTTCACGAAAGGTTTTTTGAATCGACATAGCCTTACAGAGAAAGAGAGAGAGAGATAAAAACACGCGGACAGACAGACGTACAGACAGACATGCGAACATATACATAAACCTTGCGCATAGGCAAAGATTCATCTAGATGCGCTCTGCAAATGCATATTTACGAGAGCTCCTAAACAGCGACGTCTGAAAATAGCTCCTGAATTGAATGGATATGGTTACTATCTTACATCAACACGACGATTACTGCAAGCGCAATAAAATCTACTGGTCGTTTTCTTCCGCCACATATTCCCTTCATATTCCATCTTTAATATAGGCAAGAATAGCAGTTAATTAGGCAAGAATAGATATACTCTATCAAATGGTTATGGGAATCTAACCTTGCATCACTGGAGCGGAAGCAGGATGAGCAGAAACTGATCTCCGCATCGAACCGTTTGGAAGCGCGTTGCCTGATGAGCAGTTTGAAGAAAGTGAACGTCTTGCTTTGACCTCTCTCGTTTGTTGATTACCCATTATGCGTTTGACTTCTATTTATAACGATTTGGTCAAGTGATCGTTGCGTTTATTCACAAGCAGTCATATATTTAAATTTGTCTCTTCAAAGGTTGACCAATTGTGACGTCTCAAAGAAATATGTTGAATAAATTACTCAATGAGGAAGAAACATATAAGCAGCCAATGGCGCCATGCGACGACCATCCTCGGTCTCCGTTATGTGGAATGCATATCGCAATTATTAATGAGTATTTAACGATACAAATGAAAAAGTCCACATATAAGCGATTGAGAACGGAGGAATGCGTGATTTTAGTTTAGCTACGGCTAAAATTCAGACTTTATTTTATTTCTTTATTTGGATTCCGATCTTCTGGATTTCTCGAATCAATGTAAATTTCAGTATCACAGAAGTATCGTTTGTTTTACGTGCACTCGTTACTAGACCGCTTTTGACAAAATTCCGCCTCAGACTCAATGAGAGAAATAAATAACACCGATTGATATTTAGAAATTTCGCACTCAAAATCCAAATGTTGGTGGTTGCGAACAAATTCATTCTATAGAAGCGTTCAATTTTTATTAGCTACTTAAATCTGGAAAGTAAAGTGGATTCAGGTGAATCTGGATTTTATAGAGTGTTTTTCCGTTCTTGCACTTTTACATTGTGAAGTAATAATTACGTGGTATTGTGAAATAATTAAAGGCGTCCACATGATGCACCTCTAAAGTTGCAACACGAAATCACTCAGCAGAGAAATCGAAATGCAACAAAAACCGTACGTGTCTTTTATTCATCTAGAAATGAATCCACCGAAACAAATTTATTTAGCGGAATGAAATCATCCTGAGGCACATCGCAACTGCGTGGCGCTAGGGAATAAACGAATGAAGCAGCAAGTATGCAGCTTTTATTCAGTAAAAACCATACGTATGAAGGCTCTCTGTCTTTCTGTCGGTTTGTCTTAATTTTTCAACATATGATATAATGTCCCTCATAGATCCCAACGAAATTATAGTAGCGTCGTAGGTGCTCAGGTCGTTTGTACGTTAGAGCTTCAAAAATCGTCCCCTCCCGCCCCTTATTCCCTTATCTTGCCTCACTATTTAAGACTTCTCGATTTTTTTCTGAAGCCTCCGGTTCCACCTGCCATTATAAACAAATACCTCTGTTATAGCAGTTCCAATTTTTGATTTGCCAAGCAAATTTGACAAGTAAAACTTTATGTCTGAAGACATCACAGAGATGAAAGTGGAGGGTGTCTTCTTCAAAACATTTTGCCGAGCACTTGAAATGATTCTAATCTTTATGAGAAAGTTGTCTTGGCATGCGGTACTCCATGAGCCTTAAAATGGACGTTTATATCTCGGAATTTGTTGGAAGTAAAGGGTGGATTCATTCATTTTCATGTGTCGTTTATATTTCGTCCAACATAACCCTTTCGTTATAAGAATAAATAGAGCGCTTTTAGAGGCGCTAATTGGGGCTTTCACTGGAAAATGCATTCGTCAGAATGTTTGAGTGAATACCGCAGATGCCATCATTCTTGCACGAGTATACAGCGCTCACATACTATTGATTCACTTCTCAAATAAGAGATTTTATATTTCTTGAGTTGTCGAATTTAATAGGGAAATGTGTAACCTAAAATCTGGAACTGCGCCATCGTCAATATTCTCAACTCTCATATTTGGGACACTGCCAAGAATTCAAGGACCGCATAACTTTTTTTGCAATGTAGTGGTGGTTATAAGGAGGCTAAATGAGGAAGGGAAAGGGGGGCGGGGAGTGGTATCGTTCAACGCTCAGACGACCACACGACAAATTTTTAAGTTTGCCGAGAAATTTTAAACCTCATAGCTGCTATTCAGACGTATTTGCAGTTACGAAATCAGCCATCAAGTGATAAGCAGAGAAGGTAACGATCTCCGACTGCACATCTAATGTGAAAGCGTTGCTTAAAAATTTTCAGCATTCAGATCTTATTGCAATGGAGGTTATGACATTTGGCTGAAAAATGAAAGACTCACAATGAATTATTGCCTAGATTCCTTGACTGTGCCAAAAATATTGCAGTTCTATAATTCTGGTCACAATGCATCGGTGGCAATGAATGTAAGTATGAACAGATGAGCCCGGAAGGGTTTTTTGTTTTCATGGTCAAGCATATCCTCGTTCGTGAAGCAATTTCTCTAAGGTAGTCTTAAACATCATTTTATGAACAAATTGAAGCATTTCACAAAATAAAAAAGTGCAAACGGAAACACCCTTTTTTCCTTGTCGTACGCAACTAAATTGGGAAGACCTGAATCTCAGTATTTCTGTTATTAATAATTAGCACTCTGAAATAAAAGCTTAGTTATTTGGCGATTTCGACTGACGAGAAATCATAAATCTCATAAATAAAAACTAGTGATAAGTGATTTATCACAAAGACAAATAATTGCGTTGACAAAACTTGCAGCACAGCCTAACTGACACGGAATCATTGCGAAACACTGAAAATGTTTGTAGACCAACAACTCTGATGATGCCATAGAGAAGTGGAGGAAAAAATCCGATGAAAATCTTCACTAAATGTCATTTCATCTGTAGTGAGTTCCGTCGATCAACACGCACTGCTCACTGCTCACACGTGTAGAAAAACGTTACTTAATAGAAGGTGATAAATTAAAGCATGAAAGAAATGACGCAACATGACGCATTGCTTTCAAAAAGTGAAATATTATGAAGCTCCTTCAGTGATAGCATCAACAAGTTTGATGTCTGTAAGATGGAAATAATAGATAGCACCTTTGATTCCTTATAGCAATGTGATGAGAGAGTTGCTTCATACAATAAATTTGACCTGAGAAACGAACAAATGAATGTAAATTTCCTTCGCGTGTTGTTATCCTTTCTCCACTTTCGTTAGCGAGAATGTTTTTCCATATCGCCGGATTTCTTTTATAGTTTTTCAAACTCATTTTCCTCGAAAGTTCCTAGTAGGCGTTTTTCACGGCGTTTTCGGATGTCTTCGAAGATCCGTGTTCTTACCTGTTTATTTTAATGGTACACGCTTTGTATCCTTTCATTTCTTTCCTTTTTCGAAGCAGCTTACGCATGTCATGTGATATTCTTCTTTCTGCTTTATTTGGCTGCTTTAATCCTGCCTTTTTAGTGATTTCATTCGGTTGACTCTTGAACGATTCGTAGTCAGTGTTTATGTCCCCACCCCCTCCCAAGTTCCCGTCTGCGACATTCTACTTCGGCTAACATCATCCAACCTTCAACTGTAAGCACCAATGCTCTTTTTCTGTCTTTCCATGGCATCTCTTTGAAACTGAGGCGCACTTTGGCCCATAAAAGTCTGTGCTCGCTGCCGGTGTTGAAGAGTGGAACTGTCGCTACGTCGCAAAGAATCCGTTTATTTTCCGTCAGGATTTCATTCGTTGTTTCCGCATCGGGTGAAATCTATTTCCATGTGAAGGTTTCTTCCTGATCCAACCATTTCTCAACTGATATACCCAGGTCCCCACAGTCGACGCTAAGTGCTCTTCACTGTCGCTTCGATCACCATACCGTATTTCCCCATAAACCAGAATACCTTGTTAATAGTCCATTAGTAGATATGGAAATGAGAATTTTTTAGTTCAATTGTTAAGTTCTTGAGAGATTGCATCAATAGGCATTGTGACGTAATGTATGGGCATATTTGTACGAAATTTGATTGACAAGACTTCTGCTGCATCCTCTCCCACTTTGTTATATTGGAAAGCACATAACGAAAAAAAAAATGCTCTAGAGAGAATGGAAATTGTGCTGTCTGCATTTGCAACTTACTGCACAAATCGCGTATGCCAAGCATGAGACTATAGTATCCCACGTATGAGATTTTATTTGATGCTTAGTACAAATGTGTTTATGCGGTAAATGCTGACACGAGGAATGAAGGGTAGTAAGATTCCAAAGTAGTGGAGGTGTTATGGTGCTGTTTGACAAGATGTGTGAGTAATTTTTAATGTCAGGTAATATTATTAGCGAAGATGCAATTTCTTCCCTGTGAAGGCAATTTGATTTCAATTATTTGAAGAGAACTGATTTGAATGCGATTGAATTGTCGGGCAGCAAACGTTTCGATCAATACACACTAATTAACGGAGGGTGCAATTTTTAGCGCATTTTGGAAAAAAAATTGACGTTTGACTCGAATATTTCTTTCGACGATGATGCGGAAAGCTACGACAATGCAAATAAAAGTTTTTATTTTCCACGTGTTTGAATTTAATTTTCACGCTCCTTTTCACTTCTCTTTTCCGTTTCATTTCCTCCCATTTTTCTCTTTCACTTTTCTTCCTCTTCCTCTTTCTCTCAAGACATGCGGCATGGGCATAAGAAGTATCTGCTAATGTACAAACGTTAGTAAGCAAGTTATGATAGAATCTATCATCCCGACGTGTTCGACGAAATTCGTCTACCACGTTAGACGATGAACACAACCAGGGCCCCCGGGTGCGCGGGATTTGTTACAGTGAATCCCTCACGGGGCGAGAGATTTTTCGATCGCGGACCCCACTGGGTAGATAACAGTGAACTCCGAACACCATTCTACCCATTTTTACTTCTCAATTGCCTTATGCACCCTCGTTCCCCCTCCTCCCCGCAATTTTCCTTCCTTCTAGTCTTTCTGTTTTGTTCAGCCCCCAATGCCTATTGCATGCAATAACAGCCTTTGAGAAGTACGCATAATGAATAAACAAGTGAAATATACACTTGCTTGGAATGAAGTGAAGTGAACCGCATTTCTAAAACAAATACATCATTCTGATATTAATAAATCCGATACATAACAAAATTGGAATCGCATTTTTTCATTAATTCTCCAGAAACGTAAAAACTCCTTTGTATTATGAAATGAAAGTGAGGAAATTCTTTTAGAAACGCGTAATAAGATGAAAATGGGAGGTCTGATCAAATTCCACTCGATTAGACCGCAAATGAAACGAACAATTATGGAAACGTGTATAGGTTCACACGAAAGCTGCTTTAGGGATTTACTTTTAGAAGAAGTTCAAACACATTTTCTTTCACACCAATGCCCACCTATTTGGCGGCTAGGTGATTGCAATATAACGAGCACGCAACCTACTCTTGCATTATTTGCAAAATTACATCATAAAAGTTGGATGAAATAAACACAAATGCATTTTAAACGAAAAAAAGAAGTGAGAGTTATTGAGAAAGCAATATTTATGTACGAATGTAATATGAAGGCATTCATTTCAAAAATGCATTGCAATTCGCATCTCAATGAATAGAGAAGCGTCACAGCGAAAATTTTTCATGCATTTTTGAAACGCGCAAAAGTATTACAAGAAAGAGACAAACAAATTTAAAAGGAACGTTGCAATCGATGTGTAAAACCTATTGAAAGAATATTCCAATTAAGGAAATTTGCAATTTTTAACTGCGACTTGAAAAATATTGCATGATTGCATTTAATATTCGTGCATCATGACTGATAACGACAAATCAGTGCATCCACATTTCTGATATTGCAAGGATGCCTTATTAATAGCCGCTAATTCCTCGTTACTAACGATCGTTCTTTTGTGCATTTAAATTCATAAGTATTGCACGATAACCTCATGAAAACTTGCTTTTCTAGTAAGCATTATAGCAGTGTTCCGTCCTAGCGTATGCATGCCCGCGTGCCTATTGATTTGTGCGATTGTTTTGGTTCAGGTATTATTCAAGCTGGAGTTCCAAAATTTCAATTCTATAAAGCGTGTGCATGTTGAACAAATTACATCAGAGAAATTTTAGTCATTTCAACGTGGGGAAAAATTAGTGTGCATTTAACACTGAGCCGAATTTTCATTTCACATTCGGTCTCATTGCACAAAAAGAACCTCTTGTCGAAGATTCTAGTGGGTATTTGGATCAATTAAAATATACACAAACTTGTGCGTATGTTTTACTATACATTGACAGTCTATAAAATTGCTTGATGCGGTGGGTGGAACGGCAAAGTCGCATTTAGAACTTATTCCTTTGATGTGCTTCTAACAAGTGTGTAGAAATCCCATCGCTATCTATGAAAAGATGAAGCGATTGGATTTATTGAATATTCAAAAGTCTTTACATAATTTAATCGACGCACGCCTAATGAGTACAAAAATGGAACGCGATTGAAACAGGGTTCGTTCATTTTTTGTTGTCGATATCAGATGGTATCCATTTCCTTAACGGTAACATCAGGTACTATCCACTTTCGTATATATTATTTTACGCACATTTATTCTCAAGGAAACGATCCAAGTTCAAATATCGGAAAGAGCGCTTGCAACTGTGGGCGACATACACATTCCAACAAAACAATATGCTCAAACTTGAGTGGAGGACACACCAACGAATAACGCACACTCCCTTCTTACGCAGAATTTCGTAAGCTTTGTGTGAAAATCTTCGCTATCTCTTGTCTCTCTAATATGCTTTTGCAAATTTCGCAGGGAGTGCTCTGACTTCACAATATCTATGTGGTTGTCTGTATTTGTCTGATCGCTTGATAGTTTCAACAAAATTCAAAACATCCGCAGTAATGAAGTGAAGTACCTATAGACAAAGTCATAAAATAATAGCATCCAGTCTCCAACTTCGTTCCAACCCATCGTTTTAATCACGAAGTTGGTAAGTAAAATCTGGGTTATATACGATGATGGGCAAGTCAGTTATGTTGTCGGATCAGCTGAGTGTTACCCCAATGTAAGCTATTCTGTTGAAAACTTGTGGAACCGATTGCGAAAACACATTCAGAAGAATTTTTCATTGCTTGCACACAGTTTGGCAGTCGTTTAGACGTGGTAAAGGCATTGCGCATATCGTGCCAATCTCTTTAACACATTTTCCCACTCATTTATTTTATTACAACTAGAACAAAACTAGTTTTCGCTTCTGAAAGAACACACCTACCTGTATAAAATTTGTGAGATATCCAGCTACTGTGTGTGTTGTTTTAGTGGAATAAAGCTTCCCAATTATGGAATAAACAAATTACCTTGAATTAATTCGCCACACAAATGGAATATGGGTCTACTAGAAAAAGGCATCAGTTGAATAACTTTGTCGTTTTCGATTATCAATAACTGCATGTGATTTAGTACGGATATTGCAAATGCATGACCACCTTCAGAAATTCGGTGCTGCAGCATATTAGCTCGCTTTCTGCGCCGCGTCATAGGCCAGCGAAGAAATGAGCGTTTTATAAGTGGTGCACTCATTTGCTAGCATTGATTGCTGGAGAATTCATGAAAGCATCGCATGGAAAATTGAAGAAAATAAATTATTTTGAAATAAGGAAAAAAAATCGATGGGATAAAAGCATTATATCAAAAGTTCCTTGTTCGACCACATGTCCACAGCGGACTAACGTGTCGAGAGGATCTTGGAGTGGGCCTGACCTGAACATCAGTGCTATGACCACACCAGCCAAGGAAATGCGTCAGAGGGAGCCATGACAAATACGACCGAACAAAGGCGTCGTGTCCCGTCACATCCCGCAAGCATATGCGTAATCTCGGCCTAATAAAAAAACGCGTCGCACTATGACGCAAACTGAAACCACCCGACTCGGATATAATGGGTATATGACGTTAAGTGAGTTGACTTGTATTTCAGCAATTGACAGCTGTCCAGCTGACTAGCTTTATTTGGTTTTTAGCTCACAAAGGTCTCACTTATGAATGCGGAAAGGACAGGGTGTTTTACGACTATCTTCCACTGCGGCAAGCAAATCACGATTAAGCTTTTATATATATATATATATATATATATATATATATATATATATATATATATATATATATATATATATATATATATATATATATATATATATATATATATATATATATATATATATATATATATATATATATATATATATATATATATATATATATATATATATATATATATATATATATAGGTGGCCGTAAACTGTTAGTGCATCTTGCAAAATGAGGACCGTGACGCAGCGCGGAGCTGCAAACTTCCAGACAGAAGTTAAAAGGAAATACGGCTGCCTAAGCCTTAGAAATCAGACCGACCACATGTTTGTTTCAAAGAAGTGGATGCGGCTTGTGACGATATCACATCACATGTGAAAGTCACTTATCAACTCTGACCATCCACCAGTTTCAGTAAGGCTGAAGTTGCATGTCCAATGCAAAAAGATTGGGCAACAGGTGAGGCAATATGTACAGCAGTTACAGAACAGGTCGAGAATTCTCACTTACTATCATTCTGCCTTCATATCTTTGATGAACCAGCTCAAAAAGTGAAGTGACGCGAAGCTAAATATCTTCACATTCACAGAGGCCATCAGATTCACCATTAAGGAATCCGATCAAAAGAAGCCTTGTGTGAAGAAGAAGCCACTTCCGAACCTTGAAGCGGCATCGCTGACGGAAAAAAGGCAAAGTTTGAAGAACGAAAGTTCAGAAGGTCACAGAGACGACCTTGAGTGGAAGAGAGAGCGAAAAGAAACTTCGAAGACGAGGATAACCGATATGAGTGAACCTATGGTAACTATAAACAAAATGAAGCCTATTTTGTTAAGGCGAGTTTAAACTGGGATGATAGAGAGCATTTGAGATTGCTTGATGTCAGAATTTGAGAAAAAACATTGGTCCACGAAGTCTGCTTGATGAGGGGGAGAGATCGCTTCAAGATTCTCTTGAACAGGCAACAACTGACGCTTCCTCTACTGCAGATAAAAAAAGGAAAATAACTCAGCAACGATCGCATCCCCCAGTCCCCTTAAAGCCGTTGAATTTAACTCAGAGATTGGGAGGCTTAAAAGCGGCAAACTGTTCACTGCTTGCCGGCACCGCATCCTCGAGATTACGAGAAATCTCTTACAAATTTAGGAGAACAAAAAATGCTAGAAGTGTGAAGGAACGCTATCCTCATTCCACCATACGGGGGAAGTTCGGTTATCGAGCCGTCCAACTATCGAAGCACATTCGTTCTACATGACATAGGCAATGCGCTTAAAAGAAACCTTGTCAAAAGAGAGAAAAACAATCATTATCAAGAAGCATATTAGCTGTACGTCATAACAAGTAAAGTAATACTTTTAATTTGCTTGGTTAAGTAATTGATATGGAGGCAGATCGCAGTAGTGGTCAAGGTCCGGGTCCAGAAATGATATTTGCTACTGCAGCAGATTTCATTCTTTTCTCTTAGGATTTATATAGGATTTACTAATCTTATTGGCTAAAGAAGCCTTTTGGGTACACAAGCTGCATGACTGTGCAGTCATGTCGCTCGAACTGTTGCTAGTTGAGTTATAAGTTGGCGTTGCAGATGGCTTTACTGCTTGGCATTGCTTAGCGAAGGAAAAACAATTAATAGAGCTGAACAAGAAATGTAGTGTGACTAAAGACAATAGATAATAGTATGCAGTTTGATCTGTTAGAGCGATAGAAAAATTGGTGACGAAGTTATTTATTTTATATATCCGCTAAAAGAATAGTTAAATATTAAGAAGACTGTTGTTCGCAATAATATTGTTAAATCACCGAAAAGAAGAGATCGATGAGCGACGAAGTTATTTGATAGGCAAAGAAAACTGTTCCCACAGAAACAAATGAAATAAAATCACTTAAAATGCCCAATTTGCATTAAGCTAATGATAAAGCAAAGTGCATAAAATGATTGCAATCGACAGTGTAAAGCAGCTAAGTGAAATCAAAACTTCGGCACATAAACTAATGATCCATTACGATAAGAAAGACGTGTTGAAAATGAGAAAGATTAACTTTATTATTTTGGATAGGTTTAGTTTTCAAGAGTTCAGTGCCCATTAGCTTCAATTAAGTTCGAGCTATTCAAGCTCGAGTTGAGTTTATTCAATCAAGCACAATTTATTGAATAACGCAGTCCAACTGCGGCAATAGCATTGTTGAAAAACTTTCGAGCAAAAAGTGCACTTGTTTGTTAGCAAATATTGGATTGAGTAACACTGGAGGGGAGATATCCTCAGTTTATTGAGAACGACTAGTAGTTTATCGAAAATTCCACATAGCCGCAATGCACGCGTTCTCAGATTCACTAAAATGTGCCACAACCTAGAAGTTTAAACTTGTTCTCAGGTATCATTTAATCCCACTATTACAGCCAGGACCTTTCTTTCATTTTTTTTTTGTGATTGCAGGAGAGATGGTTTGTGTAGTAGAGGGAGAGAGAGAGGCAGAGAGACAGAGTGAGAACTTGAGAGAGAGGGATAGAGAAATAGAACCGTCAATTAGCACTGGTAGTCAAGAGAAATTGGCCACTATGATCATTTACAGTCCGCAACAGCTCGAAGCAATTCATTTGGAATGAAATTTGTTGATGTAATTCGCTTCGAAAAATTTTAATTTTTGAGAGAGGTATTAAATTATTTATTATCGAAAGCGTATTATAATACAAAATGTGAAGAGATCTTAAGATTTATTCTAAGCAATTTGAACGGAAAGTAAACTTTGTTTTAAAGTCATTGGGAGAGGATGAGATATTTCAATGGTAGAAAAGATAAAGCGAGCGAAATAAATGGAAAATTCTGATGGTATAGCGAGGAGGTTGAATGGGAATTTCATAGCTGAAGCAGGTGAAAAGTCCAAAAAGTTTTAAATTGAATGGACGAGATAAGAGTAGAAAATTTTTTGAGCAAATGCCGGCGAAGAGGATCGGGATTTATAGATCAGATGTGCAAGAATAATTGATGCTCGCCTAGAGTTTTCGCTTTTTTCCAGTGCTTTTTGATTTCTTCATGGGGAATGGTTGGCAAAAAAAAAAAAACTACATTCTTCTGCTTCGTCCACTGATGCAGTAGATTCATGGGCTGTTCTCTGATCAGTGACCTAATCTAAGAAAACCTTAACGGAGAGGGGAAGAAGGAGAGAGACTGGGCGATGTCCTCGTGTATGCCAAATGAACACTTGATAAGAACTAGTAATCTTTCGTTCTTTATATGACGTGACAGTATAAATTCGTGTATTCCATTCAACTGTGCTATGGTGACGAAAGGTGAATTTTGTACTTTTAAATAGGTGGTTTTGACTGTTTTTATACTTCAATTACGTGCAAAATTTCATTCGTTTTTGTACGAAATAAACATGCTGCTAGGCAGTTATTGTAATACTCTATAAGAACTGTTTCACTGCTAGTGAAATTGCTAAAATAGAGTCACAGTTTTACACCAATACAGCAATATGGATTATAAGCCATTGTAGTATTCATAAAGAAAGAGAAGTGAGACTTTTCAACACTGCTTCACGATTAAATCAATATGCTGGAGAGAATGCCTATTCTTTTCTTCAGCAAATTTCGCGCAGTACAATGCTATTTTCTGCTAGAAAATCATACGCAACTCATAATCAATGATAAATCCTCGAAAAAAAGAGCAACACAATGCTTCTACAAGCAAAAATAAACTTTGTGATTGGAAAATTGCGCATTATAGATTAATTAGTTGATTTCATGAGTTCTTTTAGAAGAACTCATTCCTCAAGGCAAAGAAGAAAACTATTTTTAGTGACTTATATATAAGATGATATTCATCATTAATTCATAGGAATTGATCACGACAATCGTCGCTCGATTCAAAGAAACATTAGCGTTATATCGGTACGGCATCGAACTAAACATATCCAATTGTTATATGACATATTTCTAATCTTTTGATGAAACAGAAGATTCAGCGTTCAATTGAAATAACCAAATTTGATGAAATAATTATTGCCGAGGTTATCGAGCTACGCATGTAATAGAACAAAATAGTTCAAGTATACTGAGGGAAAAACGGTTTCGAGCGATTGCAAGATTAAATAAAATCGCTACGAGAACATTCTGGGAGCTATAAGATATAAGTACCAAACAAATAAACAAATTTTAATGAAAGTATGACTCAGATGAACGAAACGAATTAATTCAATTCGACTAATGGAAGGAGCACTATGGTGAATTTATCAGTGGATTTTGATGTTCCCAGTAAAATTGCAAACTAATCCTATATAAGAATCCTATTTGTACATCATTTATTGGAGTAAACGATCGACAGAGCTTGGAGCTGCGAGAAGAGCATCGCAATGACACAAAATGTGGAATATTTATGTGCCTAGAAAAACGAACAATTCACTTTCAATAGGCGAAATAAAAGCCATATTGCTACTCAAAAGTTGCACATGAAACAACAAAGGTTGATGCTGTTATTCAATGAAAGTGAAAATTAACAGTGCAAAAAATTCGCAAAAATTCAGCTCTTTTTAAAATTTGCGCTCTTTTTATTCTCTCTCAGGGCTGTCCGAAACTTTCTGTAAAAAAAAGACAAAAGGGTCAAGCAATCGCGCCTCTGGCATTCCTTATCCAGTTCTCTTGGGTATTAACAAATTAACGCATTAGCTGCAATGGAATAACGCTATTTTCTGAAAGAGATATAATACGAGTTATGATATAACAAACAGGTACTTGAGAAATAAAAAAGGCAGTTAAATATGACAAAGAGATCTAACAGAAGATATAGGTCTGTTTTGTACCTATTGTGTACCTGTTCCTCTCTTTCCTTTGCTTACAATAACTAAGATAAAGCTGTTATATTGAGAAGATTGAGGAGTGAAATTAGCAATCAGTTTAGCACAAAAACTCCCTATATTGAAGACTTCATCAATAAATCTTTGCAACAAATTTAGAATGGAATGAATGTTTAAAGTATTCGAGCGGAAGATTTTCGACAACATCAAATTTTTACTCCTACTAGTTGCATACCGTTAAGGAATCACTAAACGGATGCTTCATGTGTGGCAATAATAAACAATCCCTTTAAACCGAAATATCAATTATTGAAATTATCTAAATAGATGAACAAATGAATAAAAAAACAAATAAACAAAATGTGGAGAAATTCTAGTTATGAAGCAGTAAACAAGTTCTCAATTTTTACGAAAATTTGCATCAATTTTTCATCACTGTGAAATTTTTCAATTTCCAATGAAAATATTTGAACTTTTCAGAAAGCTTCAATATTCATTTCCTTCTCGCTGAAATAAAACAATGAAAATTGCGATCAAACCTATATAAGGTCTACTCGATAGTGTGCTCATTACAATTAAACACTTATGCCTTAGCGTTTTCTGTTTTGCATTGTTGATTATATCGTTGCTTCATTTTAGTTGCATTCTCATTTTACGAGGCATTCCAAATTTGACCTCAACAATTTCGTTTTCATATCGACTCCTACTGCAACCAGAATTATGTGATTGCATTCTTTGCATTGCGCCAATTTGCATCATCATTGATGCAGTTTTTATTGCTTCTTACAGTGGTAAATGCAAAGAGAATATGCAAATAAAATGAGTGATATATTTCGACTTCAGTCATTCTCACTGGGAGGAACTGAAAGTGATTCTCGCATCAGTGCTTCTTTCTCGATTTTTAAATTCACTTCCGCCTTATTTCTATTGCATTTCACTCTGTTGGCCTCGATCTATTCAAATTTTAGCAATACATTTTAATGTCTAATGTTTGAGTCGTTGTTCCCCTTGTAAATATTTCATTAAAATTTCACCTGTAATGTAGTTATGCAAACAGAGCTGAATTTCCAGAGGAGCAATTAAACGTCGACATCAAAGAACATACGAAATTGAATTTATCATATAATGCCGAATATCATAGCACTAAAAATGTGCTTTTGCAGCGGACTGCACCCTCGCTTTTGAACTTCGGTTGATGTAAAATAGCAAATGGGTGAGTCGTTCGACCAGTCTCGTTGCTGTTGGTCTCGTTCGACAGTTTCATATGAATATTCTATGAATGGCCATAATGAAAAAAAAAAAACCAATACGAAATTAAAAAATAAGACGCTGTAAAAATTAAAAAAAAAAGAAGCAATAACTAAATGCTGAAGCAAAGCTTATCCGTTATGCGCATGATATTTTGAAGTGCGACGATCACAGAAGTGAATATATAAAACTGCGATGAAAATATGAGAATTGCTGTCATTGAGATCAATTTAAAAATATTCGAATATGATTGATGAAACTTTTTATCACAGATTATCATTTCGCTATTTATATGCAATAAAAGCCTCTTGATGGGATGAAAATCCTCATGTGGAAAATGTGTGAAAAATTTATTCAAGCAAATATATACTGTCTTCCAATATTCTTGAAATGAATGAGGCAAAATGTAAACATAAATGTAAAGAAAGAGAACGATTAATTACAAAAATGTATGACTATTATCAGTGAAATGCGCAAATGAAGATAAAACATATGATATGTTCGAACGAGCAACGTACGCTTAACGGTAGGTATTCATTACTAGTGTTAAATATAACTCTATATGTGTTATATACGTTTAAAATTGCAAATATAAAGAAGATTTTTGTTAAGCTGAAATCAAAAACGTCTATATAACGTAATATATATCAAAATATGGGGAAATTTTAATGCGCTTAGTTACCTTAAATAAAGATCATTGCAATAGTGATCTGATCGAAATCTTATGGTTAGATAAGGTGCAAACTCATAGTTTAGGTGATTGAAGTGGGAAATTCTGCAACAACTGAAACTACGAGGAAATACCTTCTGCAACTTAATTAAATACGAAACAATAAAATCACAAAAATTCATTTTGACTTATGGAAAGGATTGTGTGAATATTTTTCTCGTACAATAACGTGAAAATAACGATTGCAATCCTATTTATATCTCAATTTCACTTCGAAAAAAAGCAATGCCGAAAAACATTGAAGAATTTGTGCTCGAAACCATTCTCGCATCTAGCAATCAGAGCTTTGCATGCCACTGTTACCACCAATGCACCTTAAGAGTAGCTAGAGCGGTGAAATCATTTTATATACACTTCAAAAATTCGCAGTTTTCGTAGCAAAATTTTTCAAATAGTTTTGCTTTATAACCAATGAACACCTCGTACTGAAGTGGCATCGAGAGGAAATACGTAACTAACAAATTTTTTGCAATGACTAAAGGATAGCTGTGAAATTCTGTTTTGATTTATGATGTGCTAATCTCTCAAAAGTCACTTCTGTTTTTGAATAATCTCTAAATATGGCATCCTCCCACTTTTTTTCTTTTGGATGAATTGCAAAAACGGTATTCTTATGAGCACTCGCTGAAGAACTTAAAGGTTCCTTCTGAATTAAAAAAGTTTATGAGTGAAATCAATAAAAGAGCGCTTCAAAATCACAATGACCAGATGAGGCTTGCCTGCTATTTTCGTGAATCTGCTCACATATCGGGTGCAGCCAAAAGTATATCAGTTCCCGTAATGCACCATCCTAATATCCGAAAAATATTTCCATAAAAATGGTTGCGTGTTCTATATAGATTCGAAAAAGCTGATTGAATTATTTCTAATTTTTTCCACACTGCCATGTGGTATGATAAATGTGAAAATGTCGGTGGATGTTCAGATTAAAAAAAAACTCTTAGAGGAAACATTTTTTTCGACGATAGGTTATATTAGTTAAATGTTTACGACAGCAGCGAAGGTTTTCCATATCGCAGAGATAAAATATGATTAAAACTAATTTGATGGATTTATGGCACTCTGATTCGCATCACAATTCAGAATTGCAGTGTGGCATTTAGTTACACAGTTAATGAATCATCATTAATTACTGACTTAATACTTTTTTTACTCACTTCTATATCCAATAAAAAAGGAAGCAGTTTGTGGAGATTAGGTTTCCTTGCGACTTTTTTATTGGCTTGTTCCACTACCCGTTGTCCACCCGCAATTTTCTTTCTTTATTTAAGCTCAATGGGCGAAATTGATCGAAACTTTAGCTTGATTGAAGCTCACCCATATCTGTCGAGGAACGCTTGTGCTACCAGTTCATTGTTTTCTCTTTGTAAGGAAGAAATCGAAACTACTCAAGAGAATGGAGTTAATGAAAAATTTAGAGCCAAGAAACCTTGATGGCGGAATCATTTAAAAATAAATAGAACAAACACAATAATCTTCACTAAGCCAATATATTTATCAGTATGAAAGTTTCGAAGCAGTTTTGAGGAGGAACGTTCTTATTACCTTTCAGACCTAGCAGAGAAGCCCTTTTCCTCTTGTCTCGATGCATATGGCATTATTGAATTTCTCGCATAGCTGTTTACTTTCAGCGACGACTTTTCTCAGTCGGCTATTTTAGACACATTAAATCGGAGAGGAATGCATGAAATTGCTGTCATTATCGCGAAGATTGGCACCAAGACATGCAATAAAAATGACTTCGTCAGCAGTCGAGTGGGAAGCAACAAATCGCTAACAGCAACTCAGATATGCGAACGTTGACTTCATTCACGATTGAAAATTCACAAGTATGAAGGATCCAGCAGTAAATATTCCAACTGTCCCAGGTGAATAAGTTTTTTCCACATTTAAACGATGCTTCTGAGTGCGCTTTAATGCTTTCGACTGTTCAGGTACGTCCCAAGTCAATTTCATAGTACCTGTATTAAAAAGTAATGCTGTTACAACTCGTAAACGAACCATCCAAAGGAAAAGCTGCGCATCGGAGGATGAAATTCACTTCGTTGGGCTCTTATTCTTGTTGCGTTCTTTTTCTATGCAAAAACCTACTAGAGAATGCTAGCGTGCGCAGTGAAGGAAAATGCATTGGAAAAGCGTTGTAAGCGATGCAATATGCAATTGCACCGAAGTATGGAAGTGTGGAAATATGCGATAGCAGTACTATAGGGAAGAAGACATACATTGACACGCAAAGTACCTACAGAATGAAAAATGACTGCGAGTGTTTTTGTTTGCTGACTATCTCAGGTGATTAAAAGGCAAGAGGAACGAATATGCAGCCCTATACCAATTCAAAATCAAAGTCCGATACTATACCCATTAAATCCAAAAGTACGCATCATCTAAATTATAGCATTCAATTATGACATATAAAAGCATATTGCTCCGTCTCTCCAATAGCGATGCATCTCTATCGTTACCGCACACTGTGTTCAAGAATTTACTATAACTCACGCTACGCTCATTCAGATAATGCAAAAAAGAAAAAAAAAAACGTTCATTGCTGCAAGCACTTCTTTTGCTTCTGAGGAAGACATCGTTGCTAAGTAATATTGCATAAATATCACGTTTGGAAGCTAATAACAGATACAACAGGAAATCAGTAAGGCTCATATGCCAAGCGACATATCGATTTACCGGGAAATAAAAGCCGTAACTCCATTTAGTTATTTCTAACAATATGCGAGCCTTAATGCGCTCCGATATGGGTCTTAGGGTATGACGTCGCGACGGGCTGACCATTTTAATTCGATGTTCTGACGTTCGACATTTACGCATATAAATAATAAAGGCTGCTGAGGTCTTCGTTGAGGATAGAAGCAACCGCATTTGAGGCGAATTTTTTCCGTCCATAGATAATGTTGTAGAGTCTGTTCAGTTTCCAACAGCTTTCACACATCGCTCTAAGGTAACAATTTTATGTAGAAATTAATATAAAAAGGTAATTTATTGTAGAGTGCAAGCATTGGGGCATGAGATCGAAAACGATTTAGCATCATCGAACGACTGATGAAATCACCACCACTCATTTCGTAAAATATTAGCCAATTTATTCATAGTTTCAGTTAACTTGACTCGAGTTTTTGCCTAAACATCAACAGTGGAGCGTTGACCTGCTGGAGTTAGAGCAATACACGTGCCAATATAAAATTGGAACTGAATAAGGCGACATCGGTCAGTGTTGTCATCACTTTTTCTTATACGCACGGTCACCGTGAGATACGACATAAATTAGAATAAGGAAAGAGCTAGTCGACGTTCAAAGAAGTGTTTCTCATTCCTTGCACTCCACGTTCGACAGAAACGTTGCTGTGGCAACGAGGCTAGCGATCGGCGACGGCAGTGTGCATATGCAAGAGCCAGGGCTCCAACGAGATGCGCAAAATCCATGTACAAGCACACTAGTGTCCGGAGTTCACCACTAGCCCCCCTTCCCCCCCCCCCCCCCCCCCCCCGCAGCAGCTCCCATCCCGATTTCACTGCATCTACATGGCGTTCATTGCATCTAAATAGCAACAGCGTCAAATTTTTTCACCATGCACTAAGTCATCTCTGTGAGTGATGTTAGAATCGCGAATTCTGCGCTCGCAAGCCGAAAAAATTCTTCATTAAGTCGCACAGCATGAGGATTCTGCGTGATGCGGTGTGTTGGAATGAGCAACGCTAAATGGCAACGTGCCGCACCAGAGAAACAACAGTTTATTGTGAAAGATGATATCGAGGTAATATGGATGCAGTCAAAAAAACATGACGGAAACCCTGATCTGAAATGAAAGAATCTCGATTGAACGATAACGCTAGCAGCGTATCAAGAAGCTCTGCGATGTGGCGTTAATGCAAACCTGCATATTTCACACGGTGCTCAAAGAAAAACCCATTGCTGTCAGGGTTCCACAATTTGCCGCCTCCTTTCCTCCTTTCATACTTGGCTTGCTTGTGGCGATGAGAAAATCTCGTCTGCAGGAGAACTTATCGGATATGGGACATAGCACCCATCCGTTCACGGGGGCATCCTTCCAACACTAAAGCATGTATATGTCTTTGGCGTTCACTACATCTAAGAGCCAGCATCACCTTGTATCAGCTGTAAGACTGTGAATGCATAAGCACGACGGGGTTGCAAACCGTACTGACAGGGTTGCAAAAGAAGGGAGATGAAGGGAAGTGACAACCGAGAATATTCTCCTTAACATTACATTTCATCGTTATAGCTGAGCATCAAGACAGTAATTTTGAAAGTAGTACCAAGAGGATGCGAAACATTCGAAAAGGTTTTAGGTATTAGATGTATATGTGTGTGAGTGTGTGACATAAGGGCTATTATTCACTGGATATATTTCGACGTTGATAAACTGTTCAAAATATATTTGAGGTTCTTACTCAAATGAATGTCTTGCAAGTAGCCTAACCACTTGTTTGGTCTTTGTTTATCTTTAATACTCATATGATATTGCGCAATATTAATATTGAAATAAGGAATCTTGGCAAATAATATCGGAAATCATTTCTGCGATCCAGTGGCATTGGAGTTGGGATCAGAAGATATCATGTATAACTCAAAATAGTGTCATATCGACACACTTGACAGAAATGAACCCTATGATAGCTAAATTAAGATAATCATTCAGTTCAGACCCTCAGTGAATCTGGGTATGCATCAATGCGTTTGCTGAAAATTGCTTAGTGCACTCTTCGCACATCCAAAATCAAGAGGTTTATATCAATGGCTTCTTTCTCTTCTTTCATTCGTCCGCTTCATTCGCTGACTCGATTAGTTTCTGCCGGTGACCTTAGAAAGAATTACATGTTTGCGCATACGCACCGAAAAACGCTACTGAATTCGACGGGAAACGTCGCGTAACGGTCACAAGTTTATTCGTTCATGCGCACGGGAAGAAGATGGGAAGGAGAATTATGGAGAGTCAAGAGCAGTGTTCGATGCTCGAACACATAGAACAAACGAGAAAAAACTTTTTAGACATGAGCAAATTCTTCCAGTCAGCTCTTCCATCTTGTACTTAAGGACGAATAAAATCGCACCTAATCCTGCGTAAAAAATCCCGTCAACCCATCTCCCCCTCCCCCCGTTCCACACGTGGGCAACGGCCTCAGCGTTGGGTGAAGGAGACTTTTCATTCTGATGTCTCCAATGAGTGAGGTATAAATGCAGTCGATGTTGCGATTATTCAAATGAGAGCATTGAAAACTCACTTGCATTTATGTGTTGCATAGGCAGTATGCGTAGCAATGAATAAGAAAAGCACTCATTAGTGGTTATGTGTTGTATTCGGCAGTATGTCAGTAATGCATGGCAATAGCCATCTTTATCATGAAGAAATCCCTCATATATTTCCTCAGCAATGATTCTATCAGCGATTTCTTTGGAGACGTATGTTCAGTAATAGCAAACTAAGTCGTTCTTCATCATTAATCACTCTAATTTAATAGATATCCCACAAATTCTTGTTTTTACAATATAACGCTTCAAAGCACAATTGCATCGAACGTCATGTGGAAAAAAGCTTTCTGAGTAAAACGACGTTCGATTTACATACTGTTCCCAGCAGATACTCTTTTCAACTTGCCATCATTTTTAGAGTGATCACCTTAGTGACGATAGTGCATGAAGAAAAAACTTCAGTGAGAAACTCGAGAAGAATTCTCGTGAGATTGAAGATAATTGTCGACGAGATAATTGACACATTTACAGTACTCTTGGGGATTTATTGCAATTTTAATGTGGTTTTTCCTCGCATGCGATCAATTTATTCGACCATTTTCAATGTCTACATTCCGCTGGGTGACATAAACTTCTTTGAGGGGAAAGAAAAATGACAACTGATTTGTGTTCATAGTAATTGGAAGAAATTCAATATAGGACAAAAGCAACTGAAGTAGTGTCCCCTCAATTGGTGTGATTAGCTAAGAAGTGCAAATATCCCATCTAAGCAATTAAGCACTAAAATATAAATTACTTCTTTTCAATTGCTACTACACAACATGCAAGCGTAAATTCGTTAGGAAGTAGCTTTCTATTTTTATAGCTCCTTTCTATTGGGCGGTTACCTTCCCACTATTCGATGACCACCTGCTTATTCTTTGACAATTGTTTAGCGCATCCATCTCAGAGATAACTCTCTCAGTTCGGCATTAATTGCTAACGTTAGAAAGACGAGAACTGTCTGAGGGGATAGTACTTCTTAAACGCTCGAAAATAATCAATCAGCGTGAATTTGGTGATAAGAATTGTGCTAAATTAAAAGCATGCCCCGGCAACCTTGCAAATGTGCTCGAAATAGCATAGAGATAAAATATACCGCTATAATATTTATATGAATTACCTAGTCGCATATGAAAGGCAGGTGTGCTAAGTTATTGATCGCAGCATATAAATAAATAATTCAGGTGAGAAAAACTGCAACAAACCATTTGTAATTCTATCATAAATGGTTGCACATTTCGAACCTATCGCTGTTGTCACCTGAAGCAAAGCAGATTGTCATTGATGTCATCGACAGTAATGTGGCGACGATTTTTCAGTGTGTTAGTTCAGGACTAGAAGCCATCGATTAATTCAACCTAAAGCTGCAATGCAATTCAGCATTTTAACATACTTCAACGCTTCTCTCAGGTATGCTAAGATAAGCTAGGCCCTCCAACTGAAAGAAGTTCGTCGGAGACAACTAAACAGATTTGGAAAAAATTGCATCTCAATAAGGAGTGTTTAACGAAGTTGCGTGTTTAATTTTTAGTTCAGGCCAGGCTTAAATATGATGTGTAGTTGCAGAGTGGCTTATATCAATCAAGGCCACTTGGAACACTGAGTGGAATCTTATGAATAAGATAGCCTCCATCAGCATCACATCGTAAAATACAATTTTGTTTTTGGTCAGGCAGCACGTCAAGAATAAACGCTATCATTAAATGGCTGTTCAAATCGAGTCATGACATTTACTAAACTTTAGAAATAATTAGTCGCACTGAACTGTGACCTTTGGTTTGTCTCCATAGGATCACTATTATGTGAGGTCATGGACAGGACGAATTCTTATCTTTTATAAAGGGAAATTGAACCCTTCTGGGAAGTTCATGTTGTACCACATGAAACCTTGCAGAAATATTCCTTTCACTCAGACGAATCTCTTTTGAAGTCTTGATTGACCAAAAATTAGTCAAACCAGCTGCCACACATATTTATGTACACGCAAACGCGCAGGATGCATGCATGCGCGCATGTATGCACGAACGCATGCGCCAAAAGAATTGACAAACGCATAGACCTCTTCCCCAAAATAGCAGTAATTAGCTGCGAGATATTTTCTTGGAAAACGCGACATAATCGTTACAATGCAGTAATGCCAAAATAACAAAAATGCAGGAATCGAAATATGCAGTAAATGGTTCTGTCATAACGCCATAATTTACGGGATGCGAGGAGGACATTTCAGTATTCCAATGTGATGACAGTCGAGCGGCAAAGTTCTACTCAGTTCATAAATGGTCAAAAACTTCTTATCCACGATCTAACTTCCACATTGATTTCGATGATCGGTCGAAAATTTCTCACTTTAATGTTCAGTGCACCAAAATCGCATAGTGTAACTAAAAATTATGATCACCTATAAATTCGGTAATAATTTTGCTCTATCATATTTACTGTATAAACTCGCCTAAATAACGCCATCTATTGAGACATACGGATAATAGTTTCCGATCGACTCATGTATCCATCGAAAATAATCCTCTCATATTAATAAATGTGTAATGTGTGCTAAGAATTTCACTTGATTTTATGTGTTTTCTTCCTTAAAGCAAGATATTCGCAATTCGATGACAACAAATTTTTGTTGATTATTTCGCGGGAAGAAAACGACATAATAACTACTTGGCACAGTGACAGGTGTTTCACGTTTGGAGAGTATAGCATGCAACTGCTAGAGAGATATTTTGATTAAGCTTCTGCTGTTCGAAATTTTCAACGATTTTTGCTATCCAAATTCGAGCATTGCAATGGCAGCATTCGTATTCCTTGTTTTCTTTGTCACCTTCTTAAATCAGCACAATCCCTTCATTTATTACCCGACAATCTTCATACAGTTTCACACAGAAACAGAAGTGGATGAATTACTTTCGAAAAAACCTCTTCTGATCCGAATAAAATGTTGAAATCTACTAAACTTTAAATTAAAAACGGAATTGGAAACACTTCGATATGAATGAATTAATTGAAGCACTTATACTTGGCATACATTGATTTTTGAGAAGCAGAAACCCAAGAAATCTAAGATGTAAAACTATAGACAACTATTGAAGAAATGAGAGGGCAATTGCGTAGTCTTTGTTTAGGTTTATGCCAGCGCTCTCCCCATTCGTTCAGCCAAACAAATGCACAATCAATGCTCAATTACGCATAGACGTAACGCACCGAGTGCTCGAATTCAGTTCTGGCACGACTGCACTTTTAAAAGACGATTTAAGCACTCAAATGCCTCGATATCTCAACCCTCCCTCCCTTTGAAATTGAGAGTTACAAGTTTTGCGGGGCGTAGCATAGAGCAATGTCCCATAGCAAGCTTCATTTCGATCCATCATCAACTTTGAGAAGAATCGACAATGGGATGTGAAAATTATTCGCATATATTTTTAAATGACTGTCTGCTCATTTTTGACTTGTCAGGCAGCAAAACAAATGGATGAACGTGCCTGAGGAGTCGACGCGATAAGCGCTTACTCATCCGTCATCTAAGTAATCAGTTTAACATGTTGCCAAAACTATGCGACTGCGCACCTTCAGTCTTTCTTAGTGATGCGTGGCCTAAAAAAAGCAAAAATGTGCTGAATAACGCCTCAATTTTTCAGCTTGCCCGACATCTCATAGGGCCATCCATAAGGAAATTAGTTCTTCTGTGATTCGACCAGCGTTTAGATGAAAGCATACGATGTAAGGACGTGTGCAAATTTTTTTGAGCACTTTCAAAAGTCTGCAATGTCTCTCGAAGCTGACGCAACAGTCTGGAATCTAACATTGAAAGGCCAATCTGAGTGCACATTATAAGCGCCGAAATTCGTAACTCTCACTTCATCGGTTCCCTAGTGTATAGATTGATAGACAGGCACATACACACACACACATACACACACCAGCACACACATGCCAGAAGGCATAATGTCACCATGACGCATTTTGCAAAAGTAAGTTTTAGAAACCGCCTAAAAGAGACTTTTATAAAAGATTCGTACTGCAGATCGAACTAACTAAGATTTTTGTGAAGCTTCACTCTCTGTTGGCGACTAATATTGGCCAGAGGAACGAATTTTAAAAGCACATTTTGCTACAACTCTCTTCGGATACTCGTGTGAATTGTTTCACTTATTTGGAATTTTTAGAATTCTGTCTATCTCTTAGTTCGTCTTCTCATTTCAAAGTAGAATATTTTACAATGTCATCTATGCTCCAAATTATTCGCCATAATTCGATTGACTGCACTTTCAAAATATTTCGAGTTGAAGCAATCAGGTAAAAAGACCTACAGGACCTCTATAAATGTAGAATTACGAAAGCCAATAAAAAAAGATATGCCTAAAAATACTTGAATATATAAACGATACCGTAAAGTGTACTCGTGTTCTTCTTCTTATTAAAAAAAATCAATAGTGTTTCTAACGATATGAATAATAAACTCATCAAAGTTGCTCTTTCATAATGCGCAAAGAACAAGTCTGATATGTAAATAATTTGTTTCAATGATAGTAAAATGTCCTTTCAATATTTGCAATTGAAGAAGAACGCAAAATTCGTGCAGTTAACGCTTATTCATTGCCTATAATCGATCTCGATTTTAGCTTCGTAGGAGTTTGTTATGACTTAAGAATGCTTTACTTATCAGTTGTTTGCGACTTTTCAAGACATCTCGATTTCCTTATCGTTTGTTGATCTGTGGGCACTTGCAAACACAGAGTTAATTGACACATCGAAATGATGAGATTGGAATATTCATTCAGGTTTTTCTATATTACTCATCTGAGGGTGAGTTTTGTGCCATATCATTGAAGCGGATAGCTTCTTTCCACTTCCATATTGCACTTAAAATATTTCGTAAAGTAAATCAGTCGGTTATAGATCAAGCGAGAATAATGCGCCCGCGCAAAATAAGTCAAAGAAGGCTCAAGAGCGTCCAGGCAGCTTAAATGACTACCCAGCATGCGGCGTGAAGCTAACCTGAGGTAGGATCGGGAAAGTATAGGTTGATATATGCTCTTGTATTTGTCACAACTTCTAGACTAGTCTAAAGGCCGAGTGGGCCAATGGGTGGCCGCTGAATGCGAGAGGTGATCGGTGACAGCGAAGAGCACGACTGCACGTTCGCACAGGCGATCGAAGCTATCCTAGTGTCTCTTCGCGTGTTCGTCACCAAATTGTATAAGTGGGACAAACTTCGCCCTTTATGCCTGTATTATCTCGCAAATTACTCGACTACAGTTAGGCAGAGAATGCAGATCCTCAAGACCTGGACGGCTAGACGATCCAAAGAGAGCCGACCACTACAAGTTATCAAGGTAGAAGAAGGGAATAGCAATGGGCAACATCCTCCTAATTATTGTATACTATAGGGTACCAAGGCGTTAGTATAACGATAATGCGCAAGGTAAAAAATACCATTGTGTTTTTGCTCCACGTTCATTGTCTTTCGTCTAGAAGAGATTCGACAAGCTTACATAAATATCCACCCATCATATCCATTCCAGTTGCATTTCAGAAATATAATCTAAGGAGTTCAATGATCAGTTTCGATTTTTGTAAGCGCTGTTCAAATGCATTCCAAGATACTTCATAAAATGCGAAATCGATTTTAATGGAGGAATGTGGAAACAAACTTCGCTTCTCGATTCCCTTGTTTCCCATCAACTAGAGTCTCAAAGGCATAAAGAAGCATTGCTGCAGCGTTTCAATTGAAAATAATTAAACTTTTATCTTGATTAACTAATTTCTCCTTACTACTTCCTTCAGTATTTTTATTGATAAAAGTGTGGGTGGGCTGAGAGAAATGAGGAGCAACTTTCGTAGAAAAAAGCTCACGAATAGCATATATCCTTCACAACAATACAAAAGAACTTCAAATAAGTCGACGATGATCAATAGTTCAATTGTAAATGTGTTTGCAAGATATGAAAACTCGAGATCTAATGTGCTATAGATCGACGCAACAGTCGCATCAAAAACGGACATTAGGGTTACTCATTGGGTCAGAGTCACCTTTGCACCATATTGCATAAAACTTCATGAGAATGCTATTTGTTTGCATGAGGTTCTATCAAAATGCCGAGGTTTCTTGCGAAATTCTAATGAATACGTCGGCATTTTGCAAAACTGCAATGCAAGAAAACGTGAAGCGAGCTATTGAAATGTCAAAGTTGAGCTTTTCACAGTATTATTTTGCAATTGCATTCTTGTTACTAAACGCGATTATATTATATTTTAAAGGTAACTTTTGGTTGGAACGAGTAATCACTTCAGCTGCAATAATGTTGAATGCGTTTTAGAAGCTTTTTCTGTTGATTTTCGGCCTCAAGCTTTCAATGAAATCGTCATGTTTGTATTGCTTCTAAAATGCTAGAGGCATTATTCGTATGCACTTCTTTTCGCAATTTTATCGCACTTTGCGAAATCATCCACTTCTCAATCATCGACAATAGTCCTTTGAAACGTTGGCGAGAATTTCATTACTGATGCCCATTGTACCATAAATTCAATTAGAAATATTTAATGCTGAAAATAGAAGAATAAATTCGCAAAAAAACCAACTTATTTTATATGCGAACCATTGCAGTAAATCGATTGCTGAAATGGGCCAAATTATTGCCATAAAAAGCACTGGCATTGCAAAAATATTTTCATACCACTAAATGACGAATTTGACTTCTCGGAGGATAGATGAGTTGATAGATTAGCTAAAAGAAATCTGATTTGATAATTTATATCGTCGTAGAATGCAATGAAAGAGCTGTCAGGGAATTCGGAAAGGGAAATTTTAAGTGTTGAATTATGAATATAGGAGCGAGAGTTCTCAGTTTGACAATGCGTATGATTCCATACTAGAAATAGGAAATATTGCTGAATGGGATAACAATTTCACTTCCCCGATTATGTTGAGATCAATTTTGTGTTTTTAAGAGAACACAATTTCACAATCTTACAAAAGCATGCAATTTGCATAAAAGTTGTTATTTTCTTTCTCAATGCTACAGTTTATGCTAATTAGCAAAACACGAATTAATTGCCTACGAATTTATTGCGTTTTTTTCTTCTTGAAATTGCAACTTTCATATGACAGCTCTATAATTCTTAACGGCGAAGTCAAATTCAGAAAGTCACCATCCAATTTTGTATATGCGAGGGACTTAAAAATTTCTTCATATCTACAGAGCTTCGATAGAATTCAAACTTCTAACGGACTCATCTTCACAACACATAATATACTTCGACGGAATTCAATTACGAAATGTTGCTGGGCCCGATTTAAATCTCGATGAAAGGAAGTAGTGCTCAACTGCGATGGTTTCTTAGCAATTTTATCACCAAAATGGTCTGCCGAAACGAACATTGAGGAAAGTGCAAGATGCCTTAGAACCTCTAGAAAAGAACGAAGTGGTGAGTCGTAAATCGATCAAAAACAAATCAGTCACTTTGCTTAGCAATTTTGCGGCGAATATTTTTGTAAAGAACCGATCGTCGATGCTGCAGTCTTCTGCTAACAACTTGCAAAAGGAGAGAATATCCCAGCCCAATATTTCCTCATATTTGGTTTTCTCTCAGCTGTTTAATCATATGAAAAGAAACTGGTCATGCTTTATGAATGAGCACACTGAAGCGATTTTGAAACGAGAAATATGTATAGCTATGAAAGCCTCTCCATGTTCAAGTTTGCTCCCAATGAAAAGCTGGAACGAAGAGTGGTCCGCTTCACATATCCCTGGAGTAGAATATGTGAAGCGAGTCGATCAAGCAGTGGGCAAGGATTTATCAAAACAACTAGACACTGGGGAAGGGGAGGAGCGGGGAAGGAAGGGGGGAAACGACGTGATACGAATCAAATAATGGTGGATATTCAAAGAGAGCGAAATGAGCCAGCAAATCACGCCGCACCGAATCAGACTAGCATTTGGTTATTGAGAATAGCCGATATGGTTACGCCCAGTTGACATAAGCGCCGCCCCAAGCGGGTCGCATCATTCTCGTCTATTCTCGTTTGTATGCATATTGCCTGAGTGATTTGCTAACATCACGCATTCGCAGCAGCTTCGATGACATCAGACGAAACAAATTATATAAAGGAAATGAACCATTTCGCATTGTGCAGCTCAGTGAAGAAAAATGACGACTCACTGACAACATAATATGATTGCCATCTCGAATTCTAAAATTAGCATTACGTTATTAGCCAACTCATCGATGAATTCAGCTGAACTATTCGTCATTGCAAGAATTATTTGTTGGAAACGGTTGTCGAGACGTCATAAACCGACAGGTAAAATATGTTGCAAATTAAATAAAGAGGCAGATATTACTGATATAAACTCTACAAAAATTGAAATTTATGCAAAGCAAACGTCAGACTCTCTATAAAACATATATGACAGATAACAGAAGCGTAATCCGTGGAAGAATGATAATAGATGACCACCAACGTTGGGGAATTTTTGACGGCATCCATCGAGAAATGGATGCAAACCATCATACAAAAGAAAAAGCTTAAAAGCAGCAAAATATTGTAGGACCGCAGTATTCGATAGGCTTCCGCCGTTTCTTGAAAAATTGTCCTCGTTATGCCTCAGGCTTACAAACTTTCGCTTAAAAAACTTGTCTAAATGAAGCGAGTGGTGAAACATAAATTAAGAACGTATGACACTCATCTTATCACCTCTTTGACTAGCACATACAAACGGCTCATTTAGCACACTTAAAAGAGATTCAAACCGCAGCAAATTACGTTATTGTTGGATTTATAGTTGATGTTCTTTCGTCGCCCATCACTGTATACAAACAGTAACGATAGGTTGCGTAATCTTCTTGCTAACACTTAACAATAATTTATGCTGCTGTCATTAGCCTTGGGCTCATTTTCTTCAGCAAATGACTATTTCTGTCCGACTTTCCATAATGATATAAATGGCATCAACGATTGCAAGAATTTTAATGGCATCAATCTCATACGAAAACTCCAGCAAATAAGCATCAAAGGTGGAAATTTTATTTATAGAATACCAAGCCAATTCAATACAACGGCACATTGACAGTCTTTCAGTCGGAGGATAACAAAGGATATTGTAGCTGAAAAACCCAAAATACAACGTTGCGAGATTACTAGTTTTCTAAGAACACAAAAAAATGATGCGAAGAGGCGCGCATAAATGCTGATGATTCACTGAAAAATTCCGCACTTATATCTGCGGTAGAGCCGAGAGAACTTCAGGTACTAGCCAACAACAACGCAAACAGTTCTCTGCCTTTACGGATGAAAGAAAATCATAGAAAGAGTGAAATTTCAGAAAACACCGGTGATAGACCACCGTTCGGCCAATGCAACCAAACCCGCAGACCTCACAGTCAGTGCGGACGTCCTATGCATCCTGACACATGCACAAATCGTCGCATTATGTCGCAGAATATCTCCGAAAGATGTGGGACATTTTAAGAATTTAAATTAAATATGATATGACACGGTATGCCCACAAAATTCCAATTTGCAAAAGGAAGGAATATTTGGCCTTCCATATCGATATTATCCGACTTACTTCATACCTAGGGCTCTACATTGATTGTGCCCTCCGGATGATCCTTGCTTTCGAATTTCATCGACTTCTCACCGCCATCGACGGATGGATTGAGTGCACCACATTTGGGTGCAAGATGTATGCTTTCAGAAACCGCTGAAAAACTTTCACCAAGGGGCTGTGTGGGGCTATATAGCACAGGTTATCTTATGTACCATTATGATTTAGCGATGCAAATGAAAAGCGACCGAGAGATAATCGCTCATTTCTTTCTTGTCTTTCTTTCCCAATGCTTTCTTCATGGCATTGTTGCTTTGTTCAGTGCTATAAGCATATTATGCTAGCAAATAAATCTGATGCTCTCTTGACCCCTTTGTTAGAGAGGTCGACAAAAAAGTTACTATGCTCCCAAAGGTTCGCGAACAACAGCTGAAATATACACAGCAAAAGAAAATCTTTGGAAAGCGAGGTCTGTGTCACTGTTGCTCAATTCGACTGTGTTGCTGCTCGTTCGTCCTCCGCTGTCTGCCGTAGTCACACTTGAGCTGATACAGGGCGCTCCCGATCCATCGTAGAGCTGTCTCCACCGTCAACGGAGTTGATCAATCCACCGACGACCGCTGGACGAGACGATCACGCTCATTGCGCTCGCGTCCGCTACCGACATGGCTTGCAAGCTACTCCGGAAAATAACTCTTTTCGTGTGCCAATGATCCCTCTTCGCCTCAACCAACTAACAAACACTATAAAATATAATGTTGAGGTGGTTAATTTCCGATACCAATGCCATATTCCGCCGTGCACAGATTCTTGTCCCCATCTTGGCGCTGACGTCTAAACCACACACCAAACTTGAGTAATTAAACCTTCCGTATAATTTTGGACAAAAAACGACGGTGAACACGCACACAACAAACGCACGACCATCCGCTCATCCCGACAACGAGACCGCATACCATCACAAACAAAGTGCCCGAAATTAGCATACGGTGACAAAAATAAAGCATATGAGCACACATATCAGCAAACGGGCGCCTAAAACTGTTAACAAGAAAAAAGGAAGCTGCTTCATATGTGACACAACTCTCGCGTTAAGTCAGCTTCAACATCAGGAGTTAAAACGACGTTACGCTGGGCTATTATTATCGACCAATAAACTTACGCTGGTGATAAACTTCCAACCCATGGACGACGAGATAGAACCACCAAGAACGGAGTCACATTTGACAGTCAAGTCATGTTTTAGCAATCGCCAAACGGTTGGGGTGGGTTTACATGCCCTGCTTGTTGATGCATTTGACGCTTGTCGCAATTTATGATCCGCCACCTTTTTGCACGCCAGTTAGGTCTGCAGCTGTGATCAGTTGATGAGCCACATTTCTGATCGGCCGATCAGCAAACTCCTTGTTTTCCTTGCACTCGAACGCAATCGCGACAGATGCAATCGAAAACAATAGTCTGCTTCCACATCGATTAGCATAAACGAGGCTTTTTATATGTCGCAGTTTCGAGGAATATTAGGTATATAGTCACCAGCTTCTATGACGTGCTCTTCAGTTGCACATAGGCATAAAGAGAAGCACAGATCCAGCAATCTTTGCTAGCCTAATTCCACCAAGTAAGTGTAACATCTTTGATATGATTAACAAGAAATTGCGGACATACTTTCCAGGTAGTTCGCACGTTTAGGTGACTAGAGGGGAATCTTTGACAACACAATCTGAAATTAAGAGAAACCAAATGTTATGTACAATAACAACAAAACGCACGGTCAAGTGCTCCCCGTTGCGTATCCTTAACGGTATTGGTATTGTGTCACTGAGGCGAAGAGGTGTTTTTGCATTTCAGACGCACAGAAACCTGGGAACTTATAGCAGTTGACATTTGAAACTAAAATCTTATGGAATAATGATCAACAATAGGGACCATTAAATGATGTTGCATGAGGGGATCAAAAGTTACCAGTCTGATTCACAAAGACCTATGCATATGAGATTTTGGGGTACTCGGAAGCGATTTTTTCTCGAAGTGTTGCACTGGAACCTGAAATATTATTACACTTCGAGGAATGCAACCGATACGGAGAAGACATCGTAAAGCATCGATTTAAGATGCATAAATCACAAGTTTCATAAATTCCTATGAAGAGTGAAATTGTCATCGGTAGGGAAATAGCATTCGAAAACGGACTTGCATTTTTCAATGGTTCAAACTTCTGGGTGATATGATATAGCTAAGTAGGGATACATAATCGAGGCGTTCACTGAGAAGGATTTTATAATTGAGTATTTACGATATGCTCTGGCAAACAGATGGTCTCGTGCGGTGTCATTCTCGTATTGCTGGATGCTTGTCCTATTTTTTGAAATAAGTTTGAAAGAGGAACAAAATTTGTGAGTTCAAAAAACTGATCGAACCTTTGGTTAGCATCATTATGATGCAAAGAGGGAAAGGAAGGGAGGACACAGGCATAGGTTTATCAGCAGCGCAACACGATAATGAACACCTGCCGTATTGTGCTTCTAAATGCTCCATTATACGCTATAATATTTTCCAAGTGGATTATTTCAGCGGTCTCATTTCGACTGAACGATCGCTTTATCTTCACTTAACTCAATTCAGTTGAATGCTAATGAATTTTTGCTTCAACGGATACGTTAACAACATAATGGATAAATTATGGATATGGAATATTTGCAGCAAATGTTTGTGTTGACGTTCTTTTGCACATCTTCGTCATTTACATTCAGTGAAAGAGAAAGCTAATTCTCATAAAACCTTCAGTAATTAGGGATTAATGTTGGATTCAACTATTGAATATCTGAGACAAATGCATAACCGATTAAATTTTTACGTTATTCAAACATTTTCCTTTCAGCAATCGTTCAATTCCAACATTCTTTTGATTTAATTCAATCAAGAGGACGAATGGGGAATTTCTACGCGCTCAGCAATGATGATAGCTTGTTGCTGTAGCAGTTTGATTGTCTCAATACTAATTGCGTTGGAATTTTAGAAGCGAAACAGATCATCCTGATACACGCACATCACCAATTTCATGCTCATCAATCTTCGACGCTTGTTCCTGACTATTCGACTGTCTATGAGGATACGTAAGAATTCCAAGCGTTAATTTTATTTCACTGTATTTTACTTTACACCATTTGTCTTTCACCTTTTACTTCACCTTACTTCATAACTTTTTTAAAACTTTTCCCTCATTGCACTTCATAACTCCAACTTTATTTTAACCCGGTAATGCTATTATAATTCCGTTGCGGAGCAAATAATTGGGAGCGGCATATCAAGGGGCATCCTCTGTAACGGCGTAATGTGAGGCAATGTGAGGCAGCGTTCGGCGTCTAACTCTCAATAATTCACAAAACTAAGGAAATTCTTTATTGTCTGTTACTGTTAACATAATAAAGCAATACTAAAGAATTAAATCCACATAAAAAGCATTCAGTTATAATTAACAGATGCAACACCACGAAATGTAAAGTAGGCGGCGAAATAATATTAAAGTACAAGAGCGGAATTTTTCTAATGAAACGGAAGATCCGACATCTAGACGAGGTCGCTCCAGCAAACTCAAACAATTTGCCGACTTTTTTTTGTAGTTTTTTGAAAAAGAAGCGAACTCGGCTTCAAGGCGTAAATACAAGACAAAAACACTTTAGACAATCATTTGAAGGCATTTTATTTATTCGGCGAATATATCAGAAGCAATATAAAAAAAAGACGTATAGTTCCCTACACAGCATTTACTTGTATATCGTACTTTTAATGAAAATAGCACCTTTTTGCACTTTGATATTTTCAGATCGATCAAAAGCAATGAAAAAAAAAAGAAATGAGAGCAAATTCTATATGAATAGTAAAAAATGGTAACAAATATTTCTTAGTGAATAATCAACAAAGATCACTAAAAATGTCTTGAAAAATTATAGAAAATCCGAAACTGATACAAATCGCTGAAGCTTTTCAAATATAGTCACCTCTCTATCAACAAGAAATGTTGATTTCAAGTTTTATGTAAAGTTTATTTCAGGCTCTATTAACATATGACAAGAGATATAAGTGTGATTGAGGCACTCGGTGGTATTTCTAAAAAAAAGAGAAAATATTCCTCATCAGTCGAGAAGCAACCATTTCAAACAGGTTTTTCAGTATTTCATAAGCTTTTTTTTGGATCCATATGATCCAAGCATCTATTTGAAGTTATATGATAGCACTTCTTTGTGATTCCTAGTGGAAAATATTTGTACTCAACGTGAAAAGGTATAGATCTGAACTTAATCCTAAATTTAATTCTCAATAAAGATGCGCTAAAAATGTGACTGATAAAGGCTACTCAATTGAAGTGCGATGTAATCGTACTGATCGTAAAGCATTGAAAGCGTAAAAAAACAACAACAAGAGGCTTTGTATTATAAGTTCAAGAATACTGTCATGTAAACTCCCATACAAGAAAATTCTCACGTGTAATGAAGCAGAATGAACAACGAACACTTCAATTAGCAATCGAATAAATGAAACGTGGCGCAAATGTCTTCACGAAAAAAAAGAACACATTTCTCGATAAGTTTTTGGTAAAATATGGCGCAAATTCTTCCTCGCCTGGAATAAACTTCGCTAAGGAATATTAGTGATCCCCGTTTCAGTAACATTTTATGTTCTGATTCCGCGTATTTTTGCATCAACTACTTCAAAAGCAAGAAGTATCATGTCACGAAGTGAGAAGCTCAGAATATATCCCGATGAAAACGCGTCCGGAATGTGTTAGAATTTGCTACGATTCCTTCCCACTTTGTAATATCTATGCATCTTGTATCAAAGCAGCCCAGTTGCGTTAAAGAATATGCTAAGAATCGCCCCGCTTAATCATGCCTGTATCATCTATGCGATAATACAACACTGTAAAATGGAAAGATCGCTGAAATTGAATTCGGAGTATTTCGCATCGGGAAGAAGAGTTCCATACCGTCGCCTCTTGCAGCAGAAAATCTTCGCGAGAGGTATAATGCTTAAGACGCAATCATTCGATGGAATGAAGTTAACGTGAACACATCAGGCACTGAGTGCGCGCATCTAACTTTCCCTCTTCACACCGACCAATATTAATAGCTGGAATCACTCGTCAATTTCATGCTTATTATAGCCGAGTATTGGCTGCTGTTGAGACAAATTTTCTGCATTTTCGGCATCACTCCGACCCGCTCGCCTGAAATATATGTCATATTCATCTATCATATCAGCTCGGGAGTGAGACCATGGACGCCTAGTCTTCTTCGGTTGTGAAAAGGAGAATCAAGCGTTGTTCATGTCACAACGAACTTTCTACTTAATTAAGTACAAGAACCGTTGACGAGAAATGTTGGGAAGAAGAAGAACAAAGTTCCGCCTAGCAAACTCTTTTTGATATAGTATATGACGGCAAACATCTACACCACTTTACAGGACCGAAAATCAGTAGCTAACGCGAAAAGAGTTGGTGATAGTCATATATTTTAAGGGTACACTTTCTTGCGAACTATAGCAACTCTCATTCACAAACTTGTAGGAATTATGGAACAACGTTAAACTCAAAAAAAGGATAAGCCGAAGAGACCATAGTGAAAAAAAGCGGCAAAGTATACAAATATAATTACTGTCAATGATGAGCGTCCTTTCAAAAAAAAAAAAATCAAAGTTCAAGGCTGAAATTAAGAGTAATGAAAAAACAACGCTAATAAAAGAAAAAACCGCCACAAATGAATGAAAATCACTCTCTTTGCATTTTTACGGTATCTTTAAACTAGAGCATTTACACTAAACATAAGGCCCCTACCTGTACACGTTAATGAGGTATTCAAAAAACTCATCGCCATAAACACAAAGAAATCAACAAATCGATGTGAAAAGCAGGCGTACGGCAACCAGCGATCATGTCACTAACAAATTATATGTGTGCAATATGCAACAGTGAAACAAGCAGCTTACCACCTTTCTCGTTTCTCCACATTGTACGATTTATACCGATTAAACGCGGAACATGAGTAGATTATAATGAATAGCAGAAGTAACATAATCACGATTACTAATAGGGGATAAATCCACCTATAGGAACCTGAAAGTGCGTATTCATCTGTAGCAGGAAAGCTTTAAATCCGCCTGCTGGGGGCTTCACTTTCTTTAAGATAAATGAGGCCTAAATTAAACGAAAAATCGTTCGCACTTTCTTTGAAGCTGCAAAAAAGCGGAAAAGCAGGCTAGAAGGACTGGGAAGAGGGATTGAAAAAAACCTCACTTTTTTAATATAAAAGGTGCATTTTTATAATCCATTACTACCGCAGACTATCACACATAAAAAGATGCGTAACATCGCATTCATACTTCAAAGAAACCTCTCGCTCACAGAAATCCATTGGAAGAGATTCCTTCCCCCAAGTAGGTCGTTCTAAACACGAACCCGAGCCTCGTAAGATGCGAACCAACCGCTTCCAAAACATAAGCAAGCTTTTAGCATATGAAAGCATCGAAGATAATCTGAGAGGCTAACATGAAAATTGGCAGAAAATGTCCGTTTCGTTATAAGCTACAAACATCAAATTTGGCAGACACCGCTTTAGTGGTTTCTAAGACATCAGACAGACAAGCACGTGCAGACATAGGTGGAAAGATGAGCTCGCCATGATTTTTTTGCAAATGCAAACTTGCATGACAACATAGAAAATTATCGAACGCTTTTACGTCCCGATTAGTAAACAATTAACAAAACTTATGAACACAGATTATTCGAGTATGCTACTCTATGCTCCCTTGAGTGAATTGTCCATCACAGGTTCCAGTTAGATTACTTCCTCTCATCGCTATACCAAAAAATACATTCATATACGCTAAATTTTCTCTCTTTCAGCTATCAGGTTGGTACATATTCCATCAACTCATCTTTACGATACAACTTCCTATACCTTGGGCTCGACTATTTTCCCTTTGAAAGTCTCATCTCCTGGAAGTTTTAAATCCGTTCATCTCTATCATCTATACCACATGTAGCAACCCTGCTGCACAATTATAGGTTATGAGCCATCAATCCGAGCAAAAAGTGGAAAATGAGAAAAGGAGACTGAGTTTACGGTTTTTTTAGTGCGATTATCTTGAGTCCGGCAACGGCAAATAAACAGTTTCGACCAACATTCGGACGCATAAGACCACCAGTACAGAATCAAGCATGACCAAAATCAATCCATCATTGGAACCACTGGTCTCGATAGACATTCCGTTCAACCATAGAACTACATGTATTTCGTAATCCAGCACAAAAAGCTTAGCAATAGTTGATTTAAATTGACAGTCTCACTTTTAATCCGAAGCTTGATATCAAGCCTTGATTCCCATTGCCTGGTCGGCCCGTCGACAACCTCGGGAAAAGAGTTACGAGCGATGCATGAATAAGTTCCCTCGTCGTCGAATTCAACTTTCGCAATTTCAAGATCCCTCTCGTAAAACGTTATCTGTTCTGTTGATGCTGAAAAGACTTTATTAGTATCAAAATTTTAGCATCGATGAATGAAATGCATTGAAGCTTGCTTGATAAAGGTAGAAAAGTTGGCATTACTCGTAAAACTTAACGCCAACCAATGGAAAGTTAGCTTTAGTGATGAAAGTTAGCGCGACCATTAGAAAGTTGGCATTACCGACAAAAACTAGCGCAACTAGTATTACTAACAAAAGCAGAGGATATTCTCATGCCGCTACGCATACTAAGGATCCCAGGTTTGTGTATGTAGATGATGGAGGACATGGTTTTGCGTTAAAAAGAGTACATTTGGTTATCTCCCAGTCTGCTGCGATTAGCACCATAAAAAAGGCAACTGTACTTCCTCCTTCGAGCATAACCATACTTCGCTGAAACTCATCCTCACCCCATCCCCCATCCCCAAATTTGATTTTACTCTATTTCAGCGCAAATCATTCGCAGGCCAACATTTCTGGTCTCGAATTCGTAATGGCAGCGCTATGAAATTCGATGCTCAATTAAACGAAAAAACGTGAGATAAGAACGGCATCAAACAACTCACTGTACTTTCGCAAGTGCTAGAGTGAATAAGTCTACTCCACTACTGCCAGCAAACTAAACTGATTTAAATTCTCTTTGAATTACATTACCCTTCTATTAGTAACAATTGGCACAACGAAAACAATTTGGATCCTTCGCACGAATAAAAGGTTGAAAAACTGGCATCAATTGCAGACAACTTACCAACAGGTACGTCGTCTTTGAGCCATTCAGTAGTTGGCCTCGGGTAACCTAGAACTGGACAACTCAAAGTAACCGTCTCGCCTTCGGTGACTCGCATTGTTTGTCCCTTCACGTGGAAATGGTCCTCCTCATCCAATTCATAACTTTTCGAGAAGTTCGTATGGAATACAGGACGCACTGAAATTTGCTATAGTCAAATGCGACCTAAGAAAAGTAATATTCATGAAAAATGGATATTCACTTCTCAAATGGAAGTTCATTTAAACAGAGTTTCCATTTAACAAATAATATAATAAACAGTTAGTTAGGTAACTTGGAAGGCACAATTTTGAAGAAAGTTATGTGGAGAGGAAAAATTATAATGCTAGGAAGGTAACTTCCCCAAATTCAATTCCAACATCAACATCGGAATATCAGAAACTCAAAAATCTGAGCATATCTAACTCAATTGAACCAGCTGTAAAATTATAAATCGCATCACAGAACACCACCTATGTGGAATCATTGCACGATACCGAGCGCAATATCTGAATGAAATGAAGCACAATAAAGGAAAATATGTAAAGAGTGGGAGAGAAGAATGAATTATTAACGTGCTATTATGATCAACTGAGTATTAACATATGGAATCGTGCAATCTTACTGATATGAGATAATGGATTTTATTATTAAAGAAATCGAAAAATAAAGGACGAAAATTACTGCATTTCATCTATTCAATAAGTGCTCGTTTGTGTAGATGTTGCGTTTATAACTCGTACACACATACAGAGAGAGACAAAAAATGTTTTGCGGTTATTCCAAGCATTTTAGTTAATCATTTCTACACAACTTTTATCATCGTCCATGTTGATATCATCTTTATCTTCATCGTTAGTAATTCGACAACAGACAACAATGCAGTCGGATCTACTGAGTTAACATACATAGTTAAGATCACCCTGATGCTGTAGAAATTTCACCTGTGGATTTATTTTATAAAAATTCGAGAAGGTGGACGGATATAAAAATTAATAATCAAACCTACGTGTTAAAAAACCTCCTTACAAGGTAAAATTTTATAAACAATCAAAGATTTGGTGGGTTTTCTAAGTTATTTCAAACTAAGCGTTCCAATTGCTGGAAAATCTCGCCATTTTTGAATAATTTGTACTAGTGAAGAAACCGAAAAAAAATCATTCAATGTAAGCGTCATTGGCACATCAAACTGCCTTCATTGCAAATCATCAAGCTGCATTGTACAGTTGAGCAAGCTGATCGAAAATAAGAAATAACTTAAAGACTAACTATTGACAAATAGCCATCCCCATACATGGCGATCATCCTCTGTGGTGATTTCACATCGATATTTGCCCGCACTCTCTAGTGTTGTTGAGCCAAACGAGAGTGTCGCTCGATTATTGCTCAACGTACCAGGTAGCACTTCCTTATCGACATAACGGATAAAATGCGCTTCTTTCACTGGCAGCAAATCTTCCGAGTTATGCGAGCGCGCTTGACACCTGATTATGAACTTGACTGACTCATTAAATTATATGTTCTATCAATGTAAATTGAGGAGAATGAATGAAATATATGAAATACCAGATGCAAATAATTCCATCTGAAAGAAGTTCGCAAGGACACATTAAAATTGCATATAAGTTCATATTTAATACAATATACTCGGAGAGGGGTGAAAAGGGAGGCGGTCTTTGGGGATAGGAATAAGGAAACCCCTTTTCCCGATCCCTGATATTGCTTCGCCTCCTCCCCATAATACACTATGACAGGAATATGCAAGTGGAAGGTCAGCTATGACCACAAATTACGGCCCAAACTGGAAGATAAAATATGAATTATATCGCTACTGAACGTAATGGAACTGCATCGCTCATTCAATGCTTGGCCAACAAATGAACCATATTCGTAGTCATAACTCATGTACTGACGTAATAAACGTCTGCTGAAAAAACTTGAATTTAAGGAATGGTAGAAAATTCAATGACACGATGGTCGAGCGAAACGAATCGCCTTTCTCAATGCCAAATTCAGATGAAGTTTTACAGCTCTCAACTATTGATATCATGAAAGATGAAGTTCGCCTGATATTTTCTATATATTATACTCTCTTGCAAATTTTGGATGCGTCATTTTTTAATTTGTTTCGGAAGGTGACTGAGTTTCTTAATATCACGATGAAAGCGTTACGCGCAACGACAGCCCTCTTTGCTTCTGTTTAATTGAAAGCAGATGGTGAACGCCTTGAGAACTAAACGCTTTCCTCTACGGAAATTATTGATAACGGTGGTTAGAATGCCGAATGCACGATATGCAATTTCCTATTAGAGTACACTAGCAGATATGTGCGGAAATCAATCGATGATAGCAACAGGATGAAATGGAATGAGGCAATGAATGCATCGATCGATAATACTAAAGAAGGGGAAAAAGCTTAACAATGATGCAAATCATTCATCTACATAAAGTAGTATTGGACGTCCAAAATTCAAAAAATATCATCTAACGATTTGTGGTTATATATTGTAATGCGAACATAAATACACAATTATCTCAATAGCTACAACTTTGAGAGGAGGTCGTGAGCTCGAACTTGAATTTCATGCTCTCTTTCTTCAATCGGAACCTGATTTGAAAATAAACTGTCGTGACATAAGATAGCATGCTGATTTCCCTGGGAGGTTAGATGCATTTTCAGATTATTTCAAATACAAAAGCAAAAGGCCATAAAAACGGATTAAAATGTAAATGAGTAACAAACTGCGATCTCTCACAGGCGAACTTTTGACTTACAAGCAATACGACGGAAAATCCTGCTCCTTAATCAATGTATTGCCCCACTCGCAACCCTTCCTCCACCGAGTTAACCGAAAACAAGCACAACGCACAACCAGAAAAAACCAGTACTTCGGGCAAAAACGACATAATAAACTTTTCCGGCATTTAATTTCAACGACATTTTACGCAACAGCTATGGCGTGGATTTCAGCACTACTTTCGATCATCATTGACGGCATGTTTCGATCAATTAAAGAAACATTTTATTACTGCTTTTGAAGCGAGATTATTAAAGAAAGGTTTCAGGATTAAAACATCCTGCGTTTTATTCCGCTAGTGCTTAAGAGGGGGGACTATAGAACAGAACAAAAGCTGAAGATTGTTGCTGGTGTCATTTTTGGAAGCATCTTGCAAATGCAAAAACAAATGCATAGTAAAGAATATAGACCAACACATACCATAAGTCAGGGACATCGGCTTTCTGTGGATAATCTTCACCAGATTTAGCGGACTTCGCATTGAAGACTACCTCAAGATTTCCTTGCGCAAACGCATCATCATCACATATAACCGAAGAAATGAGAAATTCTAAATAGTAAGCAAATTATTAAATTTATAAATCTGTGAATGCAACACTCGTTATCTATTCAGACATAAACATCCCTACTTCCTCCTCTTCTTTTAGATGTCTCTCTCCTCTCCTCTCTTCAGGAAATTTTGCACATTCATTCAGGACATATACCTTATGCTTGGTTTAGTGTTTATGTAGAATTTTCGATTTCAATTAGAACAATAAAAAAGGTTTCACTGTTTCCCACTCTAATATCAATATTTTTGGTCTGCTCACATAAATTACAGGAACTAGTTTCAATCGAGTATGTGTCTATAATATACTAACCCCCCCCCCCCCCCCCCCCCAGAATCGTTTTAACCAAGGCTTCTTTCAAATATCCTACTCTATCAGCTAAAACATTGAAAGATTGTTTCGAAACGAAATAAATCAATTCACTCTTAGATGCGGTAAGTAAAGGAAATTATTGCCTTACGGCTAAGAAATGCGTGAAAAATAAACGAACATTACGCACATCCAGCAAATATCACTAACCAAGAGAAAGAAGAACGGGTAAGGCGTTCATTGTTTTCGATGATGGGCGAGTCTAGCGTTAGCAGTTAAGACGTATTAAACGAGTGTCAATAGGTACATAGTCGAATAACCAGTATCGCAGAAAATTGAGCTCTCTATAAAATAAACAATCACCGGCAATTCTCCTAAACCGACCGAAGCGTATTACCGCACGCAACGATATTACTAAGACATAATTAGCATATCGCGACTGCGCGAACGCAATGAAAACAAACTCTTTACACATCCTCCCGTTTGCTCATCCTCCCATCATAAAAGTAGAGCATAAACATATCAAAGAGTTGTGCATCCAATTAGCGCACAAAGAATTGGCTGACGGTAAATTGCCACAGCCGTCAACTGCGCCAACAAACAAGACTTATAAACGGACCCCAACGGTTCGGCGACTGTTCAACCGTGACTTCATTCTTGAAGGTTGTGTCTCACTGTCTATGGATCGATGGTGTATCACCAGCGTAGACTGTGTCGTTCAATAATAATAGCCTAGCGTTGCTTCCTTTTAACTGCTGACGTTGAAGTTGACTTTATGCGAGAGTTGTGACACGTGCAAAGTAGATTCCCTTTTCTTTCTCGTAAACTTTTTAACGCATCAATGTTTGCTGCTGCGTGTGCGCGTGTACTCTGTCTCGTCATTATATGCTAATGTTGGGTATTTTGTTTGCGAAGCCATGCGCCGTTGTTGTCAGATTGTGCGGATGGCCGTGCATTTGTTATGTGTGTGTTCACCGTCGTTTTTTGTCTAAAATCATACTGAAGGTTTAACTACTCAAGTCAGAGGTGCGGGTTCACAAGGCAGCGCCAAGTGCGAACAAGAATTCTGTGCACGGCGGAACACGATACTGGTATTGGAAGATGAACCGTCTCAACATCACACTGGATATTACTAGGTAACCGGCGGAGGCAAAAGGTGGTCATTGGCACACGGAATGCGTCATCATCTGTAGTAGCACGCAACCCAGGTCGGTGGCGGACGGGAACCTAGTGGACGTGATCGTCCGCTCCAGCGGTGTCGGTGGATTGGTCAACGCCCATTGACGGTGGAGGCAGCTCTACGGTGGATCAGGAGCGCTCCAAATCAGCTCAAGTGTGGCTACAGCAGACATCGGAGGACGAGCAGCAGCACCGTCGACATGGAGCAACAATGAGGCAGAACTCGTTTTCAAAGAAATTTTGCCTTGGTTTGTTCATTTCACTATTGCGGGAACATTAACCTTTTTGCTGCCCTCCACACCGGTGGCCAAAACAAAGCACATAAAATTTACGCCATTACTTTATAAAACCTATCAAGAAGCAATCGCACAGCATGCTAGCAATAAATCTTTGCCGTGTTCTAGTTATGGGAGCTGATAGCGAAAACATTCACCATCGATCGAAATGTAACCGATGTTTTATTTCGCAAGAAAACGTGAAGACTTTGAAAAGTTTTATGCATGATTTTTTCGCCTCCAGCAAATTCAATTTGCAAGAAAAATTACTCGGTTACAATTTTTTATGTCTCGCCGCCGAAGGCAGAAAGGATGGCCTAAAAGCTTGAGTGTCGTGGGTATTCGCTGAGAAATCGTTCAGAAAATGAAACTTGACTGCAACGAATATACATCGTAAAGTGAAAAAAAATACTATTTTTTGATTCAGTGGATGCGAAATTTCCAAAACGTGTTATTTGCGGCCCTTAGGCGTATCAAGAGTGCAATTATTAAAACAATAGCATGTTTACATGGTGAGACCTCTCAGGTATCATAAAGTCAAAAAATAAATTAGTGTTAAGCCGCGGTAACAACGTCAGAAAGCAATGGTCGGCGGCCCTATTACGATATTGAAGAAATCAGTTGTGTTCGCATATAGGCACAAATTTTTGTTGTGACGTGAATAGTCTTTTACCTGTGTTGATAAACATTCAGCCTTTTACCTCTGTGAGTAAACATTACGAGTTTGAAACATCACACCGCTTGATACTGCATCACTCCGTTATTTGTCGGTATACGTAGTAAAAGTACGCCGAATATAGATTTTCGTTCTTATTACAGATTAATTAGTACTGCATAGAATATGACCTGCTAAGAACACATCAAAGTCCTACTCTTAGCCTCAGAAATAGGGCATGCTTCTTATCTTTTTCTCTTTCTAAAATAATGGAAAGTAACAACTCCCTAGTGAAAGAATATATCGCTGCGTGCAAAGCAAAGATCGGAAATTTAAGGCGAGCGTTTCCGAGGTGAAACCTATCCTTCCTATGCTTTTTACCAACTTTTCAGAGAAAATTCAGCGGAAAGTGGTATTTTATTCGTTAATAATTTCGCCGCTCATTAAAATTGCCTCCCATTAATGCCAATAGGAACCCTTGAATGCACTTCAGAGAAAGGAAAAAGCTTAGCTCACTGCGAGCATCAACCGATTGCAGCACTGCACAGAACTCAATACGTAAACATGTTCCTTTCCCAAATGACGGCATATGGAGAAAATAAGCTATAGAGGCCTCGGACGGCATGCATTTTTGAATAAGAAGAAAAGCAACAGAGTATAAATCATCAATCGATTATACGATTCATTCCAACGCAGCTGAAACTGCACTGCATGAAAGCCTGATTCACTTCTTTACGATCGGGGAAAAAAAGGTTCGTTTTTGTGAAAGAAATATAAATGCCCAGATTTCTTTGAAAAAGATGAGGAAAAGTTAAAAGAAACGAAGAACAGAGCACTACAAAGTGTTGGGACATATCGCTGGATGAAAAGAGCAAAAACGCGAGGTAGGTGAGGGTAAAAGGTACTCATGTGCTTGTGAGATACTTGCTCTCCATCACTGGCCTATATAAATATATTGATTAGAACAATGGAGGAATGTTTGCATAAATAACAATGCTGAAGTGTTTATGCACGTCAGCTGTTCACGTTGCATTACGCGTCACACTTCCAGCAACAATACAAAAAAATCACAAACTCTGTATAATTTAAAATCGAACGCGTACACCTTTGAGATTCTTTTATAACATCAGATTCGAAGCTCATATTATTCAACTCACTACTTGAAGTTGCTTTGGAAAGAAGTAGTAGCCAAATAAGATAGTAGGTGGAAAGTGAACGCATTCGAACATAATTACTGTTAGATGATAGTCCACAATGGTAATACTGTACAATTAATGGATTATTAAATATGTTCATGCTAGCAACTTACTCGACGCACGTATAAATAGCGGATGTCAAAGATAACAGTTCAAATTCTCAAGGTTTTCTTTCGTCGTTTATTATATGAGGGTTAAGAACTGCATGTTTTTTAAGCCTAGGAAGTGACTAGTTGATTTCACAACGATTTAATTTGCTAGGATTTGTTAGTTTTTACAATAACCTACAAGCTGTAATAATATAGGCGAATTACGGATTTCATGAAGTATACATCATATATTTTATTGCTGCAATACCTCAAAGTGTGGACAATAATGACAACTTTATATTTTATGTGCTGAACATTCAATTATAAAATCCATCTTGACTATTTTCTTTTTTTTTCATCGTTCTAACGACGACCATTTAATCGGAACATCCGTGTAACAAACGATGCATATTTGGTAAAATTCACAGCTCATTTACATACATAATATTATTTCATTGAGTAGTTATTTGAAAGGATATCGAAACTTCAATTCGAAATACAAATGAAAATTATGGAAGTTACAACAAACATTCAATGGTAACGTTTCATAAATTGAGTAAAAAAGTAACGCTGCATGTGAATTTTAGCGCTGAATGCTATTATCGTCGCCAATATGCCCTATTGAAATCTATAAATTAACGCTGCTATTAAAGATGAAACTGCCAGAACATGAAACAAAGTACTATAATAATTTCATTAGGTTAATTGCAGTCTTTCCAATCGACACTCAAATCACAATTCATTTTTACATCTCAAGTGTGACGACTTGGCTCAATATAGCGTCATATTGGTTCCCCATTAGTCAAAAGTTGCCCCACTAACTCTCCTATACAGTCGTTGAAGACAATGCGTTAGGTGACGAATTTTTTAGGGTCCACTTCGTGAAAATCTGAATTCTTTTATGTATTCTTCCCGATATTTTTCTCCTGGATTAAAAACAGGTGATCTGAGAATATCGTGCTGTAAGAAAGTTTATCTGCATCATAGCCCTACGCGCTGAAATGATCAGACATGAAACGATAGTCATTAAAGGAGAAAAAGTATGCAATTCAATCCTTTAACCAATTCTAACAAAAATCCCTCGCCACTTTTCAAATTTCTTCCTTTTTTTTTCAGTAAATGTCCTCTCCTTCACTAGATAATCACGATTCAATAAAAGCAGCTTTTCTTCTCTCCCTCCCCCCTCCCTCTTGCCTCTCTTCCTTACCACGAAGTGACCCACGCCAATGACATAAGCCAGAGACATCACTTATGGATGCAAATACTGCAAAGAATTGATGGCTTGAACAAGAATATCACTTACGTATCACTATCACTTATAGTACTGCAATCACTACCACTTAAAAATGCAGCGTCACTAGAAACGTTTTATCGTTAAGTTACAACTCCCATGCTGCAAAGTACGCACGCGTTAAAGAAGACGCTTCACTAAAGGCTACCGACAGCAGGAAACACAGTATTTAAACAACTGTGATAAGCGACTATGAAAGTAAGGTTAAAGGAAAAAGGCTCTGAGTCTTAAAAGAATGATTCAAGAGCCATAATTAAATACTCCGGCCACTGTCATGCTATCAGTGCAATTCTCTAACAGTAACAATCAAAAATAAAACCGGATAAAAAAGTCGAACGTCAAAAATAGAGAGTACAATCAAAGACATCCAGCAAAACCCGCAGAAAAAATGATGGAAATGTCAGATGACTTAAGCTTTTCATCATGAAAGCTCGCGGCTATCGAGCTGACGTTTAGATGCCGAGTGCTTCAAGATTTAGCTGGAAATCTTGACTTGACATCAAATATTTGCCCTCATGTTTGCATTGTCAAATGACGCTCTGAACACTTGATTTGCGTGCAACCATACTCCACATTGCTATGATGCGTAGAATTGCTGAGATCCTCCACAGCCGTTTCTCCCTACTTGTTTTCCTAAGTTCAGCCGTCCACAAAAAAACTGCTCTTCATAGCCATCGAATCCATAAAGAGCAGTGCATGTGGCTTACAAGTCCGCATAACTGCAACATCTTTAGGCTGCAAAAAGCAGCGAGATTTGGCGTTTTGAATCCACTCCTATAGACCATGATGCAAGAGCATCGATTTTTCTAGCGCGTGATTGCCAACCTCTACAAATGAACACTACTTTCGTATACTTTCGTATACAAATGGTGGAATATTTTAAACCGGTAAATCTTATTCAGAGTGTCTGAGTTTGATGGACTTTTGTCTGCAAAGTACGACGATCTTCCAGCATACGTGTTGGACCCCGAGCAATGGCACGAATGCAAAACATTTCGTTCCCTTCTCGGAACCGGATTCACCTTTCAGAGATTGTATTCTACAAACGGAGATCGAACAACTTCAAAGTCTCCGACTTTTCTCCATTAATTTTATATATTCGGTCGCTAAGAGGTCGGCGGTCGTTCATTTGAACAATCAATGCTGCCATAAACGGAGAGTGCAAATCGTTCGGCAGACGGCTGCATATATTATAGACGCCAAGAAAAGAGCTGAACATTTGCATGAGGAATAAAAAAGAAATAAATGCGTTTCGGAGCGCTACCGAGCAGAGGCGGAACGAAGAAGTGACCTGCCCCCAGAGAAAAAAAATTTGACGGAAATTTAACTGTTCACATATTACTTCAACCGACAGGAAGGACCACTTCCTTCCTTCCTGTTCCCATCCTCAGCATCACTCATTCTGGTTAAGGCATGCTCCCTTTCCATAATGAAAACAATACTACGACTCGGTATGTGATATTCTTGCTTTGTAACAAGGGCTACCTACAAAATCTGCTTGATCAAACCCATTTTCTACAACGTATTGCTTACCAGCCACTCGTCGATATCAACTCATCGACCGATGGAGTTTTTGATTGATCCTCCATCCGACCATCAGCTGAATCAACCGCCAGGCGGAAAATGAACCAGACTGGCTGGTTCAATCGTTCATATTTCAAAGATGATGGTTAATAGGTCCGCTATAGCAATATACCACCGCATTTAAAAAAATGGAAAAAATTTTTTTCTTAGCTGAGGAGAGAACTTTACTAAATGGAAGAAAAAGACTATAATTTCAAAGATCCCGACGAATGATGCCCTTATTATGGCACTGTCCATTTGCATTGATTAATGTGATATCGATTTCAGCAATGCACTACACCTTTACTCTATTATTCAACCATTACGACTCGATTTGTCATAGAAAATCAGCCTGTGCGCATAATATAAATTCTCTTTTTGTTCCATGGAGATCTTTACATTTGAGAGATGCCAACTGAGCTTGAGAGATTGCAACGAAAGAATTGAAAATATAATAGCCAATGTTCAAATCGACAAATTCAAATGCGGAGGTGTTAAATGACCGGTCGACGAAAAAAAAAACAGTAATCATTTCTCACAATATTACTAGCAACAAAACGGCAGCCATGCGAATGTCTACGCGACGGATTTCTTACTGAAGATAGGAATACGCATACTAGCGAGGCGAGTGAATCGACATGAATCAGACGAACTTTTAAGAAGGAGGAAAATGTGTTAAAACAGTTGAGTAGAACACGATGAGTTGACTGCCACCTAAATATGCAAAAAATAGAACACGAGGTAACTTGCTCTGGTGCACTAGCGCGCATCTCTACCAAATGCGTGAGAATTCGAATTTGCTCATCGAAACTATCAAACGAAATGGTACTATTAATAAAATATGCAATAAGTTGATCTTATCTAGTGTACAACAAAAACATTCAATTGAGCAATCTTGATGGTGCAAAAAATTATTGCAGGTTGGCGTAAATAAAGCTGTCATAAAAGCCGTAATGTTGAGGCAAATGGAATTCATCCAGAGAGAAATCCATCACAAATTGCGCTCATCAAGTGTTTTAAAAAATTCTTTTGAGGCTTTAGCCCAGAAAAGTTTGCAAAATGCAAGATATTTTACATTGAGCTTATACTGGAGACAGCAAAAAGCTGTCGATAATAAACTATGACAGGAGCTAAAATATTTACACTGCCTTTAAAGAAGACTATTATTATCTCAAAACAATCTGAGGTATTCTCTAACCACTACATTCACTAATAATTGCTATTTAATTTGATATTTACCTCAACATCTACGCAATTAAAATTATTAAACATGGAAGTGCAAATAATATTTCATTATAAGTAGCTATAAAAAACTGCAGTAATCATTTCGTGATTAAAAGTAGAGCTCATTTATTTTTCAACCAAATTCAACAAGCTAAAAATATCGATTGACTATTTTTTAAAGCCTCCACAAAAACTTTCATTCATTACTATAGTATTCTCTGATAAATTTCGAATACTTTCTAATAATTTCGTTCATGAGTACAATGCTCTCTAGTGAAAAGAGATAAAAACGGTTTATAAAGGTTGAAAAATGTTTCAACGATATGATAACTTGTAAATGTTGCTCTATCGGTTTTATATTGAGGGAGGGGCAAGAATCGAGGATATGCCCATAGGATTTGCTTAGTTGAAAGTCATTTGCTAAAAAAAACGATGCTTTATTCTTGCTCACAAATCAAATCTATATCTTGCGATAAATAGTGATGAAAATAAAAATGCACTCTTTCAGTGATGATCCAATTCCACCCCCCTCCCCTCCCTCAAAAAGCAAGACTTTTCTCAAGTCCTCTTTTGACGCAACTTGATATTGTCAGCAGTCGGTAACGCAGCTATCTCCTTGGACTTTATTCCATCCGGATTGGGTCATCACAGTGAGCTATTTGGAGAATACGCGACAGTGGCCAAGTTCGCGTCATGCACCGGATGCCGAGATTGTCATTAGGCTACATGCAGGTCAAACTGACGAATCGGAGGCTGTCGCAAGTGCGCAAGCGACGCAATTTCTTCTCGAGCAGAATATCACAAAACGAAAAAAAAGTAAGCTGTCACTTAATGAACGACGGCTATGCACTTAACAAGTGAAATAACGTTTGTTTTTGCTGCTCTTCACCAAGTTGAGACTGTTTCATTGAACGAGAGTAGATGTTGTTGAGTGCACAGTGTGATTTACATCTCTTGCAGTGTGTCATGATCTAGCACACCCTACGCAGCATCCCATTTATTCGAATTCTGGAATTATCTCCTCATTGCCCTATCGATATGTTATAGACGGAAAGGTGGCTGAAGTAGGAGAGGAGGTAATCCACTTCAGCGTTCCTCATACAGACTGGTTTAGTTGCAGAGAAAGTCAGTTTTACTCCCGCACTATTTATACTTTTCTACACTTCACGGTTTAGCTTACTAAGTTCTAACACTAACACATGATTCGAACATCCTGTTCTAATGGAAAATGGAACGATACATGTGAGTAATCTATTGGCAACTGTATTATCCAATACGGCTACATACGTCTCATACATTCTTTTGAAGTGGATGAGTCGAAATTCTCTTTTCGTAGTAGCAATTGCGAGTAAATTAACTCCTTGCTCACATCTTGTGACCAGCTGTCAGCACCTAGAATGGAAAGAAATGCCTGTGCATGATACACAAATTTATATTCCACTATTCACAGCAATAATCAACGCTTGTCTGCTAGCTGTTTTTAATTCTGCAAATGCGATCTGTTGTCAGTCAGAAAACCTCCGACTGAAAAATTACGAACGAAAACATGATAAGTGTCCTATATATAGAAGCCTCTAAAGTATGTCGCAGGGCTGCTCATAATCATAGTTCTACCTCTGAAAGATCGGCTTTGATGCAGCACAGTTATGTTCGTTCTTTTCGTTTGTTAATGCGCATACCCAAGAAAGGAATCATGTCCCCCTTCCTTACCCCTTCACCTCCAGCCCTCCTCCCATTTGATAGCACAGATGCGACCTAAAATAGTGGCTAACCAAGAGAAGCACATCCCCTGGTCAATATGAATATGTACTCACATAGGACTATGGACCCCTTTCATCACTAACACATGGTGCTACTACATTATGCATGACAGTGATATCAACCGCAGATATGTTGGGAAGTTTTCCCTCAAATGAAACATACTCCCGAGAGCTTGTTGGCGTCATTTAAAGGAAAAAGATTGCAACAATTGTTGTGCCACAGTCCCACTCTTTCACTACGCACCTACGCTTACGCAATTAGAGCACGTGTTCTGAAACATGCGACACTTCCATAGCTGAAAAAACAAAACGTTTGATAAACTCGCTTTATTTCGTTTGCTTCCGAGAGACATTCCAAAAAAAATTCTTTTGGGGAATTCCGTTCTTATTTAAAGCAATCCATCCACATCCCGAATATGGATAACTCTTCCTCCCTCCCCTCAAAAAGAAAAAAAAATTCGTGTAGAAGTATCTCATTTTTCATGGCTATTCATGTAATTTTTCCCTAAAGTTCTTTATATTCCCCTACTTCCTATCTCTTTCCAAAACTCATTTATAATCTCGTTCACAATTTGAGGCATGACACTGAATAGCGTTTAGGTATATCCTGAACGAAGAAAGTGGTGCGCATGCGCAAGCTGCACTTAATGGGTATGCATCGAACCGCTTGGAATAATAACCACTATGAGCACCAAATCATTGCAACACCAATCACAATGCCCTCAAACTGACAGCCAGGATGCCAATAGACGTCACAATCTCTTCCACAAAACACATGCAGTATGGACTATCAATGAAACGACTGATGCATAGAGGATTGAAAATTTATATTCATTTCGTGCTAAAATAATAGCTTTATTGGGGTGAACGTAGCTGTCTATCAAATTGAATACTGAAATGTGGTTGCAATCAACAACAAACTTCGAAACAAACTGAATGTGACTCAGAAGTAGTAGTAAAGGTGTGAACAATTATTACCGAAGTAATGTTCGAAAGTTTAAAGAAATAAACATGAGCTTGTAATAACACAAGAGAATTTAAGAGAACACGGTAAAAGTAAATTGAATTCTAGGGAGCAAAAAAAAAGAAATTTGTGAGAGCGGAAGGAAATAAAACAACATGAGAGGAAGGAAGTAACGAGGAGAGGAAATTAGCGACTCTGAGCGGTTAGAAAAAATAATGTAAGGGAACAACAAAAATTGCAACAGATGTTTATGAACTATGCTATTGAATTTCTAATGCTTACGAGTGGACAATTTTTTTCAGCGTTGTGAGAAACTAAGCGTTTTTGGTTTTTCTCAAGGCGATGACTTCTCCTTCGCGCCTCTCGCCTACATCACAATATTTAAAAGACGGGCATGAATCATCATATGGATGGAAAAATGACAGACCGAACTATCCCATGCTTTTTCATCAACTGCAAACACATCAGTCGCTTCATAGCAATGAGGAAACCAGTCGAACGTTCCACGAAGCGATCATTCCGGAGGCAACATAGAGCGCATCCGAGAGTGAGGCAAACAGTGGATTGAGTCGCTTGATCCGTTCTTTTTAACATTTCAATTGTCAATTTTTTTATTTGCCATCGCCCGGCGGTTAGAGTAGCGAAACTATCGACCAGTAATCTTTCACCATCAATTGAATAAACCAGCTGGATGACGGTAAATATGGGGACTCGGCTGGTCCAGCCGGTCGAATCTGGTGGAATGCCCGACATTAGTTAATTGACTGTAATGACCGATACTAATAAATTATGACATTTGAAGCAATCCTTTCTTAGAAACGCTACATCGCCACCGCAGTTTTAATTAAACACGTTTTCATTCGCTGAGTAGCTGATCTATAGCTGAGGCAATTTTATTTCTTTAAACCGACTCATTATTTTTGCCAATCATTCCCCTAGAATGTTTGTAGCGTATTTAAAGCCAAATAACGAGTATACCACCGAGGGTCTCCTGTATTTTTTCCGCCCATAGAAAAACCCAGCTGGTGGCGTCGGAAAACTGAACGACAAAATCAAGTAAGTGAGATATCGTAATCCTCGTTTCATTACAAACTCGCCTAGAATACGTTTACTTTATTCACTTAAAAAGCATTTTCTATAAACATTCCGTCAAAACCGCTTTCTAAGGAAATTCCTCACAATCCAACCACCTCAGTAAAGGAAATGCATAAAAGATTTTCAAAATCACTTATCAGAACTAAACAACTATACGCGCTTGTTGCATTGAGTGCTCAACTCTTGCAACAAAGAATGACCCTCCTTTCTCCCTTTCTCCTTTCCTCTCCAAATAGCACTTATTTTCGAAAAGGTCATTCCGCAAATTTCGAGTTTCTTCCAGAAATATCTTCCAATTAAGATGTATTACATGAGCATAGAATGATTGAATATCATATAAATGTGAAGGAAAATACCTCGAAAATTTTTGGCATTTGCGACATCATTTTCACTTAAACTTAGTGAGCTACAAAGTGTAGTCGAAAACAGTGAAGTGAAAAACTGCACGAAATCTGTGGTGACCTTTGCTCATGTGAGGGTTACAATTTAAGCACAACAATAACTCTACGCATCAGAACAACTTGCTGACCAACTGAGCTCGCTTAACGGAGTATCGCAACCACAGAATGAATATCAGGCTAGGAATTTCTATCGCATTTAACTGATAGTAACAGTGATAACAACAAAAACAATTACATTTCGCAATTTTTCGTTTCCTCGTATTACGAAGCACGATGGAAAATTGTGTTCTACCAAATTATATGCATAAATGCCATATTCGTTGAGGGGCGGTTATCAGTTCTTCCTATGGCAGTTGAAATGCCTCGTAAGCGTTTAGAGAATTTGCCTAGGAATTTGTTTTATGATACTAATAAAGTGAAATAATTGGTATTGCGCTCACCATATCAGATGGCTTTCGGCATTAATCCAAACGAGCTTCGCCCTATTCTCCAATCTGTCGACTGAAATAGCCCTTGGGGTTTCGACTTACACTTTTTGTATATTCTTCAGCTAGCGAGAACTTCCATCATTCTGAAGTTGCTGATATATCGGCAACCCCTACGGTATGCGTATTAGTGTTGCTGGATTCCCTACCCCAATCCCTCCATCGTCCTTATCTAAATTTTTGCAACCCACTCGTTCGTAAAAGAAGACTCAACGATTCGCTTTTTTTTCTGAACATATTTTCCTATTACAAATTTCTTTAGCAACAACTAGAAAATATGAAACGAAAATCAACTATGAAAAATTGTTACGAAAATAAATCTTATAAATATATATTTTAAGAGAATACAGACGATGCTTTTCAAGGATCAACATTCTTCATAATTTTACGCCCTTGCTCCACTTTCTCCTTCGTACACCTTGAGGTGGAGGGAGACGTCAACTTTCAACGTTTTCAAAAATATGCCAATATATTTCAAAGCTTTGAAGCCTAAAAATTAGTGGAGTGATAAAAACGCATCAAAGTACAACATAAGTGTAGACTTGTTGCATAATAGAGGACCAAATTGCGCTTGCACTATAACGTTTTCGCTTGAAAAGCACCGCTTCTATAAAATAGAGCGAAATTTTATTTTCGCTCAAACTCGTAGCAATTTCGCGCTTCAACCTTTTATTCGCTCTTATTTCGCGCTTTTGAATCGCCTCGTCAATTCTATTCATTGCTATTTGCTGTGACATATTAGCGAATGTATCGTCAATATATTGTTTGGGTTCAACTCCGAATGTCGTTTTTTTTGATACGCTGATGGGTGGAATAGAAAATTGCGAAGCTTTTTCATCTTAGTGATCGATAATTATCACTGATTCGCTGCAGCTAACCAATTTAAGATTCTTTCACAACAGATCAGCCGTCTTTATCTCCCTCCCTCCTCCATTCCGACTCATCTCACCTCCACCTATTCTCGACTTTTACTCCTCATTATTCAAAATTCGACTGGCATTCGCGCCAGCTAGCTGAAGACTATTGTAATAATAAAAAAGATTGTTTCATAGAAGAAGGAATGATAATAATATTACTTGTAATATTACTTCTCTCCAGAGATGCAATTGTTTTTTTCACTTTGTAACAAGCCGCAAGCTGACCTTAGCCTCTAAAGGATATGCAGCGTTTCAAACCAATATTCGAAGCTGCAGTCGGAGTTGAACTAAGTTTGATTTAAAGTTTCGGTCGACTGCTTATACGTAGCATTTTTTAGAGCTAAAAGTAAAATACAACAGACGTTGAAGATATTCTGGTAGAATTAAAAAGAGTTATTGTAAAAGCGTATTTGAAATGTGCTAAAAATGTGCGATACTAAGGATATGAAGATTAACTCGAGTCAAGTGAACTGATAATTCACTTCATTTTCATAACCTTCGTCTCCTCCTCCCACCCATTCCAATTCCATTTTCCTTCCATTTTTCAGGACCTCACCTAATTCAGATGACCAATGTTACCTCTAATTCACCTAAATGCCTACCGCTCTAATTTTCTCATCTTCCCGGATATTGCAATTTGTATAGCCAGACAACCTAAACACTTCGCCTCATCCTTCGATAGCAGCCTTCGTGATGACAGCATAAACTGACAAATCCTCGATAATAAAACTCTAGTATCTCCACCGTCGCCAATTCTGTGCTCGTCAGCAACAACATCAATATATCACCATTGATAAAAACCACCACATATATCGTATGAGAGAGGTTTCAGCATCATTCATCTATTATGAATGCCACTTCAGAAAGAAATTTTCGGATAGCTGTCTTTCCGCTCAATTTCCTCAAATAAAAGGATTTATACTAGGAGAACGATTCATTCAACGTGTGTGCAACATTCTCCTAAGAAATGCTTCTAATAAACGATACATTTCTGTGATCTAACATGCATGATTTGATAAAAAAAACAAGGAAGTATGCTAGAATAAAATACATCCAGACGTCATGCTTAGCAAGAGACTTCGTGCCGGCTTTTGTGTTAGAAGTCGAGATGTGTGACGAAAACGCTCGAAGGGAATAGCTTAAAAAATATCAATCGCAATATGTTAAAATCCTTATCGCTAATTAAATAACCGAAGAGTGAAGCCATCAATCAGCAAAAGTAAAATACAAATGTTTTTTTAGACACCATTTCAAAGTGTTTCTATACAGATGAAAATTAACCGGTTGAGCGTTATAAGTCTATAAACGAAAATAGCTTCTGGAAGTTGATATGTGATTTAAAAAAGTCGTTCAGGGATGATAAGATAGAAAGTAGCTTATGGTGCACTGCGACATGTAAAGAATATTCGTTTGACGAGCGTTCGTCATCAACAACCCGTATTACTTTCACTGAAGTGGTCCCGCTGTCACAATATACCCAGAAAACAGGTACGATCCTTTAATGAACGAATCGGAAATAACGTTATCATTATCACAGACTTAAATGAGAGTGTTGCCTCTAAATACTACGAAGGCATGTCATTTAATATGCCTCAAGCACTGAATGAAGACATAAAAGTATTGAGTGGAATGGTTTCTCTTATGGGAGAATAAATTACAGAGCAATTTTTCTTTACATGGAAAGTTTATCCGCAATAAATAATATGCATACCTCAACTTCAACTGATATCACCTCGCTTGCTCGTCTACTTTTTTAGCTATCCCTCTTCTCCGCCTCCTCCTCCCAGAGACTTCGCTTCCTTCTCCCCTTCTATTCGAACCTTGAAAAAACGGCTTCATCACTGATTCGGTTGCGAATTTGAAAGGAATCGATATATCTCACGGCGAGGAAATAAGAACAGCGATTGATGTAAGGGGTTTCAATAATAAGAGGGTTTGAGATGACGACAGATTCAGAAGGAAAGGAACAGATGGAGTGGCGTCACTTCAAGGTGAAGTTCAGCAAGGTTAATTACAGCGTAAGCATGAAACCGCTCGTAGTATCAACTAGACGACACACGGATGATTGTGGGACCACTGTTTTAGCTTCCTTATCAGATCACTGGCAATGCAATATTAACAGCGAAACATATGACTATACGTGTTTCATATGTAGCGCATGAACTTCCGACCAACAAACAGCATGTAGCAAAAAAAGCACTGAATATACGCAATTCATCGTCGACATCGACACTGATTTAAAAAACGTTGTGGATTAAAATAAAATGCATTTTCGTTCTCCGATAATTATAGCTTTAAAAAATCATCTTATGTACCATTTTGCAGGATCTACTACGTGTTTCTATTTAAGGGCTCAGCCTTCTCCTCCCTTCTTTCTCAATAAGCTCTCAACGCAGAATGCATTGGCACATCGGAACACCATAAACGTTATAAACTCGAAAACTGAAATCAGTGGAATACATCATGTTTCTGCATAACTATATAAAATACAGGCGTTCGAGGAAATTTCAATGCAATTTTTTCGAAAAGTTTTGATAAGTGAAGAGTGAGGATCATATAATTGCGCAATAACTTAACATGAAGAGTCATCAATCTTTTGAAGCTGTTTTCAATAGTTACATTACTCGTAGATCAGTAACACGAGTCTCGAAAAAAATTTAAAAAACGTTTTTCATCATGCACCTAATGTAACAGTGATATGAAATAAATCAACTGTCGTAAGTGATGGTGAGGGATGATGGTTCATCGATATATGTTGCTTAGAGGTACGTCTGCCGGCGTCCTCTCAAATTTTGATGTCTAGCACGTTGTTCTCGCAACGCTTCAACCAACGGTGCTGAAATTATGATTAGGTTTTGCCTTTACTATCGAAAACTTCTTCAGACATGACGAATTTTTAGAAAATCCTCCACCGCCGTTCACCTAGTAATGAAATTTTTGAGCCCAGCAACCTGCTTTCGCTCTTTCCATTCCTAGAACGAAAATAAAAGTGTTTGAATACTTCGTGGTGAAATCTGCCGACCGATATCAAACGAGAGATGGAAGTTTGAACTACTGTCGTATTTTTGGTGAATTAAGCCACAGTTAGCCTTCGACCGTAATTTATAACTTAATGAATTTTTTGAGGAAAATTGCTGAAAGCATTGAAAATTTCACATTTCAGTTGTTTTTTTAAATCAAAGATCAGCCTTTAATTCTCTTCACGGAGTATTTTATGCCTGATTTTGGCTCAACTGCTCAAAAGCCCGAAATCTACGATTGCCCGTTCCTTATCCTCCCTTCCTCCCCTTCAGTCCTCCAAACTCTCAATTTATAGGGATGGCAATTGGTTGACTGCGTGAATATTTACTTGAATCGTTACAAATAAATGTCTCTTCATATCACTACCACTCCCGCTTAGTCGAAGTTTTGAGGCAGCGTGAAGGTGAGGGCTTAGGCTCCTCTCCTGCCCATCGGATACTGACGAGTCGATTCATCGTTGTTCCATGCTACTTGCTCCACCGCCCGCGTCCCGATGAGACTACTGGTCGGAATGACTAGGCAGGACAAAGCCGAAGAGTTTGCTTGGAGCCCTCTTAAAACCGACCGCGCACTAATCAAAACTAAACGATGAATGGCATGGAACTCGCCAAAATTGTTCTCTTAAGCAAAGAAACGTTTTGAGTAAAATAATCACTGCAATGAAATGTAATCCAAAAGGCTGACAAATAATTTTTTTCTATTTCTCTCCCCACAGAAATTAAAGAAGGCACTTTTTCCAAACTAATCGACGAATACGAAGCGCATTAAGTGGCCAATCCATTTTTTTATTGCTGGCCTAAAATCCAAGAGTTTTGAGATTGTTTTTGGGATTCATTCGAGTAAAAGTTTTTCTTTTTTGATATGCATTATGGAGTCGTGGCGCTTATTTTTCTAATCGATGGGAAAAACTGCACCCATCAATTACACAGTATGCATATGGAAAATATAGCATTCATTGAAGAGAATGACGACCACCAATGAGATAGAAAGAGTAAAAGAGAGAAAAAAAATAGGGATGAAAAGTATAATTCATTCTCAAGGTTGAATACAAATGAGAAGCGTTCCTAGTGCTTGTTATTGATGCATAATTATCGACCTTGATACGATCAGGGTGAATTCAACTGCAGCGCCGTTTAGCGTCATTAACTCCTAGCAAGAGTAATTACGCCCCAATTATTATGAATAAAGAAGTGATTTCAAGTCATTTCTATATGCGATATTTTAAATTCAAAGCAAACAATTACTACAGCATTTCCAATATGAAACTTAAGTAATCCAACAACACCGAACAGTTTCATAGTTTCATCGATGTTTAAAGGGTGTGAAAGAAGCAGAAAAGGATAATGCATTGATAAACGAACTTCGATGCATACTCAAGTTGTTATGACTGCATTCCAAAACAGCAGCACTATGATCGATAGCTTCCACGGAGGATAACCGCTGCGCCGTTTGTTATTGTGAAATTTCACATAATATTTTTCTTACCCAACACCATGCACGGAATACTCGACACCGCACATATCGAATATAGTCCCACTCATCGAAATTTTCCTCTATTCAGAGAATCTTCTAAATCACACTTAACGCTGAGCTGTATTATTCAGTCCATAAGATCACGATCCTCAAAAACTTTCCACCAGCAGCTAACATCAACTGTTGCTAATACCAATCTTTCAGTTTTCTGCTTTCTTTATGACTTGAAGTAAAACTAGTGAGAAATTCCAATTTTCCACTTTCCTCATTCGCAGTTCAAGAAGTTCGGACTCTTCGCTTGTATCAACTATCTGTCGCGGTTTCTATACAATCGCATTGCTAACTTCTCGGCTTTTTCAGACACCATAAAGGTTTGATTTTATTGTTCTTACTCATATCCAATAAAGAAAAGAAACAACCGCAATGGGAGAAAATAATTCATAGAGTCACATTTATTGTACTCAAAATATTATTATAATTCGCAGTGCATCTAATATGAGAAAGATTCATCACAAGATTAAGATTTTACAAGGGAAATTCTTCAGCAGTAATGATGTAATTGGTTGATGTTTAACTCGAAAATATTCAATTCGAACAATACGATCTCAACTAATCTCCGACTATCGTCATTAGTGATCGAAAGGAAAGAAATTCATAAAACGATCGTTAATTTTCACTCGAATTTAATTTAGTTTACCTCACCTATCTAATGCGAGGAAGGATGGAAGATACCTATCGCAACATTTGCATTAAACTCGATGGCATTCGATGTGAATGTTTAAATGAAATAAATATGAAAGTGGTACGGAACCATTGGCTATCCTATATTTAGCTATTGGACGTTATTTTAATAGCACCGAGAACTGAAAATGAAGAGCAATTAAGTAAACGATGGGTTGTTTAGCGTCGTATAAAATATGCAAATTTATCTGCATCTCGGACGACTGAGGTAGTTCGCCGAATGCAGTGTTTATTGAAAAAGCATAATCGATTGCAGAGGGGGAGGTAGTTGAGAGGAACTTGAATGTTTGAATAAACCACTATGCAAACTAAGAGAGAGACGAACACATAAACAAGGACATACGAACGAACACTTGCAGCTCTTATATGGACTGCTTGAATACTGAAAGATTTTTTGCACTTTCTGAATCACCCATCTATAATTGAGAGGATATTGATGAAATTGTGGAAGAGTGTTGCGAAAGAGTATTTCACATATCTTTCCCTCTTTTTGTTCAAAGAATGGATGCAGCACTGATGAAATAGTTGCGAGGAATGGGGACAACTTGATGGGTGTCATTGATGAAAAATACGTTGATTATCGCTCTGTTTAGTCGAAATTCTTGCGGTATAAAATATTCGCAGTGGAATGTGCAGTTATCACAAATTTCTAGCTGCCATAAAACATGAATATTTACGGCGTCAATTTTGTTCAGTGATCAATGAAAGTATCACTCGTAGAGCGCTTAAAAAACAACGATTATCACCTGAGTCTGAAGCAGCTAGAAGGAACTGAGATGTTAACTAGGCATGAATTTTTTTTTTTTTTTGAAAGAAATGAATGCTGGTCTCGACGAAGAATGTCGCTGCCAATGAAAAAGGCTGGGAAATTTTCTGAGGGAAAAGTTTTTACAGCATAGGGTTTTCTATAGTTGCTTAATTAAAGTAGTTATAAACCGTAAATGCATATTGAGATATGTAACTTCGAAGTGAGGATATGTTCAGTGACATAACAATGTCAGACATCTGTTCATTTCAAGTCCATTCATTTACATTTCGAACTTTCTATGCGATAAGAACGTAATAAATGTACCACCTGGAATTAATTTCAGACCAGTTGATGAATACAGGTAATGATGGAATGACGAGAGCAGCAGCAACGGAAGCAAATAAATATAATTGATCTTAAGATAAAAATAACTCCTAAAAAAGAACCGACAGTGAACGGCCAAAAAAGGGTCGCTCCGCTGTTAACAGTGACGCGTAAACGGCAATGGCGCCAGCCATTTCCGAACATAAACAGTCACGCGAACAGGAGGGGGCGGATCCACAAAGCATTCTTGTGCGTAATGAAAAGCGGAAGAGGCGGCTCTTGCCGACTTGATCTCCCCAAGAACATCTCTCTCCGAAACCGCTGTTTGTGCAAAGAACGCTAAGAGGCCCTCAAAGGAGATTTCTTGTGCATTTACAAATGTGAAAGCTTGAGTATACTGCAACTTTATTTTATATTATAAAAGATGATTGTTGCAGCTTTTAGCAGCTTCTCTTTTCAGTTGCTAATACAATTGACATCAGTATCATCTTCACGAATGGTTATTTCGCATGAATTTTGCATATTTACTTTGTATACGACTGATCGATATATTTGGATACGATTGGTCATTGCCCATGCCGGTCATTGGAGGAAGCAATTAGTGAAACGATCATTTGAAGCAAAATGCATAAATAATATCCTTGACAAATTTGCACAAACTCGGAAATTGATAACAAGATATAAACTGTCCATTATGCACATCAAAAAACAATTCAAAGGATATCAACGAGTTCACATCGAGCCAAACATAAGTGAAAAAAGCGAAGCGGGTCTACTCGCATGTGAGGAAGGTGCCAGTACGCTCCACTGGTGCACAAGGAATTAAATGAACGTCAACGTGGAATATATCAATAAATCTTTCTAACTGTTGAATTATCAAGCATATTTAAATATCAGCAAAACTTCTTCAGCAGTTTTCATGTTAACCTGAACAAATTTAACGAGTTGGATCGAGCAAATAACATCGATATGTTTGTGTGGAATAGGAGCAGATTACAGCGCAGAAGAGGCGGCTGGATATTCTCACTTGTCATCTACACAAGCACTACATGGAAATAACACATTTGCTGTTTGGCACGACAAGAAAGTGGATAGAATTCAGCTCGTTTATCGTGTCAAGGAAAGTTGGCACATTGCTCTGAAAGAGATGATTCGGTTGCCTACGCTTCCCATCACCTGCAAATATTTATCCTATGCAATTAACCGCCCTGAAGTTGACGTTTGATATGTTAATGCAACAGAGTTGGACTAAGCATTAACAAGCATATATTTGCAGTTAAGGTGATGGGATATATTTAAATCGAGGAGTGTATTCATCCAAGAGCCAAGCCGGCACTATTCATAATCGATGCAGCGCAAGCAGGACGTAAGGGAAGAGGGGGGAAGTTATAGGGAACGAGGTAGGTATGTCAACGAATCTACGTTGTTGTTTTTTTCAAAGTTGGGCGAATTCATGAAGAAATGTTTCTTGGTTAGTTAGTTTAAGCGTTTCAGTTTGTGAGTTTCAACCTGTGAGGAGCTTGTTTCAGAAAACGTTCAAAACAGGAATAAGATGGTTTGCAAACTGTGAGGAGTCTAATCTCTGTGGTAGGTTTACTTCCTATAAAAGTTGCTTTCACACGAATGTGCTGTCAAATGCATGTGGTGAACATTCTGAATACATGCAGTTCACTAAGAGCGTGTAAGCACTTATCCAAACGTACATATGTAAATATTTACTAACCGATCGACTCTAGAAACATATTCTTTGCAAAATGGTGAAAACATTTATTGCACTCGCTTAAAAACTAAGCCAAAATAATATGGAATTGTGTTGAGAGAAGGACGCAAGTCAAAGAAATTTGTCCTTCAAAGATTTTTTTCTCTATAAGAAATTTAAATCTAATGATTTTCTCTCAACGAATTAATCCCTTTCCGTTGAGAGGTGCTTACGGCATGCTAGGAATCTATGCGAAAAGAGGTGATCCGTAAATGGGGCAATATGAAAGAATTCGGCTTCTACTATAAGTCAAGCTGTATTCTCGCTTGAAGACGCTAGCAGCCGGCGATGCACGAATCAAGCGAGTGGCATCGTAGAGGATAAATAGCATGTCATGAGCATCCTTCTCAAGGGGATAGTAGGAGTTTTTCCGTTGGAATGTTTACGAAAGATATGGCAACTAGATGCCGATTAAATATCGCCCAAATAAAGTGTGTCATCGGAAGCAGCGTGGGAGTGAAAGCTAAAAGCAAGAATCTTACTATCTGCAATTCAAGTGAACGATAGATATAATCGTTTATCTTTATGAGATGATGCAATCAGCTATGAAATATTGTTATATTTAAAGGAACTTCACCACATTATAAAGAGGGCAACAAATAGCACAACGTTTTTGCGACGCATCGTAAGCTCCACAACAATAATAAAATATTATGCTAGTTGCTTAACATTGGCTAATACTCCGTAATAATGTTTAGGGTGCTTATAGCATAATGTGGAGATGCAGACCTTAGTTGAACACTTTTAAGAAAAAGTGCAATCTAAGTTTCCGAACGAAAGCTATACAAAATGGAATATTTGTAAAATATAACATAGAAGAAGCTTTAAACCATAAAGAAAAGTGATAGCTTCAATTCATCGCCATTATGGTTATCCAGTCAGTTAGCAATGAGTTATTTTAATGACTAGAATTGCTCAACGTCACATTCTACCGGTGCAATTTGCATAAATTTGGTTTTTTTTTAAAACACTCAATATAGCTGACAAAATTCAGCAGGTTGAGTCATAACGGCGAATTTAGAGAGAGGAAGGAGTAGAATGCGGTAGAGCAGCGCGTCAGAGGTGAAATGCAAAGCAGGCAATTTCATAACGTGCACTTCCATACACGATGATCATGAAACAAGTTTTCACAGGTGTCACCGCTATGCGACCATTGATCTGCCAACTTGTCGCCGCTCATTGCGACAACCCGGCTGAGAATTTCAATATTTACTGCCTATAGAGTTTTATTTATGTGAATATGAATAAATATTTCAATTGGTGCAAAGAAAACTACTCATGACCGGACGCATTCCACTTCCGCAGTGGAACTAATCCGTTTAAGTGAAGAAGCTGTTTTTCTTTTATTTCATAAAAATTCACCCTTTTCAACATATCCCTTCCTCAAAAATTTCCCAGCAAGTTTACAGTCGTAACGAATTCTCACTGGTAGAGGAAAGGTGATCAATGAAGTAAATTCTACGTTCACACAAGTGCGCAATTATATTTATTGTAATAAGAGAAAAGGGGACGAAATGTGATGAGAGTTGGATCGAAGTGAGAATGTGTCATTGTGCACGCATCGATGGATGAAAACTGCTGACAAGACATTTTTCGTGATTTGCAATTTTTAGTGCTCTCATTAATGCTTTTTGCCTCTCATTAACGTCAGAAGCATATCGCATATTCATCGATATATATATGGACTTCCTTTTCAACATACATTAGCCTCTATTTAATGTGTCGCATTATTGTCGCATTATATGCGCTATTTTGAGTAGACTTCACTTTGAAAAACTGAACTGCGCCGTACTCTACCTTCAAGCTAAAGTTTGCATGGTACCACATCTGCGGAATTTTTTTCATACGGCACTATACTCTTCAAAAATCTTTGATAGTATAAACCTAATGATTTCTCAAATAAGCAGTTTTTTCGCAGCGAATATGCTCGTCGAGCACTTAAGTATGAGAAAACACTTCTGCGAGGTCGAACTCGTCTGGCATCTTAGTCGAACACCTGACAAATAAACATTTTAAATATTTCATTAGGAATTGCAAGCCTAGTCATTCGATTTCTGCTTTTCTGACGCTCAATAGAAGACTAAAAAATAAACACTCAAATTGTATGCAATATGATTGATAAAATTCCATTCTATTTTATGAAGTTGTTGTGCGTTTCATATAGTAATAGGCCGATATGCTTCACTCTCAAATAGAATCTCGGAAAATATTTCAATTTTTTCAGTTGTTCTTCTCTTTTATTACCAAATACTTCCGAAGTGGGAATTAGCGTGATGAAAGGACTCTTAGTATCGATATGTGTCTTTATATACGCATCGATGGATGGAAATAAATTCTCATAGTTCTTATATATGCTACTTCTATAACACATTTATTATCTAAATATCCATATTGATAAATAATTTTTGGCGGCAAAAATAATTCATGCAAAAAAAAAACGGTGAAATAATGATCGAAAAATGAGACGTTGGAAAGCAGTTAAGGCGCTGCACTTGAGTTGCTAGAATTGCAGATGGTGGATAATAAATGATGAAAAATTGAGATAAATCTCCTGCGTTCTTGTTATTATAGCTCCCTATCTTAAGGTCCATAAGACGATGAATAAGTGCTCATTCCGCTCACTTATTTATTTCTCAGATAATATGGAAAAGAGATGTTTTGCCGAATTTGAACTTTTTTTTTGCATTCAGCAAATTTATTAATTCAGTAAATAAATAATTCTAGTCAAGAATATTAGTTATATTTGCTGAATTTTGTGCAATTCTGAGGCGAATAAAATAAAAGCGATGAGCTGCAATAGGGGACTTAGTAACTAAAATGGTGAGCAGTGAGGTTTATTTCATGGAGTTCGCCTCAGAACTGTCGATAACTCGTTGAAAAAAGCTGTCAATAATTGAATAAGAATGCGCTAATGTAAATCCATTTCCAAGACCGCCACAAACGGGAAATATTTAATTGATTTATAGTGTTTATAGCGTCAAAAAAAAGATTTCTCCTCGAAGCAGGCGTCGATGCTCAACCTTAGTCATTAGTACAAATGATATTCAAATTTTTTTCTACTTGCAATACTTCGTGCTCAAAATAGTTGTCGTTATCGTTCTTTCTTCACAAATTTATATTAATTCTATTCTCCAGTTTTATACGGAAGAACAACATATAAAAATTATCTTCTGATCAATGATTTTCTTCGGCTTTATAAACTTATTCGATGATGAGTAATGAGCCACTAGCAAAGGGCCGATTTGTTTGAGTAACGGATTCTCTATCATACTTTCATAACACAAGATGAGTGATCATAATTAGAAAAGAAGAGATGGAATTGCACATTAGAGAAAGCGATACAGCACACATCAATCCTTTAATGCTTATTTGTATGGAAGCAAAAATATGTCTATGAGTTTTGTTTGAAGAGGAAAGCGTTTTTGAAAGGATTATTTGAATTATTTGCTAATTATTTGCTAATAGTGTTATGCCAAAGATTACATCTAGGACCTTTCGAACGCCTTTGCGTCATTAAAATGCACTTGTCAAAGAATGAGATCAATGAATGCCGATAGAGTTTCGAAAGTGTAAAGAACATTGTAAAAATATTGCAACTGTGTATTATTCATCTTTGCCATTGAAAAATTGCTAAAAATTCCGCTTATTTCCTATACGCAAATAATTTTTGAAATTTTTATTGCCATTTTAAGGCAATATCAGCGGAAGCAATTGAAAACGATTTTCGAGATTTTCGTTAAAATTGCATTTCTCTCTCGTACGAATTCATCAGTTTGGATGCTACGTTTCACATCTCTTCTAAAATTCAACATTTTTAGCATTTCAACACTCAATGCAATATCGCAATATTAGTTTGCTGTTGCGAAAGTTGATAATCCTATCAAAAAAAAAAAAAAAAAACGAGCATTTCGACGTCTAACAGTGAACAGGATTCGTAAAGATTGATGAGAAAAGAAAACTGCCTTCATGGAAAATTACCGCATTCATCGACAACGAAAAACGCATGGCATTTTATATAATCTTGTATAATCTGCAATGTCACGAGGAAAATAAACGGTAAATATATAGGGCACGAAAGAGGTATAAGACAACTACGTATGTCCGTCATATGATATACGCATATATCTTACGTATGATGCACTATGTCATTCCTGTGCGCCCAACGGCTTCCTTCTATTTCACATGAGAAACATAAGATAACAAGGATTCGCAAGGCTTATCATGGAGATGATTTTGTGCTAGCATCACCATATGACCGCCTTTGAATTCGAAGGCACATGACATATACATACTTAATCATTGTTTTCTTTCAATAGCTCAGCTACGTATGACAAACTAGCCTTACATTCCTGTTTGCTCTCAATTAGCGGACCTTCTCTTGCATTCGAGGAAAATGCCATAGTTTATATTTAAGCGAATGCACCAGTTCGAATTTGCGGTGTTTAGATGGCGAATTTTTTTCTCGGAAGCAGAGATTTCAAATTCCCCACAATTTACGTCGTTGTGATGATCGTTTCCGCGCGCTATTTTCATGTTCTTCGTATAGAGTTTTTTCTTGCACTCTCGCTATTAGCTATTGATTGTGGATGTTGTTTTTCATTGCTTTCCTTTGTTGTTTTTCGTTGCTTGCTTTGTAATTCGCATTTATTCTTATTTGCATGCTTTTTTTGCACTAAATGAAAAAATAAGGTGAAATTTTTGAAGAACGAAGCACGCCAATGTGAGTAAAAAGCAGTGCGCGGCGAAATTCGAAAAATATCGGGGACAATGACTAATACCTGCTGTTGGTTGCCTATATATTGCGCTTTTTTTTCAGAAACAGACAGACTCGACAGCGTTTTTTGGGAAGAAAGAAGAAAAAAAGCATCCTTTACAACAACCCTCACAATTTCGAGAATCTGTGGAATGAAGACCTGGATTTTTAACTCAGGTAGGCGAATTTTCTCGGCTTTTAGCGAAAGGCCAACTGATACGCTCACAATAAGCTAAAAAAAAGGATGCTCTTACAACAAAGAGGACAAGTAATCGATAAAAATATATTCCATCTGAGCGCATAGTAAGGGCAATGGATTTACTACTTTCTACCATATAATATACAATTCCGCTAGAGGACACCTTACTTACTTATAGGTCGCAATAACACATTTCTTTGATATGCGTTTCATTCTCTATGAACATGAACTTGGATAAAATTTATTGAGTTGAATCATTTGTTACGTTTGATATATAGTTGAGTCTTACGGTAACCAGGTCTCACCGCATCATTTTCCAAGTGCTGTTTTTTGGTAACATTGTGAAGCAAGCATCGCTTCATAAAAATGTTAGCTGGTGTACTAAAAGCATGGAATTATTACTTGTTTGGTTAGTTTTTTTCGATTCAATTAGATTTTGAGCGTTTGAGGCGATTTACAATCATAAATGCAATTTTATTTTCTATGCCTGTTTGAGGAGAAATATGAATGAAATAAGTCACTGATATACAACATTGCATCATGCCGCAGTTGGCATAATACTATTGCAAAGAAGGCAGCGACAAACTTAAAATGAATGTCTTTCCAATTTTTTGCTTTCTAAATGAAACGACTACTAGAAGATGGTTGAACGGTGACTTTCATAAGGGCCATCTGGAAAGAAACGAAATTTGCAACGAAACTCTCAATTATTCTCATTGATATTCCCATACATTGTGCAATCGAAAGTACGGTGAATTTCATACCAAAATATCTGCAGAAATTTGGATATTAGTGAGAGTAAATGACAACTCTGTCGCATTGCATTATTTTCTTCTGACAAGAAAAACTAATAAAAACTTCTATCATGTGATGTATGGGCGATCACGATGTGCACTCTTAGCATAGTCATGGTTTATGATCTCTTCACTGACGTGCCCCATCGAGTGCTCTTAAGCTAGCATTCATCGATTGTAGCGGCGATTCTTGCAATAAAAATTCGGCAACTCTCAATTAAATCTTTCGGAAAGGAGGATCTAGTCGCAAAACTCGTTCCCTACTGTTGGGAAAAGATTTTTTAACAGCTCTATCTTCTGAATTCATCTCAAATTTCCATGAAAGCTTGCCAGACAAAAGCTCTTACCGTGAAATATTACTATTGAAGTGACAAAACACTCAACTAAAAAGTGGGTGATTTATGAAAATGGCATTTCGGATCAAAAACGCCTAAAATGTTAAATACATTCATGATGATAACGAAAATATTCATTCGATTTCGAAACCCGAGCAATATGTTTGTGTTAAACAGGTTCAGCATTATAGCTACTAGTACGATTGGAAGAGAAGATTGTTCGTGAGTTGAAGATCGAAGAAAATGGAATGAATATGCAGAAGAGTAATGAAAATTTGCGTCTATGATGAGTTTCACAACAGCAATCGATTGCTGACATACTTCGACGAACATGCATCAAAAAGAGGTGCTTCGGAGTGCTAGGAGATTCTCGTAAAAAAATCTAAGCGGAAAAAAACTAAGCTTATTGGCCACATTTGTGAAGCGACTCTTGCATGAAGCCATTGCCTTAGCCAATCACCACACTGAGTGCTTCACTGGATACGATTTCCTTCTTTTTATGGAGTCTTACAAATTTGCATTCACAACGTATATTATAACAATGTTGCCTATGTAGTCTCCTTGTTCCTTTCATAGTTCTACTGAAAAATGCCTTAAGTTAGGACTGACCCACTCAGTTTCGAGGGAGTCATAAAAATAATAGGCATTTGTTTGTGGCTAAAGATTTGCATGCATTCTTCAAATTTCGCTGTTAGCGAGACCCGAAAAAGCTTTTTTTTTGCTGCACATTCTCTCTAAAAGCTCTGCATATTAAATTCTTTCTCGCTCACATGACCGCCTCATACTTTTTCCTTTTCTCCTACTTCCTTAACATTACGCGCACTTCTAGTTCCGTCGTTCCAAAAATCTGGAAATAATGCAAATTCCTTCTAGATTATAGGTCAGTCGCACAAAAAAAAAGAAATATTATGAGTTCTAAAGCCTATTCTGCATTGAAGCGCACATACGTCAAGCAGCACGAAAAACCGTTATGGTTGTGCTTATTAGTGTCGATGAACTGTTGAAAGAAATGAGCACAGCCAAACATTTCTATCCATTAGTCAGCAATCCTTAACATAAAAAAGAAATGAAAAATGATGCCTTAAGCGATATATATTACGGCAACCGCTGTCATGAGAATGACCAATTTCATAAATTATCAAAAAATATTGCAGCAATGTGTTTACACTTCAAACGATTCGATCAGCACTAATGGTTTTTTCCGACCTTAAAGTGTAAGCCGACCTTTTTATTGTGCGCTTTAATTATGCAAATTTTTGGTTGGCTAACTCAAACTCGATAGATCAATCTGAAAGTTGGTAGAGCAGACCTGCTCTCGAAAGATGTACAAGAAGCGTATAGCTATCAAATTGCATGGTAATATCCTTAATGGTTCCTAAATTAAAGGCGTAAGGTAACCATTCGTTGCGCACATAAAAAGTAAAAGGTGTACTCAGAAGTGATATTGCAACAATGCGCTTGACAAATGGCCATTTACAACAACGTATAAAACGGATCTAAATTCTACTATAAATCTAGCTTTAGTAATTGTCTTGTAGTTTTGAGCGTTGCGTCGTCACTTAGGCGCAAAATACTGCTAATAACGTAGGACAAATGAAGCTCAGCAGCTGAGATGGAAGAACAGTCTGAGCGCAGAATCGCAAATATTGGTAATGCAACATAGCAGTTGCTGCCTAAATAATGAATATTCACGCTCAAATCTTGTTCGATGCCACTCTAGCTTCAATATTACAATATTAAGCATAATAAGGGGAGTTCTATGAGACTTGTTGATAGCAACACAAATTGGTCGGCTCAAAAGACATTGAAGTATATTTAATATTGCGTCCTCAGTGGGAACGATAAACGAAAACGGTACCTCGGAGAAATACTGAGCAGTGAGGTAGGTATAAGAATGGTATCTGTTCCTACAACACCGCAACTGTATATGTGATAGCTAGGTTGAAATCAATACTGTCAGCATTACTTACTTATTAGAAGACTAGACACTTATTCCAATCTATAGGTTTTTCAAAGTGGACGTCGCATCTAAATAAGCCTGCAAAATTGAAATGACGAGATTGCTCCCATACACATCTACATTACCCTAAAATATATTAAAGTTGGTAGTGCAAGTTAAGAACTCTCATAGCTTTTTTCTATTGTTATGTCGCAAAACTGAAGATTGAATCGGAGTGTGCGCTGTTTTGCCATGAAAAAGAAGGATAAAATGGGCCAACAAAGACAGGCTAACGAGGCATTGTGCAAATTTTCGCTAATGTGCTCGAGCAAATTACCCGCATGAAATAAGCAAATTTGGTGGACGAATTCGATAGTTAACTGAAAAAGAGCTTCTATCGCACAGAAACACGTATACGTTCTTTCTTAGTTGATACTTGCCAGAAACAAATTGCAACACTTAGAAAATATCGCTTCAAGCTGCAAACAAAAGGATGAAAATTTAACGAAAGAGGAGAATGACAGTGCGCGAAGACGATGAGCGGAATTAAGAACGAGCAAAAAAATCTCTATCAATCCTCTCCTCCAGTTCACATTAGGAAGAGAATTCAGCTGAACTGAATTTATGAAACGTCTAGTTCCTATGAAATCTCTAGACGATGAGCGATCGCAAATGAAAGTTTCTCGAGGATCAAGTGAAATCTGCTGTAGTTCTCTCATTAAAAGAATGATAACCATGCTATCAACTATGAAGCATTCAGTCTGCGAACCATATTTTACATGGTAACGACTAAATCACATCTGTGTTAAATTTTATTGTTAGAAAGTGCTTTGTTCGTTTGCGAATATTTTCGCAAATGGGACGCTCAGTTCTCTGGTGAACAGCCATATACCCATCAACATATGCAACCTGCCTTCGAAATTTAATATGAATTTCGCAATTTTAACTTGCTTGTAAGGATAAGCTAAATACATTCTAAGGGACAGTTCTGAGTTTTTCAAGCCTGGTAACTTCCTATCATGTGCGAATGGTCGTAGTGACCAGGTACACTCGCAGTTGTCTTGAGTGAAAAACCAAATAATGAAAGAGGTTGGGACAAAGAGCAAGAGTGGAAAAAAGAAATAGATTCTGCTGGATAGCAAGACATTAAATGAACATGTGACTATATGTAAATGAATTTTTAAGTTCGCATGCAAATTTTCGCTTGCATCTTCGAGAAATGAGTAGAAATCTGCACCTATTTATTTGCAAAGTTATTGACAGCAAATGCTATTCTTTTGCAATAGCACTGCTTTTTGCAGTAGTACTGCATTACACCAAGGCATTTTTTTAAGTAATGAAATTTTAAAATATATGTGAAATCAGTGATGAAGCTACTGCTAATTTAAAACTTTGCCAGCAAGTTTTAGTTTTAATATCTAATTGTGGAGATGATCAATTAATCGTCAAATACAAACTGAGTTTACTGCATAAGTGAAACGCCTATAAATCAAAAATTGCAAATAACGCATCAAAAGAAACAAGAGATATAGTGAAGCCTAGTGAAAGACGTCTAAGTGGTATGATGGTGGCGCGATGAAGCGTTCGTTTTGTCAATATTGGCGTTTTGCTTTTGAGAATCTGCTTCACTCTTCTAACTGCTTCCCTTTTGCATAGTGAATTCCGCTTCTTTCCATGTTGAAAAAAATGCTAAATGCTAATAAAACCGTTATGAATATTAGTGCGCTAATTCAAACAAACCGACTGCGTTCTACAGATCAAAAAATCGATTTGCTTTGTTCCTCGTAATAAAGTTGCTTACTGATATCGCGCCAATATTATATGATCACAGAAATATGCTGTTAAACCTCCGATTCAGCAGAAAGAAGTTAGAATAATGAAACGAATGCATTATTGCGACATAACTTTTTGTGATACTCAACATATGACATGAATGCTGAAAATATGACAACTAAACATAAGATTAGTTTCCTTGGAATGAAAAGTCGGAGATGGATTTGTCCACGAAAACAACTCTGAGCAACACACCAATAAAAGTCAATTTTGAAGTCATGTTTCTATGCAGACCTCAATTTACTCTCAACATTAAAATTCTCGAAATTGGAGTACGCAAAAGAATGAAGTGTCCAATTTTTGTTTCCATTATTATGGCCGATATGCGTGCAAAATCGAGTAAACTGAACCACAACGAAATGCTCCTAAACGCTTTACCATTTCAAAGCACTATTAGCGAAATACGAGGAGATTTTTATTGAATTATATCGTCAATGTCGTTCTCGTATGAGTTTGTTGTTTGATGGAATCGATCGATGCATTTCGATTTGATTCTCTTTCACGTTGCGAAAAAAAACAACCTGACGAGGATTTCTTTACTCTCTAGTTGTTATATTTATTCTTGAATAGGTTTACAATCTCTATATGTGGCGAAAAAAAACTGAATAGAGTGGTGAAAAGAACTGACTTTGAGCTTTCCTATTATACATTCAGTACTTCCTATCACCATTCAATAATCTCAACAAATTCATTAATTATTGGTGAACGCACCAAAAGGAGAATTTGAAGACATATTAACGTTTACAAGTTAACATCAAAACTCAGTGATCGAGTAAATTCTAGCCAAATGTCATCATGCAATTCTGCTCGCATATATGCAAATGAAATGACTAAGCATGGAAACAAATTGTGCACGAATCAGTCCTCGCAAAGCAGGCAATATTTCGAAATGCTCTAACGAATTTGGAAGTGAGCTCATATAACGATCACTTTTTTGTGGAGAATAATTACTGTAATAATGATATACACATTGACAATTATGGCACTATTGCATTTAACGATTCACGAGGCAGGTTAAAAACGTTTCCTCCTTAACAATATCTACTTATATACCACTAAATGGCATCTACTCGTTATGAATCAAATGAGTTGAACGAAAAGCCATTAATAGTAACAGACGTAGCATACGAACAACAAACCAAGTCAGCTGAACACTAAATCAAAAAGATCGGCATGATTTGCGATTTTTGCAGTTAAGCTCACCAGGCCAACCGGTTTCATATATTAGATGCAAGAAAGTACACTCAGTAATGCATTCGCATTTTGATCGCTACAACCGTTTACTTGAACTTAGAAAGAAGCGTTCTTCTCCAAGCAGATAAATTCAAAAGAGCAATCCGCATCGCCGCAAAATGTTTGCAGCTTCTAAACGGATTTCGAAGCATTCAACTTTATTCGTTCAAATGAAACAAGTTGGAGTTGTGCATATGCGCTCGTTCTAGAACGCAGATTTCAGTTCTTCAAGTTTGTTCTCCTATTGCAGCATTAAGGATTTCTAAAATTTCCAAAAAGTGCACGAATCGAGCCTACTGACATGTAAGTATATTGATACTTCTTGTTTTAGAGCTCTAACAACTGTGAAAAATAAAGGTAATAAAGATTGCGATCGAATGGGATGAAGCTCACTTTTGCGCTGGACGTCAAATTCTTCACAGATGATTTCCAATGCAGTCATTAGCTAGGTATAGAAGATGAAATCTGTACATTGTTAGATGAGCGTGCGCCTGAAACCTTTGCCATATAGCTGTTTTGCATTTTAGGTACCAAAATTTAACTACATCCTTGAACCGTTTATGCATTAGGTGTGAAGCGAGGCGCACCTGCCCAGTTTCATATGTAGATGCCTATGTCAGGAAACTGCTATGTGTAGCGTGTAATGCATACAAGAAGGTACTACCTAAGGATCAGCGATCTTCGTAATCTCCTTGGCGATGTTACCCTTGTAAAGACAGGCTTCTCTTCGAGGCTTTTCCCGAAGTTTGTACTCTTAACTAATAAAGCCTAATCTTTAAAAACAAATGTGAAAGGATTCATCACAGTTACAGAAGTGAATTAACTCCTCATCCATGAGCACTTCCTGCATTCTAATATTGCTTCATTACAATATTCTTTCACGAAATTGAACTAAATGTAGCACACTTACCTGACCAATTCCTCAGGTGGAAAAATTACATTTAGTTATGCATCGTGCAAGTGCTTTTCAGCATATATAATAGTGTATTTTCACAACTTTTTCTAGGCGATATAATATCCTTCGCTCCATCATCTAGCTATAAGAACTTTTCTTCTTACAAAAGCGCAAAGTGACGACGAAGCACCTGTCTAGACGTCAGCATCGTATTTTCTTTTATCGAGCCGAAGATGTGACAATGAAATTCGACGGCTTTGGCCTATTTCTTGCTTTTTCAACCCTTCTTTTTCCTCTTTTTTTTCATCGAACTTTTATTTAAACACATCATTATTCACTGCAAATTGTGACAAATTGAGGATGACTTTAAATCTAATAGGCTGCTCTATGGGGCAATAACAAAAATCAAAAAAGAATGTGCTGAAGGATGAAGCGCAATATTAACTTTAATATTCTCATCTTTCGATTACAAGTCATTCTTTATTACAAGCAAATAATAAAATTTGTACAGTAATGCGCCTATATTTACATTCAATCAGCGTTCAATTCGATATTTTGTCACGAATCATCCAGACAAATTTCAAGCAAATTTCAGTGAATGTAATAGCTCCTTTATGAGTTCATGATAAAAGTGAAAGTTTATTGAAGAAGGCACCCACACATATAATGATGATTGTATCAACCACATCCGTCATTTCGGCTTTCGTGGTTCCCGGATTAAAATTATCGACCAGAAGGAAGGAGAAGCACATGCATAAATAGGCACCGACCTTACTTTAATCCACCTTCTTTCTCCCGGTAGGGCAGAGACCTCTACGAGACGAAAGTGCGGCTCCCATATTTCAACATTTTAAAACCGCTGTACATCTTATGAGTCTGGCCGGATTAGGCACTCGAAGGATAGCGGATAAACTGAAAGTAGATCTAAGTGTTACCTCTTCGAGTAGGATTTACAGCGGCTTCGAAGTGCTGAAGGGGGACGAATAACCGGAAAGTGAGTTGAGTTAAAGGAGAGCTTATAAGTATTGTTCTATGCAACCACTGCTACTCAATTAGACAAAAACTGGACAACTTTTCATCGGAATGGTTTAAGAGTCATTGATCAGCGGAATTGCTGAAGTGTACGTTAATGCCAGCATCATCGTCATCTCTTCCATATGTTTGATTTCGAACTAAGTAAACACACACATGCATACAAACACACGCACACAGTGCACGCATACAAACGCAAATACGTCGGACAGGTTAAATTCCAGTGAAATTTTGCGATTGGTTTCCTTCCGCTATCGTATTATTCCAAATCCAAGGAACTATTAAATACCGCGTACCTGCATGACGTTGTACACCATATATAAAACTGCAAACGAAAGCGGTGAATTTGAGTTACCTTAACCTTGAGATTCCACTTACTGTAGAGAATAAAAGTGCGCAATAGATTATCGATTGTGCAAAACATCGGAGTCTGTTGACCTTGATGTTTTCCTTTATGTTGTACTTCATGACATTTTCAAATTGCACTTTTTTTTTGTTTCAAGCATTTGAAATTGGTGGAAAATTTGTTGCATCTTTGATTTCCAGCAGAGATTTTCTTCATTTTTCGGCTTCTGCATTGTTGCATTTCCAGCAGCTGAGTGATTTTCTTTGCGTTTAGAAATTTCGTTTTTATTCCACACATTACGAATGCCTCAGATTTCAAGCAAGAAAACAGCAAATGGAAATTTGCATTCCAAATTGAGGCAATTGCAAGAAATTTATGACATCGCAATCGATAGGAATTCCGGATTAAACAACGATTTCTCATATTCAAAAAATTTGGCAGTCAACTTTTTTTCGGAACAGCTTTGAGGCTTCTCAGCTTTATTTATTCGTAAAGTTAGCAAAACGCACTCACTGCAAACAGCTTTATGGTCGCGAGAGTTCTCAGTTTTGTGACCCCAGTGCTTCAACTCATTTTACATGCTGGCTTCCTTTGTCAAATTAAACAAAGGCAGCTATCTCATGTAATGACTGGAAAGAGAGGAGTGCAATACGCGCAAATCATATACTGAAGAGATAAAAAGCGGATGCGTAACGGTTGTGGACGAAAATTCTTTCACGATCAGAAAATGATGATGTCATCTACTTACCAATTCCTCATGAAAACGAACCTTACGAATTCGACTGCTTCAATCAATTCCAAACCACCCGTTGGTATCGATACATTCCATCACTCACCATAAAATGAGAAATTAAGATATGGTTTCACTAATGCGCCACTTCCTCATCTGCTTTCATATTCCTTTCTCAGTTTATATATATATATATATATATATATATATATATATATATATATATATATATATATATATATATATATATATATATATATATATATATATATATATATATATATATATATATATATATATATATATATATATATATATATATATATATATATATATATATATATATATGCACAGGTTATATATACGAGGTTTCCTGTTGCATTCGTTAGGATATTTTGAATTTACACATTGTCATATTGATGTTGCCGAGGAAACAGGGATTTAATTAAACCGAAACGTTGTGGCAGAAGACGGGGAGAATGCAAGCGGTGAAGCAAATAAAAGAATAAGGAAGCCACACTTAAATAAATGAGCCTAAATGTGCTGCTGAATGATTGATGTTAATCGGCAACGAGTTAGTATTTTTTTCTCTGTATTCTCCTTTTATTCATCGAAAAATAGCAGTGTGGATTTACTTCCTGAAATTTTGACAAAACGAGGTGTCATTCATTTCTTCTTATGGTCTTTCCTTTTCTTCCTTCGATTTTATCATCACAAATAGCCATTTTTCTTCCTTTCGTCGTCTTAGAGTTTCACCGCGAATATAATTGGGCAGTAATTTAATGTCTCATTCAGGCATCTAATCTTTATACCAAAAACTTGCTCCTTCATAATTTTCAGGAGCTGCTCCCGACAAAATCCATCGACTGCAAGGGCGTAGGCCGCATCGTCTCAAGAGGTAGGTGATGGTCTAGATTTAGGTCGTGTGAGAAGCAGATACCTCCGAAACTGTTCAGCCTTGTGCTACGTTCCTCTTTTTTGCACAGCTTGTGACATCGTCAAAATCCTTCTTGCTGCAAGTTTCGTTTGTTTTGCTCTCCACAGTGTTGCAAAATGTGAGGACTTCGGCTTTCTTAGAGTTAGTGCCAAGTGAAAACAACTTTAAAGGAGTAGTAAATAGTATTTCGAGTAGCAGTAGCACGTAGGCATGAATGACTATGAAACTAGTTAGACACTATGCTTAGCAGTGGCAAGATCGAGAACAATAGATATTATTGGATTTACATATATGTACAAATGTTATTTTCGATGCTATCTTTTATTACACACTGGAAGCAAGTCATGAGAAATCAGTCGTGCTACAAGCTAAAACGAGTTAAGCTCTCATCGGTCACTCACAACAAATGGCTGTACTTACTAATCAACACTTGTAAAACTTCTACTGCTAGCCGGCGATGGCTGAAATTATGTATTACTCGAGCATTGGTTCGAACATGTATCGTGGGTAACAATCAGCAACTTTTATACATCATTGCATATTACTTCAAGTAATGTTAAGTGATGCTATTAACACTGATTTGTAATTAGGTGTGGTGGAATGTATAGCGACTAGTAATGCGGGTTACACTGACAAGTAGCGATGATGCTGGCAAAAACTCGTAATAAATAAATGGTTCTGCTGGCGGTAAGCGTCAATGTGGAATTTGCTGGGAATTAGGAATAAAAGACTATTTATGCGTGTCGCACTGTTTAGAGGAAATGTCATTGATAATAGCAGAAAGTATATTAAGTGGGGCACTAAACTATTTCTGTTGCGTCGAGTAATTCGGCGCTTATATACGCACTAATATTAACAGTAATATCAATTACAGCCTAGAGCTGATTGTAATTGATCAGTGAGTGCAACAGCAGCATTACGAAGGATATTGAATTCTCCAAAATGCAACGCAAAAACAGGAATGCAAGCGGAATGATAAACTTCAAGAGGAAATGAATTTTTTTTTCGTTTCTTGGGCATTTCCGAGGTAAAATAACCAGATCTAGATGGAAAACTTTCGAAGCTCGAGAAAACAGTGAGCGCTCTAATTGCGTGGTCACAAACGGATGATTGCAAAGCGTATGAGACAGCACGCTTGAATGACTGTGAAACAAAGTGTAGTACTATCTTTTCTAGCATACATTGGCGTGAATGAGAAAGTTTTCGATTTCTCGAGGTAATCAACTTGACTGTCAAGGCATCGCTATATTTCTGAAAGTCGAAGAGGAGGGAGTTCGAGATGAGATCATCGCTATATCATCAGTTTTCCCACATTCCGTGAAAATCAGCTTATACAGGAAGGCAAATCAATTTGATCGGTAAAGTTATGCAACTATTGCAACTCTTTCCATTCGGCCAAACAGTCATACCAATTTTCAACCAACAATGAAATAATGCTTCATATATTTTCCTTTATACAAGCAACTTTTTTTAAAATCATCGACTACAAATAAGTTTCTGGGCCGCTTTTAAAAAACTACAAGAGATAACTGGCTCGCGACTTTTATATTCATCACTGAATGCCATTTGCTCAGTTATATGGAAATAGGAACAAAACTGGTTTTAAAGTGGGCGACTTCCTCTAACAGTGGAAGAATGGACTGGAAGATTGATGGATCACTCGCGATCTGTGGAAGAATCACCGCATTGGAAAGAATGAAAAAAGAAGATGAGTTCCATCTTATGAAGATAGCCTCACTTTAAAGAGCTGGAAAGCAGGTGAGGAAGTGACCATTAAAGTAATAGAGGTCATCTGATGACCCTGGTTTTCCTAGAGAAATTCAATAGGAGGAGTACTTGTAATTTGCAAGTTGCACTACTGATCGATAACACAGGTGCATGCACAGAAGTAGCATCGTGTTTATAAAGGACACCGGCAGATAAAACCATAAGGTAGTGAAACGAACTCGTTCATAATAGAAATATCTCACAATCTTCCTAAATTTCCTCCTGTGCGATTAATAACTTTACGAGGTGGAGGACACCTCCCAAATAACTAATATAAATAAACTGAGAACCAGTCTACTACTACTAAACATAAAAATCTGATTACAGGTACTCATAGTTACTCATATGCATAGCGACTGACGAGTGATTCAAACAAGAAGCAATACGAGAGTGCGAGTAGATAGCATCGTTGAAAAAAATGCCTTCATCTGATCAATGGACCATTTTTCCTGCATTGGAGGTTTGCTGCCTTTCCTCTGTAACCAATCCTCGTAGCGCTGTGCACCTGTGTCTCTTCAAGTTGACAAATCCTTCTATAGTGTTGTTAAAGATGTTTTCATTTTTCTTATTGAAATATTTCATATTCCGAGAGACCTGAGTGGGCTCAATTCTGGAAGGTTTCCATAAAATCGAAGACCGGGATTACCGGGAATTAGATGATCGCAACAGCTCCTCTCCCGGTGATACACTGTAGTTTCACATATACCGGTACTTGTGGTCTACGTTGTTGTCCCATATGTTGTTGATGACAATGTAAAACTATGGAACGCTGGGGAAAATAATTTTTTCACCGCTCTGATGTATGTCCTAAACATTGCTAATCAGAAAATCCACCAACTAAAAAAGAATTTTAATTTTTCGGCAGTCGTAAGCGCAGTTCAACAAAACTCACTGAAATACATCTCTGTATCGGCTTTTTTCGCCACAGCGAAAAGTTTCTGCACTTCGAATACTGGGAATTACTAGAAAAGAACGTGCAAACTATGAACTGAAATTGCGCCAAGCATTAGATCTGCTAATTAGAAAACATGAGCTTCTTGTACCTCAGGTCAGTTGAGCGTTATCTTTATCAGATTGTTAGTGATGAGGAGAATAAACTCGTCTAACCTTATGGGAAAGATACTTCATGCTACAAAATAACCTTCTAACTCTAACGTTCGTAGCGTTTTGGATGGATTGTACATGCAACCAATTGAATTTTTAAAAGCCAATCATCTCTTACATCTTCTGCATCAATGGAGAATGTCCTTTCGTCCAAAAAAAAGCGCTAAAAGTTATTTAAGCGTGCCGATAACTTTCACTGCTGTCATAGAAAATTCATCACTCTTTTCGAATAGTGGCAGTAATTGCGGAGCGCAGGTTTCATTCTTCATGTTAAGCGAGCATTTTCACATGTGAGGCAGTGACCGAAAGGTGCAAATCCATCGAGCATACATTTCGACTTTTCTGTGCTTTCAACTGTGATCCCTATTTGACATCATAGAGGTGACTATTGGAGTTTTAATGGGCGATTTCAAATTTTGTGGGGACAATGCGCAATGATGAACCAGTTCTTTTTCAGTGACAACAATTAATGCGCAATTGTTCGCTTCGCTGCAGATAAAAGCTTTGCTCTAATGTGACGGCGTAAGTGAACTAGAGGCAGTTGAAATATTTGGAGAATAATGTGAATGAAAGAGGTGGGGGAGACATGGGGAGGACGAGAAGTGGAAAGTTGAGGAAAGAGGATCAATGAAACATGGTTTCTAATAGCTGGCTAACTGATAAGCATAAGGAGTTGATAAAAATGCGAGCCTTATTAATGACTGACCTTCGCAAACCTCCCATATTCTGCAGCAATTCTACCTTGAGTTAAGCGGTGACCGATCTCATAATACTAGTAAAAATACCCACAAATAGCTTCTAGGAATAGTACTAGTCACCAACATATATATATCAACTTGTAGGATTGGCCGAACGATCCGATCGATAGGTTACGGCATTCGTGATAAAGCAATAATTATGCAAGCTGATAGCTGTAGAATAGCATATTTTAGCTTAATATATGTTAACGAGGAAATAAATTGACCAACTAACTGCGTTGCACGCATTTCCGTTTTTCAGCATCAGATATCTACAATCAAAATTCAGCTAAAGGAGACACTGATCATACCAAATCTTTCTGAGTGATATTTATGAGAAAATACTTTATGCTTGTATAAAAGTGCTAAGACATAGAATGCATTGAGAGGCGTAGCATACGAATAAGTACAGACATGCATTTCGCTGAAAAACAGATTGAAAATTGAACTTATGAACGAAATGAATTGAAAGGATGGAAAAGAGATAGCCGTGAACGGCAAATAGTACAAAATTCGGGCAGCATTCGAATTTATCTCTCAATTCTAGTAAGACATTCATCTATATAACATATCGTCGGATTATTTGTGCTCTGATGCGATAATGTAAACTCGTCAAAGGAATCGATAAATGCCATTAGGTGACAACAGTTCAGTAACACTGAGAGATTGAAAGGAGCAATTATTTGCATAAGCGCGAGCATAGACAAACTTAGTGCAAAGAAAAAACTTTTTGTACAGTGTTACCTATTTGCTCATATTTTAATGCAATATTTGGTGAAAACATTAATATCAGTTAAGAGTAATGCAGTAAGATAAGTTTATAATGTTAACGAAGGTTTTATGCAGTTCAGTTTATAAAATTCGATTTATCGCCGATCTCATCTCAATTTTAATGCTTATCGAAAATTTTACAAGAAAGATTATATACATGAATTGCAAATTGCTAAAATAGAAGCAAACAATATGTGGAATAGCATTATAAATTTGGAAAACACATTGTCTTTTTCTAAACCACTTGAATTGACAGATTAGCCTTCTTCCTATGCACAAGTCGTTTGATTGACCTATCATTCGGAATTAAATCAGCATATTTGCATATATGACACTTTATTAGTTTAACAGAGCAATGCACTGTGAGTAGATACAATATCGACAGGAAGAAAGATGGAAAATTAGGGAAAAAATTAAAGTTTTTTGATGTGAAAGTGCTATGTTTTCGATGATTTTCTGATGGAAAAGAGATCCTATTGGCAATTATCCGGAGATCAGTTCAGGTCATTGGTGAGTTAATGACCTCCTACCTATGAATCTAATCTTTTGAGGGAAGTAAACTTTGGAAGCGATTAATTTTACTGAAATTGTTTTTTTTTTGTAGGACTCAATGCTGAGAAAACGTTGCGTGAAATTTACGAGAGGTTTTTACGGATGAGGGAAGAAATGCAATTAAGCGCAGTAGAGATAGGACGAATGCTCGAGCGCGTTCGGCGAATGTCGTCAAGTTGTATTTGCGATCACACGCCTCCATCAAAACGAAACTAAATAAAACGACAAATGGCGTCGATGCATTTATTTGGCTCCGTTTTGCACACTCGTTTATCAACTTCGATTGATATTTGCAGGAAAATTTTTGCTTCCTGATAACAAATCTAGAGGTGTAACTAATAAATGAGTTAACTTTGCGTAAGTTAGGTCATAATTTGCTAGTAGTATCGAAAGTCTTTGGTTATTATCCTAAGTGTACGCAGGGCCCCTTGTCTCATCACATCCTCATTCAATTTTCTTATTGGAAGATGAGAGGAGGTTAGCTGCTATTTCTGTGCTTTGAATAAAGTGGGTCGCAATCGTACAGTTTGTTCACATCTTTGATAAAATCAATAAAATCACTGAAAATTGCAAAAATTTTCAACATATCGTTTGCATCAATTACATCCAATTTATTGAGTTGAAAATTACAACAGGAATGTTATGCGCTAGAAGGCTTCTAAAATTGGGATGAATATACCCATAGGTGATCGAAATTGCAAAATAAAAGTGGAGCTATAAGTTGCTTATAATATTTCTTAATTATTGAAATGCACTCTGCAAATGGAATGCTCAATGATGATGTGATCAATTTTACTTGCATTTTGGAGCAATATTTGCATCAAGTATTGCTGTAAGTATTGCGCATCGAATATTCGCATTAATATTTCTTATGTCTAAATGAAGTAGAAATGAAATCTTGAAAGTATTCTCGGATATTTATTCCCCATTCAGTTGAAATGTATCAGTTGTAAATCTTTGGCAATCACAATGAATGTGATTGCTACAAGCGAAAAGAGCTCATGTAGTTTTTATGGAGCTAAGATAAGGTGAATGTGTGCAGAACATAAATCTACTTCGAGCACTAAATCCACTTTTAGCACTCTCCAACTTATCATCGCTTTGTCCTTCTTACCACAGCCAATTTCCGGTTTGGGCGCTAGTTGCTCTATAATGAGTCTCTAAAAGCGCCGCATATTTAACAACGTCTTAAGCTCTTCGAATATGTGCGTAATATCGTTCATGATATCTAAGATGGTACCACTTGTTGCTTTGCACTAAAACGCGCAAAATGGAAAATCTTTCGATTTGTACTTAAAGGCGAATCCAGAATTTGTTTCTTCTGGGAACTCATTTGACTGTTCGAACTGATCCCGTGTATAGTCCATTCCTTGGAAAATAGTTCATGTTTGGTGGAGAGAATGGAAATGAGTCAAGCAAATGGATTTACACAGCAGCTTCTTTCCGGAATCAACCATTAATGACACCTGCATACCCTTCAAGCTGTTGAATCATCTGGCAAACAACGTCGATGTTGGTGAGCAGCGACACGCCAACTGTTGAATCATACTTGTCGAACAGTGCAGAAAAAAAATGTTTCAAATTTTCACGAATAAAGAGTGAACAGTAGCGAAGTCCTATTCAATCCGTTCGAATAAGCAAGTAGAATATGAGGTTCGTGAATCATTTAGCTATTTCCGAGAGGTTTTGATAGATTTTATTTCCTTTTGCTGAGAGAAAAAAAAAGCATTCGGTAACGTTTCGGACTAGCCGGATTAACAATCAGCACAACTACACGACCGACTTTGTGGATTTTTACTCAGTGGGTAGTACTCTGAGTATCATCTAAATATGGATCCTTTGTGAGAACAATTAAGTTGCGTTAATTTTCAGATAACACTTAAGAAATAAATAAATAACTTGATTTTTGTGGTAAATCTTAGAGCTTGATTACTGTAATAAAAAATGAACAATTCGATCATTTGATTGTCATGAATAAAAGAGTAGCGTTCATTATTCCGATGAATTTAAGAGCAGAAAACGATATATCATAATTCGGCAGTAAAGTGCACTGTCATCCATAATTCTTCAATGCAGAGATATGAATGGCATAAATAATAAGAAATTGTAAATCTCTTGCGGGTGGTAAAGAAACGGCTCTCATCTTGAATCGATTCAGGTAGGATACAACTGTAGCACTAAGTTTGCTTTGTGTGGTTGCGTTCCAAGAATCTTATCCTTCGTTGTTTTGTTGAATTTGGTTATTTTTGTGCAAAAATGCAGAAATTTTTCAAGAACGAAGAGGGGTATTCGACATAAAACTAACGACTAAAGTTGAAGATTTTAAAGTATCTTCGCGTACCTTTCTCCACATCCGGCAGTTGAGCGTTCCCAATTCTATAGACGCTTACGCTTCAGTGGTTATTTTTATAGAATTTCTGCAAGCATTATGCCAAGGGTCAATGTGGAAGTGAAAAGAGATCGGTAGCCTTCCGTTCCTTCTTTTCGCTGACGATTAGCATTTCCTTACACTTAAATCGGTGAAGGGTGAAATATGCGAAAGCAATCGACACTTCTGCCATACACCAAGTGCAATCTGTTTCATGCATTCAAGAATTCTGCGGGAAAGAAACGATTTTTGACGGGAATGGAAGCCAAAAAAGGCGATATAGTACAAGAAGGACAAGGAGGAAGGGGGGAGGGGGGGGGTGTGGAGAGGGAATGCTTGTGACATTAAGATCTTGCTAAGAAGGGCGCCCGAGAACAAAAGCAAGGTGCGCACAACATAATAGCAGCAACGAGACAAGTTTAAAACGGGGACGGAACTAAACTCTATAATCGGACATTGGCTGATTCAGACATTGGCTGTGAGGACAGGTGCTTTTACCTACAGCGATGAGCATCCGCCAGAAATGGGTGACCTTCCATCTCACTGTAATCGTATAAAAGGTGATGTATCAATTTTCGATAATGCAACACGATTTGGGCAAGTATTTCTGATCGTGGCTAGCACAGTATCGCCACTTCCGATACTCGAGTTGGGAAGTGAAAAGAATTGGTCTGCAGTTGCGTGGTCGCACAAAACTGTTACACAATATCTATTTAGCAAAACAGTTCATCATATAACATTCAGGGAAGTGACGTCATTACTTATGAAAAACATTGAAATTAAAATAACATGAGAGTTGCATCAAAAAGCTCTCTCAACTGCAATGAAATGATAGTGAGATGGAAAATCAGATGGACAAATAGAAAGGAAAATATCGCAACACAATCAGTGAATTTCATCGAAACTGAACGCGTGGTTGGCTTGATTCATCTTTTTTTGCTTTGAGAATTCGATATTATCATATGGAATTTTGTGCTGACTCAGCGCTAGGAATGTGTATTGTATTCACAAGAAATTTCGTACGTAGTACTTAAGAAACGTTTCGTTCTTTTTGTGTTTGTTGAATTTCTGCGAAATATTCGAATCGATTGACGCTTTTCAATCAACAAGAAACTATTGGGTAGAAAGTAATGAATTTCGCTCCGGCAGTTTTTATAATTACAGCGTTTTTCCACAGGGAGCATTCTCGACGCTTTTCTTTTTCTGCTCTGTGTAAATGAGTTACTTGAATGTCTGCAATAAGATGTCATTGTTACCTTTTTTGCAGATGGTTTAAGGTTATATGTTAATGAATCAAAGGAACGATACAATCATTATTTATCCCTTAAGATTGTCCATGATTGCATTTTTGCTCGCTCATAACACTGGTGTTTCTTCTTATATATTTGAAATTGTGGTGTTATCCACACTGCCTCGTCCACTTCTATCTTGCCCACTGCACCCAAGGTTAGTGATATTGGCATACCTGGTGTTATCATTCATTAACGGCTGTAGTCGACTCGACTGTATATTTCTACAAACATTTGAACATGCTATTGAAAAACGTCTATTATAAACTCCAACTTCTCCTTCGCACAATACCTGAATGCATAGCTTAAACTAGAAAATTATGTAAAGCCTACCGTCAAAAATGCTCGTAAGAAATGACTACCTTATAAACAAAAGGATTTTACCAGAATAGAAAGAATGCAACGATTGTTTATGCGACAGGGACGCGAAAAAAAGTGAACTAACGAAGGTGAGCTAAGCACGGCGTCTATGCTTTTTGCCGCTTTAAACTTTCGAGATTTATAGGGTTAGAGGCTCTTTCACTTCCTTTAAGAGTCTCTTTCACTTCCTTATTTCCTGGCACATTTCGAAATTCTGCACCTTATAGGTGGTCGTCTTTCAGGCAGCATTTCAAAAAATTTGGAAACACCTCACACAAAAATTACATCAACAGATTGTGAACAATTTTGAGAAAGCATTTCCACATGACGCAACGCAACATCAGCAAATAGTATGGTAGCATCTAACCGAAAACCGCATAGATTAGCCTCTAAATAATTCCGGCATATAGTCATCTACGACTGGTCGACGACTGTTACAGTGAAATAGCACGTGATACTTGATGGACATTTTGCAGATCTGTATTCGAATAAGCTGCAGTGGAAGTGTTGTTTATAAGTATATGTTTGTTTTCAAATTTACTTTGCCACTTACCAATTACTGCACTAGACATAATTATTTCATTGATGTGTTTTTTTTAACGTATTCATGTGAGCACATAAGTGTCTCACAGAAAACTTTCTTTCGTGTACGTCATAAAATGCTGCTTACATTTTCGGTCTTTTAAGGTGCACATTTGGCATTTCTTTATGCAAATTTTGAAGCGAAAGAGAGCATTCTGTGTGAAATGCAGTAAAAACTGAATTGTAGTTGTTATTAATATGACCTTTAGAGTCGTTTCTATTTGAATTATTGCTAATATAGAATTTGTTATGTTTTGATGAGCTGCTTTCCTCCATTCATATCATTATCTTAAATGTTGTACTCATTCTTGACATCTTCATAGTGTTACCGAATTTGTCCTATCAGCTTTCACAGTTATTTTTATATGTAAAGTTTCTTGGAGACTTGACATTTTCACCCAGATGTGTCCTCGGTAGTATAGTGGTGAGTATCCGCGCCTGTCACGTGCGAGACCCGGGTTCGATTCCCGGCCGGGGAGTGCTTTTCCAATCATTCGCAAAGCGGAATTAGCGTTGCAATGTATCATGCACTACCAACGGTGTAAGACATATTAGAACATTTACGAATTCATCCCAACTTTTGCAGCGATAGACTGTCATGCTGTTGCACTCCACACGTACATGAATCCTTCGTGTGAAGTACATCCCATTGCTTGTGCCGCCTATTTCATCCGTGAAATGTAGGCTTTCCAAAGGCATGACCAATAAATTACAGGCAATTTTCGAACATCTGAGAGAAGCAATTGATAACGGCCAAAAATTGTATGATATAGCTGTTGATTGAGGAACCTCAATTGTATGTGCAAGTTTTCATGCCTCTTTCGATGATATGACTTATCCACCTTCCATACAAAAACATTTAATGTTATGAATGTTTTGATTATTTCAGCAAAAAATTCAACTCATCGTGCACAAAATGCGAAATACTGTGAGCGACAAGATCATAGCACTGTGACCATCTATAATCCTCTGGGGAGTTATTATTCGTTACGAAACGCTTCGGGCTAAGAGAGCGATGTAGATGGCGATGAATTAAGCAAACGTTATTCCATTGCAGCTTTGCTTCGTTCACTGAAATTTGAAGATTGTTAGAGGACGAAGAACTCCAATAGAACCCTCTAATCCTTGCAAAGAACCTGAGATAAACTCTAAGCATGCGATTAAGCAAGTTTGGAGAGGGAAGGGGTGAGGTTAGGAGCGACGGGGTTAGGTAAAGGAATGATGGACAGTTCCAACAGGTCATCTCTTCAAAACTATTTTGAATGCCCAATGCTCGACTCGTCAGTCGGCCGCTCGTTGACAAAGAATTTTTTTGTTGTGAAATGTCGAAATTCGGAGGATTTTCCAACAGAGTCATCTATAAGCACGAAATTTCTGCTCTTGCGTTTCTCCCTCCATGCATTAAATAGCACCAATGTGTGGAATTAAATTACCACCGCGACGATTAATTTTCACGTCGGCATATTGGATTTGTTGGCAACAATGCAAAGTTTTTACTCATTTCCATCTTATCGCACATCTGTTAGTTTCTTTCGAAGCTAGAACATCATCTTTCACTACTCGCTACAGTGAAGGGAGATTCACTCCAAATTTTCTCCATAAGAAGAAACGAATATTTCTCTACGCATAAGCGGTTTTTCTCGTTAAAAACGATTTTGTCACAATCAAAACAAACGCAACTTCGATCTCCGTCAAGAGTTTACCTCGAATCTTTCGTTGAACAAAAACATCACCTCTCTAAGGTATCGATTTGCCGAAGAAACAGAAGCTGATAAACACGCATCAAGTAACCTTCAGATGCCTTTATTCGATCAACATTCATCAGCCCCTCCCCTTTCCTGTAATCAAGTCTTTCCGGTCAAGAAATAAGACAACTGAGGCGATTTTATACCTTCAGTGCTTCGTGAACCATATCGCCGCTGAATTTGAGAAGATGAGGAGCTCGATAATTCTTTTTCTTACGAAACAGTTTTCACCATAATTTCTTGAGAGCAAATAGAGAAATGCATTAGAACAGCGCTCTAAAATGCGTGTGGATTTTAGTTTTTTTTTTCTTTATTAATCTTTTTCGAAGGTTCAGCTTCATTTTTACTGTTGCCCACATTGGGGCAACAACAGTAGACAGTTTTTAAAAATGCTCGCCGCCCAAAGTCGCGTTAATTCATTCTTTTCGAGCAGCTGTTTTGTGTAGCCATCAGCCCTCTCATTTCTCATTCCTTCTCTCCCTCCCTCGTTCCCCCTTCCTAAACCGCCACCTTTCTTCAGCCTTCTCTCCTCATCCCTGCCACCCCTTTCTACGGGTTATATGGCATGATCTTCGTACGTTGTACTCACCTAGTCAGAGCATCACTATGCTGTTATCTGTAGCAGTATTGTAATAGACAGTAAGTATTCATCCGGCACAACCTTCGATATGATTTACAATGAATGCATAAGGTAGCGTAAAATATTACTAACCTGATATTTGAAATATCTCGGCCACTTCACGCCACTGTTGCTCAACAATATCTACTTGCTCATCCGATGTTGCGAGGTTGTTTTGCCACAGCGATTGCCTCGATTTAACAGCCAAAATGAAACGATCCAAATCATAATGTGCTAAATTATGGTGTGTTCCACTGGAAAACATAGGCAGCTCCTTAATTAAGCCATATTCATTCAGAGATTCCAATTCTGAAAACAGTTGTCGCTTCATAGGCAATCAAGTTGATGAGCAAGAGGACAGGTGACGACTAAGCTGTTCTTCGCCGCTCCATCATCAGTTAAAATTAGCACCTTGAATTTCCTCTAGTCACTGACAAATTTGTTGCTTGATTCAGTTGGCATCAATTTAGGCGGCTAATATGAACTGCAGATCTGTCCATCAAACACAATGACTTCACTTTTCTGCGTTGCGCAGTAATCACATCGAACAAATCCAGTAAACCTTTTCGAACCTTTCAAGCATGGTTTCAATAATAAAATCAGCAAGTCATTGATACATGTGAAAGTATTCGATTGACCGGATGGTTCTGGTTGATTCCCCTCCAAAGATTTTCGTCTTTATTGCAATAACATTTGCATCACATTTACTTAGGCAGCACATTGTAATCATTCCTTTTGCAATAATTGCAATAACCCCACAATGATATTTCCACAATGTGTTACAATTCCTTTTGAGTTTTTTTCAAACACGTTCTCTTTAACGCTACAACCGTTCTTGGATTAAATTCATGCGCACAGGCATACTAGAGAATTTTTCACAACCATTGCAGCAATATCATATACATGTTTCGAAAAGATGTTACAAATTTCGATTATACCTGGTAACAGCCGTTGTTAACAGCGGTTTATCTTGCCAAGCATGCATGAATATGAGTGGTGCAGCTTTCAATATACCCCAGAAGAACTATGCTACCAGGTGTTATCAACATTTAAGTCCAAATTTCATCACCTATATGTGCTAGCAAAAAACCGATCGCAATTTCAGGCCCAGGTTTCAGTTTCTTTAAAGTCTTTTCTATTTTTTTCTCGTAAAGTTCTTAATAGTTTCCTCGAAAGGCCAATTCAGAGGGTTTTTGGTTGCCTCTGAATTACATCCATCCATATATATCTGTCAGATATTTTAAAAAGTATCGTTGCCATGTCATCAGATATTGGTACAGTGGATTCACACACGTCCAAAAATGAGGACAAGAAGAGTTTCCGACAAATTTCTGGGAATTCAATTCAATTTTTGCAACAGATAGACGACGATAAGTGTCAGAAGGTGTCAGTGCGTGATAAGAGCAATTACAAGGCTGTGTTTCTTGAAGCATTTCCCCTATCGCTAATATACAGTGAAACTCTTGTCATCACAAGGAAGCCAAACTGCTTAAATCATTCCAGGGGATTTAACTCCAAAGAAATCCTCCTCGCAGAGAAGTGGTGAAAACTAATAGCGTCAATAGATATTTCATCAATTGTGCTTAAAGTTTTGCCAAGATGAGCGCTTTTTGAATTTCAGAAAGAATGCAATTCCAATATACGCAGTGTTTTTCGACCGCAAAAGCCTCTAAGATAGCTGCTCTATATCTCAACATATGACAATAGTTAAAAGTTTATTAGGGCCGTAGCTTGCAAAGGTCAGAGTACACTCATAAAGTAACTTTTAGGTCGAGAGTATAGAGCACTATCAGAATGTGATCTACAAGAGTGGAGGGCACAGCAGGCATGAAGTAGGATATTTCAGTGCGTTCAGCCCCTTCCTATAATCAGTAGGGAGATATCGTGGCCCACTTCTTTTATCCTGTGGGAGTGTTTAAATCTCCGCTTTTCAAGGAATAGGCCATTGCAAGTCTGTTCCTTGGCCCAAGACGAATCCAACACCCCCATCACATGTAGTAACAGCCTAAGAACTCACAAAAAATTTCTAAGCACCGGTCACTCTCCGATGGATAAAGGCGATAACACTTGTTCCTGAACTTCGTATATTATGAATAGGTGATAAGGAAAAGCTGAACCAGATTTGCTTAACGCATGAACAAAAAAAACGACATAAGTTTGACGGGTGAACTATGAATCAATCGCTGAATGCCCACTGGGGCACGTTGGTCAAACGAATCAATCATATCTCGTCGCTATAAAAGAGAATTGAGCGCTGGCTTTCGTCAGCTGTAAACATTGGCGATTTTTGCCGGGAACTGCCTCTGCTTGTCAATATTTACGCAGAAATAACCTCTGGAAAATTTGCATATTCTACCGAACTGGAAAAATGGGATATTGCGCCATAAAAGCTGTAGTGAAGTGCGCACTCAAAATCCACCTCATCAGATTGAAGAGTTGAAGAGAACGTGCCCACAACGCTAATAAATAATGACCAAAAAAGCTTTCAAAGTTCGCTTGACAAAATATTATAAGCATGCTAAATCTGGACTCGGAAAGAATAATTTCGCATTTATAAGCACGTTAAAAGTGGCGACCGAGTTAAGAGGTCACATTCGTGGATATCTGTGTATCTGTTCCTCTGAAGGCTTCATCTCAGTATCGCTAAAGCCGCAATTGTACATGTGACTGTCAGCATCAAATTTCAAACTCATTCATCAAATTCTAAATTATATGTAAGCATTTAATATGTCCAGAAATCGGCTTCATTTTCATTACTAATAAGCTCACATTTCACATTTGTCTATCTGCATTTCCACGAGCGACCGGATCAGATGAGGAAACTGAAGATGAGCACATTTCAAATGCACCACATTTTTAGCCGACATAGTCTGGTAAAAGCAGGAGAGAATTACTGCGCATGCTGTTTTATTTGCTGACAATTCAATCCGTTGGTGGATTTGATTGGCGGCATTGCAAAAGACTATTTCGTGTTAGTGCCCTTTGCAGCATTTTCAGCTCGCAAAATACGTTGAAATTTTTGGCGTACTGCTCGTTATTCTTTTAGAAGCTTTAGTCAGTGTAGAAATTTAAGCCATCGGATAGACACAGAGACACACATACGTTCATATTCATATACTTAAATGCACACATAGATGCAAAACTTTCGTATAATTTGCTTTGCAGCTACGAGTGTGCAAAGAAAAAGAACAAAGATATGTCCGGAATTGGCCAAAAACATTCGTATTAGAAACAAAATGCTCCTAGGTATCCTTCCAATTCTTAAAGCATCAAACGTATTCAAATGCAGAAAAGCCCACCGGTAGTTTTAGAGATCTTTATAAGGACGCTTACGTTAAACGGAGAACTATACACCAAGATACATCAGAGCATATATGGGGACGCAACCGAGTGCCACCTGTCAAGAATGTGAGCTTTTGTTGATTTGCGGTTAATAATATTGCATGGCATAAACGCTAAACGCATTGCATAACGTTAAGTGAAAATCGCTGATGCATGCAAATACGAAACTTCAACAGCATTATAAATCACTCATATATGCATAGAAAGAGTCAATAGGGTTCATAAACTAATGAAAAATAACGTCAGCTTCGCCTCCATGAGTATAGGAAACAAGTCCAACTCATCTGTTAAAACTTTTCAACTCAGGCACGAGTTTGCCAAGACTTTTTATTGGGTGACATTCAGGAAAATATATTGTTCGTGATGATGGTATTTGTGAGGCTTATGTAACCTGAAAATGGGTATATCTTATCACTATCTCAAAAGTGGTAAGTAATCAGGCTGAACGTTGTGTTTGCTTTGCCGTAACAAGGATATCACAGATTAAATGGCAATGAAATCCGTGGGATGGCGACAAATGTTCTCAGAGCAGTTTTTTTTTCTCTCACTGTATTCACTAATGCATGATAACCAAAAACGCAAAAGAGTAAGGAAGACTTAATAACTCAAAACATATTAACAGAGGTGCGCCTCTGATAGCAAAAGGAGCCAAGAAGTGGGGACAAAACTGACGTGAAGCTGAGTGCCTTCGTGCGGTGTCGTTTTCATCGAAGACATGTTAACTCGCATTCGGCTCTACTATAAAAGCGATTCTCATTGCCACATCCGCTGAAAAATGAGTACTGTTGAAAGAAAGAAAGTTGAAGACGTCTTCAACTATGTGCAGAGTAGTCGATATGTTCGTCCTTATAACAATGGAACGAGTTGCCCTCAACAATCGAGATAATTTACAAACCAGTAATTACAATTATGCACAAATTTATCAAATTCAATAAAACAAAAACAAATACAAAGAAGAATGCAAAATTTTAATGCTTTTTTTGTAAGTTTGCATTTGGACGAATGGAAATCTCGAGTAATCAGTAGGTTGCATGTGGTTCTGCCAGTCCACCTGCCAAATACTTCAATTATGGAATCACTGAACAAGAGCTCCAAAACCTGTGCACTCTGCATCAGTCTTCCAAACTATTTTTCACGTTTCTCCATCAATCTTTGAAGGCGTAAAACATGACAAAGAGTTACCTAAAAACTGCATGCATTTTGCACTACTCGAATCACAAAAAATAAATCTCTCATGGAAAATTTTGGTACGAGTGGCTCGATCAACTAAAATAGAAATATCAATGAATCATCGGGGCACACTTCAATCTTATTGGCATCTGTTATATTCATTTTATTCGTAGGTGAGTGGAATATTGAAGCACATTTTGCATATGCGTCCACGATATATGTTTTGTGCTTATGAATAAGGTGAAAAATTAACGCAAAGCTTACGAGTGCTGCTTAACTTCCGCGCATTGGAACGTACCAGATTTAAGAAACATTCATGCATACTTTTCTCCAATTCCAACCTCATTTCGCGATTAAATAATCTCCGATTTCAATATCACACGTTCGTGCTCACTGTTCTCATCTTTAAATCACTAATCTTTGTGCGCTATTCCGTCCTGTCACCAAGTAATTATTCGTTGGGCCATCGAAAAATTATCGTTGCAGTGCAAAAGTTCATTTGAGCCAAGTGCATCAATATGAAAAGCGCTGCTTCCAATCTTGTGAGAGAAAAACAATCACCGATCCTTTCACGCGGCAAATCTTCACTCGATTTCTTAGATTTAGTCTGCCAATAAGCGAAGAATATTATTCACAGGAGTTAACCGATACTTAAGACATCATCGGCATAAATTCTCCGGGGAGGTCACAATATTGTATTTAGAGGGTGAATGTCGTAGGACAGTACGTATATCGAACACTGAAACACAGAGGAAACAATGGATAATAGTGGAAGGTCTCCTAACATTTCTAATTGAAATTCATCGTTTTCAATCGATAAACATTCAACAATTAGTACCAAATGAAAGGCTATTCATGGCGTCAGATTAGAGCACTTCATTTAAATTAAGCTCTCGCTTACCTGTAGCTAAAGCGTTCACACTTCCTTCTCTCTGCATTATAAAACCAAAGCACATAAGACTTAGAGCAACGCCCAGTAACGGGTGGTAGATTGCATAGTTCGGGAGGTGCACCGATGCTTAATACTGGTGCATTGGTATGTAGTTGCATTGGTGGAATTCCGTTCGTAGACGACATAACTGCACTCGGGCTTGGAAGACACTGTGCTGAAAGAAACAAAACAGCACTGTTCAGAGAGCCTGTCCCCTAGCATGACTTTGCTGTGCATCTATAATAATTACACATTTTGTTCATCCCATTTGAATTCTCTCTTTCTTCGCGATTTCAAATCACCTTTGCAATCAGTAAGCTTCAAAACCTTCTTTCTTCTAATCATTTCAATATTTAGTAGTTGCCATCAGTTCAGTGCTCCTTCAGCCTCGGCCCTCATCCACTCCTCTCATCTTTCCCCTCCCCTCCCCTGAAGCTCCTATATTATAGGAGAAATATGAAGACTGCGTATTCGGTCATACGCCGGGCCGCCTCAAAGAATTAGTGAGTCTGAAAAAATCTATGAAGCATCCAATTCCCGTGCCTTATAAATGGAGTTTTGAGGTACATGTGCGAAAACATTTTTAGTTCTTTAAATACATTTAAAGCAATAAAAGTGTACATATAGAAATTAAGGTGTAAAATAGTGCATGTGTATGAGTTAACACATGTTGTTTCACAGCGAACACCTAGCGAAAGCGAGCGATTCATCACCGTTTACTTCATTCCACCTCCTCATAGCACATAGATTTCAGGTAGATTCATTATTTAAGTGTGCAAAATGAAAGAAAAGCACTAAGTAAGTGCACGAACCGATTTCATCGACAACTTGACACGTTTTCGGTGCTGTACAAATAATCGAAAGGCACGCAAATGGTTCTCCTCGAGCGGTTACAAAACCAATAAAACAATTGAGTATAAGAATTACACCAGCAGAATCCATTATTCACCTAGGGGTGAAAATATGTAAATGCAAACCGTCAACGATTGTGCTTCCGTTTGAAAACTCCTTTATAGCCATGCTTTCGCTCATTTGCTTTTGCAAAAGTTGACCCCTTCTTTGTGACATTTTTTACATACTTGTCTTTGTGTTCCTTTGTTTCAGGTGGGGAGCTACAAGAGTTCGAGTTACGAAGAGCGGTGTCTATATGGTATGTCATACGAAACTTCAGATTGATTCATCTGCTTATAATGGAATTAAAGAGGGTGAAATTTACCTAGAAAGTTGTATAAGTTTTTTTTCCTATGCTCCTCTCTAACCTTACGTGCAATCTCATAAAATTGTAACTCTTTACTCGCAAAATATTCAACTATGGAAACGATTCTCATTGCAACATCCGCTGTAAAATGAGCCAAAGAAGGCTGCAAACGTCTTCAACTGTCTATAGAATAGTTAACAATTTAATTGCACTGTTTATAAAACTGCAATGAATCATGCACAACAATCGAAATACCTAATAAATAAGAACAAGAATCATAAAGGAATTTATCGTCTTTAATATAACAGAAACAATTGCAAACTCAAATGCACACTTTTCAAGCGTTTTTATCAATTTGCATTTGCATGAATGGGAATGTAAAGCTATCGAATATTGCGTGTGCATGTGGTATCTGCCTATCCGTCTGCCCGATAGTTTCAACGTTGCAATCATTGAAGAAGAGCAATGAAATTTGAACGAAACAGTACGTACGATAAATCTCTCCCACAAACAATCTTTCACGTTGATCCGTCGACTTCTGGCCAATTTAAAAACATCCAAATACGCCAAAAAGTCTTTTAAGTCGTAGAAATATAAATCTTTCGCAGTGATTGTATGAGTGATTGAATCGATTAAAATTCAAACATACAATTCAGCACATTTTCTTATTTAACAGCTGTTTGTTATGTGAGTATGTAAAGTGTGTACTGTGACACTCCCTGTGCTATGCATTTTCAACTGTTTAAAAAAATACAATAATCGAAATTAAGTAATGCTAAACACGGTAGAATTCCCGTAAAAGCACCTTTGAAAAGAAATCATCATTCTCGTTTGATGGTTTACTTTATGAATTAATTGCTACAAAAAGCATTCAAAGAGAAAATATTAAAAATAACAGAATGAATAAACTTGTAATTCAGTATTAACTGGAAATAGAAATGAGAGAGGTGCGTATGAAAAACGGAACGAATACAAACAAAAAAACGCTTAAAAGTACGATTTATGATGGAAGATGCCATTTGGAAGAAAATTGTGTGGAGCGCAAATTTCCGTAGGCGTCGGCGAAAACAGCCACTAAAATCGTTAGAGAGCTTGAACCTCGCATCGGCCTCTCTCTTCACCTAATTTTTTGATGACCATCGCATATGCGTTTATTGCCCCCCCCCCCCCCACCCACTCCCTGCCTCACCACACCCTTTTGATTGATCGCAAGATAAAAATTCTGCAAGCACTATGAACGGAATCATCCAAAAAAACACCCACTCTTAAATTACTGTGACCTGCATCCATAAATAGCAATGCTGAAATGAAATAGTGCGACTGATAGATGAAGAAATGCTAATTCTCCATTCATGGCAAAACACAAAATTGTCAAGCAGTTACAATAAAAAGAGCGAAAAATTTATAAAACAATTGCCTATGGTTGAGAAATGCGGTTTGACGAGCACGAGCACACATACCGTGAGCAATTTTCGCTGTCGTTCATGATTGACATTTCACCAAATTCGCCCTTTTCGATGAAACAGGTCCACTCTTTAGTCCATTTATGTGTCATCCACTCGGCTGGTCAGTAAGTGCTCAATGGTCTCACTTCTTAGTTGTGCGAGGATTGATGTTTCAACCATTGAGAGAAATATGAACTCACATGCGCACCCAACATCTCATTGCTTTATTCACCGCAGACATTTTGAAATGGAATAAAAGGTGTGCATATGAATAAAGGGCTTGCACGGCGTCCATAGGCAAGTGAGAAAAAAATACGTGCAGGTTTTTAAACACTTTCTCGAGAAAAAGCTCATAAACACTTCCTTGTGATTATGTGGATTTTTATATGCGTTTTTGCATATGCAAACTGCGCACAAGGCAGATGAAGGAGAACGCAAACAGTACGACCAGCCGATATATAACTATAAGTAGCGTTCAAAAAGCTTCAGGCTTCTTTTCAAATTTGGCCCTCATCTGCGCAACCCTTCCCACCCCTGCTTTCCCCTCCCCTTCCGTTCTCGCCTCCATCCAATATTTCTAGTTGTTCGACCTCTCGAATACTGGACTCTAGCCAACGATGTTGAGAAATTGTAGTAATTTTTATTTTTTTAAATTCAATAATGCGAACAAATTTATTCAGCCCCAAATACAAAGTACGATCTCTGCGAATCCATTCAGAGCTCCTTCAAAATTGCGATCTCTCAAGCTTATTCTTTGCAGCAATGGGCAGTGATTGCTACCGCATTCTTAGCTCTAAGAGAATCGTAGATGCGAAATTGGCACTTCTCTGCAGGAAGAAGGCGGGGTGGGGGCCGGGAAGTGGGGCGATGAAGCACTTGGCGGTAAACATGAGATCAGGATTGGGACGGAATCTGCAGAGTATATCCGAGTTTCCGTTCGGATGTGTGGTCTCACCGATTTTGTATTCCTACTGATCGATTGAGTGAACAGCATTACGTGGGTAAGCGATCACTGACCTCATCTTCGATCACTTCCTCCACACCTATTCCCCTCTCTTGACGATGCAAATTTGTTCGATTCCTAGTCTTGATCAGGTGTGCTGCGAACGTCGAGCTGTTCATATAAGAAACAAACGAATACTAGGAGCGAATGGCGAACGAATCTTCTAGGGGAGTTTTCGCTGCGAACAGCGAACGTATTCAGCTTCTCCGCAATTGTGAGTATTAAAAGAAACTTTTCCCGCTTCAGTGATATACCAGCAGCAACTTTCTCGAAAAGCTCCTCGTTCGTCTCTCATTTTGTATGAAGCAAGCGCAATATTTTTGTTTGTGTTAGCATATGCAAATTTCGTTCGAATAATATGTGCAGTTTGCAAGCTTAAGGATCACCCTGATTCATTTTTTCAATGCTCATTTTTTAAAGGTTTGTGTGGTGTTCAGTCGTTTATCATTCACACTGCTACCTTTGTGTGGAAATTATCTCCTCTTGAGGTGATAAATTTTACTGCAACGAACAATTACTTCGGTAAGCATCGCAGATGGCTGTTGCTACCTGAGATCCAGGTACCGAAAAAGAACGGAAGTTCACCAGTGTTGATTGATTCTTTCATTGGTTTATACTTTCTTACTGACGCATCGTTAGAAGTTAGTTCGTAAACGATTCTACGCGAGCAATCTCTGCTCATAGGCTTTCTTGAAGGATTTTGTATGGCATTATTGACGAAATGAGGGGGGGGGGGGGGAGGGGATAGAAGGGTTCGCGAGAGAGGAAGAAACTTGTCGGCACTCCATATCACCGCATTTGAAATGCGATCTCCGCTCAAAATCTATCCTTCAATGCTGAAGTTTTTATAGCTCCTTAAATTTGCTACTAAATTTCAGGCATTAAACGCTATCATGTTGAAAGGAAAAAACAAAAATGCTTCTTCGTCCCTTGAAATACATAGTATGCTTTCAGGTTTGGTCATAGATGAGTGACTGATTTCAGGGCAAAAAGAAATGAGCACACGTGGTGAAATAGTGAGTATTTGTGTGAGATTGGCAGCTGCGGCCGCGCTCTCGTGGATGACTGTACGCTACATGGTTAAATACCTCGATCCAAATTATTCAGTGAAAGAAGAGGCGAAACGCAAGGTCCTTGTTGATTTTTTCTTTTATGTTGTTTTGAATTTTATTGGTTGTGGAGAGACATATTACAACAATTTTGCGTCCGCTTGAATGTTTCTTCAGCGGTCTAATCGAAAAAAATTTGCCATTTTTCCTATGTGTATTTTCATATGTATATTTTCCATCACCGGTAGCATAAGCTCTTTCTTATCTTCACTTGTTTCGCACTGCTTTATGGTTGAATAATTGGTGCAGGTACATGGTGTGTGATAACTTGATGCGAATCGAACTCATTAATAAAAGCTCTTGTTCTGAAAATGAGATGTCATCTAAATGCTGCAAGAAATATTTTCAAGGGTCGATATAATTTCTTAGAATGGTTTTCGAATTTGAAAAGTTATTTCGTCTACTGTTGAAAAGTGAATCCTCGTAGAAAACTTGAGCTCACATACTTTATATCTAATTTATCGATTGAAATAACTATACGCTTTGAATAGTTTAGGGGAATCCGCATGCAGAAGTGAGCAGTTTTAGAACTCTTCTGCAATAACTGCGCTTTTAAAGGTTTGCAAACTTCGGGAGTTTTCAACGGTCCTCGTGATGCTTTCTTAGCAACAAAAATAGAACAATATTTTCAGATAGAGCGAAAATCGGCACGGTGCTTTCCTCTCCTTATTTAATTGCAATTTTTTTTCCTCTTTGCTTGTTTTTGGTAATCCCTAAGATCTTACGAAGGCAAAAATTTTTGCGGAAGAATTGACGCTTGTTTTCGTTTTCCTACAAATAATAACGGTTCTCATTTTCTGAGCTTGTAAAGAACCTTCCAAATCGGCATATCATCTTTTAGCTAGCTAATATAACAATGAAGTCTACGATTTTCTAACTCTTTGAATTTTTTGTTAAAATCAATCAGACAATGAGATTTGTGTTTGAGTCTTAGCCTAGTTCATTCTTCCTCATTTTTTCGCTTCGACTGTTGGGGATTGCCTGATATTTCTGCCATTTATCAAGCATAAAGAATATCTCTACCTCGTTGTTCATTTTATCCTTTCTGTCCGTTTTCAGGCAAAAGAACTTCTGCGATCGTTAGGATTGGATTCAACAATCGAGCTGAGTGAGCACGAACTACGTATCGCAACACAATTTGTATCCTCGGATGAGGTACTACGAGGGTTTGTGCACAACAGTTGATTTGTAAGTGTATTATTGCAAACGATGGAGACGCTAACTCCACTAAGGTCTTCGCCTGTGAGGCGATTTCGACTTTCAGAATGCGCAACTCTTATTTAGAAGTAAATTGGGGGATGTGACGTTATCCGGTATGTTGGGTGATATCAGGAAGATACGTTATTTGCAGGGTGCCGATTGGTCGGATCTGGGCGGTTGCGATGAACTCATTCAAGAGTTGAATGACCGCATAATCTTACCTCTGAAGATTTGTACCGATCACGAATCTTTGGCTCTTTCATCGAGTCTTCTTTCGCCACCGAAAGGTATCTCCACGACTTAGACAGCTCATTTAATTTTGGATAAACGTGAGATATCCTTAGGTGGGGCAGTTTTTTTCTATAAGGGGGCAAAAAAACCAATAATTCTGCCTTAAAAACTCCGCAATACATGGCGGAAAGTAAGGCTGTTTTGTAATGTTTTATGAACACAATGAATGTATTTGTGGCGATATAAAATAAATAAAGGAATTTTATCTGGGGAATTTCTTGTTCGTTAGTAATATTGTTCCGTTGAATGAGTGTTTACTGGGTGCTATATGTGCCGTCTTTCTTTCTTTAATCCTTCTTACTTATGCGCCTGATGATGCTGCGTTTGCCTTTGGTGACTTTTGTTTTCTGTTTATATCGTTTTTGAGGAAGAAAAAATAAGCCGTGAATGTTTAAACTGATGGGAGTAATTATGACCAGAAAGTACCAAAATTTTTTGAGAAAATGAATGAAGTTTTGCTAAATAATTTTCTGCGATTTATTTCACAGCGGAATAAAAACTGAAGGAGTAATTTTCGAAAATTAGGGGGTAACCTCGCCCTTTCTATCGTTATAGTAGCGGATGTTTTGATGCACTATCGTTCAGTGCTTGGCATGTACCATAAAACCCCAGAAAAGTACCTTAGCCCCATTAACTCCGTTTTGCAGTAATTTCTTTATCATATCACCTTCTGAAAGGAGGAGTAGCCATCGTCTGTGGAAATTTCCGATCAGTAAAAAAATCGGATAAGTGACTGCTTAAAATTGTTGAACACGGTTGTTGTGCTTTGCCGTAATTATCGAGTAACTTTGCATTCTTTGCACAAGGTAAAGGCAGAAGTAATCGTTATCAAAAGAATAGTCGTTGACGTTCACTATTACGCGTTATTTAATTTTATTTGTTTTTCCTACTTCCTTTTATATTTGCTTCTATGCTGTGGGCAGTACCATATCTCTTCTAATGCTGTTAAAGGTGTACTTCTCTATGGACCGCCTGGTTGTGGTAAAACACTAATAGCGAAAGCAGTAGCACGTGCAGCAAGTGCGAGATTTATTAATCTGCAAGTATCGAACCTTACCGACAAATGGTATGGTGAATCGCAAAAACTTGCGGCTGCTGTTTTTTCATTGGTTTGTTTTATTTAAAATTTTAGACTTATCACCTCATAGGTAAGACGAGGGAAGAGGGAGAGATTTGACTCCCAAAAGTTGCAGTATTGGAGTTTAATTTCGCTTTCTTCCGATCAGCAATATTCGAACTTCATGTCAGCAGTGTGATTATCGCATATATGTTTAGAGAATTTTTGTATCTTTTAAATTGCTTCATGGCTTTTTAATAAATTTATCAAAAATGTTGTATAATATGCAAATTGTTTAGTTTTAAACAGATCCGTTTGTGCACTTTGATTTTTTAGCTGAATAGTGGGCACAGTAAACAGGTAATATGTAGGTACATAAGCTGGAGATGGAATACTTTATTTAGCCGAACGCCCACAGTTTCACTTTTTTATTCTCGATCACCGTTTTCCCTTTTTTCTGTGTATTCTTAGCGCAAGTGTTCCATTATGAATATAATTTTGTTTTAATTTTAAGGCACAGAAATTCCAGCCGACGATCATTTTCATCGATGAAATAGGTAAGCATCTTGTAAGCATGTTTGATGATTGTTTCATTCACAGAATCATCGCTTCGAACTATTGTATTTGCTGAAAATGAAGAAATTCTCGTGTGGTAATGTCGTATTTGCCGGGGACTGCCTAGAAGACCCTCTACAGGGGGCTAGCCAAAAGAGACTTTTAGAATGAAAGTCCCTATTAAATATAAAATTTTCTTTTAGAAGAAGAAGAACTTAACTTGTAGTCTCCCAGTCAAGAAATTTTGACAGTGTTTTATATGTTTTTATGAAAGCAGCAATAACAAGATAGCTACTACAGATTCATTCCTGCGTGATCGTCAAGCTCAAGACCATGAGGCAACTGCGATGATGAAGGCCGAATTCATGAGTCTTTGGGATGGTTTCGCATCATCAGGTGATTATTTTCTAAATAAAATGACAATCTATGATGGTAGACTACGATTTCTTCGCTCTAAATGAAGACAGGCGCGTACTTGGGAAATCATTCCCGAGAGTATGGAACTCCATCGAGAGTGACTATCCAGTGCTTTTTTAAAGAACTTTCTGGTCTTTTCTTTACTTCAGCTGTCGACGCTCGCTGATCTCAGCGTATTTCCCAGATTTTTTAAGGGGTTGAGGTGAGCTCGCGCTCTCAGAGGAATGTAACACTGGAAGGGCTTCATCGTTGCTATGGTATGCGAGCAGTGAATATTTTGCATATCGTCGACGGGGACGGAGGGGAGGGGAATCCAAATATCCAAGTGGAAGGGTCATGTTTTCCCGACTTCCTGGTAGCTCAAGTGCAGGCGAATCCGCACTTCCTACACAACGCCGATCCATGCTGAACAGTATTGTCTATGTTACGATGACCTCAGGTGTTGCATTATCGCAACCTCAGGTGTTTGGCTTTTACAAGCAATTTATGGACGCATTCCGCTTCTATTATTTCCGGAGTGGTTAATGTTGTAGATTTTATTCAATCCATAAATTCTACCGCTTTTGTAGAGAGTTTAGGATGCAAATGTTGCTTTGGTCGTTTTCTTTGAAAGCAGGAGAAATGGTAAGAAAACGATATCTTAATTAGCTGGATGGTCACTTCATCGGCGAATTACGAGTACATCCTAACAGCCGTATCCTTCTTCCTCTAGTTACACTTTAACTCCTGGCTGTTTGAGGTTCTCATGGAAGTGATCAAGTGCAACTTTTTAAGTTTTCGGAATTGTTTTTCAGATAATGCTATCATTGTGATGGGTGCTACAAATCGGCCATATGACGTTGATAAAGCCATCCTTAGAAGGATGCCCGCGAGGTTCTACGTCCCTCTTCCGGTATATTCTTTCCTTTCTACAAATTATTGTTTATTGTGTAAATTTGGCAGCTGATGACGAAACCCTGTTTGCAGCCATTCTGGCTACCCCTATGCCCATCTTTTTTCCGGGAGAGGAATGTTTGAGTGTTGCTAGCTGACCAGAATCTCTTTTTTGAATTCCTTCACATTGCTGTATCTCTTCGGTACACCTCCCAATAAGTTATTAAAGATAGACAGTGGTATTCGTTATTTTTAATAAAGGTGGCCAGTTTTATTTTAGCAGCAGCGACCCTTATTCTGAGAGTATCCCGATAACATTTCATCTGATGCTAACGGAAAGCTGAGTGGAAAGTTGTTTTGTTGAAAGGGTTTGACTCCGCGGTGTTCGCATCGGTCAGCATTGCTGAGATAATAGGTGTCCTTTCCTTTTGAGGATGCGCAATCACGGGCAGATATTCTGAAAGTAATTTTACGACGTGAGCCAGTGGAGTCCGGCATCAATTTCCAACGAATCGCCGAAGCGGCTAGCAATCTAAGTGGATCAGACTTGAAGGAAGTATGTCGACTAGCAGTGCTTAGCAGGGTGAAGAATGCGGTTACGCAAGGATGTAGCCTGTAAGCTTGCTTACACCTTGTGTTATTTTGGTCAGATCCAGAGGAATGGGATTGCCAAGCAGTGTTGCATTGTCACTTTAGCTTCGGCTGAGTGCTTCTCGCCACATGGAGTCATAGTCCCTGTTGCCCAGGTGATTTATCCGAGCGTCGAAATTGTGGAAGCATCCTTAATAAAGGTCATGACAAACACCGTTAGCAGATAAGTGATTAAGATTAGATATAAAGGCCCAAATGAAACTGTTTTCTCCGCTAAGGAAGTGTTGGTGTGGCGAGAAGAGGATGGCTTCATTCGGTACGGTAAAATATTCCCAATATGAGTTAAGGCTGCCTATAATGGGTTCAATAAACCTACAAAAATTAACAGATTGCAAGGAGAGGGGTAATCCAACTTTTCGGCGTTAGTAGTTTCTTCAGCCATTTCTATCGCCCATGTATAGTGGACAAGAAACCGTTAGTAGGATTAATTTCTCTTTGAATATGTTCACTTGCAACCTAATAACAGGTTGAGGACCTTACTGAGTTGAGCTGTTTCAGTTGTCGCTATATTCACATGTCTGGATTATTTTACTAGTAGTTCTTTGATTTCGCATATGCTTCGCTGTAATATGGAATACTTTTATATCGTAGTGGGCAACATCGATGTGCTTTCAGATATGATGAGGCCGCACGTATGCTTCGAGAGGAGGATTTGATTAGAGCAGTGGCCAAATACACTGAAACGGCACTCACTTCGAAGATGCCATTGCTAATTCCAGAATCCTTAGATTAACCTCTAATTGATATACCGCTGGTTTTTTATCACTTTTGATGAGATGTTATTAGTAACTTTGGTGATGAAGGGTTCCCAGTGTGTTGTCGTGACCGGCGACTGGCAGGCGAGTTGAAATCTGTGACGTTCCATCAGAATTTCCTTTCTTTACCTATCCTTGCTGGTGGCATTTTCTAAGGATGCGCCAGTTTTCGCTGTGGTTGAGCATTTAATTGTTTGCTTCGCGCTTTTCATGGAAACTGCTATTGATATATCGTGGATCCTGTTTCTTTATATTTCACATCGGATTTACGACCTGCTCAGCTAAAAGTGAAACGATACCAGTTATTCACCTTGTGACCTCGAGAAAAACTTAAAGCTTTGAAGCAGAGATTTCCAAGAAATTCCTTCGATGGTGTTCCGCAATCAAGTATGCCAGTCTTAATTGTTAGTGATCTCCTTCTTTCCCATTCTTTGATGGAAGATGTCGCAGGAACGAATTTTCCCCGGTAAAATGCCTCTGATGGCATTTGTTACAGTGTTGCATATTTATACTTTCTGGTCAATAAGTGTATATGAGGTTTACTCGTATTACACGTGAATATGTGTCTTCCTTCTGCTATCGCCTCCTCACTCCTCATTTTGTTTGTGGAAGATCTTGTGCCTGGCTGTTGTTACTGAAATTTATGGTCTTTAGATTCAAAGCTAGTAAAGGTCACGTTTTACGCAATGAAATCGAGGTTTGGGTGGTGTGTTGCGTAGATGCTTTTATTTCATTTACTCTCAGGTTTACCGAGAGGGACGCTAGTTTTTTATTGCTGAGATCTTTCATTACTTGCATTAATTTTTTCTTCTAATTTCAATTCATTTCCAAAAGATCTCGCAAATTACTCTTAGTTCTGGCTCATTCTAATCTAAAGAGGTACTGAAGAGAAGGATTGCCTATCTGTGATTCATATCTTTGATTGTTACGTTTTGCTATCACAGGCTACAGTTTGTGCTGGTTCCCTCTGATTACTCAAAAGCAAAATTTATTCTTTAGCAGATTGTTTTGATCACTCATGAATTCCTGCTCCAGTTTTCATCGGTATCTCTGAATTTATTTCAGTCCTATGTTAGCTGCGCTCGTGTTATTATCATAGCTACGGAGAACTGTCAGTCACTTTCTTAGACGACAGTGGAAGAATGCGATTGGGTAAGGTAGGATGGAGGGGGGACGAAGGGCTGGTGTCAGGTCGGTGTACACTCGTTGATCAACATAGTTCGTTCCGAAAATGTGAGGGTTTTTTTTGTTTAAGTGCAACTAATTTTTTTTTATTATTTAAGCAGACTTTTGCTCAGAGTTACTCGGCCCTTCTTCGATCTTCATCTGTATCCATCTTCGAGGCGAACCCTCATAATGACTGCAATTGAACATTTTATGCCCATATAAGTTTCTTTTACCATCAAATACAGCCGTTCCTTGCACTACCTGTATATCCTTTGAATTACTAAAGGTCCTTCACAGTAAACACGAGAAATTACTGACGAGTTGTTCTTTACTGGTTCAAACATTACTTTCACACTGTCTTTTATGTGCTTTGGCGATTTGAAAATATCGAAAAGCGTCGAACATTGTTTTACTTCTAATGCATAAATTTGCTGCTGTGGAAGTGTTGAGAAATAAGATTCTCATTGGAAATAGAATATAGTGGGGTTATGTAAAAATGAAAATTTTTCGGGTTTGAGTGAGGCTGACTTCATTCGTATTCCGATGAATTTATTTTAGAGTAAAATACGTGGGTCGTTTTTGGTTTTTTTTCTTGAAGCTTCTGCAAGAGAGGGGGAGGAAGATAAGAGTTCTCGAAATATAAAGCAACAACGCTGAATAAGGTTGAAATGGAATTAAGAATAGGGCACAAATGTCCCAAATTCGAGGAAATATGCGAAGTTTTTACATGGAGATCATGTAAATTTGCAAGCAGTGTTAAAGTAAATGTGCGCACGTGTATAAATAATGACGTCGAAGAAATTAGATTATTAATGCAAGCTGAAATAGATGAAGTGCCACATTCTCGCAGTGGCTTTCCACACTTCACTTTGATCTCCCGACGTGGTCAGTCGATCCTCAGTTTTCAGTTTGGTTTTTAATTTTAACGGTAGACGTGCAGCAACGAGTGCATCGCTTCATATTAAAAAAAATTTACCTCTTTATCTTGGGTAGGATCTCGGAGCGTTCTGCCTTTCAAGTGTCACTGGAAGGGGCAGGAGGGGGGCCGAGTGCTGTACAGGGCAGAAATATTTAATCGCGCTATTATTTAATCGTACATCGCGTAAATGTTCATTTTATTGTCATCATCACAGTTAGGTCGGAGTGACGTCATTTGGTGCGTTTATTTTTTAACCAAACTTCACTTTCATACATTTCCCACTTAAGATGCCAAATACCTTCTATGGAATTCCCAAATGCTTGTAGCGAGTGGCTGGTTGCAAACAAAGACACCCCCCCTCCCCTAAGTCAGTGACATTTCTCTAGTACAACGGCGTTAAGGGGGATGAGATATGCTGAGGCATTTTTGATCTCAAACAATAGCTCCAAGCGTGAGGCGTTTGTGATGCAGCTGGCCTTTCATAAATAGCAAAGTTGCACGAGGGACGGCTGCTACTTCAAGGAGAGGTAGTTGTCGGGTATGGCGCCGAAGAGCTAATCTACAATATCTGCTAGTGATCTAACAGTGCAGTGATCAGAGTTGCTCGCATGGTCGGTTCTCGTTTATTGTCCATCGCATAATGTCATTGATCGACCGTTGTGCTCTTATGCCACCCCAGGCGATACCGGGGGCCATGTAAGTCGAGCTTCGGCGCGTTTGTACGTTTTTGGTTCTGCTTGTGTTAGGGGCCGTATAGATCCCCCATAAACTGCTTCTATCTCGCTTGTGCTCCCGCACATCGGCATCGGCAAACGGTTATTGGCATGCAGACGGTTCTTTCATGCCGCCGCTACCACTCACAGTAGTACTGGAACAATATCAAATGCCATCCGCAATGTTGCATAACCCATTGTTTGCTTGAAAATATAGTGATGAACCTGTTGTGACGTTTCGATCGGTCACCAGTTTTGACTAGAAACCTTAAAAGGCATGACTCTTACGGAGAGGTGAACCTTGAAAATTATGATCGTTGGGAAGAGGAGAAGCTTGACGTTTTAGATTGCACTCAGTGCACGCGAGTACGAATCAGTGCGTTGTTGGTTGACTGCTCGCAACAAGTGCATTTAGTTGCGCTGCACTCCGGTTGCATCTTGTGAACACATTTTCGTGCGGAGAAGGAACAAAAAAAGGACCACACATCAGACGCGTCGTCTATAAACAAAGAACGTCAAGTGCTGGCGGCTTGCTGAGCGCAGCTTCTTGCTTGCTCGCTTTATTAGCGAAAGCTGCAAACCACATGAATCGTCTATTTCTTCAACGCTGTTCCCAATTCGGTGATTCTCTTTATTAATATTGCTGTAGCGGAGGTAGTCGGTTAAAATTCAACCACTCGAATCGATTTGGTGACATGATTTTTCGCACCGAAATTTCATCTTGATTTAGACATGATTGTGCGCCAAATCACCAATAGGTTTTCACTCATTGACTGTTTGAATGAATCCGCGAACGGATGGAAAACGGGACGGTGGAGCTCGACCGGCTGGTTGAATTTTACCGGATACCCGTTTTGGTTACGTTCATCAGCATCAGTAGTGTTGGCTATGCTTAGACTTTAAGTTGGTGTTGCAGATGGCTGATTGCTGTCAAAAGCATAGATTTTGATAAGATTTTAATTACACTGAGGAAATTTTTTTCGGAGATTTGTGGACGGCTTCCAAGAAAAAACCTTCAAAGTGTTCAGTTTTGAATAACTTGTTCATGAATATCTCATCAATCAACACAACGTAAACCATCAGAAAGCAGTCGACTGGGCATATAGCATACCTATCTAAAGAAATGTATTTCAATGAGCTCTTCAAATAAAATTTGCATAAAAATGTATATTGGATGTAAACTTGATGAAGCGTTGAAATGAAGTGAATAGCTCAGTCGATGGGATTTTACTCTAAGATGCTAGTACAATCGGCCAACGAATGCAAAGACACACGACGCAGTTTGCACAAAATGGCTTATGATTCTCTAAGCATCGCAAATTATGTATTAGTTACTGCAATATCGCTTTTGCTGATGCGTCCATATGCATATGTAAAGGGTAGGTATATGTATGTCGCTCTGCCCGTCTGTCTGGCAGTTTCAACTCGGTGGCAGCTGAACGTAAAGGCTGTGAATTTTGATGGATAAAGTGTGCAACATAAGGTATTTCGCTTAGGTCAGTAGGCGTTAACCATCACAAAGGTACTCTTGACATTGGGGAAGCATGGCGCTGACGGATATTTGCTGCGGTGACTCAGAGCATCCTTGTGTATATAAAGCTTCGAATTTAGTCAACGACATTTCCGTTATTATTGTGACTGACGCGTGGCTGCTTGTTGGCAAGCCAAAAATTTATTGTCCATTGGGCATTCATGCCTATGACCTTCACCTTCTGTAAAAGAGCCCGAATGCATCCGTTAACTGATCGAACAGTGGCCATTTAAATGTGCCATATGTGACGTGAAAGAGGCGACGTTGTGCATGTCACATTCACATATGAAGTTTTCTCAGGCTAGGGTGCAAGGTTCTTTCTTCCACAGAAGGTGTCCGTCACCTTTGTCACTGAGGTCATACGAAACTGCAAATTATTTCTGTGCGCTATACACCATAGCGCAATAAGCATTCTCCAAATCCTTCATGACCTTGTGCCGGCCCATTCTGGAATAATAAAATCCTTTATAATTAAAGATACGTTAAAGAACGCTTTGGTCTTATTACTTTCCGCAGAGTTTACTATGATCGATAGCTTAATTCTGCCGACAGTTTGATTACATTTTACTTGAAGTAATGGAATATTGTAGACTCAGCTATGAATTGATTCTTCGTTGTAAAATTATACGTCGCTTTTCCTACATTCTTTTCTCGAAAGGTTTTAGTTTTATCTCTTGTCATAGTCAGTGTTCGGTATCACTTGCAACTCAACAAAAAATATGATACTAAAAACAATATTGAACAAAATTTCCACTTTCATATTAAAAAAAAATCTGGAATTTACTCCGTCCCGATGTCATTAATGAGGCTTCAGCAGTTTTAATCTTCACATTATTGCTGTTCTCGCTCACTGAATTGCGAGATGGGATGAGGTCTGTTAGGCCGAAAGCTTGGTTCTTTTTTTGCGTTCATTGCTTACCGCTTCGTGATGTGCTATTCTTGTATTTCAAATAAACGTCAAAATATGCAAAAGTTGTATGAATTTCATGCCGATCGGTTTTCCATTTTGAACCGACCAGATCGCAAAAGAAAAAAAACAAATTTTTATGAAGGATTAATACCAGTTGTTGGGTTAACTAAAGCATCGGCACATTAAGTTCGCATTTATTGGTAGTTTATGAATTCTACTCACTTCTGTATTAATGTTAACAGTCAATGAATCGGCTGCACTATGTGAATAAAGGATTAAAGTGTAAAGATATTTGCATACTTAATTACACTCGTGTGCCGCTATTCATTGGCAGTTCATTCGCGAATACCACTTCTAGCATCCAAAACTTTCTTCACAGTCGTTTCTATCTTTAGTTGGTGTATATCAATGCATCGGCGTGCAGAGTTCTATGCCTGTTGCGAAACAGACAGACATACTTGTTTTTAGTCCACATTCTTGCCTGAGCTGCGTCGCCTCTTTTGTGACGCTTATAATGACGAAACAAAAACGTGGACAATCGATGAAGTGTCCAGGCAGCATTGCTTCAAATCTGCTCATTCTCATCGTTAGCTTCCGAGCAGCTTTAACCACCAAATTCGGATCGTTGAGAGAACCAACACAACTAGAAAACTTAATGAAAATAAATCAGTAAAGAGACATGCCAATGGAATTAGCGTGTTACATCCTTTTGTAGTCTCGCTTATCGCATCGACCAGTTTTATATTGCAAGCAAGTAGCAAAATATGCGCACTAATTGCATTGCAGTTGCAAATGATCCGATCTCTCGCAGAAATTCTTTAACATTGGAGAAGCGTAACAGAGGACGGTGGCGCAATTTCTGATTTCGAATGCTATCATTTCATAAGTTATCAATCTAATGTAACCACGGATGAATAATTTCCTCGTTTTTGTACTGAAACAAGCAGTTATACAAATTCTCCGTTAAAGGATCGTTTTTTTACCGTGCGACTGGCGTAAATTACGTTCCTGTTTCTTTTTTTTTTTTGCATATTCAAATATTGGTAGCTTTTGTCGCACTCGACAGATTGCTCGTGAAATATAAGGTATAAATATGGTGTGCGCTATGCTAACAAATCTTCAGCACCAAGTTCTCTGTGTTGAAAAAATAGAACAGCCAGAAGCAAGCACTTTGCCGCATGATTTTAGCATAAAGCAGCTAGAAATGCAATTTGTCGAATGTGCACCAAAACAATTCAACATGAATAAAGTATTGTAAAAATATGCGTAACATAAGTTAAATGAAGCATATCGGCTTAAACCGAAATATAATATTTCTTAGAAATGTTGCGGTGAAAAGTGAGATTAACTAAAGTTGAATAAAAGTGCTTATTAGAATTCCTTATCGTTTTGATTGAAAGGCTCCTCGTCAGTATGCAAGCTGTCCTCTTTTCCACTCGCTTGAGTTAGAAAGCAGCTGCCTTTTGTAGCTCTCACATCAACTAGCGTCTAAAATGTCCGAGTTCAGCAGATGGGATCGCTCGATATTTTCGAGCGGCGTTCTTCTTTGTAAAAGAAAATGCGAACAGCTGACGCACGTTCCAAGTGGTGCAAATTTCCTTCAAAAACGATCCAATTCAGTGTTTTTTCTTTTGCCTACTGTGATCAACGAATAGTGCGCGAAAGTTGTGTGAAGCTATCGTTTCGTGGTTAATTTCTCATCAGCGAAAGACTACTGACGTCTAATTTGTGGAATGCAATCGAATTTGATTAATGATCAACAAGGAATGCTTATGAGGCAGTAGCTGTAAGTCAACGTGTCAGAGCATTTGCAAGGAAAGTAGCAGGTTGCGAGTTCAAATCCCACCCGCGAGCAAAATTGCTCCTCACTTGTCTCCGAAGAATCGAATTTTTTCGCTTCACCAGAGTATTCACTACTTCATTCTAACAGGTTCACGTTTTTTGCAAAAAAAATTGCATTGTTTTATCTGAGCGTTTCAGAATTCCATAAATCCAATTTTTCCATAGGAATAACGATTTCTTCATTCTCTGACGATGCAAATTCATTCCACTGTCCAAAACGGCCTAATAATTGCAAAGGAAATTTGTTGCGATGCAAGTTTCTTGCAATACAGATTTATTGCAATAGAAGTTTGTGGTCTTGCAAACGTTCTGCTGCGAAGTTTTGGTCAGTTTGCGGCCGGATCATTATACAGTTGACCGTTATATGCGAAACCCTTGTCAAATGCAGAATTAGGCTGCATTTCGTAAATAGGCGCTTCATATTTACTCCGCGTTAAAGCCAAGTATTGACGTTGAAGTTTTTTTTTTTCTACGGTTAAAATGTAAAAAAAAAAACGAGGACTTAAAGTGTTCATCAGATTTTTTTTTTTTTTTTTGCTAATGGCGATATGTGATTGTTTTCGTTTTCAAGGAAGATGTATACGACTAGTGCAAACAGTAGCGAGCACCGAGCCAAATGGACCGCGCGTAATGACATCAATTCCGGGTCCAATCTCAAAAAAACTCAAACAAGAAATGGATTTGGTGCATGTGAGTTTCTCTTCTCTTCTATCAGTTTGCATCGGTAAAGAATATGGAAAAATATGACAATTTGGAGTTAACATAATTAGAATTATTTGCCTTTTCAAACAATCTGTTCGTTGTGTTGAAGAAATTAAGAAATTTTGTTTTCCAAACAATCTTTTGGTTATAGTTTATTGCAATACAGATTTATTGTATAGATTTTTGCAATTCTGTGTTTTTGCAAAAAAAGAAGGCGTAGATTTTTTGCACTTTTTCTTGCAGATTTGTAGGCTTTGCAGATCGGATTTTTTTTTCCTTTTTGCAGCAAACGAGTTCGGTCAGATTTTTCGCTGACTATGAGAGATCAATCGGTAATTATCTCGTTGATGCAGATGGTAATAGACTTCTGGATATGTATATGCAAGTCTCATCACTCTGTTTGGGTATGTAATTCATCCGTGTTGAGGTCATTTCGAATTTTCCACTTATGTTCAACCGAATACGTGAAAGGAATCACAGAGATTGGGATCTTAAGAGTCTTCCGCTTTATTCTTACTTCAAATGATTCAAAATTTTTGAAATTTATAGTGAAGTTTTTTGAAGTCGAATTTTTTCGTCCCATAAAAATTCCCTAAGCCTGCCCTTGGAAGTTAAGTTTCAAAAACAAATTTTTCCTCATTAAATTTTCTTGCCTTTTTCAAAAAAAAAATTATTTCTCTTGCTTACATCTGTCTTCCACGTACTTTGCAATAAATATGCCATTTTACTAACGCTCCGACGAAATTATGCGTTATTTATTAGATGATGAAGTTGGAAACTTTTATTCCCTCGACACGTTGTCGAACTAACTAGTAAAGTCTCTCAACGGACCATAAAATAAAGATATTTGCGCCAGGTTTAATAATGGTAGTAACGTTCCTTTCATTTCTGTACCGCCTCTTTATGGTGATAGTTTATCGTCTAGAATTTACTGCATGAAACATTATGTGTTTTCGCTGTACACAGTATGCGTTACACTTTTTTCTCACAGTTATTCATTTTGCCGACATACTTTTTCTGCATTTTAGGTTACAATCATCCTGATCTCGTTGAAGCTATTTCCGATCCACGTTTCATCGTAAGTTGCTAATAATTTGAGAGCTTTGTTTCCTAGTTGTTTCTTTTAGATTTCTTGAAATGACGAAAATTTTTCAATTAATTTCCATCAAGACTGAATCAGAAATTTGGAAAAAGGTTCCCTGATGCTATTTGAAAATTTCCATTCACATCAAAATCCTCCAAATGGCATTATTCATGCATTATAATATCGTACGCTGCTGGAACGTAAAAGGGTTTTATTATTCGGAAAACAGTTTAGCGATGAAGGATCCGCATTGCTAAGGTTTTAGAACGAAGCAAGGAAGTGATTCCTTTCGGCATTCAAGCACTTGAATAATTCAGAAATCAATCAATGCAAATGGCCTCATAAAGTCAAGAAATTTTCACTATTGTTATTTTACCGTCTGTATAACCGAGAAAACTTTGCCAGAGTTTTTCTCATCCTTCTTCGAAGTAAAGTAAACATTCATCACCTGAAAAGTCTAATTTACAGACTGCTGCAGTGAGTCGACCGGCACTTGGCTCATTTCCTCGCACCGATTTTGCTGATATCCTCAAGAAGTCTCTTATTTCGGTATCTATCAATTGGTTATTTTATTATTTACTCATTGAATTCAATGATTTTTTGAGTTCTTCGTGAGAATTATCATGAACAAAATTGAGGTCATTGAAAAAGAGCATTTATTAATTTCGGTTATAGTCCCTTTGCAGTATCATCGAATAAACATAGGAGGGAATTCATATTTCTATAAGTAGCAACCGTCCACCGTTCCAGTATAACTCATCATCTCATTTAGGATTCTCGTATTATCCTGTTTGAGATGTTAGAGTTGAAGATGTACGTTTTTAAAGCATATTCTTCGCTTTTGTTCTATAAGAAACTGCTGAAGAATTTGAAAAGTCTATTTTTACTAAAAGATTTTCGTTGTAACCGAACCCTTTAGACCGATTTTTTTTTCAGAATCTTTAAGAGATCTCCAGCTCACATCAGCATATATGCAATATATATAATAAATATGCACCGTTTGAACTTTTTCCTCAAAATTATTAAGAAAATGCATTGGACAAATTTACTTAGAACATCCGGCGGTTCACTCTTTACTAAATTCGTCGTTTTGTCAAAAGTGACGAAATGCACAGATATTCTATTTGGAAAATAATCAGTAGAATATTATATTCGGGAAGTAGTGGATTATTTCCGTCTTGTGAATGTTTAAAGTCTTGCATCATTTAACTGTGTGCTGAATAAAAGGTTCTATGGAGCAGTGATTTCATAGCACGCAATTGAAGCAAATGCAATCGGATAGAACATTCATAAATACTGAATGGGAAGAAAATTAGGATATGGAGCATTAGTGAATGTTTGATCATTTGAAGTATAACATAGGCGCAATAAAGGACTTCAGATAGCACCAAAAGGATTATCAGCAGTGCAAACGATGATGTGTGGCTCATCGTCAAACGAACATGCGCTGAAAAGCAAGTGGTGGTCCAATCAGTGAGGTGGGATTCCGTTCACACGGCACACACACACAAGCACATTTCACCTTGATGCATAAGCCTGATGTCTTCCTATTGTGATGATCGTCTAATGTCTATATTTGTTGATTTGAAGTGTCTATTCCACGGACGCACACTAGGTTCCGTTACTGACTTTACCTACACATTTTACATTTCAGAACTTGAAGATATAAGAGTGAGTAAGACTGATCGCTGCTATGAATATTGTTGTCTTCTCTATGTCCGTATATTGATTACCATTTTTTCTTATTTTATTGAACGAATAGTTCTATCAACAAGAAAATCACTGCAGAAACCTTCTCAAATTATCTTTGTTCGCATATAGAAGCAGTGAGATAATCGTGCAGATTATATTCATTTTTGTCTATCCTAGTTATTACTAGGCGTTTTCATCCTGTGCATTGTTGTTTTATTCCAGCAATGCTTTCAACAACTAGATCAAAACCCATTCACAAGGTCGATCTACCGGCGTTCCAATGGCCCGTCGCTAAATTTCCACGATATAAATATCCATTAAGCGAAAATGTCGAATATAATAAAAAGGAGGACGATGACTGCTTGGCTATGGTATGCTTCAGTTTCTGCATGATTACATGTAAGATATTCGATGTTATCGCCGAGTGATTGTCGTGTGGCAGTTTTATGCAATGATTCCAGATTTGCTTTATTTTCAATATGAAATCAATGAAAATGCCAAATCAAATTTTAGTTCCCTCTCTCTGTTCGTTCTCCCTCCTATCCCCTTTCCTGCCATCCCCTTCGATTATTCCATCTGGTTTATTGCTGATATCACCTTTTGATTCTGGAGGGAAGTTTCTCTACCCTATCGGTGATGTCGGTTATCAACAACAGTGGAATATAAATGGATCTTTGTAGGTTCTTGTCGAGCTACATGTTATCGAAGGAAAACAATGCAATTACGTCACACTGCTTCTAGGTGGAAAGTATAATCAAAAAGCAGAAGAAGGCGAAACGAGATGTGGCAGCGTTGATAGTTGAGCCCATCCAAAGCGAGGGCGGCGACCACCATGGCTCTGCGGCATTCTTCCAGGGCCTTCGTGATATAACTAAGAAACACGGTGTAGTCTTCATTGTCGACGAGGTATAATTTCTGCCGTAAAGAATACATCCTTCTTAAGAACAGTGACTTCGTTATGGAAGTGTACAACTTACCTAAATATACTATATTAATCTTCTATGCTGTAATTACTAAAGCGTATCCATAAAAAAATTCCAAGGAGGCGGCCGATTCAGTCAGCTAGGAAGGAAGACTAGTGTTGTTCATTCTGATTGTTTTCCTTCCATGATAGCTCATACTCTTTTCCATCCATATACTGCCTTAGAATTTTGGTGAGGCGGTTGTTGTATCAGTTCCCCCCTCGCACGCCTATGCCGTTAGGATGTTTCACAGAACATAGGTAGTATATACATTCTGGGGCAGCACATTAATTTCTCAAACATATTAGCAATTCTTCATTGTTGGCGAACGCAATGCTTCAAAAGGACTTTATAGATGCGGAAAAGGGCAGAAGGGAGCGCTAATGGGCGAAAAAGTGACCTTCTAGGAGGATAACAAGAGGGAAAAGAAAAATTAGGGCGATTTGTGTGCTTTTCGGTGAGAATTCTTCAGAAATATCATGCAAACATGGAAAGTCTTTCCGACTAAGCCCATGCCGAAAGTGTATTCGACTCCTTATACATTTAAACAATTGGCCCCTTTTCAATATGTTAGCTACTGGCGTCCGCTTCGGTTTTTGCTATTGGCTTCGAGGCCATTAATACTGTTGATTTCGCTATCGCCCTTCTCCCTCCTTCCCTGCCCCTCCCTTAGCCATTTTTCGGGACCTCAGGATTCGTGTTAGCTTAACGAACATCTTTGGAGGATCAGCACTAGAATTAATCGTCTGGGACGCTGGATTTTACAGCGTCCCCAATTTTAGGAAGGAGAGGCAGCCGATTGTGGGGGCTTGGGAAAAATTTTAAAAAAAATAAAAAAGAGTTCGGAAATTATGTCTCTGTCCAACGAAAATTTTCAAACGTCATCACCACCAGGTGTAAAACAACCCCGTGATCTCTTAGCACGCTGTTGAAGGTGGCGTACAAATATGCAACGCTGATCTCGATATTACTAAATGAAAAAGTGCATATGTAGTTCACACTAAATATTTGCGAGTTCATTCGATAAAAGTTTTAAGAGGCACACTGTAGAAATTCCAAGGAAAATTTCGAACAAGTTGTGAGCAAATCTTAGGTTCAAACTGGTGGCGGTGGAACAGGAAGTTTTTGGGCGCATGATACATGGAATCTGCAATCACCACCAGATATTGTTACATTCTCGAAAAAATATATGACTGGAGGCTATTTCTATGCCGATCATCTACGAATAAAGGAGGTTCGCCATTACTTTTGTGATATTCATACTACATTTCTGCTATAAGTTAGTGCTTATATTTCTGAGGTATAATTTACAACATCCTGATTAACTTGACATCGATCACTCTGGTACCTTTTAATACAAAATGTAGTTAGTAAATAATTTTGCATTTTTATCAGTATTGGTTAATTTGCAATCTCTACTACTTCTTCATTGATAACGAAGTTTTTATGGGGAAATTTTTCGACGAAAAACTCCATTGAATGATTGCACTCAGGGAACAATAATCGCTATGATTCCTGATGTGTTGATATAGAACGATGGAAAATATTCTATAGTATTTACACATGAATGACTAAGCTTAAGACTTGATAACGAAAGTTTTTCGCTGTTTTTCGTTTTTAATAACATTGTTTTCAAGTTTAGCCATATCGCATTTACAATACTTGGATGGGTGAACCAACAAAAGTGATATTACTTGAGAAGGCAATCGAAGTTATAAAACGCGACAATCTTCTCAAAAATGTTCGCAATATCGGTGAAGAACTGCAAAAAGGCCTAAGAGATCTCGAGGTTATTGAAATATTTACATTCATAGTAAATGTGGTCTATTCAAGAATCATTTGGAAGATTGCTTCATTGAAATTCCTCATCCATTACTACTATGTGTTTTTACTTTGTTGCTCAAATCTCACTACCTTCTTGGTTGTTGATAACGAAGCTCCTGAAGTGTCTTCCGCTTGAGTTAAGCATGAAAGCGCTGAGAGAACTGCAACATAACATGTCCGGACGCCTAGTGGTCACATTCACCAGCTAATACCGCAGTCTTCTGTCTTTTTTTCTATTTGGGGAGTTTTTCTATTTGCCAGACAGATTCATCCCACAGAATTTTTAAATTCGTATTTAACTTACCAAGCACAGTTACTGTAAAGCATATACATATCAGTAGTTGGACTGAGTATAGGAATGGGGTATAAACCCATTGAACAGCCACCTCATCTGCGACATGAATGATTGATTGGTTGCGTTATATGCTAATGCGGATGTAAATTTTAGCAGAAATACTCGTCAAAGATGCATAACGTTCGTGGGTTGGCAAGTTTCTGTGCGTTCGACATTCGGGATGCATCCAAAAGGGACGAATTCCTTGCGAAGGCTCTAAGCAAAGGTGTTCACACTTTAAAACCCTATCCCTAATGTCGAAGATATCCCTGATGACCGATCATAACAATGTGGTCACACATTATTTCTGAGCTTATTGTATTCTTTGTGGGATTGTTAAAAGCGATATTACGGCTGTAGGGAATTTGAGCACATTTCGAATGTTCGATTGGTAACATTTCTTTTGGACAGGATTAAATCAACGTTCTCTATATGTGTCATTATAAGATGATTCGAAGCTAATTTCATCTCAGAGATTATAGATGTCCACCACACTGGCGGCTGGAGTGGAAGAATAGAAGAGGGGAGAGGAGAGGGGAGGGGGGGGGTGTCATGAAAGTGTTCTGTTTTGATGTTGTTAAATCACACATGGGTGATATAGAATTGAGAATCACAAAGCTAGCTTATTTCCTTTACTGATGGGCATAATAATATTTGCAATTAATCGAGTAGTGTTTTTGGCGCATTTAGATTGACAAGCTTTTATGGAGGTCATGTTTTTAATGCATATTTTTAATCCAAATATAGTGACATTCGCTTCCAAATTGAATAACAGCCCTTTCATAGATATCAATTGAACTCTCGTTTAATGCTGGAAATTTCAATCGCTTTAAGCTCCGTTGATTAAAAGTTCGATGGTTCAACATTTTTTCTCTATATTATATTCTGGTTCAATTAAGAGTTCAACATTTCGAAGAAATATTGCAAACTGAACATTTCATCAGTTTTCATTTACTAAGCAAGTTGTTGTATTTGTAATTTCAGGTTTGAATTTGGGTGGATGTGGCGATGCGGCCATAAGGTTTCGACCGGCATTAATATTCGGAAAGAAACATCTCGAAATTGCATTGGATATTCTTGATAAATCTATGAAGGATCTATAATATTCGATAAGAATAAATTGCAACGCCACTGGAAGTTACAGCCACTCCGTCGTTCTTCAATTGTTTTTTTTCCGAGATTAAGTATAGTCTGAATGTTTTCCATGCTGAATTTTTCAAAAAATTGCATAGATCTCACAACTTGAAAGCCTATTGACATATTGCGTAAGCTTTTGATAGCCTTTTATCGATAACACAATAAAATTAATCGCGACGGTGATAGTCGAGGCTCAGCATAGATAGCGATATTAACTTAATTTTATCATTGTGATAATGCTTCCATATGTGATGGAAGTGAAGGAATGAATTACTGCTTATGGCTGTAGGTAATCAGTCTTGTAACAATTTGTCTGTCGGTTTAATTTCTGTATTTAGTTAACCATATAATAATGTATCCAGAATGGGGCTGCCCTGTTGCTGTGTAACGGTAATGGCAACAATTAAACTATAAGTGCAAGTGGTTTGAAGCGACTGAATATGAGGGACGAAGAATTTAAGCCGCTGAAGGGTGAAAGAATTGAAAGTGCATTTTTCGTCCGAATCAGTGATCTGAAGCAAAATAGTGAAATCAACGAGTAAGCTTACCCGAACTTTCAACATTTTTGCCTCTCTTCGGTGAGGTGGGGGAGGACGGTTCATTGCTGCCTATAATTGTAGTATATGAAATTAATATGTTGTAAAGAATGCGAAGTTATTTTAAGCTCATTCATTGACCGTTTCGCTCATTTCTTCATCAGTCACAGCATTTCGGTCGTACTGAACATGAAAAACTCTCAATTTTCGTTAACATATAATTTGATTGCACGTCAAAGATGTCACTGCATTTCGCTGCTTCATCGCAACTTCACATTTTTTGCACACTCGCTTAGGATCGCTCGAATGTTCTTAGCTGTGCGTTGCAAAACAAGCCGTTCAAAGTGAAAAATAACAGGCGATTCATCTTAGCAGGTTATTTCTGCGGTCTACGACAATCGAAATATACAGCTTCGAGTAGTGAGTTACTTAACAGACTCGTACCAAGTGGATGTTGGGAAAGCTCTATACTAAACAGTATTAATTTGTGCACTCGACACTGCAACACAAGTGGAATGAGCGCAAAACCAGTGGCAACACGTAGGATGTGTAGTGAAGTCACCTTCCTATTAAAGTCTATCCTACGCACAAAGCACCATAATTTAAAAAATTTCTATATATCCTGAAAAATAGGCAAAAAAAGATGACAGGAATGATCCGGTTATCCGATATGAAAGTGTTTGTAAAATTATGCCATAACTTATTGCAATTATTCGGCTAATATTGCACAGTAAATAAAGACAATAAATGTTATGATGTTGCCTAATTATGGCGAGTGCGCTTCATTTTGTTGTTGACATATGTCGTCTAGAGCAAACCGTATTGAATATTGATGTAAAAATAATATGAACTAAAAAGTTGATTAATCGAAACAACAGCACTTATTTATTTCTTCTATATTTAAATGCTATTTCTTTTGCAACAGTTACAGCTGAGGTAACATTTATCACCATCATTCCTTGTAGTAAACAAACATAAGGAATACCCCCATCATGAATTGCTGTCTACGATCGGCTAGACATCTCGAGGTTAAAATTCTCCGTGGGTGATTTCTGAAGTTCATAGAAAAGTGTCTCATCTGTGTGCTGTTGTTTGTTGTGTTTTTTAGTAGATTGCCGTTGTCCGTTCCTTTTCATAGAGTTCATTCATCAAACTTCATATTTATGCCACTCTAAGCTCTGAATTGATTGGCTTACTTTGCGTTTAAGCAATTAGTCCATTTGTTCAAGCAATCTTATTCTTTGCGTTTAAAATTTCATCTCCGCTTTAATTACATTTGTACTTTCAGCTCAGGTGCTTATAAAAATATTCAACTTGCAGTTGTGAGGCACTTTTAAAATATGCGAAGGAGAGTGCACGAATCGACTGCAAAATAGTTCACGCCTGCATCCATGTTTCGATTATGAATCAGCGGGGTAAGGATAAAGGTTGTGTGAGAACATATGCTAGTCAAAACTTTATACGATAACGCGATTTACGCTGCAAATGTGAAAATTTCTCGAGTGATTGCAAACATCGAAGATTGATGATTTAGCAACAATATGGATGGTGGTAGTTGCTAACGAGCGATATTCTCGAAAGCAACAGTGGCTTAATTAAATTTCTTAGTTAACGTGAGATTCTTTTCTCATTTGAAGAAATGACCTGGCAAAGTGCAAAACTAAACTCGAGAGGATTAAATATTCTTTTATTTCTTCTGCACGCTTAAATATTTTGGTTGCTTTTGTGCCAATCTCGCCGTCATTTAAACTAAAGGTGTACGAATCCGAACATCATATTTACTTGTTGATTGAGAAGGGAAAACAACTGCAATGTAAATGAATTTACGAAAATACTGTTGCGAGTTTTCGTTGATGGACTCTTGTGTCTTTGCACTTGACGTTTATTTCGCATATGAATTTCTCAGTAGCAGTAGTAATTATTACAATGGAAAATAATTATTAGACAACTGAGCGTTGTTCTTTCCAAGATGGGATCTTGCGATTGAAATAAGGAGCTTTTGCTTTGGTCTAGATAGGGATGCAAATGCTTAAATTTTTTTCGAAAGGCCAGTTCTTCTGTCAGCATCAGCAATCCAGAAGAATCGGACTGTGATTACTGAATGTGAAAATCGGCGGAATTTTCCCCACTTTCACTGCATCGACTTTCAACCTCTCAAAGATTGCTAAATAACTGAAAGTACAAGAAGCGAATCTTTTGCGTTTGCAGATTTCCAGAGACGCTCTATAAAATGGACTTTTATAACGAAACCTGTTTAGCTTCATAGTTAATGCGACACATAGTTGCACTAAGATGGAAAATTATGCTTGAAAGCACCTAAATTTTAGCCTCTGAATGTCATGAAGTAATAAGTGCAATGCATGCTCATTTCAGCTGCTATTAGTTTTACTGTTGTTGATGATTATTGGAAGAGCATATGTAATGACCCTTGAAAGCAGTACTGAACATCGGAGCCCAATAAGCGTATTCGATGAAAGGATGTTTAACGAAGCCAAATCAGCGGCAAGGATTGCAAATGCCGCCACTGAATGTCTTACGAAACGTAATATGCGGTTACCACGCTTGCTTGAACAGAGCCCCAAGAGGTTATATGGAGTTCCTTTTGAAGAGGCCGTGCATACTTCACGGCTTCGCTGCTTTCATTCCACTACTTCTTCAAGGAACAGTTGAACGCGAATATGTTTGTTCCAAAACAAAGGAGATGTACCGATCTTCCGCGAGTGGTACTTGCAACCTATTCAAGAAGGATTACATACCCATATCCAGAGAATCTGTTTTCTTTGTTTATCTCTAGGATCCCACTTAATTTTCTTGATCCGACCTGCGTAGATAGCCTTTGTATGGCAACATCGAAACAGAAAAGGGAAGCAAATGTGAGGAACGAAATATCCAGTAGCCATGGTTAAATTTGATAAGTGACTTTCCGCAGTATTTTGCTTCAAGAATTCAGTTAATAAGAAGACGACATGCATCAGCTGAAAGGAATTAAATAAAATTGCCAGGCGCTCTACCGCCACTACCAAAGAACTGTTTTTCTCCTTATTTTCGAATAGCAAAATGATCATTGCAAGTATTTTTTATTACTGGCTACGCGTTCTGACTAATACTTGCACTACTGCAGCTATCCTGCAGAAGAAGCACTCCGTGAAGGAGATGAACGGCTGGATGCTCTCCTTGCGACAGAAGCATAGAGAAGTTTGCCGATCTGAAAATGAAAGAAGCAACACATTATGCACTTTATTAGTTGAGAACTGCGCTGTTTAAATAAGTTGCCATACCAACAGGTTTTATTTTTCAATGTGTTCTCAGTCACATGGCTCCATTGGTGTGCTATGGCGAAGCAGTTTGCGGTGTCGATGTATTGATATACTCAAAGCGCCAACAGTTCTGCGTTCCGTCTTTCTCAACGTTCCGTCTATCTTCACTGAATGATGAATGCTTGTAGAGATGCTGAAAAGTTGAAGGCTGAGCAGCTGAAAATGTCTTTTAAAAACCAACAAAATTGTTAGCCGCTTTAGCGGATAGGATTTTCTTTATGTTGTAAGTGTGGAACATTCAGGCTTCTTTGCATTGCATCAAAAACTCTCGAGTATTTTTTGAACATTTACATGTTTTCTGCTTGTGAAAACTTTAAGGCAACCTACTGTTCGGTACGTTTATGCAACCGAATCATTCTTGGTGTTATAATAATGTGGTACCCGATGTGAATGTGAAAGACAAATTGACAAATTTGAATGCAAAATAAACTTTCCGAAGAAATCAACAGTCGGTTAGCTGATACGTTCGGAAAATGTACCAAATTGTAAACTGTTTATCGTTTTGTTGAAATATGATCGAGTACCTTCAAAGAAGTAGTTTTCGCCGAAAATATTCACTGCAGCATCGTTCTCGTCGATGTTTCGCCATCAGCAACTTCTCGTAAGCGCTATAAACCATTTATTTCACTTTCTTGTTTTCTTTTACATTCCGTTTCTTACAGCTTAATTATTTTCCGAGGAAACTTTTTTTTCACTTCACGGAAATGAGGAAATTTTCACTGTAAATTTCCATTCCAAAATGAAAAAAGAAACCAAGAAAAAAAATTAATGTCCTCTCCAGTCATTTATGAAATCTCAAAATACGCAGAGTGATTTCTTGCTTCTTTTTAACCCCTATCATCCTCATACATTATTACAATTGTGGGATTTCAAACTCATAGATGACTATGATCTTTCACAATGTTTTTCTATGGCAACCATTTCTGAGAAAATGTACGGTACTATATGCAGATAATATGTTTCCTTATTGGTTTCATTTCCTACGAGTTTAGATTGCAATTGCAAAATACGATGTTACAAATGACAAATGAGCATGAAATTTGCAATGAGCCAATTGCAGTGCTTGATCTGTTTGGCTGCCAGATGTTTCTCAGCGGCACCGCCCACACACATATTAGTATTGGATTATTTCGATGAACTCAGCAAGCAACGTATTCCTTTATTCCTTAGTTGTATTTTTAAAATAGCATTGCCAAATGTCATTAGCTTTAAGTGTGCATGGATGAGATCGATTTTGAGAGCGCTGTTAATCTAGAAAGTGCAAAAACCCATTGGAGGCTATGTGAAAGCGATTTGTTAACTGCACGCTTTGCATAAATTATTGTAAAAATTATGATGCAAGTCGAACTAACTCTCGTCTAGCGTATTCGATCTGACGCAGCAGCGCAACAAATTGGATGGAAGAGAAGGAGAAGGAAGGAAGATATAAACCCTATCAGAGCTATTAAACAGCCTGTGGAGAGAAGGAAGTGCGTACTTTGACGGAAAACAACACGATTATAATCCCTCCCCTTTACAAACCTCTGCTCCTTCTTGCAAAGTTATTTCTAGATTTGCCTTTCATCTGAAATAATCGAATACAATGGAAGCTCTCAACTTCTTATATTTGTATTTTCAGTGATAATGAAAATTCCGAGTCATAAGTGAAAGATTTGAGATTCTTGTGGGCTAGAGATGAATATTTGAATACGTTCATTATTCTTATTGCTTTTGTTCATTAAAATGTAAGCGACGAAGAGCGGAAGTTAGGATTAGGGGTCCAAGTGAATTTACGTGAGAACTGTTTATCGAATCGCATCCGAGATCAGACAGAAATGAAATTATCATTCGGAGTGACAAGGAGACCGAAGACTGCTCCGTAAATACTGATTAAACATGCGAAACTGAAATCTACCAGCGATGACGACAACCATCGTTATTTGTGTAAATGAAACAGACACCGAATAACAATTACTCGATACAACTATTACTCTGTAGCTTTTTCCAACAAACTTGCTATGCGCAACTTCATAAATTTTTCAATAAGAAATGGATGCCGTTGTAACTGAATTCATCGCATGGGCTGGAATGCAGAAGCACGTCTCGTGGCGTAACATTAGCTGGCATCCAATGTACTTGGAAATTAGGCAAATTCCAGTCTATTGTTTCAGAGGTGAATTCTGCTGGCGCTGGTGCAGATGGAAAAAGTTCGAGCCTTGCTGCCCTCTATGGGGAATTTATGAAGGCATATGAGAAAGAAGAGGTACAACATGGCGGAAGTACGATTCACGGACCACATATTGTGGCACTCATTGAGCTAATAGGCGAGACAATGAATATCAATAAGAGACTTGCAAAACTCAGGTTAGTAAAGGTTTTTTTAAAGAATGATTCTGCTATAAATATGCTGGAACTGCACTAGAGGGACTCTCTGCAAGCTGCAGCTGTCTCGAGGGGGACACTTGACTTCCGCCAGTGCTGAAGAATAACCGCATTTCTAGCGCGCTACCAATAAGTTTGTCGAAGCTGTGGTGACGCAGAGAAGAAAAATAATCGGATCCTACACTGTAAGAAGCGACCGGCATCCGAAATTTCTAGTCGCAGTTCTTGTGCAACCGTTTCATGCATCAACAGAACTAGAACGAAACTCTCAACTGCAGAAATTTTGGTTTGTTTCAGATGTGCTGTCATCTAACAAGAGTTCCTCATAAAAGGGGCTCTTTTTGTGGAAGACCAAATAAGTGAGTTGAAAACTGCGCTTGCCTTTTGACGTTTCTGCAAACTTTTGAAGGCACTAATGTTATGTGAAGTCGATCAGCAAGTAATGAATTGAGTTGGACACTCAGCCCACTCTTCCATTTGCCGTCAACATCAGGAACTACGTGGCACCTTCAATCCTTACGAATCTTTGATTATATACTGGAAGAAAAAAATTTCAACCAAACAACCGTGTTCTTGCAATCCTGCAATCATTGAGTTTTTTCCCGCTATACTGTCACCTCATCAATCATCAATTGTTTTCATCTTTCCTTCAACAAGCCCCATAGTGATTAGACACCGAGTTTGATGTTGGGCTATTTGTATTTTCATTAAGTTGCATTGAATTAATACTGCTAATGTAATAAAAGCCTCAAAGCTGACTTATTTTAGTGAGTAATGAAATAAACGGCTGGACAAAAACAATACTTTTCATTCATGAACGTTAGAGCTGTTAATAAACACTTGTTTTATTTCAGCGGCTCATCTAAGCAACAAAGTCAAGGTATGTTACTATATCATTTCTTACACATAACCAATTTGTGGGTATATGTTTCACACGATTCGCAGATAAATGCAAGTACGGTAAGAATTGAGATGTTTTTTTTACATTTTCTATTGTTTTGTGAATGTTCCACACAGATTATATATATATATATATATATATATATATATATATATATATATATATATATATATATATATATATATATATATATATATATATATATATATATATATATATATATATATATATATATATATATATATATATATATATATATATATATATATATATATATATATATATATATATGTCATACGTGCTGTGCAGTGTGTTTCATCCACTTGAACAATGTGAAAATCTGGTTAAAGATTTTCACACCCCTTGAATAACAATGTGGAGAATTCATTTCTTTTAGTGAATCACAGAAAATTGCTTTTAGAGAATGTATCAAATGCAGAGAGATCGTTCAATGCAGTAACGTTCGCGGATATGAACACCGCTCTTAACGATGACCTCAAATTCTTGAAAGAGCTCAATTATACATCAGCATATGTGCTGCCGGCTTTGACATTGCTTTCTGCACAATTACAACAAATCAACGCTCATATTGAAAGCCTTCAGAGTCGTCATTAAATTATGTATGTCCAAATTTCCTTTAATTTTTTCTGCATTTTCCATGCGACCTATTGAGAAATTAGTAGTATTTTCCGTATAATGCTCTGCAGAAGCGAAAAATGCAATGTAATCTCAGAAATTCTTCTCAAGGAGTTAACTGGAGAGCGGTAATGGCCGACCTCAGAAAAAGATGCTTATAGGATCTTATGGGAACCAAATCATATAAGGATTTCCACTTCATGAAAAAAACTTACGAAACGGTTTACAAAAAGAAAAACAAGAAACAAAACAAGGCAGAAGAGGAAAGAGATTAAGTGCTCCTGAAGATTGTGGAAAAAACCCGACTACGCAAGTGGGCCTACAGACGACTTCAACTCACAAGCCGCCCGTTATTGTTCCTGCGATAGGAATGTAATTTGAGGAAGGAAACAAATTACAATGATCTGACAAGCTATGACCGAAAAATGTCCGTACCTAATGCTTTTTTCCAACGGTTATTCTAAACAATAGATATTGATTATGAGAAACAACTCGTGGCAAAAGATTATTCTGCTCGGTAAATTTTGCACATCAGAGATAATTCAACTGAAGCTAGAATAAAATAATTGACATGGAACCTTTTTGATGGATGTTGTCCGTGATTCTTTTCAAATTGTCTTAATTTCAGGATATCTGAATGAAATGAAATTCACTGAAGGACCAGGACGAGCAATCTTTTCCACTGTGATGGCGCATCAACAAACGCAAGTTCTCATTTAAGTCTGATATCTGCAGACTTCGAAGATGTGTTTTTGGTTATCATAAATGAAGCATGTTAGCAGTTCTTATGTATTCCATTTGCATGAACCACTAAATACTTCCTCAAGAAAGGAGACAGCAACATATTTGCTCTATTTAAAGAGCATTATGTTGAAGCGGGAATGGTATCGGCGAAATATACGAAGAATAGCGGGGGGATCGCCGTTGGAGTGTAGGACACACGCTTGAGCGCAAAAATGGAGTCACATCGATATGTCACAAGCAGGGTCGAAAGGTGGAAGAATACTTGCCAGCAATATCGACGGAGTTAAGCGTCAATGAAACTATAAGTGCCGAAAGGAACTCCCAGATTAAGGCTAGCAGATTGAACACACATGTAAGGAAATTAAAGAGGCGTCAGATAGAATCCAAATGCAGCAAGTAAACGCGGAAGGAACGGGAGTATCTTTCAAGGCTCTGTGAAAAATAGACGGATAATGGGCAATGGTTGGTCGCTGAGAGAATTCAGTGCCGTTGGAAGTGACGCAGGCAATAAACGATAATGAAGAGCTCAGGTAATGTCGATGCGTCAACGTGATTGTCGTGATAAAGCGCAAAGAAAAAGTCAGTATGGCAATGTTGTATGCGAAGGATATAGTAATAGGCGTAGTGATTGTTCGAATATAAACGAGATAAACGTGACATCAATATCGCTATTATTATACCATTGAATGTGGGAGCGGTTTACGTTGTATTTCACCTTTGACATCAACTCATTGGCAATATCGATTTAAGAAAATTTTCTATTTAATTACTATAACAAGCGTGTTGTTTTTTTTTTTCCGAGGAAACAACACAGAATCATATAATGTATGTCACATGTTTTCTTGGAACCGTATTTTACTTCCCATGTAAACTCGCTGGCAGGATTGAAAAGGTCAATGTTCGAGGAAATTTATTAAATGAATTTAAAACCGCAACCTGGTTATATCCATCAGAAAAATCGAGTATTAGATCACCAGTAATTAAGTCATCATAAATCGTTCCATCTATCAGACAAAGCTCCAAAATTTTTTCCAACCCCTCAACGAAATCAGAAACATTCGTACTAGGAGTGGGATATTGAGAAATGAAAAAAAGTAGCAGCAAAGACGCAAACAGCATTTCACAGGCATTCTCGGATGATGTGGATCAAGTTTCCACGCGTCGGCGCATCTGCCCTCATGCACCACAACATGCCATCCATTTTCCATACTTTCGAAGCGATCACAATGGAATATCTGTGAACTTGGATTCTCCATGGTAAATCGATTCTGGTACGAAAGTTGTAAGCCAGATTTCTGTATGGATCGTCATATGGGGTTTCAAATCAATGACTAAAAGTTTCAGCTTAGAAAGGGTATTCATAATATTCCGTGCATGAAACTGAAATCGGTTTGGATTTCCCTTGAGAGGTTAACTGGAATTTCTCCACCACCAGAACTTTCAGAAAGGAAAGGAACCCCGACCTCTTGCTCTCGATCTCTCATCACCCCCATAACTATTTTCTAGATAAGTCGCCAACCTTGACGACAATACTGTTAACATTATGTACCGATCGGGTCTGCCTTTTCGCCTTCATAGAACTGATGCCGTAAATTGTGCCCGTCTAATCAGCAGAAAATGCCAATTCTTGCTTCTTCGTCAACATTAATGTGCGAGCTTCTGAGCAAAAAAAAACGAAACTTGGCACAATGATTTATTAACATTTTATAAATATTTCATTAATGCGCATTAATATTACGAAAGTTATAAATGATCGAAGAAGCAAAGAAAGCAGAAATGTACCAACTCTCACTCTATGCTAATAGACAGAGAAACAAAAAAATGACCACTACAATATTCCCCACAAACAAAAAACGAACGGAAATTTTACAGTTATGAAGTGTGCCCAAATATTTGGAGAGCGATATGAGATTGCAAAGTTATGAGATTATTCGTAAAAATTGGAATGAAGAGGAGAGATTATGAATTTACAGCGTTTAACAGCTTAAAAGTTCTCATGTTTGGCTATCAACGCGATCTCCAAGTCGAGTTTCAACGATTCTTTTGCCAAGAGTTTCGTACGTTTATCCAGCACTTCTAATTCCTTCAATAATATTCTTCGTTGCAGCTGTTCCATCTCACTATTCAGCATCGCTGAAAGTATTTTTTTCTGCTCTCACATCACAAAATTTGAAAGATCACTTCAAAATATTACTATCTTTTCTGAAGGATGATCTTGAAAGTTGACATTAAGGAACCGAATTGAAATGCATTGAGGAAATTCGGTTTGTGCAAATTCAGCTCGTCAATAAACGTATGAATGTCAATTCGAAAAAAGTTCGCGGTTGTTGAATAGTGTCGTATTTGCTTCAGTTTTTATGATGCCATTTTCATTATGTCTGCTATATACGAATACGGACGTCGAAATATTTAGAATGCTATGGGCTAAATAAATTTATAGCGTTATTTAAGTTGAACGAGATTTCAGCACAGTTCTTTTCTCATTTCTCGGCGGAAACGCCCATCTCCTTCCAGCCTTCCGACAATGTTTTTAAGCAAGCTTATAAGCGCACTATATTCAATAAGATTCTGAAATGATTTTCTTTGCCGTCCGAACGCCCTGGAGGATTCTTTGTTAAGTGGCTAAAGCAAACGTTGGTCGCATAGACAGAGGGATTTCGGACATGGCCTCTAAAGAACTTGTAGAATCAGCCATTTTATTAAATTTCATGAACTTTCTGCCATAATGAAAAGTTATGCAATCAAGCGTTTCATTTTATCAGTAAATTCGTAACAGCTTCTCTTTTCACCTCGAAAAAAAATGTCCTTTTTGCGGTTTAACTGCAAAAATGCATCTCATTTGAAAGGTAATTCGATCTATTCGTTACGAAGCAGGAACATTTCTTCAGTTCTCTCTGGTATGAAACGGTTAAAGTTACTGACGCAGTACAAGATTCAAGGGCCCAAATTAAATGTATCGCTGGATGATCCCCATTAAGGCGCCCAATAATTTGTGAATGAAAACTTACTGGTTGTTTGCGATTTGTACTTATCGAAACTGTGCCCGGATCGGGCAAACATTTGCCTCAGCATAATTTCATCGGCGGTCTTATTGAAGAGAACACCACGTGTATACATGAAATTGCATTGTGGAGGCGATGATCTGGCCATCGTCTGCACTAATTTTCGCTCCTTAAAGCACTTTATTTATGGAAGGGTTACCGGATATTAAATAATGAGATGCCATTCTCTTAACATCCTATTCTTTAATAGTTAAGACTATTTTATTTTTTTCGCAATAATATAGCAGTCATCCTGAAGTGAGATTAGTGCAGGAAATAGTTATGACATAGGAAAGCGGCGATTCTCCATCGATCATGAGACAAAATTTGGCTATGTTTTATTTCAATCCATTTTATCTCCATGTCAATCAATGTTGTCGCTGTAATATGTTCGCGAACTTTTACTCTAAGTTTTTCATATCATATTATACTTGTACAATAATAGGAATGATGAAGAGTAACCTCGGCATCTTCAACCATTGCATTATTAACGGCATTGACGAAAGCGTAGAGGAACTCGCCAGCTTCTTGACGTCCAAGGTGGTGGCATGCGCTTGCATAGTTATTACGGCTGCATCGTGCATAGCATTTCGTCATCCTATTAATGTTTAATATTACCGTCTCAGACCACCGTACAACCGGATCTCAAATAATGAACGAATAAGGGGCACACTTTTAAAAGAAATTTTTTACGACATGATGAGAGCTTTCCTTTCGTATGTATGAAATTTGTAATATTTATAATTTTCGCCTCATGATTTTTGTCTATCTCTTTTCGAAGTATCTTACTTTGAACAAATTTGCAGACTGTTTACCCGCAAGCCTCATTAGTTTTCCTCAGAATTGTAGCTAATTTCATTGCGTCTGCAGTTTTCTGTGAGTTCAGTTCAATCGTTTTCGTTTCGATTTCATCGTTGAGTCGATCTATATCGCCGCATTGACGTTGGCATATCGACTTTACCATCGAGCCTTCCTCCTGCATGCACTGCGAGAATTTCTTTGTCTCTGGAAGACTCAGTTTAAAGATTCTATATGCAAGGAGTTAAATTCAACGCATGTTTGTACCAAGTCTAGCACCGAAAGTTTCGTTAAGATCCTTCTGCACGATGAAACAACTCTGAGGAGTTAAACAGTTGAGAGGGTTTCAGGTGACGATGCACAAAGCGGCCCTTGAAAGAAACAAAGTTTCGTGACAAAGTGAGTTTGAATTAACAGATAAAATATTCTAAAAATAAACTATTTCCGACTCGTACTGTATTTAAAAAGCAGGTATTAATCCGCACGCCATGGCTCTCGTCAATCGACGGTGTGTATTAAAATTTCAACAGTCTTCGCACAACCGAACTGTGCGGCAACTAAGCCTTCGCTTCCCCTTCACTTTTCCAACCCCTTCAACTACGCTATCAGGTTTAACTTTCAACCATCCCATTGCTGAACAGTCGGTCCCCTCGTTGCAGCGGTAAAGCTACACATGACAACACTCCCTTTACAAACACGATTCCTTATTAACGACTGCTGCGTTGGCAATTTGGATGAATGCTGTTGTAATCCTACCTTTCAATATCCTAGGTGAGCACATGATAGTCATGGAACGTAGATTAAACGGATTTGAATCGACACCACAATTAGCGATACATTCTCTTGCATCCGCAATAACACTGAAATTATCAGTTAGCGTAGTTCTGAAGCCAGTTTTATTCGATGCTAAGTTACTTATAGCCGTTGAAATTTTTGCCAACAATTCGGCATCATTCGCGTTATAATGTTTCGCTTAAAAAGGAAAAATCCCAGAAAACGCATTTTATAGCGCATAATGGCCCACTTCTAACTGAAAGAAAAACACTAAAATACTGACCATGGTGGCTGGACGAGAGGGACTTTTTTGAAGCGATTATAAAAATGGTTCAGTTGCAATGACAAAAAGATTTCAAATATTATGTATGCTCGATTTCTCAATTACTGCCACGTGTAGCCTGCCTATGTGATTGGCTGAATGTCTAATGCATAAAACATCAAATGAGATTGAACATACCTGCAAATGACATCCAAATTGAGGAAATAACTCGCGAAGTCAACCGTCCTCATAATGTTCAATTCTAGCTCTTTTTTGCGCACATCGATCATGCATCTCTTGAGGCAACGGTTCGAATCAACCGCTTCATCGAACTTCTTTCGAAATGCTGGATGGCCATCTGTAAAAAAGCCTTCAGGTTTGATATTACAAAGGAGATGGTGTTCTAGAATGTTTACTGAGCGCGATTTAATAATAGAGCTGGTGACTTATGAATCTTCAAAAGCACTACACGTCGAAAAAAAATTTTGAGTAATTGAAAACGAAGCCTGTATAATAATTGCTGATATTTGGGGCTGCGTTCAACCATGCGTGCACGTATTTGCATTTCCACTAACCTGCATACTGAGATAACATTCGCCTTTTCGATTATAATCTCAACTCCGTCGACAACCGACTTTTCACGCTTGATGAAATTTGCATATTCACTCAACTATCTTTACTCAAGCGCCTGCACGGTGGACAAAGTTGTCTGTGTATTTTGTAAGATATCACTGAAGCCGTTCACTCAGTTGTCCATCACTTTTGGAGGGTTAGCACTGTAACCTTCACGCGATCTTAGAACTTCTGCGAAATGGAGGCCGCTCGAGAAGACTTTTATTCATAATTTTGTTCACTGGGGCAAAGTGAAGCAAATTAAATTAAAGTAAATTATAGCACTGTTCAACTAGAATTTACTAATTTATTGATCGAACAGGGCTAAAGACACATTACGGGGCGCCTTTTTTCTATCAGTCTCAGGCAAAAATTTCGTCTTAAGCGGAAACAACGGTTGGTCATAAGTACTGCAATGTACGCTTGCTATCACACTGCTAACAAAGGTTCAATTTTAGTCAGCGATTTATTTGCGCTGTCGGAAAATCGAAAATATTTGGAAGATTTGGGAGATGCAAGACTCAACCGACATTTGTTACGAAGAAATAAGAAGCGCAAGGAAGAGCTCATCTTTTATTTATTGACTGGTCTGAAACGACGAAAGTCAATTCACTTTTGAAAAGGTGCCTGAACCCACAATCGATTAGATGACTGATATAAAATTGAGAAAACATTTGAATATCATAATAACCTTACCGGCAACGAACAGAAAGACGACGCCAATAAAAGAAAATATATTAGCGTTCATGATAACAAGCGGAGACAGAAATCGCCCACTGAAATGTCCACTTCCCTTAAGAGAATCAAACCTATTTCAACATAAGATGGGAGGAATTCAATGCTTCCCTCTGGCGATTAGGGATGCCTTATGTAGGGACGCAGACACCTTCAACAAACTGGTTATGACCATAGGTCAAACGTAAATAGACAAGTGCGTGACAATGTTTTTGATTTTTCGCACTCGACGTATCGCACTCATGCGCTGAGAAAACAGTTTAATGCCTATTAGAAGATGGGTGAATTTTTCGTGGAATAAAGCAGGAAAGACGAATATTGTAGAAAATTGTTGAGAGAAATGACCCAAGAAATCAACTGATTAAAAAAAATGGAATTCATCAGAAGTAGTGCGATCGTATGTAAAAAGATCGGTAGCTACGCCCAACGATTCGTGAACGTCGCTGTTCTCAAGTCGTCATCAGTTCCGTAGTCACTTCATGGACACAGTTAATCGTGCAACATGTTACATCAGCGATTAATGTTGACATGTCGAGCAAGATGCAAATCACTTCATCTCAAAAAGAATGCTAATTCACGATTCATTATTTCAAAAATCAGTCTTCTTCGCCTAATTAAAAATTCTTCGCCTAATTAAAAACCTCTGTGCTTCAGCTGTCCTCTTCTTGAGGTAAAATGAGAAGAAAAATTTCCAGCTTTTATTCAATTTTTCCAGATTTTTTCACTTAACACCCTCAACTTGGGTGCACAGTATTCTCACGAAGCATAATTTTGGGCTTTAACTTTGCAGATTCACTGAGTCACAGTTCAGTGCCAATTCGTAAATTTCATATAAATCAAAAACGCGAGATTCTGCACTGTGGTGCGAATAAAACTTATGTATTTCTTGATTCAAAAGTTGAGGAACCCTTTTTGAAATGACGATACTGAATCGAAAGCAAATGAAGAAATCTGACTGAAGTTTTGAAAGATTAGAAAAAAACAGTGTAGTGTTCAACAGGCTAACAAGAATTTCGAATCGTGCAGTTAGAAATCTTCCTAATTATGTTGATGGGATTCAAGCAGTTATGAATGAATTTAGTGCTGGTTGAAGTCTCTATGCACTAGAAACAATTCAGCTTATAGAACCTATGGATGTGTGTATATTTGCATTCTCAGCGGTACTGATAAATCGACATCATTACGCTGCTTAAAGAATTTTAAGGATATTGTATTGCTATATGTTCATCAGCGAAAAAAATATGAACGAGCTTTTATATAGAGTCTGAATGAGGACAAGAGTTCAATGAGAGCTATTTGGATGAGTCAAAGACCTTGTGAAGGAGCCTTTAGCTGTAAGATTTGTGTATTGCTCAAAGCTATATTCTGGAAACATCCCTATAACACAATTTTTTCTTTTGCTGTCATACAACGGCTCGAGTTGGCTCATATTCACGCATATCGTTAGTTATGGCAGCACTGACCATTCGCTAATCAGTGGAGATTGGTTTATTCATTCTCATAAAGTCAACACTTTATACATTGTTGATGATAACGTCTATGATAACATGCGAATCTTTAATTTCATAAATGATGTTAGATAACCGTAGCGGCTTGCATTTGACGGATGAGGATAACGAGATCCGATAAAAAATATTCAGCAGTTCGGCAATGGGGAATCTCCATATGCGGTAACGTTGACATTCAGATATTGCACGACCAGTTTGCAAAGGTGTCGCCTTGCATTAAACTTCAGCATTTCAACAAATATCGCTGAGTATGAACAAATGTTTTCAAATAGTGTTCACCTTTCCACTCTTCAATCTAATCGCTTCCGTTAATGTGGTTTGCACTCCCTATAACGTCAAAACGATGAAATGTTCAGAGATCAAATTTAGTCCTTCAACGAAATGTAACTAACTGATAGAAGAGTTCGCGCTGAAGTGGAATAGCAAACTTAAGAGAGAAATCCGAAATATTTTTCCGATGCGGGATGTTCACACGGCAACGTTGCTAACGTTTTCATTCGGTTATGCCGGCAGACGTACAGGACTGTTATGTAACATTGCAGAAATACCTCATCTATAATGACATATGCTTATGCGAGCGGGCAAATCTAGAAAACAGCCGACTAAACACGTATTTTAAAAATAGGATTATTTCATAGAAGCGATTCGTTGATAATGCTGAAAAACTTCTAAAGTGCACACTGCTTCATTTTGAAATTCAATTTCAAAATTTTTTCATGAGTAGCGAAAGCATAACACCACATGGAAGCGAACTGCAGATACCAGCAAGTTGCAGTTCATGTCCGGCATCACAGTTTTTATGCTTAAGAAAATTTCCCCTCGCTTAAATCATGTGAGGCTTTTAGAAGTTTCCTGTTGGATTCATTTATGTGGTGTGCAAAATAACTTCCACTATTCCCGACGCGAGGCACCACTTTTGCTCCGTGCAACAAACGAGTATTCGATGTTAATCCCAAATCATATATGAACTTCGGCTGCAATCGTAATTGCAACTACCAAAAAGGTGAATCGCCACGTGTGTTATTGGAATTTTCATTCATATTAATAACACCTTCCAGCCAATCAGGATGCTGCGAAACGATGAGATGGCAATCCCACGTGATTCACTAATAAGAAACTATTGTCGCGAATTGCAATAGTCGCAAATGGTAACAATTCTAAATGTACTCTTCAGTTAAAAGGAAGGATGCTGACAAGTTATGCAATATGACGTTTTTTTTTCACATTTAGCCCATCATCGCCGAGTAATAATGTTTGGTGGACTATTTTCTAATTTGGTTGAGCCATTTTAAAGTGAGTCGATTGAAAATTGTATGAACGAGAAGGTTACAATTTTAAGTGAGAAAATTGTAGAAAGCCCCTATTTTGCAGTTAGTAGTGGCTGAAGTGATGGAAATTAAGCAGTCAGATGAACATATGATTGTTCAAATTCGCATTGGTTTTTTGGATTGCTTCTTTTCACATTTCGGAGGTACCAGTTGTTTTTTTTACAGTTTATATATATATATATATATATATATATATATATATATATATATATATATATATATATATATATATATATATATATATATATATATATATATATATATATATATATATATATATATATATATATATATATAGTCGTGGGCCCCCGCTCCACGACAGATAGTCTGGCATACTCTTCACATGTTGAATAGATGCAAGAGTGGTCGCTTTTCTCTTGATCGACCGTTTATTTTTCTTCATGGTGGGATGGAATGACTAATTAATTTGGACGATGCGGAAACGATGCATGTAGAATTTAGGAAACAATGAAAAAAGTAATAGAATGGAATGAAAACTACGAAATCGGCCAAAGAGCTGGATGGCGATACTGAGTGATTAATGGTGCTTCATATCTGCGGATGGAATGGATTTCCGGCTTCAAATCATTATCAAGGAACATAAGTGATGAGGATTCCGCAAACATGCAAGGCGGACTTATAGGCATGAGTAGTGGCGATGTTGGTAGTGACAGTGGTGGAGAACAAGGAAAGGTTTTGTCGAACGACAAGGGTGTGATGCAAACCGCATCCGAATTCGGTCAAGTACAAAACTAGAAGGTTTGAGTATCTCTTTTGTATTGAAAGTGGTGCATAAAGGAGAAGTAAAGTATGAGATTGTTTTGAATTTTCCAACCTCGTAGAATGATGCATGCATTAATGCACAGAGGAACATGGGAAAGATGTTTTCCATTAACTCAATCGAATCTTTCAATGTCGGCATGAGGAACCATTTCAGGACGGCTCACACATTAGGACGTAAATTTCAGCAAACAAAGTGATATGTAAAAACCTCGGAGAAGCGCTCAGTGGACAATCCTTTGAAGAAATAAATCATTTGTTGAGGCCGAGCAGGTTTTGAATTTTATTACTTTGAATTCGTTAACGAGGGAAATGTTTAGCATAACAAAACCACTTTAAATCATATAAATTATTCTCATCGGAAGATCGAAAGATTAACTGGTGAGGCATTCGATCATTTTGGTGAATGGCAGAAGTGACGACTTCGAAAAAATATTTCACAGTAAATTCCGTCAACAAATTCTTTTTTTTCTGCAAGATGAGAAAAATGCTCATAATCATGGGAAATGAAAATTAAAAATTTCTTGACAAAACTGCTTTGGAATCCGTCTGTTGGTCATGAACAAAGTAAGTTCTACTATCAAAATACTGGCGTATTGCTAATCTCTAGTTAATAATTTCTTTAAAGTGAAAACCTGCCGAATGAAATTAATTACTGGTACGGTTAATTGAATAACCGACAATCGTAACTAGCACCCCACTTATTTTTATGACCATTTCAAATCATTCGTTTAGTGGTAGGTTATTCTTGATGCGAGGTGGTGATTGACTTGCAGATGCTGCAAATAAACTCGCATTTCATCTCTTCTATGAATAGTTGCTGTATGTTGTGTGCATCTGCCGTATGAAGGAACAAATAAAAATGACAGAAATCTTTTGCGAATCTTCAGAAGTGTTGTTGTTATGTTTCGATTTCGATATTCACTATTTTTTTCGACTTTAGATTATTTGATTTCTTGATTTCCTCACCTTTTTGTTGTTTGCTATTTACCGACGATGTGATCTTATTGCAGGAAAAGAAATCAACAAAATTTCTGTGAATACAAGTTAAGCCATTAAAATTTCATTTAAAAAACATTGAGTTCCGTAAAACTCTCCACATTGAGTGGAATCAACCGTCATTTTCGATGTGTTGAAAAACGCCATCAATAAATACGGTAAAAATGAAGTGAGTCTTCGGATGATGTGCGAAAATCAATCACATTTATGTCAATTGCGGTGATCTCATTGAAATGAATTCACTCAACTCGCAAAGTATCTTATTGTCGAGTGCAAAAATCTTTAGCAACGAGCTCAATAATGCTTCACTCAGTGTGCGTTTAGCCGCTTCCCATAACATTCAACGTAAAATTGAATGTATAATTTTATCAAGCATTATTGATATTCTATTCAATCGACCCGGAAATTTATACGTTCATTAAAATTCATTGTGAAGAACTTTTCCGCTTGCCGAGTACTTTCGACTAATGAGAATTGTACCTGCTGAAAATGATTCACTGTTATGATATATGAGTTTGCAATCTCTTTTTAAGGAGGGGAATTTTTCGATAAAAGCTGTTATTTGCAAGATAAGCGTTGAAAAATATACTAATCTCTGCATTTCACTCTAAACTGATATCGAAACAACGCCCGTGTGCCACGCCTAATCTCATTTGTGTCATCAAAGAAATACAATATCCGTACCGTGTATCACGCCTCAAAGAAATATAATTAAAGAAATACAATATCTATGATTCGTATACAATATCCGTAGTAACCATGACAGCTTAATGAAGAAAATTTAATCAGTGGCTGCACTGACCACTGATCGTTTTCACTAATCAGCATATCTTATGAGCACGCGAAATCCGCTCACTGTTGTGACCTTTACACCGAACCAATGCACTCCCACTCCGTTTTATGTAAGAGTACTTGGAAGCAATTGTTATAGGAACTTTCCCGAGCTTTGGTAAAATGCACACCTTATTAAGGATTCTTGCGTTTTACTATTTTTTGAAAACAACGCTTTCAAGGTTAAAGGCTATCCGTTTCAAAGTTTCCTATGCTTCTTTCATGAAACAATATCACAGTGTATTTCTAGTCACACATATATCCTTGTAGGTCATTCACTGCTAATCTAAAAGCTGTCATTGCAGGAGAGAGGGAACGAACAAAGTTTTTGTGCTGAAGTCATTGCCGACAATGGATACGCACATATGAATTAATCGTAAAATCTTGCATGTTTTTTAATATAGCTGAGTACCATTACACTATCATTACGAGGATGTTTTTTGCAAGTATCTCTCTTTCTTCTGCAAGAAAACAAGTATCTTTTGCAAGAAAACATATCTGCAAGTATCTTTAAACAAAAAGTATCTACAAACTGTAGCACAGTAGCAAGAGATAAGCGAAGTGCTTTTTTAACTGTTGTCGATGGGAATGACAGCCATAAAGACCGATGATGCCATCCGCACTCTGTACGACGTATGCAGTGCAAGGAGAGAGCAAAGAACACCACCCACTCATTAACGCGATATGCAACGGATTCAGGAATTGTGTGTGCTCCTTATAGTTGGCTTTTCACTGCTTCAGTTCTGATGTCCACAACTCACTCGATACCTCTACTCTCTTGTAAGCCACATAAGTACAGCGTAAACATCTAATAAAGGAACAAACATCATTAATGAGCAGTAAAATAGTAGAGGACATAAATTCGAGCAAAGCAGCGAAGTCACTAAACTCATAAACTTAAAGTCACTAAACATAAACTCTGTGATATACAAAACTTACAGCAAACAGCGCTACCAAAAGCATTTATAGAATTCGCGCATATTCAAAGGAATTGCTAATAACGAATGTGCGCGACTTTCGGTTTTAAGGGCGAAAAACTCTGATGTGTAGTTTTGTACACATGTGTGCTCAGCACCAACAGGGAGCGAACTTCCACAAGTTTAGTGGTTTCATTTGTTTCGCTTTCCCCATTAAATTTTTGCAGCAAAGTGCTGGAATTGCCCGGCGGGTTCCTTTGCAGTTTCCAAAAGTGTTGAAAATTGGAAGCTTACCTGAAAATTTTTTCACTTTTGCCAATCTTTTGCAAGTTTCTGCAAGGTGCAACGGAAATGTGGTTCTTGCCTGCACACCTGCTTTAAAATTCCTCAAAATATTAGTGAAATAATGTGAGGCCATAAAATCTCTCACATATCACTTTCGTTATGTGAATGCATTTAGAATTTTCGGAAACACGATAATATCTTTGGGTCTAATTTGATGCTAGCAATCAATTCGATCCAACATTTGCAAAATTGACAGTCAAGTAGGAGACGCATCGACAATAATTAATGAAATTACTTTTAAACATTTCGGCAAGCGGCGATTGCTGGAAGACTTCGCTTCAAAAAGGACGTCTGTCATAACATCTTCTTCCACTTATTCTCTCTTGCGATCAGCGTAGATGCCGTAAACTCTTTCACTTGTGAGGCGCATTACTCACTAATTTCTGGTCTTTTAAACAACTTCACGATTCGTATTTGCGTTCAGATAGAATACAATAAAGTGAACATCACACAAAGAAAATGCCACAATTCCAAACCATTCTAGTGCGAATTTTTTGGCGCAATCTTGAAAAAGTTATTGATATTGAACTGAAGTGGATTGAATTTAACGCCAAAAGGTACGCGCTTTCCAATCACCACTTATCGCAAAAAGTAATGCGCAATAAACGGCGGAAATAAGAATTTCACCGAATTGTCCTTCAATTGATAACTTCTCAAAATCTAGCTCAAATAAATAAATCTGCTTTCATTGCAATGGGTAAGCAAAAAGTTCCCTTCAGCACCCTCCATCGCAAACATAATGACTTCTTTTCATGTCTAAGAAGCACAATTTGCTATATCGTGATGCACCAAGAGACTTTTAGACAGTAATAAATAAAGCTTTAAAGCTATCGATTCCACAATGGCCTCTGTTCTCTAGAATGCACGACTCCGTGTTTTATTGAAAGTTTCAAGAAGCTCAACCGAAATAAATTGGATTTGGCTTCAAATGATGATGAAAATACGTAACAACGCCCAAGTTGCAAGAGTAGTAGAAAAACTTCGGTCTTAGCAACAACTTAATTTACTTTAATTTTCGTTCATCGCTTGGAAACACATGGGGAAAAAGCATTTTTATAGAAACTTTTAATCAACATCCGCAAATCTTTATTAAAAACCACAAAAAAATTATGCTTGGACGAAAATATCTGAAGTAGACTAACGCAAATTTGTGATATTTATTAGCTGTAGTGAGTTTATTGTTTATTTGTACTGACAACACGCTATTAAGGACAAACCAGTCCTGAGAGACATCTCAATTATGCAGGCAATCGTTTTGATCGCTCTTGTAAACATTTTTTTTTTTGTTTGTTGCGCCCCTATAGCACATGCTTTTTACACAATGTGAAATAGTTGGTCATTCTATTTACCTATAGAAAACGCCATTTCACACCTTTGTTTATTCTTTGCCGACGAATTGTGTCACTCGTTTGCACCAATTATGATTCCTCGATGCAAAACGACAAAATGGCGCAACGAAAATTCGATCCGTTCGACTCCGCATTTCACGAAACCTTTCATATCGCAAATGGCTCCTGAAAATATTGAACTTTTTTTCCAACTTTTTTTCATCTTTAAATGCCAACATTCAACTACTCATGGTTTACTATTTGAGAATAAACGCCAATAACTGTCGTTGAATTGATTTTGAGAATCACTGTTGCTACTGCTTTTTTATTTGACATGCTCTGATGTTAGCTGGACCACGAATTTATCCAGCTGGATTGAGAAGTTCCTAAGATGTTTTCATGTAATAGCCTATTGTACCTGCCATTTACCGCATTAGTGTTCATATGAGTTGTAGGATTTACATCCTTCGACGTGAAAAAGGTTTTTGCTTACCTATCGAGGTATTCGAAGTGCGAAATTATATACCAACTTTGATGCGAACAAATAATGTGGACAAATATAAAACAATCAAACGAAAATTACTCTCCGATTTTTGTTATCCTTCCCATGTGATCCCCACGTATCTCACAACGAGCGATAGCAGCATTATTAACGCGGGGTCTCCTCCCATTAGTCCAAAAGTATTATGGATGCCTCTATTGTGTGCATTAGTCAACCATGCATTGTGCTTCATTCAGGCCAGTGGGCGCATTTTTGCAATTTTTGCTCTCGCTGCTTTTCTCTACATTAATTCCTAAAGGTATGTTCTTATCGCTTGTCGACCTCTTCCAGCCATGAACTAGCATACACATCTCGCAAACTAGCAGTAATTGTGACAGCTGTTTTTTCTTATGAACAAGGCTGTATATGAACTCTTCACAAACTTTAAAAATAAATTGCTTGCCACAAAATTGCTGCAGCTATTATTCAGCGTTGTTTATTTCTTCTGAAACACTAGAGAAAAGTATAAGCAACGAAGTATTATGAGGAAGACCTGTATTTACAGACACAAAGAAGACTAACGAAAAACGGGTACTCTTACAGAAAAGCGGAAAAATGCTACTGCTCTAATCACTTCATCGATACATCACTCAGCAAAATCAAGCCAAATAATCTGAAGCAAACGGGTAGCACATAAAGGATCGCTCAAATGACGGCAGGGAAAGTTGCGTGAGCTAATGAGAGGGGATGGACCCACGAATCATTGGTAACAATTTCTACTGCTATAGGCAGTAATCCGCAGTTGTGTTAAAAGTGGCGAAACACAAAACTGCTAAATAAACTGGACTGAAAAAAATATTGAAGTGGGTCTTTATTATTATTTGGAAGGAAGTAGAGTGACAATATGCCTCGAAGGAGAAATGCCCATTAGGTATAGAGAGAAATGATGACAGCAGAAAAAGAGAAGAGGAATAAAAATGGGAGCTCTTCATCTCAGCAGCTTCTACGTGGCAAGTATTGTTTTCGTTTGCCGCAGCAACGTGTCAAAATTAATGAAAAACATTAAGCCTTTGGGAAGCACTTCGCTTTTTATTTACTTCGCTCAGTCCTCATTTCCTTCCTTTCGAAATCGGGACACTTCAAACAGTATCAACGAAGACGTAAACAACTGTAGAAATAAAGACAACGAAGTCAGAGCCGAGCGTGGGAAGTGCGACCGCGTGCAAACTTCTCGGTTACCATCTCACACTGTTCGACGCTGGCTTGGACCGATTTCCGAGAACAAAACTCTCACTTTGCTTGCGTAATGAAAATTTCATCTATCGAGATTTGCTACGACGCGCGCGTGAACTGCAGTTGCGCTTAAATATCCACATTCGCAGCTGTATTGAAGTGCGCGGAGGGGGAGGAGAGGGTGGAAGCCGAGAGGCGGATGAAGAAGAGTCTCATCTGAAGTTTTGAGGATTTTAACAACAATTTCTCTGCATTACGATTTAGGATTCTTGCGAACGCAGATGCTTAGTGCTAGCAGACCAGTATGGTGAAGTAGATTGTTACCTTTATTTGTTCGAGAGCGATTGAGGTAGTTGCGCATTTATCATGAAAAGTGATACACTTTAAGCGAGAATGAGGAGCCATATGCCGTACAGATCGCTTCTTGCCTTTTCGGCGCTTTTACTGGCGCAAAACCGTGAGGTGATATCACTCCACTCATCTATTTTTTTCAAGGGCCTTTGTCGATGTAGTTGGAAAGTATTGCTCGTGTAATGGCAGGTGCCCATAGTTCAGATTTTCTTAGTGTCTCTAGGTGAGAGTACCACTTCACGTGACATCTTGCTGAACCTTGCTGCAAAAAAATTTGATGAAATGATGCGATTGGTTTTGACTCATCCTAGTCGTCGCGTTATTGGAACCTTTGCTTTGAAGAACGTGCAGCACTCGAAAGTCTCCTGAAAGATATTTCCAAGTGATGACAATTATCGGTGCACTTTAGAAGAAAGGTCGCTTTTATATTCTCTTCCGAAGAATCAAACATTTGACATTTCACATGAAATCTTTTCGCTGCTTTGCTTCTCGGAGGACACATTCGCATTTCTAGAGTAATATGAATAAAATCTCCAAATTTCAATAGCTTTTAATCGATAAACAGAATGCTTTGCGCTTTTTTAAACACAAACTCCAATGAGCTATTTTCATGCAATTTCAGTAATTTTTTCTGCACTTGAAATTTGTTTAACACCAGAAATCCAATCGCGCTGTTAATTTCTCCAATAGCACATAATATAACTAACTGCTTAATTGAGTAATTTCTTCCCCTCTCAAGATCTTTTCTTCCCTTTTACGTGATCTGGCATAGTGAAATGAGTTCATTTGTGGTATGAAAGATGTTTCTCATACATCAGTGGGAAATAACAACTGCCATGGTTTCCTTAGCGTTGAAACTTTGCAGAGGGGGCATTGGAATAATGTTCGATCAAACATTTCCACAAAGAAGGTAGTGAAATTTCGTGTAGAGTTTCCTCTTTCGCGTTTTATGCGTCTGAAATCTATTTCACATCGATACCGTTAGTAGGTCAGTTTCTTCACCTTTCAAGTACGGTTGAATCGTTTCTGATAGTCGCACTAGTGTGCTCAGTTATTGAACGCACGAAGTTTTCATTCTGTTTGTTTGAACGCTTTGTAGTCGTTAGGCGTTTTTATTTTGTTGCAATTTTTGGTTTTATGCCCGGATCTGCCTTTGCTCTTTCCATTCGTACTCACATATTTTTTACACGTTTTCCACGTTGAAACTTTGCATAATTAGATGAAAGTGAATTATATTCGCGATTACCTTTCGATTTGTTGCACGCTTCGGTTAACCTTTCTTTTCATTTCATCATTGGCAATAAGGGAACAAGAAGTAGCAAGTCTTGTTCATTTCCAAGTTTTAGTTTGGCGTTATTGTTTCAAAAGTAACTAGCTCTGCATAATTTCTACCTAACACCTGCAAATGTGGTTAAGTTTCAAAGTTTTGACGGAAATGTTTAGCCAGTGCTTAATTAGCCTAATAAAACGATCTTCTTCATTTCTCATTTAGGCTTTTGTGCTCTTTCTCTGTCGAAACGCTGACCAGGTTTGCAACGTTTGGTACTTTATTCCACAGTACCTTGCCATTCAGGTGTGATGCGCTGTCTCATTTATGGCGTTGTTTTAGCAACTATCGATACTATTTGTGAGGTAAGCCATCAACATTACATTTTTATTTTTGGAGTTTCCACTTGTAAAAAACAATATCTCTTAATGTTGATTAGTTTTTCGTTGGCAGTTACCTCTGCTGACTATCGAGCAATGCTCCTGGGAAAAACTTGAAAGCACTCGAAGGAAATATATTCGATCCCACAAGTTGACAAGCTTCTTAAATAAATAGAGTAATTGATGCGGACAACGGATCATTTCCGCTTTCGGGAGATATTGCTTTATTTTTGATAATAAATAACATTTCTTTCACTGCGCCCTTTATGCTCTTTCGCTAATTTTCATTTGCCAGTCAATGTTTAAGGGAGCGTATTATGGTGGCGTTGAGCTTGTGTGTGAGCATGAGAACATTTGTTTGTGAACTGCTTGCAACGTGGAAACTACTGAAATTTATGCCGTAAGTTATTGGTGGATTTAACCCTAATCCAGCAAATTTGCTAGGTATGGCTAAATGATGGCAGAACTTTGAGAACGAGCCGTTGCCGGCTGACACTCCGAACAGCTTTCAACTTCGTACGAGAACAGAAAATGCCTCGTAAGCAATTAGCAAGCAAGTCAAGTTTCCTCGCATTGACCTGGACTAATGATCACCTCGTCAGTGTCCTGATGAAACACTAGATTGTTATACTGATTTGTGCATTTGTTGAATGAAGTTCAGTGGTGCAGCAGTGATACGTTCAACTACGGCTGTTCATAAGAATAGTGCGTAGTTTAGCGGAAATGAGAGGTTTCTAGTTCAAATATCGCAATCAACGAATGTATGATTCTTCAGGGATCTTCCAGTGGCAACTCGATCTTGATACCACGATCACTAAGGCGCAAGCTGTGTGAGCGTGATCGAAACCTGGACCTATGCTCTCTGAAAGCGATAAGCTCTGCTAAAATGGTAATGCGATAATGTTCAAAAACGTTTCCACCTCAAAATGATGGATGTAGATTCGACTAGAACTGGCACTGTTAAAACTGAAGCCCCAGGCCGAAGATTTTTGGAGATTTTTGCAATGCTTCCCTGAGGCTGTTGACTCGTGCATTTGCTGGAAATCTTCGAATATAATATTCGGTGGAGAAGGTGTTACCAGCGATTTCAGAAATTACTTCTCTACAAATCGTACATTTTCGTATACCGTTTAACAAATTTCTTGGAAAAATTCAACAAAAGCAATGGAGACATTCAAATTCCTGGAAGCGATAGAAAGAACCTGGATGACGTCACACAAAAAAAGATCTTTGCGAAGTTGGCGAGTGTGGGTAGTGAAAACATAGGCTCCACAGTGGCGAAAATACGTAAAGAGCACATCAAAGTCTATATCACAGGTAGCTACAAGAAGGCATTATGCATTGCCATAGGGTTCTCTCTCTGATATAAGAGAAAAGGTGACGTCCGGATGGGTGCTGGATAGATGCAAAATGCAGCAGCAAGGAGCAAAGTTTCCTGAAGTAATAAATGATTCACAATATAACTTTCCGTTATTCAAGCAATTTACTGAGCACTTCTGCGTTATTTGTACCTCTGTGAAGTCATGCTCTTTCTGCTGCAGTTTAAATTTCCCGTCTCGTTTGGTTTTTCGTCACCTTGCAATCACACGAGCGACACAGTGTGCTGCTGTAGAAGTGATAGGAACATAAGTTGAAACGACGGTATAGAGAGGTTTGGTGTTTAACTATGCAACATCACTCAAATATCGAAATTAAGCAACTTATGCAAAGTAAAATATAGCATCTGTCGATCATCACTGTAGCATTTTCGATTCCTCAAAACTTATCATTTAGCTCAACAGTATTTATACATATGGGGACATGTAAGAATCCCAACAGAGGTAACATTGAACAAAGCGAATTTCGAGTTGAAGAGGGCTAGAAAATAAAGAAGTAGTACATTTACTACTATTCAGGGTTTGTATTGCATTATTTACTTTCGTTTCTTTCACACCAGCACCTCTCCAATGGAATAGTGCAGATTTCTAATGTTTCTTTAAGTTTTTATAGAGAAAGACAATGATAAAAGAAACCTAAAATGTAAAGATGGCATTAATAGGCCAATGTTAGAAGATGAAATGTTAACAATGTAGGAATAAGACATGGATAAAATGCCTATTCGAATAAAAGGTGACCACTTTTCGGCCCTTATCCGTTGACGTGTGCACCTGAGTTATACGCGGGCCATCGTCAGAACGAAACGCATAATCCTGTTGGTACAGGAAAATAAGATAGACATTTTAAGGATTCGTTGAGAAGAGGATAAAGAAGAGAAGAAACATACAAGTATGTAGATAAAATGTCTGTCATGAATGTATAATGAACAAGAAATTCATGAAATATGGAGCCTAGCTCGTCACTGCTATCCGTTTTCCTTCTTTCTTCCACAACCGTTGTTTGAGAGTTTGAATTAGGTCCCCTTTTATTGGCGTTTTCCATTTTAATACTACGAAAAGTTTTATCCTAAATCGTAGATAAGAGCTACGTAAGCGAGTATAGCTAGGTAGTGAATAAAAACGAGCGGAAAATATTAGAAGATATCATCAAGTATATATATATATATATATATATATATATATATATATATATATATATATATATATATATATATATATATATATATATATATATATATATATATATATATATATATATATATATCCCTTTTGTTGGCAGGATAGGAAGCAACAGTTACTAAAGTGCATGAAACATTTCATTAATTAAAGTTTTCATACTTTGCACTAGGATGGGCAAACTTATGTACTAATTCTGGTTTACTAATTAATGCCTTAAATGGATATTTTTCCATTAGTATAGCACTTAGACCTTTCTCTCTATAATTTTTATGCAGACCCTTATATTTACTAATAAAATCTGTCCTAACTGAACATATTTTGCTAAATCGAAAGACCTGAGAAGTTATAAGGTTTTTGTGTATGACCATTCGGATATTACTGTCCAATTGAGTATACCTATTCGCTGCAAAATAAATTCATCGTAGACGTTTGAAATGACTCCTTTACATGTAACAGTTAAGTTTAAGACCAAAAAATTAGCTTTGCTACCGATGTATGTGATTTCAATCTGCAATGAGTCTCCGTAAATTATTTTAGCAATAGTATGAACATTTTCAGTATTAAGTAGTAGTAAATCATCAGTACACCTACAATAAATAGCATTAAAACTTGAAATTTTGGCATATTTATATTCCATAACAGACAAAGTAAAATCGGCTATATCAGGACTGCCATTGCCACCCACGGGTACTCCTTTAGTCTGCCTAAAAATAAAAGGCAAAAGTAACAAGCTTTCACTAACAATAAACTTAAACATTTACATAACTTGTACCCTATTCAAGGCATGTGCGTATGCTTTAAATTCCTAATTGTCCGTGTAGAATAAATTTTTGCTGCTGCAAGCTTTCCGATAAACCTTTTTTGGATTTTCAAAACACAGGTGCGTTAAAAATTCCATTGCTTTAATCATATCATCATGTAGCAAAGCAGTGAATAAAGTGGAGAAATCAGCAGTCAAAATCGTTTTAACACGTCTATCATATTTGTTAATTATATCCAAAACGTCATAAGAACTTTTTACACTATAGTTATAATTAATCCCGCTTCTTTGATTCGCTATATTACAATAATTGTTAAAGTTTTTTAAAAATTTAAAAATGTTATGCAACAAATAAGATAATGGTTTTAGTAAACTTTTGCTAGCCGCAGCTATATAACGAAACTTGTGAGGGTTTTTATGTAATTTGGGAACGGCAAACATTTTGGGTAACGTTGCGTTTTCCTCATTAACGTTAATAAAATATCCTTCAGAAAAGTTGCAGTGCGCGTTAATAATATCTTGTTCCTGTTTATTTCCAACATGTTCATAAGTATCGTTGCCAGTGATCCTACCGTTGATAATTCCAGGCTCCTTGCATAAGTTTTGAATTTAAAAGTTTTTATATATAGAAGCATAATTATTGTCAGCTTTATCGACAGGTGCAATAATAAATTTAGATTGCATAGTGGTAAGTAATTTGCTGTTACTGTAATCTAGACCATGAGTTATACCGATTTCTCCTTTATAAAACTCGTTATTGAAAATATCTTTAGTGCGATGTGTAGCTAACATATGAAATGTTTTGAAATTGTCCACGTTAGTGTGCTCAGTTCGAGCAATCTGCAGAATTAGCTTGTTTAAAGATTGCACTGCCTCCTCTATAATACGGAGTTTATGCTTATTAATGATGCGTTTAAATTTAGTGCCCTCTTTAAAAATATTCCTAAGAGGATTAGGCTGAATTATATCCAAATTATCCGTAACGTTTTGGTAGCCAATTCCGGGAAAATGCATAAGAAGCCTATAACTTTTATTCTTAGTTTTGCCATTATGATTAGCATTGAAAACATTTCTATGAATTGTGTACATTTCACATAAAAAACTAATTTCATCTTTGATTACTTTCTTCTGATTTCGTACAGTGAAATGTAGGATCTTAAGTGTACGATTGCTTTGTTGATACAAATTCCATAGAAAGTAACAAACATTTTAAAGACAATGGCGATTAACTAACTTGCTATTTCTTCTTCTTTTTCCATGTTTATGCTTAACCGTTAATCCATAATTTTCAAAATATGGGACCTTTGGGGCGCTTTTCCTAAACATAAGCTCTGAAATATTTCCTAAACCCTTAATATTATCATTGAGTCCCATAGGATAAATTGTCCGAAGTGATTTGATCCAGAACAGTTCTGCATCATTGAGGTATTTATTCTCGCCGACCTTTTCTAATATATATATACTCTAACATTCTGTATACTGTGGTTTTGTTGCTGAGAATGTTAGTATAGATAGTTAGATATATTACCATTACTAATATTATATAAGTGTTCCCGAACGCGCGTTTTCAAACTTCTGGATATTTGTCCTACATACTGCAATCTACATACACTGCAATTTAAGCAGTATATTATGCCCTTGGTGTTGCAATCTAAGTGGTAATGTTCATTGTCCCAACAAAACTTTCGCCTAGTAATGCTTGAAATTATCCACTTGTTGTATTGAATTAGATCGCAAGTTTTACAGATTTTTCCGCATGATTCGATTAATGTCGTTATCATTTAAATATTCTTGAGAATCGATATCTTGTAGTGTCATTTTTCGTTTTTCACAGGGCATCCCCTATTCGTTGTGATACATGTAAGGGATTGGTTACTGAAGTATGATCAGTGGTCGGGGGCGCAGGGGATGTTCCACCCACGGCAGCCGCCATTAGTTTGGCGGGCCTATTATTTGATGTATTTTTTTATTAATGAGGAAAACATGATGGGTAAGGTCCGCGCATCTGCCATATGAGGGGTGCCAAACACACCATCGTGTCTGCGTCGATATGGCAGCGCAGAACGGTTGCCCAGTTTGCGGGCTGCATTAGCCGTATTAAAGAAATTACTAATCTAATCTGATACTTTTGGTCCGGTTCTTTAAGCAAGGCCATGCCGGAAATCTTTATAACAGTAAATGGAAAACGTTGTGTGTGGCATCCATGACACTGTGTGTAATTATAGTCGAGTGTGGACGTTGTATAATGATAACCATAACAAATTACTGGTGGTAGATTCTTGGATGGAGATCTACACTGTTGTAAGATATAACCGTTATCCGCCTATGGGTGGTACAATCCTTGGGTACTCTGCTAATGCAAACTGGTAAAAGTAAAACATATATTTGAAATATTCGCAGGTCATATCGAAATATACAATTCACTGAAAAGAATCCAAGCCTCAAACTATTTCTCTACTAAACATAAATGCATGCACAGATGCGCGCCATAGGACACAAGGTATACAGATAGGACACAGAAATAATAGAAATTAAAACAGTGATAAATACAAGAAAGCACCTGTATATATTCTAAAATTTAAAGAACGATAATTATGAAGCGCCTAGAAATTAAACGGACCTATTGAGCAACTTTAGTAGGTGGAAATATCATGTGTAGGATATATATAAAACCAAATTTAAAGAACTGAAGTTAAAAGATCGTGGTGTATTAAAATACAATATTGAAGTAGAAACATTTCTTGTTTTCAATAAGTGCGTAAATAACTATGGTTATAAATAACTATGGTTACAATCTTTTGTGGTTTGTGGTGTTCATAAATCTTGAAAAGAAATCCATATATCGTATTCGCTTAGCACTAAATGAAATATCTACAATGGACAACTCAAAATGTGAACCGCTTGAGAACCTCAATGGAATTGCACCAACTAAAATAGACCCTTTTGTACGTTATTAGACGATAAATAGAAAGATGAAGTACATAGCATGTGCTAACAGTATATCCATAAAAATTCATCACACAAATCATAAAGAACATATCGACAAATGATGTCATTTATGCGCAAAATTGATGTGATATAAACGAGAAAGGAGTTGTGGTCTTTAACAGCATGGTATAATTTTAACAGCCGCTCGAACATATAATAACTTAACGATTAGCTATAACACAAGCGCCTTAAGTCATTCGGTCCTGCAAAATACATGGTAGGGTAACCATAAGGATACGCAGAGTCTGATGTTAGGGTAGCCAAAAAACTACCCCGAATCAAGTATGGGATAGTCAAAAAACTATCTCTTGCACGTTCGAGGTAACAAGAAACTACCTCCGACATATATTATGTAGTCTTAAAAGCCAATCTTATAAAAATGTATGGTACGAAACCTAACTCCAAAGAACGTTTATTTAAACCTACGAATACTTACCTATTAAAATAATAATATATCCAGGTAAAGTTCGGAAATATATTAACCTAAAGAGCAAATTTTAAAACGGAGGCTTATAGCAGGATATTGGTTTGATCGTTAAGTGTTATAATTCACTTTAGGAAATGGAAGAACTGTTGGGACGATAAAAGCCTATTGAATAAGGAAAAGAAATAAAGTGCGTCATAGGATGCTTGCAAAATAAAATTCTAAGCGTATAGGTAAGAAAATAGGGATAAGAAAAGTGGTAAATTAATGCATTCAAACTGATGCATTACAAATTCTCTCATCGGCGGGTATTCATTGCTCGTCCATTCAATGAAAACCCGCCGATCCATTCAATCTCTCCCGTGCAGCTACGCTTCCACCAAGATTCCATTATTGGGCACGAAGCCTGCCATTCTTGCTCCATGGTGCCTTACTTTAACGTGTGAAGTTCTTGAGATGTGATCATAGAATGTTGCCCCATTGGAATCCAAAGAAGTTATTCTTTTGCCTGAGGTTAAGTGTTTGTAATTTTTAGCCTGCATATAGCAGTCAATACGATCGAAACATGCGTTTTTCTGAGTGGGATGTGTGTGACTCTCGGCCGGACCTACCTTTGTGCAGGATTCGGAAGATTGCAAGAGAAGACGAAGATAGCAGAACTGCAATAACATCACTTGCGGATAGAGAAGCAGTAAGCAGTGAAACTTGATATTTGCTTGTTGATGTACTTTCCGACTGCTGTTCTTGCCAGTGAAGTGCAGAGGGATCGTCCATTGTGGCACTGATGCTATATTCTTCAAAATCTCTTTTGAAAGCTTAAACGACATGAGGAATTTAGAACATAGTGATCAGAAACATCGAAGAAAACACTCTAATTTGTAACAAGCCGCTTATTTTTATTAAGACTTAAAAATGGCTTTTACGTGGGGACGAATTTAGGCAAATTTATAAAAGAATTCTGCCAGTCGATGAGTTTTCCGCCAAATTTGCGAAAGTCATTTCTGGAAAACCTTTTTGCTGTAGTTCGTAAGCGCTTCGAATCGCGTTACAAATTTCGGTAAAGCTTCTGAGGAGCCGAAGGGATACTTCGAGCATCGACCGTAATTATGAAATTTACAGCGGCTCTTTTCAACCGCTTAGTTATTAGAAGGAAAAGTTTCAAAAGTGCTTTTGCATTTTCACTAATTTGCGGTTTTTCCGACTCGCTAACCTTTTGGGCATCGAGTGGTTGAATGACGAAGCAATCTTCTTCCGTGTGGCTGCCTTATAAAGTAATTTTGACTCGTTGAAATTAGCATTGAAGCAATATATCTAGAGGTTCGAATAAATGGGCTTTTGGATGACCAGATGCGGCACTGGTGACAAAGCGTCAAAACATGCCTAATAAACCGATGGCATCTTTAGGTGCCACCAACACCAGGACCTAAAATACTGGTTCTTTCAATTTGTTAATGGTTTTGAACGATCAGAGGAGCTGAAACTTTTGAAAGAAATTTAGTGGCTGAAATCGCTCCAAGAGCACACGGGGAACATCAGGGACCAGATCGATCCTTTAACACCGCTAGCTTGAGGTCTTCCTGCGCACAGACGGCTGTTTACGTTTTTAAGATTGTAATTTATAAGTAGATATATGGTACCGAAATCTTCTATGCTGAGAGAAACTTCGCGATAATAGTAAAATAAGCACAAGCGTTGCGTTGCACAAATTGCAGGATACTGAAGGATCCGGTGTGAGTGATGCAATTCCGGCACTGTCCGAATGGAACAGCCAAGTGAATATATCGAACTTGTAAGATTGTAAATATCACCTAATAAATATAAATGCTATCTAATAAAAAATAACTGTAAGCTGATAAAGAGTTCAACTCTTCCTTGATTGCTCAAGCGGTTGACACAAAATCTCTCTGTCATCGTACACAACATCCCCGCTGTTTGGTCACCCATCAACTTCGCCATTATCTTCTAATGAGCTAACGTCAGTTGAATAATTGTTTAATATTCAAGTATGCGGTTGTGGTGCGGCTGTGGTTGTCATCAGAAAATATGCACTGCCGTTCTCTTAGATATCGAGATCTCGACCGAGACATTCCATTCAGTGCTGCATCCAGCATGGCAGTGACGTCATAGCGGAGTGATGTTTACAGAGCGATGGAGTGACCATTGTAAACAGTGTAAATTTTTTGAAGATGAATTCGTAAAAACGACGATCTTTGATGTGTTATTTGCAAAAAAATCTTTTGCGAAACGAATCATCAACTGATTTGTTGTACAGTCTTTCATCTCCAAACAGCGGCACATACTCGAAAACAACAGTGCATCAAAGCGATGATAAACGAGTCACATAGTTTACCGTCTGTCTTCATGTGGCATGTGATTGATGCATGTGCATTGACAAGAATGTGCATACATGCGGGAACTGACTGTCGAAGTTGATGTTTTCCAAGTATACCCTCCTCGGCGATTCCAACGCTCGTGTTCCACGAACAGTGATCAGGCTGTGGCATCGTACTACAACGAGGTCTTTCGAACTATTCATACTGCTCAAGTGGTGTGATGAGGCCGAATACCCGTTGAGAGTTTTTCAAGACCTACGGAATGGTTTACCAGTGCGGCATGCTTGGCAAAAAAGTATTCTAGGGGTCCTTGAAAACGTGTCTTCCATTATGCACCCCACTTCCTTTCGGTCATCAAAATTTGCAGACCGCACGATCGGCTCGTTAACGCAGATATTCAAATTCAGTAATCGACAGTCAAAATGAAATTTTTCTTGAAGGTATTGTCCGACAATGGCTCATTTCAAATCGTGAAAACAAAGTATACAGCATATATGCTGCGTTACACATATGCCGTATTCTCTGATCTTGCGAACGAACAGCATGAACAGTTGCTATTATATTACAATCTAGACGGTTTTATTTATGTCTTCGAAGTATTCACTAACGAGCGGCAGTAGGATGAACTCGGTAGCTGGATCGCCGAATGCAAGTCAAATCTTGAAGAGGAATATGTGTGCGCCACCCTCTAGTATATCTAAAAAAGAGCGAAGCTGCTTGGCATTGGAGCGCATCGACTGTGCCCTTCACCCAATGTGGAAATTGCGCACAGATGGTGATAAGGGTCAGCAATGAGCCGGCGATGGAAGCCTACTCATTGTCAGCGTAGCTTTCCATGAAAACTCCCAAAGATCAGCTCGTAAAATTTAAGAGATCCTCTCTACCATAGGAGAGTTCAAAGTCTCCAGCAAACAAAAGTTCCCCAGTACAAAGGCCCATTTCCTCAGCTCTCTAAAGAAGCAAAATAACTCCTCATTTGTAATGTGGAGATGTATTGCTACCAAGATGGATGTGGCCATTTGCCATGCCTACACCTCTATATTCAACATGGTGTTTCTAAACTTGTCATATAAGCACATAAGCTCGAACTACCATGATTCTACAGTGATAGCGGCTTGAACCAAGTTTAGATTTCAACAATACCAGCATTGAAAAGATTATTCAAATTATTTCGAATACACTAGATAAAGGATTTCTGGAATTTAATCTTGCACAATTTGCTTTAAGAATTCACAATTTGCTCTAAGAATTCATTTTATGAGCTTTTTTATAGCTCAGAGGGCTCTTATTCATACTAGTGTACAATCGTCGCTGTTCACAGCGCATCTACCCCCACATACTTCTTACTTGCTTAGCTAAGAATCCATCACGTTAAGCTGGAAGTTGCGAAGAATGTTTTTGAAAGAGAAAAGTCATCCGGTGACGTCCGTTGTTTGAAGCAACAAACTTTGCGTAGATCCCTAGATTTGATGTGGTCTTTCCCCGACTATATCAAACTCAATGCACTATGATTCGGCGACCGCTTAGTAAGGACTGCATTCCTGTGAATGCTTAAATGTAAACTGATTTATTTAGAAGAGAATAAGCTGCAGTCATAAAGAGAATTCCAATTCATGCAGCAACTACGAACAAATAGCGAAGATTTCTGATTCGTGAGAAGTAATTCATGAATCGAAACATGCTGAAAGGAAAACTAAGCTACATACACATATTCCATATATTAAATCATTTAAAGCAGGACTTAGGCAATAAATACGAACAAGGGACAGACTGCTTCAGAATCCGTCACCGAAATCAAAGCGTTTCGAAGCACACCCTTCAGAAGGAGATTTGGTGGGCAGTTCAAACACAACGCATCCCCGAACGTATCGTGAATGTCTTTCCACTCTCTACAAAGGCCACCCAACTGGCCGTCATAATATATGCGGCACACGAGGAAGCCGGCAGATTGTCCACGACATTCTCACGGGGAAACCAGGTCCAGTTGCCTGCCAGTCGGAAATATGCAAATTCTTCAGTGCGACCATCAACATGCAGTGTTGCCATCAAAAGCTGGAAACAACCAATACTGTTTCCGCTGCCCGTATTGCCGCCAATAAGGATTCAACAACAGTTGCCCGTCAATGATCCCATTATGAGATTGCAAGCGTTTCGAGCTAACACATAATTCAGATAAGGAGAAATGGATTAATGGCTAATACCTTCCGTTGACAAACCACTGTCGAAATCCGTTCACTTCCAGAACTCCTATTCATCGATTGCATCCAGCGTACATCGTTCTACAATCCCTCTATCATGCAAGCTTCCATAAGTTGCTGCTTATGGGAGCCTAGCGTGATAGAGGGATGATATTTAAGTGGATGACAGAGAGTAGGTTAAGAGCGACGAAGGGGATCATGGAAAAAAAAAGCATTTCTGCACTACGTGTGTGATTAATAGTTCCTGGCGCAAACTTGCTACGATGTGACAACGCATTCTGATACGACGACGTATTAAAACGTCTTCCAAAACTGATATCCTAAGAAACACCTCAGGCGTTTCATCAACCCCGAAAAGCGGAAGTCTTATCCATGAGCTTTGTATTTTATGAAGCGATTCGCATGATTTATGTGATATCGTTTTGGCTAGAGAGGATTAGGATGGCTGTTGAAGACACTGATGCCGTAGCGCTTTGGCAGTTTCATTGTTAAAAAACCGCATATTCAATCTTTCATTGAAAGAGCCCACTGATATGGATACCATATAGTCCTAGGCAAACGACCAAATTCAACAAGTGAAGTGGAAGAAGCATAAAAGTGACGATCGATGTCACACATATGTAAAGACCAAATAAACAAATGAAAATATTTGGACAACCACCATAATCACTGCAGTTCTACAAATGCGTTAATAAAGTAGAAAGTTTGCATATAGTGACACTGATGATAGAGCGAACGTAAATCATTCACAGTCGAAAATGCCTTTCAGGAGTCACATCCACTGTATAGCGTTCTCTTTAATTTAACACAGCATACTATTCTAAACACAATTTCTCCTCAAAATTTTATATATGAGCTTCATTCATTCTTTTCACGAACAGGAAATTTCAAGCATTCGACAATTCTCACATGTGTTCGTGTTTGCCCGCTCGGCTGCATGGTTCTTCAGACGCACCCTTCATATTCAGTGCAGCTTACCTCAAACACTTTCTAGAATTTTCAGATATCCTCATCCGCTCTAACAGAAGAATATTTTCAATTTCGTTATCAAAAATTTTGCAATAACGTTACTTATTAGAGTCAGTCCCCTGACAAGTGCGTGAAATATGTAACGGAAAATTGCAGATACCATTGTGATGACACAATTCCATTAGAAAAATATTGGTGAGAATACGATCAATTCCTAGCACCCCACTCCCTTCTCTACTTTATAATAAACATTGGCTTCGAATCAATATGTACAGTGAACGCAGCTGTCGTTGAAGGTGATTATGGACGTCCACACGACGACTCCTCGTTCCATGCATACATCAATGCATTCGTGTTCAGCATTCCTGTGGAATTCTTCAGCGGAAGAGGATCCTACAAATTTTCAATGAAATTATTTATGACGATTGAGAAAGGTGGTTTTTCATGACCAAAAAGCAATGATCAGATAAAAAGATTTATAACGAAGCATATAACATTGTTCGGTTCATCCATATAAGAAAACTTATATCTTATCATTACAGCCTAGGTTAGCAAAAACCTCATTATATTACTCTCATATCACGGCTTGAAGGCGCGAGGGTATTACGACTGCTTTCAGACTGTACAGAAAGAAATCGAATAAGTGCCTATAAGTACGATCAATAACTTAGACATGCTATATGGATCAACTGTGGAACATTTTGCAGAATTATTAACGGTTTATAGAAGCCGATCAAATGAAACAAGCGCAGTGCACATCACAAAATTCAATGCGACATGCGCTCGTACAATTCTGCCCACAACTAGAACTAATTCAAGATTTCCCAACAAATGGGGAAATATTTTTTAATGTTTGAATTTTTCCCTCCTCCCTCTCATCACAATTTTCTCATAAAAAATTCATGTTGACTGATCTGCAGTTGTGAAATGAATGCCGCATCGATTTTCAAATAATTCTGCAAAATTTAGGTACCCTTAATCAATTATGGTTCACCTTGGTCTGAACGAATTAACGTCGACGTCAGCATAAAGGTTTCTTAATGAGCACACTAGTTTTACTAGTTTCAGTCTTTGAGGACCTACTGTTTCAGTTTTAGGGAACCTGTTTGAAACTATTGAACAAATAAATCAGTATAAGTATAGATGCACTGACGGCATGCGCCATAATGCACCCGATTGACTTAAATTGGCAAAAGTTTCTTAACTTCCTATTGGGGCTAAGAGCCAAGCCAAGATATGTACTTGTGATGATCACGTAACACTGCAATGATCACGTTTACTCGTATAGTCTATTTTCGTTTACTGTTCTTCACATAATGCCGTTGATCCACTTATGTGCTCTTGTGCCCGAGAAATTCGCGCTTTGGCTCCTTTCTAAGGCCTTTGGTCCTTGGTCTACTCGTGTTTGGAGACCGTGGTGCTCCCCATAAACTAATTCTTCTATCTCGCTTGTGCTCTCGCATCTCGGATCGGATGATGGCCGTCAATGCAGCAGTTTTCCATCCTTAGTAATTTCAACGGGAAGTTCTTTGAAATGAATTGTTGCCAATTCGACCGGGCGGGGAGCTACACGATGGGGCCTGTTGAACACAACTGAATTGACTGTCAAGCAAGACCGTGGCCTATTTATACCTTCCGCTACGACCCTGAAGGCATGGGGGGTCAAATACACACGGGGGAGATAACACATCAAGATCAACAAATATGAGCCTACAACTTGTTACATAATGAAGGTCACAACGATAACAGCGATCATAAAACTGATTAGATCACAACAGATCACTTCTAAGTAGATCACTCGTTAACAGCCAAGATTGCACGGAGAATATGCAAACAACCTCGGACAGCATCGCAATATGTGTTTCTGCCAAAGCCCAATCTATCAGCATTATTAAATGCCTGACTGCTTTAAAAGACGGGACTACCATCCGATGGCGTGGCTACCTATGTTTTTAGTTACAAGAGGTCATAAATTTTTGAATTCCACAGGGTGCATTTTCTGGGCAGCAACTATTCGGTAAACTGATCCTCAGAAGGGATTTGACGGCCTCTCTTTACCAAGTGGTCTCTAATTAGTGCACTCTCTTCTCATGGCTCAAAATGAAAATTTAGGCAATGTCTGCTGATGCAATGAGAGTTATCTGCTATTCTCACCTGCTACCCTTCCATCAAGTCCACAAATAGCGGATAGCTGGACTTGTGAAGTTGAGCCGAATTTAAGTTTATAGTTCAGAAGAAGCGCTGCAATTGTAATTGTAAATTCCCTATCAGCAAATGGTGCGCCAACACAATTCCTCGGACCTCCACCAAACGGTAGCCACGCCATCGGATGGTAGTCCCGTCTTTTGTAGAACCTATAAAGATCAGTCGCAAAAAAAGGATTTCCAGTGTACGGAAGGAAAACGGTGATCCACTGTAAGCACCTTATAGTAGATTTTCGAGCAAAATGTCATCCTGAGGAAAATCTAGAGTCTAAATAACACCGATTTATTGCCCGAAGAAAAGAGCAACAACTCGGTAAAATCCGCTTCATTATAAAACTTGAAAAGAAGCAGTCATCTTTCTGCATCCGTCGGTTTATGTACCGTCGCTATACTTTGCCAATAATCTGTCAGCTGAAGTAGCAACGAGGATGTTTTGATCCAATAATGCGTTGAAATGTGCTCAATAGAAACCACGCATTAGGTGAACATATCGTGAGCATTATCAAAAGAGAGCGCAAGGAAATAGTAGTGATTTTAATCGCTAATCCATCCAAAAAATCTGTCATTGACATGAAACCGCTGTACTGCTACAATGTTCTGCATTCGATATCGATGAACGAGCAGCAGTGAATGAAATTCGGCGGGAATCTTACCTTTCAGGTTTGAAAGCATTCGGTCCAGGTCAAATTTTTCCATCGCAATGAATATTCCAAATGGGCACTCCGAGTTAAACGCCCGGCTTCAATTCGACATCGACATCCTCTTCACAAAGCTGCGAAACTTATGAAAGTTTTCTTACATGCCATATTTCATTTGTAAAGAATTGTTCATCAAAAGAAGCGGGAGAAATTTCTTGCTCCGAAGTGAAAGAAAATAACGGTATTGCGCATGAGGTTTTTCCTATGTCGCAACTGATAAAAGTACTCCAGTAATCGGCACCGTATGTGACCTTGCAATTCGCCTTATAAGATGAGCCATGACTCGCAAAAAATTAATGAAAAATGCATAGGAACACATAATTAAGCTACTACTACAATCCATCAGCGAAAAACCATTATGCCAAACTTTACTGAGCGGTCCTCTCATCATAACCTTTTTGTGATTTACACAGTTTAGACAACTCTGTCAATGCTTATACTGGAAGAATGAGCGTGCATGTGGTAGTGGATAGGCAATATTCTGGTCGGATTTAAAGTCATTTTCTTCTGCGGTCTAAGTGGTGAGAATCCGACCAAAAGCAAAAACCATTTCAATATTTTTGCATACGAAACTGTCGGCTGTTCCCTTTGAAACAAATGAATCAAGATGGAAATTTGCCTAACGGGTGGTCGTATGGTTCAAGTCAGAGGTGATAAAATAGCAGATTTATTGAGTCGAATCTATGAGGCAGGTAAATAGATAGACCAACGCATGTAGATACGCAAAGATACGATTTCAAAATAATTTGCTTTGCAACTGCAAATACAAATTAGAAATTTGTGCTTGATTTCGTTGTTTTTACTTACAATAATAATCGGTGGATATAGGCGAAGAACCTCACGGAATACCGCATCCAAATGTGGTGACTTCATAACGATTTTGAAGAAGTCATCACTTTCCTAAAATATTAAAAGGCACATTTGAGTTACTCTGTATGATGTTGTTTGAACAAATTAAATCGACAAAAACCGCCTTTGATAACAGAAATAATGGCCACTCTGAACGGATACCGTTCTGCTCCTACCATGATATGCATCTTCCGTAGTACTATTTTCAGATATGGGCGTGAAATTAATTAACTCGTGCTAAGAAAACTTTGAACTGAAACTGTCAAACCGAATGACAATGTCCATTATAAGTGTACTCGTGACCTAGTATAGTACCTCAATTCATTCGTTTAGAGTATATGCCTCAAGAAGCGTAATCGTAGCAAGCACAAGGCAGCGGTTGTGACTACTGAAGTGTTTTTTTTTGCATCACAACCACAGTTTTTCAGTAGTGAACCTTTTCAACGATCATAGATCAGGAACGAAAACGAACTACATCATGAAGATTGTTGATGAGTTCATCGAGTAATGTTTTTTGTCCATCCTGTTACTTGGCAAGAAGCGATGCAATGAACGCCATCGTTTTACTTGTCGTCTTGTAATCGGCAAGAAGAAAAGCGAAACAATTGTTGGCAACTTGTTGAGGGGTCAGTGTTGATTTGACTTTCCACTGAAATCATTACGCTCACGGATAGACTGGGAAATAAACTTAACAAGGGCTTTTAAAATTTATTAGTAAGTAATATTCGGGTAGAGGTTCATACACACACTGAGCAATATTTGTGAGAAAGACGTAAAAGGTTTGCATCGTACTGAAGTTTCCTCGATGGAGAATATCACATATATGAATCAAGACGATTAGAATCAATTTTTAGCAAATCCGATTTCTACGCTTTATGCTACTGAAGGAATTTGCAGATATATTTTTCAATACGTGTTCAAAAAGTCAACGATTTCGGGCTCCTTATAGTGTACAGCGTTTTAGTTTCGGTGGAAAGGCCAAGAAAAAGACGTTTCGTGCAAACATCGACGCCATAGCACCAGTGAAAATAGCATCATTCAGTGTTGATGTTTTTTGTTGTTATTCGTCTACGAGAGTGCATAAATCTTATAGTAGTCCAGCAGGCAACAAATCGATGTCAAGTTGTTAACGAGATCTATTCTCCTTCGGTATTGTGCTAGCAATATTGGCAGTGAAGTTGATAACTTTTAGTTGGTACAATGAATCCTTACCACGCGGTTTCTTTTTTCGAAGAGCAACTTGGAAATTATTGCTTCTACAAAATGGAAGGAAAAAAAACGCAGCATATAATGTTCATTTCCGTATCCGATCGAACAAGGGGCAATTTGATTAGGCCGATCTGTTCGTCTCTCTGCAATACCATTTGATGAGTAACTTCAGATGAGTAATTCACCATTCTTATGTCTACTTTTATAGAAATCGATGGAAAGAGAAAGAAGGTAATGCATATGTAGAGCTAGTGTACTGCTGAGTAGAGAAAAAGACAGTAATATCAATGTGAATTTTTTTTTGTTGTGCTGAATAAAGGTTGCCGATATCATTCTACTGAATGGTCTGCTTGCTGCACGAAAATACTCACTGCTCGTAAACCTGCGTCCAATGATCACTGCTATTTTGCTGAATCCCTATTCTGGAGACGCATTATTCGTTACATTATCTACAGCTATTGATTCTCGAGTTGTTTGAACTAGTAAAGGAAACACTCATCGAAGAGACCAAAAATGTACACATTTTCCTGTGGCTCGTTGATTAATCACTTCGGAGAGTTTAGTGAATGGCCACGTTTTCGATATTCCCACCTGCTCGTTTCCGTGTATAGATCACAAGAATAGAGCGCTAGTTCGGGGAAACTCACCACAAATGGCGAAAATCATTGGCTAAAAAATGGTAATACTGTAAGGCGTTTCGTTTTCTTCCTTCAACTTAGGAATTTATAAAGAGCAAATATTTTGCGTCTTTGCTTCCTCAATCTTTATCGACTTTGTTTTCTATAGGTGAATATTTTTAAAACGCGATCTGTTTTCTTGCTTTAATTCATCGAAGAAATAAATATAGCTATTTCAGTTGATGAATCGGTACCTTGAAGAAACAATGAGCACTTGCAAGTGGCAGTTTCGTTTCTGCTTCCTAACAAACCCATGAGATAATTTTTCCGATGAACTGTCATCGCATTTCTTAATCACTTCCATCTGAGCGCGAAATCTTCGAATAGTTGCTTATAAATATTTGAAATATTCTCCAATTGGTCCATCTATTTTTCAACAACCATGAACTTAATTTTCTTGACCTAAGTGACGCGAGTGATCACGTGGGCGGAAAAGGAGCTAAATGAACCACTGTTACTTACTCCAGTTCCCATTCGTTGCCTCATACCCTCACTTATCGAAATTTGAAGAACATTTTTGGCTTTCAAAGAACAGTGTGAAAATTTTTGTATGCCTTAAAAGAGGGCTTCACTTTCGTTGATTTCGATAACAGATACACTTTTTATGAGGTAATTTGGAGGAATTCTGATAACTTTTTCCTTACTTGGAGATTTCCTAGAGATAACTTCAAAACAAAATCTAGCTCATGGACGAACCTTTGCTAATTTCTCAGTGCAACTATGCGAAGTCAGTAAGCTGACTGGCTTATGATACGTAGGTAACTCATTCAGGCCACATATTTATTTATTTTATGAGCTAGAAAGCGTCCACAGTTGCTATAAGACATATCGTTTAGTTAGAATTCTGCAATTTGTTCACATTTCGCGATAACAGTGCAAAAGTTTCCCAGTAATTTTTTCCAATCAGAAGGCTAAAAAAAAATAAACAGAGCGAATAGACAGTGGTTTATTAATAGCTTTGTCAGTAAAGGCATGATTTTTGCAGTCATTCGTCAGCTGAACATGACAAATGATTGATGTGAGAGAATAACTGACGTGAAATTCGCATCAGAATAGTTTTTTTTCCGGTGATGGCAATTCGTTGGAATAATTTTTCCTGTGGACTAGAAATGGGTCCTCCAAATTGTTCCGAAATCCGAGCAGATTGCAAATGCACATTTTGCAATCACATCGAGTGTGGGTGCTTTGAATTTCCTGAAATTACGCCCGCTGTGAAACTGCGGACATCACAACGCAGAAGAGTGCGGTGTGCAAAGCATAACCTAGGCCGTGGAAAAACAGAGCTTCAAACAGCTGGTTAATGTGCAAGATTATTTGGCAAGTTGCGCTGTTTTCTTTACGCTTCTTTACCAGAGAAGAATGAAGTAGGTGAAGTAATATCTCTTTACTTTAACCGATGGATTTATCCCCACAAACATGTTATAAAAGATCTGTTCCTCGGCGACCTCTTCCTGCAAAATAAACGCGATTTTCCAGCACCCTGAAACGCCTACAGCCTCTTTCAGAGCTGACACATAAATGAGGAAAGCATGATAGGACATATAGTCTAAAGTTACAAAACATTATAAAAGTTGCTAGCAGCTACTTCAGTTGTCTCCTGGCTAGAATTGCAAGGCAAACGGACAGAGAGAGGCATCCATTCAAAACACACAATGAGTCATTTGTCGCACGTTTAAGCGCATAGTCGAGGAACCGTCTAGGAAACATCAAATGTATAAAACTTGAAGAAGGAAAGAGACCACCGAACACGAGGTAACTTATGAAGCGGGTTGTGAAATGAAGAAGGCAAAGTGCAGGCAACCTACGCATGTTTCTACTCTTCCCAAACGAAATTCCGAGACAACGTAGAAGAAGGTGTCATATATATATATATATATATATATATATATATATATATATATATATATATATATATATATATATATATATATATATATATATATATATATATATATATATATATATATATATATATATATATATATATATATATATATATATATATATATATATTATATATATATATATATATATATATATATATATATATATATATAATATGCATATGCTGCATATGCATATGCATATATATGCATTATGCGTATATATGCATATATATGCATATATGTATATATATATATATATATATATATACATATATATATATATATATATATATATATATATATATATATATATATATATATATATATATAAATATATATATATATATATATATATATAATATATATATATATATGCGCATTACCTAAATGCGGTCGCAAAGTCGTCCAACTCTCTAGATGATCGATGAAAGAGGCCGATTTTGAAAAGGAACGTCTTGTGCAGCAGAGGCAGCTGATTTTTCGGTTCTGTTAGGGTTTACGGTATCTTTTAAATTTCGGATCACATTACCCGACTGAATTCGACTGCGGGTCGTTCGATGACAGGCTGACTCTTCTCTGAGGAACTTTCAAGACGGAAAGTGTTCTACATTTTGCTGCATACATTTGTTTCACTCACCTCTATATGCTCAATCGAATATCACGTTGCTTGAGTTAACTCTAGCAGACTTTTATGCGTGCGTTTAGACAGTCCTGAATACAGCCATTTCCAACAGAAGCTTATATGTAACACGAGACAACTTGCTGCTCAGATAGTTCAACGGCTGAATTGAAATTATAAATGAAGCTCCATGTGCTGACGCTTAAAAGTAGATTCATCTTCGCACGTTCTGATGGAGCTCTGTGAACTGTGTTGCAATTTTCAAGGTGCAGGCTTGAGGTGACGGCAGTTGGTATTTTTCGATGAATCTTGCAGTAAATGCACATGAAATCTAGTGAGTCAGGGAATAAGAAATCTCATGTGAAACATCGGTATTTTGTGAGTTTTGTTTTGACGCGAGTTACATACCTATAACAGTGGTGCACACAACTGATCAAGCATGCACACTAGTCCTTTCAGGATATTATTTTCGTTCACTTAATGCAACATAGTTTAGAATTTGATACGGATCCTCTGAAGGCTGTATTTAGTCTTCATCATTGCTTTCGAACAGAATCAATTAGGTGCTCCCAGGTTGTGTTTGCTTTCATCTGTGTCAGATTGTTATTATATTTTCTTACTGGTATATTTAGAATCGTTGTTGCTATAAAAACACTCTTTAATTTTGTTTGATACGTTTGCAAAATGAATACCATGTTGATGAATTCGGCCTGTCACGAAAGCGAGGAAGGAAGCTATTCAGCCAAACAGGATGACGTGCAGCCAACGGCCAAGGGCGTGCGAGGAAACGGCGTCTGATTCAAAGTCTCCGATGAATGGACGAATGTGTGGCTGCAAGCGTCGAATGGTCAAAGAAACGGACGTTGAGTCAACAGATGTTGAACTGTGAAAAGCTTGCACTCTCTGCTTTGCTGAAGATATGTTCAAGTGTGAAAAGTTTCCACTGGCATCCGTATGAACAGTGTCTCAAATGTGAAAATCTTGTACCTGCATGTACTTCAGTACCCTATATAAGCTTGTGCTAAATAGTTTTTTATTCATGCATACATTCTATGTCGCGAGTTTCTTCCATCACGCCACACCCTTCTTAGCCATGAAAGGCATTGCGCAGAAACGTCCACAGTTGAGGTACACAGATTGTTTCACAAGCCAAGAACGCAGTGGGAAAGAGAGCTTATGTTGGTCAGTGACAGGCTCGAATTCCATTCTCTCTTGAATAATTGAGTTGAAATGCCATTAATTTGTCGTAGTCTGCTTTCACCTATAAACAGGAGAAATCAGCTTCTTAGCTTCTATAATCCAACTGGATCTGACATCGAAAGAGGAGAGCGAGAGATCGAACTGACGCACCAAATTCAATGCTAACTTTAACACATGAGGAGTTGAAATCACGTAAAGTGATAATGATTTTAATGGAAAGTATACAAGATAACGAAATAAGATGCCAAACGCTGGTTGAGAAATTTTAGCTCGGGATATTTCGGCAGCCTGCACTCTATTCGGCTGCAAACGGAGCGTTCTCTCGTACTCACCTGTCATTCGGCTCAGAATTTCTGTGGCCACAGGAGCCAATCACGACAGCATAAGAGATGAGTTATTGATGTGAAATGTTTGTATTTTCTGCAGATGTGTTTTCAGATCATGGCAGTGTAACTTTGATACTGGTGATACAGTACTTGAAGTTGCCTGTTCACATTCCTAAGGGAGGATGTGCAGGGTTCTAATATTAATTGCCCCCTGATGCAATGACAGCATAAAACATAGGCAGGAACACTCTTGCCAATCACAACAAACACAGAGGCGTCCTTTACGACAGTGTTTCTGGCCAGAGAACAGAGGGTGAGCAAGGAAAAGGAGACGTTTGATCTGATCTCGTGCAAGGTGGTGGTGCGAAGCCTTCATTCCCTGAAAGTGCTGTGTGCAAATGTCTGGCGTCCATTAGTTCTGCTTCCAAGATGCAATATATGTAGCCGCCTAATCATCACACTCTTAAAATAATTTTAGTAATAAGGAACGAATTTATGAAACGGCCAAAAAATGTAAGTCATAGGATTGCCACAAGAAATTTGCGTGACCACCTAGAGAAGCATTGCAAAGAGGGCATGAAAAATCACTGGGCATATTGAAGACCTGTCACCATGCGGCACAGATTTCTTAAAGACGTTCAAAATTTCAGCAAAACTGTAGTACCCGCTCTCTTCTAATCTCTTTTCATACAAGTTAAATCGTGCAGTGCTTATCTTTCTTTCTAGGAATCCCTGGGTTGCGAAAACAAACTTCGTTACCAATAGTTGGGCTACTAGGAGGCCATCTTGCTCTGAGTTGGAAAAATTGCAACACCTCCATTCGAACCATGACAGCAGGAAGCGCTGCTTTGCATCGACGCTCCTGGTTGTCTTGCGCTGCTATTCTGTGATGGCAGCTTTCGTGATGGTTGTACTTAAAAAGAGGCTTCACTGCGCATTCTGTTCACCCACAGGTTGGTAATTTGCCAGAGAGATAACAAGTGGTATTGCGTGAGCTTTGTGGAGCTTAATCGAAAGTAGCGCCAAGTTGTTACTTCATGGTGAAATTTTATTGTTTTCACTATTGAGTACACCATCGACTTGCTGCTTCCCGTTTCCGCCACGCATAGCACAGAGCCAGAGTCAATTTGCAGTAGTTGCGGTCAGTTGATTCGGCTTTCTTTGGCGTTGGTGTTCTATCTTCCTACGTCAATGATGTTGTCCTCAGGAGCTAAGTTGGCGAGCACGCTTTTTTTTGCAGCGCTGTTCTCTTTCCCCCATTTTCATACTCTTCACGGCTTTTGTCGTGACTGTCGGCTTTCGCATAGGCGAGGACCCACTCTAGGCAGAATGCAGCAACCGATAACTATCTGTCGATGCAGACATGCGGGAGCGCAAGAAAGATGCAACCAGCAGTTTTTTGTGGAGCACCACAGCTCCCACGTACGACTGAAGTCAAAACATAAAATTGTTATCCACTTATACAGGCCCCGGATGTTGCGTCAGGTGGCAAACGAGCAAATAAGTCGTTCAATGACATTTTGTGAAGAACAGTAAACGGGAATCGACTGCACGAGTAAATGTGATCGGTGCAGTGTTAGAACACAAGTAGATAACTTGAATTGTTTCTTCGGTGCCATAGCCAACAGCTTAGCTTCCCTTCCTTAAACCCTCCTCCCCTCCTCTCTTTGCGTGGTCATCATTCTTTTAAAGCAAATTTCACTTAAATCTATTTGGAGCACGGTTCAGACTGAGGAAATATTGCATCCTTATTTTTCAGCGGACGACGCTCACCTCCACGTTCAAGGCGTCCAGGCTATTCTATTGGAGTAGGTGGGCGGTCATCTGAAGTATCATATCAGTGGTAATCTTCGTTTTATTGTCAAGGTTCGGAAGTACTTGACTTCCGCGATGGACGTAATCCGTCATTTCCTCTACTTCGGCCTCATCCACTGGTATTACGCCTTCTACGCAGGAGCTGCATCTCAACCACTTTGTCTTGCAGAGATTCTTTTTCACGCCAGTTCCCTCGGAGAAGTTAACCAGCTGCTGAAATCGTGTTGGAGATTTTGGGGCACAGTGATCAGCAAATAGAAGGGTTAGCCATCCGCCATCAATTATATTCCCGCGTCGGACCTATCTGTTGGTCATCACGGGAATACATAATCGAGGAGCAGGACGTCAGCTGTATACCTTTTATTAATGAGTTTGATTATATCAACGTATCCCGGATGTACACCAGCCTCGTGCAAAGCCTTTATGACTGCTGTCGATTCTACCGTACCAAATGTTTTACGGTAGTCAACAAAGGTGGTATATACTTATGCTGGGCATTTCTTAGTTTTTTCCAGTAACTGGCTGAGGACGTGGAGATGATCATGTAATCACGCATGGAGTAGCCTTCTCTAAAACCTGCCTCCTCTCTGCTGCTTTCCATCGCTTCTCTTCAAAAGCGCTTTTGCGAAGAGTCTGTACGGCTGTAGCAAAAGTCGACGGGACGGTAGTTCGCTAGGTCTTCGGACGACCATTCTTCTTCAAAAGCACAGTCCCTGATTAACCAAGCCAAGGGAATAGTACATGAAATCAAGTAAGTGATGAATCGTTCAGCCATAACCTTGAGAAATAAGTAGCCTCCTGCTTTCGGATATTCTGCTTTGATTTCGTCCTTTTCCGGGGCTTTTCCGGTTCCCTCACTGTCGGACATTCTTCGTCCCATATCACCAGAGGAACGTCATCGCGCGTGACATGTGAGGTGGTTTCATTCATTCGTACGTAGGCGGCAAATAGATCATTGTAGTATCTTCGCATATTTCTCTCATTCTTGTTCGATCCGCTATGTGTCTCCCATCTGGTGAGGGTAGGTTGCAAAATCTAACGCCTCAGTCTACAACTCGGCGTGATAACCTACTCTGCTTTCACAGATGATCTGTCAACTATAAATGTCGCTTAACCCGATGAACGAAACTGCCAGAGCATGTTTTTCGATTTTCTGATGTTTCAAGAGAGGATTCGCTGAATGAAGTTTCAAAATTCGGTGTGTTTATATGAGTTCTATTTGAGCAATGGAGTAGCTGCATCAACTTTGGAAAGCACTGATGTTATGTGCATTTCAGGTAAATCGGAGTCCCATTATAGACGGGTCCGATCGCGAAAGAAGAACCAACTTTTACGGAGTGGTTTGTACGCTCGATTGGATCAGCCAAAATGTGCGTGTATTCTTGCGCGCATTTTATTATATGCAGCACAGTTACAAAATGCCATGACCTCCCAATTCGCGCTTCATTTTCACTCCCTTTCTTCCCTAAATTTCCACTTTGATATCACCTTGTTCCTCCTTGCCAGCCCCGAGCCCCCTTCCCCCTCGCAATTCTTCAAATTCTTCACTCCGAGAAGACACATAATATGTGGGAACTGTCGTTAATCATTTCTAAACTGCATGAATTTTTCTAACAACTTTTCATCTGCGAAAGCGCTGCAATTAATTGAATCTTATCATTGGGTACGCATGCACCTGAAATGGCTACTTCCATTACGCACGTATTGCAATGTTTCCTTACTGTTTCGTTTCGATGGATGATTTATTAGGAATGATGCGCATCATTTCGAACGATTCCTGGCGTCAACGTCTTCTAATGAATGTGTCATTTAATGATGAAAACTTTAATTTTTGTTGGCCTGTTGATTGTCTCCTTAAAATGTCGATGTCAATGCTATTGAGGCTAAAGACTGTGTACAGGTGCATCCGTTCGCACCATCGATGAAAACGACAATCAGAAGGAGTGTATGTGTCGTGGTATTTCCTCTTTTATTTGGCGTATCCTGCATCACTGAAGAAACATTGCTTACATATAATCGGTCATCGAAAATTTTTTTTCGCCACTCCCATTTGATGCCATCAGTTTGTTTCGTTGACGGTAAAGTAAAAGCATTCTCCTTATTTGTATGGATGCAAACGAAGGTTCTTCGTAAAAAGAAAAGAAACTAGATAGAATAACTCTTATCTTTATATCCACATTTATACATTGATTCTGACATCTCGAAACATCGAAGCAGGAAGTAGAGATTGGGAAGGCCAAGCACAAAGTATCAATGCGCTTCCATTTTCATCGTTATTTCGCCTTAAACAACGGTAAGAATCTCATGTTTGCTCACTTGATTGTGCAAACAGTAGTGGAAGATGGTGTGATCACTGGCGTGCCCTTCACCCAGCTTCTGCGACAGTCAGCATGAAATCTTCATCAACTTAGGGTTAAATTTTTAAAACAACGTATCGAGGTGTCGACCGGGGTCTGTTGGCTCGGTTACATTATAGACACAAGCATAAGCATAACTTTCGGATCATTATGATGATTCAAGCAATAGCAACTATAGTGGTGAAACGAATAAGTGGCGCCAGTCTATTAATTCAGGTTTGAGAACTGTCTAATGCTTTGTGCCTGCTTTCCAGCAACATCGAATGCTTTTAGTAGTGTTGGGTGTGACGCTAAAGATCCAACCCAAGATTCTAATTGTGATGTAACAGTGACCATTTTGCTTTTATAGCGTTATTTTTCGCGCCATGTCATTGATCGACATGTGTGCTTTTAATCTGCCTGAAGCCCATATTAGGCGAGCCTCAGCCCGTCGAGTCAGTCTTCTCCCTCGACGGCTCGCAGGCCGGCAGATCCCTTGTCTCCTCGCGTCTACCTCGGCTTCCTCTCAACGGTATAGCGGCTGGAGATACAATAAGTAGAAAGCAAACAGTACACAATGTCGAGTGTACCGGTCTGGTTGTTGCTATCGATAAGCAAGCAATTGTATGGAGAGAAAAATGTCGAATTTCCAACACTCACGCGCACACCCACTGCACTGAAAGATTTTCGTCTTTTAAATCTCTAGAATCTTGCAAAATTTATGGGTCAAAACGAATTATTAGGCAAGAAATCGCTCCATTATGTACAATGTATTCATGAAATTGCATAGCCTTGCTTCGGCTGCTATTCAATTGAAAGTTTAGGATAGACAGGCGTATACTTGAAACGCAGGTCATAATGGACTTTGGCAAAATATATTACATCGTATCTTACGTGTGGCATATGTTTTCCTATGGTATATTACATCCCATGGAAAAGAAATTATAAGAAGCAAGTGCGTTGATGAAGACTGTTAGAAAGTTTGCACGTGTTAAAACCTCCGATCACTGACGCAATCCATCATTGAATCAGTTCCTCCCAAGGCTCCAAAATCGTAAATGCCATGTTCCAACCAAACAGGTATTTCTGGTGATAAATTCGCTTCTTTCAAGCTATGGCCTGTTTTGTGCGCCATATCTGCCACGTCGCTCAGTAAATGAAACCAAAAATAAGCTTCGGTGGCGGCGTGTGCCGTGTGTTACATTGGAAATAGCTGTTACCGCCTTCAGCTGCCTTGCTTGCGCCCACTGTTCCAGTCAAAATATGATACGTATTTATGTATCAAAATTTCTTGCTGCATGTCGTATTCTGACCTACTTAGAATGTTGTTCTTCGGTGCTTTACATTTTTCTGCGCTTTTGCAAAGCGGATTCACACAAGCGCATGGACGCATGCTAATGAAAGTGCACAACGATGTGCGCATTAGTGCGCGCATTTGTGCCTGTTCCACATTTCCAACTAGGCAACCGTTGAATCTACAGCTGGAAAATTTGATGCGCATTATTATTTCCGAACTTGCCTTCCTATGCCACAATTCATAGATTTCGGAAGGATTAGATGACACTCACGGTCAACAAATTTGCTCGCACTTTTTACTCGACGCGTTTTCGTTTTGCATTGGTTCAAACGCAGAAAAAAACCAATTTTTCTTCCAGAATTTTTACGAGCTTTAATTGTATTAAATTTGAAGAACTTATTTTCCATAATTTTCTCCTGACGAAAAAATTCTGAAGGTGTTGTCGAAATGAGAAGGATGCCAAAGCGCCCATCATGTTCGCAAAATTTTCGTTCTTTGTTAAGAAATTCAGGCGAACCATGAGAAACTAGAAATGTACCTTTCCTAAAAGATAATTCCATAACGAATTACCATTTTTCAATAATGCTTTTGTTTCCTCTTAATTTTCATGCATCTTCTGCATTTTCTCTGCAACGAAAACAAATCGTTCCTGGAGAATTGCAACGATTATAATTAGATTGCTCGACTACCAATTTATATTAGTCGAACGTTAGGGAGCCGTTCAATATTTTGAACTCTTCAATTCGGCCAGAAAATTCTACATCGTTTGTAAATCCTACTCATTAGCCGACCTCCATGCTTCGAAATGCTCGCGGAGATCTAACGATCAATGACTACGGAACGTTCAAGCATTTCTGAAACTTTAACATCAGCCAGGGAAGTGGAATTCTTCTGAGCTCTTCCTGTAAAGTACGGCTTCAGGGAAGCGAGTGGGGCTGTCTCTGATTCAACAATATGAGAACGGACCCGGAATTATTTTGGAGTGGGTAGTGGGAGATGAAGTGTGCTGGTTCATACGAACACCGACCCTGCTATGAGTCTCGTACGCATTACTAGGTTTGAATATAGCTTGATCCAGATGTTTTGCACTGTGAATAGCATTTGAAGATACTGGAACATAGTGCTTTGGACCCAAAGCTTGAAATGTTCAGTTTTTCGACAATGCTTCACCGATCAGACGTCGGCGATCGCTGGTTGAGGCATGCAAATGTCCATCAGTCGCGCCTTGTGGGAGGAGAAAGAGGCTGCGAGGAAATTGCGAAACGTGGAGTGCAATTCATTAGCTGGCATGGTAGGTGTTATGGCACGGAGTAGAGTGGAGAGGTCGTTCACCTAGCGGAGATTGCCCTTTCACAATAATGGTGACACAAGATCAGACTCCAAGGTTCAAGATTTTAAAATGTTCCACCACCTCGAACTTTCAGCTAGTGATGGTAAAATGAAATTCGTTCTTCGTTCGATCGAAATCAGGTGGTGCAAACCATGAGGCGCTTAGAAGTTAGTATGGGGAAGAGAATATGCTCATCACACGCATAGAATGAAACAACGCCGATCGTTTCGATCATGATTAGAATTGTGTTTAGAAGTTGCGAAATGTCAATCATAGAATGAGGTAAAATTTATTGCTGCATGTTGGAATCGCCTCTGTTGTGCATTTTTGTGAACTCTTGCAGAAGTTAATAATAATAGGCATTTTTATTTAATGAGTCTACAAATAAACAAAAATAATAAGGCAGCAAGAGAGGGCCTTCCGATGAAAGCTGCAGAAGCGAACGCTTGAGGCCGCGTGATCGATGAAAGAGCAGCATCCACATCTGCGTTACAGAAATCCCTGCTACACAGCCATTGTTCCAAGCCCAAAATATTCCGATATCCGGCCTGCAATGGTCGCTGATTGTGAGTTTTCAAGTGAAACGTTTCAGTGCATTTAGGATGTGATGACAATTGAGAGTTATCGAACACTAATGCAGTCACACATTTTTTTTTCTTTTTTTGCAACGAAACTTTCGTTCACGATGGCGAAATTGTGCCAGTGTGTGACACTAAATACTCGGCAATATAAATACCGCAAGACTGATCACTGCGGTGAGATACTCGAAAATTGGTGTGGAAATTTTTCTTATTAGCGAGCAGTAAGCTCAAGAAGAAGCAAATGAGAAACATCTCGAAAAGGTGAATCAATAAATATTTCGTTCTTCAACAATTTCTTCATTTGCGACCATGTTTTCTTATACCAGTTGAATGTTTTTTTTTGCGTATTGAGTATATGAGCGAAAAAACTAGCGTATTTAGGATGAGCGACTCAGCCCGCGATTCTGTTAGCTGCCCGCCGTTTCTCATATGCGCAATAACGAATAAGCATAATAACGATAAGATTTTACTCACTGTCACTTCTCATTCAAATTTTTCGATGGAATGCTGATTTAAGATCTTTTACCGTAATTTTATTCACCGCCATTGAATCGTTGACGCTAAGGCATCCTTTCAAGTATTGTACTCCATAGTTGCTGAAATTTGTCTTCTGTAAAAAGCAGTAATCGCCTCTACATGTGTCATTCTCTATTGCAGTCTCTTCGAAGACACCATAAGCGAGATAACAGGTTGTCGTTCCTTTTTCTACAGGGTACGCCGCTTCTGCATTACACGAATCCTGAAATGTGCATGTCTTAGCCTTATTCACCCTCTTGCAACTTATTGAGGCTCATGCGCAAAAGGACTTTTGAAGAAAATTTCAGCTTTTGCTGGTCCAAGTCTCATACGACTGTCGTCTCAGTCGAGTGATGAACAATCTATGAATGAGTTGTGGTATTACCGCTATCTCGACCGCATAGCAATTTTCTTTTCGATGCATGAGCGCAGAAAGACGCAGAAATCTTGGCTGGATGCATCTTGACTATTGCCTCAGACTTATAAATCTGAAGACTCCAGATGATGGAGTTCTATCAATTAGAACTAATAATATCGTTGAGGGTGAAAAGGTGAATGGAGATGCTTGCCTCGGCACACATACACCCAAGGTTGGTGTTGTCGCCTTGCATTTGTAGAAGATAGCATCCGCCAGAATACAACGCCGGACCAGGCCATATAGAGGAAAGTGTTAAGTCGAACACGTACTGCGGCATCTGACCACAATTTGCCATTGTTAAAACCTCCCGTTCACCAACAAAATTCGCCACCTGAATTGTTTCGATATTTATACTGCTCTTGCTCACCATGCTTTTAAAAAACTTTGGACATGACAGTTATTGGTGTGCCATTTTCCAATATTTCCTCAATATTCGCAGATTATTCCGCTCAGAGCGGAAAGAAAAATGGCCGCTATTACTCTAGAAATTAACTGGGGGCAAATGTTTTGCTTCGAAATCATATTAATGCTATGGGTCGAAATCACCGTTTATAGCAGTACCTGCATCATTTCGGAATACATGCCTAATTCCAATAGATTGGCCCAAAAAAGCTTCTTTATGACGGGACACTTAGAGTTTCTTTGCTCCCAAAAAACAATGCAGTGATTCCACCTTGTCTGCATTCAACAACTCAATCGAACTTGAAGGACTGAACGCTAACTTCTGTTTGAGCATAGAAGCAATAGTTGGCAGTGCATAAGTTGCTTTTCGAGCGTGGAGTAATATAAGGCGCTTCAGCATAATTTCGGCATTGAACATTGGGTAACTCGACTTGTTTTGCTTGAGCCACAGATTTGTCGTCACGAATATCATTACACTCGTCGTGGTCGCTGAAGGATGTGACATGGGTTGCATTCAAGAAGAGACGAGGAAGAGGACACACCCATAAATATATTCCTTACAGATCCGTGACACTAACAGTTTGAATCCCAATGAGAACATCAGCAAGCGCAATTATGGCGCTCGGTAAAATACGTTACATGACTGACAACCGTGAAAGCCTTTCTTCTTGCTCGTAAAGACTGAAAGTTTCAAAAATGTGAAGCTCGAATAAACCGCTGAATCTACAAAAGTTTATATTCAGCTGTAGCTTAAGGAATAGCACTTGCTTGCAAAGACACAACGTGGCATCAACGAAGTTTTTGCGGCAGCCCATTGCAAAATTCGATAGATTGACTCCTGATATACAACCCTGCAAAACGAGAAGAGATTTACAACAAATAAGAGAAAATATTTTGGCAACGAGAGGAATAAAGAGAAAAGAAGATGTAATTACATCGGGTTCGTGGTTCCTGTGAGGTAAGCAAATGGCTTGAAAGATAGAAAGGGATATGGAAGCAGGAATTTTTCAAGCTTACAACACAATGCATAACTGTGCAAAAACAACGAAGTTGGAAATGGAAGGCAGAAAAAGTATGTTTTTTATTTTTTACTTCACAAAACTTTGATTAAATCGTCGTTTTTGACAAAATTTCGGCGTGAATTGTGGAGGCTTTTGGGCCTTCCTCTTTCTTTCACAAAACCGTGTCTTCGAAATCGCAAGAGTTAGGAAAGCAAAAGCTTTGACTGACTTAACAGACGCATGCGAGCATCAAGTGAACGTGATTGCAGATATACTGGAACAAAAATGATGTGTGATCAATTGAAGGTGCCTCGAAAATTGCAAACATTGTTAAATTTTTCGAAGCAACGAATGCAAAGCTCAGGCTTGCATTGGTATGCGCATCTGCAAATCCGTTCTTGCGAAATCACGTTGTTTGCATGGATATATAAGTGTTTCTGATTTCCCGGCATTTTCGAAACCGCGGATTGCTTAGAGCGGAATTATGAAATCTGTTGAACGTATGTACACCACGCAACGACTTGCTAAGTCATAACTCACGCTGATCAGTTAAATTTGAAAGAACTTATGGGGCATTGAAATAGAACTCCTTTGTGTGGTTCCGTCGGCTGAGTTGCAAAAGAAGGAATATTTTGTAAATCATTTTTACGAGTGATCAGGTCAACTAAAACTTGAGAGCATGACTTGGCATATCCACTATTTTTAGGCGACATGTGAAAGCGGTTGTGAAGTGCGGCAGACATAAACGCTTATTTCCTCGGTGTTACCCCGGCAAGCAACCGAACTTATTCTCCCAATACCGGCGAGGTTCAGACTTACTTCGAAATCAAACGGCACGATCAGTTCCAACTGTCTTTGCGTCCTGTGCGGAAATTTTTTTCTCTAACGTTATATCGTAATCTGGATGGCAAGAGAAATTTTGCTCTGATTAGCTGCTTGAAGCCGCTGTTGTGAAGAAGCAATTTTTGGAAATCTTAGCACTCCGTTATGCAGATTTATTTAAACGCAACTCGCAGGGGAAATTCTGTTTACCACTCTAACCGAAATGAATGCCCATTATGCAGGAGAACTGGTGCACCATAATTGACAAATGTGCCACAAAGTTCTGATGATGTTCAAGTAAAGTGCGGATTCGTGAAAACGTTTGGGACGCATGAAGAAATTTCTAACATGTATTTTTATTTACCACAGAGCTGTGGACGTATTCTTGTTGGTTCAGAGGATGTTCGTAGCGCTTACGACAGAATGATGAGGCTAAAACGAAATTGTTGTGATAACTAGGAAACCTTGCTGGCAGCGTAGAACTTCAGGTCAAACTGTTGCAGTTTTATGTGCAGAAATAATTGCAACCGACGTTATTACGATTCTAGTTTTTAAATACAGTTGTAGTTTTGTTTGATTTATCGGTGAGCCAAATAATGGAGCTTACGCTAAACATGGTATCTACCTCGAATATTCAAAATGCAAGCTTTTTGGAATTTTTTTTTCGCCGGAACTATCTCTATAATTTGGGATGCCTGGAAGAAGACCAAGCGAGTTACGGCAAGTCTGTTTACATATGGCACAAGTATAATGGATCTTGAACCTCATTCACCATAACAACTGAAAAATCTAGTACCCTCCTAGTTGCCATTGCAAGGGAAACAGTATATCACGTTCTCACTACCACTGTCGCAACGCTCGTGTACCATTCTCGAACATGACTTACTTACCTGTTGTATCTGCGTTGATGGCTGCCCCTCAAGTAAAGACTTGTCCTCCCACTTCCAAAAAACGCAAGCGTCACCTGTACAGGCTCCGTCACACCTAAAATTTTGTTAAAATCCTTATCTTGACGCGTTCCTGGGAAGAAAAAAAGAACCAGATATTTGTGGTTTATTTATGAGGATGAAACCTTTCCTTGCAGTTTTTCGGGTATGAAATCCAATGAGGTAAGGACAGTGTGCTGAGAATGTCATAAAGCAATAGATGAAAAAAAAACGTTCAGGAAAGAAACATTCAGCATCCCATCTTTTGCCTCACCTCCTCGCTGCTCCATGTTTCCCTAATGTGTAGGTATTTTACAAGCTGTATGAGGATAAAAGTTGATATCGTCAATGAGCTCAGGTTTTGCTCCCTATCGTCACTTTCTTTTTCGTTGTTCCTAATTATTGTCACCGCCTTTGAAGAAGCAGAAGGAACATTCTGAAATATATCGGAGCTCAATTCTTTATTTTAATAGGGCGATGTATTTGTGGCTAACTAAGCGGATCAAACACTCCAGGAAACTTCTAGAATGCTAGGGAAATGCTGAGTTCGATTTTGCACTGTTCATATGACCACTGCGCTGAGCATACTCGCACATAAACTAAAAAATTCGACGTTCGTGGCCAAAATATTCTGATGTGAAGCTCCCTAATTGGGCTTCAACTGAGTTTTCGCAGTGCTCAGCCTTCATTGGACAGTTTCATTCATCTGTATTTTATCCAAATTCGTGATAATATGCACCATTTTAACAATTTCTGCATTAAATTGTTTACCACAGAGACGCGTCTTCTATTTGATGGCAACTTTTACAGAGAACTGCTTCTGCTATCCTCGATAAAGAACATATGATGATCCAAAATAAGAACATTGCTTCTGAAATGAAATCAATTAGTTCACGTTATCCACAATTTGCACTCAGCCAATTGTGGCGAGTAAGAAATCGTAAAGAGAAAACGAGCAGCCAAAAGATTTTCCCACATTAACGTGCAGTAATCACTATGATGAGCAGTAACAGTTGAAAGAGTTTCCGAACGCTCAGCTGTGAAAAAATTCTTCATCCAACAGTGGACAGAAAACGGCAATTTTTGGAACACTTTCATTAGAGCACACAATGCGAAATAAACAGTCTTGCTGCGAACTTTCGGTTACCATAAGTGCGCACTATTTCAACGGGTTCATTATATATTCACGGTTCATTATATATTTGACGCTCTTAAGTACGTGCCTTCGATCTTCATTCATTCTCTGTTTGCCATATTACTGCACTTCATATTTGTTGCTTTCAACAGAGAAAGTATGGAAGAAATTTTCAGTAGTTTCAGGAATGCTGAACTAACAAATTAAAGTACTATCCATGCAAAAAAACCAACTGAATTCAAGCTGAATAACATAAAGTATCGCATGCGTATTAAGGCTTGAGATTCATTCCCGTCAAGCTGAGGAAAAACGTGGGACCACTCAGAATATTGTAAATACATTAGGTAATGGAAACAATACAGTAAGAGGTAAGTGACAAATTATATCTCAGGTGCAGAATATCCAGCAAACTAAGTTTCAGAGAAGCCAGAAAATTAAGTACATTTCGTTGCAAAGGAGATCGGCAGCTATGTAACACAATGACCTCATGGAACACACGAGGAAACAGATTTGCATGAAGAAATGCAAAAGGTTTTCTCCTTAACTGATGGAAACATGTGTTCAGCTATGTTCTGCTTGAAGAAGGAATGGTGAAATGATTTCAAGAATTGCAAGTGCAGCAATCGCCAGCGAATTCAATTTCACATCGCTTTCGAACTTTAATAAATCGAAAAGAAGATGTTAAAAGAGGGACGCCTGTAAGTTCATTGCAGTTCATTCCAGTGTGGTCCCTGGACCTGCAAATTGTGAAGCGTTCAAGTCACGCCCAGAATTCATGTTCACGTTCCACTATCAATCTTTTTGGACGGCACCAACCACGTCGACAGCATCGCTTGTAGCCGTGTGCTCCAATACTTCTTCGCAGTCAATCTGATCGAACCCTCTTCAGCAAGCAGAAACTTCGCTCCGCATGCTCTTGTTTTTTCATGTTTCTTCAAACTTTCTTTCCACTTCTCTCTCCTTGAAAGCCCTCCATCAGATCTTCCCTCTTCCCCACCTCGTGATTCCATCCTCAGAGGACACTGCGGCCCCCTGTGAGTTCCCCACTGAATCGCTGAAAACCCCGCTTCAACGGCGATACCTATGATCATTTGCGTCTCATATGTTGTGCGTAACTTTGCGTGTAAATTCCGAGCCTAGAAGTAAATATTTCCCAGAAAACTTCTCGCAGCCATATGTACCAATGAATCAAAAACACATGAAGAGGCAAGAAGATATGCGAAAGGTATATAAGCTTCATGGTATTGGGTAAATCAGCACTTTTCAACGTTCAATCTTCCTCGTTTATGAAGAAAAAAGTTACTGGGAAAATTTGAAGCGAAGCAAGTAACGAACTGAAATATCAGTAAATGGCTCTCAGATAACAGAGCTCTTCGAAGCGAGCTTCCAATCAGTGGTGAATTCAGCTGTCCGAAGAGATTGAATCCATCCATTCAGGAATCACTTGAATGAGCACAAGTAAGCAACAAACCATATCTCATTTCAGTCATACAAGAAAGGAAACCTTTTTCTGGGAGCGAATTCGGTAGTAACAGCTATGCTCATAGCCATATTGGTTAGCCTAGGCGATAACTGCGCTCTCTTTTCGATGTGTTGACATGGATTTGATGTATAAAATTAGTTCCAAATAGAGCGTGGAGAGTGCTTTTGAAATAGGTGAACCGTGCTATGGTTGCGGTCATTTATGCACTAGAAGCTGAATAAAGACACCACAATGTTTGCAGTTTAGGACAAAAAAATGCTGGTTACTTTGTTCAAAATCACCAGTTTATAGGCAATTTGTATATGTGTTATTGGTCATTTGAATGGAGTTCTGCATTTCATCCCAATAAATCCAAAATGGTATAGAAATATTCACGACAAAAACTTATGGTGATTGCGAAAATAATTTGCTCTTTCGTTCATGTGACCAATAGCACATACGGAGTTGACTGAAGTAATATGGAATATATATAACGCACAAATCGCTCAGAAACTTTTGCTTTTCTGCCAAAAAGAGGGCATGGGGAACTAAAATTTGAGTGACATATAGATGATGTTTCTAGATCGCCACAGTTTCTCTAAAACGGGGTGAATCTGCAGTCCGAGAAATGAGTGAAATCTCGCGAATGCACAATTTGTCAAAAAACTTCAGAATGATCGAGCGACGCGACCAGTGCTGAAACGATGACTTCTTAATTTGTAGTATTAATTTAAAAACTTGTTAAAGTGTTAATTCAATACGTTCCCTAGAGATCTCAATGTATTGATGTATAGATTGCTACAGTGAGTTAATCTTTTATTGATTGATTACTCCCTTATTTGAGCTGATCAAGAAGTAGGCTGATAGAATGAGGAGCTCATATTACAGAAATACCATCAATGATCGCGTAATGCATAGTTGTATAAAAGAAAACGCTAATTAAAAGAACTAGAAAATCACTCAGCGTTCAGCTCAGTGATCATATTTCTATCGGCTTATAGCAATTCTTAGCGCTACTTATTGTCTCAATCGCAGAAATAAGACAATGGGTGATCTGCGCATATTTTTTTAACATTCGTTTCAGTTGAGGAAATAAGACCGACATTACACTGTTCGCATTAAATTTGTTTACATCACCCAATTATTAATCCTCTGCAGAGTGCATCTATATGACAACTGATAAAAAGAAATGCAATATGCCCGTTATATAAGAGCAAAACTCGACAATCATCCATTCCATTTATATTATGGAAGATAACACTATTAGCATTGCAACTGTTCTTCGAATCGTTTTTATGGAACTTTCAAGAGATAAAATGAACGCTTAGTTTTGGCTGAACTCTGATGATTGGGACATTAAATTTTGTATTATCCGATAGTTTTGCACACTCTCCATCTGCTTTTTTTGAATTTGCACACCGCCAAAGTTCTGTAATCTCTCAGAATGCATCTAATGCGTTTTTTTTTTCCTTTTCTGATTAAGTAGAGAAAGTGCATTAGTCGGCTTTATGTTTTTATCAGATCGTTCTTGCCTCCAAAGGTAGAAGAAACTCATTCAAAAAATATTCATTCATCGGCTCGCTTCATTCGTAATAAATAACTTCTGAGAGAGCGCTATCTGAATCCGCATTTCGGCCAAAACCGAAGTCGGTGAGCTACAAGCACGTCGCATGAAGATGAACCGCCACCAATTTGAGAAAAAAAAAACAACAACAACAAAGATCGCACCGCCCAGAATAATCCCGAAATGCTGTCAAAGGTTCATGCACGAATCATTGAAATGTTCTCATTTCTGGCATGGAGGATAAATTTTGGAAGCACAGCGACTTCTGCACACAATTTTCATCTCCTGCATTTATTTTCTCCTACAATCAGCTAATAATTTTCATAAGTTTTGCACTGTTGCGATCATTGGTCATATATTGTGATAATTATTGGAAAACATCAATGAAATAATGCACAGTCACCTTGATAGATCTGTTTTGAATTCGATTATTGGCATCACCAATATAGTTGGAAAAAGCCGGGTGAATAGCGCTTTAATAAAGCAGAAAAAACACAGCAGAGCGCCAATCAACCAGTTGAAGAAGATAAGAAGTGTAAAATTTGCTCTGAAAGGAATCGGGTGTCGAAAACTCATCCGATCTGGCATCCTTGGCAAGAACTACATCATTTAACTGCAGCTCAACGAAGGAAGTTAATAATGATAGAGCGGTGAACGCATGCTATAATTGTACGACGGACCATTGTAACGATTAGTTCAGAGCGCTGCGTGACCCTGACAAGCTCTACGTGTAAGTTCAGAGCAATTCTGAACCTCTTTTGTTAATAAAGAGGGTTTGCCCATCTGATACAACGGTGGCGTGCCGAACAATAGAGTAAGCAAACTGTCTCTACTTCTAGCACCAGCTCACTTTGCTTTTCTAACTCAAAGTCAAAAGTCCTACAACTACTCCAACAAGAACAATTGAATTGCGATATGGTGATCTGGTATGTGTGAGAGGGAAAGATAACTAGCGACACAATAACGGCGAAGCAAAAAATGACGCAACACAAGTGACTGATGAATACGTATTGTACAATGGATGAGCGGAGTGTTTTCTTTACGTCTAAGCATCGCAATTTTGCAGAGCCCATTGTAAATCTATGTGGCGATTAGTCAATAAAAACATCATTTCCCTGAATGCTCGATTGAGGAGAAATGTGACTTAATAATATGCCAAATATTGTTTTACATAGAAGAAGAGTGCCATGCAATATTAGTGAGCGATCATTTAGCGTCTTGAACAATTCCAAGATTAAAACTGCATATCTCATTTCCTATACCGATGTGTGTTGTCAAGGCTTTACGCGTTAGGGAACCTTGTGATTTCTATATGATAAGGAATGATTTCGCTGAACAGCATATGATACATAAATATAATATATAAATATATAATATATAAATATAAATATAAATATAAATATAAATATAAATATAAATATAAATATAAATATAAATATAAATATATATATATATAAATATAAATATAAATAAATAAATATATATATATATATATATATATATATATATATATATATATATATATATATATATATATATATATATTGTTTGCATGTAATTACGGCAAAATGCAGCAAGTTGCAGGTGTTGCTTGAATGCTTCGTTATATTCTACGGTATGAGAATTCGCCGTCACAACAAAGAAAAATGCGTTTGGATATGCGGCTCACTCATGTAGTATTAAAGATGTACTAATGGCAACATGTGAGGATGCTCCGCATGGGCGTTGGTATGATCTGCATTTCTGCGGTTCACAAGAACGCAACATATCATATCTTTTATGCAAAACATAGGAAGAACATGCAGTTCCTTCGGGACTGAACTATTCTTCACACGGATACGAAAGATGTGACAAAGGTGACTTGCTAATCATATGGTACTTTGAAATCAGGGCCACACTATGTGTTATTTCTGCAAATAATGTTGCTTTTGCGTTTGAGCGTTCAGTTGCGCTGGCGCATGATAAGCGCATTGGAGGCTTCCCGATGACATTCCTGCATGTAAAGTGCAAAAAAAAAAATCTTTCGATGCAGCGTTCTCGGAGAATAGTTCATTTCCTGCAATGTTAATAAAGCGTGTGTGCCAATGTTGTGTATCAGACACCCAAACGAACACCGATTTCCAGAACATTCATTTGCACAACACTTAGGTGGTCATGCACTTGGCCATACTTGGATCTTGTGCTTCCATAAGTCTAAATAATGGAATAAACGGTGCAAAGCAGGTATAAGATTGTGCTGATTTAAATAACGTCTTTTCTGCAAAAAATGCAGAAAACGGCAGCACTGTTGCGAATAATTGGAGGTGACTTTAAGCAGCGGGAAAGGAAAATGGTACTTTGGCTTGCCCATTCATGTGACTCAGGGAGAATTTCGTGTGATGCATGTAGGGTACGTTGAGAACTTTACTCTAAGACAGATGAGAGCTGAAATCGGATTCTCGTTCAGGTAACGAAATCCAAGCAAAGGAGGATAGAATGCGTCAGAGTTCTGCAGCCTCAAGTGAGTCCGGGGGATTGGCTTATTTCAGAGGCATGGTATCCTCGACAGCTAGAGCGATAGGCTTGGCCGTCAGGACCTGAATGCCGTACTAAGATTTATTCGTCAATAATTTACAGGAAGTAGAAGGAGGGACGTGCTAGAGAGAACAATTCTGAGAGGTGTGGAATTAATACATCGTAAGCATCGCAAGCAATGAAAGAAGATTTGATTAACGCAGATAATTCAATCAAATTGTGTTAAAGGCGACTGCGAAAGAACTGAGAAGAGAAGCCGAACAAAAAATACGGCGAAAAGTGAGGTTATGTTGAGACAACGTTAATGTGAATTTCGAATAAAACACACGATTAAGGCGCCAATTTTCACACCCCCGCACGCTAAGCTTATAACAAAATTTTTGCTGCATATTTCGCAATCAGAACCCATTTGATCCGAAATCAAAATATATGTCACATCATAATGTTTTCATCCGACTCTCACAATGATCCTATTGCGTAGGGGAAGGTGTCGATGCGAAATCAACATATATCCTCGTCTTTGCTGAGCGATCTTTTCTTGTCGTAAGGAAGCGCTTTCCTTTATTGAGGAGGTGAAGGGATCAGAAAAGTTGTTGTTTATTTTGTGCAATTTTTTTTTCTTCCTAGCTAAAGAGTTCTAGAAAGCGATTAAGTTACACTTGAAATAGTTCCTCACATTCCACAAAATAATCGCTGTCATTCGAGAGCTGAGATGATCGGGTAACATGCCAATGTGATTGGGTAACATGTCATGTCAATATGCCCTACAAAATGATGAGAAAAATAACAGCTCCAGCTACAACACTTGCTAGTACCCACTTCATTTTTTAGGAGAAGGAAGCAAAAAGGCTTGCGGTCAACGCGCTGCAACGCATTGTGCGCTGCACTCAGCCGCAGTGGACAAAGCGACGCACTAAGCATGCGCACACGACGTTGTAGCCCGTCTTATGCCGTTTCAATAAGATGAAGCGTCATCTCCTGAGGGAATGCTGCATGGCCTGACGCCATTTGTTCCTTTCGCCCCCTGGAGACCATTTGTGTTTGTAGGACTCCATTCAGCTATTTATTCACATTTTCTCAGCTGTCACTGAGTTTTCACGCACTCAAGAGAAGTGATTGAGAAATTATAAAGCAACGGAAGCATATAAATTACGTATATTTTTGCTAAAAATAGAGCATTCTCTAGGATGTGAAGAAGTTGTAGCATTAAGAATGGCTAAGCGTATGTGCTCATATGAAAAAATTTCACTAGCAAAGTGAAAGACTTCAAAAGCTGGTCCAAAGTCAGTTACGATTATATAATATGAGTTTTGGGGGAGGCCAACATGCAACTTCCTATAGAGACGCCATTGATATTCAAATCGAACGCGATTTTTGCATTTCGAAGAATCCCAGATCGAAGCTGCGTCGAAATTTCGTCACTAAGAAAAGATGACCATGCATGAAATTACGACGGGATCGGAAACCAGTGCTTGTACACTCGCAGCATTGATATCAGTTTTATCATTTTCGACGGTTCAGCGATTCATCACTTCCCGGTTGCATGTCAGTGCAAATTTGCGCATGCAGCTAAGGCTAACCTCAAGAATCCACATATGAAATGTTTCAAAAATTGAAAATGTTTAGAAGCAGGTGATATTGGGCAAATATCCGGAATGGCGAAAAAGACTGAAGTGAGAAAGCCGCTCGAATCGGAGGGATTGATGACGTCTCTCGTAGAGCAACTGCGCAAAAACAATTTAAGTACAATTTTTTTGAACGTGGTGATTTGTATAGCGCCTTGACGTCAATTTGTCCCTCCGTATCTATAAAGGCATCTCATTAATTGGGGAAACGTTCACTAAAATAAGGAGTGGGACGGTTGAAGAAGAGTGGTTTCATTAGATCAACTGCGGAGAAAATTTCATTCATTAAGCGGTTCCACTAAAATAAAATGTTCCACATATGTAAATGCGATGATAAGAATCAAAGGAGCAATTGATTCAAGTGCAGTTTTCTTTTTTATTCACGAAATCCCCTGCTATAAACTCAAACTACCAAGGTTTGAACAGAAGTATGTAGGTAATTTATGGTCGCATCAGAAACCCATCTCTATAGCAATGGCCACATCTGTCTTAAACCCTTATTTGCTCGCTGCAAAATGCCCTCCGACTAGGGTTCCTTAAAAAATAGCTTTCGCTTCTTGATGAAACTTCATCGTTGTGGTATCATGTTATAGTTGTTTTGAAGTCATTATTAGAGTTGGATTCTACCAATGCAATATATTTGCCTATCGTTTTCAGTGTCTAGAGTGAAAAAAAACCAAAACCTTTCACACTTGAAAATAGGTAAGCAAATAACAGAGAGCTGAAGGATAAACGACGTCAAAGAAGGAGTTTGCCTCAGCAATTATTGACATCACAGAGCTAAAATTCCTAATTCATTCGATATAAACCATGCAACATTTTCTCCAAATACGAACAGCAGAAATCCGACAGTCGGGGAGCATTTTAGAGCGTTTCTCAGCCATAGTGCTGCTCACAGAGACATTTCTGAGTGAAATGGGGTGGAGCGTCCCATTGAATGGAAAGCGGCCTTTGAAAACGATGAAATAGTAGAAGTGGGACAGGCGATTAGGCCATTTCAATTGGGCAACTTCGACTGCAATGTGCAAATGTTTTCAGTGACATTCCATAATAACATAAAACGCTCAGTCACGCAAAGTGGACTAAGAGTCATATGATATTATAAGCTTGCTATGAATGCATCAAAATAAGCGTGCTATTATAGGTAGTGCTCTTAATAATAGTTATTCCTGCTGTTACTATAGGAATTGTCGACGAAGGAGTCGATGTTGAGAATGTCAGTAGAGAGTAGAGAACGGGGAGGGGCAGCTAGCAGAAAAGGCAAACTACATCTGGCGCATATGATTTGAAACAAAAAATCAAAATATGTTGCGAGCATGAGGTGCATTAAATGGCCACAAATGCGCTTTTCGATTGGCTACCTTGCCCTCTTCGTTGAATTTCGCACAGTAAACGAATGCATTTGAATGGCGTACTAGTTGAACGGCATGAATAGTGTGCACAAATTTTCTATAAGTGGGAACTTCAGCACATTTTATGAGGAAAGAAAATAATGCAATTGACGATATTAGCAGCGTTGGTCTGAATTGTTTTTCTCATGTTAGGATCAGCTGACACTTCTCACATTATCCGCTCCACAAACTAGGCTCTCCTTTGAGATTTGTCGTGAGCAAATCAACTCATACATGAGCCGTTTTGAAAGCAAAAGACACTTCATCACAAGCAAATCTCTGTCACACAGTCTGTATTAATGGCTCCTCAGATCATCTTCCAAAGCCCCGCTATCCATAAAACTTTATCGAATTTCAGGGCTCACTATTGGTATACTACATTTGCATGACAACCGTCTATTTATTCGACGCATGCAATCGGTCTCTTCTCAAACATACGTTACACATAAAATTTATTCAGGTGCGTAAAATTTTCCATGCTTAGGGAAATGTGCTCATAGCTTTCTTCCACGCTGTAGCTTTTGTCCAAACTTGAAGGTTTGAGGGCTGCAGAGAATGGAGCAGTAAATAGTGTGCATGAAATAGGTGCATTTAAATAGCATTGAGTGGTTATAGGGAACTTATCCGGAATATGCAAAATTTTGCGGACTGTGTTCACCATCACGAGAATGCAATTGAAAATGTCATTTTTTTTGGCCATCTGTAGGGGTTTTGACATAAGATTTGCGGGAATTCGGGAAAGTGGTCGTCTAATGGTACAAATTTTGTGGCCTAAAAACAATTGGCAAAAGTTCACTGAGTCCGAAAGGTATTCTGTGGTCAATTCCGAATTTTGTGCTTCGACTTTATCTTTACTCAAAATGAGCATTTTCAATAAGTTTTTAGACGAGGTCATGAATGTGGCCACTACTCTCACAGAACCTCCATAGAATATTTGAATCATGCTGAAATTTTATTGGCAAACTGCAATTCACCACCTCATGCAAAATTTTTTGTGGTATGCTTTGGACTATGGTCATATTCAAGTTGCAATGCTCTGTTCTTCAAATTAGCTGCGAATTTGCAAAGAATTGTTGAGTTAGCTTTACATCGGGAGTGAAAGGCGAACACATGCGAAAAAAAAGCAATTCTGAATCGCTTGCATTCCATTAACCGCAATCGCATAATTGCGTTCGGAGGTTGCGATTGAGTGAATTTGTCTGTAAAGGTGGAAGAGGAAGCCATTGACCGAAAGCTATTATCCTAAAGTTCATTGTTGCATCTTTTCGAATTCGCGTCAATCGGCTCACAGTTCACGACCTCAGTGGTAGCATGCAATCTTGAAAGAGAGGACCTCTAACAGAAAATTCGGGAGTATTGCCACACAAGCTAGCACGACCATTCATAATCCTTAAGCTGGAGACAGTTGCAGTCTGCAGGAAAATGTATACATGAGGACGACCGACTTATGCCCAAATCAACTCGTTTATTAGACATGAGAAACACATTTGCCATTTAACGACTACAGTGGATTGCTCATATTTTCAAAAAATCGTTCTATTAAATTCGCAATGCAAAAGTGCTAACTAATGTGCCCTCGAGGTGTAGGCATCAGTCTGTGTCGTGGCTTATCTCAGTTGCCATAGCTGTATGTATTCATGGCAATGATTGCTATCATTTTTGCACCATTTGTCTATGTTATCCGTTACGTTGAATAAAATTGGTCTGATTCTGGGGCGTATTCGCTTCGAAACTTTTTTTTTTCATTCTGGGGCGTATTCCAGAGCCTTTTTCCGTGAAAAACTTGTGACTGCTTGATATCACGAAGACTTTCAGTCGTAATCAGCTATTCGCAACGCAATGTAAAAAAAAAAAACTCTTTCTATGGATTTTTGCAAATCGAGCGCCTTGATAAATTTGCGGAGATCTATATGTTCCTACACAGTTTGTCACAGCATCATGCCTGCGCGAAGGCACCATGCGTGCATATATTGCAGGAGTGCAAATATTCTTCTGCGCTAAAAGATTGGCTGCAACGAGATGCAGCAAAAATCAAATGGTGACGTGGCAACACGTAAACAATAATGGAACGCAATTTTGTCTATGCGAACGCAACTCTTTTGAAGGACCAAACAATTGCAGTTTTCTGAAGTATTTCAATATTGTGTTGAGCGAATTCTTGTTTTAAGATTAAGATTGATTGCTAGTAAGATACAGAGAAGCTGATATGATTCGTGCATTTGTATTCTTCTCTCATGAAACATTTTCATAAGTAAGCAATATAGAGTAAAACATTGACGTTGTTGGCAAGGAATATGGAAAGTGCACCGGCTAAAATATAACAGCCTTAGTGCCGACATTTTCGCATCTTATGTCATGATTAGGAAGACTGTGTAGAACCGTCAGTTACCAAAGAACCATAGGGTATGCATGAAAACAACTCATTTTAAATAATTCAGTCGTCCATAGAGACGTCTTCTGAAACGTTCCTTCTTTGACGATCGACAAAACGTAGAAACAAAGGCGGCAGCTACAGCCATCAAACGCCGCTTTCTGATAGATCGGTTTTTAAGCAGAAGCTGCGTCACAACACGACTTTCACTCTAACGGTCAGGCTTAGTAGCCTTAACTCCTGTGGTTCCCATGCTCAATACACCAGGTAGGCAGACCTGCACGCATGAAGAGGAGCATATATGACATAGTCATTTCGCACCTAGCCTGCATTTGCATAAGCGCACAAAAATGTAGCGACTTGAGTCCCCACTTATCGTGCTGCTGTATCAGTGCCATTCATTCTTCCAAACTGATGCAAAACAGACCTGCGTACGTTCCGTCATGCGTTTACCATGCAGCAGTCGTGAAAGCTTTATGTTAGAACGTACCTACGTCGTAATATTTACGTGTATGCCTCTCTACGCAGCATTTTCAACACAGAATCCTTGGAATTTGGTAGATGTCATCCGTATGGAGGGTGATTTGGTTTCCCCATTTCCTTTTCCAATCGTCCTCAAATTCATGGATTTTAGCAACTTCTCACAGAATTTGCGGACCATGAACAACTGCAGTCCACAGTTTATGAGAAGAAAATTTATTATTTCAAAGTGTACCAATTTCTTCGCAATTTTGTGCTTGTGCATACGTACGTGAACGTCTACGCGCATATCCAACTGCTCCAAATCAGGCAGTGTTGGAGCTGATGCCACGAACTGTGCTAAACAGGATGTGCTCAAACGATCGTTCTGCAAGCGTCATACTTCGTCAGCCAACTTCAAAAAACTTACAGATAATCAATGCTCTAAAAATTGGCATTTGTTTTGCAAGCAGCTCGCTGCATTTTCTAGAGGTTTGATCAAAGTTGTTAACATCACGCACGCCTTTGCTTTCAGCCCATCAGGCCAACAAGTTTCTAGAAGCGGCAATGAACAAAAATGTGTACAAAACAACGCATTCGTGTTTCCGCTGAGCATCCATACAAATTTGCTGTGAAAGGTCCACTTTTGTGCGATCCGTTTACCGCTCGATCCGAAGGTCCATCCGGCCATTATAAGATGCAGTCACATCGGCTGCAATGTGCATGAAAAAATTTTCGCACATTCGATTCTCTAGGACTCGTTCCTTTGCTCATATATCAGTGTGACAAGTAGTGCGGAAGCCGTCTTATGATGACCACCCAGCACAAAAAATTTGCAACCGTAATTTCAGTTATCGACTCAAAAGAGCCACACATGCTTACGTATACAACTACACCCCCGACACAGATACATGCGAACATACAAACATGTATATATGCAGAAGCGACGGCGTATAACGAATGCACTTTGTGAACTTTGTGAATGCAATTTTGCACTTTGGGTGGAAACGGATCTTCGTCACAGGAATCGTAACGAGGGGCCTGTGCAGTCACAATATGAAGGTATCACAGCAGCTCTTCTGTCCTTCTCGGTTGGCTAATGGGACTGGATGGAGTAATGCGGATGTGACAGCTCCTTTTAAGTTGCATATAGTGACAGATCATTTGGTGCTGTCTTTTTCATTGTTTTCAAATAGGAAGAAATAAAGTTTGACAATTTCTTCTGCCTCGGAATGTTTAATTGCGATGGCGCTTTGTTGAAGCGGTGTGGCACTTTTTTTGGAAGGTTCCGTGCCAGTGACAGCTAATTTTAAAGGAACCTATTATGTGCTACTTCCCAGTTTATTTCAAACAAACCGACGTGTTATTCCTTGCCTTACAACTGCTCGCTTGAAGAGTGCACAAACAATTTACTTTTGTCTCATTGAACTTGCCTCTGTTATGGTGCTGCCTACATTAGAACCACCTTGAACATTTTTGAACGCATTAATGCGCTTTGATGCGCTATATAAGCACACAGCGGTGAACCAAAGAATGTACTACAAACAAATGGCTTTCTAATCACCGTCCGTATCATCAATGGAGGCGTTTACAGCATCTTAGTGTTTTCAAATTAGTGCTATATAGTCGCCGTTGAAAGGGTTGAAGCGACATCTAACCCCAACCGTGTGTTCACTATTGAATTGTTGCGGCCAGCAGCTTATTCGGAAAAAAATTTGAGAAAGGAGTCCGCCCACTTCGTGTGATCAAACAACTTTTTTGATTTGGAGGTTACAGCGACAGATGAAAAATTAAGGATACGGCTCAACTTAGGGAGATTTCGTTTTCGGTGGCATCATTTTCAGATATGACCCAGTGATCACGTTTCCCCCATTATTGCGCCATTTGAGTCCTATTCTTTACTATGTTAGGATCGGAAGCTTGCTTTCTCATCGTGCCGTTGAATTAATACGAATCGTTTTTAGCTTCAGTCGCATTTTTTGGCGATTGGAGTGTTGCGGATTTGAAAGCATTACTGCTTTCGATCAGCATGCGTAATTCGGCGGCCTGTGAGAACACTGAAGGTCTTAAGAATAGCGTGTGTCTGAAATCCTGGTTTCATAAGACAGCAGTTATCAGGATTTGGCTCATATTCCTCTGGATTTGAAAGACCCGCGAAATGACGATTTCTTGGTTTTTCGAGCGCTCGGCGAAGTTTGCTTGGGATCGAACGCTCTTCGGAGCACTGTTGGATTGCGGCTACCGAAAAATCATTGGTTCAAAGCTCAGGGCTCGCTAAGCATGATTGTTGACGCAAGAATGTTTGAAATAGAACTGAAGATTCCTTGAAAGTTTGAGGCCCTAAAAAATTTGGCTAAAAGAACTCGCTAACCGCTCATCTTTCAGTATTAATGCCCTTACCTGTGCAAAGCCGGGTATCTCACAAGTCCTTCTCTTGGATTCAACCTAAATAGAATTTTGATTTTTTAAATAAGCGGTTTTCCTCCAATATTATATGAGAGCCATACAGGCCGCCTGAGAGCGTGGCAATTGCATGAAAGAGAGAAAAGATTAAGGCTCATGCAGAGCACCCTTAGGTGTTCTATACTTCTTAGGTGTTCACATACAGTGTATAGGATTGAGCCACTGTAGTATGTCATTGCATAATGCTGATTTGTGGTTTGCGGCAGTTTTTAATGTGTTCTTTTGAAGCGCACATTTTCTTCCCATTTCAACAGATATTTCAGTGAACAACGCCATATTCCTCACTTAACATCGTCATTTTCTGTCAGAGTATATTCTTTGAACTCTTATGTTAATTCCTCATGTTTAACAAAAAAAAACAAAAAAAAATCGATCTGCTTGTTTATGGATTTTCGGCTTGACAGGCTGTATTAACGTCCATACTATCAGCGAGAACGCATGTCGATCGCTTCACTACTGTTGAATAACGACATAGGTCGTGTGCTTGTTTGAGATCGATAACACTGTTGCATGACAACCGTCACTTTTATCATATTGTCGAAAGTAAACGCCGCCGATGAAAATTGCTGATAAAGGGTATGTTCCTTGTTTTTTCCGTCTGCAAACAAACTATGTGGGAAATTCATACGAATGCAGTGAAGAAATTAAAAAGTCGCTGTGGTGCTTTTTGATCGTTATAGTTGGAAACACCTTTGCCGGGGGAAACGTTGATGAGCAGAAGATAAATGCCTAAGAGCTGTATTTCTATTTTTTCACGTTTTAATGGCAGTTTCCAATAGATGTCATTGTATGTAAGTTAGCCTAAAGATTGTGCATTGTGAATGGATGCATGCAACCTTGAAACGCGGTTATGAGCAACTTTGAAATGTGTGGTTACTTCTGATGTCTCTGCGCTTTCAAAATTTCCCACCATTGTACGCTTTGAACGTCCTTAGTAGCTTTTCACATCACAAGCCTACCATGAGCATACTTTCCGACACTTGGAATGCCAGTTGTTAGCGTTTCACGTTGCTTAGCTTGTTAGCTGCTGTCGTCCTTCGCGGCGTCGCAACGGATTTGAAGAAGTTGGAAGTCGAATTTTGGTGATTCATTCTGGAACATTCATATTAAACGAAATCTGGGGTCGGCCAAAATAATGTTTACTTTGTGTGAGCGCGACATGATCATTTCAAAGAGAAACTTGCATGTGGTAGCGTATTTCGTTCGTAGGGCTATCTTTTCGAAGCCATCTTTTTTATCCATGACCTGTGATTTTCGAAGTTTTTGTTTGATTTTTTCTGTAATCACGAGTCACCTCAGTTTCACCTGAATTCATCTGGAAGCTCAAAAACACGCGTTTCTCATCACAGCTTCTGTATTCGCTTATCGTTCCACGAAAACAGTATCGATTCACTACGTCGCCCTGCCTACGTCCTCCTTTCATTCAGAAGCTACGTAAATTCTGATCGCTTTGAACGTTGACTTATGCAGTTGCCTCATATTGGTCAATATAATGACCACTTTTGCATCCTTTCTGGTAACGAAATTATCGGTTTTGTTATGTCACAATGCAGAAAAATGTCGTTCGGTAATCGAGCGATGCATTCTTCAATGTGGGCAAGTTGAAGCGCATGTTGATGAGACAACTACAAGCAATTCGAAGATGAGATGAAGTATGAATTATCGATTAATGCAGGCGACTTCTTGAGTGCCTCGCATACTGAAATTTAAAAGGTGATGAGATGAACTGTAGGAACGGCTACGAGCTGTCTCCCTTACAAAAGACTTTGAACGCGTCCTCTGATATAGGGGAGAGGGGCGGGGATAGAGCTATGTAATTTGACACTTTATGCTTATAAATCTTTTGTAACGCAACATCTGCAAGAGGACATCATCCTGATCTCATCTTTGTTCATGACTCTGGCACATTAGTACTTTTCGACGGTAAGGGAGCTACTCTGCTGAACATGAGCCATGGTGTTTGATTTTGATGTGGCAGTGATGGCCTTCACTGATCTTTTTGTAACCGTCATTGTAAGCACGAGCTTCACTGATAGAGAGGTGAAGAGTTTGCCGTTCGTGCAGTACCGTTGTGCCGGATGTGCAATGAACGTAATTATGAAATGAGATTCGCATATGATGCCAGTATTCATTGTAATAGTTAATACTCGATAGTTAATACGCGAATTCTATGTCGAACTTGTGTGGTGCATTGATTTAAAAAGTTTTCCTAACGCTATAACTGTTTCTACGTTGCAGCATTGTTGTGCCGCATGCTGAGCGGCATATCCTCGTTGCACAGTGAAACGAGATTCCTCCGATTGCAAAAGTAATATTAAGTGCAAGAGCGATTGCCACAATAGAATTTTAGAAAAGTATGTTTTTCAGCAAAGTTTCGGCAATCACCGATTTAGAAAGCCGACGAACACCATGGTGTTCAATATGGATATGCAATACATTGCAGCTGCTGAATGGAATTCAATTTTCGCTGTTCTACACGTCAATGTGGCCATATTTAAAAACGGTTCGTTATTTAATTTGAGTTCTCTTCATAAATTTCAATTCGCTTCCATATGCTAAGAGTTGTTCGACTTCACAGTCTATTTTTCAGGGAATGCACCTCAAGGGAAAGTACTCTTAGTTGATTTAATGAGTGCCTCGATGCTTCAAAACGCAATCTGCACAGACCGCGCTACTGCAGCAAGTCTCTACATCCGTAATAAGAAAGGTGATCGTGCCATCAAAAATTGTTTGGTGGCATCGAACGTAACGCATATAGTTTGCAGTTGTCTGCAACAGAGGGTCTCTTTAAGCATTACGGCAAGTTCGGAAACTTTTCAAATTGCAGCCGTAAACAAGCTGCACACAGGTTTAATACTTTTGTGTCGTTAGAGTATTCTGAACGCCCTGCTGCAGTATTTTAGAAGAACTAATTAAAGATGTAATAAAAATATTCCTAACAGCAGCGTGACGCTTCTATTTCTCACATTTTGCAAGCAGCTTTCGATAAAGGCCGACGCGATCGGTTCATTGCTCTTTGCTGAAGAATTGCTGTTTTTACGATTCAGCTTGATCCCAACGCGAATATCGACTTTTTTGGGTGGGTGATTGCGGTATTCTCGGCTGGTCAAACTGTTGCGTCCTTCTTATTCGGCATATGGAATCAAAAAGTTAAATCTACGAAATATCCGGCTTCTTGTGGTATGGTTCTAATGGTCGCAGGAAATCTCATGTACGCAATTCTGCCGATACTTCAGTCTGGTCAGAAATGGATCATGCTTGCTGCACGACTTGTTGTAGGCTTCGGCACAGGTTCGTCTAACTAATTCAGATATCCTTCTGTTCTGCCGAAGAGAAGAATGGTGGAGTGAATTGCCGACTAACATAGCGGTCTTCTCCATGAAGCACGACTAAGAAAATTAGATTATAGTTTTGTGCATGTATACTCGTTGTAAGAACCAATGTGGTGAGCTGAAGTTTATTTGTGTGCGACCTTCTCAACTACCAGCGATAGGAGTTTTCTACAGAGCAGGTTTTGCTGTTGGGCTATTAAGCCGCCAGTTTTAAGATGTCGGCCAGAGCAGAAGTGCTCTGCACTCGAAATTTCTAGTTTCTAGAGAAGAAACTTGAACTGAACATTAACGGAACCTTCTAGATTTGAAGTGCATTATGAGCAACCTTGCAAGATCTTTACGGTGAGCACTCAGATCCTTCAGAATCACGGCGAAAGCATTGGTAGATTGGAGCCTGCGCAACGCTGACCAATCGAGGCAATCAAAGGCAAAAAGTAGGTAGCAGCAGTTTCGGGAAAAATAATCAACAGCTGAAGTTTCCTGGCGTGACGCTGTAAAATCTCAAACCCCCCACCCCCTCGTATTGTTTGGCTGCCAGCGGCAAGCGGTTCAGCAGTGAACAATTAATTGTTTTGTCAAAATTGTTCTTTTATTATGAGGAGAAAGATTTCGCTTCGATTTGGAGGCTGAAAATTCTGAACTAAGCGGTCGTCACATTTTCCTCTGAACATACATATGTGCTTTTTGAGCAGCTTTAATTGTCACAAAAGCTCTACCTACCACTTGGAATGATCTTCTTGTAGGGAAAAATCTGGTGTTCGACTAGTCGAATATGTTTGGCCGACCTGTGCACTCCAAGTTGGCCCACTGAGGAAAGGAGTCATAGAGGAAGTTTGTCCAACGTATAGAATATTCGAATATCCCAATCCAGTATTTAAAACACTATTATTGGCCGCATCATAAGGCAGAGACATGCAGGTTGTGATGGAACAATTCAGTAATCCAAAACGTTTCTCCTGCAATCTGAACTCGGTTTTGACGGACTAAAGGGTACCATAGATCCCGCATTCTTTCGCTCGATTGCCTTTAGTGGTTCATTTAGAAAGGACAAGGAGAACCAAAGCAGATACGCATTGCAGTCTATACAGAGACGCTAAGCAATTTTCCTAACGGGTCAAAATAGGCCATATAAGGTGGTCAGGCTGTACTGCTACTGCTTATAATGACGACGGCTGCCATCAGGGAAAATATAAATTTCATTTTTCATTTTCTTACCTGTGTGATAAGGTGATAGAAATTTAAGGTAATCTCAGTGTACTTCGTTCGTACGTAGCGGTCGGCTGTGCACAGAAGGACAGAGTGAAAGCGGTATCGCTAGGTATCGGGATGTTTGTCCTCGGTCTATCTATTGGACCTGCTATTATGGTATGATAAATTGTTGAATATTCTTTGATATTCTGAAGGCTGTGTGATATTCTTTTGATGTTTTCGGCGTTCGATTTAAAAAACATTCTTCCACCCCTTTTATTGCTCTAGTATGCTCTTATCACATTTCGATGTTTAAGGTAAGTGGACTTTTCATTTTAAGCTCTCCAATGAGCGAAAGCCCCATTTGCTATTCCTCATATGAATAAGATACTGTTGCAATTAAATAGTGCGCTATACAAATGTGCGAAGGTGCATTGGAACATCCTACTCACAGATGCGTTGAAGCGCCCTGTTTGCTCACAATGGGCAGCTGAACTTAGATGTCAACAGGTTGGATTCGAAGCATCTCACCAATCCTTCAGAAGACTCTTTCAGACGCTTTGCTGGCAATCTTGCCAACTAAAGCTCAGCTTTCAGGTAGTTTTTACGCCACTTGGCCCGAATGGTTTTCTCATTGGATCATTTCCTGTTACGATGTATAATTTGCCGGCGATTGTCATGGTTATTATTGCTATAGCTTCACTGATTGTTTTGTTCACATGTTTCCAAGAGGAATACGCTGGAGTTATCAACAAAAAGGGTAATACGTTCGAATCGAATTTTTCTCTCATCGATTCAATAAGAATCTAGATAAAAATTCATTTCATCGGTCACGCGCTTGCAATGAATGAAGTTTCCCCAAACCTCTTCGAGAGGATTCTCGTATGGAAACTGTAATTAGCACTTCCATTCCACTCAAGATTGTTATCCACTTATTTTAGATGCCTCATCGGAAGTCGTTCTTCCAAAGTTTGATAAGATTCCGGCAGCAATTTGTATCGCCGTTTGGTTTGCACTACAATGCGTCGCAACAAACTCCGAAGTGTAAGTAACGTTCAGTAAGCAAGCACAATAACAAAATTGATTTTTAATTCTTCTCTGAGTCGAAAAATCCGAACAGATCTATTCTCTTTTGCATATTGATTATAAAAATTTCTGGCGAATATGTATGGAAATGTTTACGGCAAAGAAATTCGTGATATATTATTGCGGTAGCGATTTCAAACATGGTTTTTAAAAACATTTTTGGAGCTTTCATATGGTTTTATGCTCCGTAATTTTCTGCTCGAGGTCATTGGAAGAATGGGAACAGCGCTTCCTTTTCTTGAAGTAATTTCTTGCTCAGTGCCCGTATAGAAAGCCAAATGTGCGGGTCTTCAGCGACGTTTTTGTGTTGTTGGTGACAATATGCTCAGTTTCGACCATGTTCTCTCAGGAAATCTTAATCCGATGCTTCACGAGGCAGCAATCTTAGACTTGACGGAGATGGGCAGTGATCGAACGTGCTGTTTGAAATGGTCATGGGATCTTTTTTCATTTTCGAAGACCTTGCTGTAGTACATGTGCATTGTGCGTATAATGCAACGGTTGAAATTTGTTTCAGAGAACCAATCAAGAGGGCATTTTTGTCGTCTGCCTTCTGCGGTTTTGCCGGTGCATTTTGTCGACGTCTTTCTGTTCCAACATAACTTAAACAGCGTTTCGATAGTACATGCGTACATCTCATACTGAAAGGACACTTCATTATCTGGGTGGATTGAGCATATTTTGCAAATATATAGTTCTTAGGTGGTTTTCATTTTGAAGGTTGATGACGCCGCTTACCATGGCATTGTACAACTGGACGAATCAAGAGGCGATATTTTGGAATGGCATTATCATTGCTGCTTGCAATGTGATCAGTTTCACTTTGTATTTATTGATAGCCCTCACAAATATCGGCAAGTTGTAAGTATAGCACAGTCTTAGTTTCTTCATCGGCGTTACCGATCTCACCCTTAGTTCCAAATAGAATACCTTCGTCCACTCACTTAATCTCTGTTTGATGCTGCTTCACGTGTTAAATGCTTCCTCCAACGGCATCATTTAACTTAGGAGGCTGTAAAAATAAGCTTGTTTCTGGTCGCACTATTGTTTAAAATTGTTCTTATGATGCTTTTCCTGCAAAGAGAGTAGAAATATGACGAGATGGGTGAACAAACATGAACCATTTGTCTGTTACAAGGCTGCCGTAACCGATCGCAGCACGGTAATTTAGACGCCCGCTTACGGTATAAAATGTGAGAAGGAAGTTTTCCGGGGGCATCAGTCGTTCCATTGGTACGTTTGGGAGCGGCAGGAAAATCTATGTGATCGTTTTTCGCTGCGATGATCATCCATCCGCTCAGCATGCCGGATTGAGAACTGATGCTGTTCTTCCATGTCGTTCACAGTAGGGGCTTAGATGGTGGTTATGAGATGTTAATGTCGCCTTGTGCTGCTTCATGCATGATTCTATGAAACTTTCTTCCTCATAGGCATCACCAAACAGCTTTCGAATTTAGTCAATCAATCTGTCTGTATGCATTAGCGATCAACGACTGCCTTGTTGTATGTTTTCAGTGATAAACGCAAAATGATTCTGGCCGGATTGACGGGATTTTCTATCTACCATCTTGTTAACATTCCTTGGCCCTTCTACAGCGGTCCGCTCGACTACATCAAAACAGGTTCTTTTTCTCAGAATCTCATTCGAAATTTGTTGGAATCGTACCCTCAGCATTTCCGTATTTATTCTTTAAATAAAGCAGCAGAATTCAAAGGAACTCATTCTTATAATTTTTATCCTGATTCTTCGTTATAATAAACGATGATATATGTGGCATATTGACGTGAACGCATAAACGCCCGATGGGAGAACGCGAAGCTCGCATGTTAATGCGGCCGGTGATATGCATTCAGTGCCACAATCATTCATCCTACAGATGTATACCTTGTATACTTTCTTTGCCATCTTTCTCTTGTCTTTTTCCGAATTTCTGCCACAACAGCTCCCATAATATTCTATCTATAAGCTTACATATGTGCATGTGTGCAGGCAATGTTTCAATGGCCTCCGTTCATCCGTTTGCCCTTCAACCTATGTGCATCTTATGCGCCTTTACATCATTCGCAAATGACCGAAGCTTAGAAGGAGGAATTGAGCACACCTGCTTAACTGGCATTTATGCCGACAGCGTTTGTACCTCATAAGAGATGCCTTGAGGGGATGCGACTTCTGATAGATGAGTTTAGAGTACAATATTTTCTGTCCTTTCACTCCTTGTGAGAGTATGAAAGGTGCAAGTACCATAACAGGATGACGTTCAGTGCACACAGAGCTTCACATTTTCGCAAAGAAGCGGGCTCAGCGAGCGATGCGAGCTGCTTGAAAGCGTCAGTTGCGAGCATTCGCGAGCTCTTCAGACCCTACGTGAGTTATTGCTAAGTAGACTTGACTTTGACCAGCTAGATTGAGCATAGAAACGCATATCGAAATCAGCTTATAATGTGCCTTTCGGTTGGTTTCACTGCCAATTACAGTAACATTTAAACACTTCGATCACGGCTTTTGCCAAAAGTTGTTCTTCGTCACGCGGGGTACAGAAAAATGAGAGTTTCGTTGCTCTTGACAAATGTCTGAGAGATGTTCCTGGAATTTTAAACTGTTCGATTGTAGTACGGCAAGCTTTTGTTTTGTAGATGTCAATTCAACCGTCGAAGATATGGCCAACTTAGGAGGTTGCTCTCACTCATACGAATGGTGTAATCACACAACGCGGATTCCTTTTCCTGTGTTTGTCGTCAGCTCGACCATTTTTCTTGGAATTTCTTATCCATGTGTTGGTTCGCCGAGTGGAACATTGTTTGCAGAGATTATCGGTCCAAGAAGCCAGGTGAAATCTCACCTTTCTTGCAAGTTAGCTATGGTTCACCGGGAAATAGTGAACTTCGTTTTCTAGAAAGTAGTGCTGTTACAATGTACTTTGCTTCCTAAAACAAGCGCAAAACTTTTGAGCCGAAATGACGCGATATCCACTTTTGTAGTTACATGCGTCAAATAGAGCACGAATTTGAACAGCCACCAGAAAGTGCTTTTCCAAAAACTGCAGCGCTTCCTACATTTGCACATTTTTACTAAAAGTTCGGGAATATCTAGTTCAACCACAAGCCTTAGAAAGGTTTCGTGAATTTTGACATATAATACACCATTATAAGTTTAAAAATAATTCCAACCTCTTCCACCTCCCCTTCATCACTCTCCTGCAAATTTGGATAACAAATAATGCTTTTCGATTGCTATCATGCGTCCGACAACTCATTGTTCTTTCCCCAAGTAGCAGACGATTAATAGCGGCCGTCAATCGATCTCTCGCACAGTTTCATGCTTCAAAGACGTTTTTGTGTCCTTATTAAGTAAAATGACTTCAAAAGTTGCAAAATTTTCCTCAAATTTCGGTATCACTCATTCACAACAAAGTTCTATTCGTGACGACATTCAGTGAGACTATGATGGGCACCTTCATTGGAGGGTTCCTGTTATTTCGGAGGGGAAGTGACCGCTTGCGCTTTTCTTGAGCAATGGAACGATTGGCAAGTTCATGCAATTTTTCATCTCCTCATATTCATGATCGCAGCAATGTTGACGAGAATGAACTCGAATATTCTTTTAGGCCAATTCCGCCAGTCCGCAGAAGAGCGGATATTTTCGTGGAAGAGATGTATCATCGGTCTGCTTGATTAAAATGCGAATCGTTGATTGTAGATGGATTGTTATTTTTTAGCGGATTCATAAACTTCTGTTCTAATTAGTATGATTGCTAAAGCACAAGTCGCGCCAGGTCCTGTTGCATGCTTTTCAAATCATCTAGCCCTGCCGCTTGATAGACTACATCCCAGTAAATGGAAATGCCACCATATCGGCTGAAGAATGCACAAGAATTTTAGTCCAAGTTTTCTTTTAGAGTGTGATGGATCAGGTCGAAATTTGATGTAACGTGTTATCCTCTGATGAAGTTAGGGCTTTATGAGGCGAGAATTGCTGCTTTCGAAGCTCGGAGTCCTCGGATGTCTGTAGTTTTGAGATCGAGACCGGTAGGTTCAAGACCATTTTACAGCTTATGGGCGTGCCACGAGAGCTGCAGACCATCCAGATCAGGTACCCTACTGAACTTGAACAGCTCTTCCACCGCGTGTATGTGCACATAGATGCATATGTACAATTTAGACAGAATATAAGTGGCTATTTATAGGCACATCACCATAATATGGTATGCAAGTGCTAGTTTCCATAGCGCCTATGCGAATTCGGCCTGTTTCTACCGAGCTGCCGCAAAAGCGCATTTAAATCCCTTCTCTCAGTTGCAGCCAATTCTCCGCACAATTGTCTTGAACCTATTTATTATTCTCTACTCCAGCAGAAACCTAATACATCTCAATGAATGCCTATTTCTAAATGTTTGCTTGCAAAAGTTGATGCCAACGCATTTCACGAAATAATCGTCATTAGAATTAATAGTTTGGTCTGTTATAGGAGGCCATTCTTAATTTTCCGTCAATGGTGTCCTTTGATGCTTTTAGGACTTCTCCACTTCATATAAATGTAACTGTTAATGATATATTTGTGATAGTTTTTTGCGTTTTCTTTTCTTCTCTACTCGAAGCCTCGTGCTGTTGAAAGCACTATGAGGAAATAATGCACACAAGCTTCCCCTAGCATCTGCTGCATATTTCTTGTGCAAGAGAATTTTTTTCTTGCGCAAGAGATAAAAGGTTTTTTTCAAAACTGTTAGTGCGATTTAAGTGTTGAGCCGAGCCGAATGTTGCACCTTGTGGGAGCTTTCGACTCGGCAAAGCTGCTATTCTTGAAAGACTGATTATCACGAATTCGTGATCGATACATTAACTCAAGTATAGGCAGGGAAATGCAACTTAGTCGTTCGAATTTGGTGATAATAGGAATAAGAAAGAGCTATGCAGTGTTATAATTCGTTGAAGCTTTTGGAAGTTTCAGTCAAAAACACCTTCTCTTTTCTTCATGATAAAAGATTAACGCCTTGAGAATGGATTTTCTTAGAAGTTCCAGTCAAAAGCGCCGTAAAAGAAAACATCTGACACCGAGAATCATGTTAACGATGTCAGTTCACGGACCGATGCTGGACATGCACTTGAAGTTAGCAGTAAAGGTGACTTGATAATTTCAGGGATTTATGCAAGGAATTTTCGCATTTGTCGGCGGCATCGGTAGATTCAGCGGACCGATTATTGCCACGTAGGTGATATTCCACTCCTCATCTGAATATGTAATATAATGATGTGAGAGACCAGCGGAATAAAGAACCGAGCTGCTAATGCAAGTGGACAGAGTTCTGCACGCTGGTATCTTTGCGGAATGAAGTAGCTCTATAGAATCCTGCAACGAAAAATAAATGCAATATCTCGACGTGATAATGCAAAGCTCGGCAACTGAGTTGAAGTGAAAATCTCATTTCGAAATCATTCTCTGGTTAGGAGCGTGAAACACTAAAGCGTTGCACTCTGTGATGATTTTTCGCACCTTTTCGCCTTCACATATAGCTGAAGTTTCCAAAGTGTTTAGCAGTGTTCGGATCGCTGTTCGGGTTACTCACGAAGTCTGTTCCTAGGCAATGTTAGATTCATGATTCGCGATCTCCCTGTGTCCTGTAATACGAAAGACCCGCTGCCCCCTCCCCTCCCTTCCCCCTCCACTAAGACGGCATCTTCTAATCCCAGTCGGTGCGAGCAACAGCTTGTGCTGATGTGAAGATTACGTCTTGCAGTTGCCAAAAGTGCCTCTTTTGCGCTTTGCTTGAAGTGGCGGATGCCGATACTTTTTCGAGAGCAAAGTTATGTTTAGACTATCTATGCACTGACTTGATGACCGTGCAGTCTGTTGTCGATGCAAAAGCTGTCGTGGTGTTCTTAGATAATAAGGCACCATTATTCCTTTTCACTAAGGAACAGTATCAATCGGCGCCATTTCAGTCATTCTCGAATACTCTACGTTACCGCATGAATTGTCTTCGACGTTCTGGCAAGCCCCGATATGGAGAAAGCTGTGAAGATTGGCGGTAAAGTGACAATCGAAAGTCCTTCTGACATACACTGAGACGAATTTGAAACCGCAGAACACGTGTGCAGGGAAACATTTTCGAAGTCAGGGAATGATGGCAGAAGCTTTAAAAAAACCAAAAAATTTAAGGATCGCAATAGCTTTCGCATTTGCCGATGTCCTCCATTCTCGCTGGAGATCTTTTTCGCAGGCACTCCACCTTCTTACATGACATAGCCTTTTTGAGAAAACGCCTTGAAATTGATAAGGCAGAACATCGGCAGCCTCGGACCATGGCGACGAGATATTTCAACATTCATTCTGATGAGTTTTTCAGTGCGCTCTTCGAACAGAGTGGTTACTTGTGGCCGATGCTGCTGCTATTGATCATCCTGATCGTTTGTATATCGGCAGTTTTGATTTGTCGCAAGCGCCTTGTTCCACTTCAGTTAATACCGCCTCTCGGTGTCGCAACACCTTATAAACGAGGAGTATTTTATCGACTTTGATTAGGGATATGTTGAGCTTTGTGTAATTATTTATTTCCTTAAATAATAAATTGCGAAATTCGATGCAACAGCTTGTCACAGTTTAGCGTCTCTTGGAGGCCACTTTAATAACAGGAAGTTCTATTGTAACAAGTGCTGCACCCCGAGACACCCTCATTTCCCCGAAACACTGTCATTAAGTTGTCCGCGGTGGGCAGTGATGGCTTCATCCTATGGAACCTCCAATTTTTAGTTGCAAAAGGACGTCAACAGTACCACACGTAGCAGATAATGAGTGTCTTCAAGCCGCATCAGTTGCACTTTGACATGGTTCCATCGATGAGAGCTTTCATAGTCCCGAAGATACTCCTTTTCCTGCGTTTCCAGCAATTCTGAACCGTCAAAGCAAATCCGCATCACAGACCGCAAAAATGTTGCTCAATTTCTTGCTCAGTTTGCGTAACCTTGCTTGGCTACTGTAAAAGTTATTTTTTGTGCACTCTCCAAGAAAACGTGATTTCTTTTCGACGAGTTTTATTACTGCTAATCGTAAAACTGGAGCCGAAAGTGAATGCAGTAAGAAAACAAGGAGATTTTCGTTTAGACTACTGTGAACGATAATGTTTCGGAAGTCAATTTTTTTCAGCCATTAGATCAACATTTTTCAAGGTCTGATTTGACTGTATCTTCCAATTTACCTGAGGCTAAAAGCTCGAAGGTATCTACATCACTGCTGGTCTTCTTGTGCACACGCTGTTGTGCCTTACTTGCACATCGCGTTTTCAGTCTTCCAACACAACGTCGGAAGTTGCCATCTGGAAAGATTTTCCATGGCACTTGCAATTTTAAAGGGTGTCGTTTGCACTTGTTTTAAGCAAAATGACACCAATACGAATATCTTATGAGTGTTTTCCCCACATAACCTTCACTTCTGCCGAGTAACGTATTGCTCAATAACCCATTGCTAGTAATGAATGAAGACTTCGCCACGAAGTTAAGTGAACTAGCTCTCACAGAGGAATAAATGCATTCGACACACAAGCAGCTGCATTGGTGATTTGGATGCTTCGATGCAAATTAGTGCACGAACATTTTCGGAAATAGCACATCAAGGAGTTGCAATTTTTTCCTGCAATTTAGGGAAGCTGGCATCTCGTTGGCTGCTGAGGAGAAAGGTGGCAGCTTTGGTCATACTTTCTGCATTCAAAGAGTGTGAAGCTCAGGCTGCTCGAGTCCGCGTCGCCGCCTATAATACCGAAGCTATTGAAATCTCCAAGCAGCTGGATGTTGACTTATAAAGTTCGGTCCTAATGGAATATTTCGTATGAGCCTAGAAAACGATAACGAAAACCGTTAAATAAAGATGATTTTCTGGAAAGCTGATGGTTGTGGAATGTGCCGCGCATTTAAGGATTTTCACGATTTGCGAATGTTTTTATTCGTTTGTCCCATTTGAAGCACCCCAGTGAGTACATAGGCTAAGAAAGTCTGGTCGAAAAAACTAACTTTACAAAAAAGAACTTTGTAAGTACCGTTCTGTTGATCGTTCAAGTTACTGAAAGCAAGGGTGGTTCGATCAGGATGCGAATGATGTTCACCTGAAAAAAGGGATTTCATAGTTCTTTCGCAGTAACCACGCCACTATTGAAACCTCGGCGTATAGTGGAGCAAATACGTTTGTCATCAAAACGAAACATTCACTTCAGATATATCTGCTTCCTTGGATGATCGGATCACATTTGCAACAGGCACCTAGACGACCTCCAAAATGGGAGGTTTCTTTAGCCCTATGTAGCCGGCTGTTGTCAGGGTACCGGGAACGTGGATATCCGCTTCAACACCTGATTCACTGATCCCAGCAAACGGATGCTATAAAATGTTCCGCTTTTGACCACGAACCAATATGAAGGATAGATGGGGCGAAATGGCTGCTGAGATTGTCACCATGCCTGAATGCTTCGGTTGCGAACTGATATGACTTAACATAACTGCCGATAAAATTTTCTGTCAAATGTTGACTTATCGTTCGCCTAATAGTCGTGTATATCATTCAACACAGTTCTTCCAGCCGATCTCTAACTTATGCATTGCGGATTGTGCAGCCATGCCAGGATTCAAAAACGCATATCTGCCTGGTTACAAACGGCTTCAGCGAGTCAACATACTTGCTGGAAAATTCTCTCAAAAGCGTTCCTGATGTTGACCTCCTCCAAGGTACCATGCTTGAGGATTGAGATTTTGCGTAACAATGTATCCTTCGTTCACACTGTTTTTGGAGCAGGAACCACCCCATCACTTAGGCATCTGTGTGAAAGTTAACACACAAATTCGTAATTCTATGCGGACAGAAGTGTAATGGATTGATGGTTGGAAGGAGGCTGACGGCGTGTTAGCAAAGCATAAATCAAATGAATATGGTGAAAGGATGTACTGGAACGACGAAATGTGCAGTCGTTTTCTGACCATCGTACGTACTGTTGCTGAAGACGCGCAAAAAAGCAAAAGAGCCAAAGTATTTGCTCCGTGGAATGGAAAGAAATTTAGCAATGTACGCTGATGAACGTGGCTTACAAGCGTGCACACTTAATGATAAGCGCTTTTTTTTCTTCCGGGAAAATCAGTTCCCCAGAGAAAGCCATATTGCGCGATCTAGCTCACAACGATAGCTTATATATTGCTGCTTCGACGTTTGCGAAAAAAAGCTTTGAGGTAATTAGAAACCAAGCCTAGAAAGAGGATTTGATCCGTGGATTGGGAAGAAATTTTGGAATGTTTCACTGACCCGCGAGGTTCACAAGTATGCACACTTATTGGTGACGGCTGTTTTTTTAATGAAAATAATCTCCTTTGGGAGAATCATCCTCCGCGATCTCAGGTTTGGAATGGTAATGTGTATGCCGATGCATACATGGTTGCGAAATCCAACATTGGAGTATTTGGAAGCTAGGCCAGGAACCAACATTTTGTCCATGAACTATGAGGAGATTTTGGAATTCCAGGCATATCCTGGTTTGGCTTTTTGGAACGTGATTTTGTTACCGATTGCACAGAACACTTTGGTATGGCGAAAGACAAGATTACAGTGAGTTCATTCAACTTCTACCTACTATAAGTTTTACGCGATTGTTCTGGGACCTCGGCATCCCTATAACAAGTGTTCTTATAAATTGCACTGACACACAAACAAGTAGCGACATTGTGTTGCAGCCGAAATTTCCTTCCAAACTTCTTTGGACCCATTTCGGAATTCGTAATTTAGCATTTGGTTGATGATAGCGTGTGATTAAACGCTGACAATAGTTCCTTGAATACTTCGCAACTACTTGCGAAGGGAGCCGTTTCCACTGCTTTAAAGGTAGAAATATCGCTTCATTGGAACAACTGTCATACTGCCTCCTACGTCAGAGGGTGCGAAAGAGCATGAACGCCTGGTGGTGAGAGTTCGAACGGAAATTATCTCTTACTTCGTTTTTTTTTTTCGCTGTAATGGGAAATATGCTGAAAGCTTACCCTGCATAAACGAGCTTCTTCGCTGCTTCCTTTCTGAAAATTTCACCTTTTGCTCCTTCAGAATGACAATTTTTCCTGTTGGAAGGTCTTTCTTAACAGTTAACTGTCCACAGTGATCGAACCGTCTCTCAGAAAAGTTATCGATCAAGCACGAATTGCTTTCATTGTCTGCAACATGGGATCTTTCTCTTTAGAACTGAACTATTGTAACCAACTTTTGTATGGCTGATTTAGTCATAATTTAACATCGTTTCAAGTCATGTAGCCAATGTAAGCTATAACAGGTGCGGATAGGATTGGCAAAAGTTACTGCTTGCTCCGCACACATAAAATTGTCGCCTAAGAATCTTCGAATATTCCAAACTGAGAGCGCCATCGCAGAAAATGATAATAACTTTTTTGAAAATACTGCTCATTTCGATCCCATCGTTGATTTCAAGACAGCGTCCTTCAACTCGTGCGGTTCAATCAATTCAGTCCTTCCGTTCTCTATGATAGGCCGCTAAAAAAAGAACAGCTGGATTGAAGAGAAGATTCAGCCGTTGAGGACTTATCTGACTGATTATCGCTCTGGGTTTGCGTGAGATTCTGCCCCAACATGATCGCTTGAATGTGCCAGTGGGATATTTCAAAGACGAAAACGGTAAGCGGTTGTGACATGCATGGAGAAGAAAGAGTGCATGATACTGCGTGAATGGAGAGCAAAAAGGAATATATTGTCCACGTACAAGCAACTTTCAGATCATACATACATTTCAAACGGGTTCACGACTGGTTGAGCATCTCTACCTAAATTCCTCTCCTGGCAGCTCCAAGAAGCAAATCTCAAAACGTTCATATTTTTCGACCAAAAAGGGCTTCCTGAGCAATCAACGTACATCGGCTGTTGACTGTAGACAGATGTTCTAAAAGGACTACCCTCCTCGTATCAAAGAACGCAGTAGGAGATCGTGTTCCGAGCTTGTGCAGCAGTGAAGAACGAAATGTACGACTAAAAGTCAATAGAACCCGGAATGGTTAACGATGACTGAGCTATGTTGCGCGAAATCGTTTCAATGTATACGAATGTTATCTTCAAAACGTTACAAGATATGGAGCCCTGAACGTCAAGTTTATGCAATCCGACCAAAGCCAGGCTGCTGGCACATAGCAACAGGTATGCGAGCGACGAGCAAGTGAACGAACTGTTTGAAAACGATTCTAAAGAGCCGAATGTCGTTCAATCAGCATTCAGTCAGGCGCTGCAATACCTTCCCTCTTGAATAGGCAGTAAGTCAGTTTGGAATTTCGCACAGAATTATGCTGTTCCTTACGACGGACATTTTCGATCGGATATAGGCTCAAAACTTTCCTAGTTGTCCAGAAAAGATGAAAATTAAATTTGCCTTCATGCGCGCCAAAGGAATATCCGTGCGTTTTGACGAGAAATGACAACCCCGTTCCAATATCTAACACGTTCTCAGTGAGTACAGTCGACGATACGATATGAGATAGCCGCGGAGTACTTCAGACTACTTTGTATTTGCAAATTCAGATCTCTCCACATCACCTCAAAGTGTCATAATAAGGATCAGCGCATTTATGCTACGAAGTTTCAAAAAGCGCGATGACTTAGGGTTACGTATTAATTTTGGAAGAAGGCATCCAATTATCCGCATATACACGATCATGATGCATGAGTTGTTTAACAATAAACTTGTGGTGGAACAATGGGCGCTGCGAATTGTGTTGATGTGTGCAACCATGCTGCACTCGAAGCGAGCGCTTCCAGCCCGTGCATTAATGCAAATATAAGGAATAGCGACCGCCCAATCCCGCTTTCTATGAGTACGAAATGGTCACAGAGAGTTCCGCACTGAGCCGCTTGATGGAAATAAGCTCGAAAACTTCACCAGCGAGCGTCATGAATTATTCGCGCTGATCATTTCCGCTCGAATATAATCCGCCACTTGACATACATATTGCGAATGTTAACCGCTTCAAATTGCACAATAGAATTTTTGCACATTCTGCAAATTCTTTTCGGATGTACCAAGAGATTCGAGTCAAAACTTCACACATATCACGTCACTTCACCTAAACGAAACTTGAAAGCAAAAGTATTCGTTATAGAATGCTTCTTTGATGAACGCGGCCATCAGTGCATCGTCAATAGCAGAAACTGGTGACCCATTTACCGTCTTTATATTCATAGTTATGCACAAGCTAAACACATCATGAGATGCTCACGCGGTGCTGCACAAACTTTTCCGCCTGTCAATTCCAAGTGTGCGAAGAATTTAAGATACGCCACGACCTTTTTGCTGCAATTAATTTTTGGATTTTGGTCTCCACGAAGTCGTATCACGAATGAGAAGTGTTTGATTCTTGACCGGTGCGTGCTTTTTGATTGAATATTCGCAAAATCAGCTTACCGCATTCAAGGATTATGCCGGCGTTTTGCAAGCCGCTGGACACTGCAGCAGTTATTCTATGCATTTCCACCACTATATATTTAGCTCATTCGTATGTTCAATCATCTCCTGCCTAGTAGGGTGTGGCAACCACCGCACGAAGCTCTGCGGATGTCGGGAAACCTTCGGACGTTCTAGAACGATATCACCTTTGCAACCGCGGACTCATCGGAGGTTTCCATGACACTGAGCCTCATTGTGAACATCATTCCTGAACCTTGCTCTATAATGTACAATTTTTCACAACATCTATTGCTCTATATGCGGACAATGTTAATAGACGATCACTGCTACCTCCAGAAACTCGTTCGCCTCTTTGGAGAGATGACGCCTCCTGATCTTTGACAGTCTCCTTTCCCTTCCCTACCGTCACCATTCTCCCTGCGTCTATTGCCTTCCCATCGACTCTTTCTTCCTATGCGAAATCGCCTTCTTCATATCTTTGGTCTTAATGACTGTAGAGTTTTTCGCTCCGCTCCTCATCTGAGTATCAAATGGCACCGTTGTGCCAGGAGCCAACAAATATGCGGGAGCAAGCAGTGATATTTATTTATTAATGTAGTTTATCTCCTACCTCACTTCTGCCAGATGCATGCAGCAAACTAGGAAGGATTTTCTAGGGGCTCATTTTTAAGCGCACGCCCCGGTAAAATGGAGACCGGAGGCCTAGCTCGATTCTTCGAAAGTGCCTACGTGAAGAAATTTTCGCTTGAAACAAATTTTTGGAAAGTTCTTTCAAATTGCCCTATTCAACTTCATAGAGAAATCAGTCGTGAACTGGTTTGCAAACTCGATAATAGGCTTTCTCATCATGCTAATATTAGTATTCTCCGCCTTGCACCTAATGGTCGCAAAAGCCTTCGGAATCTCAGGATTTTTGACCTTAATAAGTACTCTGTAGAAAGGCAAATAAATTTTTCGATTTGTCATCACTCATTTCTGGAGCCTAAAGCAGCGTTCTGCAACGGCCGCCACCTGGACTGCCGCTTAATCCAAGATTCGACCCCTGCAGTGATTGATCGCCTTTCTGATACGAAAAAAAAGCGTTTTTCAATGATGAGCTGCCATAGCTAATGTGCTCGCCACCCAGTTGGCGAGGTCTAATTCGATTTCAGTCGCAAAACCCAACCTTGGACCCAGTATGTGGCGATGAATCGCTCTACCACTCTGGCACCTCCCTAAATTAGAAACTTTCATATGAATCTACCAAGAGTACAATTATCTAATGTAACCAAATCGTTACCGTAAGTGGCTACAGTAATTCCGAATCAGCGCTTTGAGATGAGTCTCACATGAAAAGGTTACTTATAATAATTCAGAAAATGCTCGCTCCAGTGAAGCAAGCAATATTGCTAATAGCTTTGTCGATTGCGTTCCGATCGATCGATGCAGAAGGAAACGATACAGGTGACTACGTGTAACCTCCTTTTCAGCATTTTTTTACTGTAGGAAGCGGTAGTTCAACTCTCCTAAGGAGTCGTTGCTACAGTCCCTCACAGCTTTCTGGGCATTCTGTATGCAAAAAAGCATCCCAGGGTTCAGAATTTCAATGATTTGCTTTCTTTGTTTTCAGTACCAATTCCATCTGCACCTACCGTTCATCTGCGCAAAAACCTGCGACATAACATTGATTTCTGCAGGTTTGAGGCGTATAGTTTAGTGTTGATGCGTGCAGAAGAACACGGGTTTTGCAAGAGGATGACGGCTAAACGTTGCAGAGATAAATTTTGAGTTCGTAGTGGTCAAAAGAAGGAAAAAGTGACGAAGCTGGTTGGCCATACTGTGCACCGGTTTCACAAGAGGAAACTTCTCATAGTCTTGCCTGAAAAACACTGCTGAAAAATCGTGTGGTTCAAATTCTTCGTTTATATTTTAACATTGGAAATTAGAAGCGAAGGCTTCAGAATCGAACCGTCACAAAACGAAGCTGCACTAACTGCTAAGTTCAGTTACAAATCTCTTGTGAAAACATTTGCCGAAAGACCTTCGAGTTACAGAGAGTGTTCGTGAGCAATATCAAGAGATTTCATCATTATCTGATATCAGCGCTCATAATGTTGTCTGCGTCAATCATCGATTAAGCTGCCAAGTTAAAAAAAATGAGTTAGGAGAGTTACTATCACATCGACTGCAATAAAGGGGAAAACAACTTCAGATTATCTTTCTTTCAACTGCAATAATCGAATAAGAAAAGTCTCTTTTCCGCATCGATAATGCACAATTTCTGGCTTAATTTATACTGAGTAAGAATAACACCAAATGAGGTATTATATTTTCCAGCTCCAGCGATTATACATCGTGTGGAACGCCAATCAAATTCCTACGTACGTGGATGCTACTTCACCAACTGGGCACAGTATCGACCAGGTTGGCTCATTCAGGCCATTGCACTCCACATGGATATTCCAATCGTGCCTGTAATTTGCAGTGTTCGCTTCTGGCGACAAAACCAAAACAGCGTTTATCTTTCCACAATAATCATTATTTAGTAGACAGCTCAGTGAAAAAGGAGCAATATTGGTCTCGCTGTGTTATGACCGCACATAGCTCTCAACTCGAACATCAGTGCCAATAACATTCACAACTCTGTTCCTAGACTGAACATTATGTCGAAAACTGCTCTATGCAGCAAAAACTAAAGATTGTGCAAGATGAACATCATTGCTACCTACTAACAGAGGCACTGCAGTACGAAATGAATATGGAATAAGAGAACAAGTGCGACCACCATTGCAGAAGATATGTTTATGGAGAAATTAAAAGCACTATTGCATTCTCCCCGTTGAAATCAGATCATTAGATGTGCAGTTGGATTGGACTGGCAGTTGAAATTGCGGCGTATAACGCTATATGGAATATTCAATTTACAAAAAAAAAGATAATTCATAATTTTCGACCGCTTATTTTGAACGATCCTGCTTTTCTTGGTGCTGATTTTCTGGAGCGACCAATTATTGAAGGTCGTGGCAAATTTGTACCTGAAGATTATATTCCGGGGCTTTGCACTCATATATTGTACGCATTTGGCTGGATGAACGACGACTTCACAGTCAGGTAAAACCGCCAAAAACAATTTTTGTGTTGCTATAGAGGTTGATATTGTCAGCAACAATAGCTCAAGCCCACGTTGTGCTGGCATAAAATGAATTGTCTCAAGAACCAACATGGAGCATATTTTAAGATAACAGAATGGATACACTGCTCTACCTCCCCCTTTCTTTTACTCTTCCTTTCCTTAGCTATTCCGTGCACATCTCTAATGAAACCATAGAAAGCGCAGGTTACAACTACGTATTCAATAGGGTAATCTAGGATTTCAGAGACCGATATGTGGCGATTTCGAATATCTGTCCCACAAATTCAAAAGAAGCTCAAGTGAAAACAGTTTCCTATTGAACTTTTTCGCGGAAATTTTGTCTCCTTTTCGTTTCCCACTTTTGTACTTGCTGACTGAAAAATTTTCCTGAACCTCGGAATATAAGATAAATATAAGATATCCTCCCCTGGCACCTTGCAAGTTTTCTGATGTCTCGGCATACACGCGTTAGAAACGCTACACATTTTCATCGGCTTCCTTGCCAACCTATCTTAGAAGTAGCTTAGTGAAGATTATATTTTGGAGCTTTTGCATGATTCGTGATAACATTTGAGAAATAATTTGTCGATTGCGAAACGGGTTACGCTTTCATGATAAACACCGTTAGCGTATGGTATTTAGCAAACTTTAAAGGGCTTACGATGAGACCGATTTGCCAACTAGCTGGGCTGGAGAGGGCAATTACGCACGAGTGAATGCACTGAAAAAAACCGATCCAGCTCTGAAGACATCACTTTCGTTTGGTGGATGGACATTCGGCACTGAACCTTTCCAGGTTTGGCATTCGAATGTTTCAATCACGATATGAGATTGTGGTTCATACGCCTATCTTGAAATGATGAACATTGAACATTCGTAAAGAGAAGCGCTGAAATAAATCGAGAAATAATTCACTTGCCACAGAGCTTATTACAGAGCTCAGGAACGCATCAAATCATTTGAGGACATGTGCTAATTCACTTCTATTTCTCATAAAATTCTTTAAGCAATAACTAACAAGTTGGCTGATTTCTCTCACACCTTGGACCATTGCAACTTCGCTGGCAGAATATATATTTGCAGGAATGCACAATGAATATTGATTTCCATCTTTAGGTCGGCAAACAGTGTGGCTCGTAAGCTCTATAATCGTTAGATTCTTCTTTAATTCATGCAGCAGCTCCTCTCTCAAAATGTTTGGAAGAAAGCAATTGAATTCTTGATTTCTTTTTCAACGATCTTGCATATTTCACCGATGTTCAAAGTGATCATCTTCTTAGAGAATGGCAAGGACGACAGCAAGTAGGGCGACTTTCATCAATTCCGCAATCGCATTTGTGCGCAAGTATAACTTCGACGGTATTGATATCGACTGGGAGTATCCAACAGGACCACAAGATAAAGAAAACTTTTCTGCCTTCCTAAAGGTGAGCTTTGCAGGAAGAGATGGTAGTTTCTTTGGAGCAGTTCTTGATGAAGCTGAATTCAATGTGCATATGTTTAGATGATAGAAGTATCTGATGCTGCAGAAGTGTACCATTCATAATGTCGTGCAGAATGGTACAAGCGAAGAAATTTACGTTTCATCGCATGAATCGCGGCACTAAAATACTTCAGTTGTTTATTCGATCATCATTTTCTGACGAGCGTTTCACTTCTCCCCTTCACTGGTCACCTCAACTGCAAAAGTTTTATTGCATCGCAAAAAAAATGTGCTTGGCAGCTATTCATCCCACCCATGCAACAAAATTTCGTAGTAACGAAAAGATGAAGAACTCCGAAAGTTCATATCGATCAAACCACAAATCATTTCTGATCAATCTTGCCAAATAATTTCGCGCTCGAAAATTCTGAATGCGATGATGACTTTTGCAAAGAAACCCCTCGATACTTAAAAGGTTTGGTCCATTCTTGATGCACAGTGAAGGAAAGCTGTCAGGTGAAGAAAAAGTTAAAGCAGATGACACATGAGTTTCAAAGAAGCATTTTATTTTGACGGTATCTTCAGATGCTCGAAGACTTTCGACGTTTCGTAGTCGACTGTTTTGCAATTTCGAGGGTTTCGATATTATCACCACAGAAGCTTAAAAATTAAAGAGGTCGAACACTCCATAGCATGTCTTTGAACGCATTTGAGAAATCATACTTTTTTGTAGCGGACTATTGAAATGCTTGGCGGTTGCGTTTGCTTCTATAAATTATTTAATACCTCGCAACGTGGAATATTTTGTGGCTAACTGTTAAAGGGCTCAAATGTTGTGGTCAGTATGAAAAACGATCTCTCGCCCGGATATTCTTGGATATTGGTGTGTATGTGAGAGGAAAAATTGAGAAAATTGATCCAACTGATGGGAAAAATTAGAACCAAACTGCATTGAACATTTTTGAGGTGTGAAGTGGGCAAGGCCACCGGGCTAGGTAATTGTTACCAAAGAAATCCGACCACGCGCAACGCTCCAAAGACGATTGCGCCGGAAGACTGTGCAATAACCATTCATCCTTCGCTGCTCGAAATGTTCGCTAAGGAAGCATGTGCTTTCTCAACTTCCCACCCACCCAATCCGCTCCTGAACTCCTTGCAATACTTTATATGAACCCGCTTTCTTGCTCTAACGACCAAAATTTTGGTAAATTTTTTTCCGCCACTTCGCCTCCATCGAGCAAAATTTGAACTATAATGCTGGGTGGATAAAAGAATAAGGCCAGGAAACAATGAGATCTGCAATTCCGCTTAAAATTTTCAGAATGAGCGGGTTGTTTCTGACAGGTCGTCGAAGAGTCCACAGTGTCAAATAATCTCCACAGAAATATCCCACCGTCCAGCTTGAAATGCTTTTCTTTGTTTTTTGTTTTGAAGACACTATGAGATGTTTCAGAAAATTTGATTTCCCTACCTAAATCACGCACCGACCCAAGAAGTACAAACGTTCTGCCTGCTAAAATTCAACAAAAAGTTTAGATGGCTCGTTTTTCCCTGAGCGAAAATGGACTCTTTAAAAGGTCCACTTTGGAAGAAAACGCTGTTCACCAATTTAAAAAGTCCGTTGGGACCGAATCTTTCTGCGTTATTAAAAACTTGACACTTTAAAGAAGGGGTTCAACAGATTCTTCCGTGGTCTAAATCAGTCGGTTTTCAAACTGGTGGCATTTCGTGAAAAAATAAATCTATTTCACAAAGAATAAATTATGCTCACTCGCACTGCTGAACGACTTCCCCATTCGGTTAACGAGATTGCAAGAAGCGATAAGCATATCCTTCTGCCCCTCCCACTGCAATCACATAGACCATCTCAAGGATGTTCGACTTTTTAAGGAGATGTTGGCAGCCGCTGAAGCCGAAGCAGCGCAAAGTGGTCTCGAGCGTTTGCTGTTGACGGCTGCCGTAGCAGCAGGCGAGTCAAATATTAACAACGGCTATGATGTACCGGTGATCGCACAGTGAGTTCATTTATTGTAGGCAAGCTTGTGCTTCATTCTATGACAAGTGAGTGCTGAATCAACCCGCAAATCATATGGCAGCTGCGTATGATCATCATGTCGCTAATTGTTTCCTGTCATGTTGAACAATGTTCCACAGCGCATATCAGCACCACAAAAGTGCAGTGCACGATAATATTTGCTATGAGTCTCCTAAGCCCTCACACCATTACTGAGAAACGCTTGGGTTGTGTTGACATCAAAACAGAATTTGGAAGCTCCAACACTTGTGCAATTTATCGGCGAAGTTATCGTCAACTTTCATTCATCGGTTTGAAATGTGAAAGTAACGTTTTATGGTAAAAGCAGCACCAACATGTGGAGGAGGACACAATTCACTTCTCTGATGGGACCTCTGATAGTTGAAAAAGTCTATGGGATCCATTTCTGAAAAGATATGGAGTGAACAACTTAGCCTGCTCCATATCCCCAACGGTACGAAATACACTTTTATACATGTGTTTTCAGGTACCTCGATTTCATACTGCTTATGTCGTATGATTTTCATGGAGCTTGGGAATCACAGACTGGTCAAAATAGTCCACTGTACGCCCAAAATGGTGCGACGGGTTCTCAAAAGACCCTAACCACTGTGAGTGATCATCGCAGCACTTTAAATGCAAAGAAGTAATATGCTCTTCATGTGGACGTACATAGGCATATGAGGCTACTAAAGGCTTCCGTGCAGAGCAAACTTTGGAGATGAGCATTAATATAATGACCAAAATTTGTCGTCACTGAAGTTTGCTTTTTTTCAAGAGTAGCATCAATAACCTGATATCGACTGGAAATTTTCGTTAAGCAATAGTTGGGAATGCCTAAAGGATCCCGCAGAAAAAGGCTTAGAGTGGTTTCGTCTCTCGCCATTCACATACTGATACGCTCTTCCTTATTAAAAATAATTTTAGACATACATATCGTGCAATCTTCACAAAACGTGATGGATGTCGCTTTCAGCAGTTTTGACAAGATACAGTAGTAGTCATACGTTAAGTGACGATTTGGAGCGATCACTTCAAGACTTCAATACTTGAATTTTTTGTGGGTAAGAAACAATTCGTTCCTTGCAAACGACGGTGAAATTCTGTTTCGTTTCGGCTGATCAAGCGAGGATGAACTACAAGCGGTTAATGCGGTATCAGATCTGCAAATCCTGGTTTATAATATTCCCGGTCAGATTTATATCATATGCGAAATGTCCAACGAATTGGAAAGTATCTGCGCCATTTAGTTTTTACGCGGTTTTTTGGGTTTTATGGAAAATCTCTGCAAACGTGCATTATGGCGACATCATATCGGCGCACGCGTGCTTCTGCAGGGGTTTTCCGTCTCCTGTCTGGGAAAATTGCTGATTACACATGTCGAAAAAATGTTCGTTGTGCGCTGCTGCCAATTTGGGAAGAAATAGATTCGGGCTGCTCCGAAATTTGATGCCCATTGCTTCGATTGATTATCCTTATTAAGAGCTACAGACAAGTACATCACATATTCAGGACTGGGCTGCAAACCACTGGGCATCAAAAGGCATGCCACGAAATAAGATCATCATTGGAATTGGAGCCTATGGCAGAGGATGGACTTTGTCGAATCCATCAAACACTGGCTTAGGTGCTCCAGGAACTGCCGCGACGGCGACACCTTACGCTAGAGAGGCAGGAATCGCTGCATATTATGAGGTGCTTGGATTTTTCAAACATATGAAGGCTCGTTTGAGGCAAAAAACCCGTTTTTGGGAAAACGTTAAACATAGCCGTCACATTCATTTAGGCAAATAATAACCAGTTTCATATGTGAATGCTCTGTTGCTGATGCATGGCTTGCGTACAGATTCATGTCTTGGAAGGACTGACGGGAACATTGTACATATTCCGGCATTGTGCTTTGGGAAGTTTAGAAGATCTGTCAACTAAACCTTATATCCACATGAGTTTTAAAAATCTGGCGTCGAAAGCGCCGCCTTCCTCGGCGAGACCTGGCTCTCTTGCCGCAACGGTGAAAAGATATGCACCGCACTTATCTCATCGCACGTAGAAACTTATTAGTGAATGAAGAAAACCCAAAGAAATTGCCACGGTTTGGTTATTTGCAAAAATTTGAAAGGTGGCAGCTGCCAAGCTGGTAGGACGCTGTTGGACTCTCAGAGCACTTTTTAAAATTCGTGAGTTATCTACGGTCAACTCATTTACCTCTAATCAGGTAGGTTTCTGACGAGTATCTGGTTCATAGCTTTTATAAATGGCCCAGTAACAAAGAAAAACAATAGCAAAATTCATCCTACACCACGAGCAAAAGACGACCAGGAAATTGCTTTACAACAATCTAGATGCAAGTTCGGCTGTTGAGAACTTCGTTGTTTGAGTCTTGGGGTTTATTAGCTTGAACCTTGATGTGCACTTCCATGCTCTTGGCGTTCACGAAATGCGCATCCACTTTACAAGGTGAGACAGCGCCGGCAAGCCAAATTTTTAACAAAAGCCAGCGGAATGCTTCCAAAACTTCTAAGAGGATAAAGTAATTATACCGAAAACCTTGTATCTGCTAATGACTTTATTTCTTCGACCACTATATGAAATGTTCTGGGAAACAATAGTCCTTGCCTTTCATGCCCACGAACTGTTACATTCCCGTGGCCCCAATGGATTGCAATGATCAGTTATATTTTTGTAGAACGATTTGGATTCAACGATCCCTTCCAACGACCGTTTTTTTTTTTGCAATTTCCTCCAAACTAACCCCTTCTACCTTATACATGAAAATAGTACGGACGCATCGTTCCATAGGAGATCACGTTGGAACGAGATGCTAGCACCCACCCCTCCTCCTCTACCACATATACTTTGAGAACAACGGAAAACTGGCCGAAAACAATCTGAAAACAAACGCTTATCTTTGACGGGAAGGGACGGTAACTATAGAAGCTTACGGATTAGCGTTAAAGGAAGTGTGGCAAATCAAAGTTTCTAAAGCTGTGTAATCCAAAGATATGATATTTGAAGTTATGCGAAATGTTAGCGACTGGCGCGAAACGTTTCTGGGATGACGAACAAAAAGTGCCGTATCTCGTGAACGGTAATCAATGGTTCGGATATGATGACGTGGAATCGGTCACCATTAAGGTAAGTGGTAAGGTTTAAGCTCAAATGGAGCTTCCCAGAAATTGGAGCTTTCCAAATACCACAAATTCATAGGTTTGATTAAAAGCTTCTGATGGTCCATGAGAAAATGACCGTTGTAACGATTAATTAGGAAGAAATGTGACGTGTAAAATGTGAAACAAATGAGGATGTTTGTTCTTCTCTGATGGACCGTATACCACCTGAATGAGTTCATTTTTTCTTATGAAGAAAACGTATACAAGTTTTCAATGGCGTCTTTATTGCAAGGTTCAGATCTGGTGAAAATACCATTGTGCTCTTTGCTTTATTCAGTTGCATCTGAAAACATCGTCATTTCGGAAACCTTCGTTGTCTTGAGGTGCACCTCTGCAGTCCAGTAAAAACTACTTCGGAGCATCGCGCTGCTACTCTCATCTTATATAACATATTTCTTACTCTATGTTTAGAAAACATAAAGGTAGCGACCGCAATCAACGTGGTACCGGATTAAATGAGTCGCTTATTAGAGAAAAAACCAAAGCAATCCAGATTGAATTTTGCAGATGCATTACGTGAGGGATCAAGGATTTGGTGGTGCATTTGCGTGGACCCTCGACTTCGACGACTTCAACGGACAATGCAGCAATGGGGGTGGAGTGCGCTACCCACTCCTTAGCCTGTTCGGTAAACTACTTGGAGGAAGCGTGGTTCCTGTACGTTTTTATTCTTTCCTCATCATGCCATCTGTTGAAGACAATAAGGAAACACGCCACCCTAACATGTCGTTTTGCCATGCATAGCACTTTCCATATGTCACAGAAACATCTGCTGATAAGAAAACATATTGCCAAGTTTGAAGTGGATGACAAAAGAAGACAAAAGTGCTTATTTATGATTCCTTCACGCCTCCTTCCTTGTGAGTTGCTCTTCATGGAATTTCATCATACAGACTAATATAGAAAGTAGCAATGCTCAGTGACAATGTTTACGCCCACCGCGTATATTGCTATCGAAAATTCGGCTGGCAAAAACTTACCGATGACTGTACCGATAGACGTGGTCCGCAAGCATCACTCGAGATTCTACCGCGCCTTGAATTGAAACGTGCAACATAAAATGCTACCGACATCGTATAATAGCAGAACAAACGAAGCAGAATTGTATAGAAACCATTGCACAACTCTGACGTCTCAATTTCTAGTTCCCCGCGGAGGAGTTGTGTATCATATCGAAGGTAATCATCTTTTACTGGCTCTTAATTGTATGATCTATAACAATTGTAGTGATGCAAGAAGAGTAATCTTTTTCCATGATCTGTGAATATTCCGTGATTTTTTATTCTGTCTGGGAAAAAAATTTAGGACCTCGTCCCCCGTGATTTCCGAATTCCCTAAATATTTTGAGCTTCGATTGATACATTTTGCACCAAAAACTGGGACTACGAATGGGCCCAATCAGAAACGTCGTTGCCATTGATGAAGTAGTTTCTTCTTTGCTTCACGCTGATAGTTAACGCTTAGAAATACAATTTCATGTGTCAACGTTTTGCACTCTGAAAAGCGAGAAATGCATAAATTTCTATAAGGCAATTTGCTGCAAGATGCAGAATGTTTATTACAGAGAGAATTTTGGCCAAAGCGTTTAAAAAAGATGTGAGAAACTTCGTAGCACAAAGCTCAACGGCCGCACCAAGCAAAGAATGTGAAGACGCAAAATGCATCATCCGACTTTCCTTCAAAATAGCAGTTTCTTTTCCAAGCCCCCCTGTGTTATGTGCTTATGATCCGGAACATAAAGGCACAGTGCATATCAAGCACCAGTAAAGGCCTTCGGCATGAATAAAATTATAAAATTGCCATAAAAACTCGAAAGCGCACTTCCATATCTATAAATCCCATGGGGTTGAAAACAGCCGCATTACCGAAACGTTGCAAGGGTGAGGGAAGAGGTGTTTGTTGAAAATAAACGGTTGATGAATTAGAAAACACGTGAGAAAGAAGTCTTATTAATGACCATCTGGATGACCTTCTGCTACTCGTGATCACATTCTTGTAGAAGGACTATTTCCAAGACGAGGTGCATATACATTTGGAGGTAGCCTTACAAATCCCAGCACAACTAGAAGGGATTTATTTGCAGGGAAGCGCCTATTTTTGATATTTTAGTTCAAACTTTTGAATCCAGCTACTCTGATGTCCTCTCAAAACGCTTTTATACAATGGTATCCTTAGAATCACATACCTTTCTTATAAAATAGAAAACAAATGCTCTCATTGGACGTGTAACGTTCGCCTAGTTCCCATGAGCGTGTACGTTAAATTTAGGGCTCACGAGGCGACCCTACATATCCTTCGCGAAAAGCATATTATGCATTTCTGCTCCATCCGTGAAGAATATATGCCACCTCTATTATATATTTGATGCTATTAGCTCATGATTCCTGTCCACCGTATCTGGTCGTTAACGCGATGAACCAAGATGGCGAAAAAATCGAAGTCGCTGAACTGTGAAGAAGAGTTCATTTTTTGAGCAGATAGTTCTATTCTGACTATCCACTTAGGTGATCGCAAGCCATTTCAATTTGTAAGAAAGTACTGGATCTGGTATATTTTTTTGGTATGAAATGTACGACTCTGAAGGAAGGAAGTGTTCGAAGCGGGTGGAACAACAAACAAGAACAAGGAAAGAAAAGCAGATCTTGATATGATAGTATTCCCGTCCTCGGTTCGTTCCGTCCCTGGCTTTGTCCCGCCATTTCACATTTCTCCTCATATTCTCGTTCTTGAAAAGCGCCTTGGTCTTCAGTTGTATCATACTCCACCGATTAATTGGAGGAAGCTCAGTGGGCATGCACGTTAGCAAATGCTCAGAGAAGAGCATCTGAAGCGGATCATGGTGCACTCAATATTGCTCCAGGCTGTTGCCTCAGTGTGACAACTTATTTTCTGACTCGACACAACTGCATGTTGGAGTTTAACTTTTCGGAGAGAGTCCACACTATCTGTAATAAATTATGTGCAATGTCAGTTCAAGCGTTTTTGCTCGTATTACTTCAGACGGTGCAACCACCACCACCACAAACAACCACAAGGACTTCTCGAACAACACAACCGTCCACACCTCCACCAGTGATAACGTCAACGAGCCAACCAGGAGGTGGGTCATAATATTGAAGCGAAGGAAGAATAAGACCTCGCATGAAAGAAAGTTGTGCAATAGTTTTGTCGTCTTCGATTCGATTCGACGCCGTTTATTTCTGCTATTTCCAAAATTCACTTGAATTCATTAAGGAAAATGCTTTCATCGGCGAATGTGACAGCTTAAGCAGTTGTTTGCAACCACATGTTAGGTAACGGAATGGAATCGAAAGCCAATATACAGTCGCATAAAACTATGTCTGCATCTCACTTGTCATCCTTTATGATCGAGTCTTCCCTCAGGCATTAAGCTTCGACTTTAGACTCACTACTTGCATAGGACTTCGAAAGAAAGTTGTATACTGATAACATCCGGAGGAGATAAACCTGGAGGACTGATTAAATGGGAATTATTTATCACTCAAAAATGGGAATTATTTTCTAGACTTATGATTAGACGGGAACTATTTATCTTCACTAGACTTATGCATTCAGCAAAGTTCTAAATTCGTGTTCCGCTTTATAGCTTTCCGCTGCACATCCGATGGATTCTTTCCTGATCCAACAAGCCGTAACCGTTTTTATCGTTGCGTATCTGGCACAGCCTACCTATTCAATTGTCCAGGTTCTACCGTCTTCATTCCTGAAGCCGGTTCCTGCGGTTTTGCCGACGCAAGCATGCACAGCTTGTAAGCAGGTGATCGCTTCTTGAATCCAAACTATTAATGCACAAACAATTGATGTATAATCTACGGCTGCAAATATGCATCGTCAAACAGCACATAAAATAGCCCTCTGAAACGTATTGAACCCGTAGATTCCCTATTTGCATTAACATGGAAGTGGACAGGTGAAGATTGCTCTCAGTCTATTTTTTGTCCATTCATGGCGAGGAATGTTCAGGAAAAGTACCGCCTCAAGTATTTGCCCTTTGTAGCGAAAAAAACGGGATGTTTAATAGGCCAGCTTATTACAGCTGGATTGTTAATTCGACTGGAAGCTTACAAAATCCAGTGTACTTTTGTAAGCTCCACGGTCATAAAAATGTTGAAGTGCTGAATTTTTCAGCTGCAGGATGGTAGATAACTCGAAATGTCACACTTTTTGTCGCTGTCTAAAAACCGCCATATTTCTAACGACAATTCCTCAGGCTTCCAGCGATCGCAACGTCCCACTGGAAACGGCTCAAAAATTCACTAGAAATTGTTATGGCAAGTCGTTGGGTTCTGATGTGTTACGGGGACTCATGAAGTTGATGCAGAGGCGAGATTTTTGCACGTAACGGCCTAGAGGTGCGAAAAGAAAGCCTCAGAAAAAGCAGAAAGAAACTACCATTAGGAGCAACTTCAAATAAGCATTTAATTTTGAATGGTGTCGAACCATACTAAGGGGATGCCATTTATAATAAGTAAGCGTAGAACTAATGCAGGTTGCGGCTTCATTAGAAGTGAAATCGATGCAACGGGCACTTGCAAATAATCCAGCATGGTGCTAATGAGAGTTCAAGCAGTTGTTACCATATCATTTTTCTCACGTCATGTGAATGAGAAGGCAGAGGATAGCAAAAGCTTAACACGTGATGATGTCATACATGATGTGGAGGACAATCGATATGGCAAATGAAGGACATTCACTAAGATGTAAAAACCGTCATTTTTTGAAAGATCTTCTAGCACCCTTCTGAAAACGCCATCCGAGCCGAGACAGAATTTGACAACCAAATAACCATAATGGGTGATTGCATGAGACAGAAATAGTCATGAATAACATGAGTTTCAGAAGGGTGCTAGAAGTAGTCACAATAGTCATAAACGTAACCCGTTAATCTTGATGTAAGCGCATGCGCCACATCCTGATGCTCCACCTCTCTCTCATTCCCTCACCAGCAGTCCTCCGTCTGCTTCCCAAGCAATGCTAAAACGTTCAAGAACAAATGGCAAACTGGCAAGTAAGTTGGTGATTCGTGCTGATTAAGTTTTATTTGCTCCTTTTCGCCCTTCAAAAAAACAGCTAAGCGGTTTACATATCGTATTCACCTCGAGCCGACAAAGGCATCCTTCCACAAATCAGGTTTTGCGAGACCGCTCAAAATGCTTTGCGGCTGTGACGACCGGAAGGAAGAGGATTCCTGGGACCTCCTATCTCTCATACCAAAAATCATGCACGTTGATCTGTTGAAAACATGGATGGATTCTTGGTGATGTTTTAGAACGAGCCTTAAGTGCTTACCTGTACCAGTAGCCTTGCAAGTGCAAAGCTACAGGAACAACAGGAGACTCTGTGAAACTTTTTATTTAGCGCTCGAGAAGCAGTTAGTGCGCACTTTTGATTCTCTATCAGCTTTCATAGACTTGGCATTAGCATCTCTAATCTAGGCCTTTCGCCTATACTTAAAAGTTGAAGATAACCGGTGGGCTTTCAAAAATCACCTTTGCAGGTTTCTAGAAAGGTAAGGATGCTCTCGCACTTTCATCGAACCGCTGGATTGCCGACTTGACATCCTAGGCATATACTCATATACTTTCGCCGATTAACCTAAATTTTCAAATGACTTCAGGGAATCATTCATAATCAAAGACAACAACGACTGAGTTTGATGGCGCGCACGCAGAGGAGCAGAGAAAAAAACGTCTCGTTGTTAACTTGAAACCGATTGCATAGGTGTCTTCCATAAGACATTTTTTCTTCATCGGTACTTTCAATGCATTTTTTTGCAGTTGATACAAGAAACGCCTGCCTACCGGCGACAAGGCGCTTGCACAACAAAGCAGCCGCCGATCGGAAAGCCCGAATACGTTTCTTACAATGCTCTGCTTTAATTCTGCATTCGTTATAGATAGATTAGGTCATATTTAAGCATTAGTTCACTCTCGTTTCATCTGTAATGTTTGTTCCATCAGTTGTTGTTTTTTGTTGTTTATCCGAACCAAGGATATTGCTGCTGAAATCGACTTCCCATCGTGTTGCTGAAGATAGAGAACTTCTTCTGGAAGGAGCGAGTATTCATACTTCGATTTTTAGGATCATTTTGTATTAGCTATGAAATAAACGCTTTGTAAAAGAAAGCCTTCGTTTTCCACTTCTAATTAGACAACATTGCAGGTGAAATTTTCTGGCAGTGTTTTTATTAGTGCTGTAGTTCCATGTGCCCTTGACTTATGTTGACTGCTTAAGATTTATTCATCTTCCTTCCCGCTAAAGAATTTAGATTCATTTCGAAAACCTCAGAATAGCAGTTCTTCAGAGCTTGCAAATTGGCACTGTTTGGAGCTCATTCCACAAGAAAAAACAAACGAGGTGTTGCACCGAGAAAGTTAATATTTTTAACACTACGCGCACTGTTTAGCAACTCGAAAAAAAAGAACATTTTGCTGTGTGATGATAGGAAAAAATTTACACAGCGCGGAATGGCAATTACTAACGCACAATGAAACGCTTACGCTTTACATTTGTGTACGAAAATTTACGGTTACGGACAACTACCCCTTCCCCCTCCCCCCCCCCCCCCCACCTCCAATGAAGGCAGTCCTACGTGATCGGCGCAGAATAACATGCCGAAAAAAAGCGGCAAACATTGATTGTTGTAAAAACTTCAATGTAATTTTTAGAAGGTAACCTAGACCTAGACGAGAAAGTAGTTACAAAGATTAAATCAGCAGTCAGTCAGAGGAGGGACAGTGGCTAGATAACCGACTCTCCCGAAAGTCATTTTGTGTGGAGCCTTTGCCAACCATAATCACTTAGAAGGATTTTAGAAGAAGTATGAAGAAGTGCTAGCAGGAATAGTTTAAGGAAGCACATTATGCATAGATTTTCCACTTTCCGCTCTCCAAACTCATGAGGGAGCTGACTTCATATACGGATAGACCTTCATGCCAAGCATTTCCAAGAAAACGCATATCGCTCGGGAAGGAGTTGCCAGATTTGTTCCTTGGACATAGAAAACATTAGGAGGGATTGTGGCAAGATCTGTCATGAAATTGACTACAAACAAGAAAGCGCGGAGGGTTGAAGGAGGAGTGAAAACAACTTATTATGGAAGACCATACTTGTTTATGATATCAGCGGTATAACCTGCATAACAGTCGCTTACATATGGCATCACAGAAGCGGGACAAGGATCGCTGGCTTACAGCGTCGCGCCCGGTGACTTACACAGCTGCAATTTGCAACGAAGGGTCCGCTAAGATTCGCTAATTGAGAACGATATAGTAGAACGATTATAAATATGAATTCAAAGGAAAAAGGCGCTTGCTCTTATGAAGTGGGAACGTCTTTTCCGTTACAACAGATATATGGGGCGGTTTTTAAAGACGTCAGAAAACTCGACTTATCCGTATAATTTAAGGCCAAATAAGCATTTATGGGAAATCCTCGTCCGTCATGAGTGTGTGATTCCAACGCATGCAATGCTAGGCTCTCCGGAACTAATGATATATGCGATAACACCGGAAAGAAATGACAGCGCTTGGCATGCAACGCCCGCTCGCACATGCATCCGCAAATGCAAGCACGCGCGAATGCACGCGAACATGTCCGGCATACTCCCAAGAAAGCCCACGTGGACGCATGCCGCCTCCTTACGCGCAAGTGCACACACATGCACGCAACCGGACACACATAAAAATGTTCACCAATGCGTGCAAAGTCGTGCGCGCACAAGCTCACTCAAACACTGGCAGTCCGACACCAGTGCACATTCACGCATTAAAACGCCACAGCATTCAACCGCACAGGTCCACAAAAGCGCACACTTACAAGCGCTAGCACTCACATCCGCGCATGCAGGCATGCAAGCATACACAAGCGTGTTGCGTGGAAATGTGCACATACAGGCGCACATACGCAGACGCACACAAATGCATATTCGAGCACACGTGCGCACCACGCATGCGGATCATTCCTCTTACGGATGCAGATGCGAGCGCCATCGCTGACACGCAGATTCTACTGCGCGCAAACGGGCGGCTGCAGATGCATGCACGCAGGAAGATAGATGCACGTATATGCGCATGCATGCGTATTGGTGGACGTCCGTATAAGAATAAATATGCATATGCGCACAAAGCAGCAGGCTCATCTGCGCGGATGCGAGTGGGTGTACGTGTGGATGTACACCCTCTCCTATCCGCGCAGATGCGCCCCTGCGCGCACGCCAGCAGGCGAACATGCATGCCGTCTTCACACTTTAGCGCGGGGACACCTGCGTGTGCACTATTTAAGTACCGTAAGCAAGAGGAGTATTGCTACTTCTAGGCATCACGTATTATCGTTTCAGGGAATATAGTCATGTAAGCTGTAACGGTGTGCGGATGATATTGGCAGAAGTTACTTTTACTTCTTACTTCGCACATATAAAACTCTCGCTTAAGAATCCTCGAAAACTCTAAATTGAGCGCGCCATAGCAAGAAATGATAATAACTTTTTTTGAAAATACTGCCGATATCGATCTCATCGTTGATTTCAAGACGGTGTCTCTTCAACTCATGCAGTTCAACCAGTCCAGTCCTTTTTTTCTCCACGATAACTCGCTAGAAAGAAACGGACAGCAAGATTGAAGAGAATATTCAGCTGTTGAGGACTTATCTGACTGATTATCGCTCTGGGTTTGCGTGAGATTCTGCCCCAACATGATCGCTTGAATGTGCCAGTGGTGTATTTCAAAGACGAAACGGTAAGCAGTTGTGAGATGCATGGAGAAGAAAGAGTGGATGATGCTTTGCGGACGGAGAGCAAAAAGGAATATATTTTCGACGTAGATGCAGCTTTGAGATCATACACACATTTCAAACGGGTTCACGATTGGTTTTTTAAATACGCGCATCCTGCCAAATCTGCTCTCCTGACAGCTCGATAAAGCAAATCTCAAAACTCTCAAAACTCTGAGAAATACTCTGATGGCAGATGCATACAGCTGTCATCACGCATGCAATTGTGCCACCCCGAGTAAGTAGACATTGATTGCGTGGAATACATGCGGCAAGCATGTGTAATAATTAGGCAGAAAGTGTAGAGCTACAGTAGGGAAGGCACTTATCAATAAAGTGCGCGTGGTACATTTCTGCAGATGGCAGAAACACGGCTGATGGAAACTTATTCCATATCCGGGCAAATCTTGCAGGTAATCTCACATCAAAAACATCATTTGACATATTTCAATAGACACCGTTCAAGCGCTGTGTTGTGCTGAACGAAGCAGTGGCAGCGTTCGTTTACAGAATGCCGGTCATTGTTTCGGAGAGAAATTGGCATCAAGAACCATGTCCCAGAAACGCAGGCGCTGCTGAACATCTCAGCAGAATGCTGCTGATGCAATGAATGCATGGAGCAGTCATGATTCGCATCAAATCCATCAGTTAGCTTTCTTCTATGAAACAGTCTCGAAAAAATCTTTTAGGCTACAATGTGGATTCAAGACCAAGCTTCCCGTTGTATGTGGTGACGTAAGTTTTCCGCCTACCTATTGTGGCTGCGCATTGAAAGGGACAGCGAAACGTCCATGTTAAGGCACCGATGCCTTTGCAAAACTGCTTCAGTGATGACCATAAAAACCTCACTGATGATCACGGCAGCGATGACGACAATGAAGTCCTCAAATACGACGCAGGTACCGGCTACACAAGTGAAAACGATTGCTGATACGAGACATCATTAGCCATAACTGCAATGGCAACAACAGCGATGGTGTGAAACATCCTTTTGGATGACAGTTGCGTTATTAGTGAACAAGAGATTCGACTATATAAGTGACGTTTGCAACAGGTTGCATTTGGCCGGTATTAGGGTGAATTCAAAACCGTAGAAGCTCATCGTGTGAGAATCGTCTCAAATTTTATTCAAACACGAATAAAGGATTCACAGGCATTGGAATGTTCAACACTAGGGTATACCGGATCGCCAACATATTTTATGATCAGAAAGTTCTCTGGGCTTCCCGAACAAGTAATATGCATCGGGCGCACGCTATTGTAGAGAGCTGTTCTGACATGGATAACCCCTTCCTAACAAGCAATGAAACCCGAGGTCTTGCTTCGAGCCTGCGCAGCAGAGGAGAGCGTAATGCACGGTCGATGAGTACAGTCGACGATACGATATCAGATAGCCGCGGAGTACTTCAGACTACTTTGTATTTGCAAATTCAGATCTCTCCACATCACCTCAAAGTGTCATAATAAGGATCAGCGCATATATGCTAATTACACGATCATGATGCATGAGTTGCTTAACAATAAACTTGTGATGGAACAATGGGCGCTGCGAATTGTGTTGATGTGTGCAACCATGCTGCACTCGAAGCGAGCGCTTCCAGCCCGTGCATTAATGCAAATATAAGGAATAGCGACCGCCCAATCCCGCTTTCTATGAGTACGAAATGGTCACAGAGAGTTCCGCACTGAGCCGCTTGATGGAAATAAGCTCGAAAACTTCACCAGCGAGCGTCATGAATTATTCGCGCTGATCATTTCCGCTCGAATATAATCCGCCACTTGACATACATATTGCGAATGTTAACCGCTTCAAATTGCACAATAGAATTTTTGCACATTCTGCAAATTCTTTTCGGATGTACCAAGAGATTCGAGTCAAAACTTCACACATATCACGTCACTTCACCTAAACGAAACTTGAAAGCAAAAGTATTCGTTATAGAATGCTTCTTTGATGAACGCGGCCATCAGTGCATCGTCAATAGCAGAAACTGGTGACCCATTTTACCGTCTTTATATTCATAGTTATGCACAAGCTAAACACATCATGAGATGCTCACGCGGTGCTGCACAAACTTTTCCGCCTGTCAATTCCAAGTGTGCGAAGAATTTAAGATACGCCACGACCTTTTTGCTGCAATTAATTTTTGGATTTTGGTCTCCACGAAGTCGTATCACGAATGAGAAGTGTTTGATTCCTGACCGGTGCGTGCTTTTTGATTGAATATTCGCAAAATCAGCTTACCGCATTCAAGGATTATGCCGACGTTTTGCAAGCCGCTGGACACTGCAGCAGTTATTCTATGCATTTCCACCACTATATATTTAGCTCATTCGTATGTTCAATCATCTCCTGCCTAGTAGGGTGTGGCAACCACCGCACGAAGCTCTGCGGATGTCGGGAAACCTTCGGACGTTCTAGAACGATATCACCTTTGCAACCGCGGACTCATCGGAGGTTTCCATGACACTGAGCCTCATTGTGAACATCATTCCTGAACCTTGCTCTATAATGTACAATTTTTCACAACATCTATTGCTCTATATGCGGACAATGTTATAGACGATCACTGCTACCTCCAGAAACTCGTTCGCCTCTTTGGAGAGATGACGCCTCCTGATCTTTGACAGTCTCCTTTCCCTTCCCTACCGTCACCATTCTCCCTGCGTCTATTGCCTTCCCATCGACTCTTTCTTCCTATGCGAAATCGCCTTCTTCATATGTTTGGTCTTAATGACTGTAGAGTTTTTCGCTCCGCTCCTCATCTGAGTATCAAATGGCACCGTTGTGCCAGGAGCCAACAAATATGCGGGAGCAAGCAGTGATATTTATTTATTAATGTAGTTTATCTCCTACCTCACTTCTGCCAGATGCATGCAGCAAACTAGGAAGGATTTTCTAGGGGCTCATTTTTAAGTGCACGAATTATCCAAGCCCCGGTAAAATGGAGACCGGAGGCCTAGCTCGATTCTTCGAAAGTGCCTACGTGAAGAAATTTTCGCTTGAAACAAATTTTTGGAAAGTTCTTTCAAATTGCTCTATTCAACTTCATAGAGAAATCAGTCGTGAACTGGTTTGCAAACTCGATAATAGGCTTTCTCATCATGCTAATATTAGTATTCTCCGCCTTGCACCTAATGGTCGCAAAAGCCTTCGGAATCTCAGGATTTTTGACCTTAATAAGTACTCTGTAGAAAGGCAAATAAATTTTTCGATTTGTCATCACTCATTTCTGGAGCCTAAAGCAGCGTTCTGCAACGGCCGCCACCTGGACTGCCGCTTAATCCAAGATTCGACCCCCTGCAGTGATTGATCGCCTTTCTGATACGAAAAAAAAGCGTTTTTCAATGATGAGCTGCCATAGCTAATGTGCTCGCCACCCAGTTGGCGAGGTCTAATTCGATTTCAGTCGCAAAACCCAACCTTGGACCCAGTATGTGGCGATGAATCGCTCTACCACTCTGGCACCTCCCTAAATTAGAAACTTTCATATGAATCTACCAAGAGTACAATTATCTAATGTAACCAAATCGTTACCGTAAGTGGCTACAGTAATTCCGAATCAGCGCTTTGAGATGAGTCTCACATGAAAAGGTTACTTATAATAATTCAGAAAATGCTCGCTCCAGTGAAGCAAGCAATATTGCTAATAGCTTTGTCGATTGCGTTCCGATCGATCGATGCAGAAGGAAACGATACAGGTGACTACGTGTAACCTCCTTTTCAGCATTCTTTTACTGTAGGAAGCGGTAGTTCAACTCTCCTAAGGAGTCGTTGCTACAGTCCCTCACAGCTTTCTGGGCATTCTGTATGCAAAAAAGCATCCCAGGGTTGAGAATTTCAGTGATTTGCTTTCTTTGTTTTCAGTACCAATTCCATCTGCACCTACCGTTCATCTGCGCAAAAACCTGCGACATAACATTGATTTCTGCAGGTTTGAGGCGTATAGTTTAGTGTTGATGCGTGCAGAAGAACACGGGTTTTGCAAGAGGATGACGGCTAAACGTTGCAGAGATAAATTTTGAGTTCGTAGTGGTCAAAAGAAGGAAAAGTGACGAAGCTGGTTGGCCATACTGTGCACCGGTTTCACAAGAGGAAACTTCTCATAGTCTTGCCTGAAAAACACTGCTGAAAAATCGTGTGGTTCAAATTCTTCGTTTATATTTTAACATTGGAAATTAGAAGCGAAGGCTTCAGAATCGAACCGTCACAAAACGAAGCTGCACTAACTGCTAAGTTCAGTTACAAATCTCTTGTGAAAACATTTGCCGAAAGACCTTCGAGTTACAGAGAGTGTTCGTGAGCAATATCAAGAGATTTCATCATTATCTGATATCAGCGCTCATAATGTTGTCTGCGTCAATCATCGATTAAGCTGCCAAGTTAAAAAAATGAGTTAGGAGAGTTACTATCACATCGACTGCAATAAAGGGGAAAACAACTTCAGATTATCTTTCTTTCAACTGCAATAATCGAATAAGAAAAGTCTCTTTTCCGCATCGATAATGCACAATTTCTGGCTTAATTTATACTGAGTAAGAATAACACCAAATGAGGTATTATATTTTCCAGCTCCAGCGATTATACATCGTGTGGAACGCCAATCAAATTCCTACGTACGTGGATGCTACTTCACCAACTGGGCACAGTATCGACCAGGTTGGCTCATTCAGGCCATTGCACTCCACATGGATATTCCAATCGTGCCTGTAATTTGCAGTGTTCGCTTCTGGCGACAAAACCAAAACAGCGTTCATCTTTCCACAATAATCATTATTTAGTAGACAGCTCAGTGAAAAAGGAGCAATATTGGTCTCGCTGTGTTATGACCGCACATAGCTCTCAACTCGAACATCAGTGCCAATAACATTCACAACTCTGTTCCTAGACTGAACATTATGTCGAAAACTGCTCTATGCAGCAAAAACTAAAGATTGTGCAAGATGAACATCATTGCTACCTACTAACAGAGGCACTGCAGTACGAAATGAATATGGAATAAGAGAACAAGTGCGACCACCATTGCAGAAGATATGTTTATGGAGAAATTAAAAGCACTATTGCATTCTCCCCGTTGAAATCAGATCATTAGATGTGCAGTTGGATTGGACTGGCAGTTGAAATCGCGGCATAAAACGCTTTGTGGAACATGCATTTTCCAATAACTTCATTCATAAATGCCGACCGCTTCAACCAAAATCGCTCTGAATGATCCTGTTCCTCATTGCGCTAAATTTTCAAAACGATCGACTTTTGAAGGTATTGGCAAATTCGTGCCTGAAGATTACATTCCTGGACTATGCACTAACATATTTTACGCATTTGGATGGATGAACGACGACTTCACAGTCAGGTGACACAATGAATGCTCACTTTTTCTTTGAAATTGAAGACAATGTCGGTTCCATGAGTGTTCTTTCAGCAGTACACTTTGTTGGCAAATGTTAAATTATATCGTCAGTTTCCAGAAGTCGAATATCGACCATCAGCTTTACAAAGCAACGAATTTATTACCCCACGCTCTCCGTCACTCTATTGCTCCCTCTTTTTTCTACCAGTTCCTTTTAACTCCGCGATAGAAAGTTATTAGAAACGCAACAACTTACAACCATGCTCCCGGTGACTCGCAGTATATTGATATGTTCTTTTTCCGATTATCTGCGCCACAGATCAGGAATCAACCGGAATGGAATCCTAGAAAGATCGGCAATATCCAGACTCATAATAAACGAATATGTGAAACTTTTGCCGAATTTCCGTTCCCATAGCCATATTCACTTAAAAGTGATGGTGAGCCCTATAACATGGAATATTTTATTCCCGTAATTTGCAGTGGTGTTTTACTCGGTGATGGTTCCTAGCGCGTGTTTTACATGAGGGACTCGATGATGGAAGAATTTCGCAATTTTTTTTCAGTTGTTCGAAGGAACATTCGGGAGACGATTAGTAATATCAGAAATATAGTGCCTTTTCATGGTGAATATCGTTATTGTGTAAAGATCTGAAAAGGTTTGAAGGGCATATGATGAGACCGACTTGCCAACTAGCTGGGCTGGAGAGGGCAATTACGCACGAGTGAATGCACTGAAACAAACCGATCCAGGACTGAAAACATCACTTTCGTTTGGTGGATGGACATTCGGCACTGAACCTTTCCAGGTTTGGTGTTTGAATGATTAGTGGCGATGCGCATAAAAAGAGAAATCTAAGTGACGCCATGATCTGGGACTGTGGTTCATGCGACAGTCTTAAGATACTCATGATCGAGCGATGGCACATCAAAGCGCTGAAAAAAAGCGAGATATGATTGATCACCGCGAAGCGCTCATTCTGACAAAATTCTTGAAGTCCTAACTAGTGGGCGAGGCTATTTCTCTTACATTTCCGAGCATTGGAATCTAGCTGCTGCGGTGCGTATATCAACAGTGCACAACGAATTTTCTCTAGCATATTCAAGATGGAGAATAGATACACTAAATTCTGTAAGTGAAAAGCCTCTTCGTCATTTCATGCAGCTCCTCTCTCAAAATGTTTGGGAAGAAAGCAACTGAATTCTTGATTTCTTTTTCAACGATCTTGCATATTTCACCGATGTTCAAAGTGATCATCTTCTTAGAGAATGGCAAGGACGACAGCAAGTAGGGCGACTTTCATCAATTCCGCAATCGCATTTGTGCGCAAGTATAACTTCGACGGTATTGATATCGACTGGGAGTATCCAACAGGACCACAAGATAAAGAAAACTTTTCTGCCTTCCTAAAGGTGAGCTTTGCAGGAAGAGATGGTAGTTTCTTTGGAGCAGTTCTTGATAAAGCTGAATTCAATGTGCACAATATGTTGAGAGTGTGGAGCTATTCCATGCTGCAGAAGTGTGCCACCCATGGCGCTGCTCAAAGTGGTGACGAAGAAAAAGGTTCCATGCCCCTGCGGAAGTTGCACTTTCCCTTCTCTCAAACTTTCGCAGAATATTAGTCAGCAGTCAGCTCCAATGAATCATCATAATATTATGGTCTTGGCAGCTACTGGCCTCATTTAGGCCATCAGTTGCCTTGCCATTGCGCAAAATTTGTGGAGGCCAGGAGAGCCCGTCTGGTTCCTAGAACACTTGCGCTGTAGGAGCTCTTCGTATATTCAGTCCGGACTGCAAATTTGTCGGTCCGGGGAACATTTCCAAGAAACGTTCATCTCGATGCATTTCGTACATTAACACACAGAGAGGTTTAAATCATGCAGGGATTGCAATAAGAAATGCGTGAACTTATAACAGAAACAGTTGCTGATTAGAAAAACTAGTCAGGGCGTTGGGGAATTAAAAACCTCGCACGGGAAGACATTTGCGCCGACAGAATGTTGAAGCGATAGAAAATTCCAGAGTACAATGCACTACCGTTGCAAGGACATTCCACATGTTTGCTGCCAGTTTTAAGCTAAACCACATTTTTCCTCGAACACGAAATTTCAGCGCGCGGCCAATACCTATCGTTCATTTGTCGTTTCGGTTAAGGGCACTTTCGTGAAAAAGCTTCATGCCGAGATGTTTGAAAAACGTGTGTTTTTTGCACAGAAAGCATAAACGTTGAAAGTTCTGCTCTATTCCCACGGAATAAGGAAAAAGCTTGTTGGATGAATACGAATGTCAGCTTTGATAAAAAAAGCTGCCGGCAACCTCGAAGAACCGTCATATTTCTACAGTATCATAGAAACACTCAAAAACTCCGAGGTTTCGAAGTCGAATACTCTGGTATTTGAAACAGGAGGCATCTCCAGCACAAACTCCTGAAGGGTTCATGGGGTCGACAGTGCGTCATAGAACAGCCAAGCATTCGGACCTATTTAAAAAGGACTGCTGAAACGTTTGTTTTGCAAAGTTATCAAGGAACGGAAATCAGTTAACCAGGTGATTTTTGGCGCACCAAAGGAAACTGACTCCGATGAAAAACGCAAGAGCGTGGGTTTAAAACACAAGCAGCCGGATAACTGCGCCAGGATTCAGTGCACGGGCATTTCGTACAATGGTTTCTTTTCGGCAGCCGCAAAAGTTTTCGCAAATCGTTGAAAACTTGGAATATCCTGATTATTTTGTCGGGAATTGCCAATGGGACCGAATGCTGCGGTCATTCTGAAAATCGATTCCCCATCCGGATTTTCCCAGTAGCAGCTGTGTTGGATAATTTCATAAAACTAAGGGAACTGAGGAAAAAAATTAGAGCAGATTTTCAGGGGACACTTCCAAAAAGTGACGCGGATAAGGCTTTCCCCAGTATCAAAAAATTGTGCTATCGTTCAACAATCCAACAAGGGGGATAATGGGGAAACGGTCCGCCAGTTCATTGCATCTGCCCGTCTTCTGCTGCTTGAAAAATGAAACAAAGAATTGTGAGATTGCTTAACATTCCATAATGTCACACTATCTCATAGGTAATATCTAGAATGTTCATTACAGTACTCTGTATTGAACACTGCGATCAAGTAATGAATCCCTGCTTTTCACCGCTATTGCTCGGCTGTTCTAAGAAATCATAAATCAAAAAATTGACGACACGCTAAAATCTGGTTGATTCCATCGACATCAGTTGAAAAGTCGGTATCGAAGACGTACGTCTCGCTAAAACTTTGGAAGGAACGGTTGAATTCCATCACGCTCTCGAGGAGCTGCGAGAATGAAGCCATTTTGCCAAAGAGCACTCCCATTCAGCTTCGAAACTTTTGTTTTTTTCCAGGACACCATAAGCTCTTCCAAGAGATTGGCTTTCTTTGCCAAAAAATCATCCATTGACTCAAAATTGTAACTGTTCTCCCACAACTCAATAAACGGTTTGAACGGTATGTCTTTTTCATAGTGGGAACAAATCGTTCAAAAGTTGCGATTTTCACGTGTAAAGTTGCTCATCTATTCAAAGAGCTCGGTTTACTCGATTTCCTCAACCGAATCTGAAAATCTTCGATTCTAAGAATGCTTTAAATTGATTCAAGCGCGATTTGATGCTAGCGACTAGTGAAGAGAGTTTCTTTTGCCAATAAGGGACTTGTGCGCGAATGTCACTGTCGGCCTATCTGTGTCGTGGAAGATCTCCTGTATTGACATCATGAGATGAACGATTCAGTAAAAAAGTTGGAGCGCGATGACAACAACAAAGTTCCAACCGGTTTCAGAGCTGAAGCGATTTTATTGGCATAACGTCATAAAGAAAGAGATCTTTTCTTGTTAGGTAAAGTCAACTGCCATACAACGTCGTCACATTCTTCGGCTTCCTCCTAACAAACTACATATGAGGAAAACTATGGTTCAGCTGTTCTGCTGCACCATTCCTACTGCATGTGCAAGTTAATTCTATCTCCATTCATTCTCTTAACTGACTCATTAACAACATTTTTTAAAGCATTTCTCGTTTTCTAGGAGATGTTGGCAGCCGCTGAAGCCGAAGCAGCGCAAAGTGGTCTCGAGCGTTTGCTGTTGACGGCTGCCGTAGCAGCTGGAGAATCAAACATTAACAACGGCTATGATGTACCGGTGATCGCGCAGTAAGTTCATTTGATGCAGGAAAGATTGCTCAACAATTGGTGCTGAATCAACCTCCAAGACGCATGTTCACTGCACGTAATCATCATGCAGCTATTTGCTGCCTTGCGTAAGGAGACTGTTCCACAGTCCATGTCAGCACTGCAAAAGTGCATTACGGACTGTTACTTTTTCCAGATCTTTAGATGAGACTTTAGCAGTACAGAGCTCGGAACTAGCAGAACTTCCCAGCAGTGTTATTACTGACTTCAGTTTGCTTGTTTAAACAATGGAAAGATAGACCAGAAAGCGTTTCGGAGCAAAGCAGAATCCTGTGCTGAAATAATGTGAGCAGGACGACTGAATCCCCTCCGCTGATTCTCGATTGCGATCCTCGAAATCACTCTTCTTTGTTTCATCATAACACCATACACTATTGAAACTGTCCTTTTCAGGTACCTCGATTTCATATTGCTTATGTCATATGACTTTCACGGAGCTTGGCAATCACAGACCGGTGAAAATAGTCCTTTGTATGCCCGAACCGATGCGACAACTTACCAAAAGACTCTGAGTACTGTAAGTCGCATTCGCAGCGTTTTAGTGGAACGATCTCAGAACAAAGCTTCAGATACGAATTAAATCTTCCATACGAAATAATTTATCAAAACAACTCCGGAAATATAACCAAAAATTTTTTTCCATTGTACAGAAATTTTTTCCAGCAGCATCGTTAATAATGTCATGTAGACTAAACAGTTTTGTTAAGCGAAACTGCTTGAGGACCGTAACCGACAATGCCTAGAGAATCCGCTTCTACAGAAGTGGCGCTTTCCTATTTCCACTTGAGCCTTTTTTCGAAACTCTGAGACTATTTATACTTAGACAGGCTTCCCCCCCCCACAAAGGAACCAATTTTAAGAGTGCATCTTTAGCGTTGCTCCTCACAACTTGATGCTCATTGTTTTTATCAACTCTTCCAAGATAGCAGTAAGGTGATACATGGTGACATCTAATAACCGGTCAGTACCCTTGAGGGTTTCTATACTCCGCAGCATATAAAATTTCCGTTCGAGAATGTTCGTTTTCCTATCGAGAACGGCTAAAGTCTATTTGTTCTCACCGATCGCTTTTGGAGGAGTTATGGGCAAATAGCGCACTATGAAATCTGCAAATGTGATTTTATGCTTTATGCGGTCAAACAACGGCAAAAACGAGCTTTCGTTTAAGCATTTATACGAGATATCGAACGCTTGAGGGAATGTCTATATTATTCAGGTTTTCATAAGGTACTGGAAATCTCTGCAAAATGAAATGCAATTTATGCTGCCTCATTGTTGTAAGATGAGGTGCCATTTGGAAAAATTTATGGAATGCTGGAAAATGTGCAATTGCGCATGACGGCGTCCCCACAGCTGTGCACACGTGCTCGCGCCTGAGCTGTCCGTCTGTTTCCAGGAGAGTTGCTAATCACACACCATGCGTACAATGTCTGTAGTGTCTTCTTGGGAATTTCGAAAGAAATAAAATTCGGCCTGCACCGAAATGTGGTGCATATCGCTTCGAATGACCATTTTCTTCAGTATTTTTGGTCATCTGAATTTATTTTTAGAATTGGGCTGCAAACTACTGGGCATCGAAAGGCATGCCACGCAATAAGATCATCGTTGGAATCGCAACATATGGCAGGGGATGGACTTTATCGAATCCATCAAACACCGGCCTTGGTGCTCCAGGAACTGCTTCGAAGCCTACACCTTATCTTAGAGAAGCAGGAATCGCCGCCTACTATGAGGTTCTCTGAACTTTCGAAGAACATCGAAGTTCTTTTCAAGGGAATGGATGGCTTCTGAAGTACTTTGCACGGATATTTCAAATTTAATGACTTCTGCGAGTTGTAAGGATAACCAGTTTCATATATGAATATTTTTAAGAGGTGCTTATAGATTTGTGTCATTGTTCGGAGGACCAGTCGGAACCACTGCGTTTCTTCTGGCGCTGTATTTTGGAAGGTAGAGGATCTCTTAAGTAAGCCTTATATCCAACTGAGTCCTAGGAGATCTTGGTATCGAAAGCTTTGTCTTTCTTCGTGAGGCTAGCCATTTTTCACTGCAAGAAACATTCTTGCACGTCTACGCTTAGATAAAGGAATGTAAAAACTTCTGACTGGGTGGAGGAAATCGGCCGTAGACTGGTTGTGTGCGAGATGTGGAAGTTGGCAGTTTCCAAGCAGATTGCACGACTCTCAAAGCGCTCATTGGAAAGTCTAAATAATCTGTGGACATCTTCTTCCCTTTCAGCTCTTGGGCAAAATTCTGCCTGATGTCTGATATTTAAGATCCTTGCGCGATTATTGACCAGGAAAAGGAACAGCTAGAATCACCTAAACATACGATCAAAGGTGATTAGGAAGCTGATTCTCAACAATCCAAATCCAAATTCATTCATTTAGAACCTTGTCGGTTGACCTACTCTTCCTTCAAAAGTTTTTCGTTCCTACATCACTTCGACATCAGTGGCGTGACGTTCATAATCTCCGCATCCACTTTCTATAGTACGACAACGGGGAAAGCCAAATTTCCTCAGCAAATACGAGCAATGAGTGTCCAAAACCTTCAAGTTAGCTTAGAAATGATACTGAGAACTAGCACACATTGACGAGTTTCCTTCTGTTACTGCCTCTTTCGGATCCATTATTTGGAAATTTTGTACGTCAACCCTCCTTTTTCTCTATGCCCCTGACATGTTGTCTTTAAATAGCCTCTACAGAAAACAGAAGGAAATTATTAACAGTTCTCCAGCATCAGTTCAATTCGGCGATTTTCTCTCGCCTCGATTACAACTTTTTTACAATTCATTTTAACACAGTCCGTTGCACCATATCGGCTGCGTGAAAATGATGTAAGACTTGTTGCTTCGGATGCGATAACTGTCGAAACAGGCATGAACCCTCGCTCACCCTCCATCCTGTCCCTCACTTCCCCTCCCTCCGCCCCCCCCCCCTGGCCTCTCACCTATATTTTGGGAAAAAACAAAACTATTCCAAGCGAAAATCATTTGAGGAACATCATGCCCGTTATGAAAAAAAAGCGAATACAATAGATGTTTTCAGAGCAACGTTGAATTAAATGTGGTGAATCAAATTAATTATGTTATTGATTGCGAAGCAGTATGAGGCCGACTCAGTGTATGATATTTGAAGCTATGTGATATGTTATCGAACGGTGGGCAACGTTTCTGGGATGACGAACAAAAAGTGCCGTATCTCGTGCAAGGTAATCAATGGTTCGGCTATGATGACGTGGAATCGGTCACCATTAAGGTAGGTGATAAGGTTTAAGCTCAAATGGAGCTTCCCAGAAATTGGAGCTTTCCAAATACGAAAAATTTCAATGCCTTTATGAGAGCTTTTGATGGCTTATGAGAAAACGACCGCTGTGGCCATTAACTGAGAAGAACGCGACAATCCAACTGCGATGAAAATAATGACAGTTTTCCCTCCTCGTGGTTTGGTGAAAAATACCTGAGAGCGTCGCACAGCATTTGCCACTGATGTAGTGTGTTGCCTGCTTTGTGCTCAGAAGTAATGTTAGCAGTCAACGTCATACGGCAGTGAAATGAAATGAAGCCAATGAAGGCATCATTTTGCAGATGCATTACATAATAGACGAAGGATTCGGTGGTGCATTTGCATGGACCCTCGCTCTCGACGACTTCAGGGGACAGTGCCCTGATGACAACGGGGTGCGCTATCCACTCATCAGTCTGTTCGGTGAAATACTTGGAAGCAACGTAGTTCCCGTATGTTTTTTTCCTCTTTAGATATAACATCTATTATGGTCACTTTTGAAGCTTGTCACTATAACACATCTTTTGCAAGGCATAACATGTGCTGCAAATTGAAGGAGCGTTTACCGATAGCAGAACATATTGTCACCTCGAAATGTTTTGGAACAAGAAATTGCGTCCGTCATTCCACTACGCCCTTTTTTTGAAGAATTTCCTTCATAGACTTTTAAAATTATTACTGACCAACCTACGAGGGAACAGTAGCAATTTAAGACATGTACACGCAGCGGAAGTGTCATGAATCAGGTAATCAAAACCAGGTTGGAAGACGCTACAAATCAGACTGCTGGCTCGCGGTACCCGCCAAAGATCTCTCTGAATTCCGCCGAGCTTTGGATTGGAACGCATAAATTCGAACGATATAAGAACCGACAGTGTTAAATATACTAGTACAGAAAAATAGAAGTGTGATGCTACCACCAGTGTCTCAGATTCTGGTCGTCTATGAAGGAGTGCATGTCCTTAACTCGATGCATATTTTATCGGCTACTAATGCTGCAGTGAAGCAAAAAGTTTTTTATCTAGAATTGCGACAAGATCTCTGCTTCGGGGTCCCTGAATTTTAGAGTTTTTCTAGTTTGGGTTCCCCCATTTCGGAACACAAAAGAAGGTTATGGAAATGACGCCTTCAGGAGCTGTTGTGCACATTGATAAAATTGTTCATTTGGTTTTACAATGCTAGCAGATTTTCAAACTATTCCCATTAAACATTGTATAGAAAAAGCCGTAAGAGTTCTCTCACGACAGCACAGCAATTTCACATGCCGATTTCTGGTGATCTGAAGCTTTCAGAAGTGCTTTTTTCCGATAGAATCTGTTGAAAGATCTGCTACGCTTGATGCAGAAAGAATTTAGGTCCATAACAATCTGCAAACGGGAGCGGAACTTCTCAACACCAAACTCATAATCCCAGTAAAGAAAGGACGTAAGGGACGCTCCATATTCTTATGATTCGATAAAGATAGAGGCAAAACATGTCTTGCCCGTATAAAGGTCTCAGGACAAAATTTGAATTCATGTGAAACCGCTCAAATAATCTCGACCGCAGTCGCACCAGCTTGGAAAGAGCGGTATTGTCGATGGAACGGTGTGAGGAAGGTGCTGGGAAGGAGTGGATCATGTGACAACTGTTTATAAATTGCTGTCCTTCTGAGGGAGGATGTACTGATGAAGTTTATTAGGAGCGTCCTGTCCAGCTCCTATATTCTTCTAAAAGAGCCGTTTTTAATAATGGTGCGTATGCCCGACAAGGGCTTAGAATTCGCAGCATATCCTAGAAGGAATTTTTTTCAAGAGAGCACTTTTCTCTGATGTTTTAATTTAAGCCTCAGAATTCCGCTGCTTTGAGATCCCTTCAAACCGCCAATGTGCGATAGCATCGCCAAATTACAAAGGGTAGAATACGGGGCCCCCATTGGATACGCAACGCCTGTCTATTTGCATGAACATGTCCGTTAAATTTGCTGCCCACGCGACCGCTCTAAACGTTCTCCGCTCAAGACATGCTGTGCACTTCTGTTGCTCCGGCAAGGAATACAGGCCACTTGCATCATTTTTTGAGTTTGCAGCCTCGCGGTTTTGGTCCATTACTTCGTGCATCTGCGGAAAAATTAAAGGAAGATGAAAAGTCGTCTACGTAAAAACGAACGCATCATCGATGAGACTGTTAGTTAACCACACAGTAGGCTGTTTTGCAAATTGATCTCCGAGAGAGCCACTGAACATATAAAATGTTATCCTTCTATGAGAAATCGCTCCCTTCTGAGAACTTGAACTTAACTGCGCTAAGTGAAAGTAGTGGCAAGTCGTCAGAGGTTATAAGAAGCTGTTCATTCATATATCTGCTTCTGCGCTGTGGAATGCTTGGCTTCAAGAACATAATCATGAACGAAGCGGCCTAAAATAATGAAAACGAGGTGAGAGAAGGGAAAACAAATGTTTTGTGAAATAAAGTAGCATAATATTTTTATCGTCCTCGGTTTGTTCCGACCATGGCTCATTGCTGCATCTCAAATTTCTCCTCCCGTTCATATTCTTTATAATGCCTATTCCTCATTCATACTAATAATGTTTTGTTATATATACTACTACACCAGAGAGATACTCTCGCATTGCACATGTTAGCGAACGCTCAAAGAAGAGCGTCTGGAGCGGATAAGGAGGCAGTTAATTTTGCTCCACGCTGCCTCACTTCAGTTCTCCAACTTATATTATTTATTGTCTGACAGTCAAGGCGGCATGTTGGAGTTTAATTTCCGGGAGGAGATCGCAGTGTCTAAAATAAAATGTCAACAGTGTATATTCAAGATTTTCCTCTGCTATTGCTTCAGACAGTGCAGCCTACACCACAAACGAGCACACGGACTTCTCCAGTAACACAACCATCCACTCAACCACCTCTGGTGACGTCGACAAACCAACCAGGAGGTGGGTCCTGGAATCACTCTGAAAATGCTTTCATTTGAGAATGTGACAACTTAAGCAATTGTTTGCAGCCATCTGTTAGGTAAAAGAATCGAAGTGAAAACTGATACGGAGATCCTATGAAACTGTGTACGCTGTATCCCATTTGCCTTTTGCAGTGATCGTAGCCTCCTTCCCTCTCAATTAGTGTTATCGATCCCGCAGGTATTTGAACCTTGGTCTTATGATCAGTACTTTTTGACTTTTCCTCAGATGAAAAACATTGTTAATGGACACTTCACCAGGGCAGCTCGATCCTAGGAAGATTATTTGTCATTTAAAAACTCTTCACTCATCTTTGAATTCAGTGAAGTTCTGAAATCATTTATCGCTTTGCAGAATTCATCTGCACGTCCGATGGATTCTTCACCGACCCCACAGACCCAACCCGTTTTTATCGTTGCGTATCTGGCGTAGCCTACCCATTCAGCTGCCCAAGTGGTACCATTTTCAACCAAGAAGTCGAATCGTGCGTATTTGGCGATTCGAGCAAACGCAGCATTTGAACAGGTAATCATTCAGTCACTCAAAAATACGATTGAATAAGCAATTAATGCGCTATCTGTAATCTAATTGGGCTGTCGGATAAGCGAGCTTGCGACTATCCCTTTCTTAGCTGTGCCCCTTCATGGCAAAAAGTGTCGAAGAAAAATAGAGCCTCAGGGGTCAAATTTTCGTGACAGAAAGGGTTTAATCGATCGATCGGTTCGTGACAAAATCTTTGAGAGGACCAGTTTAGTTTCAATTTGCCGTAAATCGACTTGAAGCTTAGAAAATCCGGTGCAGTCATATAGGCTGCATATATTAAAAGAAGCTGTTCGCATTGCAAAGGTTTTTTAAATGATGAAATGCTACATTTTTTTCATCTGCGAATAGACAGAAAGCTCGAAATATCGAAATCTCTATCGATCTCTAAAAACCAACGAAACTGCTACAAATAATTCCTGCAACGTCTAATGATCCCATTTTTTATTATCTAGCCCAGAATTCGAGAAGCATTATGTTGTTGCCGTTAAGTCGATAAGAAATGATATAATACAGGGATTTCTAAAACGATTTCCATGCCACATTTCTGTGAGTACTGACAAGAAGATGAGAAAAGCACCTCGGAAGCAGTAAAAAAGCAAATTTAGGAGCGACTTTAAAACAGCATTTCATTATGCATAGTGACAAGCACTGCAGAGGTTTGCCACGTACAATAAGTGTGTGTGCAACTGATGCAATTTAGGCACCCTTAGAAATGAAATTCATGCAAGGAACGTTTCCGAATAATAGAATATAGAGCTAATAACAGTTGAGGCTGTTACTAATGGATAAATTTTTTGGCTTCTGATAACCAGAATGATAGGTAACATGCAAAATGCTAACGCGCGATGATCTCGTCTACGAGGTGCCACAGTGTTCGATGTGCCAAAGGTGGGGGATTCGGAAAGAGGTAACAAGCAAGTCTTAGCTAAACGATGTCCTTCGGAACCGTTGCCTAAATGAAGTCCAGTTTGAGGTAAACGTTGACAATCCGAAAGCGTTTAACACCAACGTGTGCGCAGTGCAAATGGTCAGCAGTGACATGACATGCAACCTTGCACATACGATGCTCGTGCAATGCAATATTGCCTAGTTCTCTCTCTCATCACCACCCATCAAGCGGCTTTTCGAGCAACTTAAAAACGGCCGCATTTAATAAGAATTCGTAGTGATTCTGATTGCATGTAAAAAGAGTGCTTCAGAAGCAAATGGTACAGCGAGAACGAGGGGTAGCGTGTTCAGACGAGTACTTTGCTCATCGCCAGAAACCGTGGTCGCATCGTTCACTGCTGTCGTCCTTTTTTCTAGAAGTGAACTGTTGTGTCTGCAAAAAAACAAAAATCTCACAGGTTTCTCAAGAAGGAAATGCATCTCTCAGCCGAGAACACGAAAAAGAGTGAAGGTTTTATGATCCCCTTTTTTGGATGTTTTTTCTCCTCTAAAATCTACGCTAAAAAGCAAGTTCTTTGAGGAAAGTCCTTCTCCTTCACACCTTTGAAGAAAAATAACATTTCAATGGATTTTAGATTCGTCCTGAAGAAAGAGAGTGCTCATCCTCTAATCAAGTTCCTGCAAGACTAGTTAAGGTGCTGATGACAAGGAATAGTCTGGGAGTGCTAAAATCCAGATGCCTGCCATATGTGATAAACTCGATTCATTCGCCGCTTAATTCCGAATCTTTATTGTCACACTTAGCAACGTCATAATTGCAGTAGCAATCCCTCAAACTTCTCATCTATAGTCAAGCTTAAAACTCGATTTTAAACTCTTGTACAGGAGAAAACTGTAATAAACTTTGAAAAATACATAAATGACAATTTTGAAGAGAACGGTAAGTAAAACGATGAAAATATAAGAGATGGATCAGCAAGAAATTTTTTTAACGCTCTGTTTCTCGAAAGTCGAAGAGAGCCGAAATCAGGCCTCCTGGAATTTTTTATTCACCATTTGAATTCCCCACAGCATCCACTTCTTTATTCCCTGATAGCAGCCACACTCTTTTCCAGGTCTCTACTTTCAGATTCACACCTCGTAACCCGCTGCAAATTTTAAGAAAGGGCTTTTGAGCACTTTTCCACCATCTCATCCTAAAATCACTCTTCATTTTGCAACAATACCCCATATTGTTGACATGCTGCTTAAACCCGAAAGGTACGTCCACTTGTGGGAGATAGAGGGCAGTATTTCTCTATCTTCATCGACCTCTCGACAAATATAAGTTTGTAGTTCATAATTTCATTGCCGATGTGAAACTTAACCCAGCTCACGGCCACGATTAATACTGCGAAAAGCGGAAAAGAAGCAAATCTTGCAGCAAAAAAACGACACTATATGAAGTGTGGAAATGAAATGATCATGTGGCTGAATATCGGTACTGCTTGTTGATATGTCATCAGATTCATTTGAACGACTTTTTTTTTCGGCTTGAATAGTGCTTTAAAAAATTTTGCCCATTCAAGATCCAAGTGAGACTTCACACCCTGTGGTCTACTTTAATTACTCATTGCTTTAAAAGACTAACATTCAAGTTTTAGCTCCTCCTCGATACTTCCTATCTGACCCTTTTCTTTTGCAGTTGACACGAGAGAGTATTTCGAGCGGCGATGAAGCAACTTATACGATCAAGTTGCCGACGATGCAAACGCTTCGATGCGTTTCTTATAATGCCGTTTTCTATTTCTGTCTTCAGGTAGATAGACCACCTTTAATGATTAATTCAGTATAATTTCACCTGTGATATTTGTTTTCTCAGTTGTTGTTTGCTTGTTGCTATCAGAATTCAGGATACTGCAGATGATATCGATCCCGAATCATATCACTGATGATAAAATGCTTTTTTAAGAGAACTGCAATATTTAAGCTCCTATTTCTGCGACAGCTGCATATCAGTTAAAAAATAAATGACTGTTTAATGAACGTGCTCGCTCTCCGCACGCTACCACTTCCAAGAGATATTTTCAAGGCGGTATTTTCAGTAGTTCTATAATTCCATGCCTATATCGACCAAAAAGAATTTGTTCTTATTTGTTCCCGTGAAAACCTACACATCACTTCAAAAAATCTTAGAGCGTACTTGTGGTTACTCAACATTCGCCTAAATTGGCGAGCCATTCTTCCTATTATTCATTGGAAAGGAGCAAAGGGCGGGCGCGATGATGCGCGAACCTGTTCAACAATACACCTATTCGTTAGCAGCTCAGAAAAAAAGTTGCTTTGGTATTGTGAGTGTATAAAAGCATTCAAACGGCATTACGGAGCTCTGATTACACAGACCCAACCCTTTGCTACAAGCCATCTGCTAAGCGTTGGTTATTACCTGCAACCGAGTGCCTCCACTGTTCTGCAGCTAATTACACCTGTTTAGGTGAATTTTCGGCGAAAACGATTGCGTTTCCAACAAGTGCCCACTCAAGAGATCGGCGCGCAGTATCAGTAATGTCATATCAGCAAAATGCGTGGTATAACTCTCATTTTATAATTCTTCTTGAAGAATGGCGCATACTGCATGGATATAAAGCTTTCAGAATATGAGCTTGCTGTATCTAAACAAGCTGTGCTTAAGGGTCAGGTTCATACAATATTATACGAAGTACCTGGCCTGAAAAACAATACTTACATCTGTATTATGCTATTTTGCTTGGATTTTCATATGCATGCTCGAGACGATGGAGACTAATTTATTGCAAAGGAAAAGACAGCTCTAAAGAGAGAGTGGCAGACGGACGTGCAACGTGCACTGGCCAGTAATACTAAATTTGCGCCAGCCTTTGCGTGAGGACGTTCTGCAGCTAGTTATATTTTCCTGAGCTTACACGTGGCCCTCACAAGTACATCGACATACGGTTGCCTTCAAAGCGTTTGCCACCGCCGGCGACGGTCTCTGAGCTGTGCCGCTGAGTCTTTTCAACAATCGCACAGCATTCCCCATTACTTTGTCTTTTCAAAATCAATGCTACGATCTGAGATGCTGGGTTTGCTGTTATCTCGTCATGTAAACTAGTTCCAACCGTTCGTTGTTTGCAGCGTTTCTTTTTTTTTTGAAAATGGTGCACGTGATATTTTTCACAGCCACACCATGTTTGCACGTAAGCCTCAGTATATCAACGGTTCCTCGAATCTTAGGTTCAACATTTTTAGAGTGGCTCGTTCAAGTCTCTGCTCGTCGCAATGTTCTGGTAATTCCCTCAAACCGAAGAATGCATCTTTGAGAAATCGAGGTCTAACGTAACGGGTCGTTACCGCAATGTCAAAAGCGACCGATATCCCAGCCAGTAAATTACAAGCCTGCGCCAAAGGTTCCCTTTGATGCATCTATCTAGTACTTTGAGAAACACAAGAATTTGAGGAACGCACGTGCACAAGTGCATGGAAGGTGTATACACGAGCACACATCTACACGTGCATAGGCATAAGCCCACACGCGCATATGTGCGCCGACATATGCCATAACAGATGAATCGAGAATGCGTACGTGTACGCAGAAGCATGAGCGCACCGGTCGGCATACGATAGAATAGCTGCAAGGATAGCTGCACTCGCACAGCTGCAAGGATAGAATAGGTGCAGCATTCACACGCGCGTAAGTCTGAATGAACGCGCCAACACACGCCGCTAGGTCGCGCGGGCATGCGTTTGTGCTTGGATATCTATGAGTACAAGCATACCGCGCGCACAAGCATCGCTGCAGGCGCACACGTGACCAAGCGCAAACGTTCCCTTACACTCAGAAAAGACAAGCATAAATGCGAGGTTGCGCATACTTGTGCAAACGCACACGCACAAATGCAATCACCTGAAGATTAACACTCGCGCACGCACGCGCTCCTGCATGTACATCGACACATGCTTGAACGCGCGCTTGCGGCTGCGAGAACGCATGTTCGAATGCACGCGCACGCGCACAGGCGCATCCAAGCGGATAAGATCACGTGTGCGGAGAATTACACACACGCGTGTCGACACTGGCCCATGAGGGCCTACGAGTGCTGCACTGTACGTGAACTCGTACGCAAACATGCTCACGTGAACTTTTATTTTTCTGAATGCTATCACGGCACTTCGCGCACACGCACACATACGATGGTGGACGCAAAGATACGCGCACTTATGGACGCATACGCGTATACACACGCACACAGACATGAATCCGCACACGAACTCTACACGCACAAGGATACAAAATGCGAAAGTGGGCACGCATACGCAGAGTACACGCACATGTGCACGCGCGCGATCAGAGTTCTAACAAGTGCCACTTGCGATTTCGCCACTATGGCATGTGCAAAAAACTTCTAGTAAACGTAGTTGAATGTGAAAATACTTGATGGTTCAAAGATCTCACACCATAAATTCACATCGGCGAGGGCAATGTGCTCTTCCAAGTGCAAGAGCAGCATTGCCCGGCTACGCTTGTGCCCCAGTTCCAACTCTAGTGGCACACAACAACAATATTCGAGATACCCTTGAGTGGCATGTAGCTGCGATAGGCGGTTATACCTATCATTCAAGCGCATTTCAATAACGTTACTGCATCCTTTGAACGACCTCGTTAAGTTGTTCAACGCGACGCCACGTCGGTGCTCTCTGCTGAATTTTTCAGTTGCTTCAGTTCTCGAGAACGGCAAAGCGGAAGTCGCACTTACATTTCAAAAACTTCAGGCTTCATTTTTAGCAATCTACCAAGTGGGGTGTTTTTTCAAACATGTAGTTCCATTCCATCATGTAAATATAGTATCTCCTGTTACACGTGAGCTCCTTCACGAGATACCCATACCACATTGCACTTGTTCGCCTCAAAACATGCTTACACTGTGCCTCTACGTGCTTGTCAAGAGAACGATGCTATGATTAACTGACTGCAGTAGTATGGCACTGTGTTGCGCGGTATAGTTTGAAGCAGTGTGGGTAATGTCACCCTGAACACTTCATCTTGGCCATTAATTAGACTTCATTTTATTTATTGATTAGGCTTGAACTCCGAGAAAAAAATTTTTGGATGACCTTGATTTTGCATGCTTCATTATTCAAAGTTGCTCCTTCGTCGAAGTGCCATGCAACACCAGCCGATCATTGTTAGTAGTCGTCATACCAGCCGCTTTCTTTCAGTCTAGAGAATAAACGGAGAACAAATTCGCTGACCACTTCCCAAAATCCACTTCTTGAAAAAATACCAGACTTTATTCAGGACTTTGAAAACCACACTAAATAAAGCAAAAATTCACCACTGAGTTTTCTAAGCGCAGTGCGCTATGTATTCCCATCGTTTTGTATTGGCAACTACACGTTTTCATGATTCATTAATGAAGGATTTCAACATCGAATTTTCCGAGTTCTGCTGGTGAATTTAGGCTTCAGTGCTACATTAATATACAACATAAGAAGCAGTGAAGCCGGTTGGCCTATCACAAAATGCAGTCGTGACTGTCTAAGACAATTACGTGCAGCGAGTGATCGCCATTGTGCTCTTTGTATTTCAGCAGAATTCAACCGTTTGTCGAAGACATCGCCTGCTTATCTTATCTTCCTTTCCTGTCTGCATTTGTCTTCATTCCTGTACGGCGACCGTCATCTACTGCAGCCTCCGTAAAGGGTAAGAGCTTTCCATATCGGCCGTGTAGTAGGTAGGACATGTCTTTATTCATTAACGTTGCCGGCTAATAATCCTGTCCCGCTTCATCCTTGATCAAGCTATTTTTGTTCTCAACGTGGAAAGGGGAGGTAAGGATCCATGTCTATTTTGTTGTTATTTTATATCCACGTTGCAGTTGTATCTATTTAAGACACTAAACGAAAAAAGGTCGGTAGAAAACGCGGGAAAATCCTCCTCTACTACGACTCATTCGCCCACAAATATACAACATACGAAATATGAATATGAATGTGAATATATGAATATGAATATGAATATATATATATAATATATATATATATATATATATATATATATATATATATATATATATATATATATATATATATATATATATATATATATATATATATATATATATATACTACGAACGTACATAGCCCAGTGTAGCAGAGGCAAGGTGACGCACAAAGCAGGCTAATTTTCGAGTGTGTCATGTCTTCTGAGCCTTCTCGGTATGTGCACAGGAGTAACGAGAGCGGCAACAATGAATCGCTGAGTCTGGTGGAGAGGGAAATTTTGCACTACATAGTGCGCTTTTCGAAAAGTTTCTTAAGTCGAGTAGGAATGTCTCCTAGTTCAAAGAATGTAGAAAACTCTCTTTCGTCGAAAATCTTTGCCCCCAACTGCAAAATTTTAACCCTGACCCGCGATTTTTCTCATAAACTTAACAACATTTTTGTGAGCTTCCATTCTCTTTCAGACCATCAAAGCAGCCAGTTGTCCTAGGCATAATAATGGTCGGTCGTGGAACGCTGAAAACAAATGGGAGCAACGTTGCCGTTGGCATCCCAGTATCTCACTGGATCTCCTTTTTTATCTGCCAATTTTTTATTCGCTGTTTTGCAGTCATTTCGGCCTTAACTTTGGTACGGTAATGGCGCACACTCGGTTCGACGAAACCATAGAGACGCTATGCGGATGTCACTTACCAGATGTGGCCTGAAGTACGACTGCACTTTGAACCCCCTTCCAGCTCTCCAGAAGTTGCTGGCACCCAGACGTGTGAAACATCAAGCAAGGTCGACACGCATTAAGGAGCAATAAACCTTTTCAACTTTTTCTTGCTGTACGCTGAACATGTATTGGTTAATTCGATCGTTTCGACGAACAACCACGCAATGGAAAAGTCTGAGGGAGTGGTTGAAAGCGAGAAAAAGAGATCGTTGCTTTTTCCCTCCCACGCACATTCATCATACACAAGGCAACGAAGCGTCATTAAACTAGGAATGAGCTGCGATAGCTTCGACCGCGTATATGAGCCACACCAGTGTTTTCCGTGATGCTAAAAGCTTTCATGTTAACTATGAGAAGTCACCATGCTGTATAGAAAAATAGAAGCACAAACTTCAACAGGCATGAGTTCCATTGTACTGTTATATCATGCAAGTTATTTCTTAGGAAAAACGAATTTATTTGACTGTCGAAGGGTCCACCTTGCACTACTGCATCACCACATTTAAAATACTACAATGCTTTGTGGCACCAAATTTCCTGCATCTTTTGTGGAAAATTTTATAAGACACAAAATCCAGAGAGGTGACAAAGGATTTTTCGAGTTCACTATCATTTCCTCTGGAATATAGAGAAAGCAACTTGACCTGTATTGAATTTTCGGTCAACGTATGTGAACCAAGAAGCAAGAGAGTTTTCCTGCGAAGTTATGTCATGTGCACTCTTCATTGCATGAAGCGTCAACGAAGTGTCGAAATTGCAATTTTGATGTAATGTCTGCAGTCACGTCTACATCCTCCGATTGGAATGCCCATTTGGATAAACTCGTTGTGAACCCTAAAGAAAGCGAGCCAGTTGCATCTTAGATATTCCACGTGCAAATCTTTCCGCAATTATAGTACGGTCAGTACGGTCAGAATTTAATGTGAGTACAACCTTTCTGAATAGCCTTCATTTTTCCCGCTAACACTTTAGTTCAAAAATTAGGCAACAGGTCCACAAGAAGGGATAGGGGAAAACATGGCTCAGCTGCATGGCCTCGTGGCAACGGGTCACGCAAGAGAGGGACTCGTGGCCAAGCCGCGAGCGGAGGATGGGATCTGTGGCCCTCATCGCACAAAAAGGGAATCCGTGGCCAACTCGTAAGCATACATTTCTCGGTTTCAGTTTTTTTCTTTTTTTTGGTGCACCGGATTGTTAACTTTTGTGCTTTGCTTCTGAATAAAGGAAAATTTGATGTTTCATATGAACAAGTGAGCTATGAGTGTTTAACATTTTTGTGAGGAACATCTTGATATTTTCTCTTGCGAGGGCGTGCCATGGTCGCTTTACTCGTGAATAAGCGAAAAAATCGTGCCTGTGCCTGTTTCTGCGAAAGAATTCCATCGCTATTTACTCTCGCAGCTTGCAGGCAGATTTTCCATCCCTTTCCTCCTGGTTTCATTTATACCTGTTGTCTCTGCAACCGGTGGCATTGTCGACATCACTCGCGGTCATGTTCAATGTCATCTCCTTGCAGGTTCGATAAAGGCAAACATACCCTTAATTTCATACAGTTTTTCAAACACGAAACTAGACGACTGACCTTTACCCATGGAAACTGTCACTACCGCGGTTAAAACTGCGCCATACAAGAAGTCTCTATTAAATGTGCTATACTCAATAAGTTTGCTATACATCCATTCGCAGGTCGTTCTAATCTCCAGATCTGAGAAGATTCATATTTACATCACTTGCCCCCTCACCCTTGCGCATTCTTCTCCCTACGTTTTATATTTGGCGAAAATTTGATCAGGAAAATCACCATCGTAGCGACTCGTTTCTTCCATTTCATTCCAGAGGACGTGAGAAATGAATAATCTCAGTTCAAGGATCGAAGAAATGAGGCAGGAGGCTGCCGAAAAAACTTGCACAAGAAAACTTTGTAAGCACTGAAAGAGCAAAATGCACGGGGAAAGCAAGGCAGTTACTAATCTATCCACACGTGGCAGAGTCGCTCATTTCTTCTTTTGCATGGCCCAAAGCAACTGGGACACTCGCCCGGGCCACAGGATACCTTATCTTTCATATGAAACATTCCATCGCCATTAGTATAAGAGCATCGCCACAGACAGGAGCCGTGAGCTGTCTCAAATTCTGTAAATGAATTGTGTGACATCTGAGAGGACGTCGCAGTGGGCAGAGTGTCATTCGGAAGTAAGTTTCCATGTCAGCATGAAAATGACTGTACTAAATAGCGAATTTTTCAACGAGAAATTCTCTTCAACAAGCATAATGTGATTCCCTCTGATCTCCGCAGACAATCATAAACTTTCCATCCTCTATACTCAATTGGGAAGCACAGGCGAAATGAGGTTCGCGTATTTCGTAAACAAAGCCAGAAAAATTGAAACAAAACAGCGAAAAAACGTGAATCACTGATCTTTTTTTATACGACTCGGCTCATATTTCTGCAGTTCCTTTTTTTGCAACCTAGGAACAACGGATTCATTTGCAATTCAAGATAGAAAGGAGGCGCCGCTCCTGCCGTGTCCAAATAACATGAATGAAACGACTGAGATTGGTAACGAATGAAAAAAAAAACCCTGAGCCTCTTCAGAAGAAAACATTGCTCGATCTGCAAATGTTCTTTGTCCATAACACGTAATGATTTCCTGTTAAGCGAAAAAAATCGGTTTGTCGTTGTTTTTAGTACAAAACGAGCAGTCATTAAAACGATATCTTAATCAGAAGTATCTTTTTTTTCCTGCCAAAGCGAATTGCAACGTAAGCATAATCGAGCGTTTTTCTGTTTTGTCCTTTTTGTTTATAAAGTGAACCGTTCTGCTTGCACAATATATACGTTTGAACATCGCCATACATGTTTTTGAAAAAGTTTCCTCAGAGAATGAAAACAACGCTATCTTTCGACGAATATTATTTGCAGATTATACAAAATTCCGCATTCTTAGATAACTTCAGCGCTTTTTTGCACTTTTGTTCAGCAAGTTTGCAAGAAATGAGCGTATAAAAAGGCTTCAGTCATTGCACAGACACCGTCCTCGCTGAAACACCCGTCGCTTTTAGTAAGTTCAATTCCTTTTCGAAATTTTACAATGAATGCTTCTCTTGTGTTCCCTTATTCGGAGTCACCAACATCCATCTTTCACGTCGTTATATCTTTCAGTTTATAAACTCCGAGGACATCAAACTATGCAATGTAGTGTCGCTAAATTCATTAATCATTTTCGCAAATCCTCTCAATCTGCCGATGATTACGAACATCAGATAAAACAGTTAGTGGCCTATGTACGATCGGATATTTTGTCTAATTTGGAGCTGTGAAGCGAAGTTTTCTTTTAGGCAGTGCGTCAAGGAGGTTGCAGCAATATGCGCTTTTTATGTTTCAGCCATCTAGAAGAGAGGGCAGTAGGCGCACACAAAGAGCAATTTTCAGTCGGCTTGTCAATGTGAAAGAAAAGCCACTCAAAAAATTCTGTCAGTTTCGAATAAAACTGACTTTCAGGGTTTTTGACACACCTTGGAGTGCTAAATAATGATCCCTGGCGACTATCATTGTTAACTGAAGTTCGCGCTTTAGATCAAAATGCAGTCTAATAATGAAAGCCGAAGTTGATTATCGCCGCTTTGTGATCCGATTCAACTTTCGAATATACGGACAGACGGGTATATAGGCAAACACACAGGCTTGCACACATACCCATATGCAGCCATATACGTCAACAGCAATTGCCTTTGGAAAAGCTACGAAACGAGCAAAATAGTCTCACGGAACGCCTCTACAGCCATAAATGATGCACATGAATTTTCAGCATCGCGGGATTCCGCAATGACGATGCGCAAATTCTTAGCAACGCATTTATCAGATTGCTGTTTGTTTGAAGCAAACGGCAGCAGCTTTTAGCAGATTATCTCAACCTTTCACGCTTGAGTGATAAGGAAAGAATGCTTTAAAAAAATGAGCAGATTTCTGACAGCGCCAGCTGATCAACCAGAAATGATGAGTGAAATAAGCACACGCATTTTGCAGAAATGACGACCGACTACGGAGATCGAGACCGCAATCGCAACTTCAGGGACTCTGATAGAGGTGACCGCGGCGATCGCACCCGCTCATACAGACGCGACGACAGAGGAGATCGAGATCGTGGCACGAACTTTTTCAACGACAACCGCGACCGCAACCGTGACCGAGATTTTTAAAGCGCTCGATGTCGGGAAAATAGTAGCAGTAGCACGACAGCGATAGTCGAATCGAACAACTCGAGTCAATTCATCAAACTTTAATTCAATGTCGACCTTCTTCTAGTAAATTTTCTCTCCTTCTGCTGTTCAAGCACTCCAGCAACTCTGTTTTTGAAGTTAATTTAGCGTGCATGCAAACAATACATATTCATTTTTCTTCCATTCCAATGAAACTCGTGTGATCTAAGGCTTACCATGGCTGCACGAAAAAGTTTCGCCGATCGAATGCTATTATGGCAATTTTGGTTCATGTGATTACAACTATGTCTCACATTATCATGACAACGCAAGTATCTATCAGTATTTCCACATGTAGATGAGCTTTTGCCCAAAAACGCACTTATATGGAAGCGACCTGTCAATCCAACAAAAATTAAGTTTCAAAAAAATCCGTATTGTCCCAAGCATCTAGCAATAATTCCATAGAAGCCATACCGTACATTCCCTTTCCCAACCTTGACCCTACAAAAGCCAGATCGCCTGCAGTTATTACACAAACACACTCATGAGGAAGTACAACCAAAAACATTGCATCGTTGAATACGTGAATGCTTGAAAGCTGAGTTGCATCTTCGCGGCCTAGTCTGTGGAAAGGATCATCATCCATAAAGATTGAATCCAACTACGCGTGATAAAAAATAGTTAGCAAATCGTTACAGGAATGCCTGCGGGTGGCACTATTACATACGACGCTCGGAAATTGCGATTAATATCTCGCAAGCGTGCTGACAGCAGACAAATTCGGCACTACCGATTAGCCAGAAAAGCAAAAAAAGAAAAAAATCAAACAAAATCGGTGCAGTATCGTTTAATACGCCCTCCTAGAGGTTTTACTTGGTAAATGACGAACATCGCGCCTGCATTAAAGTAAAGGCAATGTTTCGATTTATAGAGACCTTCAGCGAAAACTTCATCTGTAGCACTGAAGCTTGCAGAGATTTCTTACGACTCAATAAAATATTTCTCAATTCTTCCTTTGATATCGGCGATTGGTCCGTCATTTCGATGATGGAGAAAACCTGGAATGTTGCTTCCAAACTACTCGGCAAAGCTCGAGCATAATAGCGTGCTCCAGATGCAAATTAATCATCGTACGGCAGGGCCAACTCTTCTACCCGTTGGGCAGGACAAGGAATGTGGCTCAGCCGTCTCACAAGTTTGAAAACTGGAACAAAGTTTCGCAACCCAGCATCAGAATCGCGACTACATTGCCACTAGTAGCCTCGAACGCACTTTGTGCATCGTGGCTATCGAAGGCCACCGGAGGCCGGGGCAACTAAAGTAAGATAGCCAAATTTTCGGCTATATATATATATATATATATATATATATATATATATATATATATATATATATATATATATATATATATATATATATATATATATATATATATATATATATATATATATATATATATATATATATATATATATATGTATATATATATATATCTTCATCTCTGTGCGAAATATCCAAAACAGAAAAGTAAGAACTTTTACTTAAAACTCATTATGTCACATAACTGTAGACGACACAGTTAACGATGGAAAACTAGTTTCAACATGCATTCTTTGAGCATGAAAACGTTGTATAGAGACCATAAAAGCAGAACGAACCGTAAACGCGACAAAGCGATTTTTCAAATACGGCAATTTACAAAATGAAATAAGCAAAGCAAATCGCAGTGGAAGCGTTACAAAACACAAAACAAAACAAATCCATACGCAACAAGTACGGAATTTTTACGCTGAATATGAAACGAAATGAGCTGTAGTGCTGTGCACAGCATGAAGGCGAATGAGACGTTTGCCACCAATCAGAGAGGGAAACAGTCACAACTGTCATACCGCAGTAGCCAGTACATAGTATTCTCCAAGCATACACTTCGTAAAAATTCTCAATGATATCAACTATCCCTCCCCACTCCTCCCCTCTCATTTTGTTCTCCGCTCGTATCTTCCTCACACATACAAAAACACTCTTTATCAACAGAACTCCAATGATCAAGGTTCTAAGAAATTCAGACCTCTAGGCAAAACTCGTCAGCAAAAGCCATTCGATAGCCGACACAATACATACAAATCCAAACCCGATCGCGAAATTAAAAGCGAACGTGCACTAATTCACAACACTGAAACTTGCCAATGTGTTTAAAAGACTAAAAAAAGTGTGCTGATTTAAAACATATAATGTACTTCACGCAAAAAATCAATCAAAATCCTCTAAAAATCACTACGAAAACAAAACGCTAATCACAGAAAATACGCTCATACCAGAAAACAAAGGAGGGTACAAAAGTGGGCTTGTTATATGAACTCATGTAAACCATAAACGAACGATATGAAAAATATCGAAGGAGATGATGCTCTAGAGAAACGCAGGGTACAAGCTGACTGCATAATGCAACCTTTCTGTCTCTACTCTCCTCTTTTATCTCTCCTTGCCATTTTCCGTACTCTCAGTTTAGCATGAGTAAATACTTAGCACGAGCATATCCGACTGAGAAAGAGCTCAGAACCGATCGAAGTTAACTCTCGCAGATTTCGTAAAGTTGCATGAAGAAGAATCAGTGCGCCGTATCAGAAAAAATTCAGCAAATCCCAACAGCAATAAAACTAACTGAGGCATATCGGCTGTTTGCACCTGGAAAACGACAGATGTGCAAGGGCACGAGCGATGCCATGTGAAACTACTTCTCAGAAAACTTCCACTGCTCATCCTCTTTCTTCAAAGAATGCAGGTACCTCTCCTTCTCGTCCAAACCCTGTGCCTCACTTCGAAGAAAATTTCAATATTCCAAAAATCGACGATGAAATGCATTGTTTGAGCAATAAAAGCAAAACTCATCTAACTCAAAACTTTTAATCGACAAAAGGCCAAATGGCACCCCTATGAGGATCTGTAGTTTTTAATCCACTATTGCTGGAATGGCGATTTATGCAGTTTCCTGATAAACACAGTAGGACCCCAAATTTTCGACTGAACTGCAGTCTTTCAAATTATTTCCCCACCTCCCCTTCTCCTCTGTACTTTCCGTTCCATCACCTTTTATTCATGGGAAACTTAAGCATTGAAAGGGAACCATATCCGAATCGATACAATAAACATCACCTGCATACCACCCCCTACTTGCACTTGGCAATGAGTGCCTTGATTTCGGCCATTGATTCGACCACCATTTCGTCCTTCTTTTCAATACGTTCCACCATATCCATGTACTTTTGTGCATTTGCCTTCTCCTTCTTCACTGAATAGCAACGCGCCAAGTACAAAAGATTCTCGGCCCATACGAACGGCACGTTACGATCCGCCTGTTAATTTCATTAAATGTTTCATTGAAGCAATGAGGAATATTTAGTGGTTCTGCCAAATATCGCACTACACTGCAGAAAAATACAGTCCTCATCATTACGTCTGCTCATTCGTCGGAGATCCAGAAGAACAATATACTAGAGGCATAACTTCTTCTTACTTTTGGAATGGGACATGACAGGCTGCTGCTTTTAGAACAATCAGTCAGCATGACCATTGGTGTCCATTCTAACAAGAACAAGGTTGTCGAGTGGAACAAAAACTGCATGTTCCAACTTATTAAACGCTTGTGCTAGGTTTTTTTCTATGACTTCTGTGAGCATTCTGGTAAAATGATGAAAGAGAATGAAACCTCCAGAAAATCTTCGAGCGCCATATCGATAGTTGCCTCAGGAAGCACAGCGAAGAGTGCATTACACACTTTCTTCTCAATCCACGAGAGTGTAGCCACCTCGAATGTGAAGCGCCCTCGTAAGTGAAGAAGGGTGAATTCCTTGGGATCGACTGCAAGTGCCTTATCCAGATATTCCTGAAATAAGTAACATATAATGTCGACTGGACCTCCGGAACCTGGAAGTTTGCGGGGACGCAACGAAAAAAAAAACATCAAATGAGTGTAACGTGCCACTCCAATCTCCCTTTCTGCTCGAAGATCACTTATGCCCAGGGTGAAATTATGGAAAAGCCGTTTGGAGGAAGAGGTCATATGCGCACGAAGTTCATGATAGAATAAGCGACGGAAATACTCCATCGGAAAGTGACTGCTAAGCACTGGGAGGACGAACGGCTAGCGTTGCAAGGATCCAGTATTCCCATCGATACTATTTAAAATTCGGGTTCATTTCTCGAGCGCTATAAAGCTCCACTCCTATACTATTAGCCACATCTTCGCGTAGATTATATTTTATAATGCATACGTTACTTTTTTTCATGCAGGAAATGAACCAATCGGAGAGCGAACACCCCCTTGCATATATACGAAAACATGGAAAAATTGAGCAATTTTCCTCCTGCAAGAAAGAAATTTAGACAAAAAGGTAATATATACGTACGTCCAACTAAAATTCTCTGATTAGATGAGTGTCACCTTGAAAGCTTTCCCTTGTTGAGCTCTTTCCTTGGGGCCCATATAATCGGTGGCAGCTCCCACGAGCACTGCAGTCCATCTCAGGGCTTCGAAGTTACTTTCGTCCAATGAATACGCCGTCTTTGCATAAGTGCGGCCTAAACAGCCATACCTCAGGAAACATGAGCATAGATAAAAACCTTTTATTGTATTTTCCGATAATTGAGAACATTAGGAACCAGCAAGGACGAAGCGTCACGAAATTTAAGCAATCCAAATATACAACCTTGAAACCACTTATAAAATTAGTGATATTAAGCTAGTGTGAAGGCAATGGCCACGGCATAATGGCCCTGGACGGATGCACTTTTCTTCCTGTCCCTGCCTTCGCCTCCCTGCAAGAGCACATGAATTTACTTGCATACATCTGCTGAACAACTATTGTGATTCGTTAATGATTGGAGTTTGCTGCCAAAATATTGGTTGAGAATCGCAGTCGGGTTTTACTGTGAAATCTGTACGAGCAGCAGCTCTAAGCTGTATCGCGGCAAGTGAATATTTAGGGCATCATCACGGCACGCTTTTTGCAGTTCAAATGCCGTCATCATCCACGCCATTTGCTCGAATAAGATACCATTTAGCAGTGTGTTATATTCAAATATTCAGGAGGTTCCTTTACTGAGAACAAAGTTTTCTGTAGTGTAATGCCCATAAAAAAGCTAAATAAAGGAAGACCTTCGTAAATGAGCTGCTTTCTCTTCGGATTCTTCTTCTGCATTGAATTCCCCCATAAGAAGCATGCTTTGGCAATTCTCCATAGCAGCTGCACATTCGTTTTGGCCGATTCGTCTTTATCGAACATCTGCAATCAGTTGGCCAAGTAACCGCATATTATCATACAACAGCAAACAGTTTGGGTTGACCCACAATCCAACCGAAATTAAGAACACCAAAGACGCTAACCTCCTTGATTTTTTCATAGGCCTTCTCTGGCTCGGTGTCAATCAGCTTGTCAAGTTCGGCGAAATCCTGAAAGAAGAAAGGAAATTTTTATTTCCTGCCGACAGTAAGCGACTGATGTGAATATGAAGAAATGAGCTAGAATAGGATGAAGTTATGACACGGCAACGCGTGAGTACAGAAATGTGCTGAAAGGTATATTTGTTTTTTGATGGAATTCAGCAGAAAATTCAGTTGAATTCAGCAGAATTTGAAACAGTTAGCCGAATACTAGCGCAGTAATATTTACCAAGGCAATAGTTATTAGGAAAGTGCTGAAATTAATCGCGCGAGCCCTTGCGGAAGAAAAAACGATGGAAATTTACATCCACATTAATGAGCAAAAATTAACCATTTCTGTGCGAAATAGACACAACGAAAGAATGTCCTGAGTATGATGACGATGTTCTGAGAATCACAAGCGCACTGACGAAGAGCTGCGAATCGCCGAGTACGATGAGAGCTCGTACGCTGCCACCCACCTTTAATAAAACATCTCGATTAAATGAAACCACTCATAAGCACAGATGCCGAATGTAGGTTTCGATGAGTAGGACTCCAGAAAAAATAAAGGAGAAAGTATACAAGTAATCACCAAATGAACAACTACAAAGTGTGAATCCTCTTCAAGACAGGATAATATTTAGCCTGTTATTTCGTGCTATGCATTATGCATAGTACGTGGCACAGACCCTTATACTGTAATGCGCTCGTTATGATCTGCTGCCGCCAAGCTCGGTGGCAACGAGCCACAGCAAATTATAGGACGGTGACAATTTGATGAATGAACGCAGTGGCATAGTGCCCCCTCGGCTTGAAGCAAGTAAGAAGACGTGGTTATGCTGTCTCAGAATCGTCTATTCTGAGAAATTCTCTACAGAGGATTTGTTAGATCATGCGCGATCTATGAAGCTGCTAATGACGATGTTCTAAGCCTATTATCGAAAAAAACTGTAGCAAGAAGATGCAGACAGGGAGATGGAGAAAGAGAGAGGGAGACATAGCGAGAAAGAGAGAGGGAGAGCATGGAACGACCCCAAACGACGCAAAACATTTCGTCGTAAGAATGAGTAACAAATGCACTGCTCGAGAAGGCAGTAAGCAGCGGGGTCAGCGGCACAACATTTCTTATCGCTTGAACAAATGAACGATATTCGCTTATTTGTTCCCATATTTACGGCTTCCGCGAACTGATAAGCGAGGTTGAACAACAGACACAGAATATAAGCAAGCCGCTGTTACAACCGTAAAGTAGCTTCTGCAGTTTATAGTAAATTATTTACGTGCTGTGAAATGGAATGCATGGAGAGTGCTCAACGAGTTAGGGTCCATGAAAAGAAGATTGTATAGAATCTGAAATTTTATGCTAAAAACTGCGACCTAGGAGAATTTGGGTGGACGTAATATCTTCGCATCACCTTTCTTCACGCACCTTTCACTCGCCATCTCTTTCCGTTTATCTGTATCACAGAGCGAAGAACTGAGCCGGTGATCATGGACAATTTGGAAGCAAATAGATGGCACATACAATGAATGTCCGTGTCATGCGCTTTTTGGCGATTCCAGCTGCCACAGTGACCCACTCTGCTATTGCATGTATAAATTTGGTCCAAAAAATCCAGTCGATTATCCGCCTTTGACTGATTCAGAACATGCACGCACATATGTATTGTCACCAACCTCTTATACCTATTAATTATGAGCAATAGAGACGGGTACGAAGTTGAGATGTGATTCGATTTTGCACAATAAACTCCATGGATGTTCACTGCTGAAACTGCTAACAGCGCTTGCATTAATCATCGACTGTGCTCGCTATGCTCATGCCGGGTCATCGTAAATCAACACCTGGCGTTGCAGAAAATGAAAGAAGCCAGTTTCCACATCTACAGGCATATTCGAGAGGATCACACAATGAGAACATTGAATGACCGACAGGTGACGAAATAAGTCACAACCCCTTCCTCCTCTTCCCTGTCTTCGTTGCAATCATTTTCAACCATTCAACTTGATGAACAAAACATTTCTGCAAATAGCGCTGCACATACAGATAAGCAAAACTCAGATGTGACTGAAAAAACGTCTCACTTTTCGATTTGGTTAGGAATGTAATCGTTTATTAACACACTACAGCGCGTTGTTTATAAGCTTCGCGCGTTATACGATCCACAATCTTTCCCAGTGGATCGGCATGAAAAACGGGGCAAAAACAATTTTCTATGAATGAATGATTTGTCTTCGCATGCCTGAATTCTCCATTTCTCTAAACGCAATAGAATAAACGGAAAAAGAAAGGTTTTTAGGACTAGACTTCATACATGGTTAGAGTGCAGGCGAAGAATGTAGCCAAACTTGCGGAGCACATAAATTCTTTAGCTTCTTCAGAAGGGGGACACAATCTAATTTTACAGTGATAAATCTCGAAACTAAGTGAATTAATACATGAAATGCAACGAAGGCGAAAAACATACCTTCTAGAGGGGCGAGAGGTCTAACATTTTTGTTTTACATGCAAACAAAAGCTTGTGGTTATTATACCTAAACAATGAGCGTTTTGAAAGTGATTCAAAGATATTTTCAAGAACAAATCAACATTTCAGTTTCGAAGTTTCCGTTTCCAAATTCTAAGAATTATATACGACAAATGTGTCGTTAAATGCTACTTGGCAGTGCAGTAAAAGCACAAAACACAACATCACGACTCAGCAGTTGTGATGGTAGCACAACTGATAGTTCCGAACGCAAGTAACATTGACTTGGCAAAGGTGGTCCGCGCATAGAACCAACAAAGCGATCGCCCCTCGAATAGTGTTTGCCACCCGAAAGCAGAATCTAATGTGCATCATTTTGCTTCACTAGCAATATGTGGACTGTTGACATACGCAATTCACTACTATATAATGGCTGAATCAATAGTTCAACAGTCTCATCAACGAAAATCCATGACTTGTGCCCATTGCTAAACAATTCCCCTGGGAAATGTACGGCTTAAACGCAGATCACTCTACACGCTCAAGCATATTGATGTTCTACATATAAGTTTGCATGTATAATCTGCTCAAATATACACTGATCTACTAGAATTTGACGGCGACAGCCTCTAAAGCAGAAAAACGAGAAAGAACAGCGCAAAAAGATAGAAGCGTTATTGCTACATTTGCAGATCGAGAGCACAAGTAAAGGACAATAGAGGGCTATAAAAGCAAGCAGGAATGCGCGACAAGTACGCCAGCACGATGTGAGCATGTTATTTCTCTCGACGATCTTAAGTTGCACACCACTAATAAGACATGCATACTAATGGGGATTTTTAGTGGCTCACCTCAACTCACCAACTATGAATCTACGAAAAATACAAACGAGAAGGCGGATGCCTTTGCTATGCTTCATGTTCATGCACAAACTCGATAGCAGGTCTTAGATACCTGAAACAGCAAAAATCTTGAAAGTTGCTCTCATATGGCGGTGCAAAAGAGAGCTAATATTCTTGTTGAAGACTTGTGAAGGCTGTAATGTGGTGCATTGATAATTAGTGAAAGCGGCTGCTCAGGCGAGCGGATTGCAGGACCGCATATCGCATCCACCTCTTTTGCTACGTCTGCTCACTTGTTTCGCTATACGACAAGTCGTTAAATGCACTTCATCCAAGGTAAAACGTAATCCAACCACCGGCAGAACATACACACACCTTTACAGTCATTTAAACGCCCACAGTCCTTTGCGCGTTCAGAGAACTATGGGCGGGCCATAAGAAGTCACCTCAGTGTATATCATTTAAAGAAAATTTTACCTATGCTAACTCACCAAGATGCACACCATATGCACCAAATTTGACCAACACAAGTCGCACTTAGCATAGACAACATGCAGCAAGCCTAACCTTCTCTATGTGATTACACCAAAATCACCTATAGATCACTATCACATGATATTCATCTTCACTTTTGGTGTACACGAGAACATTTAGACCACGTACCGGTATCACTGTATGCGCTGCACTTTGGAACCTTCCCTTCAAGTTGGAACGACCGGATAAAGAGATAGACAGACACGCACAGATACAGACCCGCAAAACCTCGCTGTCATAATGAGCGCCTGGCTATAAACTGAGAAAGTTTATAGGAAAGGGTCATCAATGACTAGCAACTACTGATTCTATTTGTTACAGTTGGTTGTGTGCCACGGAAGAATTGGAGCATTGAATGGGCTTTCTAGTTATTTCCCATATTATTTAAGCATCAATAACCTCAGAAAGAAATCGTGAACGGCTTGATAACAACGTTTAGTGTTCATCTGTGCAGATTAATGACGGTCGTTTATATGTGAAATTAACGTTCACGTTAGCTGAGAATTTCTTCTGACTCATCGCCGATTTCGCTTCTCCTTCATTGATAGTGACGCTCGTTTTCGCATTTGTCATCGACGCTGATAGGGACCCCCAGTGTGCACATTCACATTCGCAACCGTTTAAAAGAAAATCAGTCAGCTATGGCGTTTTTTAAAAACAAAGCCGCTTTTCTTCGTAGCTCTTAAATCACTGGCATTGTGGTGGCGAAATGCTGGTTTCGTCAGTTGGATTCTGCGACTCAATAGACGATTCGAAAGCTGCATCAAGGAACTTCACCTTTCAGACACGGTGCATTTAAAGCGGCCATCACTTTATCCACAGCAGTGGTGATGACTGTGATGGCTTCGGACCCGACGAGCGCTGGTATTTGATATCATAGCCTGGCTGCCACGAATTGGAGAAGAGTTCGGAACGAAATTTTAAGAAAGCTATGCAGACGCATCCTCAACAAATCGCACGTTGCCCTACTCTCTCGGCCATTGCCGCTTGTTTCCATCAGTATTGTCACGTTTTGCTATGTTCAAACAGTTCAAAAAGGCCTCGAAATTCGCGGAGTCCAAGGCTCGAGGCGTACGAAAATTTCCAGGACTGTGCAGGATTTCCAGGCTTCCTGCACTAAAGAAGGCTCACGATGCTCCTGAATGCCGGAATGCCGCGAAAAGTTTCGATGAGGACATGAAAGTCATTAGAAGGACCCGAATCACCGAGCGGAATTTCCATCAACTGCATCAAGAGGATGTTACTGTTAAGTGCGTAACATAATTTCAAACCTGCGACATTTATGCTCAACGGGAAAATTTTCAGTGAGGATTTCTGTTTTGGGACGGAAGAATGCGGCGGGCGCATACGACCGAGGGTGGCTGCAAGTTTTTCATCCTCTACACTCAATCACTATAATACCGGTGAATTAGGTTCGCGAATTATGTTAGAGAAATCAGAACAGTTAGAGCAAAAACAGCGAAAGCCGTGCATTGTCGACCACTTATGTTATATGATGTCGGCTTAAATTTCTGCATCTCCTTTTTTTGAGGCTGTGAAGCGAACACTTTATTTAAAGTTCGAATTGAAAAGAAGATAACATTCCTATCATGTCCAACTAACACCAAGCAAGCGACTCAGGTTGGGAAATAATTGGACAAACAACAGCGACTCTCCAGAAGAAAACCTTGATTTGCACAGGTCCACTGACATATCGTACAATGATTCTTTTCTCAGTTGGTAAAATTAGTTTGTCGTTGACTCTAGCTCAAAATGGCAAAGTATAACCACATCTCGATCAATTTTTCTTTAAAGAAATTGCATCAGACAGATATAAGCGCAATAAAGTATTTTTTTGCTTTGCTTCTTATTTATTAAGAGAATCTTTATGTTTGTGTAAAATCTGCTTATAAAGACTATCATATGTGCCTTCAAAAACCTCTTGGTAGCACGGAAACAACGATACAATTCACATGTTATGCAAAAATTGTGCACTGTCAGGTACTTTCAACTTTTGAGCAGCTATTTTTACAACAAGTGAGAGTATAAAAGATGGTCGCATAGGTCGCAAGTAGCATTTTCGAATTTTATGCTGAAACCTCCTCCCATGCATTCTGTTATTCAAAATCAATATGACTTTATTCAATGCCCATGTTCACATCATCATATCTTTCTTCTTGATAATGCTCGGTGAAAATAAATTATGAAGCACAGTGCTACTTGTTTATATTTATATTTACTTGAATCGAGAAAGCATTCATTACGAATAAATGTCTCTTCATATCACTACCACTTCCGTTTAGCTGATGTTGTGAGGTAGCGTGAAGGTGAGGGCTTAGGCTCGTCTCCTGCCCATCGGATACTGACGGGTCGATTCATCGTTGTTCCATGCGACTTGCTCCGCCGCCCGCGTCCCGATGAGACCACTGGTCGGAATGACTCGGTAGGACAAAGCTGAAGAGTTTGCTTGGAACCCTCTCAAAACCGACCGCGCACTATGCAAAACAGTGCTACTATGCGCAATAAAGATTTTTGCATCTTGTGTCCGACTTGTCGACGATTGTGAAGATTAGACGCCACGGCTAATTTGCCTCGTGGACCGGAGACATTATCACAGCAGAAACTACTTATGCTCTTTTTTTCGCCTTTGACCAATGAAATGACTGAAGTTTCCGTTTGGCCAAGTGAGAAAGTGTGTCGATAAGGGTGGAACAATATCTACTTTCTATATTTGACTGAATCAGACTGAACGACTGTTAAACTCGTGTGTACTCGGTGAACCGTTGAACAAAATGTACCTTCAGGCATCATGATACACTCAGAAGTGCTGATGGGTTGTGCATGTGGGCAATCTTTATGGAGCCACAAGCGGAGTTCAAAATGTGCTTCGGAGAATCTGCATGCTAGATTTGATCATCGCTACTTTTTTGACTGGTTGTGCACAAAGACGAACACATAGGCAGGTAAATATCCACACATATCCTTAAGCACCCACATGAAAGGCTACAACAAAAGTCTGCAAGATGAGGTAAATTAGGCTCCCTAAATGCTCTGCAGCAATAATGATGTATTATTTTTTCAAAAACATCGAATTCTGCACTAACAATGCGCAGATTGTTGCGGATATGTCGTTCAGAATGCTGCCAGTTCGTCGCAAGGGGCAGGAACTTCCAGCAGCTCGGCTCGCCTTTATGAGCAGATGATATTGACAGGGTTACAGTCGCCACCAATTTCTGATAGCCTCAGCTGTCCCATTCGGACGTCATCCTCTCCCCACCAGTGAGAAGTGGTGATTGAAATAAGTACGCGTCTCTTGCAGAAATGGTGATGGTATCTGGATGTCAAAACTGCAACTACAACTTCGGAGACTCCGATAGAGGTGGCCACGGCGATCGGAACCGCACATATAGACGTGGTGACAGAGGAGATCGGGATCGTGGCATGAACTTTTTTGACAACAATCGCGACCGCAACAATCGTCAGAATTTTTAGGCGTTATGGCAGTGACATTCAGCTCCGTTCAATTCACTAGCCTTCAGTCTAAATGTCGTTCTTCATTTCAGTAAACTTTCTCCCTTCAGCTTTATTCTTCAGGCGTTCCTCTAACCAGAAGCACATTTTATGCAGGATAGCACATTGGGAATTGCAACGATCATCAACATGTGTACTGGGTTGTTCGCGTTAATCGCATGCGGAAAATTTTCATCTTCCAGAGAGATTGCACACGGCAAACTGACTCATTGCAGAGTTCAGCAAATATACTCATGAGGAAGCACAAAGAAAAAAGACTGCATCGCTGAATACGCTCAAATAAAAGCCCTACTTTCCTTCAGTCCTGGCAAACCCGACATTTCAAGTTCAGTGCAAAGGCATAGACGTCAACCAACTTCTTCCAGTCCAGTTTTTTCGCCTATCCCTCCCGATGCAAAAAAATATTTTTCGTCAGCTCTTTCCCCGTGGCCTCATCTATGAAAGCACGCAAGTGCTTCAACATATAGTAATTATTTCATATAAAATTGAGCTAGAATCCTCTGAGAAGCACGAAGATAATGAGACAACAAAACGTTCATGGTAGAAAATAAACTCATGGCAGAAAACAAAGGAGGATAAAGGAGCAGGCTTGTTATACGAAATGTAAGCACATAAAACCCATATAGAATAAATCAAAAATAAGAGCTGTCGGAGCATACAGTTGTTTAAAGGAACTCAGGGAACAAACTAATTGCATACCAGTGCTTTTCTACTCCATTCCACCCCTTCCCTCCTCTTCTCATCATCCTCCTCTTTCTGAACAGCGCGTGACAAATTGCTTAGACTGAACCTATCCTCATGAGAAGAAGCGTACGCATCTAACAATAAATAACTACCTTTATCGTTCAGTAATTTTTAAAAAAGCATGTAATTGACCGAAATCAGGTCTTTCATGCTTCGTAAAGTTACGCCAATAAAAACAGACGTTGGCTTTCTGCACAAAATTCACGCAGGTTTTAATGACGATGAAATTCATTCAGGCCAACACCAGGAAAGCGGTGAACATGTAAGGATACGAGGGATCGAATACTTCAGTTTCTCTGATGATTACTGCCTCAATCACCAGGATATAGTTTACTTTATTTCTTGAATCTCCATTGAGGCTTCTCCGGGTCCATTTTTGCTCGCCCTTTTTTAAAAAATAAGTGTTGATAATTTTCATTTTGGTATTTTTCCAAAAGTCAACCGAGTATTTTCCACATAAACTGTTCATTCCTAATCCAAAGTTTCATACAGACTGCTTCCCTGTGCCTTAAATTACAGCGCCGAGAACGCCCATTACAACGGTTAAAGGGCGTTATTCATTTACTACGCCAGTCAGATCGGATGATGTATTATGGATTATGACGAATATCGGAAGACAAAGCTAAGAGAGACTGCACAGGAGGGAAAAAGTATCAAAAGAATCGAAAGGGAGTTACAGCTGAAAAGAAAATTGCCTATCGCACTGAAAGATGCCGACGGAAGACGTACCACACATAGAAAAAAATGAAAGGAATCTGTGAAGAATTCGACAATGAAATGTGCGAAATTATCGAATGTGTACGAAATCTAGGGTGAAGATAAACGAAATTAAACCGCATGTCGAAAAAAAAAGAAATTCCAGTTGTAACATGGGACGAGGTAGAAGTTACCATCAAGAAGATGAAGCCCAACATATGCCCCGGAATTGACAGGATAACAGCAGAATACTTAAAAGGCTATTTGCTTCAAAAGGCAATAGCAGAAAGATTTACGTTCTATTTTAAAAAAAAAAGGTGCGATTACGAAAGACTGTCAACTTCGAAAATTGTGCTGTTGAAGAAAAAAGGCGATTCAGAAGATCTCGGTAACTATCGTCCGATAACACTCCTGTCTCAGCTAAATAAGTTGTTCACAAGACTGTTGTTGCAGCGAATATCCCATCAACTGGAACTCAGCAGAGAACAAGCGGGATTCAAAGCTGGATACTCCACTCAAGATCATATTCACGTCTCAGTCAGTTGTTGGAGAAGAGCAAAGAATATCAGCGGCCGGTATGTTTAGCTTTCGTCGACTATCGCAAAGCGTTTGATTCTGTGGAAACCACCGCTATAATCAACGCGTTACACGAAGCTGATGTAAACCCTGCTTACGTCGACATCGTAAAACTCATTGGTGAAGAAAGCACGAGTGACATAAAGCTTTTATCCGAACGTGTCATATACAAATAAATAAAGGAGTCCGACAAGGAGATACGACCTCCCCGACGCTCTTTGCAGCAACCTAGAATCTGTTTTTCAAAAAATGATTCACCAGGGCGGAATTATGATTGATGGTGAAAAGCTCACTCACCTACTCTATGTGGACGACTGCGTACTTTTGCAAATAACCCTACGGAACTGCACCAAGACCTTCAACAACTAAAAGACCTCTCAAAAGAAGTCGGGTTGAGGTGAATTTAACGAAGACAAAGTGGATGAGAAATGAATACTGCATCCCGGGGATCATTGCACAAATGAAACAGAGATTGAAGAAGTTAAAGATTCCATATATCTAGGAAGAAGATTTCAATCAAACGATCTCGCTAATGGCGAATGGATAAGAAGACGCAGAGCAGGGTTGGTCGCCTTCAATAATAACCGCACCGTACTTACCGATCAGGTCCGCCAATGAACATCAGCGCATCCATTTTTAATTCTACTGTATTGCCGGCAATGTTGTATGCCTGTGAAACATGGGCTAGAACAAAGAACGATGAAAAGAAGTTTGCTGTAACGGAAAGAGCTATGGAAAGAAGAATCTGCGGAGTTGCCGCAGGAGACAAGGTTAGTATCGAGGAACTGAGACAAAGAACGGGCGTGTGTGATGTGGTAGACGAAATGTATGCAGCAAAAAGAAGATTGGCTGGACATGTTGCTCGATTGCAAGACAACAGTTTGGACATTGCGGTTAACAAACTGGCTCCCGAGAAACCTTTGTGTTGAAACGACCTCAAAGAAGACCACGTACAACATGGGACGAGCCAATGGTGAAACTATTCGGGCAACGATGGAAGCAGAAAGCACAAGACAGGATATTTTCGCGTTCGGTGGACTTGCGCTCAGAGACGCGGCTGCAGCGACGACAAGTCGAAAAGGAAAGGAAAGGAAAAGTCAGATCATTTCAAAGATCTTACATATTCTTCATCTGTTTTGCGTCGTGTGGGGCATATATTTGTGTCAGTATCATGCTTGTTTTCCTACCGATCATAATTTTGATTTGAGTCATCCTAGGAGAGCGAGAAGAAAATGACGTTATCTTAGCCTTCCATCTTTTCGAAATATAAAATCCGACTTCACTCCCTGATGTGTGATTCTCTTCGTGGTAATATAAGCAATAACCGTTTGGCTGATCGACGGCCTCCTTACTCCGCCTCCTTAATTGTGCTCGGCCGATTACATCAGCTTTGATTTTTGACGTCTTCTTTCTAATCCCTCTAATTCTCCTTTCTTCTAATTCGATAGCAGAGCTGTCCCATTATCCGTACATAAGTTAAACATGGTCGCATGAAGGGCTTAGGCTTGTTTCCCGAACGTCGGACACCGACGAGTCGATTCACCGTTGTTTCTCTTACTCGGTCGGACGGAGCCAAGGAGTTTGGTTCGAGTCTACTTGCAACCGACTATGCTTGCAACTCACAACTAGTGCTGAACGATTAATTTTGCGCGTGCTTTATTTGTGGGAGGCTCCTTTTTGCAGGCGTAACGGGCGGAGGGAGAAAGCTTTCTAAAATGAGAACATTTGCTGCCAATTTGCTGCTGTATGTTTGGCATAATCACCGTTTTTTGTTTTCGCTTCGTTGTTCTCACAATTACGCGGTACTTTTACATTCATCCGTTGGTAGCCAAAACCTCATTCCGACGTGGCCGAATTGGTCTTATGTTATGGTGACAGTCTATGACATGCAAATGACAACTATGCCTGCCCTAAGGAAACGAAAATTAATATGATAGCATTTCATGGATGATACATTTTCGCGCCATCCTGACAACTCTGTAAAACACGAAGCGTTATGTTGAAACGAAGAGGAGTGCAACAGGAATTGCTCCTACGTGCCCTAAAAGGACGACCTAACCCACAACTTGATAATTCTTTCAAGCGCCAATATTGTGCACACGAATAAAACCTGCATTTCTTGGTGGAGTGTTCGGACAATGCAGCTCAAAGGGAGAAAATTTACTGAAATAAAAGTCGACACTCGAATTAAATGTTACTGAATTGAATGGATCATTTCGCTTCAAGTGTCACTGTCATACTATTATTATTTTCCCAGTATGGAGCGCTTTAAAAATTTCGGTCACGGTAGCGGTCGCGGTTGTCGTTGAAAAAGTTCACGCCACGATCTCGATCTCCTCTGTCACCATGTCTATATGTGCGGTTCCGATCGCCGCGGCCACCTCTATCAGAGTCCCTGAAGTTGCGACTGCAGTCTCGATCTCCATATACCATCACCATTTCTGCAAGAGACGCGTACTTATTTCAATCACCACTTCTCACTGCTGGGGAGAGGATGACGTCCGAATGGGACAGCTGAGGCTGTGAGAAATTGGCGGCGATAATCCCGTCAATATCATCTGCTCATAAAAAGCGAGCCGGGCCGCTAAATGTTCCTGCCCTTTGCAACAAATAAACAGCATTTGAAAGGGACATCGAAGCGAATCTCTGTGTTATTATTATAGAGTTCGATGGTTCTGAAACAAACCGAGTAGATCGTTTGTTGCTGCAGACCTTTCACAGACTTTTCCAAAAGCCTTTTATCTGCACTCGTGTGGGCGTACAAGGATATGTGTACAGGTTTATATCCTGTCCGCATGTTTGTCTTCTGTTCTATTCAACTTTCGATTTACAAAAGACTGACTTTCATCGACGGAATCGTCGAGATTGCCTACAAGTACAATCTTTAGCACTTAAAATGTGTCAATAATCCGGAAAGTCAACTTCTCCAGCAGTTGACGGACTATCTATGAAAGCAAATTTTTTCTATGAGGTTTTTTGAATAAATAGATGATTTCATAGGAAAGCCCATCAAAAATTGCTTTTGTGTATGGAAGCAACCGTTCATTCTGATTGGCTAAAAAGCAAAAAGCACATATTGTTCCACCTTTATCGACGCACTTTCTCACTTGGCCAAACGGAAAATTCAGTCATTTCATTGGTGAAAAGCGAAGAAAAGGAGCACAAGTAGTTTCTGCTGTGATAATGTCTCCGGTCCACGAGGCAAATTAGCCGTGGTGTCTAATCTTCATAATCGTCGACAAGTCGGACACAAAGCGCAGAAATCTTTATTGCGCATAGTAGCACTTTGCTTCATAATTTATTTTCATGAGCATTACCAAGGAGAAAGATGTGCTGATGTGACACATGGGCATTGAATAAAGTCATATTGATTTTGAATAAGAGAATGGCGAATGGTTAGGAGTAGCTTTCAGCGTAGAACTTGGAGAGTGCTACTTTTATACTCGTGAAAGTGAACTGGACTTACCGTTAGCGAAGGATGTCCCAGCCAAAGGAATGATGCCTAAGCGATGCACACAGCCCTTTTATACTCTTACTTGTTGTAAAAATAGCTGCACAAAAGTTGAAATTACCTGACAGTGCAGAATTTTTGCATAACCTGTGAATTATATCACCCAAAAGATAACGTTGTTTCCATGCTATCAGGGAGTTTTTTTTTTGAAGGCACTATGACAGTCTTCATCAGCACACTTTGCAAAAACATAACGGAGCACTTCATAAACAAGAAGCAAAGCAGAAAAATACTCGATTTTGCTTACGATGCAATTCACTTTTGCCGGAAAAAGACAATAAACGTGATCGAGATGTGGTTTTGTGCTATCTACTGTTGACTGACAAAAACCGATAAATTCCTGCAGATCCCTTCCGCCTGCCTTCGACTGACTATGTTCAAAACAATTTCTACTACGTTCAAACAATTTCTTCAAATATTACGGTGGAAGGCACAATGCACGTTGCGCCAAATATGACAGTCAGAGATGCAGTGCACACCATGACAGCAAGTAAGGCTGCATGAGTGTAAGAATACCGGAAAAAACTGGAATCCTGAATCACATACTTCATACCCTTACATTTCTATATTTCTTATGTTTTTTGCACCTACGAATGTAAGGAATTCACTTGAGCTTCGAGCGGAAAGAAGGCAGCATTTTTACTATGCCCAGCTAGCAAGAAGCAAAGGACTGGTAATGGCGAAGAATGAAAAAAAAAACAACCCAGAGTTTTCAGAAAAAAAGCATTGCTCAATTTGCAAAAGTTCTTTGAACGCGGCACATAACGATTTCTTGTCAATCGATAAAATCGGTTTGTCGTTGTCTTCACTTGAAAGTAGATAGCACAAAACCACATCTCGATCACGTTTATTGTCTTTTTCCGGCAAAAGTGAATTGCATCGTAAGCAAAATCGAGTATTTTTCTGCTTTGCTTCTTGTTTATGAAGTGCTCCGTTATGTTTTTGCAAAGTGTGCTGATGAAGACTGTCATAGTGCCTTCAAAAAAAAAACTCCCTGATAGCATGGAAACAACGTTATCTTTTGGGTGATATAATTCACAGGTTATGCAAAAATTCTGCACTGTCAGGTAATTTCAACTTTTGTGCAGCTATTTTTACAACAAGTAAGAGTATAAAAGGGCTGTGTGCATCGCTTAGGCATCATTCCTTTGGCTGGGACATCCTTCGCTAACGGTAAGTCCAGTTCACTTTCACGAGTATAAAAGTAGCACTCTCCAAGTTCTACGCTGAAAGCTACTCCTAACCATTCGCCATTCTCTTATTCAAAATCAATATGACTTTATTCAATGCCCATGTGTCACATCAGCACATCTTTCTCCTTGGTAATGCTCATGAAAATAAATTATGAAGCAAAGTGCTACTATGCGCAATAAAGATTTCTGCGCTTTGTGTCCGACTTGTCGACGATTATGAAGATTAGACACCACGGCTAATTTGCCTCGTGGACCGGAGACATTATCACAGCAGAAACTACTTGTGCTCCTTTTCTTCGCTTTTCACCAATGAAATGACTGAATTTTCCGTTTGGCCAAGTGAGAAAGTGCGTCGATAAAGGTGGAACAATATGTGCTTTTTGCTTTTTAGCCAATCAGAATGAACGGTTGCTTCCATACACAAAAGCAATTTTTGATGGGCTTTCCTATGAAATCATCTATTTATTCAAAAAACCTCATAGAAAAAATTTGCTTTCATAGATAGTCCGTCAACTGCTGGAGAAGTTGACTTTCCGGATTATTGACACATTTTAAGTGCTAAAGATTGTACTTGTAGGCAATCTCGACGATTCCGTCGATGAAAGTCAGTCTTTTGTAAATCGAAAGTTGAATAGAACAGAAGACAAACATGCGGACAGGATATAAACCTGTACACATATCCTTGTACGCCCACACGAGTGCAGATAAAAGGCTTTTGGAAAAGTCTGTGAAAGGTCTGCAGCAACAAACGATCTACTCGGTTTGTTTCAGAACCATCGAACTCTATAATAATAACACAGAGATTCGCTTCGATGTCCCTTTCAAATGCTGTTTATTTGTTGCAAAGGGCAGGAACATTTAGCGGCCCGGCTCGCTTTTTATGAGCAGATGATATTGACGGGATTATCGCCGCCAATTTCTCACAGCCTCAGCTGTCCCATTCGGACGTCATCCTCTCCCCAGCAGTGAGAAGTGGTGATTGAAATAAGTACGCGTCTCTTGCAGAAATGGTGATGGTATATGGAGATCGAGACTGCAGTCGCAACTTCAGGGACTCTGATAGAGGTGGCCGCGGCGATCGGAACCGCACATATAGACATGGTGACAGAGGAGATCGAGATCGTGGCGTGAACTTTTTCAACGACAACCGCGACCGCTACCGTGACCGAAATTTTTAAAGCGCTCCATACTGGGAAAATAATAATAGTATGACAGTGACACTTGAAGCGAAATGATCCATTCAATTCAGTAACATTTAATTCGAGTGTCGACTTTTATTTCAGTAAATTTTCTCCCTTTGAGCTGCATTGTCCGAACACTCCACCAAGAAATGCAGGTTTTATTCGTGGACACCGTATTGGCAGCTGAAACGATCACTCCGGGTGCGTCCAAGCAATGTCACTCCCTCTCGTTTTAATAAAACCCATGGTCATCTCAAACAGTTTTAATGACTGCATAAAACTAGGGCGTACACTGGATACTTCGTATTACTTTCCTTCCCCTTGATGGCAACCATAGTCATCAGTTCAGCAGTACTGGCTGTAACGATAACGGAAGCACCAACACGTTCATGTGTAGTGTAGGTTAATGAGAACAACGAAATGTGAAAAAAAGCGCATTTTGTGCGAAACACCCACTAGTCAGTTGGTGGCAAATGCTGCCATTTTCGATGAACATCCCAACCCTCCTGATCTCTTAGGCCTCCAAAACGTCACATCCTCTACAGCGATTGCACACTCGTTTCAGACGGCACCAAACACAAACGAATGAATGCAGTCAGAAAATATTGCAACCCAAATACGCCCAAAAAGGCCATCCATCCCTCCCCTGTCAGCCTCGCAAACGTGACATTTTAAAATGGATGTCGTTGTTTCTTCTTTAACCATCCTTAACGACTTCTCCACTCCACAGTCACGACGATCACCGGTCGCGATTGCAGAGTGGGGAGTAAATCGAAGGACCAGAGGACAGTAGAGAGAAACAAACAGTCATTTTCGACAAGAAAGTAAACTGATCATTTGACGAATCGGCGTTGACTGCGGCGGTCGCCCAGAAGGGAATTGAAAAGAAGACCGTTTTGCTTCTTTGCAAGGAAGGGAACGTCTAGAGTCCAGATAAGCCGGAAGTATGGAGAATGACTTGGCATTCCTTGACCCGGGGTCAAGAATCATTTATAACAGAACAGCTTTGCGATCAGCTGAAGCTGAACGCTGAGAGAAGAAGCCGAACATCCATAGCTGGATTCGGCTCTCAGCAGCCGAAGTATTATGACACAAAGCAAGCAAGCATTCTGCTAGAACTGAAAAACGAAAATAAAAAACAAATCAGAGCCGGTACAGTGCCCTTTTGACAAAACAGCTTCAGAGAGTAAATGTTGGATCCAATGAAACTATCCTCCCAGACATAAAAGAGAAACATTCGGCTGTGTCTTCCGGAAAAATGGGAACAACCGCAGCTAATAGCTGGCACAGACTATTTCGTCACCTGATCGAGGATTCACAGAAAATGCCGTTCTGGTTCCGCTTGTTCAAATCGAAAGTCGGAGATATGCTCTCAGCAAGTGGCTATGCAAAACTGAATACACAAAGAGCCTTTTCAAAGGCAGGTACGGCGTTGGTGGCGACATCCACCGCAGTTAGCAGTAAAGCAGATACTGGCCAGTTCTGGAAATTGGAAACGCTTAGGATTGACGACCCGATGAAACCAAAAGAGGATGTCACAGCAACTGAGCAGTTCAAAGCAACAATAACTAAATCGGGAAACGGTCAATATGTCGTGGACGGCCGTGGAAACCCGCCGCGCCTAAAATTCCTTATAACTTTGGCCTATGCATTGGGATTAAGGTTCACGTTGAAACGCCTAAAGGGAGATGAGGAGCTGTTCAAAAGATATGATGATACCTTAAAACAACAGCTGCAACCAGCCATAATTGAAAAGGCACCTAAAGTCCCAGGTGGACTTCCTATCTCTTGCATACCACATCAGAAAGTCCTAGCCCCCCAAAAATCGACCACAAAATTGCGGCTGGCTTTGATGCGAGTGCCAAAGACGAGAGAGATAACTCCCTGAACAGTCAATTGCCCAGAGGCCCGATGATGTTAAACGGTTTAGCAGCTATCCTTTTACGGTTCTGAACTTCTAAATACGCCGTTCTGGCTGATAGAAAAAGCCTTTCTGCAAATGCAACTGAATGCAAAGGATCGTTATACGATCCGGTTTTTGTGGGTAAAAGAGAAGGGTCCGACTGAAGAAAATAACATCGAAGTGTATCATTTTGGCGGAGCACCATTCGGAATGATTTCTAGTCCGTTCTTGCTTGGTGCAACTTTGACGAAACATTTGACACAAATTGGATCCACTATAGCTCAAGAAATCATTGTTGCAAGCAAGCAGAAGACGTAGATAATGTCATGTTGCAAGCAGAAGACTCAGAGACAGCGATACACTATGTCGGGAAGAAATACAATTTTCATGGATGCCGGAATGAACTTGAGATCATTCATGTCATCTAACGAAGAAGTGAATGATGTTATTCATCTCGAAAGTCGAGAAGAAGCAAAACAGACTAAGGCGTTTGGAATAACGTGGTCATTGAAGGAGGATAAAATAGTACTACTAGGTGTAAACGCTAAAAATGGTGCAGTCAAAAACAAGCAACAAATATTCACTTTTGTAGCCTCTCACTTTTTTGATCCTCTCGGATTAATGGCTCCAGTGTTCGTCCCAGTAAAAGTATTCCTTCAGCAATTATGGAAGAAGAAATACAAATGTGATGACTCATTGGAAGCAGAAGAAAAGTTACTATGGGAAACATTACAGAAAAGGAAGGATACGATAAAAGATATTCCTCGACGGATATTCTTCTATAGTAGAAAGGAAAGACAACTCGATGTTTTTATCGATGCATCGATGCAGGCTTATGCTGCAGTGGCATAAAGTATGAAATCGTAAATGGAGCAGTATTAACGAATTTAGTTATGGCGAAAACACGTCTGTGCACCATGAAGGGAGCTTTTGTTCTAAGATTGGAACTGTTAGCAGCCTTCATTGGAGTGCGACTATCGGAGTTTGTAAAGAGACAACTTTCATTGGAGGGATTAGAGAGCCATTACTGGAGCGAGAGCAAATATGTGCTGCACTGGATCGTTCAGATAAAGAGTTTAGTAAGACGTTCATCGAAAACCGTTTAAAGCAAGTGCGTATCGAAACCTGGTGATATTGCCACGAGGGGTGTCGCCCCTGATAAGTGCAAGGAAAATTTCTTATCATGGCATGGGCCACTATGGCTCAGACATTCCGCAGAGAATTGGCCGAAATGGGAGCTTTCGAATCCGCAACAGTGTATAATCAAAGAAGACATCTTTCAAAAGAGCACAATGAAGACAGACCTTGGAAAACAACCTGCAGCAAAAGTAAAACCAGGTAATGGAAATCAGCGGATGATACCAAGAAATCAGTTGTACCCACTTGAAATAGACAGCGACGAAGTACAAATATAATAATGATATTTTTGCTGCGGTCGGAACGTCGTGAAGACACGCGAGTAAGTTATCCAGCTGCTAGAGATATGAAATTGAAAGGCGCCTCAATCCAACAACTCATGAAACTGTCAAATTTGACTTTTTTTCGTATCGACTATATCGTTTCAGAAAAATAGCGTTGCGGCTCGTGTGGAGGCACAACGATCGTACGCCTTGTCAGGATTATTTCATCTTTGTTATTTTATTGTTGAATTTTTTTCTCAACTTTCATTGTTGGTTTTCAATAGTATTGACGCTTGGGATCTCTTTATTATATATTTGCATCTCGTTTGTTAATGCACCAACAGAAAGCCACCTCAGCTATCTCGGGTCATGTCTTAAGATGTTCTTCTCTTGTCTTTTAGTTTCGCCACATTTTATGTCGTTTGAGAATACATTAAGGGTTTGATTACCCAAGTTTGAGGTGTCAAGCGACCGTAGAACTGAGAAGTGTCCCATGAAACTTGTGAACAAACTTTGGACGAACCAACGAGGAGGTTGGCACACATTGGTTGAGAAAAGGGGGAGCGCAAGCGGACGAGTCCTTTGCGAGTCACGCCAGTGTGCTTTTAAGCACAATCATATATCACCCACTGGTGAAGATTTCGAGCAGTTTCGAATCCAGCAGAGAATGAAAAGCACAAAGGAAGAATTATCGGCAGCACAGAAAAACAATCTGCAGTAAACATCGATAAACCATACATGTTAGGCAGTGGCGGTCTGATATTCTTCAGATAACCTGGTGGTCTGCACAAGCGCAATCGTTCGACACCTCGTTTCTCGTGAAAATACTTGTATTCGCCTCCGTTATTTCAAACCTTGCTATAATTGAGACAGGTGCCGCATTTGTATGGCAGCTATATTGCGCCATTGTGTGTGTGTGTGTGTGTGTGTGTGTGTGTATTATTCACGTGGCACAACCTGCCCCCGAATTCTTCTCGTTTCTTGCAATTGCCATTGTTATATTTACTGCTTTTATATTGTTGGCACTGTGACAGGCCTCCATTGCCTGTAAGTTTTACTCCACGTGCATCCTACTCTTAACTTTGTTACTCCTTTTTCTAATAAACCAGCTCTTTTCTTGTTTTCTTTTCTGTCGTCTACATACGACCAGCAGTATCGTTTTTTCACGACAGAAAATTCCGAGGAACATGTACCGGTGCTAACGTCGAGTACACGGCACTCTAAGGTCGAAATTAACTTCAGAGAACACGTTGAGAGGGCGGCATGTGAACCGCGCGCAACGTGCGGAGTGGACGCCTTCGACCGAGTCACAGATTTATCGTAAGAAAAAAAACCCGAGAGGAATATCATTCCAAATGTCCACCTGGCAATGTGAAGACGAGCATAGCGGGAGCAGCAAACTGATACGTATCGTGATTGACAGAACTCTGATGAACGCTGTGTTTTTGCATCTCTTGGATGCAGCAATGAACCTCGCAGAAATTTCTTGCGACTGGATAAAGCATCTGTTACTACTGCAATCGCAATCCCTTCAGGCTCTAAAGTCCCGGACGAAATCGAGCTGATCGCAAGTCCGAACTTTCCAGCGGACGCAATTAAAATTTTGTTCAGAGTTTGGAGCGCTCAGCTGGCGAAGCGTGAAGTGGCGGCTGATCATTCGACTACGAGCGTCTTTTGAGCAAAAAATACAGCAATTAGTGTTCACCAAGCAAAAGCCATATGAATACCTCCAACGCGTTGTGCCGTCACTCTGTAGAAAAGTGAATAATAAAAACTTTTCACTCAAAACTCACAGTGTTATAAACGTACAGATAATGGAGTTAACGATGGCAAACAAGCCTTAACATGTGATATCTGAGCGTGAAAACGTTGTAGGGAGACGATAAAAGCAGAACGACCCGTAAACACGATAAAGCGATTTTTTAAACTCAGGAATTTGCAAAATGAAACAGGCAAAACAAATTGCCCAGGAAGCGCCAAATAACATAAGAAATCCATATGCCAAAAGTATGGAACGGTTAAAGATGAATAGAAAAATAAGTGAATCGTAGCGTTGCGGAACGAATGGAGGTGAACAAGACATCCACCACCAATCACGGAAGATAATATTTTTAACTGCCACACTGCAATCGTTGGCATAGAGTGCTATAGAAGCATGCAACTCTTGGATACTCCTAAAGGCATAGACGACAACCACTTCGTTCTCCTCGATTTTATTCTCTTTGAACTCTTCAGTTTCCCGCAGACATGCAAGAAACGTTTCGGTCACTCGCCTCCCGTGAGCTTATTTTTGAAAAGTTGTTCTGCAAAAGGGAAAGGACTGCGGACGGAACGATTGCAGATGTAAACACACCGTCAGTTCTCATCGCTCCTAACTTTTGAAGCACGCAAGCGCTTAGAGGGATGAAAAATGTGAGATGTTTCACGCAAAACCCGAGTTATAGTATTCTAAAAAGGCACCGAAAAATGAGATAATAAAACACCGAAGATGAAAACAGGCTCACGGTAGAGAACTGATGAAAACACAAAAATGAGCCTCTTATATGGACCTTTGCAACAACAAATGATATGAGAATTCCCAGAGCAGGTGATCCCCCAGAGAAACTCAGGAAATAAACTAATTATACATCGCTAACCTTCTGGCTCTACTCCTCCTCTTCCCTCTTCTCCTCATAAACTCCTTATTCTTAACCGCGCCTGAGGAATTACTTAGAACGAGCCTATTCTGATTAAACGGGCCGTACGCAAATAATACAAGAACGCTGCATCATTCAATAGTTCCATTTCACTAAAATGAACTCTTTCAGATTTCACAAAATTGCAAGAATAAAAGTGAACGCATGAAATTCACTGAAATATCAATAGCGGTGAAACTCAATGCCCCCTGTGGAAAGTCTACCCCGGAAAACCATAAACACATAAGAGATCGAGCGATTCTACTTTAAAGTCATTCCCACAAAACTTCCTTTTCCCTTTATCAGCAATTATTCACTAAGAATTTCAAGCTTTTAAAGGCACCATATCGAATCGATATAATAAACATCACCTGCATACCACCCCCTACTTGCACTTGGCAATGAGTGCCTTGATCTCGGCCATTGATTCGACCACCATTTCGTCCTTCTTTTCAATACGTTCCACCATATCCATGTACTTTTGTGCATTTGCCTTCTCCTTCTTCACTGAATAGCAACGCGCCAAGTACAAAAGATTCTCGGCCCATACGAACGGCACGTTACGATCCGCCTGTTAATTTCATTAAATGTTTCATTGAAGCAATGAGGAATATTTAGTGGTTCTGCCAAATATCGCACTACACTGCAGAAAAATACAGTCCTCATCATTACGTCTGCTCATTCGTCGGAGATCCAGAAGAACAATATACTAGAGGCATAACTTCTTCTTACTTTTGGAATGGGACATGACAGGCTGCTGCTTTTAGAACAATCAGTCAGCATGACCATTGGTGTCCATTCTAACAAGAACAAGGTTGTCGAGTGGAACAAAAACTGCATGTTCCAACTTATTAAACGCTTGTGCTAGGTTTTTTTCTATGACTTCTGTGAGCATTCTGGTAAAATGATGAAAGAGAATGAAACCTCCAGAAAATCTTCGAGCGCCATATCGATAGTTGCCTCAGGAAGCACAGCGAAGAGTGCATTACACACTTTCTTCTCAATCCACGAGAGTGTAGCCACCTCGAATGTGAAGCGCCCTCGTAAGTGAAGAAGGGTGAATTCCTTGGGATCGACTGCAAGTGCCTTATCCAGATATTCCTGAAATAAGTAACATATAATGTCGACTGGACCTCCGGAACCTGGAAGTTTGCGGGGACGCAACGAAAAAAAAAACATCAAATGAGTGTAACGTGCCACTCCAATCTCCCTTTCTGCTCGAAGATCACTTATGCCCAGGGTGAAATTATGGAAAAGCCGTTTGGAGGAAGAGGTCATATGCGCACGAAGTTCATGATAGAATAAGCGACGGAAATACTCCATCGGAAAGTGACTGCTAAGCACTGGGAGGACGAACGGCTAGCGTTGCAAGGATCCAGTATTCCCATCGATACTATTTAAAATTCCGGGTTCATTTCTCGAGCGCTATAAAGCTCCACTCCTATACTATTAGCCACATCTTCGCGTAGATTATATTTTATAATGCATACGTTACTTTTTTTCATGCAGGAAATGAACCAATCGGAGAGCGAACACCCCCTTGCATATATACGAAAACATGGAAAAATTGAGCAATTTTCCTCCTGCAAGAAAGAAATTTAGACAAAAAGGTAATATATACGTACGTCCAACTAAAATTCTCTGATTAGATGAGTGTCACCTTGAAAGCTTTCCCTTGTTGAGCTCTTTCCTTGGGGCCCATATAATCGGTGGCAGCTCCCACGAGCACTGCAGTCCATCTCAGGGCTTCGAAGTTACTTTCGTCCAATGAATACGCCGTCTTTGCATAAGTGCGGCCTAAACAGCCATACCTCAGGAAACATGAGCATAGATAAAAACATTTTATTGTATTTTCCGATAATTGAGAACATTAGGAACCAGCAAGGACGAAGCGTCACGAAATTTAAGCAATCCAAATATACAACCTTGAAACCACTTATAAAATTAGTGATATTAAGCTAGTGTGAAGGCAATGGCCACGGCATAATGGCCCTGGACGGATGCACTTTTCTTCCTGTCCCTGCCTTCGCCTCCCTGCAAGAGCACATGAATTTACTTGCATACATCTGCTGAACAACTATTGTGATTCGTTAATGATTGGAGTTTGCTGCCAAAATATTGGTTGAGAATCGCAGTCGGGTTTTACTGTGAAATCTGTACGAGCAGCAGCTCTAAGCTGTATCGCGGCAAGTGAATATTTAGGGCATCATCACGGCACGCTTTTTGCAGTTCAAATGCCGTCATCATCCACGCCATTTGCTCGAATAAGATACCATTTAGCAGTGTGTTATATTCAAATATTCAGGAGGTTCCTTTACTGAGAACAAAGTTTTCTGTAGTGTAATGCCCATAAAAAAGCTAAATAAAGGAAGACCTTCGTAAATGAGCTGCTTTCTCTTCGGATTCTTCTTCTGCATTGAATTCCCCCATAAGAAGCATGCTTTGGCAATTCTCCATAGCAGCTGCACATTCGTTTTGGCCGATTCGTCTTTATCGAACATCTGCAATCAGTTGGCCAAGTAACCGCATATTATCATACAACAACAAACAGTTTGGGTTGACCCACAATCCAACCGAAATTAAGAACACCAAAGACGCTAACCTCCTTGATTTTTTCATAGGCCTTCTCTGGCTCGGTGTCAATCAGTTTGTCAAGTTCGGCGAAATCCTGAAAGAAGAAAGGAAAGTTTTATTTCCTGCCGACAGTAAGCGACTGATGTGAATATGAAGAAATGAGCTAGAATAGGATGAAGTTATGACACGGCAACGCGTGAGTACAGAAATGTGCTGAAAGGTATATTTGTTTTTTGATGGAATTCAGCAGAAAATTCAGTTGAATTCAGCAGAATTTGAAACAGTTAGCCGAATACTAGCGCAGTAATATTTACCAAGGCAATAGTTATTAGGAAAGTGCTGAAATTAATCGCGCGAGCCCTTGCGGAAGAAAAAACGATGGAAATTTACATCCACATTAATGAGCAAAAATTAACCATTTCTGTGCGAAATAGACACAACGAAAGAATGTCCTGAGTATGATGACGATGTTCTGAGAATCACGAGCGCACTGACGAAGAGCTGCGAATCGCCGAGTACGATGAGAGCTCGTACGCTGCCACCCACCTTTAATAAAACATCTCGATTAAATGAAACCACTCATAAGCACAGATGCCGAATGTAGGTTTCGATGAGTAGGACTCCAGAAAAAATAAAGGAGAAAGTATACAAGTAATCACCAAATGAACAACTACAAAGTGTGAATCCTCTTCAAGACAGGATAATATTTAGCCTGTTCTTTCGTGCTATGCATTATGCATAGTAGTGGCACAGACCCTTATACTGTAATGCGCTTGTTACGATCTGGTACCGTCAAGCTCGGCGGCAACGAGCCACAGCAAATTTAAGGACGGTGACAATTTGATGAATGAACGCAGTGGCATAGTGCCCCCTCGGCTTGAAGCAAGTAAGAAGACGTGGTTATGCTGTCTCAGAATCGTCTATTCTGAGAAATTCTCTACAGAGGATTTGTTAGATCATGCGCGATCTATGAAGCTGCTAATGACGATGTTCTAAGCCTATTATCGAAAAAAACTGTAGCAAGAAGATGCAGACAGGGAGATGGAGAAAGAGAGAGGGAGAGCATGGAACGACCCCAAACGACGCAAAACATTTCGTCGTAAGAATGAGTAACAAATGCACTGCTCGAGAAGGCAGTAAGCAGCGGGGTCAGCGGCACAACATTTCTTATCGCTTGAACAAATGAACGATATTCGCTTATTTGTTCCCATATTTACGGCTTCCGCGAACTGATAAGCGAGGTTGAACAACAGACACAGAATATAAGCAAGCCGCTGTTACAACCGTAAAGTAGCTTCTGCAGTTTATAGTAAATTATTTACGTGCTGTGAAATGGAATGCATGGAGAGTGCTCAACGAGTTAGGGTCCATGAAAAGAAGATTGTATAGAATCTGAAATTTTATGCTAAAAACTGCGACCTAGGAGAATTTGGGTGGACGTAATATCTTCGCATCACCTTTCTTCACGCACCTTTCACTCGCCATCTCTTTCCGTTTATCTGTATCACAGAGCGAAGAACTGAGCCGGTGATCATGGACAATTTGGAAGCAAATAGATGGCACATACAATGAATGTCCGTGTCATGCGCTTTTTGGCGATTCCAGCTGCCACAGTGACCCACTCTGCTATTGCATGTATAAATTTGGTCCAAAAAATCCAGTCGATTATCCGCCTTTGACTGATTCAGAACATGCACGCACATATGTATTGTCACCAACCTCTTATACCTATTAATTATGAGCAATAGAGACGGGTACGAAGTTGAGATGTGATTCGATTTTGCACAATAAACTCCATGGATGTTCACTGCTGAAACTGCTAACAGCGCTTGCATTAATCATCGACTGTGCTCGCTATGCTCATGCCGGGTCATCGTAAATCAACACCTGGCGTTGCAGAAAATGAAAGAAGCCAGTTTCCACATCTACAGGCATATTCGAGAGGATCACACAATGAGAACATTGAATGACCGACAGGTGACGAAATAAGTCACAACCCCTTCCTCCTCTTCCCTGTCTTCGTTGCAATCATTTTCAACCATTCAACTTGATGAACAAAACATTTCTGCAAATAGCGCTGCACATACAGATAAGCAAAACTCAGAGGTGACTGAAAAAACGTCTCACTTTTCGATTTGGTTAGGAATGTAATCGTTTATTAACACACTACAGCGCGTTGTTTATAAGCTTCGCGCGTTATACGATCCACAATCTTTCCCAGTGGATCGGCATGAAAAACGGGGCAAAAACAATTTTCTATGAATGAATGATTTGTCTTCGCATGCCTGAATTCTCCATTTCTCTAAACGCAATAGAATAAATGGAAAAAGAAAGGTTTTTAGGACTAGACTTCATACATGGTTAGAGTGCAGGCGAAGAATGTAGCCAAACTTGCGGAGCACATAAATTCTTTAGCTTCTTCAGAAGGGGGACACAATCTAATTTTACAGTGATAAATCTCGAAACTAAGTGAATTAATACATGAAATGCAACGAAGGCGAAAAACATACCTTCTAGAGGGGCGAGAGGTCTAACATTTTTGTTTTACATGCAAACAAAAGCTTGTGGTTATTATACCTAAACAATGAGCGTTTTGAAAGTGATTCAAAGATATTTTCAAGAACAAATCAACATTTCAGTTTCGAAGTTTCCGTTTCCAAATTCTAAGAATTATATACGACAAATGTGTCGTTAAATGCTACTTGGCAGTGCAGTAAAAGCACAAAACACAACATCACGACTCAGCAGTTGTGATGGTAGCACAACTGATAGTTCCGAACGCAAGTAACATTGACTTGGCAAAGGTGGTCCGCGCATAGAACCAACAAAGCGATCGCCCCTCGAATAGTGTTTGCCACCCGAAAGCAGAATCTAATGTGCATCATTTTGCTTCACTAGCAATATGTGGACTGTTGACATACGCAATTCACTACTATATAATGGCTGAATCAATAGTTCAACAGTCTCATCAACGAAAATCCATGACTTGTGCCCATTGCTAAACAATTCCCCTGGGAAATGTACGGCTTAAACGCAGATCACTCTACACGCTCAAGCATATTGATGTTCTACATATAAGTTTGCATGTATAATCTGCTCAAATATACACTGATCTACTAGAATTTGACGGCGACAGCCTCTAAAGCAGAAAAACGAGAAAGAACAGCGCAAAAAGATAGAAGCGTTATTGCTACATTTGCAGATCGAGAGCACAAGTAAAGGACAATAGAGGGCTATAAAAGCAAGCAGGAATGCGCGACAAGTACGCCAGCACGATGTGAGCATGTTATTTCTCTCGACGATCTTAAGTTGCACACCACTAATAAGACATGCATACTAATGGGGATTTTTAGTGGCTCACCTCAACTCACCAACTATGAATCTACGAAAAATACAAACGAGAAGGCGGATGCCTTTGCTATGCTTCATGTTCATGCACAAACTCGATAGCAGGTCTTAGATACCTGAGAACAGCAAAAATCTTGAAAGTTGCTCTCATATGGCGGTGCAAAAGAGAGCTAATATTCTTGTTGAAGACTTGTGAAGGCTGTAATGTGGTGCATTGATAATTAGTGAAAGCGGCTGCTCAGGCGAGCGGATTGCAGGACCGCATATCGCATCCACCTCTTTTGCTACGTCTGCTCACTTGTTTCGCTATACGACAAGTCGTTAAATGCACTTCATCCAAGGTAAAACGTAATCCAACCGCCGGCAGAACATACACACACCTTTACAGTCATTTAAACGCCCACAGTCCTTTGCGCGTTCAGAGAACTATGGGCGGGCCATAAGAAGTCACCTCAGTGTATATCATTTAAAGAAAATTTTACCCATGCTAACTCACCAAGATGCACACCATATGCACCAAATTTGACCAACACAAGTCGCACTTAGCATAGACAACATGCAGCAAGCCTAACCTTCTCTATGTGATTACACCAAAATCACCTATAGATCACTATCACATGATATTCATCTTCACTTTTGGTGTACACGAGAACATTTAGACCACGTACCGGTATCACTGTATGCGCTGCACTTTGGAACCTTCCCTTCAAGTTGGAACGACCGGATAAAGAGATAGACAGAGATACAGACCCGCAAAACCTCGCTGTCATAATGAGCGCCTGGCTATAAACTGAGAAAGTTTATAGGAAAGGGTCATCAATGACTAGCAACTACTGATTCTATTTGTTACAGTTGGTTGTGTGCCACGGAAGAATTGGAGCATTGAATGGGCTTTCTAGTTATTTCCCATATTATTTAAGCATCAATAACCTCAGAAAGAAATCGTGAACGGCTTGATAACAACGTTTAGTGTTCACCTGTGCAGATTAATGACGGTCGTTTATATGTGAAATTAACGTTCACGTTAGCTGAGAATTTCTTCTGACTCATCGCCGATTTCGCTTCTCCTTCATTGATGTGACGCTCGTTTTCGCATTTGTCATCGACGCTGATAGGGACCCCCAGTGTGCACATTCACATTCGCAACCGTTTAAAAGAAAATCAGTCAGCTATGGCGTTTTTTAAAAACAAAGCCGCTTTTCTTCGTAGCTCTTAAATCACTGGCATTGTGGTGGCGAAATGCTGGTTTCGTCAGTTGGATTCTGCGACTCAATAGACGATTCGAAAGCTGCATCAAGGAACTTCACCTTTCAGACACGGTGCATTTAAAGCGGCCATCACTTTATCCACAGCAGTGGTGATGACTGTGATGGCTTCGGACCCGACGAGCGCTGGTATTTGATATCATAGCCTGGCTGCCACGAATTGGAGAAGAGTTCGGAACGAAATTTTAAGAAAGCTATGCAGACGCATCCTCAACAAATCGCACGTTGCCTTACTCTCTCGGCCTTTGCCAGCAGCTTCCATCAGTATTGTCACTGTTGCTACGTTAAACAATTTTCTCCTGCTTCCTGCCTAGGATGAAGTCTCGTGTGTTCTCTTTGTTCATTCAGTACGTATTTTTAAAAAGTCTCGAGGCTCACGCTCGCGGCTTTCCAATGCCCAATGTGCCGGAAACATTTCGGAATCACATAGAGCTACGAATTTTCCAAATAGGATCTCAAAGTTCCTAGAAAACTTTAACCTTGGGGCGAAATTCAAGTCCAGACCTACCGTGTTGCTGCAGTAGAGTTGCTTTTATGGGCAGGGACGTGACTTCGTTCCACAATTCGGGGATGCAGGGGAATGGTGGGAGAAGTTAGATACTGCGCTCGCATGGATGGATGACTTCGTTTGGAATCAGAAAACATTCTTCCGTTGCTACCGTCCGCTTTCCCTGTGGGAGATTTTAGGATGGTTGTCTACGCAGATGATTTTAAAATTGTTGATTTCGAGACAGTGCACCCTCCCAACCCTCTCTCACATATGTTCCTGGCCAGGGGACTTTTAAGCTCATGGGCTTCACAGCTAATTCTTCAGATCTTTCGAGCAAATCGACGAACCAGGCCGCAAAGGGGGTAAGGGATCCGTGAACGCTTGGACAAGATTGTCAACGGTACAAAGCCTGCGATGTCAAGACCACAACTTGATAAGTTTCAAATAACATGTCTATCTTTTCACCTGCATGTAGGAATATGTCCGTGCTTTCATAGCTTCGATCTGTGTGCATGATGCTTTCACAGCTGTCACTTCAAAGTTTCTTATTTAAAAATTTGGCTAATCTAACTCGTATAGGTTAAAAAACTTGATGGTGATCATGTTTTGGAACCTCCGCGCAGCACTGCTATTGTGACATCTCAGGGTTCCTTCCTTCCCTAAATTTTGCGGAGTTGGACACTAGCCCGTGCCACCTCGCATTCCCTACTACCTCTCCTATCTCCAGTTGCTTGATTCATTTCCGGGAACACTTTTCGCTGACCTAAACCTGATAACTATGCAACAATGCTTCCTCAATAGTAAGTTTTTTCCACAATTTCAACTGCATTATAAATCGCCGAGGATCATAGCTTAATACGCAAGCTGAAAAAACACTAAGAATGGAAAATCTATTCGGCTATTCGAGAAGTTATCTCAGCAGTACTCAGCCATTCGGGTTATTTGAAAGGAAAAGTTTCCTCACCGAGCTCCTTTGCATATGATTTTCCGTGTATTTTTGACACGCTGCATGCTGTGCCCTAGTCATTATACGTTTGTGCCTGTGTTTGTGCATATCACTACCTTTTCGATAGCAGTTGTCTCATGATAGCTGATGGATGTGACGGTGTCGTTCATTGTGAGCTTGCAAGAATTTTTCGCATCAATTCACCAAGTTTCGGAGCATTCGGATGGCGAACACTTATGCCAAAACATTTAACGCATCCGTTGCGAGACATCGAATATTTTCAGCTCTGTGATTTTATGCGAAACTAGCCGGTAAACTTCGATCGTCGAGTAGCCATCTTGCATTCCGGTCACCAGACAAAGGTTATTAAAGTTATTCACAGGGTATAAAAAAATCACTAAAATACGTGCAACATTACCTTCACAATTTATCTGATACAGCATCTTCAACGAATCTCCCACAATAATCCCTTCTTTTCAGCGCCGACTGGAATGGGACGACAACCGAACAGGTACTAAACACCTCTAAATGTCTATAATACCATTCGAAGCCGACTGATCAGTGTGAAAGACGGTAGGCGACAAGTTTCGGACTCTATTGTCAATTTTCGGGTTGGAACGGAGAACTGAAACATCCGATTATCACTTTATTCAGCAAGTTGAATTGGGATGTTAGGTTGCAACGACTTCGATCGATAAAACAACAAACGCAGTCGACGGAAGCAAGAATCGGTTCTCTCAACGAGATCGTCACAGATTCCCCCTTCGACATTTTTAACATATGATTTCTTTATTCATGGAATCAATTTGATCTTATAAAACGAAACACACAACTTCATAATGGTTCCTGTGCTGCAACAATTGGACCTAAGCAGTGAATGGGGCGCGCCCAAATTGATCTTTATAGTGATTGTGCGACAGCATTCAGTATCATTAGCAACTCAAGTTTGTGCATAAATTCGTTTTATTGCACAAGGGGACTCAGGTTAGACTTTTCTATTCAGCGATTCATTCTGGTTAAAGCGGATGGATTTCCCTCTAAATCACTTATAGTAAAGTAAAGGCGTCCTTTGAGACAGCGCTCTTGGACCGTCTGTTTGGCTAATATACGCCAATGATTAGATGTCAAATCATCGTTTACTTTAATAGCTAATGATTTAAAAATCTACAAAGAAAGGCACCAATCCATAAATGAATTTCTCGGCATCTCAGCAAATCTTTGAAATTTAGCTGGACGCTCTAAAATGTGGCAGTATCAAGCTGCATTAGCAGAGATATATACCACTTATCCACAAATCGACCTTCATTTATGATCGCCACTTCCGTCTGCCGAGTCATCCAATTTTTGTAGCGACGACTTCGGTGCTCGGCTTAAGCATTACCGTTGAAGACTCTTTGCATTATCATGGCATAGCCGACAAAGCATTCAATGCTGCCAATCGTCCGCCACAGTTGTTTGCATATAACAAAAAGGCGTTTACTGCTTATTTCCGTCCGATTTTGGAACATGTTGTCTAGTGCAGTTTCCTTACTTAGGAATGAGATCATCTGGAATTAACTGAGCAAGATCAAATATTCTTAATGTATGTTGCTTGAGGCGACTATTCGCTGGTCTATTACATTTGAAGGTTTATCCTCCATGGCTATTAACTCACTCGAATACCGACAAAGTGAATTCGCAGCATTTCTTTGTCACGACGTCATCAACGATTTTTGTGCATTTCCTGTGGGAGCAATGTATGGCTCAGAAAATACGTTCGCTACTTCTGATATCCAATGCCGTTTCCGCTAATCCTTATGTGCACTGAAGAAATCTCCGTTAGCGTTCGAAAATAGACAATCAACAAGCATCACTACTTATTCACAGCTGTCGAGACAGATGCAGAAATGTTTTTGTCGAACACATCTTTGCTATATAAACTATGATTATGATTATTTTCACAAGAAGGAAAGGAAAATCTGATAAGAGTATAGGAGAAATCTGAGCGTTGTTTTGAAGAAATGAGCAAGCTTGAAAATGAACTAAATGATAAAGAGAGTGGTAGAAAATATTATAAAACACAATTTGAAGCAGCAAAAGGATTTAAAAATTAGAATTAAAAAGATTTGTTCGTGAGTTCTCCCACTTTTGCTGTAAACTAATGCCCACCTTCATACAGGCAGAAAGCAAAAGAAATCAACTTCAAAAACACGCTTCAAGATTTACTTCGTGAACTGATCTCTTCTACATTTTACTTCGCACAGATCAACTCGCTGCAATGTTTCCTTCCTAGCGGAAACAAGATCAATCCCAAACAGTAGTTCTATAAACAGTTGTTACTTGATGTTTCCTGTACCATCTTCTAGAATAGAAAATTTCTGTTCGAGAGGAAACACACCCTGGAAATGTCGAAAAAAATAGAAGCTTCAAACGTTATATTCGATAAAATATGATGATTCACATCCGCTTTAGAAATATCCACTGCATCCATAATTCATTTCTGAAGCATGTACAGATATTTATATCGGATAAAAACAACCACCTTAAATGTATTAAGCTCAAAGAAATCAAATTTTGCAGTCTTAAATAAAAGCCATCAAGTGAACGTAGAAGGACGATTCCATCGCAGATTCAAGTGGCGTTCACAAAATGTAATAAAACGCGTTCAAAATGCATTGCATATATTTTTGAGTTGCCAATCCAACTTCACAAACAAAACCCTCTCTACAAAAAAATCATGCATAACTTCCATTGATATCATTCCACTTATGATGTATTTCATAGCAAACTATTTCTGTAAAACGAGTCGGTTAATCAAGTAGATGAATTTTCATATAAATTCAAAATTACTGGATAAGCTATGCGTACTGCATGAGGTGTAAAATGTTGTGTGCCGCAACATTTACGTTCAACATGAGCTATAGTGGCTGCAGAAATCGCTCGTTCGACTTCAACAATCGGGAAAAAATGTAAGCACCATCGATCTTCCTCATTGTGGATCTAGAAGGCGAAATATTTGCTCGATAATGCGATCTGAATCCTCCTGTGCCAATGCACTCTTTCGCATTCCATTTCGGATAATCGTTACTACTATCTAAAAACAGGTTCACCTGAAAAGATATTTTCTACTCGACTGAGGGGCTAGAAAACGAAATTATATAATGGCCTTAATTAAAGTAAAATTCGTAGTTAATTATGCAGTGTACATATTTTTATCGAACATTTCATATTCTTTAGCATTTTGACTATGAAATGCGACAGAGCCCTAAAAATGATGTAATCAGAGAGTTGCAAAATAAGTGAACCTGAAAATCACATAATTCTCGCCAACTAATGTTCTATTATCATGACTGCTCCCATTTGCTTCACAAAACTCTAAAATGGGAAGCGCTATATAATTAGGCAAAATCACTCTGACGTACTTGAGAGAAATACTGACATTTCGCATCAAGATAATCGTGTGCTCTTTACAACCGAAAGTCAAGTGCTTAAAAATGTGTCATACTCCAATTAGTTACTATCTTTTCGATTATTGTATTTAATCAGATTGATGGCCGCAGGATCACGGAGCCGCAGCTAATGCTGTGTGATAAGTCAAGATCGACAATACATCACACATGTACGTTTTCTGAGAAGAGCTAATGCCTACTTATTACCCAGTTGTAAGGCCATCGTGAAAGCAAGCACCTCTGAAAACCGCAAGTGGGAGGAACGATGAAAGCAGATGCAAGCAGATAGCATTATGAATGACGCTGCCAGGATGAAGAATCAATGGTTTAGGCTTCCTCTTAACAAAAGTTAGAGAATTCTCTACTATTTTGTTCTTGCCACCCTTTTTTTAACGGCCGTTCTGATTGTCCATTCCCGTTCACACCGTTCCTTTCCCATGAGCTTTGTGATTTGTATGCCGCGATGGTTTTATGTAGGTTTTTTATCTAATCATCACTTACATGCAACTCTCCTCTCACTTTTGTTACCTTTACTCTTTTACCGTATAATCCTCCTTTTCATCTTTCATTTCCTAGTAATTATAATTAGTAGGCATTCGTTCTCTTTTTTTCTATAATTCTCTTCCAACCGCTTGTTCTTTTATTGCCATTTCCTTCACTTCCATCTTTCCTTCACTTGATCTGATTTTTGCACGTGAGCGCTCTAACAACGGTTTCATGAATTGTAGCGTGGGCAATAAGCGTTTTTTAAAACATGCACATCCATGACGCATTATCGGCCTTTTCAATCACATGAAATCCTAGGGACATAAGGAACGTAAACCGATATTTCATCGTAATTGTGAACAGAGCAGCTATTTCCCTAATTTTGAAGGATTACACCGACCTAAAAACTACAATAATAATGACTAAGAGCAGCTTAATCCACCAAAATACTGAAGATTTGAAAACGCTATGCTGGAGTTTCACTACTTTCTTAATGTTATTAGAAGCATAAGTATTCGAAGACGACAAAGAAAAGATTAAGACATTGTAGAACAGACGTTTATAGATTTATGGTAGTAACCGTTCTGCTGAAGAAAACTGTTGACAAGATGAAGTTAAAAAATAGATGAGTTGGCGAAGTGATTTTGTTTTGAATTTTGCGCAAAGATGGAGGGCACTCACATAATACACATGAATATTTCATGAGGATAAGCAATCCAGATATTGAAAAGAAAGAAACATATGGGAATGAACCTTTGTTTCGGGGTCGAAAACCATCATTTGCCCACCGTGGCCACCATGACCGATCAAGTACGACTACAAAACAAGTTTAGGTTTAGGCATGTTTCTACTTTTAACGGCTGTGGACAACAGCACTCCAACACTGACAATGTTCCATCGCTATATGCAGTGAGAAGAAAAGAAGTTTGTATAGAAAGATTGCGAACAAAAAATATGCGAAACATTGCTGAATTCATATAAAATGAAAAGATAAATCATCTAAAACGGAAGTGCAACTCAAGAACAAGCATTTTTCTAGGTTTGGAAAAATCAAAGCAGCTAACACCTCTAACTATTCTGCTACCTCAACTATTGCCTAATCTTGCTAACTCCACTTTACATTGCTGAAAAAATCTCACAACCCGTATCCATATTCATCAATTTCAACTTTAGCTGGTAGGTAGACAAACTAACCATCATATTACCTCATTTACACCCCCTTCCAATATAAGGTGTCCCCGAATGTACATATTTTAAAACGTTTTGAATGAAAAGTTTAAACGTTTAAACGTTTTAAAACGTTTAAAACGTTTCAAAACGTTGCTGAGACTCATAAGTATACAAATTAGAACTTTCCCTCAACTACAAAAAACATATCCAGGATTAAAGGCTATAAATCAACACTGTAAACCAATCAGAGTTCAGCTAATCTTTCCAATGAAAGACAAAGCTGTTAGTTACTTGATATTTGTTTTGTGACTCTTAAACTGACCATATAACACTGTCATGAAGGAACATCTCGAGCATTCTCGTTTTTTTAAATATCGTCATAGATTTCCTTTGAGCATCATATCATTTCCGAAAGAAATTCTTCCCTCCTCCTCCCTAATGACCAAAGAGTACTGTATACAAAGATCCTATCAATACAGAGCAAGCTTTTCCATCAATAATAATTTTCAAGTTCAAAACGGTACGAAAACAATGAAATGTCAGTTTAAGGAACGGACATTTTTGCGAGTTGGATGTATCGAATAGAAAAATCCATATCCTCTCAATGCTCGTCGATCGATAACAATATCCTTCACTGTATTCACATCCGACGGTTTCTTTAAACGCTCCCATACATCTGCTCTTATGAGATTGTTCTGGAAAAATCGCTCCAATAAAATATATGGAATATCATTAGTAAAATACAGATCGACCGAGAAATAATCGATTCAGAATGGATTACGCGAAGTCATAAAGCAATAAATACAGACAGCATTAAGACTCAACGATTCTGGTGAAAACCTTGAATTTGAATGATTAATTAAATCACTATGAATACTGCGTTCAACTTGAAGAAAACGAGAGGAAGAGCACAACATTCGAAAATTCGACGTTATGAATCATCTGAATGATGAGGCAATGGGTGAATATCCTCTTTGGAGAAAAAACAATGCAAAGACCTAAACGTCGTTATTATTCGATGAAAATGAAGTATGCTCAGGCATGACGAAGAGCAAAGCTGCTTCACTTGAACATCTACAGTGGCACGAAGTCTGTGTGATACTAAAAGGAAGAGAATCTATGAATGTGTTGAGGTGTTGCACAGGCATCATGCAAATTGATATCCTGAATTTCCGAAAGTTCATCTCAAAACGTAATTTTGTGTGACTGCAGTCTCGGCTGGTGCCAAGTGGACACAGACATTGAGAATTGTTCCGCGAGCTCTGGTTTGCATCTCTGGGAGTGCCACTTTCTTAAAGCAATGGGCCCTGAAAATTTGGACTGAAAACAACAGCACAAAAATGCTGTTAAAGCAAATTGCCATAAGGTTAATAAAGTAGTTCCATTTCTTTACATCGTTCACTTCGTTTTGCAGGGCCCTGTTCACATTTTGGAGACGAAAAAAGGGAATCCAGAGGATCAAAAGTAGTGGAAAGAATGAAAGTAGCGGAATATTTTCCAAGAATCACAAGGAGCGGGGAATTCAAATTAGTGGAACATAAGGAAAATTTTGTCTTTGGTTACAGTTCACTGCATTTATAAATAGGTTAGCTCATATTTTCGCGCATTCTATTCTAGGAGAGGAAGTTGTCTAACCAACACGATTTGATCAGGTATACGTGATGGTCGCTGGAGAACAAGTTCTCTTCATCAAAAATCCACTAGGTAAGGGCACTTTAAGTGTTCAGAATTCAGAGACCATGGAAGAACACAAGCATAAGACAAGCATCATACGAAGCTATTCAAGCAATGTACGGTGCACAAGGCGACCGTGAAGACAACAGGCAAGAATAGCTTGACCGCAGTTTGTGATATCATCCACCTGCCTTAATAAAATTCAAATGCTTGATCTCGTTTGAGCGATTTTCTTCTGCTACCTACCGCCCGAATGCGTGCTCCTCTGATAGGCGTTTTGAATTATTTGTGCTCTTGTTAACGTCTATATATATATATATATATATATATATATATATATATATATATATATATATATATATATATATATATATATATATATATATATATATATATATATATATATATATATATATATATATATATATATATATATATATATATATATATATATATATATATATATATATATATAAAAAAAAGTTTCCATAAGGAGATACTCATTTGGGCCCGGTTTGCTCCGATAACAGGATTCGAAATTCATCTCGTGCATGATTCTCGAAAAACTCCGAGTTCAATTGTATGATCGACCTGGAAGACTATCGTTAGTGTCTCTTCGATTTGTTCTTCTTAATGTACGTTCCTTGCATAATGCAAGTGCATATTTCTGCACAAAATCTGGTGGTTGAAATGCTTAATAGTGTGCAATAGCACAAACCTGCATGACGGCGACTGCAACGCTTGCAAGGCCACGTGCTGTGCCAATTCCCAATGCAGCAACATTCTCTACTGCTCTCACTTTAGCGGTGTTGAGAGCAATTTCATCCTCAAATAAGAGCACAGCTTTCACGACTGGCAGCTATTATGCATCCGTTAAAAAACAGAATTGTGGCATTCCTCAGGTGCATTAATGAGCCAACTGTGTGAGGGGTCGAAATATTCTTTTGAAAGCAAGTTTTTCGAGATTTTAAATTCGAATTATCCCTCCGCTTTTTAAATAAGACGATTCTTTTCATTTTTCATTCTGCATTGGGATCACTCAGGAGTGTGAAATTGTTTAAACACTCTAATGACTGCATTCTTCCAAGCGTGCTTCACAAAACATGTCCTCTTATTGAGCAGCTAACGTTAGCATTTATCAGCTTCTGAGTATTGAGCAGCAAGCAGCAGTTCAGCTAAATCAAACAACGGAAAGTTAGAAAAGATTAACAAAAATCAGTTGTTATGAATTGCCGCTCGTTCATCACTCTCTTTGGCTAACATCTGTCATGTATCGGGAAACCTTCGCCAGAGAACGAGGGACGTTCCTCTAGCTTTCTACGTTATTGTGCGACCTAACTTGTCAATTGTGCGACCATTGATCAACGACCACCTCAAAATTAATTCGATTTCGTCTGTGGAACAGTAGGCAGTGGAAATGCATAGCACCATTGAAGACGCAATAGGAGAAAAGCAACAACTTCGCTGATTTTCATGAGCCTCACAAGGCAAACGAAACAATAGCAATAACTAATCGAACTTACATCAACGTTCATCCATTTTGGATACCCTAGGGCAACACTTCTTAGATCCCGCTTTCGAAAGAGATGGTTTAGTTTATACAGCGATGAATAGAGAAAATCCATAAATGATTCGTATCGTTTCGAGTTTACAACATTTGCCACTCGCTCATTCAATTCAACCGGCAATCCAATATAGAAATCTTTATCTAAAACGCGAACACATAAAAAATGAATTACATCCAATAAATCAACACGTAAATCTATGACAAGCAATCACACCCTCTTTAAGGCAATAATTATAGTTAAAAGTAAGAATCGTCCGTCTCAAGTAGGCAGGCCTCTTAGCTCATTTGAAGAAGAAACGCAAAGGAAATTATTCAACTGTCCTTTTCGATTTTGAACTATAGTTGAGTTCAGTTTGAATATTAATATGCAAACTTTTGAGCCGAAACTTGTTCATTACATCATTAAAAATTGAAATCTACCTGGCATAAGAGGGAGAATTTCTTCACGATAAAATTGCCCAATGCCTCGTTCCTTTGGATCACTTCTTCGAACGAGTTGGTCAACCAACCATCCGAATGTCGTTGCATGATAACCGACCGCCGTTCCGGGTGGCCATAACGGTTTCGTCTGACAATATTCAGTTTTTTCTCGAAAAACCTCGCAGGGAAAATATAAGCTCATTCAGAGCATCAAAATCAACCATAACAAGAACGCGAAATAAAAATAGCCGTATACTGTCTAGCGAGTTTGTCAGACCTGTTGCTTTTGGCTATATTCAAAGCATACCGTAAATTAAATGCGCTCCCATTCGAGCCATTCCTACTTGCTTTATAAGCTTTCTCCATACCATATCAGACGGTTGCAGCAGTGTTGTGCCAGAGATGAGTTTTAGCTTGGGGACGAGGATCGCTGGGAACGAATAGGTCAGGAAGGGGCGATGCCGGAACGTTGCAAAACCTATCAAAGAAGAAAGGGGGAGGAGGACGCTTGGAGAGGTTTCTCAGAAAATATCTGCTCCGACGAAGTCTGTTTCATGAAACACTGCTGTATATTAAACATTGATACTGGTGGATACAAAACGAAAAGAAGAAGGGTTGAGCCGCATCCATATGGAAATGCTGTATTCATGGCGATTCGAGGAGTGCGAGGTCGTCGCGCGATCACTACATTTTCATCGTATTTCAGGATCACTTTTTCGACATGAGAAGGACATGAACGACAATCAAATCAGAATAAGTTTTCAAGTTTGATCCTTGCACGAGACATCGACCGCAGCAAAACATCTATCAATTATCCGGCAGAAACTCATGTTAGCTTTCATCAACGCAGTTTCATATTACGCTCTTTCATTTATTACGTTGCGCTTCTCACAAATCTAGTGTGTATAATAGGCTCAAACGAAAGTTCCTCTTCAGTTTTATCTTCCTGTCTTTTAAAGCTTTTTTAAGTGGAATTTTAGGCGAATCTTACAGCCGAGAACGAAAATGGGGCTAACATTTGTGAAATCCATTCCAAAATCTGACAAATGGAGAAATATAAGATGAAGGAATTAAAACAAAAACAGAGCTCGTGGTATGCTCAAATCAGAGAGTAATATGCTGCTAGCTGAAAATTCTCATAAAAACATTTCCAAAAAAGTTGCCAGCAAATGATCACACATCCGACGCTGAAAAAACTATCCGAAGAGATTATGCAAGTACGGCTCCATCTTTCATATCCGTCCTCCATCCTCACCTTAAGAAAATGCGTCATTAATTAGAGCTTATATAATGTGTTTAGCTTTTATTACTTTTGCAGATGCTATTGATAGCCAATGTGATGCTTTATCATTCAAGGGAATGAGATACTTGCCTTCTCGATAAGCGTAGCAATAAATTGTGGATCATTTGCCATATCGATATCGAAGTCGTCGGCAAATTTTATGAGACCCGCCTATAAGCATATAGACGAAAGAGTCGCTTCAATACAGATGGCTGACTTGAGATCAGTTAGAATGCGTTCACTGCCTTTTGCAATATGCATTAATCTGTCGACTGCATGAGTCATCATCACGAAGCTGCCAATTATGGCTGCCAGGGAATCCATACGACCTCGCGTTATGCAGTCTGAAATAATCATTTTTCAACTCGATGCCGAAAACTCATCTAACTATTAGAGCAGTGCCATTTGTACACTTGATGTATTGATCGAATGCAGTGAGTTTTTTCCAATTGCCAAATTCACATCAGTGAATAAAATTAACATAAGTGTGGAACCGTAAAATGGCAAAACCGTTACTCACATACAAGTCGCCACAATAACAAACAATCTCCTCAATTTTGAGGCGAAGTGTAAGAGGGAGTTTGAAATGAAGAGTTGAGGAAACAAAGCACAGGACAAAATATTTGAACCTCAAAAACGGATTCGGATTGGCCCTGAAGCGGCCATCCTGAATAATTCGCACCGAGCTCAGAACGACAAGATCAAAACTGATGATTATGATACCTCCTGACCGAATATTCCGATTAAATCTGAGTGAATTTTAAATTTTTCCGAACTCCTAGAGGGAAACTATGGGGTGAGCTGTTCGCTGCACTTTGGTACCATGGCCATTAGATGTAGGAAAGCTATGCTTAGGCAAATACAGCAGGCAGCTTGTCAATGTGAATAATAGGCCTGAGAATAAAACTTATGGGTTTCTGTCCATAAAATAGAAAATCCGTTTGGTAGCGGGCGGAAGCTCTATCTTCAGAGGGCACAAAACCCGAGTTTTATTCTCAGCCAGGTATTCAGATTTGTGTGCTGGCTTCACCGTTTGAAAGCGCCTGCGACATCTCATCGATATGGTACCAAAGTGCAAAATCACGGTCTTCCCATAGCTTCCCTCTATGAATTCGGAAAAATTTAAAATTCACTCAGATTTAATCGGAATATTCGGTCAGGAGGTATCATAATCATCAGTTTTGATCTTGTCGTTCTGAGCTCGGTGCGAATTATTCAGGATGGCCGCTTCAGGGCCAATCCGAATCCGTTTTTGAGGTTCAAATATTTTGTCCTGTGCTTTGTTTCCTCAACTCTTCATTTTCAAACTCCCTCTTACACTTCGCCTCAAAATTGAGGAGATTGTTTGTTATTGTGGCGACTTGTATGTGAGTAACGGTTTTGCCATTTTACGGTTCCACACTTATGTTAATTTTATTCACTGATGTGAATTTGGCAATTGGAAAAAACTCACTGCATTCGATCAATACATCAAGTGTACAAATGGCACTGCTCTAATAGTTAGATGAGTTTTCGGCATCGAGTTGAAAAATGATTATTTCAGACTGCATAACGCGAGGTCGTATGGATTCCCTGGCAGCCATAATTGGCAGCTTCGTGATGATGACTCATGCAATGGATAGGATAGTGCATATTGCAAAGGCAGTGCACGCGCTCTCGGCTATTCCATCACGCACAGCATAAAGGTTACCTGCTTCCATAAACGACGTCACTTTCTCGTTTAAAATGCTCAGATGAGAATCAACGGCCACCCTTTCTCGGAAAAGAGATACCCCAAAGCGTCTGTGGGTTGAATCTGGCCTATGCGGTGAAACCAAATGCATCTAATCGCCGTAGAGTTAGGTGCCTTGTATGGGTTGCTGTGAGCCAGCAACACATTTTATGGCTGTCCACATGGTCATCACTTCGAAACAGTGCCTTTCAGCGCATACGGCCTTCTCAGTGTCTGCTTGTTCTTATACATGTTTATCACAAAACTGAACTCTGTGAAGGTAATCAACTTTATCGGGAGGAAGTGGTTCTCTAACGAAAAAAAAAGATCCCCTTCAGCCATCAAACAAAAAAGTTAACATACCGTTAAAGTAGAAAGAGGAAGTATGGAAAAGGGAAATGCACTATGAGGCGGTGTTCAGCTATTCTGATGGACCCTACCTGTGGCGTGTCCTGTTTTGCCTTTCATTCAGTCACATAATCGCGGCTACTCTAATCATCGTCATTTATACACCTAGTATGTCTGGCCACAATGAGTTATCTTCGTGGACTCATCGGTCTGGGATGGACTTGGCCTGTGAAAGGCATTGATAACACTGCGACAAAAAAAGAACTGCTTCAAAACCGAAAACCGATTCTTACCTTATGCTCCATTATCGCTTGAACGGTAATATTTTCTTTGCCATTTTCGGCGAATGCTGGCCAATATTTTGCCACCTATAAATGTGTAACAATAGACGACTAACAGCAAATAATTCTTCCCTTTAATACGCACACAAAATTAAGATGAGTAAGGAAAGTGATTTCGCTGTTCGCAACAATCAGAAGATTATTTCACAGGCAACAGTGTACGCCACTTGTGTGCCTTCACGTAAGCGACACTGAAAGTTACGTCAGAGAATGAATTTTAGCGAAAAGTTTTTGACGAGAGACACAAAAGAATCAGAGAATAAAAGTGTTTGTATAAATCATCCTATCATGAGGAAATAGCTTCAAAAGTTGGACAATTGAGGGATATATAGGACTGTTGTCCGAGCAATGCTCATACCAGATCTTCATAGTGAAGTTGCCCTCTGCTGACCAACATTGCAATAACCAAAGAGCCAAGTACTTTGCTTGTCGAGAAAACGGACGCCATCGTGTCACCACACCATGGCCGCAACAATTTCCTGAATTTTACATGACAGATGAGGCGATGGGACTGATTTGAAATTTCCTGGAGTAAAAGACCAAGCCATAATGAAGGAAATGAGCCGTTTTGCAGATGCATAAGAAAGGACGATGATGACGGCCAGAGGGCTAAGAACTGAAATATATTAAACCTAGCTCCGACCTCTGTATCAGATGCGCGTTTCGAACAGTATTCTAGTTTGCACACAATATCATTCACACAATCCCACCTTGCCCGTCTAAGCAAAGAAATATCTCGATGGAGCACAAAAATGAAACGAACTCGGTTATCACTAAAAGAAAAAGGTCCAGCATCAGTGCTGTCACTACAAGGCCATGCTTTCTTTTTCGAGGATCGAAGATGCCTTTTCGTGAAGTCCGTGGAATATCGTAGAAATGAGTGCAAGAAGTAAAGTGAAATGCAACAGACCAGATGACTGATAAATAATTCTTTGAATCAATGTATTGGTGCACAAGTTTAAAGCATATCTGCGTAGGATTTCAATACTGTCCACTCGGAAAGGAACTTATGTGAGTGATAACAATTAAATACTCACCATTTCATATTATTCTAGCCAAAATAACCTCGAAACCAGTTCCCTTCCCGTCATCGATGTCTTTTAAAAATTTTCAAATGCATCAACTGGTAAAAACTCTTCATCACCACATTTTAATATGAATTATCAGCGAAAAAAAACAGGAGGCGGCGCTGAAGATTCTTTGAACTGAGGCACATGTCATCGCAGATGTCATCACAAATATTACCGTCACAAACCACAAAGCGCATTAAATGCAACATGCGATGATATCACTGGAGGGAAGAGAAAAAAGATTTTTTGTTTTCTTCGCTGCAAAAATTGTTCGCTCATATAAACGAGGAATGATTGATTACTAAAGAAATAGAAATAGTTTCATCAATGCTCTTCAGCTTCTACAGTTACATATCGATACTTTATCATCGCTTCCTGTTTAGACAGTGTGAGCATTATAGACTAAGAGAATTTCCGTGAATTTACCTGTCCGCATATCCTCCATAAAGATCAGCGAGCAATTCACCGTTGCAATATACGGCTAATGCAAGTCCTTCTGCTTCGTTCTTAAGGATATTTCTGAAACGAACTCAATAGAACTTCACTGTCGTATAATGAATAGTGATTCTTATGAAATCTAAGCAATCACAAGAATCTACAACTGATAACAATGATGAGGAGAATCCCACAACCGCAGACTCCCTGAATTCTTACCCGCTATGCTATAATCAATCACTTTTTTGGTTGCAGTGCAACCTTCGACGGGAAATTGCAATGGATATCACCAAAAAGAAGTTATGTTTTAAGAATAAAAAAATGAGGATAACACCTACAACCGACTTCATTTCCGTCAATAAAAGAATATTAATGAATAATATAAAATAAATAAAAAATGCCTCTTCGAATAATTAGAACGTTTGAAAATTTTGGAGTGAACACACACTCCAATAGAAATATCCATTCCGAAATTTCCAATGTCCACTAGCATAAATGAAAATATGACTACGTTAACTAATACAGCTGGAATCTGGACATCTATCACATGAACGAAATGACATAAAAACAAGCAAATGAAAGTGAAAAAAAGCAAATGGGAAAAGCAAAAACCCTTGTAGAAAAGTCGATTCATAAGAAATAGACGAGCACAGATCGTAGAAATTCTCCAAATATTTTGAAAAGCACATTTCCAATCTTTCGATTGGCCGTTGCCGCTCGCAACATATAAAATCTTTCGGCTCGCAACACAATTATTTTATTTGAAGAGCAATAAAATAATTGTAAAAATGCAAAGAAATAACACTAAAAATTACTTACTCGAAAGTAGCTCTGAGTGGTTGAAGTCGATGATGAAGTGTTCCACCGGAAATATTCTCATCAAGCAACCTCGAATACCTTCGTGAAAACCAAGCAATCCCCGCAGCACTCGCACAGGCGGCAGTGGTAAGCATTGGTAACGAAATAGACATTCTGCAATCATTACCCAACATCGATCATATGTCCTTTCAACTGTTAGCATTTTGCCCTTCGTAGTATTTTTGAGTCCCAAGACAGTCATCGAATGTTTCAACAACTTGACAGCTACTTTGAGGCATATTGGCCTCGACATGCAGCTTGATCTCCTGACTCGTCGAGTCAAACGTTTTGTGTTTTTCTCATTTCCCTTTATTGAATAGAGCATTTTATATTGCGAAAATGTTATGTCATTCTAACCTATTATAAGCGTTTCTTCGTGTCAATTTTCTCTGCTGAATTCCACTGTATACAAATAACACAAGGTTCAGCAACGACTCTTCATAACACATTCATCTATTAAACGTACAGACAAAAGTTTTTGATGTCCTAGGCAAAAAATTTGGAGAGGGATCAGAACTGTGGGTAGTCAGATGAAGTTCAACTTTATCTAGTGATGCTGATTTCTTGTTTTATATTGACGTCTCGCTTGGGATCACTCTAGTTGGTACGACAGCTAGAATCAGGTAACCTGCCTTGATACTAAACAGAACGATGGACGATATTTAATGCACTGAGCGTTGAACTCTTAATTTCGTTGTACACATTCAGTGATGGCAGACGGCAAATAAGCCCTCACGACGAAGACGACTGTAACAGCGCACACAAACACTGACATTGAGATTTTTGACCTCGCCTCCCTCCACCGCTCTCCCCACCTTGCGTTTTCAAGTCGTCGCCGGACTCATGACTACATTTCTTAATATCTTCTTACTGCAAAAGAGCAGATTGAAAGGCCGAAAATCCTGAGTTCATGTCGATGATCCCAAGAACCATAGTAAAGTTTGTTCGCGACTTCTGTATATGATGGCCAGTTGTTGGAATTCTCAGAAATTATTGAAGTTTCGGGTGTGGAAATGTGACTAATATATCTTTCACGTAAGTCGTTGCAAGTATCGGAGTGAAGCGCTGCGCAATGTTTGGCGGATCGCCGTAAGTGGTTATAGCTTTGTTTCCTACTTATAAGTCCATTCCGGCTATCTACCACATATTCAGTGATGGAAAGAAGTGTCATATTTTATGAATATTTTAAAGAGACGGAAAAATAATGAAGATGCTCGATGCAGAGGAAAAAATTATTGGGTTAAATTATTCAAGGGATTGAAAGTTATAGAAATCTTGCTGAAAAAAAAAAAACTGGTTTGATTCTTCTCAACACAAAAAATATCCAACGTTATCTTCGATCAATTAAACGAATAAACAGTAACAATACCCGCAATATACCACTATAGAACTTAATGTGATCAGCATTAAACTTTTTGAACACTATAATAAAACATTAACGCTCGCTTAAATTGACCGATTTCGTAACATCTCTACTTCATAGAGAAATTGAAAGCCTCCTACCCATTTTGGTAATGATGAATTCGATGTGAAGCAATCGTCAGAAGAGATGACGATGTGAATGAGCAATGATGATTCGTTGCTTTGAGAGCGAAAGCATCTCCACCAATGATAGGATAACGAGTGAAATGTCGTAGAAATGCCAGCTTGGATTGGTGAAAACAAGTCCTTATAAAAGATGATATTGTTGCAAGTTTATTTCAATTAAATGAAACAATTGCAGTTCCCCTCTTGCCCCTCCCTGCTCCCCACGAAAAAAGTGACTGATCATTATAAGGTGCTTGAGAAATAACTAAAATACCCTTGGAAACAAAATTCACATTCAAACCCTGCTCCCTTTAACTTATGCAGCAGAAATAAACGAAATGAGCTAGCTCAGAAAAAGCGTGGTCATTTCCGATCTTTTTACGAGACATCAAATTATGTCTGCAATCCCTGTTTTGCGTGCCATACGCTATAGCTGCACTTATTTCCCCTTCACCCTCTTTCCTCTTCTTTCAAACAGCTGCTCTGTTCCTTCAACCCTTCTATCGTACGTTATAAAGTAAACTACAGTAACCCTTTGCCGTAGTTTAGAGTATTAACCTGTGATAATCTATATTTTTTTGAGCAAATACTGTCACGTTGAAGAAAGTAGATAAATTTGTGAGAGTTCGAAGAACGACTCGTCACTATTGCTTGCAATTTCTTTATGATTCATTTTACAACAATAGTGGCAATGAACTGCAATAATCAACAAAGAGACAGCATGAGGGAATGCAGAGGAATGAGCACCTACCTTCTAGTGATTTCTAGAGAACGCCACTACAGTAAGATAACGAATAGAAACCAACACAATCATCGAATATGAACGCATCAGGCTAGATGGACTGAATGACCACGCTTAACATCCAACGCTGTTATCGTCAATAATTAGATAGCACTAAAAATCACAATTATTCTACATAGAAGGAAGGTACCCTAAATGTGGGCAGTAAAATACAGCGAGGTGACCTTTATGACCACCACTGCGACCTCCAGTGGTATGCGCACCACGCACATGGCACATGAAGTTACATCATAAATCAACTTTTGACCTCAAATCAAGAAAAAAACAGTAGAGCCAGTTCCAACCTCAAACCTCAAATCAAAAACAGGAGGATGGAATCAGTGAATGAAATCGTACTCCTGACCGCACATCAACTAGACCATCTGCATGCTCTATCTGATCTCCCAGCTAAGTTCACCACGTTTGTTCAGACATGACCAAGGTTTCGCTTTCTTTAGCGTTGTGTATCACGTTTCTCCACTCTAGTCAAACTGGCCATGAGCTCAGTTATGCATCCTTGACCACAGCCCTTTGCTGTATCCTCTAAAAAGAACAAAGGGCATCGGAGATTAAACCTATCATCAGTTTGTTGTACAAGTTTGGAAAAAGCTCCCAAGAAACCACAAACCCGAAAACTTTTGGGGTTTTCGGAGAAAACGAGATTATTGAGCAATGGACGACATTCGCTGTAGTCCTCTCCCGCTCCCCATACCGCCTTTCGAGCAAAAAAAGCTATTGAAAGAGTGGAGGCTAGAGAAAAAGGAAGTGGAGAGAGGAACACCAAAGCAGTAAGACCATCAAATATTCCGTGGAGGACACATACTTGGAAGAAATCATTCGTTTACATCAAGGATTATATATAGGTATCACAATATACACACAACGTAAAATTCTCATTTGAACAAACATAGGGAAATAAAAAGCGCAGTGAAAGAAAAGTAAGTAATCGGCATACTTATAACAAGAGAGAAGTTTGACGTTAGTACCACAAAGCATGCGGTTGACAGCAAAGATTTCTTCTGGATAGATGCCACCAGGTCTTCAGTTTTCTGAACGGAAGAGCAGATTCCATCGGAAATGATTTCACGAAGGAAACGGATTTTTCAAATACATTTGACATTACAAGGGCAAAAAACCTTCCACAACCTGACGAGCCTTCAAATATAACAACTAATAGTGGGATGTGATCCCAACCAAAAAGACAACAGGATTTTAGCGAGTGAAACCATATGATACCAGAAGCCATAACTTGCTGTCCTTCTCCGTCTTCTCCCAATGACGTCATATTTCGTTACGGCCACTTGCTATTCACAAAATGCTATCATATACAACATACACAAAAGTATACAGATGCATCATGAGTATTTGACAAGAAGAGTCTTTATCTCAGACATCATTTGGCGATCCGCATCATCTTTCGGAATGACCTGCTCGGCGATCTTCATATACTTAACCGCCGATTCCTTATCCTTCTTTGCCAAGAAGCACTGCACCAAATAATACAAGTTCTCTAGCCAGCTACCTGGCTCGAGCTCTTCTGCCTAAACAAAATGCAACGAAGTCGTAAATTATACAACTGTAACCTTCCGCACTGTTCCGCCCCTTCTCGCTTCTAAATTCGGTTATGTGTTCTTACCGCTTGCAGTTGAGTATATGTTATAACTAAAGGTCGGAAATCACGCAAATAGATATGATTATGGCAAAACACGCCAATAAAAGGTGAAATTTTTACCAGACAAAAAAATGCTAGCAGCTAAGGTGGAGCAGAGTTCCCGGCTCAGAGTTCTTGTAACTAAAGTGTTGCAGCCACCTGTTCCTTATGCAGCAACCGCTGCACTCCAATCTATTAACACAGATGAGAAATGAGAAAAATATGAAACGAACAAACCGCTAGAAAGTCTTCTAAAGCATCGTCGACTGTCGCTTGTGGAACTGCAGTAAAGAAAGCAGCTGCAGCTTTTCGTTCCAGCCACGATAAATTTGCTACCGAGAAGGCAAATCGACCGCGCATATGCAACAACGTGCGCTCCGTTGGCTGCATCGCTATCGCCTTATCCAAGTACTTCTGCAAATAAAAAAAAACACACTACTTACTAATGAGATATCCTCGCCATCGACGTCAAGCACAATTTCTATGCGATATGCTCGGTTTTAAATTTCCTATTTGCCATTATTTCTTGGACGTTTCTTCACCTTCCATCTCATTTATTTTCGGATTTCTGAGCCTCCCATCTAAACTCTTTCCTGATATGCGTAAATGAAAACATAACGATAGCGGTTGAAATATTCCGGTCGAAACAGCACAAATACTTGCACAACCGGATATCCAATCTCACAAACAATAAAACCGTGCAAATCAAAAAATAGATAACTAAAGCAGCAATAAATTTGAAGATGAATGGCTCGTTTATTACTATACTCAGTAGCTTAGGTAGTATCTTATATCGAGAACATCTAAAACACAAAAAAATTGCAAAAATTTATTTCAAGTGCTATGACCAAGTTCTATTAATATCGAAAAATAAAATTCTCTCGCGAAAGTAACTATTCTATCCCTTCCCAAACAACTTCTTTCAACTATGTGATGAATAATCACTCTCATACATCAAGTTTAGAAAGCTAGGCAGTTAATTTTTCTGCTGTTTGCATTGAGTGCTGCTGATGGCAAAAACCAAGAAAGAGGAAAGAAAATGAGAAAATCTTCTCTTTCATTCAACAAAATCAACGAAATTTTTCCCAGAATAAATCGAATGTCGAACTGAAAATTAGCTACAAACAAACATTACCTATATTTTTGAATTTTAAATTCAATTTCGAACTCTCTGATTTATAAGAGCCGTAAATAGCAAGAAAATAATAACGTGAGTTTCCAACAAGGAACTCCTTCATCAAGAGCGAAATACCTACAAAGTAGTTGGATGATACCGAATTTCATTCTTAGTAGTCCCGGCAAGCCATCACTATTAAGTAACGATAACTTCCATGAAGGTTCCACATCAAACGGCTTCGATGTGGAGCTTTCCGTCACTAAGTTACTAAAAACGGCGTTTTGCATCAATGTTTAATAGATGGCTCATTTTATTTGAGAATTAAATAAGAAGTAAAAATATGGACAACTGATTACATATGATGCGAACTAGAAGCACAAAACCTTTTGGGGTTACTAACTTAAGAAATGATATCCCTTACTATTTCTTTCACCTCGACGAGCAGATGAGCCGAATGAGACAAAGAAGAGTGACAGTGAAGAGCAAAGAGAAAAAAAATGAAAACCTCAATACCTATTGAAACCTTCACTTTTGTTTGCAATAAATGAACGTCACATGTATCAAAATGAATGAATACAATAGATTCAGAAAATGAAAGGTTAACGCAAACCTTAAAGAGATGTCCTTGTTCGATTTTAGCTTGTGTCCCAAGGTAATCCGTAAGCGAGCCGGTCAATACGGCGACCCATTTCAAAACATTGAAATTGTTCTCATCGAGCTTATATGCTTCCGTTGCATATTCTCGACCTGAAACACACAAGGCATCTTTAAATATTATTACTCGCTAAAACTTCAAATCAAAGAAACTCCATTTCGCCTATATTCATTGATAGAGTGCATGCTCTTGAAGACTTCTCCGAACTCATTTTCCTCTCTTTTTTATCGATGGCGAATATTTCTCTCGACCGCAAGTTAATTTCGCCGTTTTCAGCAATCACAATCAATAAGCATCCACTTTGGGTGTGCAAATACCAACGACCTCTTATTCCTCTTCGAATTCAACCAATTTTCCAATGTCTCCGCATTCTATACAAAGGCGTTCTATTCCACAAATAGGAAAAAACGTCAAAACGTCCCACAGGTTATGCATAAAGCATAGTGCTCAAATGTGGCAGCCCAATTCATCAAACTTATCAACGATATATCACAAAATTGAGGACAACACATAAAGGCTATCAAAACTTTGATAACAGATTTTAGGTAGATAACAGATAACATTGGAAGAGCATTACTTTTATTCCAAAATGTCTAAAGTGGGGTGGGGAAGGGAGGGGGGGGGGGGAAGTCCCAAGCAAACGAAGAGGATTCTTCCTGTAATGTTTATAGGAAAGCAAATGCTATAAATAACGAGCCTCAATAATTCTGCAATCATGGAAGTAGGCATCCACTCAAAATTACCTCCTCAATTTAGTATGAAGTAATAAGAGTTGTCCTTCTTGTTCTTAACAGTTTGATTGTTATAACGTCTACCTATGGTGAAAGTGAAGCCCTTCCAATACATTTAACCTCAGATGTTTCAGATGTGACTGCGGGAGTATTTCCGTTGAGATGAAATTTTGCTGATAGCCACTAGGATGCAATAATGGCATATTGCATGGTACATCCAATAACGAGATGAAAATGGGCTATTTTAATGGATTTAATCTTATCTGATAAAACTTTTGAGATATCACTCATAAAGACTTCATATTGAACTCGCAGCGTTATTACGTAAAGGGGGGCAATACAATTGAACGGCTATTAGTGACCGATTAATTGTCCTTCGCAATCATTCATACGCTGGCGTTAAAACAAATATAACAAAGATTATGGAAGAAAAGAGAAGCGATATGGAAATGAATGATTCGCTTGCACATTGGTTTTCAAGAATAATGTGCAGAGGCGCTGCCACAACGAATCCTCCCCATCCTCTAAACGAAAATTGTTCCTGAAGCACGCATCATCAAAGTCACAGCCAAGAAGAAGAAATTTATCGTTTGCCCACCCTCCCCTCTCCTTTCTTATTCACGGTTCTCCGGTCCCCTTAATATTGCTATTGAATAATGTAATCTATTTAGCTACGACCGAGACTGCGTGGAAAAATGTTGCAACTGTTTCAATAACTTTGCATTGCTGCATTTCATCGCGAACTGCTTTCAAGGGCAATTCGTCAAAACTAATAGGATATCGCCGCGTTCGTACGGTTACAAAAAATGCAGCCGTAAAAATGCGATGTCTACAGTTAATGATGCAAAATGCAATTTCTGCATTCAGCAAATAACTTATTGCGGTTACACGGGGCACCTGTATAACATGTAAGGCAGCGGAGTAATTAGAAGTGACGCCATTCATATGCCCTTTCCGATCATTCTACTCATTTATACTAAGTATACCGCCTCAAATTTTTTAATTGTAGCCTCTTCTTAAAAGGCAACTGAAATCCCCGCCTAGCAAGGAAGAAGGCAGCGGCGTTCAACTTCTTCCTTCTCTACGAAAGAAATTTAGTATAAAATATCTACAGAGATTCTAAGTTCAACTACATGGCAGAACTCCACTCACGCTCCTCTTCCTGCTCCCATCCAATCCCAGTTGTTATATTGCCGTGTACTTATTAAAATGAAGTATCATTGAATTGAAATGTCCTATTTATTAAATTGCATCCTGTTAACCATGCAGAGGTCCCTGGAACAAAAAGTTGCAGCCTAAGGATGAACGAACCGAAAATCTTCGGCGGGAGCTCGAACAAAAAAGATTGGCTGCTGAAAGTTACTCACCTTCAATTAAAATGGCCTTCTTTGTAGGGTTCTTCTGATCGACCGTATTGGCAAGAGCATGGCAAGCCCTTGCGAGTCGCCATAATAATTCTGTATTCACCTTTAACGAATCATCACTGTCGTACATCTGTAATCAACGATTAAAAATTAACTGAAGTCAAATACCTGAAGCACTAAAAAATCAAGACCAATATAAAATTCTTAAGAGAATAACCACCTTAGAATTCCTTTTACACCCAAAATGTGACTATGTAAAATAAAGATTAAAGGTGCAACAAAACAAAATAATTGTTACTGACGGTAAGAAAATGGAATATAATCCTCCCCTCTCTAACTTGACCGTGACTCCGAATTAAAGCCCCAACACATTCTGTTGTAGCTTATCTTCACTGGAGTCCTGACAAATCATTCGATAAAATACAGACGCTGAAACTCCTCATAGGTCCTTCTTCTAATTTTGAGCCTTCGTGTGCAAATTTGGAATTACCCAACCACTACGAGTGAAGAACTCCCTTCCCAAAAAATCGCAGGTTATTCGGCTGTTCCGGACACCTCCAACCTTGCATGTGAACTTCCTCTTTAATTTGCATGTTCGAATGAGAAGAAAGCGTGAGGTATTTGCCCACATCAACAATACTTACTTACAGCTACGGTAGTACGAACTTCGCATCCTTGACGATGCGCTCATCGGAGACCCTGTCATGGAGCAAATCCCCAACTTTTCCCTCAAGATCCCTATTCTAACAAATCGCTCTCTCTCAAGCACATTTTTTCCTTTACCGACTTTTGTCGCGTCCCTACCCCGATAAATGGCTCTTCACTAAGTCCCCTCCTCGACTGATACTTGTTTCCTCGCGCCACACAAATTATAGCTTCAAACTTTCACTAAGACTACATTCCTGGTAGTTATTGATCGTGAATCCAGAACTGACTGCAGCCGGTATATTGCCGAAAAACACCCTTTTTCACTGTTTCGTATTTAATGTACATCATACCCACCACACAACCCTCTCATAAAATGACTTGTCGAATGGCACTAAAACAATGGGACCGTTGAAACGATGAGGCATGATCAGTGCCCGTTACAGCCCGCGCTCAATCCTGACGCATTCGTATTCATTACTTCAGAATAGAAGAGATGTCTTTGCAACAAACATTTGCTGCTAATCATGACTCAAGATGGAATAATTGCTTTCGAATGATTCTTTGAAGATATTTACTGTGCTTCAACTCGCATCACTTCAACCTCTCGAATCAAATTCCCCACTTATAATTTACCAACAAAAATTGAATGAATAATCGCCAAAACAATAACAAAGCGCCATACCTTTTTAAGTTCGTCGTATGCATTCTGCTGCTCGTTTGATTTCTCTAAGAGATCGTCAACTCGGGCGAAAGACTGAAAACAATTCTGCGATATTAATTTAGGAAAGAAGCTGCAAGATTTTTTCAAACATATTTGAGAAAAAATGTAATATAAATTACAGGCTGAGGTGTTCAATTGATCAATGCCTCAACTTGAAACAAACGAAACGGAGAGTACTGGTAGGAGAGGAAGAAGATCCGAGAAGTGCAGTGGGTGGCATGCAGTGCAATGTAAAACCGACCTTTCGATATTCGGGCTAGATGAATTTAATAAAGAGAACTCTTATTGATCACGTGCATAAGAATCGACATTCGACAAAGTTGAAATTCATGCCGATGCAGTGAAATTTGCATAAATCGAATTTATCGGCCTTCACGATAGCAACACACGTGCTTGTGAAATGCTTGTGTTCTTTGAGAATAATGAAATGCAGCACATTATGAGCAAGCAAACACCCCAATGTAGAGAACGCGACTCTGTGGAAGACGTTAAGGGGACGAGGCAGGGAAAGGGGGCGTCAGTCATTCAAAATAAAACCTAATGTCTGAATTCTTTCTACACAATACTTTTGCATCGCGTTTACAACTGCTCACAAAATCAGCATTGTGACGTCATCCTCGTGCGCATGTAGTGTATCTGTCTGCCTGTCGGTCTACCAAGTCGCGAGTCGGCCAGACAAATCCAAAGTTGACTACCTAATCATGATCCATTGAAGCTTGGTCCAGCAAATACATCAGATATATTCAACCAAGAAGTAACTATTCGAAAATTTTTTCAGTCCCATTCATTTTCTTCTATCAACGCAATCTAGAAGGAACGAATGCAAACTTCAGTGAGCAGTCCATTAAATGCGTTATAATGGGAGCGCCTTGATTGATGATTTGCATAAGGCGATCAGAAGAAATATTTGCTGACGCAATGCTCGGGTATTTTTGCATTATTTCTTCGAACGTTATTAAATTGCGTTAGTTCAGTGAAGAGCGCAGAAAGCACATATCGTGTCAGCCTCATCTAAATACGTGAAGAGAAATTCGTTCTAATGCCCTTCACATTGCTGAATTCCATTTAAGGGATCGTTATTGTTGGGCTTGTGGCTATCATCGTTCATTGCGACGTCACAGCATATTGCAACATTACGTCACTTAAATAACACTCCACAAGAAAAACCTGCTTTCAGTTCTCTAACAAAGATATAACCATCCGCGTGCAATGTTCAGCGAACTGCTCAAAGAGAGAAAAAACAAGAGGGAAAGCAAAAAAAAGAGAGACACTTACCATGAAGAAAACTTCTCAGAAATGTGGTAACTGATGCAAAATTTGCCGATGAGAAAATAAAACTAAAAAACAACAACCGCAATATATGACTGAGTGCACATAAGCGCCGATATTCTCTATGAGGCGAAAGTTCGCATGTGAAGTGATTTCCTAGAAGAACGTAATCACCTTTAAACGGATGGCCTAGGCACAACAAACGAATTCATTAACGTGTAATAAAGAGTCAGTAATTTCGGCATATGCGATGAAAAATAATCGAATGTTTTTAACTTCAGACAAACCAATGCCCCTCAAAAACAAACATATTTGCCGTTGCTCTTATGCATCCAAATGTATCGCGAAGATCAAAGACCACTCCTCATTTTCCTTACGTTATGCTAATGAAACCGCATCCTCACTGCAGCTGGTTATCTTTTATAAGTGACGCATTTCAGGGATCGCCCACTATCTCACCCTGCCCCGAAGACAATCGAGTGAAATTTTAGCTCATTTGGAACATTGCTGGCTCTTCCTCTCGATTTCTGCTCCTATCCTTCCCTATCCGTCCCCCTCCCTCACTTTCTCTGCCGGGAATAATTGCAGCTCGCATTAAACAGCAGAAAGTAAATTTCTAGAGATACAGGAATTTCAAGTAAGAGGGAAATATCAAACAACAATATATTCATCGCTTCGTACGGACACTTACTATCTTTCGACAAGAGTAACGCGCTAGCAATTCTTTCAGTCGCTGGCTGTTAGTGACGCAATTCATAGAAATGATTCAAAAATTCTTACATCTTATTTACTTGAAATACCAACTAATATTATAATATGTAAATGGCAGCTCTTATCACTTCTAAAGTCTAATTTGCATAAACTCGACTAGAAGGAATTGCATCACCACTATACTGCTAACTAAATTAGATGTACGAACCCATACCGTTGATAGTAGAAATAACGGGCTGTATATTTTATTTCAATCAGTTTATCCCAATAAATAATAAAACACAATCAATGAAACACTCATGTTTCAACGAAGCCGATCTTCCGCTGAAGATTTATTTCCCATGAAATCGGTCGTTTAATCTGAATGTTATCGATGGAGAATGCGACGCGATAAATCACCAAATTTCGGAAGTTTTAAAGATATGTTTAACTGTCTACAACTTCTCTTTAGAACTAGATATGTCCTTAGAACCGCGACACTTGGCTTATGAGATCGTGGTATGACGGAGACAAAAATTATCAAAATCTCGTCACTGTTGTTTCATTGATGGTCGAGTTAAAACTAAGAAACGGACACACAGACTACACAGCGATGCACACTACATATGTCGGTGTTCGCAGAAATGCATAAAAGGGGGGCGGGGTGCAAGGGGCGCAAACCTTAAACGAAATTTGTGAATACGCACAAAAAAATCAATGAAGGCGAAGGCTATATGCAAAATCAACTACAGGCGTCATGAGAAAAAAAACGTTTTAAACTCCTCAAAAACCCCAACTCTCCTTTTTTTCAGGCTGTCTCCCCGTACCACATCCCTCTCCCCCCTCGCTCCCGCCCACATTCTCTGATCCGTAAATATTTCCATTCGTAGATTCGCAATTCTCAAACATTGTAAAGTTCAAGTGCAAGAGCAGTCGACTTCGGGCCCTCGTCAGCCTCAAACTGTGGCAGAGGCATCACTTTAGAACCGGTTAGCAATTAAACTTTCTCCCCGTTAAAAAGTACAAAACACGAGAAGTGGGGTGTGAGAGAAGTGCATGCTTCAACTACACTTGCTGTTGAAACAATTACTGACACTTTATTTCAATATTCTTCACCACATAGTATCCGTTTATTAATAATCGCAAACGCGTCTTTCTGTCTGTCTGTTTTCCGCCTGTTTTTGTCCGCACCTCCCGACCACAGATTTGCAGACTTATTTAGTGGCACTTCATTGCAATCGTCGCTGCACAAATCTATGAAAACAAACAATTCGAACTCAAGTAGTAAGCCACTTATTAGTTGTTATGCCAGCATGCCAAAGAGGAAAATAAATCCTGCAACGGAAAGCGGGTCTCGACAGCAAACACTGAAATGCTCAATGAGTCAACCTTTAAGCGGATTTGTTCAATTAAATAAAGATATTTCACTGTTTACAAAATTATTTAACCGCTTTTTAAAATCGATCTCATAAAAAGTTAATAGTTTTTAAATCGTTGGAATCTCTCGGACCGCCATAAAACCTCAACGGAAATATCCACTGTCGCAAACTTGGTCAACGTGTCGTGCTACGTCACAATTGTTCAATTATAATAGCTAAGCTTGCCATATTCGAGTACTTTTTTTTTCTCTGCCCTTAATCCCGCACCTAGTAGACACTCCATAAATGCCTCTCGTGGCATCAACTGCTCAGTACAAAAATTTTCGCTGCTGAGTACGCATCTGAGGCGACATGAAATTGAACATAAATGGTATGTTACATAATAACATACGCAACTCTCCATCTATAAATATCTCCTTGAGAAATGTCTTCAGCCACCACAGCACAATTGCGGCACTCAGCTCTCCGCCAGCGCGTTGTCGCGTTGCGATTGCCATTCCTAACGTGCCTATTGCAAAAAAAGTAATGACATCAGTTGCTTTTGGTTTGTACACCTTTCACATGTGAATTCGTGGTGAATTAACACGTATGGTAAGACTGCTTTAATACCACAGAAAAACAACGATCTGCATTACTAGTTGGAAGAAAATGAGCGAGGAAAACGACCACTGGAAGCAGAAAAGGCACAATAGCCAAGATATTCTGGATGCTGATTTTCTCTCGGCAGAAACCTCTTTTGAGAGACCAGTCTAGGCCACGGATGGGACCGGGTAGGATTAGACGCCTAACCAAATGCGGATGCCCAGTCCTGCTACTTTCCAAGCAACCGATCCCTGTTGAACTACTGCCGGTACCTCGCGTGACCGGAACTATGTCTGACAAAAAGCTAGGAACAACTCAATGGCCGCCGGAAACCTTTTCTGAGCAGCAGAATCGTTTCTTAGGAATGGCCCTCCTATGCCTTTTGCCTTTTTTTCTCTGATTGCGTTCACTTCTTTCTGTGCACATCACCTATAACTGGCCGAGAGGCGACTTTTGCCTTACTTCCCCTCCCCCCTTCAGTTGGCGCATTTTCACGACACAGATGTCCCTCTGAAATACACAACGCATCCAACACCTTAATTGCCTAAAATGATTGTCACATGCAGCCTCCAAATGAAAACAGTCAAGTGAAGGAACATGGGGACGGCGTTCATTATCGGAGATTGCGGCAAACTGTTCGCGAGAACGTCATTGCGCTACTAACATACACATCACTAGATGCAATTGCTGCAATCGTTGGTTTCCATAAACGTAAACGCTAATGTAATTCGTAGTCTAGTGAAACTACGAAATCGTAGGTTTCCATAAACGTAATTCGTAGTTTGTTCAGTAAAAAGATAGAAAGGAATCATTTTCCTGTGTGTTGACTGTTTTAGAGTCGACTCTCAATGGCAAATGTGGAAAACAACAAGGAAAATTCGCTACGTGACATAAGCGCCAAATGGTGTAAACAAACGAATTCTGATTGATGTTCCCTCTTAAGCATCTCTTCGAAAGGATGAAAAAGAAAGTTTGCTCGATAATAATAATGAATTGATATGATATTGATAATTTATATGGAATTTATTCAACTTTCATCACAATCCACCCCAAACAAAATAAATCACCTTTGATTGCATATCATTCTGGCTCTTTCTTAGAAGTTCAAGAAGCCTGAAAGCTCCATATCTCATAATCGGCTTCAACGGTATTCATTACTTTGAGGTCAGATCAATTCTGCCAGCCTTTAGCACACATGATTTAGCATCCGAAAGGTCGAATTGCAGTCACAGGTTCAAATCCCTAACAATTAAAGTCACATCAATGACCGCTTCGAAATACTGTTTTGAACATGAGATCGAATTCAGAGAGGATGCTTCTAAATGAAACGCTTCACCCATTCGATCACGCACTATCTCACTGCGTTATGATAAGTGGGTCTGCATTCCTTATTCAACCGCAACAGAGACGAAGAAGCCATTATTGCCGATCAATAAATCCATTAAAGTGGATAAAAGGCACCGAAATGGGGGAGAAAACAAGACGAACAACAACTGAGAGGAAACAAAGCGATCCATCCTATAAGTGTAGACAACTCGAAGGCCGATGTCTCATCTGCTGCAGGCAAATGAAAGAAATGCAAAACTGAAAGCTTTTAGGAAGGAGAAGAAAAAACGAAAGAGAAAATGGAAAGCGAAATAAATGACGGAAAAATACATTGATTTTTTCAAATGACAAACTTCTACCACTTGGAAAAATCACTACTATTGAACCGATTCTCCTTCCTGCACTTCCTTACCACCCCTTCTCCCCTTCCCCCCCCCCCCCCCCCAGTCCGCACAAAAAACGATTGGAAACATGGAACTAAGTTTTTGCAGTGACTATAAAGAACGAAATTCACTTACGACAAGTGTGCATTCCTTCAGCGATAGTGGAGGCATTTTGTGGTGGTAATGAATGAAAGTATGAAGGAAACGAGAGTAGGAATAATGTGTTTGTTTGAAGATGGAAACTATTCTCGCCCAATTTATAGTCGCGTCACATATGGGCGGAGCGAATAGAAACGCACTTCAGCGACAGCGGAAAAGCGCACAACACAATTCATAATAAATCTAATTTTTTTTTCGATTGATAAACAAAATTACTCGAGAATTGGAAAAGAACAGGAAAAATTGGGTTTCCCTCACGAAAGCTGAAAAAGATGAAATTCGATGAAAAAAAATGAGATCATTGGTGTTTGTTCACTTCGTTTCCCACGTTCCTTTAACTAGGAAACAAGCAGAGAACTAAATGATTATCCCAATTTGCCGATTTCGACCACGCAAAACTCCAACAAAAAATAAACTTCCTTCATCTATTCTCCTAAGGAAAAAACGAAGCGAAAACCTTCTTCGCAGGCAACGTGACAAACTATAAACTTCTCTGTAGTTCATAGTACAATGTATCCGAATCTTTCCACGGCAAATGTACTCCACAAATGATGCCAAATTGATGATACCTGTGCAGGTGACCATAGGGCAATTTTTGCAGATGACAACTCGTAGGCGAAACTATAGTAACCTTCCTGACATAACTCCCCGATGGCATATTTTCATGGTATAGCAGTCATCAGAATGATATTCTCTAGAGGCTACATTATGCCGAAGGCGATATGTGCAAAGTTGACAGTAAATTCAAAATGGTATATATTAAAATGTATACTAAAACATCGACACCTCGATATTCTCAATGCAACGAATGAAGAACAGCAGCGGTGATAGCACAACATGCGCTTCCTGCAACTCCACTGATCGCACAAATCGGCAGTGGAAATACTCATAAACAATGATCCAACTGCAATCACCATTCTTTCATACGAAGCCAAATACTCATCCTTTGTGCATGTTCGAACCAGTAGCATAAAATTTACATTTTCCGTACGAACACCTCATAGGCCGCAAATTCAATGCTCACCGAATTTGGGAATACAAGTTCCTTTCATCTCTTCGACAAAACCTCCTGTCACCTTTGCAATTGTTATTAGCATCTACGAAAACGCGTCAAATCTGAACATACATCCTGTAGTGTTAGCATTCAGGTTTAAAGAATGGGATTCTTATCTGTAATAGCTTATATAGACCGTAGCTCCCAATATTGTGATTTTTGTAGAAGTTTTCCCCTTGAGCGTTTTCGTTCTCTAGCTGCACGCCACCAGTAGAAGAACTGATTAGGACGATCGCCCGAAAGGTAAAAGCGCAGATATCATGCAAGCTCCATGGCGTGCTTTGCCACTTTTCTCATCACAACCACCTCACACAAATTTCGCACACGCGAATCTGCTGCCAAAACGCTCAGATATTATGCAATAACATTAGTCGGCGTGAAATTATTTTGATGAGGTTACATACTTCTATTCATACGTTATAACACATATGACACGTACCCATATAACGTCAGCGTAACAGGTTTCTAAAGACTTTAAAGTATACAGCAACACATAACACATAAGCGTCTTTAAACGCCACTTCATATCATCTATGCGCAGAGCAGTAGTTAAATGTCGATAAGATTACTTTCAAATGCTTTGGAAAAATTAAACCTGCAAATCGTGTTAAGGCAACCTCATATCCATGCACGTATATGTATATATGTCTGTTAGCTCAGCGGTTTTAACTCGAGGTCACACCTGTACTATGTGTTAATTCAGTTGAATGTGAAGTGATGAAAGCATGTAGGTCAAACGTATACGACAGCTTCTCTTCCAATGCCACCTTTCATAGTCAGCAAATTCGAAATATGCACGGTAAACTCAATTTCAGAACTAGAAGGCGTTTTACACTGACTGTTTTATGGAAACGATTTTGCGATGGGAGATTTGTTCCAATTGATGTATTAATTCACATACAAAAGAAGTACACTTTTTATTATTCTGGGATGAGTCCCGAAACTGGTTGATCATTTCAACCGCGCGCAGAAAAAGCATTTGTGCGCGCTCAGTTGGCACCTCTCTTACTTCGTCTTAAAATTGTTGGCAAAAATATACTGTCTCTTCGATTAGTCGACGGCAGAGGAATTCCTGAGATTGCATGGTAGTAGTTTGTGGTGCTCGTAATGTACAAGTGCTAACATCAGCCTATGTCACCTTTCCTATCGAAAGTGACGATGTGTTGTCGGAAGTGACCATCTTGAATCCGCCCTCTACCAAAACAACACTTCCAACCATTTCAAACTAGACAGCATAACGAACTCTCGTTGCTCACGTACTAATTTAACAATCACAAATTTACTCTCACTGCATGACGTCATCAGGCACGTCACCGAGTGTGAACGACGTCCGAGCTTTACAAAACAAACTTTGATCATTGATCTTCATTACCTGTTTGTAATTTGTAGTCTAGACAATTACACTCGTTCATGCAGAAAGGTCTGCTAAAGTACAGTGTGCCATAAACATCAAAATACATTCCAAATTAAACCAACAGGAACAGACCTCCCATTACACTGGAATTTGGTGCTCTCATTTAATGGTCGCATCACGAAGGAATGCGAACGGCATGAGCCGCATCCGCGGCTTGCCTCCTCCTCTCCCCATTTCAACGAACCTGGCTGCACTGTTGCATTTCCATTGCTAATATACTGGCATTCACATGCACCACATTAAATAAGTTCTCATCACAATTACTGCATAAAATGCATTCACTAGTCTTTTGTTGATATCCTTCCTAGCAGAGTATTTCTTCTCAAACGCTTTTGCGCAGCAACCGATCGTATAGCAAGAGGAACGGCACAAAAGTTTAGTACTACTATTTAGTACTTACAATATGAAAGAAAATGTTGTGACGATCGTAACACTTCGACGCCCACTGCAAACGTAAAAATAGTAGAACAAGTGGAAAGTAGGTGCCGATTTGTCATCTGCTGTAAACTTCAAAAGCTAAATCAAAAAGTTTATTTGGGCTGGAACGATATGGAGGAGACATATGAACAGGAACCACCTAAATTTGAATTGTCTGAGAGGTAAATTTCAGGTATAACTCGTTAGATGCTGAGTGAAGTTGTCAAATATTATGTTCAAAAGGCTTCCAATTCGAATATTAAGCTCTCATTAATGCTGGATTCAACAAAATCCCTATTCCATCACTGCCGAATGAAATGAGCAGCACGAAGGAAGTGAACTCTATGAAACCCAAATCGCACCTGAGTCATGACCTCTGAATCTTTGGTAATTACTCAGCAGGGTTTCATAACAGCGCATAGGTTTTCTATGTTGACTGAGAGTCGTGAACAATTAAATAATAGTGAAGCGTTTACCCAATCAGCAGCCTCTTTAATATGCTAATATCAGCAAACAACTCACTGCCCTTAGGCGATGGATGGAGAGGACAGGATAAGATATAGAACCAAACGAAATGAATCCTCACTTCACACATAAAACTTTCGAAAGACTGAGACCTTGTAGTAATTAAGCACAACTTAATCGATCATGCGAGAGAGAGCTACTGTTTCTGTTAACGATATAATCGAAGGTCTTTCCGTCCCTCTCTCGACCTCTTTCGTCTTTCCCTTCATCTTTTTAATTCTCTTCGGTCTTTCTCTTTCCTTCTGTCCCTCTTCACAGCCGACAGGAAGGACGAAGTGGCAAGATGTTTAGCCGAGCAATTTGTTGTCGATGAAAAGTGGCAGTCGGATTTTCTCAGACGAATCCAAAACATACCCAAAAGCAAACCAATTTTATTTAAAACTAACAGCAGGAAGACGCCTGTACTTGACGGGGCTGAACACAACGAATTGACAACGATATAGTTTGATGCAGGTGCTGAGCTCGATGATAACACTCATCAGCACAACACAGTGAATCAAAAGTGAACAGCATAACTATGAACTCTTCTTCAGCGTTTCTCTATCACTCGATTCATTCAAACTTACCTCTTCTACTGGATCTGTTTAAATGATGTCACCGGATATGTTGCGAAAGCGAAGAAAGCAGCGTTGCTCAGCTGAGCAAGATGACGTGTAGCGAACGATGAAAGGGCAAGCGCATATGATGAAAGGGCAAGTGCATATGAAGAAAGGGCATATGATCCACAGCTGTCGATGAATGGACGGGAGAGGGCTGGGGGGGGGGGGGGGGTATACAACCGATCACTGGTGAGAGAAGTGGACATAGAGTGGACGAATGTCAAAAATGTAAAAAGCTTGCATTTTGCATCCCCATTGAAGAAATGTCCAAAATGTGAAAGGCTGCATCTGCATTTGTATATCGTCATGTACTTCACCCCCCCCCCCCTCCCACCCTATATAATCGCGTGCTTGATAGTTGTCATCATCATTTTTGTATATTTTCTTTGCTCGCTTCGCTTTTACCCACTAAATACCAACTCCTTTCCACGTGCTTCCATGTGGGTTACGCACGATCTTTTCCCTTTTGTTACCGGATAGTCTTCCACATCCTTTGTGAACTTCCAAATATCCTCATGTGTTGCTTATCGTTCATTCAGACTTTCCGGCCTTGCCTTTTGTGTGATTTTGGTGTGAGCAGCACTATACGTAGTCGTTTCGCAATCTCTTTTCTCGCCATCAGTCGTCGTCGCTGTTCTGGGCATTGCTTTCTCCGTGCAATCTATCACGCCTCTTGAATCGTCAATACCGTCGTCTCGTTCGACAACGACTCCATGGCGCCAGTCGGACTGCGATGGGACCTCTGGCACACATAAGACAACGTGGTCCACTGAGCACCGCCAACTCATTCTCCTACCGAAATTTCGCATGTTTGGCCCTTTCGACCCCGCTTAGTTAGATTCTTCGTTATTTCCCAGTTTGTGTGTGCATCATTTCAGCATCATTTGAATGAAGCATTTGTCCATTATTTCTGACATTCTCATAGCACGCTTGCAACAGAATTCCTCTTGTTTTAAATATTTTTCGTCGTTGGCTGAGTCCAGCAGTTACGGAATCCCTTATCCCACAGTTCCACCTTTCGGAGAGCATATATTCTTTGCGCTTTTTCCTTTCTGAGGACAATGGTGACAGTGCTGTTGAAAGTTCTAATATACCGTTCACTTTAATACAACCATAACATAGCGCTCGCTTCGTTGACATCACTCCGCGAAATTCTGAGGCGAATTTTGTCCCCCTTGTTTAATCGATCCCGAGGGATTCCTTTCCATTCCCCTCACAGGTTTAAATGAAACAGTGTTTTCTGACTGCAAGTTTGTTTCAGTTTTCGAAGAGTTCGGATGTGTCCAGTAAATCGTAGCTCACTGTCGGATGCCTTTATTCAATATCTCTATTTCCCATAATATTTGGGAAACATAATTTTCTCTCAGATGTACAAGCAACAACTGTTCATATGGCCCCATCGGCATTAAAGTTTCTTGAGAAATCACACAATCGGGAAACGCCGCAAGTTCAATGTTAGCGCTAATTTCTCGATGAAAATTGATGTTTTATGCTCAAGCATCCATCAATAAAGACGTTATTCCAATATTCACGCAAATTAATAATTTTAGTTGTTTTGGCTTATAGAATACGAGAGCTATTACGAGATTAATTTTAAAAAGAACTTGCTCATACTGGCACCTCATTGCTTCAACGCTGCACTCCAACATTCTCCTTGCTTCTTTAAAATGTAAATGGCAATACCTCTGCCACGAACATCCTCTTTAGAGCTCAAAAACAAATCACAGCCATCAAATTCGAATAAACCGTCACACTGTGCTCAGTCTGACAAACGTCAGAAACAACTACATTCGGTGCTTATGTAAAAACGTTTCATTCCGCGAAAGTTTTCCTTAGTCAAAGATGTGACATTCAGAGAGGGGCAAAGAGCACGAGATTTAATTTCATCCTGTTCTCTCGTCGCGGGCAATCTTTTTCATTCCGTTGGTTGTTTTTCCTTGTTAAATTCGAGGTCATCGATCATATAGATGCCCCTCATCATTTTCGTTCATTACACAGGACTGTCGTTGTAAACCTTCATCTCTCTGGACCCATCCTGCTGGAAAGTTCCGCGAGCTCATGCGTGCAACGTTTCTAATTTGTTGACGAGCTCACCCTTAATCAGCTTCCAAATAATCACACCTGGGATTCCAGCTGCTTAAGAGCATAGGTCGTTTGGTCGAGCCGCTCAACTGCGATTCCGCCATTGACCAATAGTTGTGTCGATGCCTGTTTTTAGGACGCTACTTGCTTTGCACAGTTCACCTGCCATCCTTCATCGCTGTTGCATCGTTCAGGGACTTTTGGACGTCACCAGGTTAAACCGTTTCGTTTCCATGAGCTCAGCTTGTTCACTTCACTTGAGAGACTATTTGCGGGTTAGCCTTGGCACTAATTTCACGCGTTTTTTTTCTTAGATCGAGTGCCCAGCTGAGGTTCTCAACAGCCTTTGAGAAACTCTGGATCGCTTCCTTACGAGCAACAGCTTCCACATAAGCAGACCTCAAAGGTGACTAGCCGTATATATATATATATATATATATATATATATATATATATATATATATATATATATATATATATATATATATATATATATATATACTACAGTAGAGTGCAAATGACGTGAAGGAAAGAAGGAAAGAAAACTTTCAGTGATCTCAATGTGAGCGTGAAAAACAATTCTCACTGCAGATAAAGTGCAATACATTTTCATTCATTAAAAGAGCGTATTGAGTAATAACTTTCAGTGCAAACAATTTCAAGCGTTTCATCTGAGAATAAACGTTACAGCACTTTTATTCACCAAGCGTAAACTATTGTGAAGTGCGGTATTGAAAATACATATTTCCCCACCGATCTGACTGCCTTCAGTTTTAATTATTATCACATCTTTTGCAAAATTCAAATTTATAGCAAACTGGTCTCATCTTAACCTTAGTGCTACGGAGAAGAAATCTAATATACGCTCAATTCTTGAGGCATTCAACGCTTTGACTGGAAAAAATAACATTCGTAGCCAACTAGAGACATTCGATTAAGACTGAAAAAATGGGAGGATATTAAAACGGAATGTGCGCTTGGAAAATTTGAGCGAAATTTCGGCTTTCGATTGAAACCTCGTCGTTCGGTTAGCGTCACTACTGTACTGACATTTTAATCAGTGAGAAAGTGTGTTAGAAAACTGCTACAAGAAATATTTCGCAAACGTGCTCACCGCACTGTGCAGCAGTCAACTTTCTCAGCTGACAACAGCTAACAAATGCAGTGCGGCAATGCCTTCACAGTTCACATGCTGGCAGTTATTGCATACGTCTTTTCTAAGGTAATCGTGTATCCACCCTAACCGAATGCTAATAATGAACCGATTAGTGTAGAAAGCTTCGAAAATGTCCCATCATTTGAAAGTTGATAAAGAAGGAATCTCGCGGTGCACAGTATACTCCTCAGATTTCGTTACTATTGCTTGAAAACTTCAACGTTTACCAACTGATTCTTCTAAACATGCAGACCTAGATACTCATAGACGCATACAGCATACACATTTATAAATGCAAAGAGATAAGAAGTCGCAACGATGCACTTGCAAATGCGCATATAGGTGGGATAGATTATTAGACTAGACGAACCGCGGAGGATAAAGATATGGCTCTAATTGGGACCAAAACAAATACAGATATTATTACCCAAGAATGCACTCAACAAGTACACAAGCTTTCCTCAACAACCAACGCCATAATGATTCCACTCTTCGCCTCAACACCACATCCAGCGAACGTGATGCATTAAGAACGAGAAGAAATATTTCGGTTTTTTTCAGTTTCTGATTAGTTTTTGCCCTTTCTCGATTCTCGTTTCTGACTGGGAAAAAAATGCTGAGAAGGAACAGGATTGCCTAGGCGAAAAGTAAAATCCATGCAAGTAAAAGTGCCTCAGTGTGCGACGTATTTAATGTATCGCTGCTACGGTATTTACTCTCGACGCCAGTAAGCAATTTCGACTTATTTAGCGTCTGTTCGGTCTTCTCACTTTAAACGCTTTTTTGGACTCAAAAAGAATATTTATAGGGCGGAAATCCAACGAACTCAACTTAGCCACTGTGCCACTGTGACGGTAAACTTACCTAAATCATGGAGGTCACCTAGAACTTTGACATGACCGCAATTTCAATCCATCATATACAGGCTGTTTTCCTCAGAAACGCCTCCGATGTTTGAGGCCTTGAAGGGGGAAATGAACTCAATGTACAAACACTAGTAGGCTGGCGGTACCATTAGCTGAAACTCGAAATACTATCACATAAGATTGTGGTACTGCTATCACTCTTTGATAAGCGATAAATATTGCCCTTCTGGGCCTATTCACACCACAGTGTGCTCATTCCAAAACTGGTTTTCTTGCAGAGCCATTGCTGGATCAAATTACGAGCTGTAAATTATGTGCTGGAAGACTGTTACATCTATCATGACAAAAACACTCAGTTGCACCTCATTCCACAAGCTTTCGAATCGTTTGACGTTTCAATTTCTTTAATTTCACCGTCCTTCGATTCGGTGCTCTGATAACTTACGACTAATAAGGCAAAACTTCGGGACAGTGATTTTACCTATTTCGATTTATCATCCTTACTGTACACGTGCGTCTCTTTGTACTTATAATTAAGAAGAGTTAATCAATACTACACATCATAACTATAAATGATTACCTCGTCGAGTTGTTCGTCTGTGAACATTAGAATGCCAGCCTCTCTGAAAACACGATCATTCAACAACATTCCCTCTAATAATTGATCACAGAAACGCTGAAACTTCATCCAACTCGTTTCACATCAAATCCAATTCAACTATTCACTTATCACAATATCTGTATATGTATATATTGCATAATTCATAGAAACGAAAAGCAGACGATGCGGTAAATAACATATTACAATTTGCATATCAGCAAATTCAACTAGTAGTTAGGCGATACTTAGTAACACATGCGATTTGTCAGATGCGGTTGAAGAGAACTGTTCGATACTTGAATCCATTCCGTTAGATGTGATCCTATATGACAAGATCCAATCCCATCTAATTCTGGGGTTGTTAGAGAAACGAAAAGATTATGACATCAGGAACAAATAAACATGTCTGTTTTCAAGTGTTTTGTTTACTTGCAAGGACACGATCGCAATAGAAAAATAACAGCGAAGGATGAACTAGGTGACGTAAGAGTGATGAAGAACTTAAGATGATGAGTTGAAATTCGCCTAGCAGGGATCAAAAACAAACAATAATGAAAAAGTGATAGCAAAAAAAAGGAAAAGGTAATGAGAAGGGAAGGAACGACCAAGAAGTCGGAATCGCAGTCTTTATTTCCTTGATCATAAGTCAGCGCAGAAATGAGAAATGAAGTTCCCTGCTTACCCGCATATTACCATTAATATCACAAGTGAGATAAAAGCAAACAATAAATGCAAAAATGATGTCCACTTTTTCGTCTCAACGAGTCATGTCTCCTTTCCCTCACCTCCCCTAAAATCAGTACCACTGAAAGCACAGTACTAAACTTGTTCTCAACCACGCAAATAACCTCAAATAGGTCTATGTGAGATTTTAAAGCAACTCCGTTTAAAGGCCACACTTCACTCAGCACCTTCAGTACTATCCGAAAAGAAAAATTCAACGGAATAAACACAGCAGATAAGATTCTGAAAACTCGAAGAACCTACAAAGCATCGAGCGCGTCCATGAAATCTCCATCCGATGATAGCGATTGTGCGCTCGGCGCGTGCATCACTCCTGTAAAATTTTACCGCTATCAATTATTATTCGAAACAAACACCGCACACATTCGAATATAAGCCATTCACAGTGCTCACTTCCCAATGGGAAGAAGAAGTGTTCCCAGGAAAGGCCTAAAGAAGAGATACTGAAGCAATTACCTGGCTTCCTATTTCAATCGATTCAAGTTACGATAAAAGAATAAAAACTATTCACCGGTCTCGAAAATTTCAACAGAATAACCTTTATTCATAGAACAACAAAGGAGACTGCAATGAAGGAGTGAAGCATAAGAATAAAATAAATGCACGTCATCCGAAAAAACACGTCGTTTGGGAATGCATTTAAAAAAAGGACGCCATAATATTTGAGAATGTACCAAAAAAAAAAAAACAGCACTTCATAACACATTAAACAAACTCATTATCTTCAAACATTAGCATTTCCTTGATGATTTATTAACGAAGCATTATTGCAATGGAGCGCAGGTTGAATTACTTTATAAGATATATATGTACAGTCAAGACGATGCATAAATATCCAAACCGTTGTTATAGTTCTCAAAGAATTTTCTAGAAACCCCAAAACTTTCAGATGCGAACATCGACAATTACAACTTTCTCTTGAAGGGATCAAGGAAAGAAGGCTGTGCTCAGCGTTGTACGTTATCCCTCCCACTGCATTGCATCGAAACGTTAATTATCCCTAAGCAAAAATATTTTCTACAGGAAAAAACTTTTCTTCACCTATTCGCCTACATTTAACGAATAAAGAGGCAAGTCTTTGAAGATGAAAGATTGTCCTGGCAGTCAGTCTTCCAACTGAGACCACAGGTAACGCTGTGGAACTATTAATTATTACCCTTTAACCGATATGATTCGAAGCAAAAGTCACAGCATGTTGCAATTTACCAGACTCTAATTTTCATTGCCGATTTTCCTCCTATTTCGCGCAACTTCTTCCGAACAAGGAGCATTCGTATTGCGGTAATAGCACTGTTTTGTTGCTACAGCGCAAGCAAAGAAGGGCGTTAAGATTCCTCAATGAAAACGCAAACTGCATCTACCTGCCGCTTATTCAGTCGCAAAATGCACCAACTATATGCACTTAAAATCCAATAAAGTTATACCTTTTCCTTTGTTCACGGTGAGCCTATCAGTGCCTGCCAATGCCCTCATGTTGCCGTCGGACAAACCTTCTGCTGCACACACTTCAACGCCTGCGTTCATTGCTGCACGCAACTTCGACACCTCGGAACATAAGGCACTCAATTCATTCCTGCAAAAATAACAACTAGCACCTTCTCGACTACACTCTTTCAATAAAATCGAGATGCTCATTTACTGCTAAAAGCGTATCTAAAATCACGCCCCAATCAAAGCTTCACCTTTACCCATCAACAAAAAGAACAGAATTTGCAGAACCTTCGGAGTTTCCGCTGTTAAACATTATCACCGCCATTTTCGTGCTCCATTCTTTCATTACCAGTTCCAGTCAAATCACTTCAAAAGGCTGCAGACAGTTTCAACCATAAAACCCGGGAACTGATGAACAATGCTTCCTTCATCGTTATGCAATGCTTTGGTAGCGACTGACTATGAAAGACCATTCGTAGCAGTGATGAGGTCGGATAGACTCGAATACATATGGTTCAGCGATCTAACGAGTGAATTTATTGAAAGTTACCTCAAACATGATAGTGCTTCAACACATCATTTTATGCAAATTTCCTTCTTCCGCTTCACTCGTATCGCACAAAGATTTACGTAGTTTAGATGAATAGGTATTACCAACCTACTATAGTCATAACTGAATACCTCGAAGATAGTGAACAGAGATTAAAATTAAAACTATGCAGACATTTGTTTCGAGGATCGAATATAGCGGTGGTATATGTAGTTGTGGGAATCACACATCCTGCTTCTAGCCTGCCATTGCATTCCGCTTTTCATCGCAAAAGTCATACTTATATTTGTATCGGAACGTCTCCTCTCAGGACGATTCATCTCTCTGCAGGGGAAAACCAGTGATGCTGAGAGAAGTAAAAATGATTCATCACTCCTTCATATGGAACTACATTCCTTCCAATCATTTAATTGGAAACTTGTTCGGTTATTAATGACATACCTACGTTTTAATAAAACAACTAAAACATAGGTGGGCGGATTTCCACCTTGCTTTGTGCATTAGTTGGTATGTGCAGAGTATAGCCGGTGTTGCTTTGGACGATCAGGATGGATGCTTCATTTTATCACGTGAGAAACTAGACGCTCAGATTTGATACGATTCACCACCGTCGTTTCCATCAGCGAGTTGCTGAGGCCTACGAAACTGACTGGACGCAAAAAGCTTCTGATAGAATAAAATAAAATAATAAACACATCGAACCTAATCGCATTCAGCTGCTCATCATAGTGTAGCCGATCGCTTTTTCGGTTGTCTTGCACATTTGCATATATGACGACACCAATTGCAGCCACCGTACCCCCCGCTGCCACGACCGCTATACCGAGTTTGTTTGCCATTATAAAGGAACCCAACGTCATCTCGCTAATGCTCACGCCCACAAGCGAATAAGCACTGACAGGAATGAAGCCCACCCGCCAACAACTGGAACTGCAAAGAATACAACTTTCCTGAGCTGTACTCAGCGGGCATAAAATAATATGATCGATGGTTATCGCAACTGTTACGGCTTTACCGTTGCAAGAGTGTATTTCCCAAACACGTTCGATACGAATATTCCACCTCCCCCCTCCCCACAAGAGAAAATAAACCTAATCATTCCCTCCCAAAGCGGTTCATTCATCTAGATATTTGAAATTATTGCTACAACATAACTGCTTCCAAGTTTTTTCTATATTCTACGGAATCAAACTTCTCATATTGCAATAGACTTTGCATGATTTTAAAGAAATACTAAAGACGTTCTTTTACTGTTTCCCAATGAAATGTACTGAGTGGTCGTGTTTGATTCCAACTTCAAATGATTCTGAGAAAACTTCTCCGCAGCAACAATATAGTCAAATTAGAACAAGGGGAACCTTAGAAAACTAAAATGCTCTATCTCGAAGAATGAATTACCCAATAAATATTAACAAATTCTATGCACATAAAGTAGTTCATTGAAAGACATCGTATACGAACAATCAGTAGCACTTCAATTAATAATATTGTTGAACATCAAATGAAAGCAAATAGAGATGACGAAGCGATTTTAAAATTACAAAAATGTAAGTTCAGACATCTAAAGGACTGAAAAAAGAACTTGCGGTGCAGAATCTGTTCAAATGCACTTTATTGCAGCTGTCTTTGAATAAAATTAATTAATACCTATAAAGAAAACAATCACTTCAATGTTTTCGGCGCTTATATCCTCTTCGATTCAATAAAACAGTCTAGTTATTAATTAAAAAACACTGTTTTACTGCAGCGCCCTAATTATTGCGCATTCTAATCTTACAGTCATCTATCACCATTATACTACTTACTAGAGTAATACCTGCAAAACGATATTTGGAGATTATGAAACGAAGTAAATGGTACTCAACCATAAATAAGATAACAATGTTCACGCCAAATTAGTGCTTAAAACTTTATGCAATAATCAACTGCAACAGAAATAACGAAACTTGTAATGGACTATACAATATTATGGCAGAAATTTTATACATGAACTGCTATATCGTTATTGGGACAGCGACTTTATTCGCTATAACGCCTCCCCCCTCCCCCTCCCGCTCTCTCTCATCAACATTAGTTCCCCTCAACCACGTCGTCGTCGAGTATTCTTTCCTGCCGACTGTCCATGTGATTAAAATCATCTTCATGATTCAATGACATTTCTGATCACTCATTAATGCAATATTTTCCATCTTTTCGGCACAAAGAACTTCCACTGGGAGGTCCCTTCAAAGGAAATTTTCTGATTAAAAAACAGCCACTTTGAGATAGTAACAACAATTAAAATGAAGGAAAAAAGAGTACTGCAACAAATATAAGGAACCGCGAGGAGGAATGCAACAATAACTCGTCCAACTCTTAATAAATGTTGATAAAGCCGCAGGATCTAAAAATATTTTCAGTACGCATTATCGATTAGCGAACAGATGATGTTAAATGACAGACGTGAAGTTCTTCGAAAGGTTTCAACGGAAGCATTCACTTCACGTGTACTCTTCACTTCACTCTGTCTAACTGAGTGCAGAGTAAACAATCGATGATTGCTGCACCGAAGTTCTACAGAAATTCCAACACATCGTATTCTCTTCCTCCATTCCCCCAGCCTCCCTATATTTCCAACGATACCCCCCCTCTCAGAAATTCTACGAAGAAAAAACCATCTCCTATCAACAACCTCTGCTTTCTAACACACAGCTTGATAAAACATCTTTTACATACTGGAAAGTCACAGGCTGCTTCTAGGCCCTGTGAACTCCTCCAATACCTTTCATTTCTTTGAAAAACGCGAGATATTCGTAAAAACCTGAGCATCATTTGATTTGGTACGGCAAATTCCACCGAAATCCCATTTACGTTTCTATGAAAAAGCTCTCCAGAAAATTGCAAAAACAATCGAAACAACCCGCACCTGGGCTAGGAAGAAACTCGATGTCGTAGTCACATTATTTTCGTGTTTCCTGAATCACGTTACGAAAACCGCTAGGAACAACACCGGCACCAATATAAATTTGATTCAACACATTTCCACAAGAATATACGATTAAATGTACCTCAGCGAATTTTCTTCAACATTTCCCACAAAAGACCACTGTTGTCATCTTTTTCATCGCACAGTCGATGTGTTGTAATTTTTATGAACCCTTTTTGAGTACTTACATCTTACACTGATAGAATTTTATCTCTACATAAGAATTTGTAAATCCCAACTTATATATAAAAAATTCGAGTATGAAATGTAAGACGCTTAGCTATAACCTATTAACATAATTCGTTGTATACTCTTTTTGCTGAAAGTATCGTCGCAGATCTTGACAAATAACGAAATAAAAACTACAACTATATTTTCAAAAACAAAGGTTACTTCTCCAACGAAATTGTTTCAAAAGCAATTAAAACCGATGTGAAAAGAAACTGAAAAACTTTTGCCTTTCATTCATAATTCGCAGCCACAAAAAGAGAGTTATTCGAATTAGAAGCTTGTCTTTATTATGAAATTTTCTCTTTCTCACATACGACTGTTTGAAAACCTCCTCTCTATTCTCCAATCCAAAAGCAAATCCTAGTTCATTGAAGATATCAATTTATCAAAAAAACTGATCTTTTGCCATCATCTCAAAAGAAACCCCCAAACTGCACTGTAATAAATTTCAACGCAAAGTACAGCATAGGTCAAACAAACTCTCAGTGATATAATACAACACTCACCTGCAACGTTGTGGCATTTATTGGACGTTACCTAAATATTTGCCGGCGATCTGCAGAGAACGTTTAGCCATTTCGACGGCACCATCACGTGTTCTGTTACCTCCAATAAATCCGGTCATGTGGGTGAAGATACAACTTGGAATGCCAGCCAACTCTGACAGCTCGTCATTGCGATAGCCGCGCCAGCTTTCAGGTAGCGGCAATCTTAAGTATTTTCTACATCAAACATCGCTACAGTTACATGAAAGGAAAAAGATACTATCAAGCGTCCACATGCACATCCCGATCCAAGGACCTCGGCTGACGATGTAAGGAAGTGGGGAGGGGAGAGGGAGGAGGATGCAATGGTGGACAAGGGAGAGACCAGCTTGAATAAAATCGGCTCCAGAAAGAGTTCGGTGTAACAGCGAAATCATGACCTCCAAAGATAAGAGCAAGCAGTTGTAAAACGTTCAATAAGTTCAACAATAACTATGAACTGTCAAATTTTCCGGATATTCGTACAGGTGAAGCGGATATTATACGATAACAATAGCCATTCAACAATTGAAAACTCCGCACCTGTTCTCAAAAGTAGCTTTTTCATCGAGTGGAATTGCCTGCACTCTCCAATCACCTGAAGTCGCATCCGCAAAAACAATATAAGTAATCTGAGCGTTTAGCAGATTGTGTTCTTTTTCCAATGTGAAGAAATGTTCCTTCCAAGGAACACCACCTTTATCGAGCGCTAAGATCTGTCCACTCTTGTCGACCTTCAAGCAGACATTATGATTGTGTACAAATCAGTTTAAAAACGACAAGAAAACCATCTATTATATTCGATAATCGGTGTAACACACGAGATATACCACTTCAATTTATGGTCAATGAAGCAACTCGAAAAACTGTCAGGGCATTTCGTATACTTGCGCTTTTGCGTCGGTCCAATAACCAGCCGGCTGCAAATTTATACTATTAAAAAAAATAAATAAATAAAAAGGCGTGTAATGGTGAGTCGCTGTAAAAACGGAGCGGTCTCGTAACTCACAACCGAAAACTTGCTCCGACTCCAATCCCACCCGTTGCCCAAAAAATTTGTTTCCAACTTTCATATCGCACAAAATGATAAGAATAGTATCAACGCAAATTATGCGAAATAAAAAGACCTAATAAACGTTTAGGAAACGTGTTGCCAATAACGATTTATTATCGATGCGAAATAAAAGAGATGCTAAAAATGCGACGATGCGTCGTGCTAATTAAATGAAGTATTAACAGCGAACGGAAGTTTACCTCGAGAAAACAAAAACAAACACATAGCTAAAGCTCAAGTTATTTCCTCTGTTTAGCTCCAAAGCATGCAAACGAAATGGAGTTGAGGGACCTGGAAGGACGTCCACAAAATTTTGGAGGTTTGTGAGCTCATTTCCGAATAACGACTGATATCATGATAAAGAAGGACAAATTGGAAGAAAGGATGAGAGGGAAGGTTGAATAAAAAGGGTCGGCCCAAAGTAGGCAATTATTGAAGAAAATATCGATGGAAATGAGGCGGATACTTTGAACGTTTCAGAATAACCTGCAAAGACGAAATCACCTGAATTAAACACATGCCTATACTCGAGTGCTGCCTTTCATCTTTTGAATGTGGAAAGAGAGCGAATTTCCCAGCAGAAGCGAACGGCCGATACCGGCTTACTTCGCTTTCAAGACCATTCTTTCAGGCTTTCATGATGCAAAATTACAGGAAGAACTCACATCAAAACGATTTTTGACGCATTCAGCTACTACGTCTCTTGCTGGAAGCCATGATCTGTGAAAATATTTCAGACGATCCAAGAACTCCACTCCAACCAATTTCATCGCCTCGTGAAACCTAAATTACCCTTAGAGAAGAATTAAATCATCGCAGAATTGCTTCAAGTGCACAAGTAGCTGCCCTCTAAAACAAAATTTCTCTTCGAAGCAATACTAGCATGCAGTGATCTTTATTAGGGGTCTGCAATGCTGGAATTTTTATTCGAATGCACTTCTACCACAACATTACAATATCATTAGGGATTTTTGCATTACATTTATGAACATAAATCTGAGTCAACTACTATAATAAGTAAATCAACTCATTGTAACTAGCAGAAGATTCGCTGATTGAAACGATCGCTGTCATCTTATGAAACAATGCTTTAGAAAATCTTTCTTTCAAAAAAAGAAACGAGGTAAACTCAGCAAATAAATAAATAAATTTCTCAGATGAAATGAAACCAAACTGCAAAGAAATCCAACGAAATGAACTAACTAACATGAAAATCAAAAAGTAAATTAATGACCTGAAATCTTCGAAGAGATTTTATATTATCTATGACCTATTCAGCCTCTAAAATTGCTCCACAGAATAGAGAGCTATAGTCGTGAAGCAGTTGAAGATGAATTGCATAGGCATTTATATATAAATGGTCGAATGCACTACTTACTTCTCACTTCAGAACATTCTGACATTTCTTTTCATTTGCTCATCGAAGAATTTTTGCCGTAAGGATGACGGAATTTTTTCGAATTGTTATATAACATTGTGAGCGGATAAAACAGTGATAGAATAATATATTTTGAGGATTGTAATATAAATATTTGTGTGATTAACACGTGTAAATAATAGTTTATAGGTTAACGCTGAACTGCTTTCAACAGCAGCGAAACTTTTCCCTAGCAATTTCCGACAACGCAACTCTACAATACACGGCAGTGGACACGAACTTACCCTCTGCCGTCCCTCCCCCCTCCCCTCTCCGGTTTCCTCCCCGCTATCTCCCTCCCTCACTTCCCGTACCCTCGATTTCCTCTTCACCACAACTATCATATGGGTAAAAAACACATGTGGTAAACGGAGCACCATGCAAGTACACGTCATAATATTTGATCAAAGTATAACGAAAAACAGAATAAATTATAATACCCTTTAGTCTTTAAAAAATTGAAATATTTTATTCTTCAGATAACTGAGTCCGTAATATTTCCTTTCGAGAAAGCAATGAAAAACTTTAGAAAATAGCATATCTTCACTCAGCTTCCCAAATTCGACTCATAATAAAAATGGTGACACATGACTGAAAAGAATAGGAAAGATGCGAAGCTAATTGTGACAGCTACCTCTTTTCGATGTCAATGTCCTCTTCATTCCATGCTGGATTTAGATTCCCGACGCGACTTGATAGAGTCCCACCGAGGTGATACCTAAAGTGTGCCGCTACAATTAAGTACTGAAATAAGGCACTACTCAGTGTTAAATGCCTCAAATACGATACCACTCAATTACATTATTTGGGAATAATCGAAAAGATTTTAACGTTCTGAGGGAAATCTCAACTCCCGAAAAATTCTTCTCCTTATATCTCATTCCTTCAGTGGGATATATCTACTCTTTCAATGATCTTTGTGGCCTCTACTTAATTATATTACGTTCGTTTCTTCATAAACTTTGTTCTCTTTCTTTCTTTGAGCTATTTCTATTTCATTGTTCTTTATTTCGACACATTCATAAGCGTTAACTAACTGAACGTTTATGTGTCCCTCCCACTTATTTTTCCCAAATATACGTTTCATTGTTATTTTGGTCATGGTTATGAAAAAAGCAATGTGCATCTCTCAACCCTCCCCTTCTCCATTGTCTCTATGCGAATCAATGCCAACAGTGAGTAGTACGAGAAGCTTACCTTGGGACACCATCAAACTGTGGAATGCCGTTGTCAATCGCGTCGACGGCCTCGACGAACGCCTCGTAAACCTTCTTATAGAGAATATCCACCTCGGTGCTGTCATCCCTCAATGCAAGCAGTTCGGCGATAACACGTTTCCCATAGTGCGCGTAAATGAGACCTGCCGAGCTCAATTTCGTTTCAAAATCCAACACATTCAATGTTTTCATCGTATCATTGAAACCTCTGCAATCCGATAAATACCAAATATTATTCTTCTCAGAACAAACTAAAAAGGATTCCACAATCCATTGCACAGAAAGAAAAGAGTGAAGAAAAAGAATGGGATAGAAATCGCCAAGTTCAAGTGGATTAATTCAAACAAGCATTCTGCAAAAAAAGCCAAAACGAAGCAATTCTCAAAGCAGTGCTCGCACACAGAACATTTCTTATAAGATGAAAAGCGCTTGTAAAAAAAAAAGCAAATATCATTAAACACCTATCTTGATACAGCTTCACCTCCAAGCAATGCAAAGCACAGCGCAGCATTACCCTCATGAATTCTCAAGCATGACTAGCTGAAAAAGGATGAAGCAGGACAAGATCCGGGGATTGGAAACACCGTTTAAAGTTATAGTAAGCTTGAAGTAACACGACATCTTTCGAGAAAACATTCAGTTGAAGAAATGCTCGCTGTGTGTAATCCTGCTCAACATGCAGGAGATAAGGCATCGCATGGCCCGCAAGGTCAACTTTCGTACCTCATAACCCCTTCTGCATATACAGCGTTATCAAGAGCCTTTCCCAATTTCAATAAGCCTCCTGTTGACTTTTTTCATTTGACTTAATCACCAACTGATTCCAGAGATTCAAGCCGGAATCCTTCAGTCGTTTCTTTTAGGAGCTGCAAAGTTTCGGAAGTGCCATCATCCCAACTCAGTGATTCTCACTCCCTCTCATATTCTATTCTCACTTAGCATATTAATGCAAAATTCGCACTCAGCATCATATAATAATGCAACATACAGATTCACTCATCCATTTTATTAACATTCAGCTAAATCCGCAAAACCGTTCGGTTTAAAGCAACCAATTAGAACTACATCAACTCTATTATTGCATCTTCGGGACTTCGACATTAAAACGAACATCGTATCAAAATCAAAATTAATTCTGTCACATGAAGCATGTCTTCGACATTTCAGGTCGAAAAATGTGTAAGTTTAAAATGAATAAAGAGTAAGGGGGAAAGTCGAATGAATCTCGACGAAAAAGTAATTTCATGAAAGGGGCAGGGGTCATTAATCTGATTGAGTGAAGCCGTTGTAGCGTTTCATCGCAATTTATCCATCAATCATGTGGCCGTAAATAAACACAATTCAGCTGAAACCTAGATTTGAGGTTCAATTAAATGAGGTTTCGCAAAGCAATTAAACTTTGAGAAAAGACCTCAAAAAAGCGTCAATGACCTGGTACGCTCTTCCTTGTTTGTGCAGCCGATGCATAATATCGACGCCTAGAAATAACAACCTTACTGTGCTGTTTTCTTTCTTAGCGAACGCTGCAAATAATATGGTGGAGGTGAACGAAAAAAGGGAGAGAAATGCAGGCAAGAAGGAGGGAGAAGCAATTATTGAAGACAAAATAGGGGACAAATACGTATGACGTTTCAAGGACAACCGTCGCTTCAAGTTATTAAAAAACAGCAGCAAAACTCTTACAGGTATGTACCTTTGATGGTGATCATAGCGAAGTTTATCGTGGTCATAAACACCACCCACATCAACGACTATAGAACAGTTCGATAAGGTTGATGGATCCCGAGTGCTGAAATGAAAAACTTCTCAGAATACAACTTCCACATAGTTGCTCTACGAATATCAACTAACCAACACAAAAAGCCAAATGAGTTAAGCTCTGACTCTGATGAACAGTTTAAATTCGCTCCGTCCCAACGTTCGAAAAGAAGCGTTGCAACACGGAGTCTACCTTTAACGCTCTCAGGCGCTGACTTCATTAACGCATTCTTAATGCTGACGAAGACTTTCATGGATCTACGAGCTGATCCATGAAATGGCACCAAAAATCTACACGGCTTTTGGATCATCAACGGTGCACGCACGCAGACAAATTCAATTTCTTTCACGACAGAGGAACCAAATGTTTTATCTCTATTGCTTCCCTCAGCGGACAACCTCTATTCACCAGTGCAGGGCTCTTTCATCGGAAGAGACTATTAAATTTTCGAGAAAGGTTATTTACTTAACACGTCCGACTTTTTCTAACGACGCCTGCAAAAAAAGAAGTGTCACATACACTCTCTCAGAGGAAATTTTGGCAAAAATTTTAGCAAAGAAATTCGCGCATAAACGGCTGTAAAAAATTGCACCGGGAATGACGTAAATATGGTGGACAAATGACCGGCCCAGCTGTCCACTCAGCCATCTTATAGGCGTTACAACAGGAACACTAACGGCTACAATATTCAGTGGACCAACTATTAGACTCCCAATACCGTTAACAACCACACTATCTTAGTCATTGGAGCCGACAGTGATTTGATCAGTGATTTCAACGAGTAGCATTTTGCGGACATCGCACGTTGATAACAACTTTCGCCATTTTAAAGCTAAAGGTATGGGCCTACCGGATGATATCATAGTGACTGAACTCAGGTAGTGACTTCAGCATGAAACACGCGAATACCTGTAATTAAACACGTGGATCGGGTGAGGTCATATAAATACATCACTATGTATAAAAAAAGAGTGCAAATGAAACAATGGCATTCAAGCAGCTCTATTTCATAGTGTGATTAATTCGAAGTGCGGACTTAAACTAACATTGTTAACTGATTAATAAAAGGAAGGGAATTGTTTTTAAAAAATTGAATAAACAAATAAATATTATTTAATTGACTAATCGTTTCTCCATAACGATTATTTGCTCCCTATAGATCCCCTCCCCACTGCAACATGATGCAAAGTGTGAACAGAATAATGATTACCTGCACGACCTTCAATATTCCAATGTTATTCAAACGTATCACTTCCATGTTCATAGTGGAAAGGGTCACACCACCTTGTTCGCTAACAGTTGAGAATGTGCCCCCTGAAGTTCACTTGTTGCATGACCCTATTACTCCCTCACTTACATCTATAAAATGAATGCTTCTTTTAGAATCAAAGAATTCTGCAATTATTTACGACTAAAAAAGGCTCGACCCTCACAACACGTACTCAAAGTTCGACGAGAGAATAGAGCTCGAGCAACAAATAACAACTTGGCTTACCTCATCACAGTGAAATTTACCGTTGTGCGTTCCTATAGATGGCATGCCCGATGCACTCGCCAACCTTGATATCAAACGACGACCCCTCTCCACTAGCGCTCTCGACTGCGTCCGCGCCATCATCAGCTGAGCTCGCAATTCGCTAAATGGCGCTAAATTTGAAAACTAAAGGGAAATATTAATGTAGCTCAAAAATAACTATCACCCCTACCCCCATTCCCGATCCCTTTCGCCCTCACCTTTAACCTTTTCCACGTGCAAATGGATGGAAAGTCCTCACTGCCCTTAACGTTCCATTGAACGAACATTTTCCAAATTTCTTGTTTGATGTTGGCGCACTGAACAAAGCAGCCCTATTTTTCGAAAAAGCTGTAAAGCCTGACGATCGCCCAACATTACCGACCGGCATGGAAAGTTCGGGTAACTCTGATGTAGGACTATTTCATCACCGATCCCTAGCGACTGAACAATCCGAGTTTTAGCGCCCCAACCATGAAATCTGCACCTGTTTCATCCGCATGCGTAGAACATGATCTCTGCGAGACAAGTCAAAGGCTTATCAAAGCTCTGAACTGAAGTCCACTTTATGCAACAGCACCTACCACGCCTCCTGGTGGTAGAAAGAAAATGTTGGCGGAAACGAGCAATTATTGAGATTCAGACTAATTCCGAATTTAGATTTCTCTCGAGAAGATCAGACTTCAGTATTTGAGTTGGAAGGTAAGGGATTCCTGAGTTCAGGTCCATCTTGTCGGGAATAGATAACTGGAATTCTAGACAGCAGGAACTTTTAGAACACGAGGAAGCACCATTTGGCGACGCGTTGGAATTTTTAGAGGAAGGTGTCATCGGTGTATATTTGAGGAAAGAAAAACTAGCAGAATTGCTAAAGCTCATGCAAAATAATAAAAAAAATAATTGCTCTAAAAAAGTATGGAGGATTTATCCTTTGATGCACAACGATATCGTTATTCCCTCTTCTAAGCTGTCGCTTTGAATCAATAAGTGGAAACGATAGACCACCGCTTCAATAATAATTAGAACCATGGCGGTAGCCGACTATATAAATCTTGACATTTGTTGACAATATCGCACTAGACATCGTTGAGCGGCAATAACAGCGATTAAGAAAAAAATAAAACTCATTCAGTTAACAAAACCAGTTAAGAGGGAAATGAAAATAAAGGAACACTTTTATGTGGAAATTTAACGCTTAGCGAGCGGTGAAAAATAAATGACACCTGAGCAGGTAGCGTTGAGGAGACTTCACACCGAAGAAGGATACGCTGAATGTGGCTTTGAGCAAATTGGGTGGCATTTTTGGCTGTATTATTTCCTCAGGTAATATGTAATGCATGCGTGCGATACGAAATCCTAACGAATTGAGAACGTTTGGCAGTGTCGCCTGTCTCTCTAGTTGCAAAGAATGCGCGATATAACCTTGATTAATGAGAATATGCAACATAAAGGAACGAACGAAAGTTCATTTAGAGTTTAGTGACATAACTGGAGATTACACTTGATCATTCTGTCATGAGCAGATTCGAGAGCAAAATGTGGAGTCATGAGCAATAGGAGGGATGGAAGGTACCTGAGAATGATCTGCGAAGAGCCTTCCTGCTGATTCGGCAACACATTGCTGCTATCTTCGCGTTACCCCAGCACTTCATCGAGAATCTTATATTGTTTAACTATGTGGAAGAGATTGCTGTGTCCTACTACGTTCAATGCTTTGACAAAGTCTACAAGCGCTATGTTGCTGCGACCTACTCTGTTTGATGACCCTCGTTTCGTTGAGCAGACCAGTCCGACAACGACGAAACAAAGTGTGTTGCTGCGACCTACTCTGCAGGGAGCCGCACTCCTTGTGCTGTTGAGTTTAACCAGTTGAGCTAAACCGCTCAAGAATAACAGTTCGAGAGTGATTTTCGGCTATATGCAAACGGAGGGAGACAAACTTAGCGCAACTTAGCAACAACATCAAAAAAGGTTTCTTCCGGAGAGGTATTCCATCTACTGTTTCCAAAACTTGCTATATCGTAGTATGTGGCCTGATCCTGCCACTGCTTTTTTGATGAAAGGCGAGGGTAAGTAATCAGTTGTTGAAGGGATCTTGTTGGGTAGTTGTCGAGTAGCATTTTTAACGACCTCACTATCAACGCTTATCATGGTCGTTTGTTTTACTGTATTCACAAAAGAAAAGGGCAAAAACCAAAACAAGGCAAAAAGTAGAGCGCTAAAAGTTGAAACTTGTACCCGTCGCTGATAATGAGGGCAGCACTGCTGTGCGGACTCCCAAGGTTCCTATCGTTTTTGGTTGCAAACGCCTTTCTGCTTTCTGGCAGCAAATGCTGTGAACGCCACATCCGCGGCTACGCAAAAGGAAAGAGCAACGATGCTGTTTGCAATGTCTGTCGTCAGAGACGTTATGAGGGTGTCCCGCTTATTTGAATCGTGTATGTCTGTATCAGCTTCCTCTATGTGCATGCGTATACCCCCTCTCATATATTTGTTTCGCGTTGGGAAGCGTTGAAATCGGCAAAAACATTATGCGTCATCACATATATTTCATCATTTAATGACAGTTGAAGGTAGTGGCTCCGTTGAGTGGTGCCCGGCAAAAGCACACCCCCCACAGCTCTTATGCCACAACCTCCTCACTGCTTCATCGCACAAGATCCCTTAATAAGCTTCCGAAATTCCCTTTCAAAACCGCACCACGGTGGACTCCTTTTCTACGCGCATGCACGCGTATATCTATCTGTCTGCCGGTAGTGACTCTTTAATGACAGCCTCCCATACCGTAATCCACGCAGACCCATCAAATCAGCAACAGCTTACATGCGTTAAGAGATATAAAAAATCTGTATGGTCTAACAGTGGCCGACCTGTACAAAAATGGATCTTTCGTGGATTTGTTTGGGTGATGGTCCATCAAGACATGAGGGCGGCGTTTTGCACAATTGTCTTAGCTGGCGGTCATTCGTGAAAGCGATTTGCTACCCGAACAGATTGTAAAAGCAAACTTCATGAAGCTCACCCAGCATGCTTCTACATTTGTTTCTATAATCCTATTGGATCAATAAGCTGCCGCACTCTTCTCATCACCGATCGGTCACTATGCAAACTATCGATCGGTCCATTCGACTGCCTATCCGTTGGTTCATGCGATATTTTCGTCGATTTCATTACTACAGTTAAGCGGAATTTACAGTGAGCACTCGAGTGTCAGCACCGATATTATTTGATGAATGTTGAAGGTACTGCGAATCAAAACTAGAACACTTTCGAGTAAATCTATTTAGTCGATCATTGGTGCAACTCGACGAGACATCCTCCAAACAAAATTAGGGCATTGCTAATCGAAATAAAAGAATCAATTTTCTGACATTAAAAGTACATTAAACCGATACACATCAAAACCGGCTCCTAAAACAAACTCTCCACATTCTGAAACATAACTGAAAAATTCAAAACGAGTACGATAAACGAATATCACATTAAAAAAATAGAATAAAACAGACTATAAAGAAAACGAATAGACTGAATTAAACATAGTGAGGAAAAAGAAAGAAATAGCACTACCATTCGAAATACTATCTAATCAACGAGGAAAACAAATACTGTGCTAAACGAAAGACAAACACAATAGATTCGAGTTTTCAATGGCGTTAAAAACTGGATGAAGATAGACAAGCATAAATGATTACACATCTAGAACAGACGGAAGGTGGAGAGAAAATGTACTTCAATCGAATCGAAATCAATCAACAAACTTGGGATAAAAAACAGTGTGGCGGAGTGGAGAGCTGGGGAGAAATAGTTTCAACAAAGTACCTGTGCTGAGAACAATACAACTTAATGCAACTTCGAAAACTTGGACTCCGGAAGTAATCTGGCTTCGTTAGCCTGAAAACAGCGGCGCCGACAAAAGCGCCCTTAACAGGTCCTCAACAACCTGAGGCTCAAGGTTAGCTTCACGCCCAGTGATCTACGTTTCAGCGTTGCGCTCTTGACTTCCAACACGCAAGGGGCTACCTGGCCAGCATGTATTCACCTCGAAATGTGAAAATTAATATCGCTGAATAAAAAGGCCGATAAGAAATCAATGCTGTTCGATGCCAATGTCTATTGGAAGCAATGGAACCTCAAAGGAATTGAAAATATGTGCTGAAACATCGCAACACTACAATCATTGCATTCACAACAATGACGAGAAAAACGAGCAACGTTATCAGCAGTGCGTTCCACTTCAATTACGGTCACGGAGAGGGAATTCTTGAAGTGAGTGTTACTCTCACACAAATAGAACAAAAGTCAGTTAAAAGTGTTTACGCTCCTAGTCTTTTAGCTGAAAACTCGTTCTGATTTGTATATGAGTTTTTTATCACTATTCTCAATGAAAACACCAAAAAACACTGGAAAATGACGACACGTAAAACGGGCATATGAAAGATGGACAGATACTACCTCCTTACCTCAAACTCTAACAAACTTTTCCTCCCAATTCTCGCCTCGCAAAACAAGAGAACAAGTTTTTCGAACAAATCTTTCTCCTTCTTAGGGAAAACACTCCTGTGGAAAACCTTCAATTCTTGAGGCTCTGCTCGTGACCGAACGGTGTTGATATATTGTGGCAGATGCAGTCAAGTCGACGTCTGATAGAATGCACCACTCTCTCTCACACACAAGCTCTCCTCAAGTATAACCTAATATTACTTCCTCTTCCCTTCATCCCCCCATCCTCCTTCATAACCCCGGAGGCTTAAATGCGAAATGTTGGAAGACACAAGAGTTAAAACATAATTCACTCTAGCGCACCATTCGCCATCACTGAGAAGCGCTGACTAATGGCACCTCAAACTCCCAAACACATTTTTCCTGCTCACCGATTACCTGTTTTACTATAAGGTGAGTGATCACAACTAAAACGACATTTCCCTCGCAGCCTGCGATCCGCTTTAGTCTATGATGATCTTCTTTATAGAGTTTTCATTTCTCGAATCCTGCGACTCACTCGATGGGGGTGAGATAAACGGTGGCGTGACCTCACGCTGAAGCTGTAAAAAGCAGCAGTTCCTGTATTGCCAAATCCTGGAAACGTACACTAGCATCCTCAGCGAAAGAAATGTTATAGATACGTTTACCAATTTAATCAAATAAACTTTGAACTGAGAAACATCAGAACTCAGCCATACACTGAACACATAAATTCATGTCATTTACTTGACGCATATGTCTTTCGTTACGATTTACTTTATCCTCACTCAAATCTCAATTACAGTAACTTCCTCATGCTAGCTGACTGCAAAACTAGGGATGCGCTCGGCCAATCACTTCACATACATTCTACATATAAAAAAGAACACGGAACACGGAACACGCCTTCATGTTGATGGAGCATCTTCGAACCGATTTCTGCCAATTTCAGGATTCTTGGAAACTTTAGTGCATTTTACCAATACCTGTATTTATACCCTGAGATATCCAAGTCCTTTCACGACCGTTTCAAGTAAGGATCGTTCGAAGGAAAACCTGTGTTGCAATCATCGTTTTTCAGAAGGTTCCAAATGGAATCTATATGACAGTGCCTAGAATCTGCTTACATTATGAGTTGGATGACAACTGCTGTGAAAATATCCACAAGAACACACCTTGACGCGCGCTCTTTCCCTCCGCCTTCTATTCACAAACCACCTGCGTACTTCAGCCACTTCCAATCCACTCGTCTCACATATCGTTTCAATCGTCTGTTTTGACGGATAGCGATTCGTCTGAAGCAAATGAGCATGTCGAGTGGAACTGACTCATGCACAGCGCATATAATTCACAGCAAATAACCTCATACAAAAACAAATAAACGATATAAAAACTAAGGCATTGGCAGTAAAATTTGGAAACCGGAAACGGTCCAATGAATGCTTCAACTTTCCACTATGGAGTACGGACTGATGGCCCATCCTCCAACATTCAGCAGTGGAAGAGGAAGGAATAGAAGAGAGAGCCGCCTTGGTGTCGTGTCCCGTTACGCTATATTAACAGCAACGCTAAAAAGCGCAACTCATTTCATGCCACAGAGATCAACCTACAGAAGCAACAATTGAAGAGATAGTCGAAATATTTTTTCGAAGAGTGCACGAATCGCGTAGAAAGAATGGTCAGTTCATTTTCAAAAATTTCTTGAAGCATCGAATTTCTTGAAAATTATTAATTTTACATCCGAGACAAGCCACGAGCCGGCAAAAACGAACAAACGAACAAACAAAGCAGCAGCCATTATAATAAAATCGACCGCCAGTATAACACAGCATAACACAGACACATCACATTTAGATTAGTGTCGTCTCGTTTTTCCGTAGCATTCAACGTAAACAAAACCACCCCAGTAATTAATTGATCAACACCTGCACAAAGACAGGGAAAAACTGTCAAAAAGAACAGGAAAAAAGAGAGACAAAAAACAGAAATCCAGCGACCAGTACAAACATCAAAGACCTGCTGTTGATAGTGCTAGTGAAAATTGCACCTGCTGTCTTCAGTCAACTCGATATTGTCGCTTTTTGAAGGGAGAGAATAGAATCCAAAGTTCAAATATACTTTCTACTCATTGATTTATGTACGTTAGTCATCGAACAGTCTGAGGTCGCCCTAGCAATAAACGAAAGAAGGAAGCCCAACCTCAAATTGTTCTTCGAGTGCCAACTTCTGAGCGTTACTCAAGCGCTGCCTTCTTTTCTTCGAAGTTGCACCTCTCTCCTTTTCGTTATTCCCTGCTCCATTGTTGTTCTTCAACAAACGACATATATTATTAAGTACAACATTCACTGCAAATGTCACCATAAACTATTAATTACACACTTGTGAATACTCCAAAATAATCGTACAACTTTTATTCAGATACTACCTCCCTTTTAATTTTATGCTGTGCTACAGAACGCAAAAATGGTTTTATGTGACGCCGCTGCCACGATTAGATTTAAATACTCGAACGGTTTCATTTCAAAACGCGCATGCTGCCTCTCTTCGATAACATAAAAATGAAAGCGTCAAGCGGTATTTTAAGTGACAGACAGCTGCCTCAGTGTATACTGTATGTAGCTATCATTATATTCAAGTGCTGCAGTGCTCTGGCGCATTAGCCAGGCATTAAAGCCGCAAGGATGAGTGAACCTTTTGTCGGCAGATAAAGTTCATTAAGTCATCACTGCAGTGGTCCTTTCTTTCTCACAAAATGGAATAAAACAGGGTGGATTACCAGTAAATCTGCGTGTAAAAACAGTAAAACAAATTGTCGAAGAATGGAGGACGAATATCACTACTCAATGGTTTATTTTCGTCTTATTTGGAACGGAATATGAGGGGACAGGAATGAATGAGCGGCCGAGGCGACGGCGAGGGAGGGAGGGGGTGGCGGTTATATGGTTCATAAGTTGCTATACAAAAGCGCAAAGCGAAATGAGAACAACATCGCTCGTCCAAGTTTTTCAAAATTAATTCCGCAATATTAACTGAATTAAATTGCTTCTTTACATGTTATCGCCTTCTCCAACACTGTCTGTATTTGCTTACAATTAAATAAAACAGTCCTCATAAAGAACATCCGATTCAAAAATGCGGATGTTTCGCACAAGTTGAAATCTCACCTGTCGAAAAAAAAACCCATTAACACCAATTAGGCCGGTGAAAAACAAATATTGTATCAAACACGAAGGTAATTTGTACGTACTTTTGAGTTCACGAAACTGTAAATGCTCTTTCTCCCCTTTATTACTAACCGGAAGTGAGTTGCTCTCCCACAAAACCTATCTGCTGTAAAAACCGAATGGTTTGCATTGAAGGAAACATGTTGGGTATTACTTCAAAAGGAAAGTCACACTCGCCTTATCGACGCAACTCCCATATCTGACATTCCGATCCCAGCTTAATGAATCATCACTTCTCAGCACCTCCCAACATTTTCTGATTGCTTTCTCGCGATCTGCATCGACAGTCTCTGAAAATAAAAATGGTTTATCCCTCCTCCCTTCATTCGTCCCTAAAGTCCATATTTTACTACTAATTCCAAGAAAACAATCAAAAAAAGTCTGGAAAAGCGCGTACAATAAAAAAAAGGACTCCGCATCCATATATCGCACGTGATGACTGTGCACTGCATAGGTGGTTTCTGTGTGCATGTGAAAGGCGCCATGGAGTCTAAATGAGCACATCAAACGTTCTTCTCTAACTTAACCTACTTGATCCTAAGCTCCCTTCCAAAGCCCTTTCACCAAAAGGATCACGTAGTGCTCTTTCACGAGCCAAGACAAATAAAACGGCCCAAAGTCTTTTGCTATTCGCTTTCACTTTCGCGTATTTCGTTTACATCGAAGCGATCCAATCCCTGATATATATATATATATATATATATATATATATATATATATATATATATATATATATATATATATATATATATATATATATATATATATATATATATATATATATATATATATATATATATATAAATACCTTTGACTATCGTTAAACGCGAACCAACAGTGGAAAGATTGTGTTGCACTACTGATGAGCGTGATCTTTCAAACGCAATTTGCTAGACCTGATCACATTCGACCAACAATGAAAAAACCACATTGTGTGATAAATTCTCAGCAGTCAGGTTTACAACCTTCAACAGGTGATTGCGCCGGAGTCATCGGCGATGACATCAATAAATTTCGACGCTGAGAATCCTTAGCAGTTCGCTTATACTTCGACACTCGTTTACTGCAAGAAAGAACATTCTGAGATTCTTTGACAACTGCTTTTGAAGTAAATACCAACGTGTATGGTGGCATCATCAGCAATCTTTCAGCTTTAATTTAATTCAGTCCCTACAACACTTCACCAATCAGCAATACACGTCGTCAAGAGGGAGCAGGGAAGGATGTAGGATCCTCTCTACCTACCTGGAAATTTCTCGTGTGCAGTTTCTTTAAAAATTCTGCAGAAATCCTCAAGTGAGCAAACATGAAACACCCGGCGATCACCAAATGCCTCCGCCTACGCAGTTTCCGCTCCCAACGTTCACAAAATCCTCGCATATGAGGCATTTCTAAACATCCTCTGCGTCGGCGAACTAGATTCCTAGATTCATTTTGAAGCACTCAACTGCTGAAAATTCTTCGAGAATCTGGAGCCAAAAAGTTTTCTTTAACAGATCTCAACTTTGTTACTATAAAGATAAGCTTATTTTCGATCTGCGATATAGTGGATCCGATGTTTAGTCTGGAGGATATATCACGGCCTTGATGACACATGATCTATGGGTCGAAAAGGTCAATTCAACACAATCAATTGGGATAAAGAAGGGGGCAAAAATTCGAGCCAATAAGAATGAAGTGGAATCACTGCATCATATGCAATACTAATCGTAAAAATGGCTAAAGACTTTTCATTTGGAATTGATGGTAATGCTGAGAAAGGGCGAAGTAAAGTTATTTTCACAGCAATTGAGAGCAATGCCAAAGCTCAGCATCTTATCTTTTGATTTCGCGCAAAATTCTGCTAAGCAAAACGGCAGTCGTTTGAAAATGTGCACAGAGCAACATCCTCTTTAGGAGCTTCCATGGATGTGGATGCTTCCTTCAGATCAGCACTACCAACGGAAGTGCGAGGATCTCCCTCCTCCCATCCTTCCTCCTACGTTGCAGCCACAGAAGGGAGGGGACAGAGATGGCACTGAAGGATGTTCACTGATAGAAGCGAAAAGCGAATTTCTACATTAGAAAGTGATGAAGCCAAAACACAAAATGCTGCAAAATAATGCCCACCGCCAGCGCCCCTGAGTAAAACCGAGAAACTCTTTCCACTGCGGCCTCTCGGTTCGTTCTCATTGCCGCCTTTCCGTCCCCTCTCTCCGCTCCCTTCCTCTTCTCTAACATTATTCAAGCATTCATTAAAACGAGTGGTCTTCGAATTTTCCAGGCTCACTACTCGGTACGACTACAACGACACTGAAAGCTTACGTTTTACGGCGAACAATAACCGTCCCAAGTGGAAGTGTTCGAACGGTAATATTTGGCGCAACTTGACGCTTTAATGCAGATGTCTTCGCTCCCTGCAAAAGACGATACAATTCTGGCGCTATAATAGCAGTCATTATTTTTGCAGGGAAAACAGTTTTCCGGCTGCAAGCAGGGAGAAAAATGCCATGACAAAGGGTGGGCACATACTCATCACATGTTCGCATGTCAGGTGAGGAAGAATTTGACATCTCCAACGAGGAATTTCCCAGACCTCTCGCTCCTCGTCCGTTCAAAACTTGTTTATGGACTGTTTCTTCTCAGAACACATACAAGCGCGATAAGGATAGTTCGAAAACGCGCGGTGGGGCTGTTTCTGCCTATTGAGGATGAAAAAACAAACGGAGTAAGGAAGAAGCAACCGTGTTCAGCAATTCCGCTTCTAATCTCAGCGCACAACCAGTCAGCGAGCTTAATAAGGCGCCGTTTTACTGGGAAACCTCAACCAAAACTTGTTTTTTAGAGTCAAATTGCTGTTTTCGAATGAAATTGAATAACTTTACTGGCAAATTCTATGATATCCTTGAAACGAGGGAGTTGAGAAGCTGCCTGCAACATGGATAGACGTATCGATAATTGTATGCAGATATGACTTCTTCATATGTGCTCAAAACTAATCGACAGGTAGAACTTACAGGAACTTTACACTGCGTCAAGCATTCGACAGGATCTTTTCGTGTTTGACCATTCATGATCGAAGGAAACGCTAATGCAGAGGAATGCAAATCGAAGGTGCTTTGACTCCGTCCATTCATGCCCTCTAAAGACAACCTCTCCTTTATCCCATTTACACTCTCGCCTGCCGCAGCCGGCTGTCCACCTGCGCAGGTGCGATGAGAATTGTTACAAGGCGTTTCCGCAGTAGGTGCCGGAAAGGTGGAAGCAGGCTGACAGAAAGATCGAGCACAGACGTCGCGAGACAAGTTCAGAGGCTGCAGCTGGCTGTCAACCATTGAAGAGGAACACCGAAGCAAAGAACCTGGTACTAATGACAACAACTGCACGGATGTTCGCATTAATGCAGGCATCACAGGCATTGTAGAAGAGGTATAGGCTGCTTGAACCGTGGGAGCAGTCAACTGAAGTTGGGAAACGGGAACACAAACGATTGGATAATTGCTTGCTGGATTCGCTGGTCGCCGAATATGAGTGGTCGACTCGGTTGGCGTTACAGTTGGTTGGCTGAATAAGTTCGCACCTTGTGGCTGATTTGTTTTATCGCTGTGAAAGGAAATATCGTTGTGTTGTGGAGGTAGGTGTGAAACAACCTCGTTCGCACCTACTTCCATGCAATCTCTATCGCAGATTCCATCTTCAGCAAATCTCAGACTGTCATTTGCAATATTCTTTGTTCCTTCATGACTTCCTTCTTTATCCGTCGAGGATGATAATCGCATTTCCTGTGGATGTTCGTCGTTTTGTTCGATCGTTGACGTCAGCATGTTTCCATCTGAAGTGCAATCTCTTGTGCCTGCCACGTTGAAGACAGTTTCGTTATGAACTGTTGATGAGTTCCGCAACAGTGTTCGCAATCTCATTTGTTCGGTATTCTGCGATGTATCAAACGGCAATGATACATTAGGACTCGGATTTCTAATATCTGCTCTATTTCCCATGATTGTAAGAATGGTATCACCCGATGAGAGGATACCCGAGGATTGCGATAGTGCAGCAGTTGGATGCTGTGATGTCGGTGTTACGGCACTGTTAAGAATGTTATGTGGAGTATTCCACATGTGTTGGCTCATCACTATTCCCTCCGCAATACTTCGATCAATGGTAGTAGTTGACAAAGCAGCTTCTTGTCTATGGTACACTGCAGGAATCGAATTGTACGATGACGATGTGATACAACCGCCAGCAGTAATTTGCTGATTGCTTCCTGAAAACAATGGCACAGATCAGTGGATAGTGCTAGCAGTATTTTCTTCCAGTCAAAGCTAAAAAAGCTTCGATCAGCGAACGAACGGACCATAACAAATATTCCTCCGATTCATGGCTAGCAACCTTTAACAGCCAAGAAGTTTGCCGGTAGAAGCAATTTTGCCACAAAAAATGATGAAATGTTTCATCAGTGGGAAACTACCAACTTCCGCGTTGACGATACGATTGCTCGGCTACAAATCCTTTCCGATTGACCGCTCTCTCTTCTGTCTTCTAGAAGAGTCCCGATCGGGCCGCTCTACTGTTTTCATTCTTATGTATCTTCTCGCTTGGACGAAATTTATTGGGGGACGACATTGAAGCCACCGTGAAGTGGCAATTTTGGACAGTGGTGGTTCTAGATTTCTAAACGTGAGAGGTCTCATATTCATGAGCTACCTGCATCTTCAAGCAATATGACAGGTTCATCGCCATATCACATCCAATGTACTGATTTTTGGATTGTATTTAAGGAATGGAGATAATCAAAGAAACTCATTGACAGTTTAACAATTCCACCCCTCCCCCCCCCCCTTTTTGAATAATTTGAACATCGGCGCGTCAAGATAGACTTGAAACTCCATTTTAAAGCAGCTCACCTTCACTTAGACAAAATAATTTTGCGATACTTTCACTCCCCTCTCTCTCGCTTCCCCACACTCCCCTCCCCACCGTGCTGAGCAATATCGATGCAACAAAAAACCCAATTCTAACGTTGCTCTAAACCGCTTTCATAAGATATGGAACAACGTCTCTTCCACAGTTTTCAAAGCTGCTTCTTTTCATGTAAATTCCCGTATCGACTGTATACTCTCTCGACCACATTTCCCTCTCAAATTTCTTCCAACTCTGTTCCCACCTCCGCTTATACTGGCAACAAAGGCTTCCCCTACTCAAGTCGCTAGCACTTTAGCAAAACTCAATTTATTGATTGCCGAAAACATCCGCCGACATCAGCAGCCAGTAGGTTCACACACTCGCCAAGTTTATGGATTCCCATCAGCAATAATTTGCCGCCATCATCTACTCTGATTCCCGGCAAGCAACGATAAGAGAACAAAAAAAAACATGCCAAATAAAATGACCGTAAGAAAATAAGTAGAAACCACCACGTCATGCTCGTGTGCTTCCTCCCCTCTCGCTCTACCCGATCGGAGCATGGCGGATGGTGGGGCTAAGGGGGTGGAGGGAGGAGGAGGATGATCAGCGGGAGAGGAGGGGGAGGAGGGTGGTATAGAAAATTTTCGTATCGAATGTCGCTAGCCAGTGGTAGAGTAAAAACTACAATGCATGGAATACTACTATAGGAATGCCCACAGCAAACCCACTTGGACGTCACAAAACAACGCAGTATGCTGATTTATTAGGATTTAGTGAGAGTACTTCTGGAAACACTCACTGGAACTTGGGAAATGGGTAGGCATGTTCGAGACCGGAACGACATATAAAGCGAGTTCTGCAGGCGAATGTCGCACCAGCTCTCCCTTATCAACACAACGGCAAGGTGGTCACACTAAGTTCACGTTTCATCCCCTCTCAGTATCTCGTGCCACTAGTGATGCAGCAAGCAAGCTCTAGATTGTTTGGTCGAAGTCTCCAACCTCCCCTCCCTCTCCCCCCCTCGCAAGTTAACTGGGAACCGATATGGTCGCTGTCATGATTACCGTCACGACACAACATCAAAGAGGGAGATGATTTTCGGTTTCGACTTTTTCAAAGGCGACAAATAAGTAAGGAATGAAAGCCTTGAGGGAAGGTTCTCCGAATCCTCAGAGCGCATCGAAAGACTATAAAGCAACGCTGACTCGCTGAACGAAACTGGGAGTCGGTATCGATCTGTTTGGCGTTGTGGGGGAAGAAACAGGGCGACGATTTAAAAAATTCCATAAATTCGTTTATATCAGCATCAGCTTCTTCCGGCTTCATCGACATCTCACTCCTTGAAATCGGATTCATAAAATGAAACAAACATCAGTGAAACTAATATGAATGAACGAAATATAAACCGGCACGAAGTGAGCAAAAAACTGCGAGGATGAATGATGGTAGGAGATATCCAATAAGGCAACATTGTAATTACAAAGATCAGTGGGTCGTTTGTGCAAAAAGTAGACTTCGTGGGCCGACCACCTTAAAACACTTTCAAATCATCTCACTCTGCGGAGTGAATAGTATTATCGTGGCTGATGACAGCAACCAAAATTTAGTGTTATGAGCAAAAATACTGTTCCTGGCCACCGATGAGAACTTCTTCTCGCCCTTTACTACAGTAAACAATAAAAGCAATACTCTTAACTCACCCCTCCTCCCCTCCCCCATCTTCCTTCTCCGTGTAAAAAATTAGCAAAAACAATCGTCGTAACGTCCTTCCCCGCTCCTTACCCACTCCTCCCCTCCCCTCCCATCTTCTACGGATTCAGTGTTAAACTTCTTGATGAGATCGTTCTTTTGCAGACAATTACTTCATAGCGTCACAGCATTACACTGGAAGTTGTTTGAGGACTTCCCATCACCCGCTATAAATGTCGGTCGGACTCGACAAAATCCTGACCTGTAGTGGGCAACTGTTTGACTTATTCAAACGTCACTCCAAAATATTCGTAGTATTTCGAAGCGACACGTCCACTCTTATCAGAAGATGCAACATACTGCAGGAATTTTGTCATATCCACGTTCACAACATTCATTGCTGTAAGTCTGCTTTCACAAAAGAGAAGTCAGATATCTTGCATTGAGGAGGCGAAAATATACCGCAACTTGAGAAAATTAAATAATATCCTGAGGAGAAGGGAGACTATCGAATGGGTACACACGGAGGTAATGGCGAAAGTGGAGTTTCACAAACTCGTCATATGCCACTTCGTCATCAATATAGCTACAGCCCGAAAAACCCATCCTCGGAACTTCATGTCCAGGTTCACTTGTGAAATAAGGAGGATAAAGGTCGGCCAAAATACCTTCAAATATCATGCAACAATACGCCTGAACCATTGCCAGAAGAGTGCTTTGATGAGAATCGTCTAGAAAATCATTTAAAGCAGTGAACTCATCGGTCTACAAAAACTGACCAAATTGAAGCACTCCGAAATCAACAGATTGCCACTACAATCATGCCCCTCTATGGAAACGAAATTGAATCGCTATAAATTTCTATATGTGAACTTCACCTGGAGTCTACTCGAACACAGCAGCATCCACAAATAAGTTCACCTGACAATCACACCAACCAGCCATGATAGCCGCACGTCACGCAAGCTCACAAAGTCCTGCGTAATGACATCGGCAACTCATGTGTGCGCTTTTGTACTCGATGGTGCAAGGCAAACTCTTGCAATGAGCACACTCTGAAAGATCAATTATAAAGTGATCTACGCAAAGAGTCAATCATAAATGTGACCTCCACCAGGAAATTTGTTCATCGATTCTGACCTCAGTAAGTGCAACCTGCGTAAAACCCGTATGCAGGATTTCAGGTAGAAGAAAATGTTTTTGCCTGATCAAGCAAATAGTCGTCATACTTTGATAACGACGAGTTGGAAAGACAGAATCGAAAATTTGAGGATAATAAGAGTATATGAGCCGATAAGTATTCATTTATGGCGAAATCGATGAAAAGCTACACGCCTCCCTCCTGCAATGTGTATTAGAGAGCGGTCCATTCACTGCAATGATCTACCAGCAGCGCAATCTCTTGCCGTCGATGACGCCATTGTTCGAAGGCAGGATCATTGACGGGACTGTTCGCGAAGTGTTGTTGAAATTGCTGTCATGCGATGATGGTTTCCTTTCTAGTTTGTGTGGTCAAAACGGTTCCTGGTATGGACATCTTTCCGCGTGGGTTCATACTGGAGCCGGTGGTGCAGCAAGTTCAGATCTAGATCAATGCAGTGATAGATCAGCCAGATCAAATGTAGTGATCGAAGGAAAACATGCAAATGAGAAGGGCAGAAAAAGAGAGGGTTGAAAATGACTTGTCTGAATAGCGTTCGAGATGAGACCTGAGGAATAATTCAAAACCCAAACAGCATTACCGAGCCACCTATAATTAGGTTAAGTCAGCACATTCTCTAAGGACGATAACAGGTTTCTCTTCTAACCCACTCTCCCCCTCCTCACCACACCCCTCGAAAAGTGATTTCCACAGAACCTGCATATAATTTAATACACTTTTATGGTTGGGTGATGCCACCGCAAGCTGGCTGGACTCGTTTCGTGTATCTAGCGAAGGTCGCTAATAAGGCTGCCAGGGAACGTTTCTCCTGGAACGTACTGCTGCCAATATCCATTCGTAAATTAGTGCAGCAGAATCCAGCCGAATCTAGTCGAAAAATCGTATCTTCCTGTAACACTGATATTCTCTGCTATGGATCTCAAAACGTTTCCTGAAATTCTGAAGCCGTATCCTCCTTCCTTAAAACAGTTCATGAAAAAGTTCACCTTTTGTTCTCCATTACAGCACATTAATTTTGACAGTTTTTTCTGAATCCTTCTCGCAGCGTCGTTGAATCTGTTTCTTCATCTTGCAAATCACAGTTGAGTCCTCTCATCCCCGGACTACGAACGTCGTCTCGTATTTGACCTCGAGTGTTTGAAGTGTGCTGGCCTGCACGTTTTGCTTTTTATTTCTACCTTTGTCGTTGTTTACGATCTCTGATCCGCTACATATTTCTGCATTCATATGCACAGAAGTTTTCTATGCGTTCTCACTTCGATTTTCGTGTTGTCCATTTGTGGAATAACCGAAACTCCTCCTTGTTTATCTGTCTGTCACAAACTTTATATGCCGATGTTTACATGTTTGCTTGCATGTTTGCATATTTACACGCCCCTGTCCGATGTCAGTCTGCCAGCATGACGACCTCTGCCGCCATCGTATTTTTTCCTCCATTTATTGTGCTTTAATTAGTTGGTATTGTTCTCATTGCTGTCGTTATTCAGCTACTTTGCGTTACATTCAGCTGAACGTTTCGATGATCCGATTTCATTTGATCTTCTCTTTACGCTGTCTCTTCCTCTTGGGTTCCTTTCGATGCTCCCATTTCCTCATTATTCCTCTTCATACTCTCCTTCTCTATTTATTCCTCTCTATGCTTATCTTTCTTCTTCATCGTCGAAACTCAAAAATGGGGACGTTCATTCCGACGGAGGCGAATGTAACATTTCTCAATTCTTGTATCAGAGTGAAAGCAACCGTGGCTTTTCGAATATGCCAGCTTAGAAAGCTCGTCGTCATCCTTACTACACATGATCAGCTGTGTCTCGTCCACGACGGTGATCAGCAACAGAGTTCGAAGGTGTTGCCAGGATATAATAGAAGCTATTAAAGCGGCAGTAGCATATCACCACAAAAAATTTATTGCACTTTTTCCCAGGTATCCTATAGGATATACTCAAAGTTTCAACGCTGTGTTACCTTGTATATTCGCTAATGCACGGTCGGAAATATTATAGCATTTACTGAAGACAACACTCGAGCTGCACTTTACGGATGTCGACCGGCCATTTGTGAGTGCCACGTTGTCGTTGACTTTTCACTGCAGTCAGCTCCTCTCAGGATATCTAATATCACATCTGGTAGAAACACCGTTAGGACAAGTAGGAAATCATCACTCACTCTGCTTGTTTGCTCGTTAACCGTCGGTTTCGATTCTGCTTACTACAATTTTCAAATCACCTCGCAAACGTTGCATCTCAAAAATCGATAGGTGTATCGTCTCAGTGGTTAGCTTCAAAGCAGCTTGTTTAAGGTTTTTGTGATAGGCGCTTCTTTAAGCTGCATAGTCTCTGTCAGGAGATGCGAATATTCCAACTATTTGGCCTTCCCTTTTCTCCCCTCCACTCTCCTGCTAAGAGGGTGTTTCATCGAGCAATAAAGGTTGCTATCGAGAGCAAGGCACAAGTGTGGACAACACATCATCTTCAGAAATTAAATCTAACGTTTGGAAGCACAGCTGAAAGAACCGCTAGCGAATAGTGTTGCTTGTGTCGAATTTATCGGCTAGACGTAGCGGCTCTGTGTACTGAAAAATTCTCGCATCGAGTCTCATTTATTCAGTGTGCGAGCTGTCGCAACCTTCAAACTTATACCTCTTGCTCAGCCCGGCGTTTATCCCCTGACACGAGGGGGAATCGACCGAGGCAGAGCACATTTCTTAGACGGAATGCTGAACCCCATTGATTTATTAAGTACAATCGAAATCATATTTTTATTGAGCCAGATTACTGGAGTAGAGCTCAACTCATCAACCTAGAAGTGATGGTTCAATAACATGAATAGAACGATCACAGTGAAATGTAAAGAAAGAAAGCAAAAATTCTTTTTTTGGGCAACTCAGTGGACCTATAAACAAAAACCCCAATAACTGAGATGCGATGGAGTTACTTAAAGAACGGTCAAACCCAAGTTCGTTTATTAAAATAATCTGCGAAGCCGTTGATCCATTTCATAATGCATGATGTTAAACGCGTATTACGCAATACGAGATAACACAAATTAAACGATTTCCATTCTAGAATTTATGAGCAACACAGTACAAAGAGCACTCATCAAAATCATAGTAATTTAGGATTCGAGGAATTCGACTCCCTAAATCAAGTGAAACTGGCTTGCTGCAGTTGCTTGCATAGTTGCTGGATTTATCTCAAGGAAGAGGAATTCTTCATCCGAGCAAAATATCAGGTATATCCGAGTGCACAACGCCATGTAATATACTAAAAGCGAGACAGTATCAACAAAGCAACAATTAGCAAAAACATTGGATGAAGGCAACACAAAGCAAACATTCATGGTGTAAATAGCTCTGTTGGCGATAAGGCACTCATGTAAGGACCACATATGTTACATAACGTCAGTTGTGCTATATCGGAATGGCCCATTTTAATCCTCGAAAACTTCAACACTGGACACAATTATTCTGTTTTTCTTATTGCTCTTATCCATTGAAACAAAATAAACTGATAAGAAATATATAATTCGAAAATTTATGAAGAAGTGACAAAGAAATTTAGTTACCTTTTCCACCTGGACAAATTATCGACGATGAGAACACAAAAAAACGTCATCACAACAATCATGCAGTCGGAGGACTATGGCAAGCTGACGTGAGGCACTGATTTTTGCTAGTTGGTTTAGTGCGACAGATTCTGCATCTCACGATGTATGGATACGTGGTTTTCAACAACTGCAGCTCTACCGCTATCGTAGAGCTAAAATCAGTACAGAATTGTATCTTCTTTGGCACCGATTTTCTCATCTGATTGATAAATATATGAATCGTGAGATGGCTAGCTATCAAATGACATTTTAAGTTCAAAAACATCAATTACATTTATTAGATTTATCAGCAAGTTACACAAATTGATATGGCTGCATCAGGTAGTATAGGGGTCTAGCTCTTATAAAGAAAGTTGAGACGGCTCTAATGTAGAGGCGCCTTTTTATCGCGTGCTGTATCTGTGCTTTTCGGTAGTGAAGTGGACGAGGATTCGAATGCGGCATTTAAATCGGCATTCAGCCGCAACTTTTCCACATGAGTCATCGTTGTGCCAATCGCGTGGCATCCATATATCGATGTTATCAGTGCGATAACCATCTGAAACCCCAATTAGATATTAGAATCATAATCAGGATGCCCCCACTCCCACTCCCACACTTCATGAAAAGCTTTTCTGCTTCTGCAAAGTATTCTATGAGGTTCAGACTCAAATCGGAGATTCATTGCACTATTTAACTGGTTCAGTGATGTTGACCTTTTTCAGCTAAAAAAAAATGCAACTCTTTTGAATTCAGACGCAATCTTCACATATGGTTTTCTCCGTGTGGATGGAAATGGTATTTGCTATAAACGGAAATTGCCATAAATCATCGCTACAAATGTTTTGTAAGAAACGTATAGCCGTATTTTTGCTGCATGCGCCTTTAAAGGAAACCCAAAAAGTACCGCCCGATGTCGTTTATTCGATAACGCGATGTAGTCGGAAGTAAACTCAGGCCGTGTGATTGAAAATTTTAGAGACGCCTTGAGAGTATCAAAATCGACTTTTTCTCTGATCGCAAAAGAGCATATGAAAGATGAATGGTCTATCTATCTACCTTAAGCTCTTTTGATAAATAATTTAACAAATCTGTTGCATCACATGGCTACATCCGGTCGTCTGTTCGTTAGCCGTGTACTTTCTAGTTGTCTACATTTTGAAAGCCTTGCATGAGACTGACGACTGGCATCGCTTCATCCAGAAAAACGGCTCTGTCTCAACAAGAATCTCTCTCCCTCTTAACAGCAATCACTTCACATTCGTAGCTGTCTAAAACAAATTTAGCGTAGAGGTAACCAGTAAATATTATTTGGAGTTTCACTGATAACATATGAATTACCTCAGCAAAGCACGCGAAGCTTAGCAAGTAGTCGACAATATGTGATTCATCTTCATGAACAAACAACTCAGCATCAGCCGTTGGGAAGGTGAGTGGTACCGTCGGAAAGAGTCCTGAAAATTTGATCAGCCCGATAGGGCACGTTTTTCAGTTGCCACCTAATCTGTTCGACAGAGATCTCCTATAGACCAGCGGCGAATACTATATCGTCAATGTGTTGTAAACAGTCTCCACAATGACGTCACAGAAAACACTTTCCCTCTATAATTATATTACCTTGTAAAATACACTACAGTGTCCTGCAGCCGACTGAATGCTATCCAAAAAGGATTCACACTGTTGGTTCATTAGGAAAGCGCGCTGTTTTTCGATGTTCCGTCAACTCATTGGCCGATGAGGCTTATATAGGAAAAAACATTCATAGCGACCTCTTGATGAGCTTTTTCACTAGCTACGCGCTTTATAACTCTCGTTTTCTTTTGAAAATAGAGGTTTTCCTCCGCAAGCATTCAACACTCATTTCATTAGAAATCTAGAGGAACTTACCGAGTATAAGCGGAATGAGGGCAATGAGAGAAGCGAACGCAGAAAGCACAAAAGCGCCTATCGCCGCACAATGAGATCTGTAATTGTAACATGTGATTTCCTCGTTCCGCTCGTCAACCTCCATCCTTCGACTCTTCAAAAATTTTAACGCTTCTATTTTTCACTTCTCCATCCCGTTCTACCATCCACCTCTGTCCATATTCCAGTTCTCATGCACATGCAAAGTTTGAGCTGTCTTGTTCGGCTAGTGAAAATGAAATTCCGCGGTCAATCAAACACCATGCATCGATCGTCCCCAAGTGGTTCGATACAGAATATTTGTATCAAAGCATGAGAAAACAGGGTGACATCTGGAAATTGTCGCAGGTGGTGCCATAAAGTAGTTCATTGCAAACTAATTCAGAAGCTTCTTAACGATCCGATAAATATTTTATTTCAGAATACTTTATAAACAGAATAGAATCCGAGGAAGTTCCAAGGTAAATGATGCCTTTCACCCAGAAAGAGCTTGTCGAAAGCATTCCTAGAAAAGCACTAGCTCTCTACTTTCAGCAGCTCAGAGGATTAAAAGTTCAATTTTGAGTTTGAGCATTAATCAAGAGTACGACCAGTGCGGCGAAATTACGCATATAAGGCAAAGTTTGGAAGGTGTGTGAAAGCGCTCTAAGGAACTTACTGCCTTCCTTCAGATGACTGTAGTATGTCAAGACCAAGTTTTTCGAAGTGGATGAAGCTTCCAATGCTGCCGGATTTGAGGATTAGTCAGAAAAGTATATGTTCAGTCAGAGGCGAATCCAACAGGCATATATCAAAGCACTGAAGTCTATCACGTATGCCAAAATGTACACCACATGTTAGCTTATCAGATGGACTTTATTATTAATTCATTCCGCACATGAGTTTTCGTTGATTTCATTTTCTTCTTGAATGTTTTTACAGTTTTTTACCCACATAATACTATTACTCTACCATCCACACCAGACTGCGGTTAAACAAACAGGTCGAATGAAAGAGATTTCACTCATTCAAAAAGTACACATGCACACAGACATAATCACGGAGCATAAAATGTAAACTTATATTTAGGGATATTGTTATCTCCAAGCGATGACTCCATGGAACAGTTTCGTGGGAGTTATCGCGGGATTGACGCTATTAATCTCATCATCATCATAAGTATAACACCAGTAGCACAGAATTGCAATTTTTGTCGATTTGAAGTGAGATACAATGATACTTACCTCTTACTATTTGCATAAATCCCAAGGCTGGCAGCGATGAAAACGAAAATGGCAAATGCAAGTTCAATACCGAGTGCCCATTTCGCATGCCAAATGAGTCGAAGCACACCACAGGTGAAGATCGCTATCGCACAAAGCACCTTTATTCGAATTGACTCATTCAGCAATAAAATTTCTTCAATCTTTCACAAACAGGAGTTTATTTAAATATAAATAAAAGCTATCAACCGCTGCAATGAATATCATCAAATACGTGTTTGTTCGTTTTGTGATTGCAGGAATAAACGAGCTCAATTTTCAGCCCATTCATACAGCTAGCAAAGAAATATATGTTCCCCTTCATTATGCTTAGCATTTAATAGAGGACTCAAAGCCGCGAGCTATGCAGCCTTCTTGCCTGTACAAAGATAAACTGCTAGTTTAAAATAATTTGCAATTTCTTCTGCAAAATGAAGTGATATAGAGCAACTTCCAAAGCAAGAAAACTGTCAACTGTCATATATAACATGACGCAGCAGCTATGTTTTGCGTTCTAGCCTTCCACTTATTCTCTTTGCAGGAGAAAAAGGTCGAACTACTTCATTCATCTATACGCCCTTCGCCTATATGCGGTGCTGTAGATCAATATTTCTGAGGAAAATACTTTTCAAGTGTTGAGAAGTCGGGAAACTTGCATGAATATTGGAGAATATTATGGGTAGACTTGGTATTAAATCGACTGAATATCAGCTTAATTCTATGAATATGAGTGGAGCTACCTGAAAAACAGAAAGAAGCGAAAGTGCGTCGAAGTAAACAATATCTTTAGCAGGTTTCAAAATCTCTTCTTCGGTTTCTGGTGGCGATACAGTCGGCTCGACGTCATAGACAGATGGCTGTCGATTGAGGTAATCACTAGCCATGCCGGGTGCTCCGACGAGCATCTGTGATGGTGGTCGACTGGCATTCACCTTAGAAATTCGTTTCATTATTACTGAAGTTATGCGCTTCGTTTTGAATGAACTCAGTAGGAGGAGCATTCCTTTTTTATGGCTACTTTGTAGTATTCTTCTGAATGAAAATATCACAGTTTATTTGACAGTAGAATATCTACTTAGATATTATATAATAGTGGGAAGTGTCTCACAAAGCTGACGTTGTTTTATTGACGAATGGCTATTCGATTCACAAAAATTTGCGACGATTCGTGAGGAGAGAGTGGAGAAGGATTTACAGATTCGTCGGCGGAACTTTGAAGTAAAAATGAAAGAGTAAAGGACACAATTTCTATTCGAATCTATGCGACATTTGATTTGCTCTATTAAGTTCATCCACAATTGCAAAAATATTTCAAAGGCAAACGCACGAGCGATTTGTCGATACAGTAGAGAGGCGAGCACACATAATAAGGTGCAAAGAATGTAGGCATTTAAAGTAACAAAAAGCCGTGCAGGAAATTTACAAACGGATATATGAAACGTGAATGGAACGAGGTTAACGATTTCAGCAAAAAGATTAAAAAATTCCGACTGTAGAAATTCTGCGCTGTCATCAAACTATGTGCTCTCTTTTTTTTTCTTGCCCAATACTCACGACGGCGATAAAAATCAAGACGTAAATATGATCATTCAACGATCTCGTCACAGATTCCTTCCAACTCGAATGTTTACAATTTAAAAAATCTAAACGGCGGTGAATTACACCGTTTTATATGAATAGAATAATATGAATATTTATATTAAGGAGGGTTCAAAAAATAGAAAAAACATCAGAATTTGAGAAAGAAAGTTTTGAAATATGACTTTCTCACAACTTTGAAATCATTGCTGAAAATTCCAAATTAAATTAAACTCTTTCCGATCTTGAAATAGCATTATATTAATGTGAAAAGACTAACAGTCAGTAATACTGAAATGAATAGCACTAAAGCATTTATAAAAAGAAGAGAGTCAACCAACCTGACTCTGTGCGAAAATAGGTTGTATATCACTGATGGGTTTCGCGTTGTACGAGCCGTACAACATATTGATCTGTTGTGCCATATGACTGATTTCGCTACCGTAAGTAGAGTGCTGATCGAACTCGATTTGTTCAGGACGTGGAAGCGTGCAATAGCTCTGATAGCGTGATCCCATGCCACCTCCGGCAATACCTGAAGTTAAGTGAAACTTCTGCGCTGATTGCAAGGGAATTGCTTGCAGGGAGCATAACGTTCTATGATTAAAGCTGCGAAATTTCACGTAATCTCAAAATGGATCCGGATGGTATAGTAGTATAGTAGGTTGAAAACTACATCACTACTTTGAATTTCCCAGCTTAATACAACCGTTTATCCTTCATGCATAAGTAGAGTCAAACATCATGGTTTCCTCTATAAAAAACCTCAGTTCTCCATTATTCTGAGTTTACCAGAGCGACAATCCATTCAAAGGTGTTTCTTCTACAAGAAAAGTTTTTTGAGTCTTCTGAATAGGTTTCTAGATGACTAGGTCTTCCTTCATGAATTCCTTTCTGCCGTTTCAGTTGCCAGAAAGAATTCTGTCCTGAAAAGTTCTTCTACTCATGGAACCGCGAGAAATTTCTCAAAAGGTTCGATAGCACTCTTTTGAGGTTATAATTCCACGTAAGGAAACGGAAACGAATCAGTAGAACATTGAAGACTCTGCTGAACATCAGGTGAGGGATTGGTCGCCTTACCAATATGCTTTGCTTGAAGTCCTGCTGCCAACCTTGCCCAGGTGCCTTCTAATAAATGGAATAGTGGCTCGGTGTACTGTCTCATGGCAAGTAAGGCATCAGGAAACTCCAATTTCAAAATAGCGATCGACACCGTAAGCAAGCGGAGTTCAATTTATCAAGAAAAGCCTGATTGAAAGGCTATTGGCTGATAAGATACTGGCTATTTCAACGGGAAAAAGAATATGTAGTCGAGGCAAAACTTTCAGATTTTTAAAGGTTTTCAACGGAGAGAGAGAGGTATAATCAAGGCCGACTTAGAACAGCTTCAACAATCCCACGAGGAGTGAATGTTCTACGTGAGACAGATATTCCATAATCTAGAATATGGAATGTCCCGATAAACGGATTCTAAATAAATCTAATATTGGAGAAAGGTGATTAGGAAAAAAGGCGCATTTAAATAAAACGAGGACATAGGAATAATATGGGATTACCAATGCCGAGTTCGCTGTTGGCCCTTGACGTGGGACGTGTCACGGCTGCAGGATTAATAGCGCTCGCTGGACGATAGGGACCTGTTATTGAGTCAATTAACGTCAACAGAAGCAACAGCCACATTTTTACAGAGTTATTCTACTGTACCTTCAATAATGACCGTGGAAGCTGATCTCCGCCATTATTTCGGCAAGTTATGAAAATTTATATCTTTTCCAACAAAGAAGACCAATTTCATTCTTCCCTATTTAGAAAGCAATTTTCTTCTTTCAATACTTTCTAAATATTCATAGCCAACGCATATTCTACGCCTCCGTCATTTCTACCGATTTCTCAAACGTTTCTGTGACATTCCTCATTTCATATCCAGACCTTAAAATGTACCAATACTTTTACTATATTAGGTCAACTCTATTTCAGTCAGTGACCAGCCTAAACCGATATGAAAATGTCACGAGATATCAAATGAGCAGAAATTAGAGTCTCCTAATCAGGATGTGCAGCTGAATGTCACATGTTAACCAATGGTTGATAGAATATTGCACGGAAAATATGAAAAAGTAGAAAAGTGTTAGCTTCGCGAAACGCCACTCTCAATGTTTGCCGAGAAACTTCAAAGATGAAGGTGATTTGCCGAATATAATGCACAACTTCGACGATTCAAACATAATCAACGATTACATTTTAATAAACGTAGCGCGTTATTTTTCACGACAAACTGTCCTCAACCTTTCAAGTGGCACTTCCTCATTCCTGAAGGGAAGGTCGGATGAAGTTGGAAACTTGTTTCCTCACTAACTTCCACAATGAATTGTAGCTTCCTAGCTACTGCTTACTACTTGAGGCTATGAGATGCGCTCATTTGTGCTCTAATGACCGTTGCCTGCCGACTTACTTCTGAAAGCATTTTATTCACGTACTGGTTTTCGAAAGATCACTTCGCGATCGCATTAAAACTCAATGAGAATGTTTTTAGCTTGCTACTCTAGTTTGTTTGAACGGACGCGAATTTAATTTCAGCTCAGACGTAAAGGGAGTCAAGTTATTGGAAAGTCATCAAAATGGTCCGTGATTAAAAACTGATCCGATACTAACTTTGCGCCTGATATATTTCCTAAAGGAAAAAACTTCCTTTTTTCTCAAACTTCGTCTATGCCTATACCTGAGACATGAACCCTGGCTGCATTTTCCAGCAAAAAAAAAGCATAAAGAAAACAAAAGAAACAACTGTAGACGCTAATAAGAAGACGCCGAAATTGCAGCTAAATCGCAGCCGTTTTACGGTTTTAGTGTTAACCGAAGTGCTACACCACATACAACAGGGTTGTGGAGGTCAACGTAAAGTATAACTACGTTCATGTGGGCGTCATTTTAGAATTAGATTCTCGAAAAAAGTATAATTAGAATTCGGCGATTCTCGAAACTTTTCAATACTCTTTGCAGTGTCAGCAAACGACTTATTCGAGGTCGCACTGCGCTAATAGCGAAAGTGAATTAACTTAGAAACAAGTTTCTTAAATTCAAATTAGATCGTTTAACTTGCATTACATGTGCACTGCTCCATTAATATGCGCCGAACACAGCAAATTTCAGCCATTCTCTGCATTCATCTCAATGCAATGAGGCAACTTCAGTGAGCAACCGACAATTTCTCTGATGCTTTCGTGGAAAAAGATAAGGGTGCAAAGCAAGGCAAAGCATAGAAAAAGAGGGGATTAGGAGGAGGGGAGAAATTTAGGCGAATAGCCAGCCTGAAATTCAGAGAGTGAGCTTAAATACAAAAAAAAAATTGGCATAGAAGCTATTCTTTGCATTATATTTGAAGTGTACATATGGAAGACGAACGGAAAGTAACTGAATACGAATCCACGATACTGAGATCAACAACGAATTTTCTTTACTGTGGAAAGAAGAGTGAATTTTCGAATCAAACATAAAGATTTTGTTCGGCACTACAGCCAAGAGAGCAGATATAATGCATTTTCACACAGTTTATAAAAATACACGAAAAAGAAACCCCGCCATAATATTCGTTAGCGTTAAATATCCGAAATAATTGAAATTTAATAATTAATCAACGCTGCGCTCAATGCTGCGATGAGGATAGCGATCGCTATTTTGACTATGCAACTGTCAATTTCAAGCTATCTAACATTTTCATCCATATGCAGTGTAATTATTTTCTTTGTTCCTCTAACTGACCGGCAAATGGTGAGTCCGTTTTTCCCATGAGGCAAAGCTGTTTCATATAAGCGCATTGACCAATAATAAAAATGTACCAGGTGGTAATGGGGGTTTGTCCTGCAGTCGAACGGCATGTTGAGTGGCCATTTTTGGTGTGCTCTGTCCTTGTGGTTGCATTTCTAAAAGTATTTCCGCCGTTGGCGAAATTAGAGGAAGGAAATTGTAAATGAGGGGGGGGGGGGTAATGGGGAGGACGAAAAGTAATTTGAACTTCCGAATATTTTGTCAAGGATGTTTTTTGCAATGAGCGGTGCAACTGTCTCCTTTGTTGAATGCTACCTCGATTATTCTGGATTAATAAACCGTAGCTGCTTGAAGTGAATCAAAATGGCTTTAATAATATTAGATATGGAATTGCTAAAGGATCAGTTAAGGACCGCGAAGACAACAACTGGTCAAAAGTACATGAGTTTGCTTAACGGTAATCCAAACATACAAAAAATAGCAAAACAACTGCTGAACAATTGAATCACATGCAGCAGCACATTGAAAAAGAGCTGGCCGAAAAGAGGTTTCCGTTTAAAATGGCTTTCTCATTCGCCTTCCCTTCAATTCTGGTAAATTAGGGCGTACAGGATTGGGGTGGGGACACTATCATTTACAAAATGTGGACGCCATAACATTCGTTGACGTTCAACAAATTTCCGGTTGGTGTCTGATACGCCAATTTTTTTGTGCAACATGTCATATCAGAAAGGTCACTAACCAGCATCCCGTTCATCCTGGTGGCCAAGAAATGACAACTAGGAAATTCAATTATAAGCATTCAAGTTTAGATCAAATCGTTTATGACTACATCAAAATTTGCAATACCGAACGGCTGCAATATAATTGCGTATTTAGTGACGAAATTGCAAAAATCGTCTATACTTGAGAAGGAACTGCGTTCATTTGTCTCCGCTTGCAAAGCTAAAACTAAATCGCTAAAGTCTCACACAAATGCAAAGCTAAAAACGAATTAAAGTCAAAAATTTGATAAGCAAGAAGAATATGAACGATGTCAACTGGCTCATAAAAGAAGTTTAATGAGCTTAGAAAGCCAAAGAAACATTGACATCGATTATTAATGACGGCAAACATTGAATGAAAATTTCATCGAGAGCATCAGATAAAAGTCCACTTCATAACAAGTAAAAAAATGTAACCAACCTTTCGTATTTGTAACGATTCCATACAGCTGAAACGGATTGCCATTTAACTGTGGTACGTATTGCTGCTTCTGTTGTACTTGTCGTGGTTGTTGTATTCGAGGAATGCCTTAACAACTTGTTTTTTATTTAGAATTTGTGCGTTCATGTTATCGCACACCCAGCATACGCCAAAAACAACAAATATGGCAGATATTTTAAAGGCTGTGCTAGAAAGTTGGGAGCGCATCGAAGGATGCTGGAACCTGGGATTTTCGCACTACCTGTTGATCGACGAAGGTTGAATATTGCTAAGGAAACTTTCACACTAGGAGTTTGCAAATTAATTAGTCTTTCGTTGAACGAAAGACCAAGCGATCGTCCAGTTCGCTGAAAAAATGCTGGGAGACAGGGTACAGAGAGAAAAGAGAGAAAAAGAGAGACGGTGAGGTTTAAACTTGATTTCTGGCACTCTTCCCGCAAGTGAGACGGAGCAAAGCTTTTTGAAGAGTATGGTCGGAAAATTTCTAGTCAGAGAGAAAAAAAAAGCAAACAAGAAAAATTAGTGATCGTCTGCGGCTATATATCTTTCCAATGTTCATATGATATATGAGGACTGGAGAGGAGGTGGAGGGGAGGGGGTGGACAGGAGTGCTGAATACACTCATTTTCTTATACCAGTGCAAATCAGCATTTCGATTGCATACTTTGTAAATGTTTATCGTTCCAAAAAGTGAAAGTTTCGAACAACTGTACTGTCAGTTGTGAGTGCATTCCACCGGCACTGTTTCAACAGCTCAAGGGTCTCAGAAAGTTCCACCCGGAGAACCACTTAATGGCAACATTTGAGTCCACATTGTAGAGATAGACTGGGAATAAAAAACCTATCTGATTACAATAGAGCCATCAGAAGCATGATGGAAAGCAAGCATCGAACGTACAATTAATCCTAATGTATAGCGTAGTGAACTACTAGGTGGTACTTGTTTGAGTTATAAGTTTCTCTCAAGTATGTAGAAGAGGAGGGGTGAGTGACATCCAACCGAGGCACCTGCTTGCTGTCGAAGAGTTTGTGGCTGAAGGACTGTCTCACCAAGTGCGGGTGTTGGCCCTCGAACTGCATTTACTGATGGAGGCCGATTGAGCGTGCCCGACTTGAACGGCGTATAATTGAATGGCTGGTTTTGCTCTTCCCTCTAAAAAATTTTCACCTAGTAGTTTATTTTATCAGTGATGAAAGATGCATTTTATTGACAGTGAATCAACTTGGAGCTGACGGAATAGAAGATAAAATGTGAAACACAGCGTATGGAAACCGCCTTTACAGCTCTATCCCACGTGACTGTTTACCGTAGCACCAACACAATAACCTGTATTCATATCGTTTGCAAAAGGCGCATCAATGCGTGCAGTCATGATGCATTTGAGCAAATTAGTGATAAAAGTGATAGGGACGGTCTTTCTTGAGCCACTTTTGGAAAGAAATATTTCAAACTGCATGACGAATTAACTACTTCATGAAAATACCGTAAAGAACGAATACGAAATGTTGAGATCAGTGGAAGGAAAAATTACAGCCTAATTGTTTTTCTTGCATTCGATATTTATCACTGCAAACTAGGTGGGCAAATGATTTTGTCTCCATTCGTCCGCTCCGCCCGCTATTCCAGTCGCAAAGAGAGCTGCAAAGCTAAGTTCGACGCCCCGACGATATAGAGGTAAGGGAATCGGAATTCGCCGGGCAGGGAGATGGTTAAGACATAGAAACTGTTCCCAGCAACGTGTCACAGAGATCGAAGGAATCGACGAAACGGTGTGAACGGCAATCGGAGACAACAAATAAGCGATTTATTCGAAACCAATCTATTTCTGACTGAAACAAAGTAAATTAAAGGTGTTTTCTGAATCAAACAAGTGAGACCGTGTTCAAAGTAAACTCGAAGAATGCACACAGGTTCGAATTTCCATGGTGCTTATTACTACTTATAGTAGATTGCCACACTATGCCTTTAGATGAAGTAATCTAACACAGGGAGGCAATGAAGTAAAGCAATAGGATATTAATAGTAATCCATATTAAAAGCAAATGAAGACTAACACTTTCTTGTGATTGCTTTGACCATGCTTCGCTGACCCCTTGTTGCTTCTTCGGTTGGAACTGACGGCTAACTGATGACTCAGGACGTTTCGGTGGCTCTTCTACTGTCTCATCTTTTTTCGCATTGGATGACCAAAACTGATTGCGAAATTTTTTGCCGCTTTTCTCTTTTGGGCCTCCTTGATTGGATTTTGAGCCCTTCCGGGCCATAATACTGCAATTTTTATTGCACAATCTGAAAGATATTTTGCGCGGCAATTAATACAATCGCAGTGCAATAAAAATTACGAGTCAAACGTTACACAATACTCTGTTAGTGTTTTCTTTTCTATGCTTCACAGATAATCACTCTTGAGCCTCAGGTTTATTTTCTCCTGAAGTCGTTTCTTGTCACAGCCATTCTTTCGCGAACTTAACATTTTTCTTTTATGCAAACTTTTGTATAGGAGCGCTGCAAAAATATGCAAAAGGAGCGAGAAGCGACATACGACAACATTTACAACCGCTGATTCCAAATGTGAAAAGGTTCATCTTAAATTATAAATGATGAAAACAAAAGATGCATCGGAATTACTGGAATCCAATTTGACTCGTTGCTTCATAATATCTCATTTTGTCTCCAGTTTAATATTACCTGTCGCTCCTATCGTGAATTTTTTGCTGGGTGCTGAAAAAAGTGGCATTTGTCCAGGAATTTCGCATAAATGGTCGACACAATTCATAATTTTCAGACGTTGAACAGTATGATGACTCGGGAAGCATAGCTGCAGCAAGTTCGGAGGAAGATCAAGGAAATTACATCTCATTGCTAATTAATCATTTAAAATAGTGAAGCAATAACTCATATTATGTTTGACAATGGACTCCAATACTCGTGGAATTGCTTGGGTAGAAATTCATTTAGGGATCGCACTTCATCGCTATCGAACAAAATTTGTATGAGCAAGTTTCTTGGCTAATCGAAATATTTACAGTCGTCGAAGAAATGACATTTATGGGCAAATTATATGATTTCCTCTTTAACAACTATAGAGTTGAAAGTTTTGGAAGACAAACACATGTGCACATAGACATAAATTTGCACAACAAGTCTAACAATCACACATCGTTTTAATGTTGCTTTGTCATTTGTGTGCAATAGTCAGCAAGATGGGAAAGGGGAACGTTTGCATGAAGACTAGAAGGAATGAATTCGTATAATCACCCGCACAAGAATACTTAAATCACATAAAATAGGCATCACATTGAATAATAGGAAACTACAGAACAGTTAACAGCGAGCTGATGAAATTGCACAATTAGGAATATCGGACTGCCGAATCTATTTACTGCAAACGTTGCATAGAACATTGCATCCGTTATCGTTCGAGCATAAAAACAGAATGCAATGTGTTCACGGCTGCTGGTAGCGTGTTGTGGTATTCATCACTAAGGTCCCGTTATCAGACCATTGGGTTTTGAGTAGTGAATAGCAGCTTGAAGTGTTTCGCTTGCTTCATTTGTTCTTAATAAATTTCGGAGAAGAAAAGGAAGATGGCCGTCACATCAACAGAAAGCGCAATAACGCCATCCGGCGCCAGCAATATGGTCACCTAAGGTTATGATGGATAAAACGAAGGCGTTGAGCTTAACAAAAACTGCTTTCGCTCTCAGTACTTTTATCGCAGTAATGCATGTATTACTGCCTCTCGTAGAAATCATTTTAACGAAAGGGTCAATCAACTCATTGTTGCATGATCAACGAGCTCAATGTTGCAGCTTCCTCTTAGCGTGACTTTCAAGGAGCAAAAAAGCAAGGATCTTCCCAATGCTGGCACTTTCCAGAAAGAAGTGGAACGCAGTGATGGGGCCCTCCAACTGTTGAATAGCGAAATTCTTCCGCTTCTTCCCTAATGCTCTTTCAAATTCTTTTCTATCATCTTGCATAAATGTGAAAAAAATGGCTTCCCACTTTTTTTTTCGTAATGAGAAGCAAAGGTGCGTGCAAAAGAGCGATCAGAAAATTCTTTCGTAGGGTCAAACGACACAAATTAGGTCAGAGTGGCATCGCTTTCTTACCTCTGAAATATGCGCAACAAAAACAATTACAAGAACACCTCGTTCCATCCCACCCACATACAACGGTTTTTTCGAAAAGTATCCGCTCGACTACTCTTATGCAACTCATTCCTTACTTGACATCTTAGATACTCGCAAATATCAATCAAATCCAGCAGAAAAAAATGTACTGCTATCCAGCGGAAAAGTATTAGAAAAGGCGAATGCAATAATTTTTTATTCGCCGAATGTCACTCGTATATTGATGGAGCTATCCACCTTTCTCACACGGGCATTTTGGGATCACATTTGAAACAAACCTTATGAATAAAGATTTAAGCACTTTTTAGTTACCTATTGGCAAGAAATTAAACAGTGAGGAATCGAATGAAGAGCGGAACTCTTTCAGTCAAATATCGCATAGTCTTTAATACGTTCATTAATCAACCACTTCGACGAGATACAAAAAATCCAATGTTATATTGCAGTTATAATTGCAAATATTCAATCTGCAAGTCAAAAAATTGCAATATTGAGAAAAAAGTTTGTAAATGTGGAGGTATCGCCATCTAGCAATTGTAACCTTGAAAAGTTTAATCGTATGAAAAAAACTGCAATTTTGATAGTATTAATTTCAACGTTTAATCACCAAAATAGCCAAATAAATAAACCACTCATTAGCAATTACCATAATTATCGACTCAAAAATGACCGCCGTTAAAAATGCGAAAGAGCGAAATAATAGCCGATATTTGGCAAAATAAGATAAAGATCGCATTCGGTTTATAGTAGATCATTGGGGGAATAATTAGAAATGACAAAGAGCGAAAATTAAACTTCAGATAGTATTGATGCGATTCATGTAAATTGCTTCAGTGCGCAATGTTCAAGACAAAACGTTAATCGGAGGCCGCCTTCCACTCAAAGCGGGTCATCGTTGTGGGGTGCGCTGTAACATTCCACCATCAATCGACCTATACACCCACTCGTTGCGCTTAAATTTTCAAGATCTTTCAATTGAAACGCAATCGAGATTGGTGACTGACCAATTTTATATGGCATTATCCATCGACGATATCTGCTCATTATAGGGTTCGATGAAATTTATGCAGATTCACTAATAACGGATTGGTGCAGATTCAATGAAGGTAAAGATTCACTGCTGCAGCAACAAACAATTCAAGAAAACAGCAATTGAAGCAAATCTCGATTCTTGCCGCTTAAAACTTAGGGCAACATCGAAAAACACTGGCATCTGAATGGTGTGCGTTTTTGACGAATAATCGTTAATGTTTATTTGCCGATGTGGAAAGAAAATCTCTTAGAATCTTTTCAGTAATTTTTTCACTTCCAAAGAAGTTGTGGAGTTCGGAATTGACAAAGGACTTCAGAACTATTATAGAGTAAAAAAATATATCTGCGACTGCCAAAATCAGTGAGCATCTCATTAGTGAAATAAAAGTGAATTCTGTAATTAACGATGAAAGCATATCTCGTTTTCCTTACACCCAATAACTGAAAAAGCGTCATTAAAAACGCTCAACCGATGTCTCAATGAAGCTGACAAGGTAATTAGAGGTTTTATTGGCCAAATAAAGCAGACTTCCATTGCTCATAAACCATCTTTGCTTTATATGGCCGTATACTTTGGAGTATAGTGAAGAACCTTGATAATCATACGGAAATAAGAATGCCGCAATCGTCATAGTAATTCTTATATTAGCATTTATTTTTCAAAGTATCATATAAAGTAGTGGGTCCGTCAAAAAGTTAGAAGAAAAAACGTTGGTTGGATAGGCCAAATTATCGCGGAATCATTGAAAACTGCTGTAGGTAACTAACATCTACTTCAGGAGTAGTACAGAGGTGTTTTCTTGTGCCGGAATATAGTCAGCTGAATTTGAAAGGGCGTCGTAACTGAGCAATCTTTTCAGGTGAGTGAACTATACATGATAAAGCACAAGTCTTATTATTGAGTCAATCGAACAGTCCAAGCTAATATCGCCGTATTTGCAGGATGACGAATCACGATCTATGGGTTCATATATTGGTGTGCTCGTGGCCGATCGTATCACCTTTGCGTTATTCCAAGTGAACCCCACCTGGAAACGTCATCAATGTGTCGTGAGTCCGACCACATCGAACAACATGTTGTTGTCGATTATCAAAAAACTGGCAGCCTTTTTTTTTTTTGTTTTTTGAATAAAACTGACGCTCAAATGAAAATGCTAAGGAAAATGCAATGAAATTCTCGCTTTGCTATCGCCCGAGAAAGCATCGATTAACTAGGTTGCGGAAGCAAAGCAGCAGAAGGTGAAGACTGTGTGACCTTGAGTGTCCTAAGAAAAAACACGAGTAAAAGTGAATTAGAGCGATGAAGCAATCGTAGACAAAGGTAGCCAAGAATACAGCTACTTTTAAGAAGTCTTTCGTTATGGAATAAATCATGGCATAGAATCAACGAACTCAAATTCGAGAACAAAACAACACCCGTTGCTAGACTGCCGACAATGAAAGACAGGTCACTTTAGGCTAGCTTGTTGCCTACTCATTCTATAGGTCAAGGGGATTGACAGCCACTGAGAAAATTAAAAGGAGAGCAACGTGGAAGAAAGCATATCGTCGGAACGGTGAGGATCGATTGTTCACGTGGACAATCAGCAAACAATTTGAAGTGAAGAATCAGCGCCCTTTCCATTCATCCATCAGCTGGTCGCAGTGCTTCTGAATGTCAGATTGCAGAATATTGCAAAATTTCTGAAAATGAAGAAATACTTCGGTGCAGATGCTGCTGACATTTTTTTCAGCATGCCATTCATAGCTGAATGCTAATAATCCTTTAAGCTTTTCAGCCAAAGCGGTACCAAACGGTTTACTGAAAGTGGAAGTGGAAGTACTTTGCAATGGATCAATTTGCATGCTCACAGCGAGAGGGACGGGATATGAGTAAACTGCAGTGAGTTGATTAATATTGCATTCAACTAGAGTAAGTTGTTTAATAACTGCATTATTCCTCAAATGCACGCTGTCTTCAGCAGATGCCGACACGGTGAAACCAATGCGTTTTTGCGCTTTTTGAAAACCTGCTAATGAACTAATGCAGTGCTATTAAAATAAACTCTGTTGTACTCAGTTTTCCTCTTCTTACATCTCTGAGCTGAAAAAATCCCCATATTTATCAAGTGTTCAGTTCAAGAAGTGTTTATTGATAGGATGTTTGCGGAACATTCAGAGGCAATCCGTCCTTTAGTTGCATATATTTAACGCCAGCTTCAGCTTGTGTCAAGGTGAAAATAGAATACAAGGTTACCTAGTTAAAACCTCAGAACTATTTGGAAGTTCGTGATCGAATAATCTGGCACTGGGAGAAGACAACGTGCCCTCTGCATAGCATAAAATTCAAAATTACGGCATACGACCGCATGAAGACTACAGCGTTTTCGATTATTTTATGCGATTTAACAAAAGGAAAGGCAGCTGCACAGCGCCTCTAAATCAGACTTGACTAATTATCTGTCAGCCACAAAGAATGGTATCATAAGAAAGCAATTCATATTCTAAGGTAACATAATAATGAAAGACCTTAACAAAGATGGCACCTCAAAGCTAAGCCGAGAACAGGAAGCTCATACTTACATATTCAAGTGTGAGCTTTTTCGCTGTGGTTAGCTGCTGCCACTAGAGACTCGCATTTCACATTATTTTGCATCGAAGCCGCTATCTTTCGCGTATTTTAGTCACTTCGAAATAAGCTGCTGTTTTTTTGAATATGAACACCTCGTGATTACTCAAACGAATCTTCGTCGCTTTGATGAATTCAATATTCTCTTATTACTGTAATGTTTTTGCATATCATTGACCTGCTATATATATATATATATATATATATATATATATATATATATATATATATATATATATATATATATATATATATATATATATATATATATATATATATATATATATATATATATATATATATATATATATATATATATATATAAACGAGGGAATGGAAGAGGAAATAAATAAAATTGGTTCATAAAACTATCCTAGGAGTGCAAGAATTAATATTGCCGAATGTATATGTAAAACGGAAATGCTTGGTAAGCTGGCATAAAGCATCAAGCTGTAATAAAAAACTGCAATAAAAACTACAGAAACACTACAAAACTACAATAAAAACAATAGTTTTATTTCAGAAGTTTACAAGTGGGAAGAGTGAGTTTGCTAATTGCGATTATGCAGATGAACAACATTGCACTGACAGCGTATAGTATTAGTATAATAAGGTCAGTGATGATGGAGGGGGGGAAGGACTCGGGGTTATGCGTGTGAGTGAGCACAACATTCACAGAAATCACCCAGATATCGTGGAATCGGTGAACAAGCAACTAAGAATGCAGTATTTCAATAAACAACTAAGAATAAGCAAGTATGATGCACTTCTCATGAACAGAACTTCTTTTTTGCTTTGTTCCCTCGCTAGTATTTCAAAGCGGAAAATTTTGGAGCGTATCAGCGAATCTTTTTGAAATATAGGGCTGAAGCCCTCAATTTCCTTAGGCTTCCGGGAGGTTTGTGTAGTATTCAAGTGGATTCAAGTTTGTTTTTACGGGAAGTTTTCCACATTTTCTATGCTCCCAAAACAAGGTCTTATATCAACGGAGACAACTTTTTCAAAGAATTTCTGCTGAATGCAATCTTCCGGTTTCGGCAACGTTCCAGAATATGTAAGAATGAAAAGCACTCTCGTCTGTCTTCATCGGCCGATCGTTAACCCTGAAAGCGAATCGGTGTTTCGTCCAGCACGAACTGCAAAATTTCAAAACGACGAAACAACGCTGTCGAAACACATCAGATCTTCGGAAATTAGCAGATCACTCCACGGCAAGATGAATCCATGAAAACGACAGTGAAAATGAATACAAAGTGACATGTGCAACACGTTTTCTCTAGAGTGGCGAATTTTTAAAAACCAGCACCCTCTGTATTTGCGGACATTCGTGCTTTTATGAGCATCCGCAATGTTGCATTAGTGCAGCGAAATAATGGTGCGCTGATCGAGTGGTTGACTCCATGTATGAACTTTTACATCGCGATCCATCGACTTTCCTAAATGCGCATTGAAATCTGCATATATTATACGCCCGGATGAATCATATTTTAAGGGAATTTATGCTGCAAAAGCAAATTCCTTGCAAAGTTTCCTCAGGATGGTTGATTCGTATTTAAAAAAGAATGCGTTATTGCGTGTGTTGTAGTATTTCGGGGAAAGCTGCCATGATGATTTGTTCAAATCATCCTTCAAACAAACAAATATTGGGCGACATAAACAAAGTGCAGACAAATGCAACAGTGTGTCAGCGCAGTCAATGCACTCCTCCGTTTGTTTTTGAAGTTAAACCGTCATTAACATGCTTCTTCACAAGTTGGCACTTGCATAGCCAACTGTGTCAACGTTTTCTCAGTGCTCGTTTATGCGTCTGTGCATTATGTTTTTCTCTTATACGCTGGCTTCAACGCAGGAGTCACTGAAGCAGGACTAGAAAATTTTTGAGAATAGCATGGGATATTAGCTATGCCTCAATTTGAACACGTGTTTTAGCCTCTAAGGGATTCTAAAGAATTATTTGACTTTGCAGGAGGTTAGGTGGCAAAATAACGAATAACTGTAATAAGGCAGCATTGCCAATACATATGTTTCCGTTTGCCTTACTTAGTCAATCAGCTTCATAAATTTGCAACACACGATCGTTAGGTAGAATAATGCCTCTACGTTTTGAATGACTCAATCGCTCGCAAAATCCACCGAACTTTCTCAACCCGGCTGGTGTAAAATGCACCCAATCTGTTTTTCCACAGTTAAATGCCTTTATCTCTTTTCAGATTTTACGAATTAACATGAAAGAGAGTACGATCGTCATTTTACGGCGTACTCTATACTCTCGAACTTTTGCAGCTCAAGACAACTCCAGTGGTTACGGAGCTGAAGCTATCGGGCACCGAGAAAAACGACATTTGTGCAGTCAAAAGTATGATATTACTCCTAATTCGTTTTGCAAGTGCAAATTTGCAAGAGCAAAACGAATCTCAAAGAAAAATTTATAGAAGCGATAGGCTCAATTAAAATGTAAACGTCTTGCTTCGCCCATTTTTCTGATATTTGTACTCCATGAAAACTGTTGATTTGCTGAACAAGGTTGTAAAAGCGCATAGTGTGATGTTTGCTGTGGTATGCTTTGCAATTATTTTAGGATATGTAACGAAAACGCTTTTAAATGGCATAAAATACGACGAGACCTACGAGGAATCATCGATAACGAATACAGTTTCGGGTGTATAAATGATCGAAGGTTCCTTACTTGTGAGCAATTATTACACAAAAACGAATAGGTCCCCTGCTTGAACACGTCAACTCCACGGTTATCCAAAATGATGCATAACAAGCGTCATGGGAGTGATATTAATAGGGAAATTAATATGAGCACGTCGGCGCAAAGCGCTTGAAGGTCATCGTCGTTTCTGACGAAAGTAAAAACCTCAAAACTTTCTGGTAAAACAAGAACAAATTCCTACACGTTATGATTCCGTATTCGGACCCATAGATCGGGTACTCCAATATACATGACTGTCACCAAATTTGCAATTTCAAATCACTCTGGTCGCAGTTTTTCACTCACGTTTCCCAACGTTTTGATATTTTCATCTAACCGGAAAATTGTTCTATTTATTGAGGGGAAGTAATATTGGTTTGGTTTTTTCGAAACAGATAGGATTATTCCCTAAGGTACCTTTCATTAAGATGCGTGTTGAGCGGAAAAAGACTCCACTTTTATCAAGCGAAGTCGCTCACTTACCACATATTGAGGTTTTATATGGTCATGTCTTTCTAAAACTTCAAGTTCGCAAAAATCTCGCCTAGCCTGTAGTGCAAAGAAATCGCATGAAACAGGAAACTCAGTAGTGACGTCAATTCAGAATTTCATGTTTGAGAGCTCTGCAAGCTTGGTAACGTGAATTCTACTGGTCGAAACGACTCGTCTGATCAACTTCTGATCAGTGGCCTTCAATTATTGTTTGACCGATAAGCAAGCATTTCAGTTGGAGACTTTTTGGCACATCCAACGCTACGACAATAGCAATTTTCTGCGTTCATATGCTCTCCATGGCATGAGACGTCAGCTGCGAAGAGGATGCGTGGAAATGCGGTGAGTTCTTGGCGTGAGACTCTCATATGTCTGTCCACTTGTATTGGACACACGCAACAGATTCCCAACACCCAACTTAACGACCTCATTTATGAATTCAACAGCCAATAACGAATGTAAGTCTATACACGAGAACTCATCAGTTTTTAAAGAAGTGGCAACCGTGCTTCCAACAATAACGCATTAATAATTAAAGAGAACTTAGGAAGTATATGTGTGAGAACTATGTCCATCATGAAAACGAATTATTCAAATTTACAGAAACTGTGGGAAAAAATCAAGAAAAGTAGGAAGTCGGAGAGGAAATTGTCATGACACCATGAAGAGTTAAGATTTTCGCCATTTCTGCATGACACAGAAAAAAGCATTATCGCTATCGCACAATGTTATACCTATTTGTGCTTGCACTGAGAGCAGCAAAATTGCCAGCGACAAAGCTGATGAATAGAAGACTGTAATATTGAATCTGCTTCCACCTTTAAAGTTGCTTAAATTATAGTAGAACTCATAAATTGCCTCTGATTTCAATGGTTCACTTGCACCATAACGATCACTCAACACTTCAACTGCGCTTTTATTTGGCGATTGTTTGCTCTTTTTTTTGGAAAACTTGGCGGTCAGATACTTTTTAGGATTCGACGGATAATCATCGGTGCTTTACAAAAGTGAGCGAGAAATACAGTTGCGAACATTTGTTAAAAAATAGAAGTAAAAATGCTGACTTTCAAAAAATTGTTCTCTCCTCTTGATCGCCTTGCAAGATGATCGGGAAAAATCAGGAACGATTTTTGATGGTCCAACTAATACTTTCCATAAAAATAAGTGAAGAAGTCGGCTTCGTTTGTTATAATTTCATTGCGAGAACTCGCTATTATCATAGCGGCTACGAGCCAAAGCGGAATTTCTTGCTGACACTAGCTCAACTGAATAAGTTATCTGTGTTGTTCACCTGCACAGTTTATTGCTGAAGGGCTTTTTTTCATTAATAAGAACGCGAAGAAAATTGCAATTTAGAAGTTTGAAACTTGATTGAAAATCAACGTGCATATGCAAATATGATACCAATCGAAGCAGAATAAACTCGGGATGACGAATTAGACCTGCCAGTGATTTTCAGTTAATACTTGTTGCCTAGCTATTTTTTGGAGATGCAGTTACTATATCGTATTGCATATGAAACTATACAGCACTCTAGTACTTCTGCAGCTCTCAACCTTTGTTGTGATACAAATCATCTATCACTTTGTGCATCACTTTTAATGCTCTATGATCATGTTATATTTTCGACATCCCAGTGGTTTTTCCTATACCTCCCACGAGCAATAAAATCCACCCTAGGAAATTAAAAAAAGTTTTAAACCAGGATCGGATCAGAGATCACTAGAATTCGTTGTCGGTTTAATATTGTGTTCACTAGGCAGCATGCTATCAGCGAAAATTCAATATTTTATGCTGAAAGTATACATTTTTTGAACAAAAAAAAAACGGGGCTTATTCAGCAGGCTAAGATCAGTGAAGGTCGAAATGAACTACGCTGAATAGAGGCCTAGGAGACTATGAAATCATTCAACGGTAGTAGAAGTGTGATCGAAACGGACCGCGGATCGACCTATATTGAAATGAACGGATGGGATTAATGAAATGAAATCTTTCCTCGAACGTGAAGAGGCGGAACACGCTGAGACAATGGAAAGAACGGGCGTCGTGCTGATCTAATCGCAAGCTAAAGAAGTTCGATCGATGCAGCTGCTTGTTTTCACTAAGGAGACGCATATAAGAAATTATTCTACTTCCCTATTAAAGAATTCACATCTTCCAGTTCTTTGAGCGTTTAAAGATACGGAATGCATATTCATGAGTGCATCTTTTCAAAGATGGCTTTCCGGTTTTCTAGAAGAAGAGGCGCCATCCGACTAAAAGCTCTTCCATTCAGAGGAACTTGATCGTCCATCATATCTGAAGTGAAGACGTGTTTTTCCCAGTGAAAAAAAAAATGAAATTCATGGATGAATGCTTAGAAAAATTGAAAATGATTCAAAAGTGGAGAATGAAATATTCAAGCGCTCCAGGCTATCAATGTTTTGAAACGGTCACATCGAAATTAGAATTGCCCCTGAAACGCTCATATTTCAAAACAGGATCCCTCTTTTCTGGATATTGGTACCCAGTGATATTTCACAGCTTGTCCTAACCACAACCTGACTTGAATTTGAGATCGCGTAACACATGAGAAGAAGGAAATTCTTATGGAAGGCAACCCGTTCGACTGAACAGATCTTTTTTTTTAAATAATATTTGTTGGCAATTTATGAAACTATCAAATTTACATGTGATGCATTTATGCAAAGGTCAAGCTCGTATGATCTCGGCTCATTTGGTAGGTTATTTCATTCCCATAGAATTGCTAGCTGGATTATCTTCATAAATATCGCCGTAATAATACTATGCCAACGCGACTGCTTAGTTCTTGATGAAACATTGTCATGGAATTTCAGTCGTAACGTTTCAGCATATCTAGGCTATTTGAATGGCACGAAAAATACGGCTTCTTTATGGCCGAAAGGTATCTTAAGCTTATGACGTGGGCTGTACTTCACACAAAGATGCAATGAGACGTGTTCTGCACCGAACATGCTCAAAATTTCATGACTAGGCTTCGTTTTCAGAAGAAAGCAGATGAGATGCATTAATCATTAGCTGACGGTGTTGGCAGGAGAGAGAGAAAAATCCTTCACTGGGACTACCTTTCCCTATGACCCACATTGCCCCCCCCCCCCCCCCCACCCTCCCTTCCCCCCACCCAACGCATACACATACACTCGCAGCAGTCCTGTTCATGGGACAACACATTTTTATCAAACTAAAAGTAATATTGCTATCGGTAGATAGTATACCTGAACAGTGACGGGACACGAACGAAATAGAATGTAACTATTGAGGTTTCGAAAGGACAGTGGAGCGAAGGTAAATGATCAAGACGGTCATATCGCAGTAGCTGTGCTGAGCAGAACTGAATTTTTGGTTCGGAGAGGAAATTAGAGGGAAGACGGATTTGCATCGATAGGGGTTGAAAGATTTCACGTCAGTTCCGCTTTTATAAGCCATCATAAAACTGCTGCCTGCTTTAGGGCCCTTATGCAACCTGACTTACTTGAATGTCAAATCCACACGTTGTGACAAATGGGAGTTTTCTTGGTGTCGTGACAATTTTTCGTCACCTGGGACACATCCTCCTGTGAATTGCTTTTCTTTCTTTTTTCTTTCACTGCTCTTGGGGCTTTCCGTTTTGCGAACTTTTTGCACTCACTCTCTTTTATGACGAATCAAGAGCGTTTATTATCTAATTATTGCCTTTAGAGATCAACATTCCAATCAGCCGTGTAGATTTCCTTTTACGATCCATTATTAAAGCGTTTTAGTTTTTTCCCCACTTCTCACTAAGAAGACTTTTCATTGGAAGACTTTCAAGACCAAATCCTATATTTTTGTGTGTGTTGTGAGTTCCGCAGTTTTGAGTACGCCCTGCACCTCCAAGTCGAGCTTTCAAAGACAACTAGGAATCTCCACCCTCTTCTCTTCCCAAAAGGCGAAGATGGACTTGAGCGCAACACTGCTCAACAAAAATATCTCCCATTGGGAAAGCATTCGAAATCGTCTCCTGCGGGGAGACGTTGCGTATCATCGAATAAAGAAAATCCAACACGTAGCTGCAGTTTGACATTTATCACGCTTTTTCGTTTTCTTGCAAAAGTGCATCAGTAATCAAGCGGGAAGAGTGCGCGGTGCAACGTAAGCCAAAAAAGGTCAACAGCGTACTGCCCAACATGTGAGGCTAGCCTGGGGCAGAACTGGAAGGATATTTAAAGGGTTGATGAGCTCATTATGTTCTTTTCTGCTGTTAGATTCGTAAGGCCGGGTGGGCCCACTGGTGGCCATGGGAGCGCGTGAGGGGATCGGAGGCAGCTGGAGTTCATCGGGTGCGACTACGAGATCGTGCAGACGATAGAAGCTATCCGTGTGAGCGAGACCCCACTTGCTTACGACAAACTGTTCGTCATTATACCTGTGTCGTCTCGCAGTTTACTCGACCGCATTTCGACAGAAGGTGCAGACCCTCAAGGAGACCTGGACGATTAGACCAGCTAAGGAGAGCTGGCCGTTGCACATATTCCGATGTTATGTCTATGCTTTGTGTCCGTTTGCTTGTCCCGCCTTTGAAATGAAAAAATCATACAACTGGTGATTTTTTTGATTTCTATGTCCTGTGTACCTAATTATGTTGGCTACGTTCTGCATCACATGTTGACTTACAATCCTCAACTCGACTGGTTTAATCGTCTCGTTTATTAGTTGCTGTATTTAGAGACACAGAAATTTATGTTCTCAAGTGGTAGTTCAGTTCAAAATGATTTGCCGACGATAATTTTAGCAATCTAATGCTGAATAACTCACTTAACGAGGACGCGGTAGTGATTACAAGTACTAACGAAGGCTTAAAATAAACGCTGAGGAAAATTGTCAAAGACCTGTGACAAAATGATCTTATGCCATCTGAATATGCAAGTGACTGCAATTATCAATGTTTGCTGCCAAAGTGGCTAAATGGGCGTTTTCTCGCTTCAACACCAATCTCATAAAACATGCTAATTTTGCTAACAAGGTAGACATATTCGACTTTGATGATGAATGCAAATTGTTTTCACTGAAATTGTGGGAACAGCTCGTTATCTTGAATAGCAGTTAAGTATGCAAATCAAGGAGCAAGTCGACGAGGGGAAATGCAGCTGACAGCGTCAACGTATTTGATCGGATGACTTTTCGATAGATTGCCGGCAACATAGAACGTGACACGTTATAAGTGCAGTGGGAAAAATATTTTGCGGAAGTATGAAGGAAAATTCAATAAAGGGGAATAGCAATTAAGGAAATATTTTTAAAATCTAATTGCTCCGACATTCCGAGGCGTGAAACCGTGAGGCATGTGATTACGAACGTTGAGACCAGTGGAAAAAGAGAGCGCGCAAATAAGAAGTTGAAAAGCGAAAATTCAACAAACGAAACGTCCGCAAAGCGGTGATTTAGACGAAGAGGCATCAAACGCTTCAAGATTCATGCATAGGAGTAGAAGCAATGTGAAGATCAAAACGACTCAGCCACAATTTGAAACACGAAAGAACTGACGGCAGGGAGCAGATTCCTATTCATACAGCACAGGTGACTGGAAAATGCACGAAACCTTATTTCTTAGGTTGTCGTCGTTTTCGACGAGTTGGAACTAGTGCCTACATCGACTACACGGATGACCGGGGGCAAGGGTGGGAGAGGGGCGAACTGAAAAATGGAATAGTGGAGGACGCGCGCAAAATTTTCAAACAAGGAATCAGTTCAGCTCCTATCCACCGATTTTAACTCAACATTGCACATGGTTGACCCATCATGGAAACACTCAACTTCGTGAAAAGCAACGCGGATGAAGCACTTCTGGACATTCTAAAATGCAGCGATACTAGAAACCAAGTGAAGAGACCAGAGAAAAGTAAATTATTTTAAATGGGTTTGGAGAAAGTACTGAGCGCCTTTTGCCAGAGATCATTGCGCCAATGCTGCAATCTCCGGAGGATGCAGTTTGACCTTTCAGTGACAATCAGACGCTGAAACCTCGAGTGAAGATGAGGGTCGGTTACAGTTAGAAGGTCATATGCATAATCTTTAAAAGGGAGAACCTCACCTCACAGCCCAAGAAAACATTCGTGTCAGAAGTTGACATGAGCCATGATTCTTCTGCGAAACAGTTTACTTATATTTTCAACTAGCTGACGAATGCAGCAAGGTGTTTTTGCAGAATGTTGAAGGCACAGGCAAGTTCCTGCAATGAGCAACGAATTTTGAAATCCTCACCATCGGTCTTGGAAAGAAAACGTGCAATGAACAACAAGCGTTGTATCTCCAGAATATTAGCGGAAGGATCGCTGGTATCTACGAAGAACAGAATGGGACGAAATTCATTACATCAAAGGATATTGCAACAAATTGCGTACAAAATGAGATAAGTTTATTTGAAAGCCTCGACCACACAGAAGGATTACTCTGATTCACTTTATCAAAGAACCGATAAAGTCACACTTTTCCGTGCCTTGTTATGGACACACCGCATCAAAGCCTTTATACAATCGATCTGCACAATTCCGACTTCGGCTTTTGTATTTAACGGAGAGCGTTGAACGACTGCGAAAGAAAGCGGATTGTGCGCGGTTTAGAAGATCGATTCGCACAAAGTGGTCTGTCACCGCATTTCTGATGAATACTTAGAAAACCGTAAAAGTGTGTGAGGTCGGATTAATTGTTGAGAAACTGTGCTAAAGCAGCAGATAAATTTCCTGCAAAGGTAAGATGAACACGTCATCCCGAGATGAGCGGGGAAGGTCTCAGGGTGAAAGGTGAAAAGAGGGGCAACGTTAAAAAATTGTACTAAGCGGCTATGAAACTGCGCTTGAAAAAAAAATAGGAATGGGTGCCATCTGACGTGCATGAAAGCTTCTTACCGAGTTCATGAACAACTTGAAAAGGGGCTGGCACTAACATCAAGTGACTCCAATATTTGTTGCGGCAAAGAGGAAAATCATGCAGCAACCATTTGGAACATATTTTAAAGAATATGCTGCAAACAATTTGCACTTTAAGTGTCCATCAATAAATGAAGAGTCAATGTCGTCTCTTTGAAGTTGTGTGCAGCATAGACCGTTTTGAAATTACTGTTGACAAATTGTAAAGTGCTCTCGCATTTCTGTCACATTTCACATCTCTCTCACGGCTTCTAGCAAATTTGCTGTGACAGTTCGGTACTACTCAGAACGTATCACCGTTCCACCTGGCTTATTCCAGTCAAGATATAGGAAACGTTTTGCTTTCATCCAAGCGCTGAACATATGCAGGCAGTGGCTCCATACTGATGATCTTGCTCTTTGATGCATTCACCTCAAAAAATTTGCACAGGAAGAGAGTTGACTCATGAAATTGTGTACTGCCAATGAAACGAATATCTTTGCACGTATTATGAATAATTTTTTGTTCGCCTCTGCAAAATTGCTTCGGAAAAACGTATTATGGCAACATCGCAGTCGTGTTTGTGTGTACGTGTATGTTTTTGCCGGGGAATTTCAACTCGAGAAGCACTGAAGCTAGAGTGACGAAATTTGGAGACCTCATGCGGGCGCGATATGGAATGATCTCAATATCGATTACAGTTTCACTTTCAGACGTGTTGAAAATTTGTGTTTTACACCGGCCGCAATTGAATCTTGCACCGATCGCCTCAGAGGAAAACGAATCTTTTTATCATTTATGCAGCGAATCCGATACGTTGAAATATGAACACATTATTCTGCAAATTGCACCTTTCTTTGATAACTGTTGAAACTGCTTGATCAGATTGGAAAGCTTTTATTATGCGAGCTTCTTAGGCAACATTTTTCATTTGTTTGATTTTATTTCCGTGATATTGTTAGATAAGATGGTCCAGATGCTGCCTAGCAATTAGAGGACGAGATCGATGCTTATTTGGGCCTTTTTTGGGATTTCTGAAGAGTTATTTGGCAGGTTCTGAAATAATCAGTGACTGTATGCATATTAGCAGAACACTGCTTTAGCCTAAACGTTCGAGAAGAGATTTCATATGAATTCCCGACTTGCGAAATTCCATCAGAGTGTTGGCTCTTTGTGTAATTTAGGAATGAATGATCCAACAAAACGGGTACTTTTTCGCTTTGCAGACTGATCGATGAAATGGAAAAATCACTACTTGTGACGATGTGGATATTGTTTCGCTTATCGAGTGAATCAGCTAATTTCAGTTGGAATCCTTCTCTGCCAAACTCATCAAGATCATTGTTCGAAGTTGTCACCACCAAATTCATTCATCAATATTATAAATACCCTCTCAAATATATCGAGTTGCACCAACTGGCATTTTTAGCAGCAGTTTTTTCTTTTGAGTCTTCGGAAGTTCGTTGTTTGATCTGAGGGAAGCACATTTAATATGAGAAAAAATTTACTATTCGATTTTTTGAATAGTCGATCTCCATCCACTGGCACCCCTCCCATTCCTCTTCTAAGGTGAAAATCAGGTACCGAGTAGCATTTCTTCAAATAAAAATCCACTTCACTATTTCCAACATCTCTCATCCAAAATACTGCCCCATAAGACAAATCAAGAAACAAAATGCTCAGTAAACATGAGAATGCAAAGCGATGCATAAGTTCTAAACAGCAGAAAAACTCCAACAAATTGGATGATTGATGGGCTCTGATCAATGCTCCATGTCACATGAATGGATATAGGGGTACTTTGAATAAAAAGAAGCGACTTGAAGAACTCAGGCTAGTTCAAATTTTTGAAAGTGGCATTCAAGGGGGGAGGGGGGGGGGTGATGATGCAGCGGCGGAGAAGTTTCACGCATCACTCATTTCCTGAGAAATGAAGGAGGAGGTGCGAAATTAAAAATAATATAAACCACGATAATGGCTGCTGAGCACGGCACTGCCTCCAGCATCTGGTATCAAGAGAGATTTGAAATCTCTTCCCCTCTCCTTCCGCATAAACGTCTCACCTAAACCCAATACACGAATCGTTGCTGGTTATTCGCCAAAAACAACACTCCTGTAGAATGAAGTGGACGGCCTTCACAAAAGAAGCGCTGTTTAAAGTCGTTACATGCTACTATATTTACGTATAAAAAAAGAATGGTTAATTGATGAGAGATTAGTCGCCATCTTACGGCAAACAAAGAGAAAGTCTCGCACCGAATAATTTTTCTTTAACTCAACAATACGGTTTTATAGGAAATTGGCGTATAGGATGGAAGAAATATCAAAAGAAAAAACATCTGCTGCATATTTTCTGAGTTGAATTTCTCAGGTTTATGTGTTCATTGGTATTAGGTCGAGACAGTAATTATCCATGAAAACTCCAGAAAAGGAAATCACCACAGATGACCAAAGCGACAATAAAAAAGTATCCATGAAAACTCCAGAAAAGGAAATCACCACAGATGACCAAAGCGACAATAGTAGAGCAAGTCGGTAGAATTATATAATGAAATGGAATAAAACTTTTGCTATTTCATTCTTCCCAATATTCATATGCAGGCATGAGAAGTACCGACCGCGAATCCCTTAAAAAGTTTTCCGCTATTTTCGTTTGTCATGTGTCTATTCGGTGAATACAGTGAAAGTGCTAGGTACCTCGAATTTCTAGCTATGAACTCGCTGTCTATTTAATAATGAACGTCTTTGCTGGGCATCTTCGAAAAGCGCCGTCTAACTTTATTCGCATACCGGCACAGAAATATGTCACTTATCTAGGTGTTACCATAACGCTCTTTTTGATTTGCAAGTGAAGTTAAAAGCGAGAAGAAAAGGTTGTGGGAGGTCTAAGGAGGAGCGAGGTAAGCGAGGAGAGATTGGGAGGAGAGAGAAGTTATTCAATTTCACTACTTTACTTCACTTTATCGCTAAGAATGGTCAAGGTGCGGCTTCACCAAGTTCATCCTTGACTGATCAGTGATGTCCACTATTTGATGTGTTAAGCATTTTGCCTTTTTATTCAGTATCATTAAAAAGAGCACGGGAGAATTGATCCCATTTCTGCAAGGAAAGGAGAGGAAAACTAAAAGTAATAGCATAATGTTTCGATGAGGAGTGCAATTTTAATAGGAAGGAAGGAGAGTTTGATATGATGAGCAGGATATGTCCTTTATTTCAATTCACCACAATGTGAACCTCAAATTCTGATAACTGAACCCATTTCCAATATTTAGGCAATCATATATGAAAAATTATAGGAATAAAATTCTTCGAGCACTCATATAAACAAAAATTAAATTATTGACAGCAGCTATGAGCAAATACGAAACAATTGAAAGAGAAAAGTGTTATTAAATGAGTGTTTTGTGCGACGACGATGGGTAGAGGCCACTTCTTGACCTGAATATCGAGATTCCATTTCGACGTCCTTGAACGTGAGCGACTCTTGCGGCAGGCACACCGACACACACCTCATAAACACTCGACAGGAGGCTGGCGCTATCATCGCATTCATTTCACCGCTTCATGCACTACGCACCAACTAAGAGTACTCTCGACTCGAATACATTGACGTTGTTGAATTGAAAGTGGAATAAAACTAATGAACTGGAAAGCTGACCTTTTTGCGAGCTACAAGCTTGAAACAGCAAGGCTGCAAACCTTTTCGAAAATTGATATCTTTCTCGTCCCCGAAGCAAGGCATCTGAATTTCATCTTCACAGACTTTTTCCCGATTTTGTCTATTCCTCAACTCGCATCGCCGTCTCCTATAGCGTTAGTACATGAATGAGATTGTTTAATAAATACTATATTAGCCTGACAATAAATTCCTCATGAATGACCCATTTCTCGAACAGTCTATAGACCCAAATTTCTATATACAAATAGATGATCTCAAAATTAATCGCTCCTTCAACAAAATGCTCGAAAGCTAATAGACCTGGTCCAAGATATGCGCTAATGATGTTGCGCTCGGACAAAATTTTGTAGCATAAAGTGACCGCATTTCAATAAAGACATCTCTAGAATTACATGACAGTGTGAAAATTACAAAAGTTTTGATCGACCTGACGTAATACATAGCAAAACCTGAGTGGCATCTTGCTGAACTTATTGTCTAACGAGAGCCCTTGTAAGTTCTCTTCCTCTTAGCATCAACTACTTCGAAAAGTCGTAAATTTCTCCCCTTATCGCAATTCCCTTTCTGAACCACCTGACTAGAAATGATGACATTCTCAATAAACTTGCGTAGTTAAGAGGGTCGTTGGTAATGGTCATTCAACCCTTCAAATATGCAAACATTTTTGACTGAGCAGAGTGAAACGCTCACACATTCCCTCATAAAGAAGTCAAAAAATCTTCCTCGACTATGTCATCTGAAGAACACTCCATAATTCGCACATATATAATGACCGATTTTCGTCGATTTTGTTTCCTTTCAAAACGTATTGAAATCAGCGTCTCTCCTCGCTTTTGAGTTTCGCTGCTTCTGAAATTTCGCAAAACCAACAATTTGGCGACCATATAGAAGAATTTTTTGAAAATTATCAACGTGTTGGTATGACGCAAATTAACTTCGATCAACTGCGGAATAACTTTCGGTGCTCAGATTTTTCCACATTTTTGCATGCTGACCTCGAGATATTCTTCACGCTTGACGTTCTATAAATTTGCACATAATGACGTGATTCCTGATTAGCGTTTAGAGCCTTCTGAAATGGAAGCGACAAAACACAATTGGGAAATAACAAAGGTATTGAGCATGATGAAAGAATTAATTCATTGGTTCTTTTTGCATCGTAGTTTTAATCCCCATACAAAAAGCCGAAGCCGCCTATTAGGAAAAGAAGTGAACCGACCGCTGAAGTTGGAGTTCTCATTACGGTTTGAGTGAGTTGGAGAAGTGGAATTGTGGTAGGGCAAAGGGCTAATGAGTGATACATCATTGCCTTCACAGACAGAAGTGAAAAGAACAATGTCCTTTTTGCGCTCCCTCGACTTTGCCAACTCAACTCTAACCTTCTATAAAGGACTCCAATTTTTCCTTACCTACAATGTTAGTTTAATGGTGCTGGTGTGAACTCTACTTCATTCCGTTCTATTCAGATCCCGCTTCGTAGTGGATTTCCGTTTCTCCATGAGTGAGGGCGAGTATTGGTGGATATTCCAAATTGCGTCGCACCGGCGAAGTGTGAAAAGAGATTTTAATAATCATAACCTTTGTTTTCACACTTGGCAAAAAGCAATTTTCTTATTTTGCCGGTCACATTTGACACGATGAGTTTCACATTTTGGTAACCCTCAATATCTTCTGCAACTGAGGCATTTGTTTAGGAATGAGGTTACCGAGACGCCAACACCTAAATCCGATTCTACGGCTCGTTCACGGAAAGAAAAGAGAATTTTTTAAACGAAGGTTCAACTTGCCATTTTCATAAATAGACAAGTTCTTCACATTTTCTTGCAATAAACGCAATTTCCTCAAAAAGTCGAAAATATACAAATCTCTCTGCTTAGGCCTCAGAATGCAAAAGAAGGTCCTTAGCAAGCTGCTTCTTCTTCAGGTTCTGCGTAGTGATTCATTTGTGTCGAGAGGATGCCTTTCCCCTCCCCCCCCCCCTCCCCTCTTGCAACCCTTTTTAATATTTCTCGCATCAGTTCTTGTCGCAGTACACATTAAATTTCATTGGAAAATGCATGCTTTCTAATGCAATGTCGTGGGAAGAATGGTGTGTCTGAAACTTATAAGCATTCAGGAGAATACGCACACGCTATCATTTCTGAGGTATCTAAGCCTATAAAGAAGCTTTACGGTTAGCAAAGATATTTGCTCTTTCAGCGTCTTTTATTTGCCTTCGGACGGGTATTGGATAGCGAGGAGGCAACACGCTGACGATCATCAAAAATATGTTCTGCCGGTGACCGGATATGCCCCGAAGTACTTTCATGTCTGTAATATGTGATCCTTCATATTTTTTGCTTGCGGATGAGGGCTGAAATTAAAGCCCATCGCTGAAAGAAAGCAAAAATTCAATTCAGTTCACTTTAGAGCGATGAGTTACAACAACGCTTTCTTCGTTAGGTTAGATGCTTGTACCAGCCGTAATGCATAGTTAGTTGGGAATGTGCTGAATTGTGTAAAAGAAAGCTAGAATTTATTATTCTGCTAGAAAATGACCAATAATGCACACTTGACGAACTTAAAGGCACACAATGGATGCGAGAATTGTGGATTCGAGGCGAATGGTATCTAAAGCAAGCAAATGTATAAGACTTCAGCAGCGTTATTCGCAAACCATGAAGCATTCTCCTCAATTTATTTACACATGAAATTAGTGCTCCCATGTGGTTGTTTTCTATTTATGAATAGCATCACACAGCCTGCAAAACAAATGTGACGCTTCATTGGAAGTGACAGCGTTAGCTAACGTTTGCCATGAGCGAACCTCGTTGGCAATTTGTTCGAAATAAAACTGATAAGAAAGGGGATTGAATTGAGACATTACAAGCGAAAATAAGATAAATTAAAAACTTCACAATTCAAAGCATTTAAGGATGCTATTACTGTAACTTTGGAGAGTTATCAACATATACCGAGCGTGGTTATAGAGTGACAGGAGGATGAGGAGGGGGTTGGGGAAGGTCTGCGAATGAGGTGATATTGCTAACAGCCTAGTCTGAGGCAATTCTTTTTGAAAAGTGTCAGAAAGGTCTTGGAATTTCATTCTGGCGTGGATTCTAGTACGCTTTCAAGCATTTGTCTGAAATTGTAGAGTAATGTTGCTCAATTTCTTTCCACAACTTTATTTCCCTTCCTTTGGTCTCTTCTCAGAAACTCCTAACGAATATCTTGGACCATCTATATAGTTCTTCAAGTAACATTAGGGTTGTGGAACAGTTGACTTAAAAAAGGTGCCATGAATGGGAGGGGGACCTAACCTCGTTAGACTTTGCAAATTCTTCCGTAACTTTCGTGATTCTGAAGAAAAGCAAGGAGATGAGGGAGCGGGAGAGCAGTGGTTAAGATGGTTGGTGATTTTGTTCCCGTAGATGTCACTCTAAACCAGCATGTCATAATTCATTCATGATTATTGCTATACCTCCACGGTTTCATATAGTACATGAAGTAAATTTACACAGTGGAAAAGATCACATTTTCTCCATGCGTCACATCTGTTTCGTCAATTTTTGGTTTGAATAAAAGAAAGGAACGAAATAAAAAAAAAATGAAGCGAAACAATCCGAACAATACTACAAGAGAATGGAACTCGATAATAAGGTATTGTAATGTTCGGCTAAAACATATTTGACAATCAAAATCGCGACTATGAACATAAAGAAGACAAACACATAAAAACGAATTAGGTAGAAAACGATTCTAGCGAAACTTCCTGTAAAACTGATTTATGGAAATAAAAAGAGCTGGAGAAAAAGCGTTGAAATCGGTGGAAAAAAAGGCAGTATTGTAAAGCTGACGTGAACGTTTGACAGGTAGTCGCTCGAGATTTTGCACTTGCGAAGTGGACAAGGTACTTAAATAAACAACATCCGCCACAGAAGTGCAAAAGGAAGATAATTTCAGACGCCTCAAATTGGATTCGTTGATAAAAGTGACTCATTAAGGACGAAATTGAACCGAGCCACAGAAAGAAGGCTTTTTTCACGTGGACTGCGACGTGCGTCCGCCATCAAGACAATAGAAAAAGGAGATAGAAACTGTACAGAAATGGTGCCGAAGACTTTTTAAACATCCTAATATAACTAAGGATAATTTGACGACGGGGAGGGAGGGCGCCATGGACCTATTTATGCAATAACGGCTATTTGAAAGACTTGTCTCCGCCTCTGGTTCCCGCGCAGACGCGAGTAATTTGGGATGAAGAAAAAACAAAAATTCACAATATTGGGCCTGTAGAAAATGATGAACGTAACAATAAAATGCGTTATTATAATACATTCTTTCCCACCCATCACATGTCGCGTAGGAGATAACAAAGGAATGCATTACAATAACACACTTCGTTATTTAGATCGACCGGCCCTGGTGGTATTATGGTCTTGATTCATTGATGTTCTCACTTAATGACTATATAAAGTTCTGCTGAATGAGACGTAATCGTAGGAACCGGGCGGTGCACCTCCTTCTCTGTAGGTGGCCATCCTTTGTATGCAATATTCAGCCTGATCGGGTGGCAGTTCTCTTCTTAGCTCTTCGGCTGTTATATATGGCTGAAAACCAGAAAAAAATGTGAAAGAGCATGGATCGAATAGACCACTGTCGAGCTCAACCTAGCTGTCTACGTTCTAGTGTTCAAGGGTGAAGTGAGTCTATTATAATGGCAGAAACCTTGTCTTCACAGAACGCACCAACCGTTGTAAATGTGGTCGATGGAAAAGGGGATCGCAAGTAGGGATCGTTGAGAACAACGGGGAATTATTCCTGCGCAACTACTATCCAAGCAAGGAGTACGCAAGTTGTTGGTCGAAAACGAATAACCAAATATGAGGAAACCCGAGCAAGGTGACGAGCTCTTTTTGTTATCTTCGTGAAACAATTTTTCAAAAACATAAATTTCCGCACTGTCTTTCTCCACAATATTTTGTGGAATACAGCAGTTTGCAAAATAACGTTAAAAAGTAAAGTGTGATGCAATAGTGAATATATTACGATCGAACGACACGTAAGACAGACCAGTCGACTAAAGATCGAGCGGGAATAGTGCGCGGTGCAAGGTGAGTTAAAGAAGGTCAAGAGCATAAAGGCAGATCAAACGACTGTCCACCATGTGTCGTAAGGAGCCTGAGACCGACTCGGGACAATATAAAAGGGTTGATGTGCCCACATATATTCATTCCAGCTGCTAGATTCTTCGCAAGGCCGAGTGGACCCACGGGTGGCCTGGGAGCGCGTAAGGAAATCCCCGGCAGAGTGGAGTTCGACTGCTTGTTCGTGCTGGCGATTCCAGCTATCCTAGCGTCTTTTCTTGTCGGTCACTCATTGTATAAGTGTGGTAAACCGTTCGCCTCTTATATCTGTGTTGTCACACAACTGACTTGGCCGCGGCTTGACAGAGGGTGCAGATCCTCAAGGAAACCTGGAGGAACAGACAAGCCAGGGGCAGCTGACCATTACATAGAGGATTTCTCGAGTAGCAAGAAAATATTTGGAAAAACAATTCACGATTTCACAAACAGATAAATGGCCCGTAAAAGGGTCATAAACTGCTGTTTTTGCGAATGCGAAGAGAATATAAAAATTGCAACAAATATTCATACTAGTATTTCTAATTAATCACGACGGCGATGATGAGCACGTAATATGTGATGACTGAAAAATTTATATTGAGAAAAACCTTAGTAGCTATCCAAGTAAGATTTTGCTCCATATATTCAGCGACCAATAGTACTTCTATTGAAACAGGAGAAGAGAATGCATTAAAAGATGAAAGTAAGAACCTTTCCGGATGAAAGTATTCGGAATGAGTCGATCATCTGCTCAACAGTATCTGCGTCGGCTGTTTCGCGAGTCATAAAGTCGAGGAAAGCATCGAATGGTACACGTCCCATTCTATTCGGATCTACCACCGATAGAATACGGTTCATATCTTGATCACCCTTTAATGACGCCTCGATATTAATCGGTCAGTGAATTTCATCTTATCAGTGTGAATTCCAAAGTTCTTCACAACATTCCTTTTTAAGATCCAACAGTGATAAATATGAGAGTTAGGGGCTTATTCAAAAATTGAGTGAATTACGAATCACTCCGTTCGAATGAGAAACATTCATCGTCTAGAGCTTTCGCAAATGCATTTGAACATGCTTGTTTTGGCTGTCTCAACCGCACTTCAAATGTCACTTATTTTATTTGTTTTGCTCAAGAATAATTGTTCCATCCAGAGAGAGATATTGAAATTTCATTCGGTTTTAGAAGAAAATCGAACCGGCGATTCTTTTGACAACGGCAGAGAAACCATTGAGTTCATTTAAGATGGAAATTAGGTACGAACTAAAGTGCGAATTAACGTCACCTCTTTTCCAGGACGGATATTGTAACCGATTGAGATTAGACATGACTTCAATTGTTCGCTATCCAATCCTTGACGATCTTTGTCGAAGTGATTGAACGAGGCACGATATTCGTTCAACTGCTCTTCGCTGATTCCTTTGCTGTCACGCATCAGAATCTGTAACGTTACTTTCACTGAAGAAGAAGTGAGTTTCTTCAGAAGAGAAAATCTATTGAGCTACCAAGGGATCCGAAGCATTCTCAAATTGTTATCCACTCTGGTTATCGTAATTCGTGGTGGTCTCATCTCACCTCCCAATAATTTTATTTTTTTCTTGAGTGCCACGAAGACAGTTCCTCTCACGTGTCATATTTCCTCCGGAACTGATCGATCTAGAATTGCTTTAACTCTGCCTTGAAGAATGCTTTGAAAGAATCTTTTGAGGGTGCTATTTTGTAGCACGAAATTTTTTAATAATAAGAGGACAGTGCCAAGATGAAGCTGTCTGCTAACCTACAGGAAATCAAGTATTAACTACCAGATCACTCAATGCCTAACAATCTATTTCACGCGACCACGAATATATTTAGGACAGAAAGGACCTCAGCACTATAAGTCATCTTTTCGTACTGCTGTATGCAATTCGTTTAAATAGGGGCTCCAAGTTAGGGGACATTAGCGAAGGGAAAAAAGCACACCTGGTTTTCGCATTCGTTTATCGTTCTATTAATCGATGTCAGCAACGACTCCCAGCCAACACGTAACGACTCCATTGAGTATCGTGCGGCACGATTTTCGAAGACAAAGTTCTCTTGCATTTCTTGATTGATCTTCTCCAGCTCATCCAGATTTGGTTTGTATGAATGAGCCTGAACAATTAACACGATGAATTGGATATTACCCTTTAGTGTCACTCACCACTGCACAAACAGGAGTGCTTTACATGCGGACTCTCCATAGGCCTCAGGTTATATACGTCACTTTCGTTTGTTCAGCCTCTCGTCAGCAGTATTTAGAGATGATGACTGATTTACAAAACAGCTATGTATTTACATTCACTAAAACAGATGGGAAACAGGAAAGCAACATGACTTTGCAAGTATGGGAGATTGCATGGCAGGAAAGCCAATACCCAAACAGCCTTTTCAGCGGAAACACGCTTTATGAATAAAAAACTTTGCTTATGGATTTGAAACATTCATGAAATGGCAACGAACCTGCTGTTGGATATTACGAAGTTGGCTGATAGCGTTTTCAAGACTGCCTCGTCCACCCATTCCGATGCCAAGAACATTCTCGAGTTGCCTTTCCAGCCAAGGACCTACCGTGTTCGCTTTCTCGGCGAACACTTGTCGTAGGCGTTCGTTACCTGAAATGCTCAGCTGTGCATTAGTATGATCGCTACGAAAAGTAACTGAACATTTCTGATATCTTCGAAAAGTGACTGGTGATATATGTGAAGCAACTCATGCTATGATGTGAAGATATTGATAATCATCTTACAAAGAAACGAAGAATTTTAAAAGCCAGAACTTGCATAATTCGGATTATATATTTTCCTACAAAGTCGCATTCAAAAATACGTTCCTTGACAGTAGACAACCGCTTCGTTATTTGCACTTGCTTTGCTCATATGACCTTGAGTCTAACATAATTCTTAAAAAGAGTGACCAGTCGAACTGAAAGTGGACTGAAGGTCACTTTGGAGAAGATTGAAATGGCACTTGGAGAAGATGTTACAATCGCTGAACTCTACTGTCCCAACGATACTCGTTCGCAAACTGAGCTGCTGTCTCCATCATGCGCATTTGTGTAAAGCATATCAAAGTTCTCTAAGGCAATAATGTCCTTCTCTCGCTATTATTCGACCATGGTGCAAATAAGAGGGAACCTCCCGAAGACAGAAACGAAGGGTAATGGGACAGAACAAGACAACTTATGGTTGCAATATGGTGAGGTTGCCAGATAAGTTGTTATTTCTGGAGAATGTTATGTGCAGCATAATTGCAACAAACATTTCAAACTCGGAACAATGTCTTATGATGCACTAGGGTGAACAACGACCATAAAAATTGCACGTTATGAAAACAATATTAGGTAAGGGATATGGCGAGATGCGGATTACGCATGTAATAGATGAGGAGATTTGTACATCATACGACTACAGGAAATTTTAACGTAGAGATGCGAATTTCATGTTCTCAAAAGTTGCACTTACTTTGCTGTCTGTGCAATTCTTGTTGAAGCTGTGCATCCCTTTTGGGAATCGCTTGTTGCACTTCTTGCCATTTTCGACGAATCTCAGCACCCGATAGATCTGTATATGGATTTCTCAGCAGCTCTCTATCGAGATTGTTTTGCTCCACAAGACGCGCAATTTCCTAGAATTTTATTGAGCCACCTCAACGAAGGATAACAATTCAGTAATTTAATAAACACTAAAGAACTCTGTTTTTTCTTTTGAAGATTTTGCTACTTAAAGGATAAACCGGAAATGCGCAGAGAAGAATTTTGAATGAATACAGATGTGAGCTTTTACAACGAAGAGAGAAAAGAAATCGACAACTCAGCGAATATTTTCACGCCGCAGAGGAAATTAAAACCAATGACCGTATTTCTTCAACAGTTCATTCAAGAATCATTCAACATTCAACAATATTCCTTTAAAATATTGCTTCAACAGTGCATTCGATGCAACATAGGCAAGACTCAACCGCCACATGTAGAGAAATAGAAGAGCTACTTCACCAAATAGAAGTATGAATGAAATTCAGCGCTTGATATTTCTACAGATGCACTCTAAAAATTTTTAATAAAAGGTTTCTAACGTGCTAAGTTTTAGAGCAGATTCATCGGTAAACACTTTGTTCTTCTAACTGATCGCGAAATTCTCAAAGCAATAGCGCTTTTTCAGATTTAAGTGTGAGCATAACTTTAAGAACCTGTTCAATGCCGGTGATATTATGGAATTCAGTATCCGCATCACCGATTGTCGCCTTGAACTGATTATGAGCGGAAACAAGCTCCTGAATCTCTCGCATTTCGTGCACAATCACCAAATCTGCAAGGTCTTCGCGCGCACCATCAAGCCTGCAAACGAGTATTTCTATGCTCATAGCTTGGGCTGATAATAATGAGTAAGGCGAAGGGGGTGGGAGCAGGCAACAACATTGTAATTAAACCTAGTGCGAGGAAAGAAGCATCTATTTATCGTTAGAACCTATCATAGAAAAGCGGAACTAGAGCTTTGCATTTGTTTAACTCGCTGCTGCCATCCCATTTGCAGAAGATCAGCAAAGTGACCATGTACAAATTTTTGCGATCACTTCTACATATTCACTTCTGGTGCATACGTACACAGGTATTCTTGCTGAGAAATGGAAAGGGAGCAGATGAACGTTAAAGGCAGTTATTGGCAAATTACTTTGGCGATAAAAAGAACGGGAATTCTGATAGAACAGAAAGAACGAGAGTTCCCATAGAAACGAAGAAAAGGGCCTCTCAATCCCCAAGAATATGCGGTAGTGTGTTTACCGGCTAGGCCCTTAACAAAAGCGGTATATTTTCCACAGCATTTGCCGAAGTCAAACAAAGTTAGCGACACATCGCAAAAACGGAAGGGTGAAGTGGAGGGGGGGGGGGTCGAGGGTGCCTTGAGGCGGTCATTCATGTAGGTACCAAGAGTATGTTGCTAGAAGAGTCAACGCATACAAATTTTTCAACGCGTACAAATTTATCATAACAGCAGCACAACTGCAACAATTCTCAATGCATCCTGCAGAAATCAAGAGATGCGCTTGTAAAATTATGCGCCTTGACAGCATCGAAGTGTGAAGCACAACAACGCAGCTCTAGGGGAGAACGGCAAATGAGAACAAACTACAACAATTGAGCTTATATCTCGGAAGTCGGAAGGCTGGAAAACAAATGTTTTCACTCTCTCCACCTGTAAACACGTACGCTCAAAAGTTTCTGTACTCAAAAAGGACAACGAGCGGCAGTACTCCTAATGCGTTGCGGCTTCAACATTCTGTTCTGAATGGCACAGCGCCATTTCCGGTAAATCTTTCTTGAACCACCAGCTGCATTACAAGGCTACTCTCACGTTCTGTACATTAAAGTTACTTAAAGGATCAACATAACCTCAAAGACGATCAACAAAATCTCTATATAAGCACACTTTAAAGCCTCAAAACTTATGCAGACTTCGATGTGTTTATTTTTTAAGACGAATGTTTAGTCTGCGTAACAATTAACGAACCAATTGTTGAATGGAGCGGCTCGCTTCGCGAAGTCCAAATAAAGCCTATCGAGACGTTCGGCAATTTGCTCAGCTTCCTCGAGATGCTTACGCCTCTGTTGCGTAAGTGAGCCCAAACGATCCCACTGATCGCAAATTGCCTAAATTTTATGCAAATTTCTTCCATGAAATTCAGTTTGCCGATGAGCCTCTCCAGATACGTTGATAAAAATACAAATGCGCATTTCTGATCTGCTTTTATAAAAAGAGATCGGTTTGAAGAGGAAATTAACGCGACGTTGCAAAGAAAAGTCACGATTCATAACAACTTTGCACTAAGTATTAAAAAAACACATTCCTCTATACTATTACTAATTTTCAAAGGAAGAAGGCCGTACAGAGTATTTCTGCTGAAATTCAGAGACAAGTCACTGAAGGATTTATGAGGACAGCATTGGATGCAAATGTGATAAAACAAAGAAACGAGGAGACGTTGGGAATGGTAAAAGAATTAACTGAGTCTTGGAAGGGGCCGCATTCATGAATGAAGCTTTTTCCGCTTGAGGGAAATATTCATTCGCATTTGCACCATTCACAAAATATGCCATGTATCTAATTCAGCCTCTCCCATTGATACCAAATTTTAAAAATTCCCAACAAGTGACTGAACAAACAAAATAACGCTTTGATATTTTTAAATGCCCTAACCGCTCGTAAAAGCTTCTTTATCGGGTTTATTTTATCATCCTTATGAGCGTGTTTTAAAAGTTTTCCTCAAACAAACAAAAGAACAAATATATTTAAGCACCTCTACAAAAATTTTGCGGAGAAAATGCAAATTTAAGTGCATCCGATGCAAAGTTGCAAAAAATTTCAGCATAGAGTGTCTACAACTTCCTTCGAAGTTTATGGGACAATTGAAAAAGTCATATAGACGACAACTATCAAATCTTATGATTTCGGATTCAGCAGTTTGCGATGTTAAGCTAGCGGAAACACTGACAAACAGATCTAATAATGTCGTCTAATACGCTCTGTAGATGCAGATAAAATTATGAATGCACATCAAAAAAGGTTCAGATTATTAGCATATCAGATCACTGAGCAACAATGAGGTGGGCAAACAATAAAAATAGGCTAGCGCATTGCGCATTTCCTATGCTAGTGCAGACTCCTCCAATGCTCATTCAATAGTTCACTTTTTCGTGCGCAATTGACTCACTCTGGAACAAAATATGGCATAGCAACAAATGCAGATTCAACATATGTGAAATGTTCGCGCAACTTAACTGCAATGTTCAAAAATTCGTAGCACCTGAGGGTACTGAGAGGACAGGAAATCAAAGGATGCTGTGTTCTTATAATGTCCTTCTGAAAATTTGAAAAAGCACCGAAAGCAGTGGGTATGCAGCGAAGACAAGAAGGAAACAACAGTTAGGGATATAAATAATCACAATGGCAACTTAATGAGCAATGGAGAGAAAACTCTATAGGCAAGGTACGTGAAGACAGTTCACAGTGTGGCTATCCGCGAACATCCTGAGGAAAGCCATTTCCGGGAATAAAAGGGAAAAAGTTTGCCCATCTCCACCCTTTCATCTTTTCTTTTCACGAGTATATGAGCTTTTCTACATATTCAGAAGATATTAAATCCATGTACATGAAATGTTTCCAATACAGAGCCAGAAAGAGGCAAGTATAGAATTGGTGACACCGTCCTTGAAGAATTAACACTGAAGCTTACTTAACAGATGCAATCTTTCCGAAAATTTTCTGGTCGACTTTAATTATTCAATGAGTTTTCTTCCAAGGATCTGATAAGTTTTCGCGACCGGACTTTTCTTGCCCAAACTCGCTTATGAGTTCTAAGTTTCACGTTAGCAATTGAAACGATTCGATTATTAGTTCGGATTTTCTGGGCGATTTAAATGATAAATCCCGAGGCATTATCACAAAAGTTCCCTTGCTGCCATTTCAGCATGTACTGATTTGTAAGTTCAACAGGAAAGTAACCTTGCATCTGGAATTGATTGCTGCAACGTTCGGATATCTGAGATTGTTGAGTTCACGGGCGATTGCCGCGATTTGTTCAACTCTGTCTTGATGTGCTCCCAAATCACTTTCGAACGCTTCGTGACGCTTACGCAGTGCCTAAAAGTTGTAACTCACAATGTGTTTACATTTTAGCTTTCATTTTTGACACAACATCGTCAATTAGATCTTCTTTAGAAGAAGGCCTACTTCAATATGTACCTCTTTCCATGAGCACACTACCTTCCGCTCCCTTAAAGACAAAGGCGTATATCACAAAAAATGCTGCGACATATTCATTCTTTCAGTTGGTCCGGAGAGTATGTTTCCGAGATATGTTCGTATACATGGGCGATAAATTTTCAGAACTGCCGTTCTAGCAAAAAAAGCTTTCATATAAGCGTGAAATATAATGCTTAGCACAGCTGGTGTCTTTATTACATGGCCAAATCCAGAGGGAATCCGCCATTAAAAAAACCGTTATAAACCAATGAGATATGTTTAGGATATGTGGAAGTTCCCTGAAGCGATATGGCCCAGTAGAAGTTCTAACATGGCAATATAAGCGGCGAACATAAGCACATTGAAAAATACGTGTTAACTCGTTAAAGATTTTTATTATTTCCTTGCTGTGAGCTCGGTAAAAAAATGCATTCCTAAATTCAGAAAGGAACTTCTGCAGCATGAGATTTTTTTGCTGTATTGCAAGCAGTTCTAAAACTGCAGGAAAAGGCGATCTTAGAATAATTACCTAATCTCTTTTCTTCTCTTTAAATCAGAAAAAAACCAAAAGCCACCCCCCCCCCCCACATTTTCTATCACTCTGGATTCCTTTCATTAGGCGACGAGTAAATACTCCAGATGACAATTAGTCTTTTCTGGGAGTAGAAAAATACGACTTATTTGAACCAGTTCTACTCAGACAAAGTTTATTCAAACCTTAATTTTGTAGAGACCAGACGAACGCCAGTCCTGTGAACGAAGTGCCTCCTCTTTGCCTTGTGCCCATTCTTCGTGGAGGTTACACTTCCGACGGAATTTCTCAGCTAGATGTTCCAATCGCTCCAAACTGAACAAACCACTGGTTAGTTTCCCGTGAAGTATCGAACTGGGAAATCTACCGTCCATTCTACCTCATAGTAGAGCAGTGCTCAGCCTGTGCTAATTTCAACGAGCTACGCACAATTTCAACTAACCACTTTTATTTGACCCGAATTTTAACAAGACATTTACGCTACGAAAATAGAGGAGATTTCCGAATGAAAGTGACGCAGACATTTAAGAGAAAATGCTCCGTAGAAGAAAAAGAGAAATGAAGAATTCCTGTTTAAGCTATCAAAACTTTTAAATGTTTGCATAAAACCACTGATGGCTATTGAAAAATTGGAAACAAGTTTACCGCATCATTTCATTCAGCAACCACTCCTCGAAGCCCTTCTCGGAATCCTCGAGCCCACGCCAAGCTGCATTGATATCCTGAAATGCTAAATTGCTATGCAAACGCTCACATACAGCATTTGCTGCATTCAGTCATATAGTTTAATTCTTATAATAAAAGCTCCACATTTCATCCCATCTCTCCATCCATTAATAATCATCATTTTAATCAGAGTATTCAGGACTTAAATTCTACGCTCATCTAAAACGCTGAGCGACACCAGCTTCCTATATGGCTCAGTTGCTGTGAAAGAATTCAATCAGAAGCACTAATGGAGATACTCATAAACTACTTACTTCACATGTTAGCTTATTCACATTGAGCAACAATGCGGCACACCTTAATGAGATGTCCTTCGGTAGGCATGAAAGCAGGTCGGTTGCTGAGACGAAGTTTCGTTTGCAAGGTGTTGAAGAGTGTTTCGAGTTTGCCTTTCTCCTCAATTCTCGGTGGTTTCTCACGGCGGCGATAGTTTCTGAAGTCTTCGAGTTTCTTCTGGACTACATCAAGCGTATCATCAGATGACCGATTCGATAGCCATGGCATCCATCGACGAATCCATGCCAAGAGCTAAATTTCGATCATATTACATCAAATGAAGAGCTTGATTTGGCACGTAAATCGCTAACAATTTGAAAGGATTCTGGAATATTTAAATGGCATTATTCTACGATATTAATCGATGTAGGTGGCTGTCACCAATGTCATTATTTGAAATAACGATTGCTTGCTGCATCGACAAGTCTTTACGAAAAGTTCGCGCTGATTTTACAGATTGCTTTCCTATAGTACAAACGGGATTTAGAAGTGAGTATTTATAGGCACAATGCAGGAACAAGGGAACAAGGGTGACTTCAAAGCTCTAGTTAAAATTTTACGAGCCGTGTCCATGTGTCCCATGTCAACTGAATTCATGAGTAAAATTGTGGTCTTTCTTTATAACAAGAATATTTGAGTTGTAAACCAGTAATTACCTACGAGAAAATCATTTCAGAGACCCAAAAACAAACGCGTAGTAATATAAAAATGTTGGGTAATAATTAGGTTTTCAAGCTGAATTGAAAAATATATCAAATCTGTAAAAACCGAAATTCTCTATTGCCAGTGGAACGAGCAAATTTATCAGAAAGGACGAGCCGATCTCAACTGCAGCAAGACACAGAGAAGGGCATCTAAAAGAAGGCATACATCACTAGCGAGATGCTCGTAGTCTTCCATCATCTTTTCGTTCTCTTGGTTCACTTTCAATACGCGTCCAATCCTGTGTGCTGCCGTTTCTGCCTTAAAAATCCTCCAATATAACCTTTTAAAAATATCGATGATAAACTCCATTTATGAAGAAAACGAAAATGTCATTCCAAATGCAAACGAAAATTTAGTTAGTGGACGTCGAACTGTCATCTCACCAACCGGAAGTAGCCAAAACTCGAGAACTCTACGAATTACTATGCGAAAATCCTCAATGATCGAAATTACCACATTATCATATATGTCACCATAACATATCTTTGCGAATTGAGCATACAGTATTTGGAGAGAGTGCAGCCTCGAAATGAAGAAAAAAAAGTTATTTAAAATAGCACTCCCCTCCTCCACAGCCTACTTCAAATCTTCCACTGTTCTGAGCTCTTTTTTTGACTGTATTCTTGACGAAAGTTACAGTGACACTAATTCTTCCACGACTTATTGCTGCGGTCAGTTACTTTTTCAACTATTTTTCGATATTCAATAGCAAAAATTATTACGTCTCTTTTTAATCAACAGCTTAGTCTTTTATCGGTTCATCCATCGAATTTTCTATTTTCAGTGAACGAAAGGAAACTCTGAGGGTTTCTACTTAAAAAGTAACGGTGGTTTCAAAACAACCAACTGCGATTGCTCGGTTGCTTAGAAAAATGCATTGAATAAAACTGAATATTAGAAAGATGAACATATTACGAACCTTATGCATACCAAGGAAACAGTGGTAATAACTCGACACATAGGTCATAACAGCTTTCTCATCAGGTACATTGTTAACCATATCTGCAAACGCTGGTTAGCCGCAAACACACCAAGACACACAAACTCAACCATCACAACGCACTCACAACGAACTTAAAATGTAGAGTAACAAAAAACACAAACAACACAACTCATAAATACATACGTCGATGATTAGCATTAAAGAGTGGACGAAATTAGGAATATGCCCTGGAATCAGAGAGCGGATTTATCAGCCCTCTCGGTCCCTAAGATTAGGGTAAGGAAACGGCGGTTTTCCTTCGGAAAGAAATATAGTTTCGAAAACTCCATTTTCTTTACAAGAATTTCATTTTAGGCGAAAATATTCGCTTTTTGCCCATCGAGGAAATTTCCTGTTAATACGACATACGACATAAACAGAGCGGAAATTTAAGGGCGATTTGTTCATTGTTCATTCCACACACAAACAAGCTCAACCTGATGTCCACCACGAAAAGCATGGTAGAAGCACGAAACGTATGTCATTATGGATTTCTCGTCCGGTTTTTGGCTGTAGACAAGATCTGAATAAGGTAACATTTTGATAACAAATAATGAGGGTTATGGAAATAACGAAGATTTGCTAATGCTTGAGAAACTCTTTTACTTTTGTTAACTGGTTATTGATAAAGTATGAAGCTGTCGGAAAAATTTTGCGCCGATGGAATTCGAGCAGACGAGCCGAAAATTATTCTATCTGAGCGAAAATACAGATAGGTGCAATTTCGCGTCTGCTAAGTGACATATTGGCTAATTTTCTCAAAAACAAATTCTTATCACACGGTCCTTTTGCTAGCGAAGAAATATCACCATATAAATAAAAAAGTTTTCAACTGTGCGAAATTGCAAATTCGTTCTTTCAGACGTTTCGGCAAGAAACCGAAATTCAATTTCGTCCAGTGAAATTTCATTCAAAATTTTTTGAATGACTCCCTAAGAGAGTTTAATCGCTTCTGAAAAAAAAGGTTGATCAGAAAGCCTTTTATAAGCGACGGAAATAAAAATAGTCGGCATTCGTTTTCCGCAGTAACGTAACTCATGAATTCTCTCGTTTAGTTTATCCTTCAATGTGTTTTAAGAGGAGTCCAATTTAAACGAACCTTCAGCATCAAGCATACGCGGTATATCAAGGTATTTTTCGGCCACGTCGAATGCCAGATTGAGATTATGGATCGGATCTCCTTTATGCAGCTTGGAATAGTCGATTAACTCAGGACGATGGCGGTGAATGAGCGCACAGAATGCCAGTCCGTCCTTCCAACTGGTAAAAAGGACTTCGCATTACTTTTGTCACAGATCGAATTATTTACTAGGTGCTATCCTATACCACTATTTTAGATATGTGCGTTTCAATCAGCTCTTATTTATCAAACAATGATAACTCATCCGGAAAACTTGACAGCAGTATCAGGAAAATTCGTATTCGGCATTATCCTAAAGATGCAGTCGGCGAATCTAACTTTCAGAAACACGTCGCACTATTCGGCGACTTAAGGTTATTGTTGGCGAATCGTTCTATACAGTGTTTGGTCTTGCTACTGTTCTATGAGAGGAAAATCTGAAAACTCATTACGGAAAAACAGTAACAGCGCAGTATTTTTTGAAACCTGTGTCCTACGAGCGGAGAAGAGCCGAGATGGGCTTCTGCCTTCCATTCACCTTGCCTAATCCATGCCTTTCATCCTCTAATACTTTTATCTCCGATATACTATCAATGAATAGATTATTACCATAATACATGATAACGACGCTTTTGAAACATAAAAAATGAAGAAAAGTGCGACAAGGATGAGGTCATGAAAGAAAATATTTATTCCTATTGGGTATAAAATGCCGACTCGGGAAAGAAGCTTCAACGTCGTGGAAACGCCTTTGCCAACTATCAGCTTACCTCGTATGGAAGTTTTGCACATTAACGTTATTGTATGGTGCAGTCTTTCGTTGACACCACAATAAGAGGCCATCTCTCGCTGATAACTCTGCAATACGTCTCTTATGTAATAAGATTTGAAGAACTCTAGAGTACTGATGAAAGAGGAATGATGAATGTTGGTTCATTGACTATGCGCAGAAAGACTGTTCCTTAGTTTCACTTCCTACTATCTCCCTCTTTCTCTCTCCCTCTCTCTCTTTCTATCTCTCTCTGGAAAAACTTGTTTCCTTAAGACCTGGTCTCTTTATCCTGCTTCGCAGTAAAACAGCCGCCGCAGTACTAACATCAAAGACCTTAGGTCTCAGTTGTCTTCAATTAGGAATTAGGTAGTTCTCCCCGCTGACGTGAAAAAAGCTTCACACTATCAGTCAGTTGTGAAGGGGTCGAAAATGCAGAGACAGCAGAAGGATGGATAAGTTTTCAATTGAAAAAGCAGAAGAAGACGAAAAAATGATCCTTGGAAATATATCTACAGAAGGTTACCTTCGACGTTAATATCTTGAATGGCGAAACGTAAAATGATTGTCCATATCAAGCCAAGCGTCATCTTTACATTGCCATCGACGATTTCTGAATGATAGATCACTTCCGTTGCTTTATTCAATGAATAAATATTTGGGTGGAAGTAACAAATGTGAATAAAAAATGGAATACTTTTGATTTGTTTCATGTAATTCAATATCGCTCCTTAAAAAATTATTTATATTTGAATTGCTCCGAGAACTTTTAAAATCATTTTGTCACAAGCATTGCTTTGATGAGCGTTGACGAGAGTTCTCTAAAATTTGAAAACTACTGAAGAGTTTTTCTTCGAAATCAAAAAACTCTCCTCGCTTTTGACAGCATCCAACGCACTCATATACGGGCAGCTTGACTAGTTTTTCAAGCCGATATATGCACAGCAGGCCGGCCAATGCATTTCAAAGTACATTACCCACAAACAAAAGGTCTTAGCAAAAAACGAAAGCACATTTCATCGTTCCCAGATGAGCCGCATGCAATAAAGTTACTTGTGTATCAAATCTTGAGAAGAAAAATTAAGAGGAAAGGTTACGTCTCGCCCAATAATACCTCATTTATTTCAGCTTTGTCACTTCAAAATGGAACTTAAAAGTAAGAAAAGTCTTCTTGAGCATTCTTGACTCAACTATACTTACCCTCAGCTCCGATTGACACTAGCTTCACGCCTTTACTTTCGATATATTCGAGAGCTTTATTAACGTTTGCGATTTTGTGGAATCGCATTTTGCCTCTATCAGGACGTGGCAGTGGTTCACCAGATATCACCTCCAGAAGCAGCATCAGCTTCAATCCTGAAGTGAATAACATCATAAATCCCGTTCATATTTATCTCTTCTCAAATAAAAATAGAACGGATTATATTTAATGCAATTCGAAGAAAAGACGTAAATGGGCAGTAATCTAGAATCAAATAAATAAAGATTTGAAGTGGTGTTTTGCATAATAAACGTTGTTAGTTCTCGTTGGGTTGCACCTGAATTTCAAGGTTGTTTGGAAACCGTCGAACAAGCGAATACTTTTTTCTAGACAATACAACTGGCAATAGAGAAACGGCAAGCGTCAAATGATTTTCCACCGATGGCTATTGCAAACAGTTGCCGATAAGCGAAACTTTTTCCGATGAAACACTGATTTAACGGAAAATGAAACAATTCTCAGTGGCTCACTTCAATAAATATGTTTCGTTTTTCGGGAAACTTCTACGATAAAATTCTGGAAGAGTGGCGATAAACTGCCGAATCAGATTAAATCTGAGACGCCACCTGGAGACTATAATAGCTGAACTTCGTCGATGCGGCTTGCTATAGAACAATTGAAAGTATCACAAGAAAGCAGAAGAAATAAAATATTCGGAAACACTAGCACCGCAACAAAGGAGATTTTTGTGTTTACTATAGAACGCACAAAAAGACGATGAAATTTGATGTGAAGTGATATGAACTCCTTTAAAAACCTTTTTCGTAAGTTTAGACGGTGAAGTTGCAAGTAGAAATGCTGTTTCCATTTCCTGGGCAAAATTTCACCAGAGAACGAAAAAAAATTCAAAGGAATATTCGATTTTCCCGCTGCACGTATTATTAAACAAGTTTTCCGCAAATGTTCATCTGCAATTCATTTAGTCGATAAATGCACTTATGCTCTCATTAATTAAACTGTTTAACTGAATCAACAGTACCATTTCTGAAGTCCTCCTCGATGACTTCGATGCTCGTACCCGCCTTTCGTAAATGACTGTTGCACCATGCTGTGAACGTCTGAAATGCAAATTGCTAGTGTCATTGTGGAAGCAGAAGAAAACTTTATCACAATAAAGACTAATAAGTGAACGATTTTCGAAGGTTTTTAGGGCGGAACATCTGTAAGTGACCAGCAAAAATAAGAAGCGCTCTTCTCAAGTGCAATATTACGCGATAAAAATTCGTTCACAAAATTTTGCACACCTCTCCTATATTTTGCGGCCAAATTGTTAGCAATATTGGGCAATCGAATATATTTTCATTGGCACACGAAATTTTGTATAGTTACGATTCTCTCTTCAGCAGACCATTTTTGAAGCTGTCTACACAGAGAAAACGATAAGCAAGTAAGGATGACATTATTCAACAATAAATTACATGATCGTTCAATCTCTCGGAATTTAAACAAGCAGCAATCTATCGTTGCGTCGAACTTTCTCCTCAATGGACTGAGAAAATGAAAACCCGAACAAACACTAATTATCAATAAACTTCGAGGTGGAATATATTCCATCTCGCGAATGATTATCAGCGTCAACAAAATTATGCAAAACCTTTATTCATACACCGATATAAATAAGAGGATTACTTCGACAAATGATTGCGCATTTAGAGCAATGCTTGCGCTTTCAACTAATTTGTCCATATGTTTAGTCTTCAGCAAATTTCTTGGGAATTTGTTCTTAACAATCATACCGATGACTGTGATGTGGTGCGACCGAGGTTTTGGTCTACTGGGATCCAGACTGCTGAAACGTCGGATAACAACAATGCACATGTAAATAAGAGGATTACTTCGACAAATGATGACCAAAACCCACAGAAGACTCATCACTTGTACCTTGTCCCCTCTTCCTTGGGCCCATTCCCTACCCACCTCTAGGCTTCTTAATTGAAAGATCCATCTAAACGTTGTCGTAGATGGCGTTTGTTCGTACTTGCCGGTGTGGCATTTGTGCAAAAGCGCAGTAAAATAAAAGGCGTGCAAACATTCTGTCATATAATGCAAAACATTTGCAAAGGATGCAACTTAAATAGCGTAAATGCAAACGGAACGGGTGATCGACGTCACTGAATCGCGTTTGTTCTGCATATTCTGTTATACTCTGCCAATGCAGGCCGTTGTAAATTCCGAACGGAACGAGAAGTGGTCTCATCTATGCAAATTTTATGCTAAAATTTTTCATGCGGTCCTGCGTATTTACCACTGAAGGCCGCGAAACCACTGAAGCTACAAATAAGAAGCTAAGGAACTATTGCAGCATTAAGATACTGGAGCTACTGAAGGCTACAAAAAATTAATTCGGGAACCATAGAAGCCAGGGCTGCAGAATTCTACGGATGGAATATAACCACAGTGTTGCGTCTTATAAATCATCTACAATGCTTTACGCTGATCTTCAAGCTTCCAAAACGAATGCTTACATTTTTATGTCCCTGTTTTAAAACACATTGACATCGCAAAATAGGTACCGCCTGAATTATTGACAGCCTTTCCATCGATTTCTTGAAGTGCAGGTAATTTGCACACATTTTACGCATGGGCTTACAGGATCCAGAAAATGTCTGGTTTCCATGTGGTAAGATGAAGCTCAAGATACGTACCGAACGAAGGTAATTTTATGCGGTGGTGGTGGCAAGCATTTCTCGAAAAGCTTTTTCTTGTCCATTAAAGGGACTCATTGATCTTATCGATGCCTATCGTTCAGACCGATTACCGGACTTCTTTAAAAGCCCTGATAATCTTGAGGCCGTTTTTGAAGTCTGTTAAAAAATCATCGCGTCGTTGAAGCTCTAAGAAACTGCCAAGTACACAGTAAGGATTCAATTTTTGCTGTGAAGTTGTACGAACGGAAAGAACCTTTGTTCTGAGCGAACATGTGCGCCGCTGGAGAGAGCGAAGCTGAACCATGAGGTTTTTCTAAACGCTTACAGCTATTGACGATTTAATTGATAGGATATGAAGGTAACGCGGAAAACCTTTTTCTGTTGCTTCTCCCAAGCTGGGTCGAGAAGGCCTTCACGATCCCATTCCTCTTCTTGCTGTGTGTAGTCGTAACCCGGCTGGTTGTAGCTGTTCGCTGGCTGATGATAATAGTCCACCATTGTATCTATGAATGGACCCTCTGAGAGCACGTCTAGAAATCATATGCTCATTAATTAGTTTACTAACTGCCAAACGCGCAATCGCATTTCATAAGGCAACCAGCAATGCACTCCTTCATCACTATGCGACCTGAATTGCAAAATCGTTTTGACGATGTGAAAACGGCATATATAATCTGCAAATACAACAATTCAATTAAGCTTAGCTCGCAATCACAACTCATCAGGTCTATCCATGTATCAGCTGCAGTGAATGAAGTAATTCCGAGTAATTCAGGAAGCAAGTGCTGCTGGACAGTGAGGACTGCACTAATCAATATCACTGAGGCCCAACAACAATGAACACCGTATTGCACCATCGAAGCGTCGTTCCTGTATGTACAATGGGCTATGGCGTCGGAGAGACTTCGCGAATAAAACTCATTTTGAATGTATAGTCAGCGAATGTGTTATTTTAAAAGCGATCATCATCACAAGCACGTCCGGAAATTCTCTATTTATAGGGAGGTGAGTGTAGTTATTAGAGATGGGTGGTGCTCATGAGGAACCGGGTAGTGGTCATGAGGGAGTATGTGGTGGTTATGAGGAGCGGGGTGGTGGCCATCAGGCAGTGATCAGTCCGAGATGACGTAGGTAATGGTCATCAGAAAGGAACGGTGGTGGTCGTAACCATCAAAGATGGGAGGCAATCACAGTGAAAGGTGAACAAAACCAGCGAACTATGTGAATTTGAGACTGAACATGAAAAGAGCGTGTGAAAAAAAAACCATCCCTGCATAATTTTTGAGAAAAAAGAACCTGAAAATTCCTAAAAATCATTTGAAAAACTCCTTTTCGACTCATGTTGTGAGGATCGCGCAGAGAGATGGGCAAGTGAACGCTCATCTTCCGGTTGCCTTCTCAAAATCTCAACAGTTGACGCTGTTTTGACTATACCTTTTTTCCATTGTTTTCTCGTTATTTCCACTGAATGACGAATTAGCCATAAAGTTCAAAATTTTAGTCACATATAAACAAACACTGTGATGAATGAAGAATTGTGGGAGGCCTAAGGAAAAAATATCGGGAAATGCAACATTTTGCTAAGGGTCATTGCGACAATTCACACGCAGTCACCTGACCATGTTTACTGCTTATAATTGAAAATAAGACCTTTGACAATCGTTCAACTCATAAGTGCAAATTACGATGAAGTAAAAATAGCAATAGGACGTAGAAAAAACAAGTTCATAAATTGAAAGAGTTGGAAGTATTAAGGTGCAAAAAGTTGATAAAGTCGCAACAAGTTGCACCGCATTATCGAAATGAGAATGTGAAAGCGCACGTGTCATAAAGAGAGTGAATGCTGCAGCTATCAAGATTCTAAGAAATAAACAATGCAAAAATTTTATAGAAGCATTTGGCATTCAGTTTAAGTCAATGAAGCAATCAGTGTTGATGATATACAAGGCGGCGCGACATTCATATCTCAAGAACAAATCCAAATTGTCCTAAACGAACACTGAACTCGACGAAGATTATAGTCGCTAAGTTGAATGCACCGCTTTTTAGAAGTGCGCAATTGCACATATAATTTCCCACTTTTTAAAACGTTTGAGGGTGTGGCGAGATGTTCCTACAGGTATGGTGCTAATGTAGCGAAAATACTGAACTTCTGCCCCAGTGTGAAAATCGGTTGTTTCATTCGCAAATAACAGGATATGAATAGATCCTTGGGCATAGGTTTTATGCTGTTTTGAAAAGTACGACAGTGGGAACGACGGAAGCAATGATGGAATGGCACTAAGGTGAACAATCGCAAGATGCGTGCGTGAATAATGCATTGAAGGCCCACTAAAGTGCTTGTGCCCGCAATGAAGTGGACAGTGTTGAAGAACCTTGCATAAACCACATATAGGGGCACACTGATAACGCACGTGGCGACCTATAATCAGCTTATAATCAGCTTAACTGGGCGTGAATTGGGGCACTTATGCTGAAGTGAGCACATAAATAACACGGCTGTTTTAATAGTCGGTGGTGAGAGTTTTCCAGATTTCCAGATTGCTTATGTCCGAAAGGTTGGAGAAATGGCCACTGCCCACTTAAGGGTTGCCTTTACGACTAGACAAAGATTCAATTATTCGCAACAAATGAACGAATCTGCATGATTTCGCGTACTGAAGGTAGAAAAAAAAGGGGCATGAACTAGAATCAACATATACTTATGCTATAGTCGTATGAAAAGTGAGCAGTTCTTCGTGATTTGCCATTATACTGTGAGCCACTTCTGCGAACCATGTTTTCTATCAGATTCTTGTTATACTGAATATGGTGCAACAGTAGCGTTTAAAGTCCATTCTATACTAGCGAACTCACTCGTCCTGTCCCATCGACTAAGGCAGTGCGTTCTTCTTCAGCTGGCTCAAGATAAATCTCAAGCACAGTGATTTTGAAACTGTGCCCATAGTTCTTCGCCAAAACCCTAACCGGCTTCCAAAAGTTCTCCGTCTTATGACTGCCTAAGCAACCATGAACTCCTCTGAAAGAGGTGTCCTAAACCACTTTGTCTTCATCCGTGGGCTTGATGAAGAATTCTTTGCACTGCTGCTTATCGCATATCTATGGCCTCACAACGACACCAGTCTTGGCCTCAGCGTCAGGCACTCCCCACCTGATACCCCCACAGACAGCATGATCGACTGCGGCCGGCCTCACATGTCCTAATGCACCTTCGTTTTGTCGTCTCAGAAGCAAAAATGGCAAGAAAGCTTGACAAGGCCGCCCTAGGAAACTGTAACAAATGCCATTGTTTTGAAGTTTTCGGCTGTAGTTGTTATATTTGAAGGCGTTCAACGAGCTCTTCTCTTTATTGAAATCCTTTTGCGATGATCAATGGAACAGAAGCAATGGAACAGCCACTGTTCTCTTTTCACTCTTGTTTTGATAAATTGGCCACAAGTATGGGGAACTTATTGGCCGAATGTCATTCATTTGGACATAATTTAGTTGCATTGTTCTGAAAATAAGGCAGTTTCAAGATGTCACCGTCTCAGTGATGAAAGCAGTGTATGCTAGAAATACTAGCTCTTTTCTATACTTTTGAGGTGGTAGCATCGGGAAATGATATTCAGTGTACAGGTGCAAGAAGGAAGGTTAGCTGCACTGTGACTGAAAACGGGCAATAACTATTTTATAGAAGTGGGCAGAAAAGAAATGTTTAAAATGCGCAACAAATCTGAAAATTTGGTGGAAGTTCCAAACCAACGCGCAAATAAAATCTTACAACACAACGTGTTACTGCGTATATTGTGCCAACGATGCTAGGGTGATTAGAGTAAGGACGGTTCACTAAGCTGCGACAATCGATGATAATTCAACAACAAGAAAATCGCTCGGAAAGTTTATACGATCAGTCATATTCGGACTAACATCCCGAGTATCACATACCTGCAATTGAAGTCAATGATAGCCGAGGAATAATCTATATTGAATTAACGACTGCACACTCGCGAATGACAACATCGTCAGTCGTCGCTGTGAAGATTTTGATAATGAATAATATCGTGGAGACCGGATTGAACGATTCGTATGATTGCAATCGTAACTTAGTGTCATGAATTTTTTCAAACAAACGTAAAGTGAGTGGCTGCATGAATAGGAGGGGATCTTCGACAAAAAAAGCCCACCAATATTCGCATCAGTGTAGAAACCTCGACTGGCTCTCATCTTAGCAATTATTTTTATTAATAGCGAATGTGCCAAGAAGTGATTTTATTTTGTTGAAGAAACACTCTCTGGTAGATATTTACATTGCTAAATTTTTATTATGATCTTTATTATGTGTAGAATGAGCAAGTCTATAATAAACGCAATATCTAAAAGAAGTATTCGATTGCAGCGTACATCCGACTAAATTATAACAAATGTAGTGTTGCCATAGAATTTAATTAGAAGAATAGCATTTAACGTTGGAAATTAACGAATAACAATAATTTAAATGAGTGAGCATAGATTTCGTGGGCACACGAATATATCGCCAATAAAGATTCATCGCACGATCACTCGGAATTAATCAGACTCATTTTGAGAAAAAGTTGAATTTCAACAATTCTAGTGTAGTGGTCATTTGAGAAATTAGATTCTTTAGATTCATAGTTATTTTATTTCACACTACAAGAGCTAATGCTTAATTCCAAAGAGTGAAGAATCCGAGCAAAATTCAGAACGGTGCTGCAAATTTCCAAGTTGTTGGAAAGTTCACAACTATGACTGGTTTCCATACATACTGAACGTGAACCTGATCCTCACCCTATCTTCTGGGCTGTCATGAATTCCACTTCAACAAACCTTACACGGTGACAGTAGATGGAGTTCAACTCATTTTCGGATGCTTATCAATACCTGAAACATTATTCAAAGCATCAGGAGATGCGGCATAATGCGCGTATATAAGCGATAAATTTATATATGTGAATAAGTCATCGACACTTCCGCATATTATCCTTCCGCATATAAGCCAATGGACGAACTATGCGTAGAAAGAAAATTGGAATCACTATCAGAGAAAAAGTCCTTACGCATTTACTAAGACTCTCTTGAGTGGTGTCTGCCAACCACTTAGCGACAGTTACAGTAAATATGAATGCAACTCAATGAATTGCATCAATATGAATAAGGTATTTATTATATCAATTTTTATTTTTGCTTTCCTGATTCTATAAAACTCTTGAGATATTTCTGCAACAATAATCGAGCTGTTGGATGACATTCAGTCCAGCAATTGCTTTGCTTAGCCCGTAATTAAAGATACTACAAGTCCAAATAAACACAATAAAGAACGAGGCGTAAATTTCCTTTTCAAAAGGAATTCCCTTCCCCTTCCCCCAGCTTCCACCTCCTGCCCCCACAAATGAGGAATACGAAAATAATTCCCAACATATATACCACTTAGTGAAGTATTTATTGTTATGAATACTAATAAAGTAGACGATAACACAAAACCGAAAATATTCTCTCTGAAAATGCAAAAATTACTTAGCCATACACAAAACGACGCTCAATAATTCCATTGGTTGAGTGAAAGTGTCGCATGCGTAGGCGGAACTGACGAAGAGTGTCACTATATAAAAGTGTATTCTAAACAGAAGAAGAAACGTGATGAAATTGTTAAATTCTGCGATGCGAATGGAATGGCCATTAATGAGAGAAAGGCAACAACAATCCTGCCATCCGACTGGCCCACTCACAATGGATGCTCTCACTTTCTGAATCTTTTTAGTATGGCCCGTATTTGACGCATTTGCATTATTCGTTCTTGCACGGGTCAACAATCGCAGTCCATTACTACGATCAATAATCGCCGTAATTAGGTTGTCGCATGTGCTCTGCAATGAGCTAATACGTACAATTTCTAGAGTGGACAGTACAATGACCACAATCTATACGCTCTTGAAGATTGATTCCGCTTAGATATATGTCAATGACGGATGCGAAGGGCAGGGAATTGGGCTGGAGATTGGCGATCAAAATGGAGGCTAGGATCTCGGATGATACACAGCGGAAATTTTTGATAGAAGGGAGTTGAGAATTTCAAGGTGCGCATCTACGTATTCACAACGTGTGTGTAGCTTCGACAGTGTTCAGCTTATAACAACAATTGAGGGTGGAGGGTTTTTAGGCAGTAAGTAGGGGGAAAGGAGGGAAAGGTCCACGCAATGAGAAACTGAGAATTAATCCTCCTCCCTTGAGATTCTTCACCTCTCTTGGGCTTTTTTCGTTTATTCCCTTGTCAAGTACATATTGTACAGCCTCGACCTTTCTATAATAGTTTTGCGGTGCACCTGCAGGACATAAAACTGTCTATGATATGACATAATATTACAATACCTTGTCACATACATATATTGCTACTGCTGGAGAGGCTTTCTATAGTAGCTGGCAAAGGAAGAAGAAGGGCTTGGAAAAGCGCATAAATTTTCCTCGAACAAGCTGCTTCGTTTTGTTTTCTTCAAGTAGCACGAATCAATTGACATTATAAAAAAAGCAATGCACAAAAAACTTAACGATAAATAAGATCTTGTAGAATTCCGAAAAATTTATTCTAACAGGAAAGCTTCCAGGTCGACAAGCATGGACGCAATTTTTGATAAATGAATCCGAAATCGCATTCGAGACGCTTCATTTTGAACAGATTTTCGATCGTAGTGCAGCGGAGTCGATAGCCGAAGCACAAACAGAAAGGAAATAGAAACCCTTTAGAGACGTAAAATATGACTCTCAAGAGACAAAAAAAGATATAAAAGTTGAGGAAATATCCGACCGAAATGCGATAACGTTCAAATAGAAACGAAGTATGAGATAGATGAAGTACGCAATGCCGCCTCAAGGGGTTTCGAGAAGTGAATGTGAAGCTTGCTGAGCTTTAAGAAGAGAGCAGCGAACGAACGAAGGCTTTGAAGAAAAGTGAGTGAAATCGAATAGCGAACACCTGCAAAACTGAGCGATGCTATTAATTCATAGCTGCTGCATATAGAGAAAAAAGATTACGCCTACGTCGTTCTGCTGTGCGGTTTCATTTAAAAAAAAGGAGGTTTATGAATCGATGAAAAACGTTACAGTGGTTACAATATTTTCGGAATGAAATAAAACACTGCACGAAATATTTCATAAACAATGGTGGACAAAACAATTTTCCATCAACAACTAAAAATATCCAAAAATCGGCCTTCAAAAAACGGGTCTGTGCTGACTTGTGGGTCAAGCTCGATTCCACTTTCGACTGCCACCGCAAATTGAATCAGGGGTAAGATCGGACTTAGCCCATGACTATATCAAGGTGAGTCAGACCTAGTCTTGGCCCCATGTGGCTTAAAACCAGCTGGGCCACCACAGCTAGGACTAGATTTATCTTCACCTGTTCATAAATCTGGTTCCGGTTCTTACCGCGACCAAGACCTTGACCGGATTTCACTTGCATATCTTCAGAAGTAAGAAACCACAACTATGATGAGTAAGAAGAGCAATTAATGAATGAAATAAACATAACTGAAATGTAATGTGTGTAATGAAATGTATAAACTGCTTTCGAGGATTAACTGATCGGTACGTATGTGATTCGGAAATAAAAGAAAGGCAGTTAGCCTACTGTTCATAGAAAATTTTGAATATTAAAAGCGACAACAGAAGTCAGTTTATTGAAAGTTCGGTCCACACTGTGAATTGAGGCTAAAAGAATGCGAATTTCATGAATATTACTGTTGATGATTGAAAATTCGAAAGACAATCACAGACATATACAGACAGGCAGATGGCAGAAGTTATTTTATTCCATTTTTCCTGCGACCGGAAACATGGAATAAAATTATTCAACAGCAAATCGAAATTCGAGTTAGACGGGATAGTGACGAAAACAACGCCAACATGCACAATGGAACTGAAATTAACAACGATATGATGCTATAGTGTAAAGGAAGCGAATGTTATGAATATTAGAGAGGTGTGCACCGATTGTCAACAAAATCCACCCGAAAACACACACCGGTTGGCGACTCGAACGGAAATGAACAAACGTAGAGAAAGATGAAGACCATTGTGAACTCAAACAGCGCCTCCTTTTGCTCTGTCCTAATAACCTCTCTTCCCTCCATCGTCATCACCTCAAAACCGTTCCCACCCCTCCTTCACCGGCGAACCTCGCTTCCATGCACTTAAGGGAGCGAATTTTTTTCCCCCCTAGGCTATCTACTCATATGTTCATTACTATCGGAAAAATGGCTTGTTTTCAAATACCATGGACTTCGCGAACATTTGTACAGTACATCAAAAGTTTTTCGAGAAGGAAAGCTGCCTACCTATTCCCCCATCTTCCCCCCCCCCCCCCCCTACATGCGACGTCTCCTACCCCAAAACCAGCCTTCAAGGTGTTGCAAAAGCAAAGATGTTCATTAAAGTTTGCATCGAAATGTTGAGGAAGCAGCGGACGATTTAAAACTGTGGATGAAATTGCTAACAACAACTGCAGTGCAGCTGCTTAAAAAATTTTTGCTGCAGGATTCATCGACTTCCGTTGGCAAAAGAAGAGGTCAGCGTTCACCGGTCGGAAATTCGCATGACTACCAACTGCCTTCGACTGACAAATTCATATTTTTAATTAGTCTCTTAAATATCGTATGCGTGAAACCGAGAGAGGTAAATCGCGTTTTGAATTTCCACTTAGTTCAGTCACCTAAATCTTTAGTGATTTTCACAAATAAGTGTTCTTGAGGAGGCAGTTGAAAATATCTTGATATCAGTGGTTACTCATTGATTACTGATACTCCGCGCGAAGTTTTCCATAAAAGCCGTTTGAAATATTAAGCAATCCACTTCATACCACTATAAAAATATGCCACATACGAGTGAACGCGAATGTGTCTGGCTGGTGGCTGAAGTGTGTGCATCAGTATTAACATCCAACTGTGACTCTTCTTGTGCAGCACAGCATCGATCCACACCGCCCACACTTGAGGAAGTGCACGCACACAGACTGAACATGATCCATACAGCCTAGGGTGTGATTGTTATTTATCGCTCTTCCGCAGCCTGAACGTGTAATGCCTTCTGTAAAGGAATTCTGCTTATGCTTCCACTCTAGGCTGCTGACCCACAACTGAGCTTAGAGGGTAGGTCGACATGGCGATATAGTGAGTTTCTAATTATTCAACGGCCCGTAGACCCACTACAGCAGCCAATGGACAACTGAGGCCAGGTTACTTCCTACTTCTCTCTTTCCCTCGCTCTCTCCCATTTGCTTCTTGAGATGTAGCGTTGAGTGACCTCTTCCACAGCTAGGTCCAAACTGCAAGTTAAAGAAGCTCTAAACCGCAACGAAAACGATTTACCAAATTAACATCTATATAGGCATCGATATGTAAGTTCACGAAGTGCGTCAAACAACCAGCCATCTTGCATTCTTATGTTCATAGAAATTTCACAGGTGAATAAGACTCCTCAATTTAATTCAAAGAACATTCTGACAATTCCACCACTGATCACGCCAATTTTATTATTTGATGCTTGCAAATTACGATGACTACTTTGCACAGTGTCCATTTAGAACTGCTCGGCGTTTAGGTTTAGTCATTCCCCTTCGCCTCCTTCCCTATTTTTGCCTCTTATTGCTTCCAGGCCTTCCCGTTTGAAGCTGTACAGTTCTTCGTTTGGTTTCCGATGCACTCAAACGTCGGACGTCAATCCATTCTGAACAAACATCGCGTGAAACAGTTGTCATGAGCAATCTAAGCAATGGTATTCGCATCGATAGAGATCATGCGGCAAAACATATTCGCCGCAGAAAGGTAACTGAAATTCAACGGTTTCACACAAATATTCTCGTCATAAACCATTCGCTTATACATCTCCATATAATAGATGTCATCTGAATTGCGAAATGTCGTGAGAAAAAAAAAGAGATGCCGTTGAAACATGGATGATCATCACTGTGCTAGGTGGTTGGAAGAGAAGCTAAAGAGGATCTTCTGCTTAGAGAAATGATAATACCATTTCCGTTTCAAATTTACGGAAGATAAATGGTGAACAAGTAAAAGCTCACAATTGAGATAATGAAGCCATCCAGCAAATTTCGATCGATCGAATCGGGTCGGCTGATCGAATTAGTTCAGTCGGTTCGATCTGATTTTCTTCAACTGACTTGGCTGGTTGATTTATGACTATTTACCCATCGATGGTTAGCAGAATTTCCGGGCATCGACTATCGACCATCGATCGGTCAAGTTGACTAACGCCTTTCACTGCAGTACAACACCCGAATGCATAGCCACATTGAGAAATCGTGACGGGGTTCAAGATTTTGCAAACAATATGATGAGAAGGCTGTGTGCACTAGTACGGAACAAATTTTATTTAGTCACTGGCTGAGCTAGTCACTCACGCATGAAGACGATTTATTAAATGCTGATTCTTCGTCCCATTAAATGTTTTGCGTGTTCGAGAAGACTGAGCTGAAAGGTAAAAAGCGCATAGCCTTATTATGCTTCTTACTTCTTTCTCAGATATTACCTGTTCTGCATTAACTATGCAGATAACTGATCAGCGCAGCTTTACGCTCATGCGGAGATTCACATACTTATCAGCAAGGCAGTCTTCAACGATGGATAAGTACTCGTGGAGCCCACCTTCAGGGAATCACGTAATGAGCTGCGATAGCTATATGTGGTTATTTTTCAGCATCATCTTTTGAATCGATTCTCGGCTCGATTCACATATTTCTACAGAACTCATCCAGCAGGGCTTGATGCATCACGAAATTGCACTGAGAAAACTTTGCTTGTGTAAGTGGAACTTTTCGAGAAATTTTGCACTCCGTCGATCTAACTATCAAAAGTGTGACACTTGCCATCCGCCATGAATGTGCTTTCCTACTTGTTTTTTTTTTTTTGCACAGACCCCGCAAACATGTTAAATGTGCAGCCTCATTCATAGATAAATGCTTTGTTTTGAAACATGAGAATGAACAGAAATGGATTTGAATGCGTCGGCAAATAAAATAATAGGAGAAATTTGCAAGAATCTTAGAAATCCCAGAATTTTTATCCTATTCTCGGTTTAAGAGGGCAAACTTTGCGCTGCACCAGTTGAAAACACAAAGAAGAACGCTCAGTAGCAATGGCGAAAAAGTCAGCAAATCTAATGTTGGCTTGAACCTGAAGCCGTTCAATATCCTGGATATATATAACGGCATCTGCACATAGAACACATGTAGATACGCACAAGCAGCCATATATGTGGTATTGAGCGGCAACAGTACGTATATACAGTAACATCTGTTTACCGATACGCAACCATTCCCTAAAATTAACGTGAGAAGGTTATTAAATATGAGGCAACCCTTCCTCCCAGAGGATAGCGGGAAAATTTTTGAAGAAGGAAAGAGGATTTTTCGAGGCATTACAGCATAGCAACTCTTAACAAAATGCGTAAATATGGAAGATTACTCGTGCTGCATTCTCGCGAAAGTATCGAATGATCGACGAAAGCGAAAGGAGGGGAAAAAACGATTTCGCTAAATTTTGAAGAATTTTGCACATTCGTCGTCTTTTGTTATCTGATGTACGCGAGACAGCTGCAATTAATGTGAGTTACACTTTCGGGAGTTCTCTGAGCAGCCCTTTAGCGACAGCCGATTGTATAAAAGCGTCAACACTTCACCTTCTTTAGACCTTAAAGGAATATCAGCAACGTTTACCCAAAAAAGGCTAGCGTGGAAAACCTTTTTGCTGTATAAAATAACCTTGGCAATGAAAGTTGGTTCTCTTTACGGAGAGAAGCGACAGGGAAAGAAAAAACCGGGGAAGGGATAGAGGCAGTTAGCGTCTCCAACCTAGCATATTTCAAAAACCCGAATGTTTCCATTCAAATAACATTGGAAGCGGTAAGGACAAAGGCCACGCTTTACGGTGCTTAAACAAGGTGAAGCTGTCTATGGATCGGTACACACGAAGAATTTTCTGTAGGATTTCCAGAAAATATTCTACGGTGAGCGTTGATTATTAGCCGCTTAATGACAAGCGCTTCAGAAGTTGACAGCGTTCAGATGTGATGACACACTAGCGGAGAATACTCCCAAATACTTACGGTTACCGCTCGAAGGTGCAAGCTGATCAAACTCAACGCTTTTCTACGAAGTAAACTTCCATTGAGACCGATATTTCTGATCCATAATAAAATAGTTCTGAGTAACTGTTGCAATAATAAATCAATTAGAAAGTTGATACGATATGCGTTTCTGCATTTCGCTCGCCTGACGAAACAATTTGGTGGCCTCCAATTCCATGAAACATTCGTCATCCAAGGAACAAAAAAAGAGAATTAATAGAGGAGAGCTGTGAGACGTTATCAAATGAATGACTAACTGGACATTAAGACTCGAAGCATTCATTCTTCTCATTCGATGTGAATGGCTAACCCTTTTTCTTCGATTACTCTGAAGACGGCTTATTATTATGGATTTAAATGTCAATAAGTCTTACTCTTGATAGCATAACGTCTCTACATGATTGAAATCTGTAATACTGATGATAGGAATACTGCCAGTCGCAGAGAAAGTGACTAAAATCAGACTGAAAATGGAGTAAAAAAAGTAAAGAAGTTATCAGAAATGAATGTCAAGGCGAAAACAGAAAGAAATAACATGCGAGGCTGGAGACAGGAAAAGAAAGGAAAAATCCACGCCAACAAAAGTTCCTTGCAAAGATATCCTCTCTTTGGTTCTCGACATTCGTTTGGGAAATGCATTATTAACGAGCTTCGACTCATTCAAATAACACTTTTTTTAAAAACATGTCACGATCAGTTTGAGTATGAAGCAAGTTGAGAAATGCGTAAGAGCAGTTAGCAGCATACGTGCAGTTGCGGTTTCGCTCGTCACGCCAACCACTTTTGGGCTCTAGGAATAGACAATAAGAGGTATATTCCTATTGCATGAACATCCCATGAGATGCTCATTTTATGAGTCTTTGCAAACCTCGATATAACAGCAGCAGTTTGGCGATGCCACTTCTAGGTATGTGCATCTGTATTATATCCATATGTTTTTCCAGCAATTTCGGCTTTGGAACTATTGCAGTTGGAAGCATCGAATTCAATGGGCATCATGCGCAGCACAAATGACTACCTACACAAAGATAAACTGATTTCGACAAGTTATAGGAACTTTAGAGCATGCGAAAATTTGAATATAAGATGGTAATTTGAGTGATGAGATAAGTTAATTCAACACTCTCCACATTTAATATTTGCAGGCAATTCACAAAGTTGGTTAGTCTGATTAGCGAAACAACGAAAGTGCAAATCGCGCCAACTGCTCTACTGCGGAGCAACATTTGCATGCAGCTTGGTCGGTGTGCATTGAAAATCCAGTCGATTGCAAAATATATTTGAGTGATTAAAAACTCATTTATATTCGATAGCCAAGTGTTCATGCATATACTACAAATTTTCTGGTTGTAGGTTTGTTGTTTGCAAAGACGAAACGATCGAAATGAAGTATGCACGAAAGACATCGCTACAATAACAGATGCAAGTGCAGATTGCATAAGTGCTTGCAACGAAAAAGCTTGCTAGAGCAATATGCGTTTACACTCTCACACGGAAAACAGTAGCGTAATATCCAAAAATAACGGCAAAACGCTAACGAGTACCTCTTGTTATAAAAGAGAGCGATGGAAAAATTCTCTGTTCAAAAATTGTTTTTCGCATAATGGTGATTCATTGTCGAAGAAAAAATTTACTCAAAAATTTCATAGCACATTCAAGCGATAATAAATTAAAATGGAGACAATCAACAGAAGTGAAAGAATTTGAATGAAATTCAACATGTTGCACTAATCGGATTAACGGATGATGAGAAACTAAGAAAATAATCTCGAAATTCGCTCTTATGAGAATTTCAATACAGAGAGAGGTGAATGTGGTTGAATAGGTGTAGGAATGAGTGTGTGGCATGAAAAGATGTTTGTTTTTGTGGGGGCGAGGTCACTCCTTGCTTTGCGACAGCCTCCCCTCAATGCGCGTCGTACACACTTAACTCATCACGCTACAATATTTCTACATTCCGTTATATCCTTTCGCACGCAATGGGACAACGCTGTGTGGTGTATCATTATGCTATTTAAAACGTATTTTAAGGGCCTTTCAGCGAACATAAGAAATTAATCCAAATAATAGTCAGTAATCACTCGGCATGTCAACATTTATGCTCACATGTGACATGGAGTTTAGATTAAGATGAACTTTAATCAGCAATTCCTACGAACAATTTTAAACTACGAATAATAAGCGTAACAAATGAAGTAAATCAGATCGAAAAAGTCGCAGTAATTGAGCGGCTATAGTTAGATCACAGTAACGAAAAAGTTTGTTGTAAAGCGTGAACAACGCGTTACCAGAATAACAACGTGAAACCTTTGCATTCAGTTGGAATGTCGACATTAAATCGCGATAAGCAAATCCGATTTCAGTTTGGCAGTGAATTTTGTTTTTTTTTTTTCAGGCGGTTTAGCAAATCGTCGCTCACAAAGTGAGTTTTGTGAAAGCAAACTCGTGTCTGTGCTCATGAATGCATGTGTCTGTCTGTTTGTCCTTCAACTTCAACTACGACATCACATACCACGGAGTTACGAAGTTCGCTGCATACACAGTGCAGCGGACTTCGTGCAAAATCTATCACTAGAAAGCTGCAATGGAAATAAGAAAATCTGAATATATGAAAATTGACATACTTTTACACCGCACAGATTTTTATTTTACATCAGCCAGATCATACGTCGTAGAAGTTCTGACTGGATGGATGGATCGGCTAAAATACGACGGCAACAATTCGCGCATTTTTCATTGGTGATCTGTGAAACGGGTTATTCAGAAATCGGTATGCTGCGAAGGCGCTACCGCGTCACAACCTCTATCATGTTTCAGTACTTGTTTCACTAAAATCTCGGACTAAAGAATCAACCAACGTGTTCCTCTAATAAGCAGAATTTAAAAAAAGGCAAAAATGAGAAAAAGGCGGATGAAATTTTCTTCTGCATGATCGATTCCATACTCAACACATACACGATTCGTATATGTGCAACAACCGCTTTTCTGCACTTGACAAATTATGACTGCACTCAACGGTACAAGTGCCGATCTCTAAATACACGTTATTACGAGCTGCAGGGAAACGTTTGCAAACGTCATACTCTTAGATGCAATCAAATAGGCGATATTCTTTTTGATTAAACTATTGGAAATTTTAGTGCATTACCCTCAAGTAACTAACTAACGCATGAAACCCTAAGGTAAACTTGTTGGAAATAATGATAACTTCTATATTCTTGTTTAACAGAGCTTTTTAGGATTAAGACAGTTACAAAAGTATATTAAAACATTATCGATATGTCTTGCGCAATACTGCACAACAATTGATTTCGATGTTTTTTTAGTCTACTATGAAATCATTTTTTGTATATTAAAGGAATTATTCAACCCAAGTTATATTATGCCATAGCACTTAATATAAGCTATTAGTAGACTGTACGAAGTTATATGCTATATTATATCGTAGAAGTCCAGATAATCGGTAAAATAACGTTAGCGATTGATTGCTTTATGTACAGATGGGAACAGATTAGAGAGACGAGTAGAAAAAAAGCCAATACTAAGGACAGAATGAAATTGAAGAATGAAAGTTTTGTTTGATGGAAATAAGAAAAACCTGGCCGGAACACGACAAGCTAATATAAAGAAAGCCTAGTTAAGTTTCTATCAGTTAGCAGCGTGGAATGAAACTCCCTCATAGAACGTTTATCAATAAACACTGATAAAACACTCTACTGACAAGGATGCACATTTAATGGCGATGAAATTGCTTCATTTCGCGCCCAAATAATCAAGAAAATTCAGTCTCAGCGGCTCCAGCAAAACAAGCAAACAGCCAACATAGTGCGTTTGGGTGAGACATTGTAATTTAGGTAGTGCTAAAAAAATAAGAAATCCACCAATAAACAGTCTCTAAATCATACTTAAAGCAAAACAAAGTTGTTAAAACAACAGAAGAGCACCGAAAGACCCCGAGCTGAGTCTTGGACTTTGCAAAACTTCGGTTAGCAAGAGAATTGTTAAAAGTGAGGGAATACCGAAATTTCACGGCTGCTCAGAAGAAGTGGCATCTCAAATAGGCGGTAGGGAATTTGGGCGGTGAACTGAACTTCAGTAGAATTTCTAAGAAATACGCTCTATTGCCAAAGAAGGGAGCATATCGCGCAAAGTGGAGAGTGAGTTTAAGGAAGGAGGAGGAATTGCGAACTGTCTCTCTCAAAGATAAGGGGTTGAACCTAAACGTAAGGGGTAAAAAATCGTGAAGAGAAATTTGAAGGAAGAAGCGAGTATATTCAGATATTACCGAATGTTTTCGGCAACGTACCCAAAAACTACCATAATGGCTAAAAAAGTTGAGACTCTCTTGAAGGCTAGTGAAGATGATTTCAAACATACTGCCATATTCGTCAGAAATCCCAGAAAACGAAATTAGAGAACTTCTGGCAAGTTGCTGCTCTTCGTTTTTCGCATACGGTTAAAAATTTCAATATGGCTGTTACTGTTTGAAGCATTGTGATTAAAAAAATCCATAAAAAGAGCTTATAAACAAAATGACCAACCGAAACCTTCAACCTGGAATCAGCGAAGGCTCAACTCTGACTCGATTCTTTGTCGAAGACATCTCGCTGCCAAAATATTTCAATTTACCACTCTCTTTAGTCGACGTGCGCATTAGTTTCAGCTTGGCAAAAAATATTGCAGTACAAACAATGGTCTGTATAGCTTCTAGTTTCGCACCGCACGAGTCTAGAATCTAATCTCCAACGATACTATTAATGCTCGTAATCGTTCAATTTTTACAGTGCCTTAGTGGCGTTTCGATCTGCACACTATTGCTGCTCTTACATATTAAATGTCTATTCGCCTAAATTATAGCTTTGCGAACGTTTTTTTCGTTCCTGCCGTTCATGCTCACATATTTTTCTATGTCTTCCCACGTCGGCACGTTAAAATAAATAAAAATAAAAAACTGATGCTTGACACCGCGAATATACAGCGCCCATATACTACGTAATTGTGCACTATCTTATCAGAAGTCCTTTTTCGGCAGAATGTTATTCAAATGTCTTGTGAAGTCATTGTAAGGAAAACTTCGGACTTCTCTCATTATAATAGCAAGACATCATAGCTCTCTCATTTTGTAAAGACGCCACACAATTTCCTCAAAACTGTTTTAAAGCTACCACTACCATCTTAGCTAATGCTCAGAGGAAATGATAGGAAATATCAGACACATATATTTATGAGCGGGGAAAAACAAAACAGAAGAACGTAAGAGAGAACTGAACAAACACAGACCGCCATATTAGGGGGAGATGAAGGTGGAGGAATAGAAGTACCATCCGTTTCATGAGATTATTAATAACTAAGAAAGCAAAATGTGGTACATGTCATTGATGTTGGATACCACATTGCGTCATATATTCAGAGCGCTCTTTTAGTACACAATTCAGCAAATATCGGGGGCAACGGAAGCGAGTGAATATTGAACCGATAGCGACCAATGGACGGCATTGTGAAACACATGAAGCAACACTTCGACGCTTATCGCACAGCACGAATTATGCAATCATAAGACTAAACATGTCTCTATCGCATCTCCTCACAACTAAACCCGCATTCTTTCAAAACAATCTGCTGTTTATGGTAACAAACAGGGGTGAATATTTGCATGTGCGAATTCACATGATAGCCTCATTGTGATTTGTTGTCGCAGCTAGGATTTGCGGATGATTCGAACAAGTAGTCTTGACGGCTCGCGAGCGGAGATGTTAGGCTGTATGAGAAATTCGACAAAAAAAATGTTACCCTGAGGAACAAGTTCCTCGTCAAACCGAAGGGGAGAGTAGAATAAGCTTAAAACGTTGGACCAGAACCTACCGAACTTCAATTCCAGCAGCCCTTACTACGTCGAAAACGTGATTTTGTTATCAGATCCTCTTGTTTGGACACGAAATATAAACAGGTAATCTAAATATGTGTTAAAAATAATATCATCTATATGCCTAGATGAAACCCTATTCGCAACAAACAATACAAAAGTAAAAAAAAAAATTACGCGCACGAAGAACTCCACATTAAAAATTGAACATTTTTTCCACTTACTTTTTAAAACAATTTATTTTTTCGAAGTTTTTTCCAGTTCTCAGATCCGGAATTGAAGTTTTTTGGAGCACTTGAAGGAAGAGAAGTTTAGGGATAGCATGAATGACAAATTTGGTAAACAAATTGTTTGGCTAACATCGGCCATTCCACGCATTTCTCAGTGCGTCAGACAGCTCAACGATACACAATCTATAACATTCACAACATAGCATTGCGCTTTTATTTTTACAATGATTAATGGGTATATATTCAATCATCGATCAAATTTTCAATTCTAGAAATAGTACTTCTTCTCCCCTAAAATATTGCTCGACTAAAGTGAAACATTAAAGAAATTATAAATTAATACTTAACTAACCTACTGATTCAAAATTATCCGATTCAAAAAAAACATTTTGCGTGTTTCAATCATCATTTTGCTGCTACGACTCAGTGAAATGTCCGTCGTTACTTTCAGGTAGACAAGGGTGGGGGGGGGGGGGGGTGGGGGTAGTGAGTTATGTGTCACTTCGTTCGACAAGAATGCTTGTCAATTAATGAACGTTAAAATAGGAAAGCTGATGAAAGTGACCGCAGAAAGTTATGAGAATCGAAGCAACGAAGATGTTATAGATATACAATCTTTAGTTATAGAGTGCATAGATATATACTCAAATATAGATGCAAAAATGTTATACGCAGACATGCAATAGATATACAATATGCAATGCAAAAAAAGCGATAGACATACAACGATGAGATAGGAAAACGAAGCTAAGTGAAATAAGTGAAATCTACAAGCACGTTCAAAATTGGCACTTCAATGAGGCAAATCTTCAAGAGGAAACCAAAGTGATGCTTTCTGACGAATAAAGATGACGGGAGGAAAGCAGTGAAGAGATAGAAAACCGAATGCAACGAAAAACTTCTCAACGAAACAAGAATATACCCAATTATTCGCCATCAAACAGCACCAATTATTTTCGGTGTTATCGATGAAGATTGAGCGAAATGGTAGGTGAAGTGGTGGTGGAATGGGTGGAAGAGATTAGCGCAATCAACCAATGCCAATACACAACAGCGACTTCACTCGACTGAATTTATAATTACCATCGTTTTGTTGCTCAAAGCGGTTGCTAAAAATTGATCGTTTGTACTTGTGCAAAAAAACTACTGCTCAGCATCAATGGCCAGATGATCGAAGCGGCAAGAATGCCGTGTAATTTCCTCGCGTTTATTTAGTAACAGTACTGATGGAAAATGGTATTGCTGGCTGGTGAACAGAAGGTGTTCCTCAAAGGAAATCAACAAACATTCTATGCAGGTATATTCAGCTGCACAAAAACTTCGTGCTTGTTACTTTCGTCAGGTCCGTAATTGCTTGAAAAATGACTCATGAAGCATAATTGCGAGCTTGCGGCTCTTTGCAAAATTGCTTCGTGAAATGGCTTTACAGCGGTGTCGTGCTACACAAATGTATTTAAGTGTACATCCGTCTGTCCGCTGATTCCAACTCCATAATCACATAAATCACGTTCAGGAAACTTAGTGCATATGACGCTCATCAGAGATAGACCTCCCAAGCAATATCCCATATTTACCCGTCATATTTTTCAAGAGCTCTGTATTTACATTCACATGCAATAAAAAGTCGAATGAATTCAGCGCGGTGTGGATTATCATTGTACAGCGGTTGGATCACCGAAAGAGAACTTTTAGCGAGAGATTTGCGCCACTGATGAATGGTTTTGATTAAAATGGCGAAATATTGCATATTCAAGTTTTTGTTGTTCACTTCTAAAACTGGTAGTTGAGGTTAGCCGTAGCCTATAATCGTGCCAACTCCTCTAGCAAGTTTTACAACATGCTCTTCTGAACAAAACGTATTCAATACACCCGCTTTCACCACTATGCGAACTGTCGGAAAATATTGTAAAAAGTGAATGCTATTTAATTCCTGGATAAAATGCATTTTATATTAGTACAACATTTCAGAAGCTCAAAAAGTAGTTAAGAGATTATCAAAGAAAATGCGTATTACGCCAACATTGCATAGATATCGAAAAATAGTTGTTACACCTATTGGTATTGCCTCCAGTTATCCATATTTAACCGATCCTTCTCGAAATTTCTGCATTGTCACGATCTCCTGGACTGTTTAGCACATTCTCTGATCACGTGGTGGAACATTGTCGCATTCACGAAGTGGTCAAACCAATCATGAAACCATTCAAGATTTGATCAAAGGACAACGTCCTACGCAATCATCAAAGCTTAGTGATCAAAGCAAAAACATTGCGTTGCGTTCGCGGCGAATTTCTCCGCATTTAGGGGGCCAATAGCTCACAGAGAACTGATAAGTTGAAATGCAGCTTGTCATCCAAAAAATTGTTCGAATTCCCCGAGGTATAAAGCCTCTCAGCTCGCTCGGGTGAAAATTCGGTGTTGGTAGTTCCGGACTTCGCTCGGAAATTCTCGAGGTACAGGTATTCCTGCAAATTATGCTCCCAAATAACAAGCAGTTCTGAGAGGGCTGCTTCAGTTTTGGGCAGAAAGTTCGGAGGGGAAAGCTTTGGCGAGGTTTTTAAGAAACTGCAAGCCAGCAACTGACGTTGAGGGTGATGGAATGGTTGGAAGCTCGGTTTAAGCGCTCACACTAGCAACGAAAATGCACACCAAATTTTGAAACAGAGAGAAAGCTGTAAAAACAATAGTCGATCAGATATGTGTCTGACGCTCTAGTCGGACACATAGGTACACATATGCATGATGATAAGTTTTGCAAGTGCAATTTTGCAAAAATAGAAACTTGCGGACAAAACAGCGAACTCTTGAAAAATTCGGATGTTGCTGATTTCAGAGGCAAAACTGGGCGACGAAAAAAAGACGGCCTTTCTGTTCAGTAGCAATAGCATAAATGTCGTTGAAAATTTTTCAATGATAGTGAGATATTTTCTCAAAAAAGAGCAACGGCATTCTCTTACAGCAGAATTTGTGGAAAATCCATTTTGCGAGCCTCGGAGAAAGTTGGAGCAAAATTCGAACCAAAACGGGTAGGGGAAAATGAAAAGTAACGAATCTCGGAATTCTGAACGACCCAGTTTAGTTGTCAGCAGAAAAAAGATGCACGAAATTGAAGCCTGTGAAGACTTGCCTCAATGTCCTCACTGGTCAGAACAATGAAATCTTTTCAAATCAGGTCTCTTGCAAGCCATTTATAAGCAACCACAGCAGACAGTTCTGGAGAGCAATCACGGGTTTATGAGATATGCTCTTAAAGTTTTTTCAGTTCTAATGCCGCTACGTATACGAAGGAAAGAAATGGAGGGACTAGAGTTGAATTAATATATCACATGGATTGCTATCCACATGTCTATGAAAAAGCAGAAAAATTATGAGACAATTCCCTATGAGCCGAAAATCGGAAGGGAGCCATTTCACTGGAAAATGCTCTAACAAATTCGCCCTATAATTGCGTTCGCTGTATGTGAATCACTATTGAGTCATTGAGAACAAATGAGCACACTGAGAATGTCAACATAGAGGATGATGGCTTCAATCATTCGTGATAGTATATCACCTTTTGCATTACAGTCAAATATCTTCGTCATACGACTTAAATACAAATATGAAAGGGAATGTTGTTGGAGAAATTTGTTAATCAAAAGTTTTGAAAAAAAAGAGGGATATTAGCAATATGGAGGTATGTGATTGCTAGAATGAGAAGTACTTTGAAAAGCAATACCTTTTCAAATATCATTTCTAAGCTGTGATAGAAAATGATCTTGAAACAACTAGAGATTTACTTTCGCAGAATACTCCAAATCTCGGATAACTTCGGATATATTTTTATAAATTTATTTTGGCGTATATATATATATATATATATATATATATATATATATATATATATATATATATATATATATATATATATATATATATATATATATATATATATATATATATATATATATATATATATATATATATATATATATATATATATATATATATATATATATATATATATATATATATATATATATATATATATATATATATATATATATATATATATATAGGCTGGTAAAATAAATACGTCTCTTAATAGAAATGGCAACTAGTAGGCGAGGGAAAACCGTGTTTGGGTTACATTGTGTTCATGTGAAATGAGCCATTTAGCGGGCTAACGCAGAATGCAGCAATACCGACATTTCATTGGCCTATATACAACGCAATGTTGTCAAACCGTTCCCGATTCACGCTGTTCGGCATCTCTATCCTTCCTCTACTCACAACACTCGTGTAAACGAAACTAAACGATTGTGGTAAATGTTGCATGCGTTGCATGAAGTAAGCCTGAAAGACGCCTTAGGAACTTATTTTTAATTACCTTGTTTTAGTTACCGTCCTTATCACGATGGTTTTTAACACTCTCCGCAGGAATAGATTACATAGGAAACAGAATAACGAAGAGTGCGCCAATGGAGCCATAAAATATTAGTTAAAATTTCATTCTTACTTACTCGACTGAATGAATTGGTCAAGAAAATTCTTTTAAATCGTTAATTAATCAGGTATCAAGGTCCGTATCATCTGAACCAATTACGAGTTTTAGTGAAAATCCATCGCATTGTTGAGAAGTTTCGAAGGATTCGATAAGAACTAGCTGCATCATTTGAATCATGCGTGGTTTGCGATGTAAACTATGATATTGCCTAATCACAAAAAATTTTACTGGAATTTAATGTGTTCCTTTACTACTCTTTTCTAGTGACTTTTTTTTGCTGAAAAATGTTCGGACTTCGCAAGATGAAATTAGAAAATAAGCGGTACCATTGGTGCACATCAACCGCTAATAGTCTCACATATGGGATTCACAATTAGGAAAACATTTCGAAGTATTATTATAAATGGCAAATTTTATAAGAGAGTAATGTGTCAGATCATTTGAATAGCCAATTTAATAAAATATAAACGGAAGAGGTGATCACATGTACTCACCAACCAAGCGAATAACGATACGTACCAGCTGGGTGGCTGACAAGTTGAATGGGAATGGACGCATACCCATACCCCAATGCTGTTCAATCATCATTATGCACCACTGATTGCCTTCCATTAATGACGACCACTTTGCAACAGGTCTTACTGATACCACGATAATGGCTGCATTTCAGCAGTACAATGCATCACTTTGCAGAACTAATGTACAGTTCACAGAGGATTTACTGAGCACTCACATTTTTTTTTGGGAGGAGGGGACGAAACGAAAATAGTGGCATCTTAGCTGCTTATAGATCTCGAATTGTAATTCTCGTGCCATTCCCCCCCCCCCCTTCCCCCTGTGTAAATGCGTATGCGAATATGTTTTTGCGCCCGCGCCGATCTGCATGTCTCTACTCGTGGTCGAATCATGCAAACAGCATTATACGTGAACTGAGCAATAAATAAATGCACTGCATATACTTGGGATGATAAAGTACCAAACGTCAAGTCCACGCAAATCCTTTCAGATTTTCATTTGAAGTCATATTGTTGCCCTGCTGGCTATAATCGAAAACGTTAAAAACGTGCTCAAGTATTTTGTTGGAACTCTTTGTTCGACCCTCTTTTATACTGAGATCGGCTTAGAGGTCACATATGAATTGGTATACAGATCTCCAAGGATGAAAATATGCCGTCAGCAAATGAGCCCTAAGAACTGAAAACGCAGCGCGCTCTTCGAATATTTTAATGACTTCAGTTTCATAATTAGACAAAGGTAGTCGAACCGAAATTAAATTTGGTTTGACGACTATTTGGATATCCGCATATTGAGGTCACGTTCTTTTCCGTATTCAATGTAGTTCTCAAAATGAGCACCACGACTGATCATGGAGCTTCTTTGAGCACTCAAAATGAAATAAATATTGTGTTGAACAAAGATCGCGGTTGAGTGGTGCAAACGCTCATTGGTTTTGAGGCAATTCTTAAGCAAATATCCATTATGCTAAATTCTCTGCGATAATGAAAATTTATGCTGGACATGAAGAGTAATTATCTGCTGATGAATTAGAATGCTGATGGCTGAGAAAGGGGATGAAACCGAGCATAGTGGCAATTGGAGAGTCTCGCAAGTCACTAAGTTATCTGCAATTATTTCTTCATGTAAAATATATTTTTGTTAAGCTAACACAAGCGAACGCTCAAAATAACAAAAACTGACCTGGTTGGAAGGGCGATTAAATAAATGCACGATACAATAAGACACTAATAGATGTTATACAGTGAAAGATAGAGTAATGCGGTGTACCGTGATAACTGATATGAGTTAAGTTGGTCAGCAAATACAAACGCATTTGTGCCTCCGTTAATTTCGTTTATTATATACACTATAGTAATACTCCGAAAAATCCCTTATGCCAGGTGATGTCGGATGCATACAAGGTACTTTTTGAAAGTCAGGTAAGATTTTCCGAGTGTGGCACAACTCTATAACAGCAGTTCATATGATTCAGAGAATAGAATAGTTTATGGAGTCAGTGATGAAACATTAGAAATGAATTTATATTTCAGAAGTTAACGGTAAGATACATATTCAAAGAATCATTCAACATGCCTCTAGCATATTCACTTACAGAATTTAGAAGGAAATATTCTTTCTCGTTCGGGAAAATCTGAGAAAAATATTTTTTAGAGGTTTGTCACAGTTATAAAATTTATAACAAACTATTCAGTATGAGAATAGATGCAAGATGAAAGTGCATCATTGTTCGATGTAAAACTACATCAAATAGATATCACCATATTGTTGTTATGCGAATCCAATGAAGCGAAAACCATTGCGCTATTAGCTGCCGAAAAATTCGACGCAAGTTCATTCAGTGGAATTCAAAGGAAGTTCCAGCACTATTAATTATCCGTGGATGGGTCCCGCTGACTTATTTCATGTCTACAGGAAGTAAACGAATAAACTGCAGGTAGTCTTCACTACTCCCACAGAGCATATTCAACTGGAACATTTCGAAGCTAACTAAGCGAATTTTCTGAGGAGAGAACTATGACAAGAAACTGCAATTTCAGCGACGCAATTTGCGTTCAGCGTCAGCTTATAAAGTCATAAGGCAAGCATTTGGTCTTCTAAGCCTTCAAGTATGTACTTTAAAGGCGATTTTGTGCTCAGTGTAATCGTAATTTCAGAGCGATCATTAAAAATTGAATGCGAGGAAGCGATGAAAAATGAGGCAGTCGGGCTGTTTTGTGAAATACGATATCAAAGTCGATGCAGGGTACTCGTTCCGTATGGAAAAGTGCAGCATTGGTTACTTTAGCTCTACTCAACTAGTAACATGATGCACAATGAATCATCCAAAGTCATAAAGAATGGACGATATTAATGAAACGATACTAGTTACACTAGTGCAGTATTTCATAAGTAATCTCACCGACAGTCGATATATCTCATTCTGCGCAAAGTGCTTGCTGTTCACAGATATGATCGGAAACATCTCAGAAGGTGTGACTGAAATTGTGTACCAGACAGAAAGTTTTTCCCCATCTGTTTATGCGTTTGGTATTGAGTTGTAGGAAAAACGGATAATTTCAAGGTTTGTAGAAGTACAGTGAAGCCAATTTTGCCTTAACCTCATAAAATATCCTCCATGAAAGTTATCATTAAATGCTTGTTTGTATGAGGCCAAAGTTGGAGTTATTTCGCTGCCGATAGCATCGTTTTTTAGAACCTGCCGTTTTCTTTAAAGCTGCCCTACCATTGAGGATAAAAAGTAAAATCTATCCGAAAAAGAAAATTCTAAACGTTCACACCTCTTGCTGCATCTATGGGTGCCCCAGTGCCGCATAGTTCGTTATGGAAGCAAGAATTTGTATCCTCCAGTATGTCTAACACGAAGCAGAACATAATTTATCTTAAGAAGAGAGAAGCATCAATGCGAAGTGAGACTTTATTATTGCATAATACAGTATCAGCAAGAAAGATAGCGTTAGCAATGGAGATGGAAGGTCTTTTATCCATTGCTACTGGGAGTTAATCGATTGCTGCATCAGAAGGTCTGTAAGCGTGCTAAGAAAAGACCTGAGACAACGTGGGCCGCGCCGCCTCTTGCTTGCTTCTATTGCAATTTGCTATGCACTTCTGTGCCGAACACCCTGACGCATAACAGTTGAAGACTGCAGGAATAATCAATCATGTCTCGGCTTAACTGCAAGTTGTTTGATGTAAAACAAATGATATTTGAATGTGATACTAGATATGTCACCACAAGTGCCTTTCTATCTAATCGAAGTGTTTGGTGCTTTCCTATTGAGCATGCAGATGGTGAATATTAATGGTGGCTTATTCACCAGTCGATTGCTCATTCCTACCTATACTGATCTCATATTTCAGACCAAATATCGTCTCTCCTCAATTTCCCCCTCCACCGTCCCCTCCCCTCTTCGTGGCCTTTGGGCAGAACAAAGGACGGTTGTGTGTTCAGTGCATTCAGCCACGAAAACTATCTTACCAAAAGAGCGATTTGGGCCTATGTTGACATAGCGATATGCGGCATGATGTTGAGAAACGGACCTCATGGTTATTCGAGCGATAGTGCATCATGTACCAAAATTGAGGCTTCGAGTCGTGAATTTTGCACAGTTTGCACTTGAAAGGCGATAGACACATAAGACGATGAACTGAGGCTGGGGAATCCGCAACTACGTGGTCATTGAAACGAGATTAGAACTAAGAAAAGTTGCCTGGAAACGGTGCTACACAATAACAAGAATGAAATAGATCGGCAAGCAAAGTCTTGCATTCATCGCACTTGTCACCCGTCAGCTCTGGCTATCACTGAATCCAGCACTACTGATTAAAGTACTACAAAACGAAGCCAAATGAAAACATTCAATGACAAATTCGATGACGAAAAGCCGTATAAACGCATCCGAATGTGCAAAATAGGAAATTTCAAGCGAAATTGGCGCACAAACCTGTGATCGGCGCATAAACCTTATTAACGTAGTTTGACGGAGCTCCTGTTATGGAAAGAGTGCACAAAGTGGAATGTCCTTTACCACACTGCATTCAAGTGAGCATGTGTTTTCCTCATCGCTTTTGCCAACCTTTATGGGGAATGAGCAAGTAAAGTGAAAGAGTGCATCGGCTTGGTAGTTGGGGTATGCTGTTGAATGCAATGCTCGACGAAACAGCTGCAAGTTGAAAAATACCTGCGGGCCAAGAGAGAGGATTCGCAAGCAAAAAGAAAGAACCTGAAGCTTCATTGCAGCAGCAATAGCTCGCTCGTAATAGCAATCAGCCGAGAATGAAGCAAGTGCTCCGCGATGCATTACAGTGAGGTTAATATGAGCGAGAACGTCAGAGTAACACCAACGCAAAATACACGAAGCTAAGAAAAGCGACTGAATTGCGTTTCCTCTTGCTAGCCACAACCTATGAACACGTAAAAAATCACTTCATATTCTCATGGTTATTAATGAAAGATTTGATTAATACCATTACAATGAAGCATAGAATATCTCTTAGGCAAATAATTTCAACAGAATGAAAATACGGGAGGAAAATAAAATATGAGAAAAACTAAAGGAAAAGAAGACATGAGGAATAGTATTGAAAACAACATTTTGTGCAAGAAAGTCCCATGAGCATGCTCAAGTTAAAAGCAGATGAACTGGAATCCAACGTCAACACACGCAATGATACATGACACAAAATCCCATGTAGTTTTAGAGGTACAGTTGCTTTAAACGCATATGAATGGACTTCTGTGTATCTCATCTATTCTCAAATACCATCTCTTTTTAATAGGATATAACAAACATGCACGTTAGTTCCTAGCAAGTCGCTATCCCTTTGAAAAAATTTCCTCCCACATATTCAAATTTGAGTACTTTTTTTACACATGCGAAGAATACAACTGCGAGACGTCGTGGTAGTACATTTGCTCATTTATGTACGCAAATTTGGGCAAGCGCAACTGAATTTCATGTGTTGAAAGTAACTTGAAAATAACACAGACGTATGGAATATGATTTTGTAAAGTGGTCGTGATCAGAGAGGAAACAAAATGATCTTTACGACACTCTGTAAGCGGCATTTGTAGAAGCTTGAAACCGCAACGACTTGACCTCTTGCTCAAGAAGGTGCTAGTTTTTTCTTTGATCCTTTGATCCTTCGCTATAGATAGACATTTTCTTAAATACTTTTCCGTGGAAAACTGAGTGCCACCACCGCTAACGTGGAGGCCGAGTTTGGATTGGACGGACAGCGAAATGGCAGTGACTGTGTTTTGGTGCGGACTCCCCACCATACTAGAAATCGTGTTTCTCCTAATACGTTTCCTGGCACAGAGTCCTTTTGCTTCAACAGCATAGCCTTAATCTGCCTACTCCGCCTATATTACCAACCACCACCCAAAATGAATCAATCGAAACACTAGTTGGGCAACCAAGGTACTGAAAGTTTTATGATCAGAACGATGTTGCTCGTTAATAAGAGTAGAGTTGGTGCAATATCTGCCAAGAAAAGAGAGAGAATTCAACAAGTGGGAGGCGAAGAGCAGCGTGCTATCGGCTATAACGCGAATGTGCCCAATGCCAGCTTGTGTAATACAGGATTTCATCTGAATGCATTGATGCCTAATGGATAGCAACAGACATATGTCTATAGGTGCACTTGTCGGCAATTTAAGTAGCTTTTCGCACGTTGCTGGCTGCCATCAGCCTTTTGAGTACGCCTTACCTGTCCTCACTCACTAGAAAATGCTTCAAAACAATATATGGAAATTTCATAATTTAGACGATTGTAAATTCTCAAACTACGAAGATTTTATATTCAAAGCCATAACAAACTACTGAAAAAATTGTGTTTCTGGAATGGAACCGAAACTACTAGATGATTGAAAATTGCTCCATTGTGCTGAACACTCCAATTTAGCATCTGAGAAAAATTTATTCACTGCACGTCCATTTTCATTTAATGGCGCTCCTTCGTTGTGAACCTTCCTTAGTTCTTCCATTACGATTAAAAGAAAAAACTCTGGTTCGTAGCGCTAATAAATCACATTCTAAGCAGTGAAACAAGTCTGCCCATGCCACGAAAATTTTCAGCGTGTTCATTTAAGCGTGCTGGAATATGCGTAGACTTTGAGGCAAAAGAGCAGCTCGACAAACGAGAATCCCGCAGAACAAATTTCGCTATTTGATGCGTCTTATCGATTGCACAAGTAAACTTCCCCGAACAAGTGTGAAAAATTCTGACGCACCTAAATGGCTCAGAAGATGATCTACTAGGATAAATGCACCGATTCGAAGGATTTTGCTCCAATAGAACCGTATCTATTAGATTTCAGTTCCTTAGAGCTTCGGATTCGTACGATGAGAACATCACCTCAGCTCAGGTTTTTATTAAAAACTTGAGAAAAGTAGAATCCAACATCCGCACGGTAGCTGCGTTTAACCGGTATTGCCTTTGGGCCTAACTTCCCACCCCTTCAATATTCCACATCAGTGGCCTTCAGCGCTATATGAGGTCAGGAAGTACACCACATGTAGGGTAAACTAACAGTGGAACAATTCAGACCTCAGTTCTGGACGTGGACACTTTCCTCATGACACTTTTTTGATCTCGAGATTGTCAAGTAATCAACTGTTACTTTCAATAATTAGAGTTGCTCGACTGACTGTTGCGGTCAGCGGGGAGAGAAGAAATAAAGAAACAACCGTAAAAGTGAATACATATAAAAACGGCAACAACAGAGACAACCTCTGACAGTGACAGATTTACAATACGAGAAAAAAACAAGTTGAAAATAATATGAAACCACCAAAACATTATTTGTCCAATATCTGTATAAAATATTACAATGGTTTTGAGATGACAAAAAAGTTAAATGAAGAAGTTAAATCAAGATGAATGAATTATTAGTTAGAAGAGAAAACACTTATCAATGATTTCTGTAAACGATTCTAAATCGAACCAAAAAAGGGCTCTTTTAAATTTCAAGAAAATGGCCACGTATTGGCGAGTATTCGTGGTTGTGAACACTGTAATTATGTCCATGTCATCGTCAGAAGATATGCTTTGCTCGTAGCGGAAAAGTATAAACAAATGGGGTCTTTCTGTAAGATTTATGTTAACTTTATAGGCAGATGAAAGATAAGATTTCAGATCGAGGCACCATATGGAATTGATGGGGTTTATCAAAACCAACTGCGAAAGAAGTCAAGGAAGAAAAACTGCTACTAAAAAATATTTGTGCAATTTAAACACAAGCTTGGACGTAGTATTCGTTTTGTTCCAACTTTCCGCACTGTTTCACTGATTGCAGTTTGCTGTCTCTCGCTTCTCGCAGCAAGCCTCTCGTTAAAATCACCGATGCTGCCGTTGAAAAGCCAAATGATGTTGTCGCGACTGTGTGAGAATGCAAAGTTTGCTGATTGATCGATCAGAAACGTTGCTCATAAAGATATTGATAAATTGCACATCCAACTGGTGTGCGAAAGCTAGCTAGCCGTAAATTGCCGTATGCGTCAAGTGCATCAACAAGCAGAGTTTATAAACCCACTCCAACGGTTCGGCGACTGTTAAACCATCACCTCGACTGTTGACATGTGACTCCGTTCTTGGTGGTTGCATCTCGTCGTCTATGGGTTGGAAGTGTATCACCAACGTAAATTTGTTATTCGACAATAACAGCCTAGCGTAACGTCGTGTTGAAGTTGCGTTTGTGCGAAGGTTGTGTCAAATACAAAGCAGCTTCCTTCTTTCCTCGTTCACTTTTGCAGGCATCAACATTTGCTGCTGCACTTATGAGCGTGTACTTTGCGTTGTCAACAATATACGGCATATTATTGGGTAACTGGCATAGACGAAAGGTGGTCACTGATGCACGGACGACTTCATCTTCTGTACTAGGATGCAACCAGGCCGGTATCAAACGGAAGCCCAGTGAACATGATCGTCGGCTTAAGCGGTGGTCGTGAATTGATCAGCATCGGTTTAGGATGGAGGCAGGACGGCGATGAATCGGGAAAGCGGCACATCAACTCATGAGACTGCGGCAGACAGCAGAGGAGAAGTAGCACAGCCGACATCGACAGCAGTAATAAAGGCGTTGCTTTCAAAAAGAATTTGCTTCGTTTTATTACTTTCACGAATTGTTTCGTAAACCTTTGTATGCACACTAACCTTTTTGTTGACGCCCCTACCAAGGAGTCAATACATGTGTATAACGACTACCTATGATTACATAGTGCACCAAATGACACTGTTTGTAGTTTATTATAAAGCGAGCTCAATGTTATTCGCCAAAACGATTAAATGCTAAGTCGCAAATTGAAATGAAGCGACCACATTTCGCTGATTTAATTGGTAAATATTTCTTGCTCGATCTTGCGAGTAGCGAAATATAGAAAGTAGCAGTCGCTGAGAAATCGGTGTCTGTGATGATCTTTTTTGTTACGTTTAACGTACATGTGGGTCTTGTTGGGTTTATTATTGGTTACTCTATCCTTGGCGTTTTAAGCTCTATTCCAATACGATCCCATGAGAGTTCTGGTTTCACATTTATTTGGTCACGTCTACAATAAAAAGCGATAAACTATATTTCAGCTCAAGAAGAACTTGCCTGCAATGTTTATTCGCTTCAACTTGCCTGCAATGTAAAATGGCTCAAGGAAAGAGAGCGCCGATGCAACCGACAGTTCACGAGATAAAAACGGTTGGCGGGCGGATCCTTGCAAAAGGGGAAGATAGTCGGTACACGCCGGGAGAGTTGGAATCAAAAATCGGCTCTCATTAAACATAGGGGCTGCTCACATCTTTCTGTGAAAACTATGACGCGATTCATCTCAGAAATGGAGGACAAGCGGGAAAAATGGCTTGAGTTTCTGAAAGCGACAACTTTTTCAAGCACTACTGGAGTAAGGAAAGCTTGCAAAAGTTTTTGAAGATTGCCGTATTTTATTGGATAAGCTTCTATATGTGAGTAAGCAATATAAAACAATAATAATCAATAAGGCTCAGGTGAGAAGTACTATTAAAATTCTGCGTACGTTGCAGTTTTTTGCCTCTCCTATTGTTGGCTGGATTATGGAAGCCTCCTCGAGTTTAAAATGATTGCTTTCACCCATCCTCTAGCTTCCTGACTACAGTAATCCTTTTTACAGGGAACAACCACGCTGCTTTTCTTTGGAAATTCGTTTATGGGAAGCATTATCTGGATTCCCTAAATTACTCTGAAAGCAGCATAAAAAGTAACCACCTCAAAAAAGCGCAGAAAATCCTAAGCAGCCCGAAAGCCCTAGCTTTCTGTAAACGCGCAATTTTTCTGTTATTGGTTTGCATAAAGTCCACTCAGTGTCCTTGTATCCGCACTGTTTACTTGAGAGCTCCGCATCAGCTGCAACTGAGAGCTGGCCATAACTGACTGCAGCTTACATTTCTTCGGAATTGCACTGAAATTAAACTGCGAAAATATAACAGTTATTCAGACTAGATTGCACGCCATACTGCAGAACCTGCCTTAGAACGTTGAATACGAGTCTGGGTATTGGAACGAATATTAAGGTAATCTGAGTTGGAATGCAAATCTCTCAAAACATATCTGCTGACGTTTAAACTGAGCAGAATTTTTTGCAACACGTCAGAAGGCGTATCAGCAAATGTCAGACCAAATTGAATATCTCATAGCTACGCGCAAACATCCGAACATTTATGAGCAGCAGTTTCGTCGGAAAAAATCAAATTGTTAGACGCATCAATTTAGATCGCATAATGCACCGAACATCCGCAAACCAAAACATCTTTCCTTTCTCACCGACACCAAGAAAAAACATCTTCAAAGCCATGCTTGTTTTATGGTGAATCACAATTCAATCGCAAATGCCTTTCAGTCAACACAATAGAAAGAAGAATTCCACGAGCGCATAAACTTTAGTCGTGCCTGAAGTGATCGAAAGGGACGTGCAGCGCAGAGCTGCAAAATGATACGGCGCTATTATTGCTGCCAAAAGCTTAGTCATTACTACTCTGGGAAGGTCTTGCGCTGAAAATACTTTCGCTGGAGACCAGTCCTTCCCACCTGAAGAAGAGACTTCAACGAACTGACAACTGCTTAAGGAAAGTAAGCACTGTCTTTCTGTCAAGAAGCATAAGTTTGCAATTCTCAACAAGCAAACTGTCATGTGAAGGCACATTTGTTCATCAACTGGAGCAATGAAAATTGGCATACTACAAATTGGTCAGCAGGGCCTCTAGAGCATAATGTCACAAAGAATGTCACAAGATGATCATCACCATCTTCGGTAATGAGGCGTTGCATATAATCGAAGTTAATTGTGGTGTTATTCAGCTCTTGCTCCAAAAGTGTAATCTCAAAGCCACAAGAGTGACAACCATTAAGCGGATCACAAGCACATCATGACTAACACGCATGTTCTCTTTGCTGAATTAAATGGATCGAGCAACCTGTGAAAAACGCTATCACCAGACGTTCTTATGGAACATAGATAGCTACGTGACTATCCTCATCAATCTCACAATAGTTGAACCAATTGAAGAAGTTAAACCGAGCTGATCTGTATTAAAGGAGGTCACACTTTGCCCGACAATAGTGAGGTGTCGCTTGCGATTCTTCGCATCGGCGAACAGACATCAATACCACTGAAGAAGAGATATTACTCGCAGAAAAGCACTGTTCTGAACGAATCGAACATACCTCCATCTCATATAATCGTCAGCTGTTAGACATTTCAGATTGGTCAAAATAACATGAACATTATCCTATTTTGGATTTGTTCATGGAAACTCTCGAAAGACTCCGTTGTCGCTAGTTAGCTAATCTCCACTTCAGTGACTGCGCTCCATAAATGACGCCAAATCTGATCTGCATAGTTTTCGCCTATTCTGCTCATTTTCTTTCGACATCAGAACGTCTACGCGATAATGTCAACCTGTACAGAAACCACGACGCAATTTCCCCTCAGTAGAAAAAATTCTGGAATAGACGAAAAAGTACCGAGGGAGGAACCCATCGCAACCCTGAAATTTGCATTATTTGGCAAATTAAGCAGCATCACCTTGCATAAAAGAATCATAAAGATCAGCATAGCTTTGATGTCTCACCCCAGCCGGCCGCTAAACGCGGCAAACAATCAATTCTGTGCAGATTAGTTTCCTGTCGAATCCAGAAGCCATGCTTCTTCGATTCCGCTCCAGGCGATTTCGATTGGTAACACTTGAGATGTAGGTAAGGCGCTTCCATAAGTGATTCCTAACAGCGCAAATCTAGATGGAGCGTTTTTTTTCTGCCTATCTCATATCAGCTCGCCGCCGTCTCATAATGATCTGAAAACTTTTCAGTTCTCGAGGCTTTCATTCAACCTCAATGCCCTTGTACAAGACTCTGTCCCATCGCGGAAATAAAAAAATGCTCTTAGACTAATATATAGTTATATAGCCAACTGGGGCACTTCAAACAACATCTACTTGGCTAATTTATTCGGTGATACATATATAACCGAAGTAGGTCTTGAATTGTTCAAGTGCGCAAAGAAGCTACCTAAAAGGCGCAAAAAAAATGCATATTCAGGAGTTCATGAGCAAGGATGAAATTTTCAAGAGGCCGGCATTCATGAGAAGAGTAACGTCAAGTCGCTGCGACTATGCTGGTATATCGCAGCAGATCATATTCAGTTGAAACTCAATCTTCCAAAATAATTGTTAAAGGCTAAACAAGTGCACAGGTCATTTGATGCAACGCTTATACGACTCTAGTGCAGATAATTCTCGATTATTTACTTCAAATCATAAATGCGATGAAACGCTATCAGAAAAGTTGGTTGATCAGGTCAAGAATAGTTTCAGAAAGTACAACGAGTACGCTCTGGAGCGCTACTATTCAGTGAAAATCTATAAGCTTACTGCTTAAGGAGTTCATCAAAGTCAGCTAACTTCTTAGCCTGTATACCTCCGAATAGAAACCACTTCAAATGTTCAATTTGACTTGCAGAAGTGGGTGTGGTTTGTCCCATTAAAGGAATGCACCATTCCCCATCTCGAGGGAGTTCTTATTAGTACATGGTTATTCAAGTACACATCGCAGCAACTCACTCTCGGAAATACTGATGAAGTTTATTTGCATTGGCAGTCAGTATTCCCTCTAAGGGCTTCCGTCGTAAAGGTAGTGGAAAGATGGATCTCCGGAGAACCGATTGTTTGAAATTCGAAAAGTGCACGCGAGTTTAGAATATGTTCCTTCAGCTTCCAATTCACCTGATATTGTTACTCCTCTAGTTACCGTTCCCGTCGCTCTGATGCGCGGCAGCTATTAATTAACACAGATGATCCAGAAGAAAAAAAAAGAAGGCAGAAACTGCGACGTCAAATGTACAAACTGTAGTTGGAATGTAAGATCTTTTCTTAGCTGTTATCGACATTACACGTGTATCGCGAACGCCGAATGCCTCGCGATAAAAATCTCTCCAAAAAAACCGCACTAAATGCCAGCCAAAATTTTCCAGCTACTAGCGAACGATGCCTATAAAGCGAATGGGCACTTGCAAGGAAGAGGAAAGAAGGCAGGTCTTACTCACTCGACGAGAATGTCGAAATGCGAACATAGGATATAGAATTCTTCATTGCGACTACCAATTTAAATACCCGCGGAAAGCGGGTAAAGAAGTTGAACATTCTGTACAACATTAGGCGTCCCTTACACGCTGGAGTCTTTTGTTTTCATAGGAAGATGCGTGAAACCTGCTAGCTTCCTCATGGCATTCGTGCTGCTGATGGGCTCTCAGCCACTGCTTGTTTTATCGATAGAGGAAGACGAAGCCGTCCGACTGAAGCCAATAGCAGACATTGGTGAAGAAGCAAGCAGGCATGAGGTCATAGAAGACCGTTCTTTTCCCTGCTTCCTGCTTCCTTGACAGCAGTCGAGGTTAATTTCACTGTGTTATAATCAGTTCGCATTACCAAGTGAATTAAAATGAATTAAAATTCAGTAATTCTGAGACATTATGAATCGTTTTATAAGGATAGTGTGAATTTTGCGAAGTTATGCAGCTCATCGACGTCGAAGCATCGCCAAAAACTGCAGAGGCAGTTTATGCGAAATTCTATATCCTTCTTATAACACCATATAATCGATTCTTTTCTGCATTTTATGCAAAGGTGTCGAATATATGTTGCTGCTACTGACTGCAACGCTTAAAATCAGCATCTTTTGATTTGTAATGAAGAAAAGAGTTCATTACTGCCTCGATGCCCGCAGCCAACGTTTGAAGCTTCTTCTTTGCCCGGGCATTTTCCGTTACTTCTTTTCCTCACGGAGCCTTGCTTGGCTGCAGTCATCCTCGCATGGATCCCACATTGTCGGTGATGCAATCAAAGCGATGAAAGACCACTAAGCGTTGTAAGCAACACGAAGTTGGGAACTGTGTCATCTGCATAGGGCTGTTTGAAAGCTGACTTAGCAGTGACTAGGCACAAGCAAACAGCGCGCCTCTGTCAGAAAGCCCGTTCTTAGGAAGTTATCTTGCTGCGAAATACATAGCTGAGTCGCTAAATCAATGAAATTAAGGTCAATCGTTTTTTCCCTCTTCCTCATTGAAGCAAGTCGTGAATTTTGCCATGCATTCGGAAGGAGGATGTTTGGGCACTCCTCTTAGTCGGTAATGCGGTACTTAGGCATCTAGGACGACCTCATCTTCATCTGTCGATAATAGAAGCAGTGACTGAGAGCCCATTAGTGGCATGAATATCATGAACATGTCAGCAGGTTTCACGCCTCTGCACACAAAAAGGTTGAACCGATGGTTAGTGCCGGCATCGGTAGGAATTTCATTCGAGGTCCTTAAAACCTTTTGAGGACGTGGATTTCGGAGATTCTTGAAGTTTGACCTCAAGTGCCAACAGCAGTCCAGCATAGGCTGAAATACGAGAACGGAAACGAAGACGCCTGTCCAGCGTCGTAGTAATTTCAACTGTATTTTGAACGCAACTCAACAAGTTTCTTGTAATGAACTTGTAGCAAGGATCTTCTTTTGTACTCGCTCGACAGGTTTTACACGCGTTCTCACGCTAAAGACCACCTTGGAACGTTGCTGAGGGGCGATCTTAAAGTGATTGACCATATTTGCAAAAAAAGACAGAAAAACGTCGAGCAGGCCGTTTTCACACATCTCTCCACAGTGTGTTTCCTATTGATGAGATTTTGTAAAGTTGCACTCGTACAAAGCATTATATGATGAAGTTTCATCCCCACGCATGCATGTGCCCGTATTCATGTGTACTTGTGTTGAACACGCCTGCATTTCTTTAGTTTTAGTTGGAGAATTACTGAAACTAGAGATGCAAAATTTGGTGAGCATTATATCCGCAATAGCTAATCTCCTCTGCGAAATTCATTTCTATCTATCAGATTTGTGTGGAGTTATATCAGTACGGGAAATTAAACATTTTCGAGAAGATTTGCGCAAGTGATTTGAGCAATCCAGATATTGAATTCATACACTGTGGTTATTATTTGTTGGCAATTTATTAAAGCGGTCGGTCTGAAGAGCAGAACATCTATCGTGGCATTTTTTTTCCCACGTCCTTCTGCATTTGCTGTTTTCTAGTTTGTAAATAACGTCGAATTAGATGATTTTTCGAAGTGAATAATGATAATAATATAGCATTATAAATGAATCTAAAGTTATGTTAGAAACTAGCAAATTTGCAGCTGCCTGGAATCATCGCCAATGAGCTAGCAGTTTCACTCGCAGATAACAGCAACTCCGGTGGACTTTTTGATTGCCCAAACAAAACGCTTTGATTTGAAGCATTGATGGCGTTATCAGCTGCAGTCTTTGCCGTCGTGGCTACGTCACTATGCATTCCCTATCGCTACTAACTGTTGCCATAATTCTATCTTCTTTTTGGTTGCTTGGCTCAATTATGCTCAAAAATCCTTCTCAAACTTCATTCGCAAGTTTTGCTGATGCTTATGACTACTGTTGCTGTATGAGAGTTATGTTTATCTTCAGTGCTCAGATTTGAACTATGTGGGATAGTTGACTAATATACTCAACGTGAAGGCTTCTGTTTAGCCAGGGAGTAAGGAGAGGGAGTGAAAGGGGAAGGAGGTAGACGAATGTACAGAGGTGATGACCGATCAAAGCTTTTGCAGCGCCTGAAGCTCTTATTGTTAAAGTGAAGTCGCTCTGCTCATACAAACAGGATAAGTCAAGGTACAGCATCTCCGGTCACTTTAACTCGACAATTTTCGCTTTTTCTAGCAGCATTTGGGAGCCGAACAGCTTCGTCGAAACCCGTGGCTAAACTGATCATGCAATATCAAGTTCCCATCTATTCACCCACACTGCAAATTGCAAAGAGTTCAGTATTGCAAATGAAGTTGTATCGACTATGCATACAAACGATCAACTGATAGCTCAAAATATTTTGTCCATTTTTAATGCAAGTATAAGAAAAAAAGGATGGAAAGCTTTAGATGAGAATTTCATGAAATGGGTTCTGTGCTGCTCATCTCTTTAATATTTCAGCATGTGATTCCTCATCATACCAGCACCTGCTGAATCAGACATTTCTTGTGAATCAGACTGATTTACATAATTTCTTTGCTTTTTTCAACATTCTCTGCCTGCCCACATTTGTATGCATATTTGCCCTTTTCATGCGTAAGGAGGTTGCAGTTGAATGCCAATATTTGAAATAAATATGTACCGACTATGACAGTAGACCAAAGAAGTGACAGAAGAGAGTGTTTTGCAAATGTGAACGTCAGGACAATAGAGGACGATAATTTATGAAGAAATAATAAAACACGTGTCCTCATATTTTAAGTAAACAGACTGCTCGTATATGTTTGTACATGCTTGTACATCCGAGGAAAAGTATGCTTTTCTATGATTCAGCCGATCTCAAAAACAGTTCGATCGTTTCAGACGTCTCAAAGCTTATGAGACACCATTCGAAATCGGTGGATAAACTTGATATATGACGAATTCACCCGTTTTTATGCTTTAACCAAGAAGCTTTCTAGCGCTAATCTGACCTTATCTAGTTTTAACAAGTAGAGACCCAAATTCCAGGGATATGCAGAAATTGGGATGAAAAGGGCGATCTTGCAAATGAGTGATGAGGGCAACAGGAAACAGAGAGAGAGAGAGAGAGAGAAGAGAGAGAGAGAGAGTTAAGGAAGATCGTGGCAACTTCTTTTCTGCTATTCCGAGCCTACTGCACATTTTAATCAGCTTTCTGTAATACAAAAGGAGGTAGGGTGATAAGATGGGGTGGGGGGTGGGGGGTGGGGGTAAAGGAAGGGTGGCACGGAGGTGAGGAGGGTATACAATCCTGCATACGATCATTATATTCAGTTGTCGCCTTCAAAATAAGTTATCACTGAACAATAATGTTCGTGCGTTACACTGAAAATGTTTCTATTGCACTAGCTTCAAAGATTACATGTTTATGCGTGCTTTAAAGCTTCCAGTGGAATTTCAGGACATGGCCGATCAAATTTTGGGGGACGAAATTCATCTCCGCGACGAGGAGGAAGAACGTTTAAATGAGGAGAAAAGAAAAGAGGAAAAGAAAAGGAAAAAGGTGGACAAGAAAACGGAGAGAGAGGAGGAGGTTATGAAACAAAAGGAAGAAATGAGACGAGGGGGGAAACGAGATGAAAAGGAAGGTGAGGAATCGGCAAAGAAAAAGGATGATGCGGGCAAAAGGGAGGAAGAAAATGGAAAGAAAAAAGGGGATGGAAAACAGCAAAAAGAAGAAGAAGAAGTGAGCAATGCGAGGGAGATGGATGATGGGAAGCAAGGGGAGGGAGGAAAAAAGAATGGAGAAGAGAAGTGGAAGGAACGCGAGCAACAAAAAGAGGAAGAAGAGAACAAAAGGGGGGAAGGAAGGGAAGAACAGAGAGAAGAGGTGAAAGGAAAGGGAGGGAGGATATGGACAAGTGACGGAGCAAAAAATGTTGAGGCAGCCGACGGAAATGGAAGAAAGCAAGAAGAAACCTTAAAAAAGGAAGGAGAGCAAAGCAGGGCCAAGGACGAGCACAGCAGAAGGGGGAACAACAGCTGAAGGAAACAGACTGGGAGCTGGATGGAAAAGGAAAAGGAGAGCAAAAGCATACGGTCGATGAAGAAAACAAAAAGCGACAAGAAGACTTAAAACTGCGGAGAGAAGAAGGTTGTCGAGGATGGAGCAGAGGAAATGGGAAACAAGAAGAGGAGACAGGCAAGGAGGGGGAGGATAAGTTGGGTAGAAAAGAAGAAGGAGAGTTGAGGAGTGAAGATGTTGAAGACAGGAAAACTATGAAACAGAATGGAAGAGAAAATGAAGACGAGAACGATAGCAGAAAGAAAGAAGAATGCGAAGAAAAGGAAGAGGAGAAGAAAAAAATTGATGAAAAAGAGTGGCAAAAACTAGAGGAGCGCTTAAAGAGACGAGAAGAGGAGTTGAACAGAAGAGAAAGAGAGCTGGAAAAGAGGGAGCATCGAGAAAGGCAGAGGAGAGAAGCAGAGGAAGGAACAAAGGGTAAAGAGAAAGAGCGGGAACAGGTAGAAGGGGACTTGAGAAAGTGGAAACAAGAAATAGCAGTAAAAAGAGCGGAGGAAGTTAGAAAGAAAGGGGAGGAAGCGACAAAAGAAAGCACGAGAAAAGTGGAGGGAGGGGTCGAGCGACAAAAGGATGAAGATAAGGAGAGAGAAGAGGAGAAAAATGTGCAAAAGAGAAGTTGCGAGGAACGAACGACAGCAATGGAGAATAAAAACTTGGAAGAAGAAGAGCAAAGAAAGCAGAAGGAAGAGGACATGAAAGGAAAAGCGGAGACCCTGAAGCCGAGTGTATCGGCCGTGGGATACAGTAACGTCCGTATACTATCTTCCGGACTTAGCGAGCCAATGCAAAGATCAGCAGTCGAGTGTGCAATTGAGGCCGTAAACAAGTCAGTTTCCTAGTCGTTTTCACTCGATTTAATTGTCTAGGTTTGAGGTTACATGCTATTCGAGGTCGATTGCGAAAAGTACAAGCACGAATGGAGCTCACGAAGAGCCATGAGTAGCCCAAAAAATTCATCATTTGATGGTTTCTCTTCGGCAGCTTGACCGATCATTGAAGGAGCACTACTTATACCAAAGGCAAACTGATATGGTGAAGAAGATCCACGAGGTGGCATCGCGGCCTTTTGTGGACACCCACTGCTTCTTTCACGATGACTCTCCGAGGCAGCCACGTTCACTGAATTCCTAAGGAACATGCTGCTGAAAAAAAGAAACAACAGTCGCTCACAGCACGCAGACGAGGAAAACTTTGTTGGTAGACCATGTTAGAAGACCTTTGTGAGGTCTGATTGCACCGGTAAAGTTGCGTTATTGCAGTTGCCAAGAAGCATCGTCATTGGAATTTCCCCGTTTCGTTTAAATGAAGAGAATGAGGAATTAATGGCCTCATGATCTGGTCAGGAACAAGGAACAATGTTTATGCCCTAAACCCATGACGCATCCACTTCAGTGCGCTCTTTTTAAGCAAACCTGTTGGTTTCAAATTTCTCATTGAGCTTTTGAAGTGTGACGTTATATTTACTGTCGAAATCGCCATTCACCCTTTGATTCTAATCCCTTATGGTAGTTCACTTCAATCTCCAAAGGTGATTCATACGCTCGGAGAGACAATGGCATTGTCGCCTTAGCCAAGTGGTGTATCATTCGCTTCTTCTGAATCAGAAACGTTTCCCTTTGACTGTAAGCCATTGAGCGTAAACGTGGTAACACAAATTTTTGTTTAAACTACTTCCATGCCGCATTGTTATTGTGACGTGTCATTAGCTCAACCTTATCGCGTAGTCACTCATCTATCTCTGTGTATGTTTGCATGCAGATGGCTTTAATGCTAGTTTCATGGTGAAAATGCTTTCACAAGCCGGAAGAAGCCTCCAGAGAAATTCCTTTATCGAATAGCACCACACACTTTATTCAATAAAAATGCCCTGTGATCAAGCTGCAATTCGCGGAGTAAAATTTGAATGGAAAACGACCGGAAGGAACTGTCTTGCTAGTCAAAAAAAAACGGATCGGAATAGACTTTCGAGAAGTGCATGAAAGCGAACAGGTTCGCCGCGCAGAATGGGAACTTCTTCGGACGGTATGCTAAGTGGCTTCCAAGAGAGGCAGTAATCTTTTAATACCGCACCTTCCTCGTTATTCGCTTTATGAAGTTGAAAGATTAGCTGTTGAAGTCTAGCGATATTTCATATTCAGAAGTTTTGGAGTCTCTTTATCTTATGCCTATTGCCCGGTGTTCCTTAAATATACACTAACTTTGCAACGATATCCTCCCTCGCTACTTCACTTCCAAATTTAACAATTAGAGCCAAATCGCTTGGCAGCTTCTGTATACAGGTGATTTATTCCCTCATTTAAGGCTACTCGCAATTGCGAGATCAAGTTTGCAAAGGCAAGAGAGCCAGTTGTTTACCGTTGCTCGCTGCATAAGTTTTAAAAAAAGTACTGATGTTTCGCAAAATATGGTTGGGGAAAATACTATTCCACTTGAAAGTTTTGCATCTTAACTTCCAATGCACTTATTCTATAGCTTACCGTTCAATTGTTGCTCGATTACTTTTGCATTTCTTGCCAGTAATATAGTGGATCTCAAATGGTTCCATCCTTTGACTTTAATCAGCTCCCTACGAAAGCGTTTACATTTTTCTTTCTGGTGAAAGAGCCGAAAAATCGCCTTAACTGCTTACGCCGAAAAAAAATCGCGCGGTTTTTAAGGAAATCCTTATTTTTTCTTCGACACTATACCATCCACAACTTGCAGCCTACCTCGCTTTCGGACACTCTAGTGCCTCGATGTGACCATCTTGAAACATGTTCCACTCTCTGTCTACTTCATGCCTCGTGAAGTTAAGTTTCAGATTCGGCTCAGACTACATGCACCTAGCGCAGCATATAATGATGAATTTCGAAGAGAAATATGGCACCGCATGGCATTGCGTTGCGACGGACGGTGATCTTGGCTTTTTCATGCATTATGATACACATATTCACCTTTGTGTTGGTACGACAATCATTGGCCTATTCAAGTTGCTCGATGTGGACAAGAGCTCACACACATCGATGCCACTCGTAAGCCCTGATCCCTACGTTATGAGCAAGCCAATACCCTCAGATCTACGTGTCATCAAATCTGGAATGCGTCACGATCAGCAACAATATGCTATCGGTCTTGCAGTGAGCGCAACTGAAAGGTACAAATATCGCATAATGGAATAGGAACTCCTCTTTGTGTTGTAATTCGATATATTTACATACTGTGTGCATATATTTATACGTACATTTACATATGTATGTTTTATTTATTTATTTATTTATTTATTTATTTATATTCATATTTAAAGTTATGTCAATATCTATGTTCATTCAATGTGCAAGGTGCAAAAAGTGCCTAGGCCAAAATGCACAAAGCTGTGAATAATTATTGATTAATAATGGCGAAATGAACGCGGCTAACGAGCACAGTCATCTGCAGCTCTCGAACAATGAGCGATTCAAAAAAAAAGAAAAAACCACTAGCAAACTGAACATTGGACTCAACATTCGACTTGCTTTTTTGCTCGCTGACTGCCTTTTTGGATCCTTGACTAACACACTGTTACTGTTACATGTTGAATTCGAAAACTGAAGAATTCATATTAGTTCGATCTGAAGGCATCGGTGTGAGACTCAAGCAACCTCATTTTCCATCTTCAGGCCCTCGAAAATGAATCCTTCGCGATACAGAAATGGCCGTTTCAAATTCGTAAGACGGTAGTATCATAAACGATGAAGGAATACTCTTAATGTGGGAGATGAATATTGCTAAACTCATAAGAAAGTGCTCAGCATCACTACTTTTCATGAGATTTATGCACATTTGTAGATTTATTTTGCAATCGTACGTCCTGTTCATGTGTTTTCTGTTTATGTGTTTTTGTCTGTCCATCTGGCAGTTTCACGTACGTAACCGCAGAGGTTGAAGTAACGAAATTTCACAACTTCGATGCTTATTGAAAGAACAGCTCCCGTATCAGTGTTTCACGCTGCTGTCTTATGTACGGAAGAAGTTATAGGTTTTAAAGTTGCCACTTAGTATTAATGCACTTCTCTGGTCAGATATTCAATGCACATCGGTTGAGACCTGGAAGACCACTTTTATGAGTGTATGGGCGGCTGAAACGATTAAAATATGAGAACGTTATTGCCAACATTTGCTGATAACTTCAGGAACCGGTTGCACAGGTGTGGGGAATTCGAAGGTGACTGTAGTTTCAGCTGCTGGGTGACATAGATGATTCACGACTAGTTTTATCGATTATTGCCATTGCAATTTCAAATTAGCAATGCGGTGGAATAATTTCTGCAACTTTCCATAGCTGAATGAGGTTTCATTTTTCTCGCTAAAGAACTAGTTGCACTGAGTGGTTTATTTTGAAACACAGCGCCACTTTTGCGTTACATCTTCCTTTGCACGACAACTGTTGTGAATGCAATCGTTGTAAGTTCACTATTCGTGGCATTAACGTAACAGCAATGCGGCTAAATGCTCGCTTCAAACCTTTTCTATTGCCAAAATTATTTTACAACTTTTGTTGAATTTAGGTTCGCAAACGATCGAATGGGTACGGCACGCTACGTAGTGATTGGTTTCGAGCACGTCTACGGAGCACCGTTCCACTGCGTCGCAAGCAGCTCTCGTTTGCTTGGTTTCTATGTTCACAATGACGCCAACAATTATACTTATTTTCGTGTTGCTGGTGTTACTTTCGTTTTATTCAGGCAACAGCGTCAAATAGGCGAGATTACATCACCACCTCCTGGAGGCGCTCAACCAATGGACGAACGTACAACACAATCGATTGAGTATCCTGGAGACGCAAGGATTGTCGCCTCGGGTATGCCTAAAGATGCGCAGGACTTCGCTATAAGTACAACCCAGGCAGGACTTGAGCAAAAGTTAGTCATTGCAATAAAAGCAAAACTTGCCATCTATGATATATATTCACTTTGATTTTAAATTTCACAAACTTTTCGAAGTAACTACTGCCATATTAATCAGTTGTTCCGACATGAACGAAATTTGCATAAACTTCCTTGATGTTTGTCAATAAACACTGTCGAGAATGCATCCACATATAAAATGAAGTCTTCTGCATTTCTGGTTATTGCCTACATTTCCATATTTTATTACTTCTTCAGGAAATAGTTGACTGAGAATTTTTGACGGTTTGCTCTCTTCGTCGATTGAATTGCGATAATGATATAATTCTCCAGTATTTACTTTTTTCAATAAAAATGCAAGAATTTTGATGAAGTTCTTTTTGGAAATCAAGTATTCATCAAAGATTGTTTTTACAAAGTTGAATGCATAGATGTCTGTCAGCATCGCCACAGCATGGATAGTCAACTGCATAGGTGAACAATGTCACTTTATGCAAATTTTCAAACGAGTCGTTGCTTATTCAAAAATAATAAACTTTCGCATTAAAGTGCGAATTGTGCAAACGTGTTTTTTGCACACACAACACCACAGGTGCACGGGGAATGGTCTTTGCATATGAATGAGATAGATTCCACGAGCATTTGTGCCTATCGAATGCTTCATAGCATTCGTTATTTTATAAAGACTTTTTTCTAACAGCCACATGCACATATAATCCTTATTCTATATGTGATGACGTAGTTAGAATCCTTTGAATAAGCCTTTTAAGACATGGAACTATTAGAAGATAACCCGCTTATTCAGCCAAAACTGCACGCATTCAATTTACGGACGAATTTGGTATGACATTCATTACGAAACCCTTCAGCGCAATCTTCTTTTCACTGCCGATTGATCATTGTGATATGCAAAACTTCCAGTTTCGAAAATGAGAAGATGCGTATGGCGCAGTATATAAGAAATGCGTTCGAAGAGAAATATGGTGCACCATTCCACTGTATTGTTAGTGACGGTCATCTCGGATTCTATGGTCATTATGATCCGGAAAGATATGTCTATTTTGCTGTCAAACACCTTACCATTTTCTTATTCCGACACTTAACTGCATCAGCACCTGCTGTTCGTACCGAAGAATACGTCCCACCTGAGGATTTGACAAGTGATATTCGAATTGCTGCTTCTGGAATGACACCAGCAATGACAGAATGCGCCGCCCATCTAGCGAAGGAAGCACTTCAAAAGTCAGTTTTATTTAAGCGAATCTCTTGCCGATGTGTGAATGCTTATGCTAACTAGGAGAAATGAATCATCTCAGTGCATCATAATCAACTGTCTGCTTGTTATTGCAATTTTACTTCTTCTGTTCTTTAAAAGCCATAGTAGCTACTATTGAATAGGAGCCGTTCAACAGTAAATATCATTTTTATAGCTAAATGAAAGTATAAAGTGAGTATTCAACCACTGTTTAATTCCTTTGAGTTGCAATATCCATTATCAGTGAAATAACAAATTAGCCCTCCAGAGGGAGAAAATGCACAGAACTGTATGCCAGTATCACTGGGATTAGCCATTTTTAAAGTGTAGTCCAGTATGCCGTCTGGGTTAGTAAACTTGTTTGAGACACGAACCTACACATCAAAAATATTTGGACATTCGGCATGTGGCGGTCACTGCTTGAAAGCTCATTTTACTGCATAATTAAAGAAGGTCAGGCAACTACCAGGTGATTTTAATTCACATATGAAGAGAACGCTAGTGTTGCTTTCTAAGAACCTGCTGGTCTGAAATTTAATCGAATATGCTCTAAACATCTGTGGTGAATGTACTGTGTTCAAGACTGCATGGTTACATCGAAATACAACATCTTATTACTGTAGTCATATCAAATTTGCAGCTACTGGCAATATTATTTTTGGATTCATGCAGCTTACACCATTATCATACTCTTTAACAGGTAACGCTGACGTATATCAGATTATGCCTGTAACTATTACATGCATTCAGTCATCCCAGAATGTACGGCAATCATAACTTCATGTGGGATGCACGGCATGCAACTTGAAGGAAGTTGGAAGTGACTATACGCTGGAAGTTTTGAAAAGAACAGTACTTCTTCAAGTAACATGTCCTAAACAGAAGATAAAACCATGAAAAATAAATGTTTGTATCGCAAAGATGTGCCGTCACGATTTTCTTCCCTGTAAGAGAGTTTTGTTTCGATGATTCTGAAATACTCTATATAAGTTTACTTCGGTACACAAAAATACAGGGAGATCTTGCTCTCGAAAAAATTTTGTTCTTCAGGCGGTTAATCGGGAGAATTTGGCGCCTCTTTGCTTTGGGCACTAACGGGCATGCCTTTTACACTTCTTTTTCAATTACGACATCGACTTACTCACAGAATTCCAGGAGTTAATTGTAATAGTTTACCTGTTTTACTTTTACTACTTTTAAATGTAAATGAATGAAGCAGTCGTTCAGATATCCGGACGAGAAGATGCACATTGCGCAACATATTGTGACTGGCTTCGAAGAATGGTTTGGAGTTCCCTACCACTGCATTCTCAGCGATGGCCAACTCGGCTTCAATGTTGCCTATGACTTGAACAACTACACTTATTTCGCTGTTGGACCGATTGCTGTTTTCTTGTTCAGAAACAGCTAGACATGCCGGTATACTCAATTCAATTTGGCCACACCTGAACCACTTCGTTTCGGACAACCGATCACTCATATTATATGCTTAAGGATTTTGTTGCCATGGTCTTCTGGTCATGCTTGGAGAGCTGTTGACAATGAGCATCCAGAAAAGGAGTTAATTTACTCATTGCGGGATTCAGCTTCTTCTTCTGAGCAGTGAAACCTAGACATTCTTGAAGATTAAAGAGGACCAAATTCAAGCACGGAGCGGATGCACTTCTCGACGCAAACATTGATTTCGAAAGAAAATTGATCACATCCGTTCTGCTCTCGCGTCAATTGCAGCACTAAATTCTAGTTGGTCAGTTCGTAAAGTGCTACAGAGGAGCAAACCGAAGCTTAACACACATATTAACTCCTAAAGTGTCATCAAGAACAGTCATTCGCGAAAGTGATCCAACGTTTTGAGATTTATTCTCGTTCCAGGGAGATGCATTCAGCTTCGAGATGGAATGAATTTGAGTGTTTATGACATGTCAGTTTCACGCTTATGCCGCATTCATGTTCACAGATGAGGCTGTTTTCGAGGCTTCGATAAACGCCGTCTGAGCAGTCTTCCCTTTGAGCATCCATGAACCCTGTTGAATCTTTTTTTTCTCATGTCTACGAGAAGAGATAGATATTAAATAATAATTAGGTGAAAAAATCCTTAAAATAATAAGATTTTCATGAGCGCCTTTGTTAAAGCGTGCAAATAAATGCTTTTGAAATTTTGCACGAGACATTCAAAGTGGAAGTAACTGAAACCGGAAATACTGGAACTTTCCGAAGATTTCAAGGATTTTCAAAGCAGCCTATCAAAACACTTTTCGAATGAGATGACACTATGGCTAGCAAAATTTTTCTTTTAATTCATCACGCAGGCAACAGTTTTTGATGCAGAAATTTATCATTGACTAGTTGAAATATGTAGTGAAATTTTGAAAAGGATTATGTTAGTGTAATGGTTATCGAATGTCTTTGAAATAAATTTTCGATTCTTTGTTAGGTTTTTTTGCATGAACCCCGAACTATGGGTCAGCTAACGCTTATTGGTATCGACCGAAAGAGGTGCACCAAATTTCTTTCGAATACAATAGCTTTAATCATTGAATTTTCGAAGGCATTTGCCTAATGTTGAGAAAAATTTCAGCGCGCTTTCAGCAGCAATAACCTCATCGTGCTCGCGAAATTATTAACAGCAGCTTCAAATATTCAACAAGCAATGCTTACTCACTGATAAAATTTTCGAAATCCTTTCACATGCGCTATACCTTGGTTCAGTAATCAAAAGATATGAAGTCATCGCGTTCCACTCTATAGGATTTCTAACTAACGCTCTAGATGCACAGCAATGGCTATGATGCAAAACGCACCCGAGCGAATGCCGTTCGCTTGACATAAGAAGAGAAAAATCGTTCAAACATTTACTGCAGTTAAGTTTTCACTTACAGCGGTAAATTGAAAGTATTAATAAAGAAAATTATATAACTAGCTTCGTGGAAAAAAATACCACTTCAATAATTGGGCGTGTGGTCTTCTCGAAGCTTTGCTGATGGTTCTCCAGAGCCTCTCGGGAATTATGGTTTCGTTCACATCGGGATTACAACCAATTTTTAAAGATTTTTGTGTGGTTGCAGTCCACGCTTTCATGTTTCTCTCCAAATGCTCCGCTGAGTTTGATAACTGCTGAAACATACTTCCTCATGGTAGTTATTAGCCTTTGCACACTTATTTGGTGTGGCTTATACGAACATATATGTGGCGTCTTTTCTTATATGAAGGTGACGTAAGTTCCAAAGAGGAATGAATTTAACTGCAGCCAGTAAATGCACTTTCATCTAATTACACTTTAATGAGGAATTTAAATATGTATAGAAAGAAATTGTTCCCTATTCAAAGAAATTTTGATGCAAGAAACAGCAAATTAGAAGGACGTCAGAAGGTGAAAATGAATTGAGTGCTTCTCATACCTGGTTGTGTAATGTTCTCACACCTGTTGCTATCGCCGACAATCTGATCAGCTTGGGGCGAATACGGATTTCTTAGAATACTTGACAAAGCATTTGTCAATACCATCGTCATTCTCTCATTATAGCAAATGTTTGGTGATTCGAGAAGCAAAAGCTGTAATCAGGGCGACCAAATGGGCATGATATTCCTTTTGAGTGATGGAAGTTAGCTGGAGAGCTCTACAGCTCTACTTACTCAAATGAGATGGTCACAGCGGATTGTCATTTGTCACTACCTAGCTATTACCTATTATTATTATTGTTATTATTATTATTATTATTATTATTATTATTATTATTATTATTTATTATTATTATTTATTATTATTATTATTATTATTATTATTATTATTATTATTTATTATTATTATTATTATTATTATTATTATTATTATTATTATTATTATTATTATTATTATTATTATTATTATTATTATTATTATTATTGTTTTTAATTTTATTCTCATTATTTGTTATTACTGTCACCGGTGCGCGGATCATGCATACATGTATTCAAAAACTGAAGCTATCACTGAGCCAATTATTAAGCATTATTATTACTAGTTTACGATCTAATCATTTCACAAAACAAGCCCCTATCTAAACAGGATGCATTCTTTGATATACGCACAGCACATACCTATTTTTATCAGTGGCTGGTGCATGTTACTTATATTATTGCTTTGATTGGCGTCAAATCGCAGACGGTACGAATGGGAGAAAATGCAGTCAATAAAAGTCAAAACAATTTGCACGTGTTGTGATAGGAAGTTATCAGATAGGCAATCAGTGATAAACACAGTTGAAAATATCAATGTACACATGAAAACACTGTCTTTGTTGCTGCCTATCTCTTTTTGGTCGCTGCGCTACAACGTATTCCTCGACAAATTTGTTAATTTAGTATCAGCGATGCAATTACCCGATTTATGGAATACAATTTTATATTACAATGAGTACTTCAAAGTAATATTACTTTAGTCTAGATTAAGGCAATTTTATCTGCGATCACTGAAACTTCTGTAATCGATATTTTCTTTTCCTCTAAAGAATGGGTTTTGTTCATGAATATAACGAATTTGATGAATTAAGGATGAATTGTTGCATCTTTTGCTTCGAAGAGTGAAGCTTCGCGAGTGATATCTGAAATAAAACGACAGATGCAGCCATAGCACTGAGACTAATTTAGGTGCGTTTGTTCATAGAGGTAAAATTGCTCTTTGAAATTTAATAGACAAAGGCAGGACGATTCCATATGTTCGGTTTAATACCGATCGGTTCGGCTTTTCATTCCACAGGAATATTCATCCTTTCCTCACGCAAAAAAGGCTTTATAGAACAGTTGCGCGAGTGGCCCGGATTAAGCAAAAAAAAATGAAAGTATTATTATCCATGTTGTTAAGACTTAGCAGCAATACAAAAATGGTTGGTGCAATCCAGAAGTATAGATCGCTTTGCATTTTCTGTAGCTCTTCTCCAATTGTTCATTCAACTCCCTTATGTTTTAATTATGATTAGTTTTCCTGTTAAGGTGCCGCATAAATTACCTATATTTAATTCAGTCTGAACTACATTGATTACAGGTTAGCTCTGCTTAGTTTAAAGCAGAAAGTGGCATTACGCATCCTGAGCTTTTGTGGATCGTTGTCAAATGCGAATGCCTCAGTGATAGTTGCAATTATCAGTAGATTTAGAAAGCACCCTTCAAAAGAACAGCAAAGTTTATGGGCCTTAAACGCTGCAAAAAAAGAGGAATAGTTTCGTATATTACAATTTGCAATTCAAGTTTGTGATGAGCGTGAAGTGAGTAAAAATGCCAAGAAATGAATCAAGGCGTATGGCACTACATCTTTTCTGAGGAATTAAGCTCACTCGCAAGTTTCATATAGGGAACAAAGCTAGCTGATATTCTCTGTACTCGAGTTCGTTAACACCAGAATCCCCAAATGATTGCACATACCTCGACGCTACCTGATGACGCAACTATGTTATCTATGAAGCGTTTCAGTGTTACGACTGTTAGTTCACGCTGAACTTCATCTGTCTCCAGCCTGTCTGTTTTATTGACAGGCGATAAAATTGGGTGATGTTTTTGTATACACACACTGGTTAATTTCCGCTGAACGAATATCGTCATTCAGGACTGCTATATGCGGAAATAGAGAGACTAATGCGAGCCTTCATGTTGCCTATGGAAATATCGATTTCAATCAGTAAACACTGCGCACTGAATTCCCATTGTCTGCCGCTAATTGTGTCTATGCATGATGCGATTTTTGCGCCATTTTTTGCATGATTTCTGTTGCTTGCAAATGAAGTTATGGCTGTACTCCTTCGTTGCTCATCGATGTCTCATTCCCTCTCAACTGTTATTCGTAACAACCATTACTGTTTTGGTTCGCTTAGATTCGAGTGCATTTGTGGATAATATACGTGTACGTGTAATGCCCATGTAACTTGTATAATATTCCATATCTAACCCACTGTGATAGGATGTCGCACCATCATCTCGATTTATACATTTTCAAACTGAGTTTAGTAAGATTTAAAGTGAGAGCAACCACGACTGAAATTTAACGTTCTGTTTTTCCTTCAAAATACAATGCTGGAAACTGAAAAAAAAAAACGCAAAGCGTATAGAATTTTGTCCCGTCCCCATTTCCTATGACCAGGGAAGATTCTTTCATTATGGAATCACTGACAACAAATTTATTGTGGTGACAATATTTTGGAGTTGATCCTTGTTTCGGGTATTGAAATTTTAGTCATCTATCGCCTCGTGAGATATGCTCGTCCTTATTAATAGAGTAGAAAAACCATCAAGCAGCAAGGCTTTTGCAATGAGTTCCTCTTCCTTCGCCCATCAACAATTTTTGACTCCCTCATGACACACTGTTGCGATATTCCCGAATTCTCCCATCAAAAAAACGGCAATTGGTCAATTCCAAAAGGGTTGAAGAAAGAACCGAAGACATTTGAAAGAGGACTCGCTTCCTTTCCTTCCCTCCTGCCACGCGTGTAGTACTGATTTCGATAGATCATTCTATTTCGTTCACTCATTGCAAATAAGTCTCTAAACGCACTGCCATCGAACCACGCTTAAAACAAATTGTAGACATGGAGCAGCTAGCAACGAAGTTATCGAAATCGTCACTGATGCGTCGTGTTAGGTGGTGTGCGAGAAAATGATAAATTTGGGTGCTACTTCGCTGGCAACACTGTTTGCAACGTCGTTGATCGTTGTCACTTTTGCTATTAATAATAATGAAGCTACCTCCAGTTGTGCACAGCGGTGATGTGTTTCCGATGGACAACGGTCAAAGTTCTGCAGCCACTTGAGTTATTGCCCTGCTGCCTGGACGCAACTACTTTCAAATATAGAAGACACTATTAATGCGAATCATGGCAAAATGAGACTACCCACTAAGCTGCTCAGTGGAAACCGACAATGAATAAAACCATATGCCTCCACGGTATTATGAGCCACAGGCGTCCACAAAATATTGTGACCCTCTATTAGGATCCATAACGTCACACGTAGTCCATAACAGAACATTAGGAGTCTATATTGGGACCAAATACTGACATATTGATACTTGTAAGATTTAATTGCAATCGAACTGCTATTCTGTCGCTGTTAACTAAACGTTCTTTCATTATGGCATTTTCTCGGGCCCTCACAATAATGGATATGGCCGCCAATGAGTCCAAAATTCCATGCGATGAACGACGCCAAGAATCCACAAAAACAAAGAGAAATACAGAATCTAAGGTGGTTCTCGTTGCATCCGGGATGGATGACGAAATGGACTCACTCGCTATCAATCTCGCTATTGATGCCATCTCTGTGTTAGATTTTCCCTTTTTAGTTGGATCTGAGGTTGTTCTGGCCTGATTATCATAGGAGTCCAAAATGTGAGGCTTTCGAGTTGTATTTTCTAAGTGTTTTTAACTTGGGTGGCAGAAGGATGCTGAAGAGGGTGCGTCAAAGGCATTGAATTATTATTTGCCGGTGTTTATGAAGATGTATGATGATCATAAACCTCGATTTTGTCCAAGTTTTCAACAGCAAACAATTGCGGAACCACCGAATAATTCCTCGCCTTAACTATATGAAAGAAAAATTTTTAAAAAAATTTTCTTCTCTCTTTCTCCATTCACTGCCTAGTTTCGTTGAAATTGAACATTACAGCAACAGCATAATTGGAACTTTTCGATTCTTGCTTCTAGATATTATAGTGATCTACATCTAGAATATAACCATATAGAAGGCAGCTGAAGTAGAATTAACATTGCAGTTTAAAAAATATTTTTATGCTTAACTCTATGGTGCAGAATACATGTGAGCAAAACGATTCGTGGTGCCATATGACGTCTTATTGCCGACATCCGTGTAAGGGATCTTACTCTGCATTAACTGCAGCCTGACTACTGAGAGATCTGCAAAACCTGCAATGAAAATCGAAGATGTCATACGAACTGCTCTGAAGCATTGCTATGTCGACGATCTGGTGGGTCGGCATAAATCTGTGTAGCTGCTAGGTAAAGATAAGTTTGATGTTCGAGCTCTAAATCATCGAATTCAGATTTCGCAACGAGAAAATCAAGATTGCAAAGTATATTGCCAGCAAATTCGAGGCGAAATATGGAGCACCATGGCACTGCATTGTTAGCGATGGTCATATGCGTTTTTATGTTCGCTACGATGCCGATGACCATATATTTTTTGCTGTTAATGGCATAACTATATTCCTCTTCCGTCTTCATACGTCAAAATCACGGCCGCTGATCAATCGATTGCATCGGCGTTTATCAGATGCTTTGATGAAGGTGGAGTCACCTCGCGATGATGTGCATGTTATTAGTACGGGAATGCAACTTCCAATGCAACATTACGCTTTACGTTTAACAGACGATGCCATCGTTGAGTAAGTATGTACGTATCCGTTGGTTTTTCAACAAATCAATTGCTGAGAATTTTCATCTGAGGTCAATGCTAGTGAATATTGCACTAGCGAAATCGGCAGGGACGCGAAAGGTAGGAAGAAGGGCAGGGAGTTTGGTATGGAGCAGGGGAGCATGTCGTTCAAACATTTATCTGGTGAGTGGTCATCCCCTTATGTTCGCTCATGACACTCTGAAAATGAGAGCCCTTATCAATTTTCATATGTCTTCGCACTAGTTGAGGTTATCTTCAACCCTTAGCTCTCTCTCTGAAACTACAACAATCTTCTACAATTTATCCTCAATTATAACGGCATATTCCTCCCAAGTTGACTTTTCTTTGAAAACGACATGAATTATTTCTTTCATTTCAGTTCATATATATATATATATATATATATATATATATATATATATATATATATATATATATATATATATATATATATATATATATGTGAAAACAACTTGTGATAAGCTGCCACTAACAAATCTTGCGTTCTTTAAATAAATATATACTGCAGTTTTTATGCTGGCAGATAATTTTTTTTTTTTTTTTTCTTTTTTTCCAAGGCATAATTTTTCAAAAAGTTGCATAAAGCATTTCAACAATCGTTGGCAGAATTAATATCTCATAGAAATCCCACAACGAATATTTATATTTATTAATATCACACAATTTCAATATAACATACGTCGCAGATATTTAATAATGAATAATATTCTTCAAGATAATTCATATTTAAATTTCATGAAATAATCGTCATATTGAAGGGTAATTTCATTTGCAACCAGATAGATTATAAAAAAGTCTTTTTGTTCCCTCAGTGTAGCAATAATGTTGCAGCCTATCATGATTATGCATTTACTCTCGCATACCTGTTTGAGGTGAAATGTTAAAGAAATGGTTTTTGGTGTTGATTTTGTGTTTGTGGAATGTGTTGTGTGTGTGTGTTTTGTGTGTGTGTGTGTTGTGTGTTGTTTGTGTGTGTGTGTGTGTGTGTGTGTGTGTATTTATGTGTTTGTGTCGTGTGTTGTGTGTGTTTGTGTGTGTTGTGTGTGTGTGTGTTGTGTGTGTTGTGTTGTTTGTGTGTGTGTGTTTGTGTGTGTGTGTGTGTGTGTGTGTTTGTTGTGTGTGTGTGTGTGTGTGTGTTGTGTGTGTGTGTGTGTGTGTGTGTGTGTGTGTGTGTGTGTGTGTGTGTGTGTGTGTGTGTGTGTGTGTGTGTGTGTGTGTGTGTGTGTGTGTGTGTGTGTGTGTGTGTGTGTGTGTGTGTGTGTGTGTGTGTGTGTGTGTGTGTGTGTGTGTGTGTGTGTGTGTGTGTGTGTGTGTGTGTGTGTGTGTGTGTGTGTGTGTGTGTGTGTGTGTGTGTGTGTGTGTGTGTGTGTGTGTGTGTGTGTGTGTGTGTGTGTGTGTGTGTGTGTGTGTGTGTGTGTGTGTGTGTGTGTGTGTGTGTGTGTGTGTGTGTGTGTGTGTGTGTGTGTGTGTGTGTGTGTGTGTGTGTGTGTGTGTGTGTGTGTGTGTGTGTGTGTGTGTGTGTGTGTGTGTGTGTGTGTGTGTGTGTGTGTGTGTGTGTGTGTGTGTGTGTGTGTGTGTGTGTGTGTGTGTGTGTGTGTGTGTGTGTGTGTGTGTGTGTGTGTGTGTGTGTGTGTGTGTGTGTGTGTGTGTGTGTGTGTGTGTGTGTGTGTGTGTGTGTGTGTGTGTGTGTGTGTGTGTGTGTGTGTGTGTGTGTGTGTGTGTGTGTGTGTGTGTGTGTGTGTGTGTGTGTGTGTGTGTGTGTGTGTGTGTGTGCGTGTGTGTGTGTGTGTGTGTGTAGTGCATCTGTCTCTAGTGAGATTTTTATTTTTCACGGGCAGAATTTTTATTCCACAGCGATGGAGGTGCAGAATTCCATTCTTTTATTGAAGATGTTTGTAATTGTTCGAGTTAATCAAGCCGTGGAGCCGTCAATGCGCGTATTTTATTGTTTGTTGGCACTTTAGCAAGCGATTTCTTCAGCGACATTTATTTCAAAATAATGCGTAATGCAGCTTTTTCCGGCACGCTTTTTCACTTCCGTCTTCCAACGTGGCGATGTTTTTTCTCACTCTTGAAATGTTTTGGTTGACATTCTTTTCATAAATTCGGCTGAGCTCAGCTAGTTGGCATTACCGGAAGTTCAGCAATTTTATATCCATGACTTGAAGAGATGCTAAAAGCTAGTCGAACAGTCCGCCGAAGTCCCCACCAAAATTGGCGGCTGTGGAAGCTCAGCGAAGAAAGAATGTAGGGAGGGGACGATGTCGCATTATGCCTATCCCTCGCCGTCCGACAATCAAGAGCCCTCCTACCTCTCTTCAAGGCCAAACGGACTTACCCCGCGAAGCGAAAGAGCAAAGCTGGATGGAGATGTGACTAGTTGGAAGTGCTTAGAATCATTAAACATTGAGAATGACCACGTTCTTATAAATGTGTTGTTGACTGAGTGTAAAAGGGGTTTTGCTTATAGTTTTTATGGCCCATGCGAATATGGTATGATATGAGAACTTTTCCGCTGGTCACTAATTTGTTTTTCTGCCCGCAGAAGCGTATTTGATGGTGATTGTAACGAAGGCGGGATGAACGAGGCGCAGAGAGGTCTGGGGATGGGGGGGGGGGGGGGGGTCGGAAGTTAGAAGCATGACTACGTCTTGCGCATCCTCTTCGGCCAAGTTTTGGGCGTTGGAATACTCTTTTATTTCTATTCATTTATTACTTCAGAACGCACCAGTGCCTCGTCCTTTCGAAGTTTCATCTGTCGGCGTTCTTGACTCAGCACTGTTAGCGCGAATCCTTTAATAAACTGAATTTCAGATTCCCTGATGAAAAGACGCAAATTGCACAACTTCTGATGCAGCGCTTCGATGAACGTTTCGGTGCCCCTTGGCACTGCATCGTCGGCGATCAACCTTTGGACTTTTATGCACGATACGATCAGCAAAATTACATTTATTTCATTGTCGAACCTCTCACAATTTTGTTATTCAAGCATCAAAAGGAGAAGCTGCTCTCCGAAGAAATATCAGAGGAAACCAAAGGTGCTGCACTGGTGGAAGGAGAAGGGGACGCAAATAGAGAAGTACGCGTGATAGACAGTGGGTTGGACAAATCAATGGACGAAAAAGCAACTTTGTTTGCTAGAGAAGCTGTCAACAGGTAATGTTATGTGAAGTTGCAAAGAATTGTTACTTGTGGATGTTTTATGCTGTTTTATGCTTGTCACTCTTAAAAGCTTCAAACTTCATGTTGCTGAGTGACTGTTCCAAGCTATGAAACTTCATAGTTGTGATTGTCATACAAGAAAAATTAATGGATCATCAGCATTTGCCACGCTCGAATTATTAGGTTTTATTACGATGGAACCGAATATCGTTGAAAACATGCCGACTGCACTTCAAAAAATGTTTTAAGGGAACTCCCCAATAGAGCACTAGAACGCGTTAAATGGTAATATTCGTCTCCACTTTTATAAGACGTTTAACGAAATAACAGCGTAGTAGTAGTTTGTTTTTGAATGACACAGTATTTATAATGGATCGACTTTACAGGTTTCCCAATGAAAGGATGTTGTCAGCGCATTATATCATGAGACGACTCGAATCACAATATGGCCCACCATGGCATTGTGTTGTCAGTGAAGGTTCTCTTGGCTACAGCACTCATCAGGCGGATTCCTGCTATTGCTACCTTCAGATTGACTCATTTTATGTCTTCCTTTTTCAACATGATACTTCGTTTGATCAAGAATAATGTAAATTTATAAATTTTAGATTTATAAACGATGAGTTATTTTTATATGTCATTCGCATTTTATTTCTATGTTGCATAGGTCGGTCTTAATGCCGTGTAAAGTTCTAGTCTTTCCATTAGATCATATTCGGTGGAATCGCTTTTTCTTAAAATACGACAAAGATCTATTCCGCAAGGCAAATAAACAGCCGACATGAACTCAAAGATCGATTGCAGAATCTCTCAATAGTGTGTCTATTTTGATGATTTTTTTGTAATTATCTCTCCACTCCTGTCGTTATACACAGTAAATAGCTGATAGCACTTCTTGCAAGACGTTATCATATTGAAGCGTTCAATGTCAGGCACATCAAATAGAAAACTCGCAGCAAGTATGCCCCTGAAAATGACCGATTGTCTGAAAGGAGGTAACCGCCGAAAAGCTGTTTATATCATCCTTGGAAGACTTTTCGTCCAGGTTATTTCCCTTTTTTCTAATAAATTAATTCTGGTCTTTTTAAAAGAACCACCTCGCTGACTAATCACCTCGCATCTGTTTAAGCTTTCAGTGAATTATACGGAAATCCGAGGGAGGTTATAGGCAATGATGCAATATGACCTTTTCTTGCGGGTGTCGTAATTGCACAGCGGTCTTTGACGATGGATTTCTGGCAAATGTTTGCTTATCGTTTAAACTCTTCGGCGCATTTATAGTAATATGTTGTTGATAACGTGTTTGCAACGTGAAGGATGTGTGCAAGACGATTTGCCAAGAAGAAACGTAAAGTGGGATGATGGAGAGGAGAAAACGATAGAAGAGAAACGATAGCATCCATATTTTTGGGAATGAAAAGCAGTCAAAAAAAAAACGCTCTCAGACAGACATTTCTCTTCGCATAAATTCAAACGAATGACATATCCATCAATTGCAAATTTCGAGCAAAACTTTTTTCTCGGAAGGTTTCCAACACAAACCACACAAGTGGCAGTGTTTTATTCTTTCGCACATTCGGAACGGATATGGAAACGGAAAAATGTTCGGAGTGCCAACACTGATGCACTTTTTTGAGGTGTATAAAGCATTTAGAGAAATTTCTGAGGATATGCATTTAGAGATGCTTTTGGATTACTAATATTAAGAGATGTTTTCGCTATGCTTATAAGAGAGGTTCGGCTCGTTAGATACTTGTCGAATTGAAGTGATGTGCTTTTGTTGTAATCGTTGTAATCGTTGTAATCTTCTGATCAAATGCTGCACTAACACTGCAAAGCTTGCGGAGATTAACGCAGTACGCCCAATTGCCATGTAGTTAGCAACTGCTCAACAAACCAAACTAGCTGCTTTCTTTTGCCCCATAGGATTCCTCGTGAAAACAACGACCACCACATTGATGGCCCTCAGCAAACTGAGCACCGAACCGATCCTCGACTTCATCAAAATATTTCTGTTCCTTTTGAATTTCAATTATTACTAATGAGGAATTTTAGTGATTTTTCAAGTTTCAATTATGGAATTCCATTTAGTCTGCATTGAACATCTAATGATTGCCGTTAGAAATGATATTTCTTTAGAGGAGCTTTCCTTTGCAACTGCATTTTATCTCATCGCATTTTACTTATCTTTGCAATTGCATTTAATCTTATCGCATTTTACCTTTGCAATGCAAACATCGCCGCATTTCCTAGAGGATGATCTTTTTTGCTAAAATGAGTACATTAATCATACCACATAGCAGTCAGGAGATTTTTTCCATTAAGAGAAGTCATCGAAGTCATTGGACTTGTGCGAAATTTCCAGTACATTTCACCAAATTTCATAGATTTACTGAAACATTTCAAACTTGTTTCATCAATGATTCCTCACGAAGTGATGTCTCATGATCAATCACTCCCCAATTATTCCACAGAAACCAGAGGAAGTTGCTTCCAGCAATAGCATGCAACTCAAATAGTATACGATCAGATACTATAAACTTCTCAAGGTTCTATTATCAGACCAAAAATTAATTACATCTGCTTATCACACATTTTCTGAGAGCCCCTTTCAGTTCTTTACCGAGCACGTGTTTCAGTGATTGGGCGGTTGCAGTAGCACGTGGGTGATGAATTCGAAAGTGTGGAATACTTTTTGCAGTTGAGAGAAAGCTAAACCCATTAACTGAGTACACTGAAATAATCTCTGATAGCTCTTTGATTGATATTATTAAAAAGTTTGGTGCCTCATTCTTTCTCTATTTCTGATCCATCTTTAAATTCACTAACGAATTTGTGCAGGTAAAGAGGTTCATCCTGCTCAGTCTCAACTGGTCAACTTGTTGCCGTAGTGGATAAATTGCGAACGTCGCAGTGTTCAAGGTAATGGAGAGCGGCGACGAAATTGTTCTGGCGCCAGATGACGATTTACCGACCACTACCCCCACCGGCACTGCAACGGCGGCGGAAAAACCTTCGGAACCGGCAGCTCCAGCCAAAGAAGGAAAAGGCGAACTGCCACAATCGAATGCACTCCATGAGGGAATTGTAGAGCCACATGAGCCGTCCGGAGATACCCTGCCTCCCGAAGAAAGTCCTCAGGAATCGGTTCCAGAAACCAATAATCCACCAGAACCAGGTCCACAGCCTGACCACGAGCCCGTAAAGGAGCCAGAATGTGAGCCTCATGTGCCGTTGGATGAAACAGGCTACGACCCACACCCGCTTACAAGTGAGCCAGCAGCAGTTCCTGAGGGACCGTAGCTGAGAGTGAGAATCAGACACCAAGTCACGAAAGAGAAGTTCCTGAGCCACAGGAACTTCCGCAACCTGAACCTCAACAGCATCACGCAGCAAAACCCGAAGCCGATCATCCTACTCAACAGAAATCCTGTCATCCAACGCAACCTGAACCTCAATATCCTGTCCAACCCGAACAACATCATCCTCTTCAGCCGGAACCTCAATGCCCTGCGAAACCTGAGCCACATTATCCCATTCAGCCTGAACCAGATCAACCTCCCCAGCACGAACCTCAATATCAGACCCAGCCGCAGCCATGTCACCCAAATCAACCCGAACCACATCAACCCTCCCATCTCGAGCCCCTTCATCCGACTCAACCCGAACCCCACCCCGTTCATCCAGATTCGAGAGATCATCAATATGATCATCCGTCTCAACCGGTGCCTCCGCCAAATCATCATCCGCAGCCACATCCTGATCCTTGTCGCGATAATGTGCCATTGCCGATCAAACCGGGGAATGTACAGATCATTGCCACAGGCATGAATCCCGAAATGCAACAGTACGCGGTCGGCCTAGCGCAAGAAGCGATCGCAAAGTGAGTGTCTTTATTTCAGCCTTTTGTACGTTCTTTCGCAAAAGAACCATTCCCAATTCCTCTGGGTGCATTTTGTCAGAGTTTTCCCCTCACTTCCTTAAAAGACGCAATTGGAGGTATCAGATCGCTATTATTATAAAGAAAAATGGAACACACTTCCACTGAGATTGAATGTGATTCAGAGAAAGAGAGATAAAGTTGAAGTGAGCTTCGAGGATGTCATTCAATCGGAAGCCAGTTCTGCTAGATTTTTGTAGAGCCACACTGTGACATTGCCACGTTAGAGTTTGTGCACAGGTGTGCATTTGCACTTTTGATGTAGTTTTAGCTCGCGAGCTACAAAAAATTATGGCGATAAAATTTGTTTGGTCCCGGTTCAATTTACACTCATGGCAGCCCCCAAACCTAATTTTTGCCTCATTTGGTCAGTTTTGAAAGAGTTATTTATGCAGGAACTTGTTTCCGACCATAATTTATTTTATGCAAACTCAATCGTGCAATTTTGCAAATGGCTTATGCAAATGCTTCATGGAACATGCAGTACGGCTGCAAGTGGCTTATGCACCAACAAGCAATATCCAATTTTATGCAAAATTTAGGCAATTTATGCAAGGCAATATGCGATTTCATGCAATTTATGCAAAAAACGATTGTCAATCATAATTTTTAGCGCAAATTCAATTTGCAAGCTCGTTCAAGATGACAATAATGGGGATGGATGTTTCATTGCACATCTTTGCAGCATGAATTTCATCTTTGAAGTAGTAGATCATAAATGAAAGACCTGTTGGGGCATTCAAAAATCGCACTGCACATTCTTATGTCGGTGAAAAGCTTTTCGCGCTAGCGGCGCCAAGAAAAATCGCTGTGACCAGTAACCGCTACCGGCCTAGCAATAACAATTTTCACGCCGATTTTGATGTTTTTCGACGATTCATTTGATCTTATGGAGTCATAAATGCAGGTACATTTACCTATCTGACGAACGGAAGCGGAAAAGAATGGGTTTGAAACTTTTTTATCACAGGGTGAACACTGAGTCGGTTTGCACAGAATTCCTTTGAGAACCTCGCAGCAAAATGCATAACTTTTTGAGGACACAGCAATGTGAAAGAGTCAAAATTATTCACCGTATAAAATCAGAACCATAACTTCTCGAATATATTTGAAGGATGCGGCTTTCTGAATAGTGCTAAAATTGAACAAAGAATTGAGCGCCATTTTAAAATGAGTCTCTTACACATAATGTTATGATTGTTCGGCCCTGCGGAAATACTTGCAACGCAAAACATTTGCGATAATCTCCACATATTTGGCCGCTATTTTTGGAGTGTTTCGTTGTTGCAGTGACATCGCATTTTATTTTCATAGATTCTTGGGAATATTTTTATCATCCACATTCGGAATGTTTCGTTCACATATATGCAGTAAATGGCGATATTGTCTCACAGATGCATATGCTCGTTCGCTTGTAAGTTTATTTGACCATCGAAGAAGAATTCAACAGACGAATTGCCCCTCGTTCGCTTGCGATCTTTAAGCAGGATTGCAGTCAGCAATTACCTGACAAGCAAGAAATCCGCATGATTTTAGTGATCCTCACTGAGTGGTCGCTCTCTTGGTCGATCGTTTCGTTTGATGGGTTCAGAGTAGCTATAAAAAGCATGAAATGCACTGATGGTTAAGTAATATAACGGGAATAAATTTTTGCTATTTCATCAAAATTTGGGAAATATCAAAGTGGATTTCACATAAATAACTAGACACCGTTTTCAGCAAGTCCATTAGCTGATGGCTTTTTGCTTTAGTAGGCAGTAGAAGTACGAAAGAAACTGCCACTGTACTCACTGATAGAGTTCTTGTAGGTGGCATACACAAATTCGCCTATCTTTTCGTCCTTCTCTTAATCTTATCAATAAACGAAATGACGGCAACAACTCTGTTAAAACTGGAAATCAGTATCACTAAAATAAAGAAGGTTTCAAGGAGCAAATAGCTTCATAGTAATCCTTTCACTGAACGAGCAACAGGTCGTAATGCAAAAAAAGAAAAAATCCTCGGCAAAACACCTTCTAATTCAAAGCCTTATTGATGGATTTGGAAACGCCATTCTCCCAGCAATTCAAGGAAACTTAAAATTCCCGGGAAACTCCAACTGAATCGTAGAGGATCCCAATCATGTGCGGATTCACTAGAAATAGTGCAAGAATTCGGAATACCATAAAGAACGATTGTTAACGGTTGGCTCAACAATTTCCTGCTCTAACTGTGGCAGTTTTAACTCACCATTCAAGTTGCCGCAGATATTTGCACGCTGCGCTATACCTATATGTCCGCACAGTTCGCATATTATAGATGGCAGGGAACTTGAAGGGAACAGCATAATAACCGCACCATTTCGAAGCACGTATAGGCGTATCTGGACAAATTCCATAGTTTCTTCTGATATGTTAACACTGAATATCGCGCCTCACATCTTGAAATGTTAGTACATTGATACCTTGCATCAGCACATTTCTTTGCATCGCTGGTTATCTCTTACCTGTGGCATTTGACTTGCTCCGTTTTGCTATGTATCACTTGTATCTAACAACACCTGTCATTGCACTTGCTTGCCTTCATGCTCAATGAGCAATAAATTCTTCAACGATTTTACCTTCGAAGAAATATTGAAGAAGTGGACCTAACTAGCCATTTACAGCCATAAGCACTGTCCCGCCTACTTTCTCTTATACAGTGGTTCACATTTTATGCTATTTTTTTACTATTTGCAGTTCACCAAACGATATGATGCCTATTGCACAACATTTAATGACCCGCTTCGAACAGAAGTACGGTGCACCATGGCACTGCGTCGTGAGTGATGGTCAGCTCGGCTTTTACGTGCGTTACGATCCAGCTGGTCATATATACTTTGCAGTCGGATCGACGATTATCTTTCTCTTCAGAAACCAGAACCCTTGAGCGAATTGTTACATCGTAAAAAAGACTTGAAGGAATTCTCTCTCCTACTATGCTGATCGCTCCATTCACATGTGTCCTTTTCCTCACAACCTTCGAGGACATTTCATGTACCGCGAAGCAGATAAACGTGAAGCAGTAGCCTGAGCACTGCTGGTCTCTTTGCATGAGTGTACAATAAATAGAATGTTGCAGTATCTATGGTTGATCGTGCCATTTGAAACCACTAAATTACACTGCTTTACAGTAGCACAAAGTCGCCTGCAAATACGAAAAAGCCCGCGAAAATAAGAAAGAGGCTCAGCATCCCTCTTCCATGCCTCACATGGATGATCACCAGCTCGTGAAAGAATGTTACGAGTGGTTCTCAGGCCATCAAGTCTGCTGAAAAATGACTTCTGTCGTCGTACATTTTTCTTCACTGCAATAGAATTTAGGCCACGAAGTCAAAAGGACCCAAAAAACAACGGGCGCAACCGGGTGCTTGAGGGAGGTGGAGGGAAGAGCCACAAATGGCCACAATGAATGCCCAAAAATTTTACCTTCCGATCTTATCGTTGCCAGTATCAGAATTCGTGCGTTATTGACTCTTGCCTGCAAAAATGTGAATTTCCAAAGGTGAGGGAACCGCAGCATGTTTCTTGTCCTTCTGTTATGGAGATCTACATTAAAATTTATATTCACATGAAAATTTACTCCGACTCGATTTCTCAGTAGTCCAAAGAGGCGACGAAAACGTTTCTGTCGGTGAAAGACTAAATCTGTTTTTTTTTGCTGGGAAAATAAAAATACAAGCATGAAATAAAGAAAAAAATTGTTATTTTCTTCTGAAACCTATGTTACCTTCCTCTCGCTTTGCTCGAGACTGATGAGACCTTCGTCCATTACAAATTCCACTCCCAGCCAAAAAAATTGTGTGACGTATATTTTGGTCGAACGGATGCGATAAAAGGACGGGGAAAGCTGCACGTGCAGAGAAAATGCTTTTAAAGGTTCTGTGCTTGATATAATTATTGTGTTCGAGGATGATTCGCCGAGAACGGGTAAATGACGATCAAGAACATCTCAGCATCGTAAAGACGGCGTCTGTTGAGTTTCTTTCGTGAGAACATTTTGTTTTCTGGTGGATTTATTGATCACCTTTATTTGATAGCTTCCAAGGGGTCAACAGGGTGAAAAAATCAAAGCTTTTACCATTAAGTCTGTCATTAAAGCTGCTTTATGAGCTGCTAAACGGTCAATAATGTGTGATAAAAGTTGTTGCTAATTGTAACATCGAAACTTATTTACTCGTTAATCTATATATTCATCGGATCTATCAGTTAATCATCCATTATTGTACTGATTTTCAATGCGCAGTCATATGCGACTCCTCGAATTATGACACAACATATGACTTTTAAAATTTCGCCACTACGAACCGATTCTATGCGATAGTGCTCAGTTGACAAACGTTTTTCGAAATTTATTCAATATTGTTTACGGCTGCACACTCATGTGTTCACAACTTCCACGAAAGGAATTAAATAATGTGGAATTCCGTCAATCGTTATTTCAAGTCCGTTATTCTGTCCCATTTTCCTCACATTCGTCCCGCTGGCGGACTAGCAATTTATATGAAAGCTCGCTTTTTGGTAGTGCTGATCATTAAAATAAAGGCTATATAACGAAATGAGGGTACAGCTTTTGACGTAGTAATGAGCGGCATTCCATGAGCTGCCCTTTAATGGATATGCCACTTTCACGATGACACCGGAGATGCATCAGTGTGTCAAAGGAATCACGTTGAAAACCACTACAGTAACAAGCTTGATCGGAACGTGAAGCAGAATGAGAAAGAAGATTTTAGAGTTTTCGTTTTCAACACTTTCAAGGCTTTCCATGCTTTCATGATAAAACATAAGATAAGTCATAATTTTATGAAAGTTTGTCTCTTTCTTTTCAAAATCTGCTCTCTCTCTCTTTTTCTCTCTCTCTCCTCTCTCTCTCTCCCTATTTTCCCATCTCACTGCCAATTCCTCCTCATCATTGTAAGCCATGTATAGCAAATTTGCGTTTTCTTTCTTGCGAAAAAGTTCTCTTTTGCGTGTTTACACGTACCTCGACTTTTCGGCTCTCTCGATGATACCTTCAATTTGAATTCTGACGTATACATACACAAATCTCGACCGGCGAAAGCCCCAAAGACTCACCAACTTCTTCATTAGTTTTTTATCAGCGCAATTACGCGCATATCTTAGCGAGGATATCAAGAACATCACTTCTCGGACGATGAAGGCATCTCTTTTGATGAAGGCGCGCAGCACTTTTTTATTATTTCATGTGGAAATTACCGGAAAAATCGCAAGCGAGACATAAAAGTGATTGCAAAAATTCGAAATAAATTCAACCACAGTAAATGTCGTCTTCACGAAAATCCTCGAATATTCTTCTCTATCGAATTGCACGTTTTACGCAATATTTATGATCGCACATTGCACCTGTATTCTAGCTCTTTGCTCACTTTGATTTTCAATTGGTCTATGCATAATTCAAAAAGACAATTAGTTTTTCTCATAAGTTAAAGGCCTTGAGAGCTGCTGATTGCAGCAATGCCAAACTTCGTTCCATCTCTGCACACTATTGCAGAGATGTCTCGTCTGCCTCATGTGGCGCTAAAGCGAATATTTCCCTTTCCTTACATCCGATCACCACAGTGTAGCAATGTGACTGCAGAAATGAAGTTTTTTCTGAATAAATTGTGTGGTGTCCTTTCCAGTTATTTAATACCACATAGGAGAGAATCAAATTGGGCTTCGGTTTGTGCTGTGTCAGATAACTCACCGTACAGTTGGCTTGGTCAGCCAATTTGTTGCATCAAGATAGAATATTACATTCCACTGCACTCAGAATTTCAACGAAAGTCTTTGGCACTCGTAAACAAGAAAACGCCTGTGCAACATTCACAGCAAAACACATCGAAGCGATAAAGAATTGACGTATGAAGTGCTACAACGAAAATTAACACATAAATTTTAAAAATCTTGAATGAACATTAGAAACGTTCAAATTGTGGTGGTATTATATTTTCGACCATTGTAACTGCGTAGTGGTTTTACGTAGATGTGAGGTTGAGTTGAACTTCCTTGCAGACCATCAACAATTTTCACCTCCGCAATCCAACTGCGCGGGCAGACTGCGTTCTCATGCACTGAAGCCTTCAAGTATACGTGTATTAAAGGCGCTCTCGTGGGTAACTGAATAGGCGTCTTATAGCACATAGTATAACCTATATGACACTTATGCAGCAAGTTTTTGGTCGATTGCAAGAAAGAGCACATCACAAATAAAGAAGACGTGTATTACAACAAAGACCTTCTTTATTAGCCTTCTACGTTGACAGGAGCCCAATGCAAACAATAGGTCCATGCATGGGACCGAAGTCGTTCGTCCATGGCAAACAAACCTCGTGAAATGTCTCTGGGAAACGAAACAAAAATTTCCGATGGAGAAATAAAGAAGCGGATGTTTGATTTCGATGGATATTAATGAGTGGTGCTGTATTAAATTACAAAAAACGCATTTGTTGTGAGTGTTCTGGTAAGAAGATCTTAGATTAACATCATGATACGGCATAATGGCTATTATCATACATATGGCGATAAACGATTTCTACGTGATGATAAGATTATCAATTCATTACTTCATTCATTTCTTATCAATTCATTCAATACTACAAAGTCATAGAAGTATGGACCAGCAGTAGTGAAGAACGCATGGCACAAACATAAAAACAAAACTTGTGCAGAAAAGTTTTATCGATTCAGAAGCGCACATGCTCTTTCTCTGAAATTAGCAGAACTCAATGCAAAACTCTAACTGAGGATTCGCAAAAATTGATACTGTAGGTCCTTGCTGATTTTTTCTGAGTCTATGAGGCTGCCAAACATCTCGTAGTCCATTTTATTTCGGTACATTTGTTCAAAGAGGCCTTAACAAACCTCATTTCTGATCGCCAGCTTAGTAAGTGATAAAGGTTAGTCACCTGATTGCTAATCGAATCGTCCCAGCCACTATCACCATCGTATCCATCATCAGCTATTAATGCTGTCCCATTGCTTGGGCCATAAGATGCGACTGGGCTGAATTCTGAAACGCTTCCAGCTGTGAAATGAGTATCACATCTTATAGCTAGTCGTTTTGTAAGTTATGATGGCATTTGGCTCGTGAAGGCTTCACTGCTTTTCAGTATGTTCATTTTGAAGTGTGGTGTCAGAGGTGGTCTTTTATCTGAATCTGAGCTAATTTTTTGGATCACAACGTGTGGATTAGTTTCCATTCGCTTAGGGTTCTAGTTGGCTGTCAGTCTCAAACACTGGCTGACGCCTCTTTCATCCTTCTTGGTTGCATTCATGGAAAATGAGCAGATAATAAGACAGGAATTGTGGTTTTCGTTGCAAATGCTCCACATCACATTGGTGACAGTTGTCGTTGGAATCGATATTAGAATGGAATTGTTTATATTTTTTCTTCGAAACATTGGATGCATTGTTTTTAGCTGCGCTTGACTTTTCTATAATTGATCAACTAATATAGGATGAGCTGTTTCATCTCACTTGAGGTAAGAGACTATTAATAGGCAAGAGTGACGAACGCGTCGATAGCGTTGAACCAGCAAGCATTTCGAAACCATATTCACGCGGCCAATTATCACACGTCCCGCCATGCGATGTCAAAGGTTGCCATACAGGTGACACACTGGTGGACTCTGCAAACTATTCCATATGGCCATACTAAGTTTGCTAAATCAATATCTTATTGTGGACTGTCAAAACAATGAGTTATGCCTGGAAAGGACTTTCGGAAATTAAAGCTCGTGTGAACAAGTTGAAATAGATGCCTTACTGATGTATTTTCTGGAAGTAGCAAAAAAAACGTTCACGGTTTTTTTCTTTCCTTTTCTTTTAAATGAATGGCTTTATCCCGATAAATTGAACGAGCTATCGGAATCTATTCCTCTTTGATCACTTGCAAGCATTCAGCTTTCTTCACACAACTCTTAGCGCATCGAGGGCAAGGTGAATGGCTTTAGTTGGTGTAGATCACGTTGCGGCGCAGTGGCATAGGAAATCTTCTTCGAATATTTTCAAGTCCTTTTCTATTGGTCAGTGAACTTTGACGATTTCTCTAAAAGACGAAGTTAATTTTTCCAACCCATAATGTTGATATTGCCGTTTTAAAACGCCATGTTAAATGTTTACTCAGCGCAACGTATCACGACCATAATACGAAATCGAAATTCATGAGGTATAATTTCAAAGAATTATGAGTTATGAGTGACATCAAACGCTTGTTTTCAAGTGCTTTGCAAATTTCATACATTTTGCGGAAATCATTTCTGCTCAAATGTACATATGTTCTCTATCGCTTCAATAGGAGAACTGCTGATGCTACAGCATAAAAATTTGCACAGTATAATTTGCATCATGGGACAATCCAGTGCAGTAATATTAAAATTGCGTGCAATTACTTCAGCTATGCGAGTGTTTACAAAGCCGCTAGAAATGGATGAAGCAGATTGGAAGGCGACTCAGGAATAATCCCACATTATTCACTACAATCATCGATTTTCATAGCGTCAGATTGAGCGGTTCCATAGTTGAAACTGCAGCAGACACAGACAGACGTCATCATACGTATAAATAGGCAAATGCGTGCGTTGTCATAGAATGCTTCAGGAACGCAAATTTGCGTGTAGGTATCCTTGAAGATCTACGTAACGTGTGCTAATATGAACACATCGACCAGCCGAAATATAGAAACATTATTCTGCGTTCCTCTACGTTTTTGCTATTTTCTTTCAGAGAACGCATACAAGAGCAATGTCGTGCATGCGCGCACACAGAAGGAGTCCTGCGGGGGGATCCTCATGAACTCCGAATACCAATCCATATTCGCTAATTTATCAGCGTGTTTGCCTGCTAAAGTTGTATCCGAGCGTCTGATGTAATCATTTGCTTGTTTAGATCATTTCCTCGCATTTAGGATCTAAAGAAGGTGCACAGAAGAGTAAAGCACAAATTCGGCTCACAAACCATGTTCAACGAAATCTCGTTTATCGACCACGCGTCGAAGCAGAGTGGTCGGTCTTTGCGTTGTGGCGGCTGCATTGCCATTTGTGGTAGCTGGCTTGAAAATCAAGCGTTGTTGATTACCCGTACTGTCGACCCGCTGCGCACCACACTTACAGCACTCGTCTACCACACATTTCCGCATCCTCGCAGCATGAAGCCTGAATTTGCAACTCAAATTTGGGGCAATAAGAAACCGAAGGGGAATAAATTGCTAGTATGTTCTGGATCCATTAGGTTTTAAACTGCGGTTCGAAGAACCGATTTCGATAGGCTGCATGGCGGCTCTGAAATTTGCCACTGTGTTTATGGGCACAACATTTGAAGTGGCACAACATCTACGAGAAGCAAAAACGTAATCCAATACCATAACTCACTAAGCAGAAAAAATAAAAGTAAAACTTATCCTTGCTCCTTTCTAAATGAGCGACATATCTGTCTAAACAATGCTATATTCGAAATATAACAGCTTGAACGCCAACTGATGTGAACAATGAAGACATCATGTTTTGCTGGTGGGGACAATAAGTAGAATTAGAAAAACACTGGGCACATTTTTGGTAACAAGCTTTGAAAGTTTGGAGGATGTTTGGTGCAGTTTTGAGGGACGATGGACATAATTTCACTCACAGACCCATTTGGTCAGTAGAGTTCAACGCTAATGGGTGCTACAAGTTTTTACATGTTGTTCTCTTCAGATTGCTCTAAATAAGAACAAAAAATTGCTAAGGCATCGCCTGAAACCTACATAAAAACTTCACGATACTCCGTATTGAAAATCAAATAAATGAGGCAGTTGACGGAAGAGTTGAAAATAACGAGGAAATTGCTCCCATCGGTGAGAAAGTTGAGCAGAAGTGTATCAGGCTCGAAGAACGTCTCGATCACGTTAACGATCAGCGCCTACAATCGCGCTAAGATTAAGTCTGTTTTGATGAAAATTGGCAAATCTATTCAACTTGCAATAATTTCACCAACGTAACGCTACATCAAACTTGCGAAATGTAATTAAAGCATGATTTTCCACCTAATGCAAAACTGCATTTGTAAGATTTAATTATGATGGCGTTGTACCTGTGCTCAAATGCGTATGCGCCTGCCTGTCTGTTGATATGAGCTCCATATAGACTCAAGCTAAGCTAGCGAAAGTCGGCACGCATGGTTTACAATAAGATGTTTGTAAACAGATCGCGAGGTACGGCAGAAGAATTAGCAATACGTAAAATTTTGCAATTCCACTAATCAGGCCAATTTTGTAGCTAAGCCTACTGTTTATATAACCCTTCCACAAACTCTTCGCTTTTTTCCAGCCCAACTGGTGTAAAATGCAACCCGACACGTTTCAGGGGCACTCAAGTGACTCTAATTCCACTCGACGTTGAGCGATCGCTGAAATGTTGGCGTGGAATGTGGTGCATGATGATTATCATGCCAAACAAATTTTACAAATCTGTTGTGAATTGCCACGAAATGAAACTATAGAACGGCGAGATAGCCATATATTCGTGCATATACAGGGGCATGATATTCCATAATGCGCATTGCAAATAATAATTTGTAATACTACAAAAAATCGAATCTCTTCTGGACGATCTTTGAAGGTGGTCGGAGTGACTGAAATATAGGATGCACTGTGCCGCAGGTTTTTCTCCCACTTACGCAATTGACTGGTCAGATGGTCGGAACAGAAAACTGCATGCCGTAGCAATTCCCCTGCCATGCAGGTGGTTGCTTGTTATGCGCATTTAAATATGCACTGGCGAGGTGCATTGCTGCCGAGTCGTATTGTATGTGCATATGTTTGTCTGCTTAGCAGTTTGAACCTAGAAAAGTTTCGGCTACAGCTGCGCAATTTAGTGGGTATAATTCATACAGCAGGACAACCTTCCGTGAAACATTCACCATTCATCCATGAACTTCGACGTATGCTACAGACGTCTGAATGGGGAATAAACTGCAGGGTCTTACATCGGTCGAATATGAAAGAAAATGATCCTTTTAGACTGATCGCGATGGTCGGATCAACGAGCTATAAAAGTGATATTTCGCACATTTATTATGTGATGATAACTGAAGAAACTGGTTGGTGGAGAGGAGGGATGAGAAGGTGGAGAAGAGAGGAAGACATATACTGGCAGTTTGCAGCAGATCCCTTATGGCATGTCCCTGCACTCGCATACTTATATGAGATGCATAATTGCGCAAGAACTGCACAATTGCAACGGCAACAGGGGTGAAGAGTGATTATGCTCGATCTCACAAGAATCACGCAATAGAGGTTATTGCCGAAGTTATGCGAAGAAAATTTTCATGAAATCTCTACAACAACTCTTTTTCATGTTATCGCGAAATCTCTGACGGGAATTTTGGGAATTCAGTAGCGGAATTCGTTAGCACATTTCAAAAGTATGAAAAATAAATATCGGCATTCAAAGAAAATACCAGCGTGTTGCAACAGAGAAAGAGCACGACGACCATGATCATTGTGATCGTGTCGTCGGCACTGTCATCTCCGGCACTTAGCTGCTTGCTCAACGTTTGCTTCGCTGTTGAATCCACTATAGCATGCGTTGAAGTCCTTGTTGAGCCTAAATAAAATCTGCTATCGAATGCCATACGGTCATTTTGTAAACATTCTGCACTGTTTTAGGCTGTTCAGCCATTTATGCAAGCTTATTCTTCTGGTAGATATAAATACAGCTTTCATAGCACGCTTTGCAATTTACCTTGATTTTTTATGGAAAGCACAGAATACCTACGAACTATGTGCATCACCCTTATAATAATTTCGTAAGAAGAGTAGTATTTATGTTTCTTGCCTTTGAGCAACTCAAGTCAACAGAGTTAGATAGGCTTCCTTCTAAATTATGCGGCGTTACAACCGCAGATTTAGCGTAAGGCGACAAACGCTGCTGTATTTATGATCTATCGGAGAGTGCAGCTTTTAAACAGGGTAAAAAGCAAATTTTCAGGTGACCACTTGACGATGAAATAAAAAATCGTTTCAAAACAACTTTCAAGCTACTAATTCACGAAAGCAATAAACACTTGTCTGAAATCAGAGGCATAACGATGTTGGCGCAAGACCTGTATCATCGCCAGGTGAGATTTTCCCTTCGAGTGTTGGCATCGAATTCAGTGAAGCATCCGTTGATATACTGCAAACAAAAAACACTTTAAAGTGTTAGCGAAATCGGAATCGCAGCTGTTTAAGCATTAATTTTCTTCTCAAAGAAAATCTCATGTCTTGAAAATTTCTCAGATAATTTTCATTTCTCTCAGTCTCATTTCAGGTGAGCGTAAATTCATCTCACTCTATCATACCTCCTCACCAAGTTAAAGTATTTGGCGATGAGAAATCATGTTTCATTGTTCATTCCTTTTGAATGAACATAAACGAGAAAAAAAAAGAATAAATGAGCACTTTTATTTGCAATTTTTTGATGTAATGCAGGAAAAAGTCAGTCATAAAAAAGGCTGCTCACCTTTTCTTGCCGTGTGCGTTAGACGATTGTTGCACAACGATGATTGCATTTAATATAAGAAGGAAGAGGAAGGGCAGCAACGTCATCAGCACCATGTACATATAAACGTTGTAGATTGTATTGATGGTGAAGAATAACGATGTGGGGCAGATCTCGATTATAATTTCCTAGAATATGTAGATTAGGATCTTGAAGAGATGAGCCGCACTTTATACTTCGCAAGCACGAAGATTGTTGCCTTTCAGCCCCTTTGTTTCCACTGTTAAGCTCCCCCCCCCCCCTTCCCCCTCTATGAGGATACTTGACGATAGATAAATGGTTGGTGCAACATTCCAAAGGAAGGCGCGAGGACGGAGAGGTGGAGAAGAGATGGAAGAGCATAACGTGCAAATTACTTACTTCCGCAATATGCACATTTGCTTTCTTTCAACATAAAATTTTGCGCCCATATTATTCTGCTAGTCACTCTCATTTCCTCAGTTTCCTTCTATTTAATCTATTCAAGCAAAAGAATCTAGTCCAGTGGAACAAGGAGATGCTAATAAAAAAATGTGACTACAAACAAACGGCAAATCGCTCTTTACGATTGCAGCAAATGCTTCAATTTAATTCCTTTCTGGAATTCGCCGCTTGTGCGACTGGGAGAGAAGACATTTGACAAAATAATTTTCAATGGAATTATTCTAATTTCGGGTTCCTAGATCTCTTCGGAGGAATAAATCCTTATCAGCAGTACAATTAGCGCTAATTGCTAATACATTATTGCACTGTGGCATGCAAGATGAACGAAGTGATGTTTTGCCCACTAAACAGTTGTGACATCTTAGAATAACAGGGAATTAACTGCAGTGAAACAAGCTGCGTTGAGAAAGTAAGCATATAAAATTTTATTTTCATGTGATGCACATATACCTACTAAGTCATATACAAGGACATGGATACACGTTAATATACACCCCAATCAGTTTTAGCTGGCCACAAGAACAGCTGCAAATCGGATCATTGCTGAGAAAGAAAATATTCCAGCATATGCGATGTCTCTAGCGCATACACGCCTAACACTCAAATCCACAATTTCTCTAAATCACGACATATATCATACACTAGATGCTAATCAGTTATGGAAAATTAGCGCTTTTAAACGAGGAATAATAATAAGCAGTATGTTAGAAGATTTTAGCGAGTGCTGTTGACGTTTTATGGAATGGTCGAGATATACCTGGCTGCTCTCATGGAAACATTTGCGAAGATTGAATTGAGGAAATCGTAGCGAATTATAAATGATCGAACACACTGTAATGCACGTATTAATTTGTTTTGCTCTTCTCACTGTACAGTGTCGTGCACTCACCGACTTCCAGCATACCTAAAATAGAGCATCCAGTTGCTTCATAGCCGTTTATTTAGAACACTCTTTTGAACAAAAGCGGTCTCGTTTGAAAGCCAAGAAAAGTTAAAAGCAATATGTTAAACAAAATATGCTAAAACAGTAAAGGCACAATATGCGCTTTTGCAGTACCTTCGAACAGATGAGCTAGTTTCATATGTTATCAATCAATGATCTGACACGTGCAATGATGCACTGTGAAACGATCGCTTAAAGAAATTCACCGCAGTAGATTCGCTTCTTGAAATCAACCAGACGTTTTCTGTGCTGCTGGACTGGCGCAGAATGGATGAGGAAGGTTGAAAAGACGTATAAAAATTAATATAATTCCCGCATTTTCAAGCATTTGTGAAACTCTCACAAAGATGGTTGAAGAGTGCATAAGATTTTACTGGAGTTTAGAGTTCGCCACTGGTAAGGAATACAACGTAAATTTCGTGTTTCCACACAATTCCTGAGTTGAATCTACCAGACAAGTATATCACATATAAGCACATGAATGGCTTCACGATAATGGATTTCGCAAATGCAAATCGACAAAAAAGACATATACAACAAATTAGAGGACTTATTCGTCATAATTTATGGATCTACGTTGTGATATGACATCATTCACTTTAGCGATTAATCACTTCAGAAAATCTGACTAAAATCTTTTCATTAGACTAATTGACGTTTGTACATCTAATTAATTCGTGAATTAATTACTAGAATAGGGCTTATGATAAAAAGAATGCAGCAGCTGTGTAGCATTCTAACGACGATTAAGGAACCGCATGTTCGACTGCTTTAGGAGGTAAAAAATCTCCTCACAGATGGTTGCGTTTTCAAAAATGTTTTCCTTCCATTAAAATGGCAATAAATATGGTTTGCTTCCGGTCAACCAAACTTCAAGTCCAAGTCATTCAAGGCCTCCAAGGCAACATGGACCTAGTTCTTGCAAAACAGTACAGGTTGCAAAAGAACAAATGATCTTATGAAACCAGAATATAAAGATTATTCCAGGAGCTAAAGAAGTGAGATTTACCAAAAGAAGAAACAACCACATCAAGCGTCGGTAATAGGCTATCACTGAGAACAACAAGAATCGCTAGCAGATGTGAAAAACCAACTCAACCTCTGATGATTTCAGAATAGAGCTAAGTACCAAGCAGTAAGAAAACCAAAGGTCCTCTATAACCGCAAAAGAATGCGAGAGATTAAAGCGATAATGGAAAGGATTAGTGAGAAATAATGACACTAACAATTTCTAAAGCACCTTCGCAGAAAACAAATATATGAATACACTAAAATACGAATAAAAGTGACTTAATAATGTGCATTTAACAGCATTGAAACTTTGAGTACGTTTAAAAACCAACACTAATATAGCAGTCAACGGCGGCAGCAACTGTGAAATAAATACTGCAAGTTTGAGCCATATATCCGAACGGTAAAGTATAAACGGTCGTGTATGGAGCACGTGCTAATTCAGGTATGTAGGACCTGCAATAAATCAATTTGCACTCGTGGAATATCACTGAAGAATGAGTGAATGAATTTCAACTCAAACTAATACTTGCAAAGCATTGCACATTGTGCATTTGCAACGACATGTTTACGCCTTGTAATCGGTGCGCACCCACTATGATATCTGAGAAACGTTTACACTTTCGAATATTTTGCATTAATTTCCTAGTGTGAAAAGAATATGTGGAAGGTGTCAGCGTAACTGGTGGGAAATCCAACAGAAGGAGGAGCGGGGGGGGGGGGGTGGGATGTAAAGGGGGGTGAGGGGTCAGTGATATAAAAGGGAACAAAGTTTTCCTGTCAAGTATATTTTTGCTACGCAGATGTGATTTGCGTGGGCTAAAGCTGTTTCGTTGTTCGGCCCCCCAGTTCGACTCACACTTCCACTTTTCCACCCCTCTCGACTTCCCTTCCTCTTCCCCTCCATCCTATTCCTACAAACTGAGCTTTCGCCTCACGTGTGCGCCTTTCGTGTGCGAACAATTGCACGAATTATGCAGTATTTTCGTCCTTTCCACGTGCAAAAGATTGCACTAACGAGAAAAATAATGAGTCTAAATTAAATTTGGCAGACGAATCCATAAAGATCGCTGATCATATCCATAGATTACTGACGCTTTCAATAGCCTCTCAGTTTTGTTCTGTTGGGTGTGATGGAGACATTAAATAACGGAATAACTCTACTTATTCATCGCCACTAAGTAAAGCATTTCAAAATGTGAACTGTGAATATAAGATCATCAACACATCTTAGAATATAATTCCGCCCTCTCCTGAAGAACAAATTCCTCTCAAATAACACCTCCCCTGCCTCGTCAAATCTCGAGGTCATCACATGCGAGGCCGCATCAAATGATGGAAACGATGCGATGGGAATGTCCATTCGAAATGTTGCTCGCATCCACCTCCATTTGCGAATAAAGGTGCTAGAAACGTTACAGGTGCAACTTACGTTCACACCAAACCCTTTCCCACCACAGAAAGGTCAAGAAAGATCTATCTACTTGGATCGGTGTCGAAAACAAGCAGGGTGTTGAAGCTTCAATCAACGAATTCGATAGTGGCCATATTCACCTCCGACAGAAAGCTAATAAAAGAGGTAAAAATACCTTGCCGAATCGATCCAAAAAATGAAAAGTCCCGTAATAATAACGAGGAAATCGCTGCACGCAAGAAATAAAAGATAGGTGTTCGCTGAGTTTTGCATTCTGAAATAATTCAATTAAAATTGTTTTCAGACAGAACACTCATCGAAAGTATTTGTGCATTGCAGCAAATTTATCACGTTGTTATTGCGAATGTACTCCGAAGTGAACGTTTGCTGCAATTATACCAAATGTTCGAGAAATGCCCTTAACTTGCACTAATAATTGGCGTCTGCGGCAAATAAAGCAATCGCTAAATAGGCTAATTAATTAATAAGGCTATGTAATATTGCTCTTCAGTGCCTATCACTTCAGTGGCTATCAAAGGATACCTGCACAAGTGGGAAGGTTCAGCAAGAAACTATGATGTTTTATGCATTTCTAAACTATTTTCCTGCTTTGTGACAGCCAGATACTAACCTTTTCCTGGAGTATATGAAGACGTTGACGATATTAGTGGCAACTCCAAACATAGAGAGTGTTGGAAGTGCCACAATTATCAACACGTAGTTGAACCTGAAAGAGTAATCAACAATTTTCCGAGTAAAATATTTCTATCACAAACTTGAGAATTATTTTAAAAGTCGTTGCTTATTCCGAGCTGATAGAATAGAAACTTTGTCCTTGTCTAAAGAAGGAATAGAAATATTCATGCGAGCTGCAAGGGAAACCTTTAAATTACCGGTGACTGTTGAAGAGTATGGATTTTATGATCGTGCCAAAGAAATTCACTGGCACTGTGCGCGCTGCCTCAAAAAGAAGGCACAGTTGGTTTTTTAACCTCCTCATCGTTGTAGATTGGTCTCATTCCTTCTCATATAACCTTGCAAAGCTTTAATTCTCATAAATGCAGTTTATTTAGCAACGCCGAATGCTCAATGTTTCTGTGACAGAGATATAGGCAAGAATCGGTTTTCGGACGCGGCAATATGCCCAATCCACGAGCCTTTGTTATTCTACCAATAACCATTCCATTGCGTTCATTACAGCACAGCTTCAATCCCTCTCATCAGCAATCTTTATATATCAGTTCCGGTTATTGAGCCGTTTCGTTGACAGTCAGCCATGTCCTGCGTAAAAAATGATAGCGTTCAAGTCATTGAATAGAAATGTGTTTTATGCTCCCTCCGCTAAGGACCTTTTAAATCCTTTTATCGTATGTTTTCGTCTTTTAGGTGGCTCATTTGCCCATGCAAACTGCGTCAATAAACTGCAGCTTGCAAAAGCTTTTTCTGTACTTGCTCGCTGAAAGTATTTTGATGGATTGGATGCGCCAAGAATTTGCCTTCACCAAAGCGTCAAAAACAGACTTGACTGATGTGTAAAAGTCCCAAAGCTCGTATAACCTTCCCCATGGGAAATTTCTGCATCAATATAATCAGAGTATTTGTCAGCACATCGGCAAATACTGAGTGCATTTTGAGGTCATGTCTAGTGCGGTGTGGATTGATTTATCGATTTCAATGGTAATTATCATAGTTTCAACAAAATTACCTGAATAGTGCAAAAGTACATAAAAAATGCAAAGGCAAGCCTCTCCAAAGAATGATGCTGAAATGCTTTTACATTTCGAAATTCATATCCAGAAAACGATAAAGTATGTAGCATACCATGCATAGGAAACAGAATAATCCTCATGTTGTAGATCAGAGCATACACATTCGCTGATGTTCGAGTGTTGTGCAGCAGCAATGCTGAAAAAATTCTTCACCTAAATAATACTCTATCAGCGTACCAATAAACAATTCAAACATAGTGGAGGATTGCATATTTTTGAAATGGCCACTTGCACATGGGACATTATGCAGCTTTTGACATTCAGCTTCCTAGATGCTAACATACGCAGAGATGTTGATTATATGGTTTTAATAAATGTAAACACTATTGAGGTGCGCTTTATGTGATCAAATATATAATAAAATTTCCGCCACTTTTATTATGTGAATCAGGTAAATGTTTACGCGTAGACAACTCGTTTTTAGTTATCTTTCAAGATTATAATATAAGGATATGGAAGGATTTTAGGAAGGGGCACTTCATAACACTCATATTTAGAGAAATTGAGGAGCAAAATGTAAAAGCGAAAGAAAATTTTGATAATTAGATATAGTTATCGTTTTGAAACTCTAAACTGATGATTTGGAGTGCGTTCTCTCATCTTTTCTCTCCTATTTCAGAAAGGGGCCAGATGTCCATGGACTAAACTTCCGTCTTTCGGATATGCACACAAGCCATTTACCTTCGGTGATATCATTGATCTTCAGAGTCTGGATGTATGATATGATTTTAGGCGTTTTCGCTATAGATATTCTTGTAAATAAGCACAACATTCCAGTAATCCTACACCTGTCACTTTTTTTTAGTTTCACCGTACTTTAAAGGCCAGTAGGTTGCCGATTACGTGTTTTCTTCGGTGGAATAAGTTAATTCATTGTTCCTCGGTTACCTATAGCGTCCTTTTTTTTTTTACTAATACTTCCCTCAAGGAAGTGCCGCCTTATATTTTCCACTTTTTCAACAAAATCGCATCTGTAAAGTGCCGTCGTTGGTGATGGAACTATTGTACAATAAGCAGTTTTGTAGTGTGGACGAAATTAAACAGTCACCGCACCACAGTGTTCAAGTATGACTTCAGAGGAGCACAAAAGTGGCATGACTTCAGATCTGAGACCAACTAAATCTAGTTCACGGTCATTTGGCTTACATCTCCAGACATGCTGCAGCTAACTTCCCTCCAGCCTTTTACATATCGACGAATTCCATGACTGCAACGTTTCGCTGTACGGCTCCTTCAGGCTGCTGGCAAAGAAAAAGCACTTAGCACTGTAGACAGTGATAGCCCTCTCCTAGGATGCTAACTTGCTGCACAGCTGAACTGCCTTGAGGGTTCGTATGAAAAGATCTATGCAGTAATACGTGTCGCTCGTCTCGACAAAGTTGTTCTGTTCTAAGCAACCAAACTGAAATGCAAAGCCAATTCAGCTCAGAAAGAAAACGCAGCCGATCAAAGATAAGACCAATATAAGCATACATAAATGTATGCAGTAGAAATTTGATCAATTTTTCATTCCAGTGAAGCAGGTGCGCACTTACCTGGGCATGAAAGGGAGAATTTCGCCATATTGGTGCATGATTGCTGTCTACCTGTATTACGCTGTCTAAATGCACTTCGCCAAACTGTGCTTATGGCTGCAAAATGTAGACAATATGCTTTCGCTTTCACAGTTATTCACCGATCATTTAGAGCAGCACCTAGTTACAGATGTAACGATTCGCATTCAATCACGAAATCATCGTATATTTGCGGAATGTCTGAGAAATATCACCGCCTCAAATATAATGAAAGCCGCTTCATCTATAGGATACACTGCATCGCCTTGTCTGCCATAACTGGGATAACGCTTTTCCTTATATGTTCTGCAAAGTGCGTAATTCTCAGAGGAAAGAGGCTTTACTGCCGCGTTTTACCTATGAACCGCTTTGATGGATCTCGTGTTTATAACTGCCACTATCCATTAATCTCCACTTCATACTGAAATATTCATTACCACTACGCAAGCACGGACATTCTCTGCGACCACCATTTTTGATCCTCAGAGAAAGAGAGCAGGCAAAACTGATTATGGATCAGTCAAAAACGCATTTTGTTCATATCTAAGGGGTAGAAAAAATAGGAATTTCAAATTGCATAATTTTGTAAATGTTACAGATACGTGAGGACAGTACAACTTATGCCTATAAGCTTGGTTGGTGAATTAACGTGAAGGATGGAAGCGGTTGGGGGTTGCGGGAGTTGCATACATTACACATGAAAATGCATAATTTTAGCATCAGCGACTTCGAATTGATGCTGCCAATTAGACAAGCATAAATAGACATTCAAACTAGCTACAAAGTTTACACACATCTTAACATCAGTAAGCTTCTTCATTTTACAGCAATAAAGTCAATAAATGAAAAATCATTTATAGAATACTTCTGCGCGTAATCAGACCAACAGAAATATGGATGCGTTACCCGGTAATGTACATTTCATTATTTGCTTATAATATTTGAACCAGCATGGTCTGATGAGCGGCACACAAGAGTAGATAACGTATCACCTTCATTGGCAGCCTCTCTATTTGTCGTTACATTTTTCAGTAAATGAATGTCGATTAACAAGACTACTAATACAGATATGATGTTCCGATAAAATGAAGACAATATGAATCAGCATGGGCGTATTCCTTTCCAACTGAGTATTACTCTCAGTAATGGCCGAAAGTGATGACATTACACTCGTGATAGGTTTAGTTCAGGCTAGTTCAAATATAGCATTTCTCTTTGATTTGATTCATGAAGCCTCCAAGTATTGAAGTGGTTGAAGGCACTTAAACCAAATGATTTTCAGGAGGATGACGATACTTCGTTGGTTGAGGACATCCATTTACGAATGCATCGTCAATTTATACAATGATCATGATAAAACGAAAAGAATGTTGAAGTTTCAGTCCTTCTTAAACTTCGACGCCAATAAGTAGAAATCACGCCCATTAGATGCAATGATGCGGAGCCATGAGTAGAAACCCCGCGATTATGACGTTTCAAAGAACTCGCTGCAGGGAGGAAGAAGAGAGAAGAAGGAGATGTCTTAAATAAGGCAACGAATCGTCTTCGCTTTGAAGATTCTTCTCTTTACTCTGACAAGAGGCGACAATTTCTGCTGCGTAAAAATAATGCTACACAATATTTTTGACCTCTTAAAAAGTCTTCAAGTTCCATGGATCGGATTTATTTCACTGCTGCTCAATCAGTAGCTGAATAATTCCTCTGTGAAAATTTCAAATAGGAATTACTCGGCGCAGATATTTAATGAAGACGACTTTCCATTTGTGATCTTACAATATAAATGGAAGAGAGAAGTGTTGCTTGATAGCCTTTTTCCTAATTCTCGCTGAAAATCTTGGTATTCCTCCCCAGTGTACATTTCATCGCCAATTCTGGTTTCTACAAATGCTCAATTCTTCATCCCAAAGCGAACTCATTTTTCCCTGAACGTTTAATAGGCTGCTGTACGAGCCACTCATCTCACAATGTTTTTTCTGCTCAGCAGAGTTCTTAAGTTGAAATGGTTAATGAAGGCGCCGAATCGCTAAAGACAACGTATCAGGCGGAAACAATTAATCTAATAGGCGCTGCAATTCAGAGTATCTTCGATAAACGAAAAAGGAAGTGAAATATTCTTCCGGCAGCGAATCGCCTCAGAAAGCTTCTTTGTGCGGCTGAAAAAGTCGAAATGCTAGCAATTCTTGCTATCTTCTTCCGTTCCGATTTCATGCAATTAACGAAGATTTGAGCTCTCCTTGTGCAGAATGCATTCATCATGATTAAAAATTGTTCAACTATTTAACTTCTTGAATACATTGGTACTATTTTTTTAATTCTTGGTAATTCCCAGAATCAATCAACTACGATTCTATTACATGGTTCTAGAATTATAAAAGAAGTAAACAGCAAGTGAAAACAAAAAAAAAACAAAAGAATTGCTGTGCAGGACAACCTAAGCACTTCAAAGTTTCGCTGTTACTAATAGTGAAGCGCGCTGCGCTAAGAAAGCAATCATAGCCCCATCTTACGACAATTGATAACCACATTAATGCTGCGATTACCTAGATCACTCTCTGATAATCATTTCGTGTGCATATTTTTTTCGCTCTAGAGGTAGCTATTCCTTCACTCTTCTTCTCTTTATTCGTCTAGGGCGCAACGCACCTCTATGAATCAGAGAACTTGCAGCGAAAACGGTTAACTACAAGATGCTCTCACTGCCTGATACTAGCAAACATTAATTAGTCCGTTTTGTGTTTAAATAGAAGAGTTTATGATGAAAATGAACAAGTAGCTCATGCAGTCTTTGCAAGAAAGAATAACGAAAACCCTGCTCTTACGACTACAATTAACTATTACAATTTTTTGGTGAAAGTCTCTCTTTGAATCAACAGTTTCGCTTAATTGAAAAACGAGGCTGTGTTCATGAAATGAAATCAAGCTATTTAACCTTTTGCAGAGAACTACTGTGTACGAATTAACAGTATGAATGTCCAATTTCAAAGCTCGACTTATCTCTATTTACTTGGTTCTTTCGAGCTTTACCGACTGCAAAACGCTTTCTGATACTTTATAAAAACTGATCGTACCCCTCGTCGACATTGAAGATATATGAGCGTCTTCTTGCTGGTGAGATTAAATCAATGGATTTCAGTCGATCAGTATGGATTTCACACCTCAGTAATGGTATGAGCAATTATCACGGGATCAATATCCGTTATCAAGCCTGCTCGTTTGGAGACAGTTGTTGTGACCGGTTATTAATGCTCTCATTAAATATGCAAATATATGTGTGCGAAATCCATGTTGATCGACTAGTGTCAGCACAAGAAAGAACAACGTCATTTACTATACTTTTTGCTGTTCTCTAAAAATTTTATCTTTTTTTGAACTTTCGTCATGCTAGGCGCATCTCTTTGAATGGGCTAAGAATATTAGTTGTGCATTTATTTTTCATTTATTTTAAATGCAAATTTAGGTACGCAAAACTGAGGTTTGTGAAGGAAAGTCTATAGAAAGAAAATGCAGAAGTGATTTTTCGACAAATAAGCAGCCAGATGTGTCCAACCGGTAGACACTGGCAAAGAACGATCTGCTCTAAGACATATAGATAAAAGTAGAACAGCAAATGGATTATGCACTGGAAATGAAATGAGCTATTTATAGTGCAGTGTGTTGATTTGATTTATTTTACAGCTGGAAGTTCTGTATTGGCGTCGTGTGAGAATATCGAAGTTAATTTGATACTAGTTTTATTTAAGCCATAAATTTGACTTGGAAATTACTGGCGTTGAAGCATATCATTTGTAATGCATTGGACAGCCCCATTGCTCAGTCGAAATTGTTTCGTTGACAAAATCCCCCGGCCATCCCTGCGACGGTACGAAGTGGGTTTATGCAAGCATGAGCGTCTGAATGTAGCAGCGACCAAAAGTTTCCTCGAAAAACAAACACATATTCAATCTCATTCACTAATCTTGCTGTTTACCTGCACAGCTGTGGGACAACTTTTTGGCCACCACAAAGGAAAGCGTAAGGTGCGCTAAGGAAGGAGAAAAATATGTTCGCACAAAAAATGCGATATTTTCAAGTTTTTTTGCAAATCTTTGTCACGTCATTAGGGAATATCTCCCTCCATTCCATGGGAAAACAACGGCACCAATCGTAATTGAGGATCACAAGACGAAACGCGTTATGCGCATCGAAAGGGTTGTTGTTTGGTAATGCGTCTGCACCGATGCGTGCAATATGCCATTAATCTTAGTGATAGAATATGTCAATATGAATCGCCTTTGGAACAAAATTCAGCCAATATTTGCACGATAAACGCAGAAATGCGTGCACTTGCTCTATATTATGTTGACAGCTTAAATTCTCGCATTTTTCATCCGCTGAAAAATCTGACAGATGAGAAGATTAGTGCAATATTATGATTAAAAAATATGTATTTCTTTTACAGTTATTGCTCGAAGTATTTCTCCAAAAAAAAAAAAAACAGCTAAGTTGTTGAGCGCAGAGTTCGCATCTTTGAGTTCTCTTAAAATCTATGCGAAATGCTAGTTCCTGATAAGACAGCAACCGGAAGATTCGAGAACAGAGCTGAGACCACTTCCTGTGCACGAGTTTTTCTGCTTACCGGAGGGCTATAAAATAAAGTGAAAGACGGTGCACGGCTGTACTTTTGCCTCAGCATGCTTTAAAAAAAAGTATTATACTGCAAAGAGCAAAGAATTTTTAGCGCACTTTCTTTTGCACCTTCCAACTGATTTGCTTAAGCAAGCGCACTCCAAATTCGGAGAGGTGGTACTTAAACAAATAGAGCTCTTATCCTAGGCCTTAAGTTATTGTAGCTGCGAAATTTCTCCCGCCACGTTTTCGCGCCGCAGTTTAAAACATTGGATTGGCATATAAACATTGCAAATGTACATGGATCAGTGACTAAATCAAGATTTATTTATAGATATACTAGCTGTGATGAGAATTCAGCCGGATTTCCAACGACTGGCAAAACATGCTAAGGAGTTTGAGATGAGAAGCATTTTTACATTTCGGCATCTAGACCAGTTTTTGTCCAAATATTTATCAACGATCATTTGTTGCCGAGTACCACGAAATCGACCACTTATTAGCCCCAAACCAACGTGATAAACTCCTGGATTGCATTCGACTGATAGCCGAAAAATTCGGTTTGGAAGTTGTGGTGCCTTTCGGTCATATCGATTATTGAATTATGTGGTGATGAATGATGGTAAAGCCGAAGCTACAAATTCATCCTTTGGTGTGGAATATACTCTTCAATTTCCTCTGTCATAGCATTTGCGGACTGCTATCCACGAATTAAAAGCTCAGAAATATAAACATATATACACATGAATATAGATATGCAGCGATTTGGCCTGAAAATCTTTTTGCAAATAATTTTTAAAGCACATAAGAATCCATTTTCAGAGCAGCTTTAAATAAACCACACAAGAGGAAACCAACTGATAACTTCATTCCATAGAATATGAAAGGCTCAGCAAGTGTGAGGGTGGGGGACGAGGGGGGGGGGGGGGGAGAGAAAAGTAGGTTGACAAAGACGTCGTCCACATGTCATCTGCTGCTAAGTTTAGTCTGTTATTCAGGAGCTATTTTACATTTCGTTCTCAATGAAAGCGAAAGTAAGAAAGAAGGGCGCATAAATTTCTTTATCGTTCATAAAGGAAAAATGTAAAAGGGGAAAATTGCATAAGTGGAACAAACAAAAAAATAAACACCATTGCTTCTGCTGTGGAAATATTTTTATCGTGCAAGAATCCTCACTGCTTGCATACACAAAATTAACTGCGCAATTCGATCGCCTGTTAATTGAATATGGCGCTTTAAAAAATGACTTTGAATAGGGAACGTTTTCCTGTGCGTTTGAAAGATTCTTTTGAAACACGAATTCAGAACAAGATGAGACAAAAAGGAGAGCCATCTGCTCCCTCCGAATACTTTTCCCGGAGAATAAGTGCATTACGAAACGAGGCGTTGATCACTGATCTATTATTAAAGGCGAGTCTGGTGAAAGCTGTTGAAAATATCCTCAGATCGCGGTTTTTCTTAGTTTTGGGGGGGGGGGGGGGGGGGGGGAACTTTGACGCTTGCAGGTTCTAGTCATTCGGTTGCTTTTTCTTCGAAACGAACACACTCATCAGTGAATATGCAAATAATTTTCGACTGTATCCTTCACCACCATCACCTTACTACTAGTATTTGAGACTCATCACTTGATCAGGTTCCAAGTCAAAAGTTAATACGAAATTTGAGAATATTTTCGGCTAAAAGTTAAAATTTTTGGCTGAAAATAGCCTTTCACATAACTAAATAGCTTATTGCGTCTGAAAAAGAGGTTACAAATTAAAATCCAATACTCCTTAAAAAGAGTGAAAGGGAGTGAACAAATGTGTAGATTATGAAATATTTAAGGGAGAAAGCAATTTATATCATAGGTAATAGTTCAAATACTCAAAATCTGTCTCAAGGTTTAAAGCATCCATCGTTTCAAACCATCAATCTGTGAAATCATCGTTTTTATACAACGATATCCTTCGAGGACTTTTTTTGGACATTTTGGATTCTTGCTTCAAAAATTTCAAATGAGCTATTTTAGAGGAAATTTATGCTCTTGGAGGACTAGATCACTGATCGCCATTCCAGTTAAAGTTGATTCGGTTGGCGACCGATCGCAGATATCAGCTTGCGATCACAACTCGGTTGAAGCCGTGAATGTTGCACAAACACTACATGTTTGGCATCCGAAATCATTCAGTAAGAACGACTTATGGCTATGACGAAAAGATCAAGAGCAGTTTTTGGTCGGTAGACACCAACCGAAATTCAGATTTCCAGCTCAAGTTCAAACTGTTGGTTTCTTTCTTCACTAACCTGAACTACCACGTTTTTCCTTTTTATTTTATACTTTAGTTCTCTTTGCATGAATCACTTCACACAGCAAATGTTCTGAAGCAGGAAGAATTCTACGATTTCACCAGGAATGACCTTGAGGTGGTATGCTTTATGTGCTTTTTGTCGAAACCGCTTCCTTTCAGCTAATCAGCTTGGCGCAACACCTCACCACATTTCATGCGCTTTTTCGGATTGTTGCTGCGGCTTCAGTCTACATCGTATTGTAAATTGGAAACTGCAGAAAGTGAAATTGCAGAACCTGTTGAATATAATGCATTTTGATGCTGGGCTTGGTGCCATAAAATTTAAGCGATCTCTGATGACCTCACTGATCGGAGTTTCATAGATATAATTCTCGAATTTATGGGATTATCGAAGTTTTCCAAGACACCCAACATTGGACAAGGCGGTGGTTTATTCATTTCAGCCTGCTAGCGTGGGGAAGGGTATATAATAAAAGCAATTCGAGCAAAAAAATCGCATGACAGATAATGAAAACAACCACGAAACGAAAAGAAGCATCTGTGCAGGCTGACACCGCATGTCCAATACACAAGAGCAGTAATAGTGAGTGTGAAGATAACAGCAGTTTCAAAGATGAAAGAGTGCGTGCAATAACCATATTGGCACGGCTTAGTTTCGGATTTGCAGAACACGATACTGATGACTTCGAGAAGATTGTTTTTAACACAATACTTTTGGCTGACTGCAAATGATGCTGACGTCGATTACGGCCAAGGGGAAACTGAAACAATTCTGGAAGCGGAATATCGCAAAAGCCATAAAAATCTCACAAACGGAGTCAAATCGATGTTATTGTCAAACAAGACATAACCTATGATAATCCATTTATTCCAAGTGAAAGATTTTACTCTGATGGTATGATGTGGGCGGCATAGGTCACGGCAATCGTTGCAAGAAACAAAACGGATGAAAGATTTTTGGACATTCTGTAGCAACATGATGTGAGAGATCGAACAAGTCGTGTACGCATTCCAAGGTGGGCCGATAGTTCCAAGGTGGGCCATTCCAATGCGGCATAATTTACGATAGTGGTCAGTGAAGGCCTCTTATTCAGTGCCATTAGCAAGCCCGCAAACTACAATTTCGGATGATACGATGAGACTGGAACGCTGTAATCGTTGCTTCTTTGAATGAACGAATCATTCGTTGTTTCTATTTTTGAATTATTTGCAGGAGTGCTTGTTTGCTGAGCGACAATCTCGAATTCATTAGCGCATTGGCTTTAAGAAGACATGAAATGAATTCGAGACTATCCTTGAAAGACAGCAGTGTTTTGAAGAAAATGCCTTGAAAAAACACTTAAAGAAAAAGGTAAATTATGCCGCGCCTTCTTAAACTTGCAAAAGCGACAAAGTATGAAATTTTTGCAGAATTGAGTGGAGTGTATTACCGTACAGACCGCCAAAGTAAATTGCAGCATAATTTTGAAAAAGCCAAAAGAAGGCGACATTGTGACCGCTTACGAAACCTCATGAATTACTGTTTAAATAATTTATTTGCTTTCACTTAGAATTAAAACAAGAAGGATTCGATGACCGCACAATTCGAAAATTCAAATTTCATTATAATAGCCGTGCTAAATGACGTATAAACGTGAATGCTAGAATAATTAGAGGATTTTGGGGGCCTATTGAGGGACCAGTACACTTATAACAGGCCTTCCTCACTGGATTTACTAATCGATGACGGTCTTCTAAATCTCACCTGGAAAACTATACGCGTTTGAAATCACCACCTGTGCTGTTTTTGGACGCAGCTATTCACGACATTTCAGATCGGGAAGCTTTGATATTATATAGGTTGGCAATATGAACTGGTACTCCCTCACACCTCTCACCAAATGAGTTAATGTTGTCTGTAGGTGTCTATATAAGATGATGCTCAAAGTGTTGATGAGAACTGCGAAGGATGATGCTGTATTAGACAAGGATAGAGAACCGAAACACGCTGAACCTACACACTCACAAAACAATGGAGAAAGCCATATCTTATATAGTGGTCGCCATGTAACAATTTATGTTGAAATATGATCACGCGCTATGCAGTCACATGATCTCCATTACATCACTGCGCCTCGTCAAGAGGTGGACCACGCAGTGTTTATCAAATGATCACGCGTTTTGCAATATCATTTTGGATATGCTGAATCATTTCCATATATCCAAACCTCCCCTTTTTGAAATGCAAGATGGGAGGGGGTTAAAGATCGGCATCATCATGCGTCCTTCTTTGTTGTTCGACGCTGGGGCGTCGGGACGTCTGCGTGTTCATCTAGGACATTTCGCCTGGTCGGCTTGAGTGAGTTCGCCGTGCGTGTTCTCGATCCGGCTGTTGCTGTGATGGTTGCTGGAGATCAAACATTTCAAAGAGCGCCCAAGGATCGTCCGACAGGTTTTGGTCTGAGTCAGCAAAGCATAGTGTGAGCTGGTTTGCGTATCGGATTCATGTGCTGTTTCCGATGAGTATCTTGTATAGCACTCGTCCCATATGCTCTAACATTTTCCTCTTCGCCCAGCTAATGATTGGTCCTTGGTAAGTGCGAACAAGAACTGGATCATGCGAGCAAGAACTGGATCTCCGCGCCTGAATGTTCTGCTACGTGCACCATGCCGTCGGTTGCATTGCCGCAACGTTCGCATGTTTTTGACCGGTCTGGCGCCTTGCTTGAGTGGAGAGTAGCGCTTGACTGAGTGCAGTGTTACAACTGCGTACGTACTAAAGACCTGCGGGTAGCGGCGCCATAGATCGTTGGCTGTGTGGTTGTTGCTTGGTCTATCGATACTGTCGTTGATTTTTGCCGATCCAGGTGGGTCCTTCCTTGGGAGGGAGTCCATGACTGCGTACATCCCTATCTTTGAGATCAGTTCGGCCAGAGTAGGATGCACTGAATGTTGCATACGTAGAACAGTCCTTTCGCTGAAGCGTTCTGGAAGCTGTAGGTGCACGCTCGTTATTGCAGAATGTTGATCTGATCTCCTTTGCACTGTGAACGATGACTGATGAAGGTTAGAGGGTTGGTCGCCCGATGGGATGCCAAGTTGCCTTGCTGATGATCGTGATGTCTGATGCGCTATTCACATGGAAACTGATTGCTTGGTCATCCACTGTGAAGATTGTGAAGTGTCCATATACGGTGCAGTTGATCCTTGAGATGGTGAAAACTGCATCTGATCGTGCTCGCCTTCTTTGCAGTGGGGACGAGGCACGTCGTTTAGAAAGGCGCTTGTTCCTTCAGTGGAGTTTGGTGGCGTTGCAGAACTGTTCCTTATGTCCGATATTTTGACACAGGGAGCAGCGGTGCTAACGATAGTTGCAGCCACGATTGAAATTTTCATTCCGCAGAACCAGCACGGAGTTGGCGGTGTCCTTGGAGCACCTGAGCGCCAAGTCTGGCTGTTGATTCGATTGTCAGATTGTAATATTCGATTCTTCTGAGCTGCTGGCTGTGGTCTTTATCGAGAAGCGAAGTTTTGCTGGGGTGAGCGAACCGTTTGCGTGGGCGAGGAGCCATTCTCGATCATTTGGGTACGTGCTGAGGTTGAGTAGTGGCTTGCACTTCTCTGTTAGCGTCTTGATCGCTTTGGTTGGATCCATATCGATCTTGTCAAAAGCATCAGTCGAATAAATGTGTCGTCGCTCGACTGTAGACCAAATACGAATACCAGACATTTGAACTGATCCTCTATGCACCTCCCAAGTCGAAAGTTGGCGCATTCGCGACTGACCCGTTCGGCGTAGATGAAAAAGTTCTCTCGGTTGTTTAGCGAGCTTAATACATGCATATAGTGCGTTCAACAGTGACTGTCGCGGTCCAAAGAGATACGTAAGCAAAGTGATTGTGTCTGCGAAATTGACACTGCGAGGAGCTCTGGGTAAAATATAACTGCCCTTCTTACACGGGAGTGTCAGGCTTCTGGAGCAGGAGGCGAACGCGAGTGGCATCATCGAGCGTTGCACCGTCAACTGCGAAGACTTCTTCGTGCCGTCGAATGCTAGTTTCTTGTCTGAATCATATAAGAACTGTGCGAGGCATCCGGAGAACGCGTCGAATTGTCGAGTTGCGTCGGCCCGATGTGGTAGTGCGACTGTTTAAGCTGAGTGACATCGCGAAGAGCGTTCATAAACCTCGCGAGGAAGCTGTTGAAATTGCGTCTTTATCACTGATCCGCGTTGCAGAGTTCCCTGACCGCCACTGCTGTATCTCTGCTGGGCGTGCGATGTGAGGTGATGTGGAGTGGACGAAACGTTGAATGTTGATGAAGACGGCGAGTTGAGGATCAAGCTTCATTAGACGAAGGTACAAAACCGAAACACACCGAACCTACACACACAAAACAATGGAAAATGGCACAGCTTATGTCGTGGTCGTCGCGTGAGAGTTCATGTTGAAATATGATCACGTGCTATGCAGTCACGTGATCTCCATCACGTCACAACGGCTCGTCACGTGACCATGCAATGATTGCCAAATAATTATTAGTTTTGTAATACCATTTCGGATGTGTTGAATCATAACCATGTATCTAACAGTTAACAAATGAAATCGTTTTTTCACTTTTTTATGCATATCCTCTCATCACACCGTACCGACACCAACGGCCCTAGATTAAGGTCTTCCAGATTCTGGTGTCGCCTCGTCTGGAACGTTAAGCAGGTGCGATCAGAAGTCGATATGTGAGAATGAGGAAGAAGGAGATGAAGGAATGTTGGTAAAACGCTGTTGCTGATTTGTCCGAGTAAAAAATGTTGAAGAAGGATTAGGCAGAAGAACGGATGCGTCTCCTGCTGATGCCGGATAGGTGGAAACGGATTCTTTATGCTGTTCTGTTTATAGACAGCAAAGAAAAGAGAGAGGGAGGTGGGCGAAGGATCAGATATGGCTGTCGGCCTATGGTGATTCCCAGTGGACAGTAGTGCAATGCGCATAAGCGGTATTTGCGCCTGATTCGTGCCTCACGAAGTGTTAAAAAAACGCGTTTCCCTTTCGAATGAGTGACAACATCGTCAACAACTTATCGAGCGGAAGAGCCTTCCATTATTAAATAGCGACAAATTTTACATGAAAGGAATTTTAACAAATTATAGAAAGCAGATAACGCTTAGAAAATCATCACTTTTTTCACTAAGAAAGAAGTGTGGGCGTAGCAATAGCGAAATTGCCGCTGCATAATGCTATGCTGTTATAACTGTTTTCTCTACGACGTTTTCTGTTGTCTTTTTTTTAGCTAAACACGCGGAAAAGCGGGTTAGAGGAATTCTGGCAACGTTTTGGATCTTACTGTTGCGAAGTGAGAACGAATTGAAAGCCTACCAGAGCACCCGATAGGCTTTCAATTTATTCTCACTTCGTCGATTGGGTAGTATGTTTTGCCGTCCGCACGACCGCATTACAGACGTCATAGATCCTAGTTCTCTCCAAATCAACCATTTGTGTGAAGGGCCAATAAATAATAAAACGTGCCTAACTAATGCATCGATATTTCACTGCTCCGACTGCTACCTTCAATTTTCTGTTTAAAAAAAGCTGCAGTTTTTAACCTAACCTACCGGCATTTCTGGCAAATGCCTGCAACTTTCTGAAGTCGAAGAACCAAATTAACTCCTGATAAATAAAGCCGCATGTCGAACACTTATGCGCAAAGGCTCGTTACTCCATTTTCAATGATTCAGAAATTGAATCAAAGAACAGACAGATAAGCAGCAATGCAGATTCTTCATTGCAACAATATCCTTTGGAATTGCAAAGCTGCAAAAGTGCACAAAAAGTTCATCTACTCTTGTGACGGATTTAGCAATGATTGGATTCCTCGAAGCATTTGCATGTCCGTCATTGCGTGCAGTGTATATTATCTATGGTCACTGTATATCGCTCTGGTGAGCGGATGTGCAAAAGTGCATATATTGTGCCAACATTTCTGACGTCTTTTTCTCTTTTTTTTACTTTCAGGGATCATACTGGGATTCCAATAATTCCAATCCAAACGACTGTCCTCTATGAGGAAAACATGAAGTTACAGAGTGAAATTAGTGGAACTCCATTATTTCAGCACGCCGACTGGATAGCATCAAGATAGACGTGTTTTCTTCATGTCACGTTTTGTCAGAAAAATTCTGTTTTTTACGAAAATCTGTCTTATCATAATTCAAAGCTTGCGATGAACAAGTTCTTCACCGTTAATACCTCAGAATACAGATGAGTTGACGGCTGAGGTCATTTATGCGGCATATTGAAAATTAATTGGAGCTTCGGCATAACCTCCTTCTGTCGTATGCTACCTTAGGCGGAACTTGCGATGTCGAGATTTCAGTCATAGCTTTGCTCCCATTACTTAACATCTGAGTTGTAAAATGCTCAGCAAGCTGATCATTAAGCTGATTTGACAATATCAAGTTTTAGAGACGAAAACGACACAGTCGTATTAGCTTCCGCTACTCTCTCGATTTCACTACTTTTCCTATGAGAAATGAGAAAGGCAGATATCTGAAAACCAGTGAAACCTTCAGAAGTCTCTTCTGAAATCGAATCATATCGCCAAGTGAATCGACTTTCAAAGCATGGCCACGGTTCGATGATGATAGCTGCTGCACAGTTTGTGAGAAATCGAAATCGTTTACTATGGGTAATTGTTGTGTCATTCAACGATTCCAGGACGTTTTAAAGAATACGGCTCAAAAATATGACTTGTTTTAAAGAAAACTTTAATCTTTTTATTAGGTGTGGCACCAAAATTGGAACATCTCTGGACAGATGTACTTTGTTTCATGGGAGCAGATATTATTTGGTTCAATAAAACAAAAAACTTGCTGAAAAGATGCCACCCAATTGGGAAATATAAAATTTCATCAGCCATGAAAAGATCGGATCAAGTATGAGGCAGGATCAAGTATATGGCAGTGGTGAAGGACTCAACATTGAAGAGAACGTTACAGTATTTGGAAGAATGTTGGACTTTTGAGAAATAAGCTAAAATAGTTGACATTCGAACTTGTAGAATCAATAAACCTGTGCAAAATATTCAACAGAATAAGGAGGAAATGAAATGCAAAATATGTGAAATTATGTGATCGTTAGTTTATGTTCAGAGTATTGTGGAATACGGCGGTCATGGAGGAATAAAATGAACCTGAGTAAGTGGACGATGCGGATTAACGCATCAAGCCTCAAGCAAGCTGCCTTTAATTTTTGTGCTTCCCTCTATTCAAGAAACAATAAATATGGCCATTTGCTGGACAAAAAATAGAAAGCGAAAGCCTATTTATATGATCGTTTGTATTCGCAACGAATAACAGTACTCAACATCAAAGGCTCAAGAGCGCATCTGCGTGATTGGGATTGATATATGTAGTCCGATTTTCAATTGCTGCCAGACACAGAAATTACGTCAGCGTTATCCGTTCTGCTTTTCTCTCTTCTCCTCTCTGTATATGGTGATGAACGCTTCTATAAAAGGGGTTAATAGGTACGTTACTGAAAAATAAATATCAACTGCGTCATCGAAACGAATGTTAAAAATTGTTGGCGCTAAAATTGTGGGACAGAGCATTCAAGACGGTGGTAGCGAACATTCAGATCAATCACTCGAGTTGAGACGCGAAACACTCGTGAGTGTGATGCTGCCGAGCATTCGACTCCAGTTGCCATTTAGCGCCCTCCTTTTAGATAAGGGCAAACGCATCCCACAAAAACTCATGCACATTGCTATTAGAAAGATCCAGGATTTGAGGGGATGTGAAAATCTGCACAGTTTCAAACACTTTTGGATGAAAAGGTTGATTGACAAGATTGATGAACAGTTGATTTGATTTGACAAAGGCGAAAAAGTTGATAGCTAAACGCAGTAAGAATCATTCTAAATGGTGGAAAAGAAAGAAAACAAAGATGCGAGTGGATATTAAAACGGTCTAGAGCATTGGTCAGCAGACAACGCTTCCTCTACCAACGAAACAATGCAAAGTCAAAAGAAAAAGGTCTGCGCAAAGAGAGACTGAACCATCGTCAAGTTACCAGGTAACCACAAGCTGCACTGGTCGTTGCTGCTACATCGTGAATACAAATGCTCTAGTAAAGTTTGTTTAAAGCGTTATTGACCACAGAAAGTATCCATGTTTCAAACAATCTGTACTGCATGTTTTGATGTGTTTCGAATGGGATTTTCTGATCGCGTTAGATATGTCGTTTTCACACTCGTAAAGGTAATGGTCTATCGGTAAAGTGAACTATTCATTTCAGCTGAATTTCAGAATTCAACTTCGCGTGACAGGGGGAGGTATTGAATTACCACTTGGATGCTCAATGGTCAAGCATTCAACTGTAGCAGCTGAAAGTAAATTAAAAACGTTTCATAGCAGTTTAATAGTCGAATCTCTAGAGAAGGCGAAGTTTTTTTTTTTGAGGTGATAGTTGCTGCCATACAGAATTGTTAGACATTAGCAATTCACGCACCACTCAGTACTGCAAATGGTTCATATAAAAAAATGCATTAGTGTGAAATGCAAAAATGCAAAGGAACATTTGAAACTACTTGAGATTCCTTTTTCAAGCGGAATAATTGCAATTGCCAATCACCATAGTAATTGCAATGTCCGGTCGCCATAATAACTGCAATCCCCGATCCCCAATAATAAATGCAATTTCCGATTCTCAAGCGTAATTGCAATTTTCGGTCAGGGACTATTTGCGGGGTGTTACCACTACAGCACAATAAGTCTTCCTTACATGGTTCATATAGCTCTGAACATTTAGTGGCCTCAAAAATCTAATTACTGCATATTCTCAAGGAGCGACTGTTTCAATTGATGCAGTTTGACAAGAGCTTCTCAAGCTTTCCGTAATGTTCAAACCCTTCAACCACTTCCACTTTAAGTTTCCGCCGACTCAGTTAACGTTGCAAATTCGGCATTATGAAAGCGAAGTGTAACAACTTTCGTGCACGCATCCACGAAACGTACGGGATCTCGAGCTCACTAGGCAGAAAAGTACAAGTGCCATGATGCTTCCGATCAGAAAACGTTCACGTTGAAAAAATTTTTCGAATTTGCCCAGCAAGGGCAATTTTTGAGGAATGACTGAGCATCTAAATAGCAAAAAGAGAACTTTATAGTATCAGTGATGTGTAAGTGAAATAAGCGTCCAAGAATTCTTTAGAGTGATCATAATCAGGGAATGTTAGGTTTGAATTTCCTACTATATGAAAATATTATGTGGTTCTTAGTTCTCATAAAACGAAGTATACCGACGGCATTATACTTTCATGGCGCATTGCACTAAATTCTCCAATAAACAATGCTTCTGCAAGTTTTGTATCAAGCCACCATTAAAACTCGGAAATATGTGGTTAGAAGTCGAGGCAAATAACAATGCGTACAACAGTAAAAAAAGTACAGAATATTTTAACTAGAGAGGAATCGAAGGCATATGACATGCCGCCTTTACGAACAAACAGGTTGGCAGATGAAAGAATTTGAATCGTGATATTCGATTAATAGAGCCTAGTAGTCGGTGTGTGAAATGATAGATGTTGGTCTACGTCAGTATACTCAGAAGAAAGAGTAGAAATGAATGCTATCTTATCGCATATTAAGTATACCAGCATTTATAGAAAGGCTTTGGAGAAGGCATTAACATGCACGAGAATCAAGAAGAAAAAGAAACAGAGACGACACGAGGTAAATAATCGATCGGTTCATACTATTTCTGTAAACGATTGAAGAGAAAAGAAACGGTAGGAATGAGCGAAAGAAAATAACACAAACATAATTTAAACAAAATGTAGCAATATACTTCTAGCTTACCCTTTATTCTAAAATTTTCCTCAAGCAGTTTTTAAATAATGAGTAAGATGTTCAACAGAGACATTGGTGACGTTTACTTCGAACATTTCGTGAAAATTCAATTTCAGCAAAAGATGGAATTTTTATTTGAAGCTGAAAAAACATAAAGCATGAAAATATCAAAGAGCTATGAATAATACATTATTATAGAATCTCAGCAACAGAGAACATTTAGTGAATCATTGCTGCAGCAGAGCAGACGTCAAATCTGCACAGTCGTCGCATTGAGGTTAAGAAGCTATGTCTCCACAGCTTTCCCGGTTGCGGAGACACAAGCTACTTTGTGCTGAACTTTATGACATATCACCTCAAAAACTTTGGAAAAGTCAAAATGAACAAAATCCGCTGAAGCCATATCGCTAATGGTTTTCATCCAGTTGTTCGCGGGTGGAACCAGTTAGTACACCATGAAGCGATCAGGTAGTAAACCACCTTTGCCGAGTTTATTAGGCCATTGTCTAAGTGAAGGTAAAGAAGTCGTTCATGATACTCTCTATTATGCAAACTGTGAGAAGCGAGTTATTAGGTGTGGATTTTTTGACAAGCCTTTGCGAGGCCATTTCCAACATTGTGCTAATAAGGTTTGCCCGCAAAATGTGGAAAAGTAACAGTGGGAAATGGTTTCCTCAAATATCAGGTTTAATGGGGGGGGGGGGGGGGATGAAGTCTCTTCTGTACAATCGCTTTGAAAAAAGCAATGGAATGAAGTGAAACAGTTGCACCTAGGCACGAGAAGCAAGCTGTCGCAGATCATCTTTTCAAAACATTGGGCAGTTGAAAGCGATGTTCTTGCAGCACTTCAGGAATGCTTGTTGACCACCAAAATTGTACCTTTCCAGCCACAAGAAGCGCTTTCGTCTTTTAAGACGTCGAGTGTGATAGAGAAAAGTAGCATAACTTTCGCGATCTTTTTCAATTGGAAATACAACAACCGATGATGGGGAAGAAAACTTCTTCACTATTATATTGACACTGAAATCATCGCAATTTCAGCATGTTTTTAGGAGCTCATTTTTGTGGGCTTGTGAGTTGTCGATACCGTGCGCTATAGCGCCAATCTCTTGCCTTACCCTGCGACATAAGTGGTTAGGGTTACTTCTACCCCAGTTTCTCTGCCACATAATTCGGGCTTCGTTGTCCTCCCTTGCCCCATTTTCCGCTCCTCTCGTCCATGTGCCCAGGTAGAGTGTGCAGTGCGCGTGCAGAGGAGAGCGGGGACCAAAAGCAGGATGAAGGTAGGCCGCAGTGACTAACCGTATCTAGACACATGATACAATGAGCATTAGGCTCTTCAGGCCCCAGTATATGATGGAAAGTGCACGTCACGTTAGGCATCTTACACTTGCAAGTAGCCATACAATGTGCTCCCACACTCATATTATTAATACAGCCCAAGCAAAATACTATCTATCATTTAACAGTCCCTGAATTTTTTGAAATAAGACATGATATAACTACTGTATTCTTTGCTGCCCACATAGTGCCCACAAATTTATCACGGCTTAATAATGCTACAAGATTACTATTCAATACTAATGCAAACCTTATCGCGAGGTTCAATTTATGCGATAACGATAATATATTTGTTCGCGGGTTTGAATGCAGCCCTCGATCATTCTCATAAGCAGCCAACAAGTGGTTGTGCAAGTGCAAAACGATATCCCGGTGGATTTTGCGAAATGAGCATTCGTGACGGCCACCCACAAAATTCGACCGATCGAAGCGCTTCACATGTTTCCTTATATAGTTTAGACCCAAGTTTGTTTCTGCAAATTGTATGTGTATTTTGGGTCGTCCATTTTGCTCGATCCAACAGCTGATTTGCCATCGGGCGCGAAATTTCGCTGGTTCCTCAGAGAATTCATAAGAACGTCCAGGGTTTTATTTCGAATACAATCTCCCTTTATAAAATTGCCGTCAAATTCAAAAAAAAAAACGCTTTGATGGCAGAAATCTGTGAGAATCGATTCAAGTGCTTGCACAGATTTCAAACAAAAAAACAATCGAGTGATATTAAACATTCAATTTCACCGACTTGTCGATTATGATGAAACAGCATAGTGCACAAACGATTTTTTGTAATTTTTTTCACATATTCTGATAGGCATTTAACGATTCCCACATCGTTGAATCTGTCTCGTTGGATATAATGATGGCGCTAGATATAGCAAAGAAATGTTCGAAAAACAACACATCTTTGTGCTGTGTAAGATGTGAATGAAGCATGTTCGACGCATCACGTAATTTTCGTGCATCAACAATAAAGGAAGATAAATGGCTGGTAAGAAATCACTTCTATTTCACTGGGAAAAAAATTTCAAAGAGAATTTTTTCCAACTTTTCGGATTCATAAGGAATATTGAATAGGCACTGATTCTCTGCCACTGCAAATAGTAGTCTACTAGTACATGATTAAAAATGACTTGGTCGTTGTATGAAGACTTGGTTACTAGATGATGGAATGGCTAATGGGCGTCAGTCAAAGCTGCTAAGAAAACTTGCGCTAAACGCTCAAATATAGAAATTAGGTCGGCACGAAGGACGGGAAGGAGGGGAGTGGGGGAAAGGGAAGGGAAGCGGAATCCATTATCAAAATACAAAAATCCGCCACTGTGCACCTATGAAGATAAGCATAGCTCAATTACTCTCGATAGATAACCAATGTGATTGGCGTAAAACAAAAGCGCCTGAGCTCACGCAATCGAACCAAAATTTATATTCGAGCAAAAGTGGAGAGATATATGTGATGCAAAAAAAATCAGTTATAAATCTGAAAACTCTCATGTTTCCGTTCTTTTCGGAGCAAAAAAAAATTGAAACGGAAATGTTCTAAGGAAATGAATCATTGTTCAGTGAGATGCTCTCTGGAAAACTTCAAGGCAAGATTTATTTGAAAGTAAATGTATTTTATGGTTGACGAGGAACATATGAATGGAAATGAGGGAGTTTGCACTGAGACAGTGTTCCATTCTACAATCATCACTGCATTTGCACGTTCATTGCACATGAGTGAAAATGCTTGCGAATAGGGAACACTAACGAATACGGCGATTATAAAAGGCTCAGAGAAGCTATGATCGGTCTTTTTTTAATTATCAGCAGCAATAGAAACATGTTTAAAAGGGGTAAGAGGAGAGGTGCAGAGAAAGATCTCGATTAGTTTTTGTTCTGCCCGAATAAGCATTAGAGATGGGAAATTGCGTATGACACCTTTCAGACAACTTTAAATGAATTCGAAGACATTAGCACATTAGAATGGGATTTTGCACACTAGAACTGCTTAGTACCATGAATAGACCATAAATGCATTCAGTGACAATTATGAGAGGTGCAATACAGCAAAAGTGACTATTACATTCATTTACCCAGCATTTTATTTGCACTCTTTTTTATAAATGATGCATACTAAATAAAGCCAACAATCGTCTGATGCAGTATTGCAAAGGAGAGATTCTGATGATTTTTTGGTCGCAACTTCATTCGCAAAGCTTGACAATTAAAGCGAAGTAAAGAATAAATTGGCAGGCACGAGAAGCCATTTCCACTGCTGATTAAATCTGTAACCAAATTAAATCCGCTTCAATCAGAAAATCTCCTTACCAAGCCAGGAACAGGCTTATTGTTCGCTGTTGGAACAGATTACGCTTGTCCATCGAGTTACTGTGCACAGGCATGGATGGTTCAACGGGCGTGACCGTCGAAGAAAGCAACACACGTTAATGCCATAAACATTGCTTGCCTATTTAGGTAGTCTGGATAAATAGCTTGTTTTGAGAAGTTCCTTTGTACTTAAGAAGGCATCTCAAGCAGGAAGTGATAAAACAATGATGAGCGATTTTAGAAGAAATACTTCGCTGAGATTTTTCAATCATCTTTTTTATCACACTTTCGAATGAAGTCTCCGACGTGGACGACGAAGTTGAGCAAAAATTGAGCATAATTGCCGACTGTCTGAAGAATTCTTTTTTGGGCTGAAACATTTTGAGATAACAGATGACTTTTCCAAATAAATACAGAGTGAACATATTTGCAAGGATTTCACTTTGTTTTCAAAGTGTATGAAGCGACTCCACGAACAAGTTCTATGAATGGAGTTCCATCGTACTATAAGAAGGTACTGAATGACAGCAACGAAGGAAACTATAGAAGATTGTATTGAATTTACCCCTTAATTCGACGAACTATACTCGAGAATTAAATAAAACACTGCGAGATGCACTTTAATAAGAAAAGCAGTAAACGCATTTGACAAGTAAAGAATATCGATGAAAAGTCAGCCATTCATAAACTTTTAATGTAATAATAGGTCTCTTCTTAAGCTATGAAAGGCATATATAGTGCACAAACAACAATAATCGTTGAAGCGCAAAATTACTCGCATCAACCCTTTTCCACCACCTTCATTACATTTCAGTACCATCGTCAGTGCAGCAAAACGTATCTAATTCTGTGTTATGTACAGAAAAAAAACGTTAAATGCCGAAAATGCTTCTCAAAAAAGAGCGTACAGAAAATTTTGGATGATATGTAAACAACAATATTTCAGCTAAATCCATAGCAATTCTTAGCAGTATATCGAACGCTTTCAATACTTTCTTAATCTCTTCCACGCTACTACAATTATTATGTGCTTGAAAACAACGATCGCTTAGGAAGCGTCTAGCGCTTATGAATGAACAAGCAAGATTGAACTTGATGTGAAGCAGACTAATTTTCTTAATAAATGAACCTAATCAACGAATCCCTCCAAGCAGCTGTGAACTTTCAACTTTAAGAATCAGTAGACAAATGAAAGCGCATAATTCTTCGCTATGCTCTAGGCGAGATATTCACAAAACAGTCACTTTTATTGAAGTGGAATGAAAATACAATAGTGAACTGCAGAGATATTACACAGAAACTACTAAAACGCAGAAATGTTTATCGACGAAGGATATTTGTTGACAAAGAGAAGCGAAGTATAGTAGCTAGGAAAAAGATCACCTCTTCCTCTTTCGTTATGAAGCAAATCTGTGCGAAAAAATTGCTGTCCGAATTTGGTGTCTTACTGAATGCGAAAAATATTCATCTCCGAGGTTTCTAATAATTTTAAGCACTCCAATTATCTGCATCACCGAAATCACTAAAGAAGTCGTCTGCATTCACTGTCATTTCCTCGCTTAGACACTAAGCCACAACACTTCTTCAGCCATCTTTGATATGCGAAACAAATTATTTGGAGATTCGGTTGTTGTTGTAAGAGTTGCTGATTGAAGCGCGCTTATTCTTTTAACGAAAAGCGCCTGATTCATTGACGAATTTTCATGCAGCCGAAAACCGTTTTTATTCACTTCTTCAAGGAACAAACTTCATCACTTTTTATTTAATAAGTATTAAGTGTAAACAAAAATGAGCTGAAAATTTCTCTCAACAATTAAGAGGGGAAACGGGCGAGTTGCAAAGATTTTTCGCTGAGACAGCTGTAAGGATCGCAAAGAATTATAATTTTCGGTGTACTTAAGAAACTCCTTCAAAAAATAATCCTTCATCGGCATAAAACCTTCCGTTAAGCGTATTATGCTGCGTTTCTAAGGTTTAATGGACGCAACGTGATCTTATTGCTAACACTCAAAGCTTTCAAAAATTAATGATTTCGAACAATGTGCAACAAAATGGTTTCCCTAAAAGCAAGCAATTGCTTTAAATCATATTGCGATGACACTGATTCAGTGAAAGCTGAAATAATTCCATAGCGAACAGCGATGTGATAATTTCACATTCATTCCAGATATTTGGTGAGATTTTTTATGTCGCATATGATGATTTTTATAATAAGAAAAAACAAAACCGAGAAGGAAAAAAAGAAGATAGAGAGGGACATTACGAGTATGAGTTTGCAAAAATTCACATGAAAACGTCAGAAGAAAGTTTCACTGCTGAAGAATTTTGTAATGTTCCACGAATAATTTGCATTTTTGCGTGGACCTGTATGAGAATTCCCGAAATGTGGGAGAGAATATTCAGGGCAAACGATGGATATGAAAGCGCTCCAGATCCAATAAACCCTCGTAGCAGCAACGCTGCGTTCTGTAGATGCTGTAGTTGCACTGAGTTATTTCTGGCTGTCGTCTAATTTGTTAATATGTTTGTTTAGAACCGTCAGGTTCTATCGTTGCTGGTCACTCGACTTGCAAAGACGTAGCGGTCGTTTCTGACAGGATGACTTTATATCGTCTTCAAAACTGCTCTGTTTATATTCGTTTTCTCCGAATATAATGCGACAATCCTTAACTGACTTATACTGCATGTGCACTTGAAAAGATTATTTCGTTATATGCACACAGCTTATCTGCGCGATGACTATTTCAAAATTTATTGCGAGTGCTGATGAATTTTCTGTTATCGACAGCATTCTTGATTTATTGAAAATTTTGCCTGTTTGCCTATCTTCAGTAGAGAAAAATAGCATGAAGGAAAACAACAACACTACCCGGTGCCCCAATTTCCAGCGAACTAATATAGTCGTCGATATCGTTCATTTCACGATGGTCATTCTCCGTCCAGCTGAATTGCTAGACAGCGGCGTAGAATAAGGAAACGGCAGTCGTTGTAGAAACAAACGATTATCTGTAACAGAATTTCGTTAACGTTCACAATTCTCGTGCCATGACGCTTAAACGCATAGATAGGTGGAAATAAAAGAGAATAAAATGAAAATCGGTCAAAAAAATTAACTCACATGAGAGAATAAATAGTGGAAAATTGGCGCAACATCCCGAGTTCACTTTTTCATCAACTATAAACACTGATAACGTTTACTTGTCCCTTGAATCTTGAATCGAGTGGACACAGCGGTCAATTGGAAATATTGTGTAGCTTATCCATACCCATTCTTTGACAAATATTTGCATATTACTTCGAGGACACAAGTGTTACCATTAAATTCATTCTGGGTTGACAGATGATAAGCAGAAAGATGCTTTTGACATAAGAAGATAAAAGCGACTTCCTCTCCTTCCCATAACTCTTTCCGGTCGAAAAACAGTCCAACGAGGAAGAGAAATGAGAAAATGGTATGCTAGCTCATGCTAGACATCCCTTCGAGCATAATATAATAGCAGAGACAATCTTGCATTCATTTTGTTTGCCCTTATCTGAGGTATTCATCTACGTGGCAAAATTTTAGAAGGCAAAACGTTCCTACTCAGATTGTTCTTTTCTCCAAGGAATTCAGTAGGCAAACATTGATATTAGTTAAAACAAGGGACCATTTCCTATCAATATGTAGACGAAAAAAACAATGACATCCGCACAAGATACGCAAGCGCATTTTGAAACTGCAACGAAAGAGTGATAAGCTTTTCGATATACACGGGTGAGGATTTCTCTCTGAGCTTAAGCTGTTGTTGGATACACCTTCATTCCCTTTCCCCGCTTGCCTTCTTTTCCCGACCGACTGACCGTCGACTGTCCTAATTCGCTCATCATGCGAGAAAGGTGAAAAGTTCAATGAGGCGATTCTTTAAAACGAATACATTGAATTTTATTTTTGAGCGTTTTAGAAGAGACGGAAGTTGACCGGAAGAAGCAATAAAAGACAGAGATGGAAGCGAAAGACATCAGTTGCCGTACAGTGCAACAACGATTAACTTATTGAGATAAACTTCCAGCACAGATCTATTATTAAATATGGCACTACTGTTAATACATAAATATACAACAAAGTTTGATTCCACGAAAGTTTCAGCTCCATAGAGTAAATATATCTTATTGTACTTCCCTATACGGTCCGAAGCATTTTATCATGGTTCAGTCTATTTTGTTTGCATTTCTTTATGCATATTTCATTTTTATTCAGAATAAGGACCGGAACGACGGATAACAGAAACCAACTGTACTGTCGCATTCAACAGAAAGAAAATTCAAAACGTCTTGCATATCTCGTCAAGGTTACTGTGAATCTTAATTTCTTCCTAAAATAATCTAAATTTTTTTAATTCGCTGTGCATCGAAATAATTTTACAAACTATCGCAATGGATCACAGCTAAAATATGCACTGAAAGAGCTCTCATTGAAGTCTTCTACACAGTGGTCCAAATTAATGTAGCGATCATGAAGGCGAGTATCAGTTGCGGATGCAGTAGGAATGCTAAAATCGGTTGAGAACATTGAAATTTTAAAAAATGGTTGCATAAACGAGAATTGTAATTAGTGAGTGCTCAGCTATTTGTGATGCCAGAGTGGAATATTTATGTTAATTGAAGTGTTGCAAAAAATGCCTATTTGATAAGTTTTCACTGCTTGTTCTATAAAAAATCCAAACGCACAATCAACTTCCTATCACTTTTCGAACAAAAAAAAAAAATTTAAATTTACTTCAGCTGTCTCTCTACTGCTTCAGCTCACTCTCGAAATAAATTGCTTCAAAAGGGAAAAAGTTGTTTAATGCTTATATTATAGAGTGCTTTCCATTGTCATCTTCTGCATCTAACAAAGACTTTGCACCTTCGTCTTCTCAATAGAGTACCTAAAAATCAAACAGAAACTACTTATTACAAGCTAGAGCATTCGTAGTGATAGTAATACGAAACGCGACCATGATACTATTGGCTAAATGCTTCTTCTTTATGAGTTGATTAGAGTCCGTTATTTGCAAAAAGTACTCTTCATTTTTTATACAACCTAAAGGCTCTATCATTAGAGTAGAATATGCTCGGTGCTGCCATTAGTTAGTTGGGGTGTGACGCATGTCACCTTGTGGCAGCAATTTCAGTCATAGAGATCTCATAGGGTTTGAAATAGTTCCCATCGGATAATTCCACAACAAGTCGCATTAAATCAGCTGTCTGCTATCCATCCAAAAATCGAAAATAAGGGCCAAGAAAAAGTCTATCTTACATGTTGCTGATACGATTCAAATTTGGTTTAATAGCGCAGTACATAAATTTAAAAAGTGCCACTCAGTACTACTTTCACTTATCAACTAGGTTTCAAATGTTACTGACTCTATCATCTAAGATACTCCACGTTTATTTTCATGTATTACTTCTCTTAATAGTTTATCTTTTAGGATCAATTCATTTAGAACTCCATTGAGCTGAACAGTTCAAATCAACGCTGATTTTTTTCGGTTGATTTCAACTTCAAACAAAAATTTATCGAGTATCGTCGTAAAAGCCGCCACAAAATCACCACACATTTCTTTTTTTGCAGATTCGCGGCTTACGAAGGCACCACCAAGCACTAATTTTTTTATAAACTACGCTGGACACGTGTCAGGAAGAGAGGTTTAGGTTTACGGTAGATATGAATGTTGGAGAGTGACGTCTATGTCAGGAATGATAGCCGAAGAAAATGCACAAAATTTTCGTGGTCTATTTAGCCTCACATTACCCTATGATTGAGCACTTAAAGAAATAATCTGAGGACGGACCAAGCATGAAGCGAATGAACGCATGAAAAAATCAGCTGAATGAAGTGACCATATTTAGATACGACTTTAAATGTTACGCAACATCGATGGCGACTTCAACAGTCCATTTGCCAATGCTTTGCAGCAAACATCAATCTGCTTTGAAGAGTTTAGTCGGTAATAAAACTTCCAGGCGGAGATTATTCAAGGAATTTTCATCCTCGGAGCCGCCTCGATGTCGTCAAGTATAGCACAAAACTTCGCTGATTTTGTCATCACTGTAGAAATATGTTGATCGTGGTTATAAATCCATGTACGATTCACAGTACGTGTTCAACTTACCTCATGACATTTCCAGCTCGAATCCGGTCAAAAGCAGTAGATAGGCGACCCGACTCGAATAGGAATTGGACTCTAAGTCCACTTACAAGTAAATACTCCTTAAAACATAGGGTAATTCTCGAAAATGAAGATGAACTAGGACGTTGATTAAATCAAACCATAGGCTTATCCACTTTATTTTCTTTTGTTGTCATACTGGTTCCTCTTTCGTACGAATTTTAATGATCCCCACACCACTTCTCATGTTTCGCACTACCGTTTGATCTATTCATATAGGATACCATATTTTCCTTGGCGCAGTACAACGAATTGTTAAGGATAGCTATCTCGAAATTACTTTCCTGGAAGGAACTCTAGTTATACTACGTTTGCAAAATTTTGAAGAATTGGAGAAAAGGATGACATCCATACATTGCTCTTTTATTTCGACATTACTCAAAAAGCTTCTTTGGCCGGAACAGTTGGGAAAATCCTTCTTAGCTAAGAAGTATATATAAAATCGCATGTAGCATGTGAAGAAAACAAAATACATAGTTTTGGTTAGAGAATCTTGATGCACATATACAAATTCAAAAACCCGTTCAGTAAATCACAATACTTTCAACTATCGGTGTTATGGGAAACATAAATCAAAAAATGTTCCTCTAGACAAAGATTGTAATATCCTTTCCGGCGAGAGTCAGGAAAAATTATACCCCAATCTATCTTTCCCTTTGTAGGCAAGTGTGAATGAATGAAAATTTTGACAATAACTCCTGTTGTATGTTAACGTAGATGTAAACCAATTAAAGTGGGAGAAACTCTTGTCAACTCAGTGCAGTAATGAGTAGGTATGTTTATAATTGGTGTACGGATGTGAGCGTGCACATGGATTGACAAGATATGGATGGGGAAAATGAAAGAATGCCTAGAAAGGAGGCACTGGGAAGTGAGTGGCCTCTGATAACATGAAGACTAAACAAAGCGGCAGAAATTTTCGCCTATCTACCGCGTAATTTCACCTTTAATAGGTAAAAATAAATGTGCACATCTCCTCTTGCGTTTTCATCATTCGTTGGTCAAATATGTTTGTTCAACACTCGATATGATTTCCATCAAACAACTTGTCCCTTACTTAAAACTTCATGGCAATAAAGTCTGAATCAGTCTGGGGCTTTGAAGCACTAAAAATCTTTTCCTAACGCAGTATTTTTATTAACTATAGTAAAAAAAAAAGTTCATTTGAGGGTACTTGGGCATATTAACACATAGACCGGGCACTTGTTCTTTATAACAGTTGGAAATATCCCGAATTCTGAGTGGTTTTATACATATGTGGAAAAAAATATGACGCACCTGAGCTGGTATCGGATGCGTGCTAAACAGTGGGAAACTAATAAAACTAAAGCATAAGTTCTTCCTTACAAGTGCTATGGATTTCACATTTTCCTGCTGACTAACTTCTGACGAAGAAGGCCTTAAATATTTTCGTTGCAAGTCACGTAGAAGCGCACTGAGAAGCTTGCAATAAGCAGCACTTAGCTATGCTAATTTGTTAAATTGACTCCTAAAGCGTTTTTATTTTTTGTCTACAAATAGCATCACTGTTGCTATCGTTCTAAGACAACCACTATGAAATCCATTACGTTCGAAACAAGGGATTAAAGAATGTGTTAAAGAAGCCGTTTGTATCACAATGTGTTACAGCGTATAGCACACTGCAGTAGCGTAGAGGGACTAGTGTTAGGAAATACAACACATCACCACCGTTTGCCCTTTATGTCTTTATATGTGTTTGCCCGACATCCTTGGTTGAAACGTCATACACCTATCACTATTGAATACTATGCATTTGGCCGCAAGCACGAATCTCCATTTCTGTTTCGTATCCAGTCTTTCAAAAAAAGCGGTTTCCCGAGGAATTTTCGCGTACGCGAATGGCGTGTGGAGAATTGCGCTCACTGTTCACGGTGGCAAATATATAACCGTTCTTAAAGTTACGGTGTGCAAAGGCCTTAGATAAAAATTGATCGGCACACGATTCTCATTGAAGTTCTTGATGCAAAGCAAACATCTTTTCAATAAATCTGCTGGCGCAATCAACGCAGTTATAGTGGCAAACTTCGAAAGGATAACAAGTGGAAGTGACGCATTTGAAGTTGCTTAGGAAATGCGAAATTGTTGTTGAAGTGAGCGCAAGAAAATTCTGCGAGCGAGCGGTCGTGTTGTTGAGTGCTTAAACTTCATATTACGATCACATCTAGGTGATATGATAGTGCATCCAAAAAACCAATGCAGCTTTTGGTATTTTTCTTCGAGGGAATTAAACTACAGTGCATTTGATCGTTGAGAAACAGGGAAACAGTCAAAAATACCTCATTTGCGTGATCGCTTGTTGAAATTTCTTTTATTCAAAAATCTGTAAACGAGACGTGCCCAGCATGGGTTAGAAATGCTAAACAAGCTGCAGTAACGAGATAAATACAAGCGGAGCGCTAGTAGCATTTGACTACGTTCTAAATTTGGCAATGCATTTTGCAACTCGATGACGCGAATAAAATAGTATCTTTCCGCACCATCTGCAGGGAAATAGGGAATAGCCGGCACAGAAGTTTATCCAAAAAACGAAAAAAAAAACAAATTTAACGACATTTCAGGGAAAGAAATCAATGATCAAACACATTTTGTACTTTTTTGGCGACTTTGGCTATGTCGCCATATATATATATATATATATATATATATATATATATATATATATATATATATATATATATATATATATATATATATATATATATATATATATATATATATATATATATATATATATATATATATATATATATATATATATATATATATATATATATATATATATATATATATATCATTTGCCTGATCGCTTGTTGAAATTTCTTTTATTCAAAAATCTGTAAAGATATATATATATATCCTCCATATCCAACTGCTTTCATATTTCCTTGCAGATTTGAAGATATGAGCACCTACCACCTTGCTTCATCCCGCAACTAAATCACCTCAACCATTCATCGATTGAGAAAAACACAATGAAATGTAGCAAACAGACTACAGATGTATGCATAGGGCAAAAAGACGGCTTTCGCTCTTATCTTCTGCTAAAATGACACCGTCATGAGAGCCAATAAAAGGGCGATTCTCTTCTATAAGATGTGCTCATTAAAGGCATATAGAGCATTAAAAAAGTGGTGGTTTCGGTACGAAAAAATAAAATACAATTTTGAATTGGATTTACGACATATGACGAGTTGTACTGAACAAAAACATTGCGCAAAATCTGTACTGAATTCTCATGCAAACATTCGCATTGGTCATCCTGAAATTCACTAAAACTGCTCAATCATGAACTAAATTAAAATCGAATGATTTAGTAAACTACAAACAAATAACAAAAGATGTAAAACAATGCGCTTTTTTTCAGTGAATGAAAAGGACATAGAAACTGCAAAAAATAATCGCTCTAAAGGGTGTTTCGCTATCTAATAAATGCATGATGCCTTTATTTGGGCAAATTTGGAATGCGGTGAAATTCCCGTGACTCTTATCGGTGCAAACGGATTAATTTGAAAGTTTGAGATTATTCTGTGAATGCATCTACGCTACAGGGTTCCTCTATTTCATACGAAATACACAAAAGCGCATAAAAAATGCATTCTAACTATATTTGAAAAAACATTCAGTGTTTCAGCACTTGGTGATTTGAAAGCATCTCATCGACGGTACAACATTGAATGCATTTTCAATAATCGACCACCGGACACGTAGCTGACATTTTCCTAGACAAGAGTATTCATTCAACATAAATATATTATACGAAAAAATTCTTAATCTTATCATACGGTTAGCTGTAGAAACCAGAAAATAGACGAGAGCTTTCTAACTTAATAAGAACCTCTCCAGTGGAATTCAACAAAAGCGAGGCAGCGTATGCGCTTCAGCATTTTGATCGCAAGAACAACCTGTTTATGCAGAGATTTTTTAAGAAGTGTTGAGCTGTTGACCGGGTCGAACACAAAATTTCGTGATCTTCGAGTCAAGACCATCGGAAAGACAGACAGAAGAGCGCATCTGCTTAAGCACTGATATTAGGCCACCAAAATGCGCTTTATTAGCCGAAGTCTGCAAAACCGCATAAAAGTGCAGTTGCAAGCAGTGCAGATTATTGACACTGCAATCAAAGAGCAGTTCAAACCACAGCTCAGCTATATGGAACGGTTGCAAAAATTACTCATGACGACAAATTACTTTATTCGAAATTTTAACAATCACATTTTATGAATGTAATTGCTTTCTTTAACAACTGTAATAACTGTCTTATCTTGTTTAACAGTCACAACATTCTATTCAGCAGCAGTAATAATCCTACTCAACAAATGCAATAATACTGCAATTCTTTCTGCATAATTAATCCAGTCATCCAATTTCACAGATGCAATAATAGCGTTAAACAGGATGTACCTATTGAATGGCAGCGGTAATCCTAATCGAGAGTTGGAATACTCGCACACAATATTTAAGCGAGCATGAGAATGAACCAAATATTAGCGTTAGAGCTTGATAATTTCATGGAATTATTGCCATCAGCAAGAAATATATTATACAGTCTTCGGCAGGAGCTGCATACAAAGTTTAATGAATTCATGCTCGCTGCAAATTTATATTGCCTGAAAAATAATGCACGTGAAACTTGCAAGAGTGCCGTATCAACTCTTATAGAACCTGTGCCTACTTCCTAGTTATTTTTTTTCAATAATTAGCTGAGACAGGAGAATTCTTTTTTATGGCATTTAAATAGAGAATTTAGACAGAGAAAGGAATTGAACTCTGCAACAAACTTTGAAAAAAGTGAAAGGACAATGAGAGTCGCTGAGAGGAGTGCAACGGTAAACTGCTTACTTCTTTGGAGATGTACATCTATCTATCACCCACACATTTCGGACATTTTTCAGTAATTTTTTACCACACATCCACTTCATTCGCTAGTGGCTTTTAGTGAAAGCATATAAATCCGATATCTTTGGTTACTCTTAGCAACTAAGTAGCAATAAGTTTCAGGCGATGAACTGTTCATATCACTGATTTCTTTGCACCTTTTTACACGTTGATGCTGATCAATAATAATATAGTAAATTAAGCAAATAAGCCTGTCGGAGAATGCAAATGAGGCGAATTGTTGTCTCCTAGTCAGAAAGTTAAGACTGAAATAATCCGTTTAAATAGTATACCTGTAAGAGAAAGCATATTGGTAAAAAATGTTGTTCAACTACTAAAAGGAAAAAAGGGAGATGAATGGGACGATTCGAACTAATGAAATATCGAAAACTTCCTCAAAGAGTGCAGCCGGAATTCTATGCAAATGCTGGAAGTGCGGAGAAAGTGCAGCGAGAATTTCGAAGTCATTCTGACATATTCATACACATATGGATGTACACACGAACATACAAATGCATACACGGATGCAGAGACGCATGTACATACCTAGACACTCATACATACCCATGCTCACCCGTGCATTCCTTTATGCTAGAAAATCGGTATGAAGTAGTGAAGAGCAAGCAGAATTGCAGGTATGGAATCGTAAACTGCTGTAATATTGCATTCTCAATAAAGGCTGTTGCTTGCGGTCCGCTGGGTCACATGAATGACATTCGATGAAACCACATGAACCACATCTTAGATTTTACGGCTGTCAAAGGCTGTCCATGAGGAAATATAGTTCGAGGGCATTGATGTGCTTTGGCAGGATGACTGTGAGTAGTCCTTAAAAATGTGGCTAAAATGCTGTTTACATTTTACTGAATAAAGCTGATTAACTCGAATGAGTTTCTTGCTTTTCCAAAGAACAAATATGATTCTAATGCGTATAAAACCAAATTCGTTGTATGCATAATGAGATGCGCTCTGTCTGCTTCATTTGACATGGAGGTGCTTAGCCACCTCACAACTGAATATAAACATTTAATACCCACATGCAAAATAATACAGCACAGACTCACTTAAATCGCTTCACTTAAGCTACCTCACTTCCTTCACGAAAATATCCCTTCACGAAAATATTTGTTCGGATATATGTACGAATTGCAATTAATATGAGTATGCGCATTAGCGATTCTTTCTAGAGTTAGTAATGAGTACAAGAACAAAAATGTTTTAAATTCAAAAATTGCATGGTCCTCTTCCAAGGTATCCTTCAACCGCTTAGCAGGGGAAGAAGCTTGCAAAATCAGTTGCGACAACTTGCGCATCTGCATTCTTTTCAGCTGCTGCATAAGTAACCAACAAATAATATGTAAAAATGTGGACAAATTCGTTCAAATTTTAGCCAATGCTAATCTCTTAAAGGCGTTCGTCGAGCGATGTATGCAGCACTCTATTACATTTTGTAGTCGACGGATCAAACGATCTTTGAGATGCAATGCACCCAATAAATTCCGCAACTACAGCTTTGGAACGTTGAAATTATAAAGGAACAGAACGAAGGGACTCAAATGGGAGTGGAAAGTGACAAGAACACTCATATATAACCAAACAGCGCCATTACTATAACGCGCTTTACAAATGCAAATTTTCGTGTGCAATTTAACTATTTAAAATTTTCAACCAATTTTTAACGCACGTTAATTTTAATGCAAATTTAGAAGCGTTCTCGCGTTCTTTTCTGCAGTATTTCCTGCATACAAAAAATTAGCACTGCATAAACTCAACGCAGTGTTCGAGCAAATAAGTGTTAGGTTCAACGGCATACCTGGTTCATTAAGGTTGCAGTTTTACGGAATGCATTTGAATCTGTTACATGCAAGAGTTCACTTTCGTCTGCCTAGTAGAACAACGGATTGTCAAGAAATAATAGTATTTTGCATAATGCATCCCATTTTAACCGAGGTAGAACAAATCTCGTATAAACGATTTCCTTTTCCTTTCCAATCGGTTACAAAGTGCATACACATGTTTTGTCTCTCTCAAGCTTCTGTACCTTGCTTCTAGATTGATAGAGCAGTTCCATCGTTAATATATTGGACCATTTACGCGTAGATTTTATCCTCTTTCTGTTTCTTGATTGTACCAGCAGTGCTTCAGTGAATGAAATTTTTATGCATACAAGCGAAAATTAAAATGAGCCGTCGTAATGGTCCCTTTGAATGAATATTTCTGGAGGTACATAAGGTTTTCCTACACCGTCAGCATTAAGAAAAGAAGCTCAAAAAGTTGATTCTTTGAACGCCTTAAACTAATATGCAAATTACCAAACAAAGGTTTGTTCTTCTTGCCCAACGGACATCTAAATGCCAGCAGGAGCACACGTGTTAAGGGAAATGAAACATGGATGCAGTTGCATGCGTCAAAACCTCATCTAATACAAGTGCAAAATATTAGAGAAGTATAGCTGATGTTACAAGAAACCCAATGAAGCTTAAAAGGGAAGATTTTTATGCAGAGATAATCGAAAATACGAGAATTTGAAAGAATGATTACGAAGCGGTGCGAGGCAACAATGCAAACGTAGTAAAGGAATATCTCGAATCGGAATGATGACGCTTCATATGGGAGCCACCGGAATGCATCAACTGAACGACCTCGTATAGAATGAGAGCAATAGAATTTCTTAAGTTATACAAAAATGAGAGTAACGCATAGAATGAGAGGACAGAACATTTTTGAGCAATTCAAAGAACGTCAAGAATTAAAATAAAATGGAAAAAAATTTTCGCTATTCTATATTCTTCGAAAAACGTTGTAGTTACTGGAGCTTACGATCAAAATCAACTATGTTCACCACATTGTCGTCTTTTCTGTCATCCTGTTTGCACTCAATCGCGCCTTCATTTTTTCTAGTACAAACTGAATGGTGCTTAAACAAGTCATTTTTCATGCGTGGCCAAGTCAGAGGCAAGTGAATCGAGTTATTAATAATTAAATTTTACATCCAAGCAACAGGTGCTAACTTGGGCAGGCCATAGGGATATGTCATATTGTCGAAATTTTCAAAAACAATCATCAAACTCGACAAAAAACACCTTTATGGGAACTGAAGGAGTCATTTTAATTGCATAAAATCACCCGGGAGCGCGAAATCAAGATTTGCATATGTATATGCGTTTATGTGCATGCATAACTAACAAATAAGCAACTGAGAAGGGCTATACGGCTTGAAATATTTTAATTCCATGAAGCAAACAAATATGCAAGTATTTGTTTTGTTCTTTTTCTTTTTCTTTTTTTTTCTTCTTTGTTATTTTCATCATAATATTTCGTTGTTCTTTTCGGTTCACCTGAGACTCTTCGTTGCTGCGGAAAATGCGCGTGCTCTATGGTGAGCGTTCACCTATATATGCATGATTTGTTAATTCGTCAATACTAAATTGTTATCGCCATGAACAAATAAACAAGTTAATCACTCGTATCATCAACACTTTTATTATTCAAGTTACGCGCAGCGCTCTTTAGAAAATTCTTACGGTGCATTTGTGTACTCCCTGAAATGAATCCATTTGCTGAAATCATATTATAGAACAAAGAAAATAGATTTTACACATGGATATGAAGGGTTATTAATTATTGTGTTTTCAGTATAGAATCTCCAAAAGCTTCCTATCTTAGGCACTTTTTAAGTGAATCATTCATTAAAAGCTTAAAAGACTGCACATCCAACATCAGCTCCACAATTCTAACTGTCTTATGCGTCTTATAAAGAAAATGATAGCTGAAATGACGGGAGCAACGGGCACAGGCCGATCACTTAGATTCGTCTCAGCGTAAGTGAGCAAATATATTCGTTATATAAAGGCTACGCTTCCGTTTGTGTATAAATGAATGCAGAGATGATTGCAAAAGTGAAATATCGATGCGCAATTAAGGCAAAAAAAATCTTGGAAGTGAAATGCTGTGCTATGCGCAACAATAGTCTGGAAATGTGGTCTCTTTTCGGATGACAATCCGCTCTTTTCGTGAATTGCAATTTGATAGCTCATTCACAATGCATTATCGAAAGGTAAAATTTGAGAAGTGTAAAAGCTTTCCTAAATCGATGAATTGCAGATATCGTTTGAATCCTATGAAGTTACACCTCGAAAACCTTTACCTATTTAACAGCTATTCTTTCATCTAACAGAAAATGCGATTGGTAAATGCCTCCTAGATCTTACGGTATGTCAACAGGATGTATGGTACACGCAAAAGTTCTAGGAAAACAGTGCGAAGGAAGCGAGCTGTAGAAAATGTTAACACTAAGAAGAAATAAAAATGAGAGGCGTTTATTTGAACATGCGGAAAACGCAAAAATTTTCATACGATAATTTTAGCAACGGAAAAAGATAAAAGAGCCATAAAAACGATGCGATATTTGAGTGAGGCAGCAAAATATTCACAGAGAACGAGAAATTCAATAATATTTCCGTTTATTATCGTTTAAAAGAGATGTGATAATGTGTTACTCAGTCGACTTCATTCATCACAAAGGCCGTTCTGAGGATTTTCAGCGTCGCAAATGTGCAAGATTTCTTTTGCTCAGTGTGCTTAACATGCTCAATGCGATCGGAAAAAAATTAGCAGCATTATTTCTGTAGCTTTGAATTCTTTGTTTTTAATTGATAAATGGCAGAACGAAGAAAGCAAAGGGGGCAAGAAAGTAAATTAAATCGGAGAGCTAATTAAATGCATTCACAGTGGTGAACACAAAGTGCTCCGAGTATCATTTAAAAGTGATATCGTTCGAAATACTTTTCAGCGTTCACGCGCTGAAATGAATATGTTCTTTGAGATTGCAAATATAATTAGCTAGTTTGATGACAACGTAGTCTCCTCTGGAGCCGATCATGAGCGTTGCAATGCAGGTTGCAGAAATTGCCTATAAACCTGTCATAGTGCATCAAGGAATAGGATATTTGTCCTGATGATCTCATAAAATGTTCAATAGCCATCCATAATTTCCTTGTTGAATATACATCGCAGTCTTTTCAATGAACAGCCAAACCGTTATGTCAGCTTGTCGTTTTATTAGTAAGCTTTCTGCGAAAGAAAAAATAGTCGCTGAAAACGGTTATGTCGAAGAATACGTTTTGTCGTCCCCTATCAATGAATCTCAACTCTCTACATCACGGAAAGATCGCCGCTTTTCAGTATCCTCTTTATAATCCTCCCAATCAAAGCCACCTAATACCCCTTTCCAAATTTTCATCGCAGATGCGTGTTCGCATCCTACCTTTGGTATAATAGGCCTTTATTGTAGATTCATCGCCTCCCCCCCCCCCCCCTTCAACCCGTATCTGAGACGGCCTGCACACTGCGGAGATGCTGATTGCAGGGGCCTTCGTCGTAGGGGTGAAGAGTTGAACGCCAATGAAAGCGCTGGCTAAATTATCTAACATTTATATTCTTTGCCTATAACGACCTAGAGGTTGTTTGCGACAAGTGCTTCTTGCCAATTTCGCCCTATTTGCAATGCCACGTGGTAGATCTCCAGTTTTTTCTCTCGCGCAGCTTTCGCGCAACCGAACTCACTACGTTCTTCCCAACGATCCACAGTCCGTTAAGAACTTGCCAGACCCCCTCGCTTATCCAGTCAGTGGAAGAAATGTGATCTCCCCCTAATCAGCTCATTGGTATCGTTTCTTTTCGTCTTTTCGTTTCATGTTAATAAATGGCGCTTGATCTGAGTCAAGATCTCGCAATCGAAGCTCTTTTAACAACCTCAAGATTATAATGTCGTAGGCAACTGTAACAAATCTTTTTGGCGGAGATCTTTCCCTCTGCCCTTCCTACTCCCTTCATAGATGCGATTGTCAATTAACCATTGCTTGAAGGTAGGGGAGAGGGAAGCGTTATTTTGAGTGCACGATTCCTAAACAGCAGCAAAATTACACAATATTTGCAATTAGTTTACTCTATCGAAATCCTCAAAAATCTGAACGTGTTATAACTACCGCTTAGTGATTTTCCTTAGCGGATCTAATTAGGTTCCACTACTGAAATTAGGGCTCCAGGTTACTGAACTTCACAGTTGGAGATTCAAGCACGATTGAAATTAATGGGAGTTATCCATCCGCTCTTTTAGATGTTATCAGATCATGGTACTTTGATTTTGAGGACGCTGATCACAGTTATCGAAGGTTTAGGAAAATATCGATCTTCCATCGAATGAGACCCATTACTTCTCTGTATCTTTATGAGAGTTTTTCTTATCCGATTCGCAACATTCCTTTTCTTTCGACAGAGTTCTGTATATTTTTCCTCAAAATACAACCCATCCACCCCAATGCCAAGGAGAACGGCAGTAATACTGTCGATTTTGCAAAGGGAACAGTGTAAAAGTTCGCATCCCATCTGATCAACATGTAAACTTCTGACAATGGCATACCGCTACTAAATACACTTTGTAGCTGGAATAATACTGCCTGCTCAAGAATATATGAATGTGGTGTGTGCTGACGTGGAGAAGTGTTTCATTTATTTCCCACTTGTAAATTGCTGTTTGATTTAGCGCTTAATGGGAAACGGTTGTTCAGCGCAGGGAAACTAAACGTCCTGAATACTGTTATCAATAAATAGAGTCTTCAGCCGTTTTATAGAGAAAGCGATATAAGTTAAGACAATTCTATGAGCACTTTGCAGGTTTCGACCTCTGAGAATCCAACATATAGAATGGTAGGCAGTACAACTGAGACTTTAATGCATCAGAAATTCGAAAATGCTTCTTGTGCTTTCCAAGACCTACATTAGCTCCTTTTCTAATTTAGTCCACTTGCACTGAACCATGCTATGTTGACGTCGCATTAGCTCATCTAGTTAAAAACGCACAGCGGAAATCCACTGAAAAAAACTCTATCTATATAGAGGCAGATTCTTGGATTATCTCGATAGACACGACCTTTTACACCTCAAGTCTCTTGAGCTTAGGCAGTTTTTAGACATTGAAATGATTTCGAAAATGGCAAATTACGAAGATGCTTTGAAATTCAGCGGTTTCTTTTATTTTCCGTTGTAATAGCCAAAACGCTTGCATTACAGATTATGCTTTTCGAGAGTTTTTCATAGCACTGAATATTTTTTAAACACCCCATTAGTGACATGCTAATATTTTCCCAGCAAAAGTGACGAACTCTCAAAATCCCAACATCTTCCGCTTCTACCTTAAAAGATTTCGCCTCAGAATTGAACTTCAATGCAGTAATTCAATTACAGTTTAATAATAGAGTGGTCGGCTATTTCTTTACTTCAAATTGATCTTTCACATATGTTAAAAAATAACCATTTTTCACCTCTCTACCTCTTTTCTGCGGTGATTTAGCTCAGCTCTCTGCAAGGATCGGTACTTAAAAAGCTGGAAGCCAAAATCGGATAACATTGCAACATTGAAAGTATATATCATCGTGCATCAAATAGGAATCATCCTCTATATCTTCTCTGGCGATACCGCCTGCTATAGCCTGCTACTGTCCTTTCGGGCATTGGGCTCTTGTCTTTTCGTCTATCACAAATAAACAAGCACTAGAAAGGACATCAATCATTCAATTGTAGAGTCTTAATGGAAGAAATGACAACAAAACTTTACAACCTGTTCAAGTTTGTTCCGTCTGTTTACCATTGATATTTTTTCTCATTATTTTTATTTTACTTTCGTTTTATTATATCACTGATGAACTACATGTTTAGTAGTTTGCTTGTTAGGCAATAAGCATTTGGCGAAGGTCATTTAAGGCTGGGCTGTGTGCCATAAAGATATTATCTTCTTTGATCCAAATTGCACATGCACTCATTCACGCTCGAGAATATATCCATAAAAATGCTCGGCAACAAATAGCCGAGTGCACTTTAATCTCACTGCATTGCGCCCAACACACATAAATAATGCGCTTAAAAAGAACAATACGTTCGCTACTTCAAAGAAGAGCGCCCTTCTCCACTTGAAACCGCCAAGTTTAATATTTCTTTGGCACTGCAAATGACAGAGGCCATTCATCAAAAGCTGAAGTTGTAGTAGAAAAGAAAGAAAAAAATCTCACCGGTCCATTCAAATTTGTTCTAAAGTAAGTGGGAGGCAGAAGTGGGTCAACGAACGAGATATTATCTGAAATGTAGAAAATGACGAAAGATTAAATTTTGGAAGTCCCATTCCTTTGCATTCCTATAAAACATGAAAGGATCATTTGCAACACCTGCGGTCATTGTGAATTCTCTGATTGACGACAATGAATGGATGTGGGTGTGCCTTCCCTGACTATTGCTTTTCAAAAGCAACAGTTAGGTAGCTGAGGGGGCGTGTTGTGAAGTAGTGATTAGTAGCCTTAATATAGAGATCCAAATAAACGTTGCATTCGGTCATTTTTCATTATATTCTTATATCTCATTTCAAGCTTGATAACATCATATGTGTGCCTATATTCTTATATCTCACACGCACAAATGTAAAATTCAAATAGCGTTAAAAACGCAGAAAACAGAAAAGCACTCACCAATATTCATAAATTTTTAGCAGTAAGGCATAGTATTTCAATAAAACAGAAGCAACTAGTGACGATTTTAATTTCAGTGAATACGTTAACAAATAAATCGACCTGAGATGAGACAACAGTGAACATTTTTTTGTATCTATTCGACTCCTCATTATAAAGAAACGCATTGCAAATATAACACGTTTATTTAGCATCGAAGCGTCGCACATTAACTTCTATAATGATGTCACGTCATATATTATTAAATTTTCCCTTTCGGCACTATTTGAATGTTGCATTCTACTCGTGATTAGAAAAAACTCATAAATATTAAAATCGTTCTCACTTTAAAAAATCGATGATATATGGAAAACATGACGGCACTGTTTAAAAGATTATCATAAGAAAGGCATAACACAACTCACAGCCTACATTAAATGTTAATCATAACCAACACAATGTGCTATTTTAACACATTATTTTTTATGTGCTATGGCGCAAAAAGGTCACGCAATTAACCATGAGCACAATACTGTCCCCTCAGCGGGAGAACAGTTCAAAAAAGGGCACCTGGAGCGTTAAAACTGACGACTCCAACTTCTCGAGTAAACACACTGCCTCATATTTTAATTTACATCAATCAACAAAGCATTCATTACGAACAAATTCCTTCATACCGCTTCCACTTCCGCTTAGGTGAAGTTGTAAAGCAGAATGAAGGTAAAACGCACTACAACACACATATGCACACACAGTAATGACCATGTTTCGTATGCTGCAGCCGCTTGAAACAAAGGCTTTCTTCCTGGTAGGGCTGAGGCCATCTATTCTCGCTGTTTTCACCGGTGAAAAATGGTTTGAGTGGCGCTTGCGCTGGTCTTTGTCCCACTAATTTTAGAGCTCTCGGAAATCCTGTAGAAAGAAATTCTCACAGATAATTATCTCACCATGACTTCCTTCAGCTCCCCTCTCTCCTCTCCTCTCTGAGCTTTTTCGACAAAGCTGGTGTATTCTAAGCGCAGTGTAAGACACAGAGTGGAAAGTGTGGGTCTTTCATGAAAGCTAGGCTCTGTGAACCAGCTGGAGTAGCGACATTCGCATAACTTGGTAAAAAGCAGGCAGGTATGACATGTCCTTTAAGGAACAAAGGATCTCATGCGCGGATCTGCTGGCGGCGAGTAAATTTAGCAGTGCTGATCGCGATTCTTTCACGAACGATGCGACACAAAGTACGTAGGAGAAGTTGCGAATTCGGCCGCATACGTGTACCAGAAACGAACTACACCAAACAATATTACATTTATTCACCACGCAAACTAAGGAATTCATAGCGGCGCACTACAAAGACCAATAAAAAGCTTGAAGTAAGCTCAGAAAAGAAACCATTGCTGCACTTGACCGTATTGCAAACTCCACCACTCGAATCTGAATGTATCCGCGCTACAAAACTTCCAGAATATTGTAGTTTAATTAAAAAGGATCCAAAATCGATATCTATAATCGTGAGAAGAAAATGATGCAAAACCGCGGTATTTTTTTCGCATGATGGTGTCACAAATAAACAATGAAATTACACGAATCTGAAGAATTGCGATGATTTCTTGCAAATATTGGTACTTGTCGTATGCAATTCTAGAGGAGTCTCAACGTTTATGAATTTCGCATATAGAGTATGTAGAAGCTTTTTTTTGCATATTTTGCCCCAGCATACTACAGGGAAACAAAGCTGTAAGATTTGCTCAAGAACGAGAGAGGGATATGTCAGAAATTATTTTCTTACTGCATTGATAAATCTTAAACATCTCCGTAGCTGATTTTTTTCATATAATTGTAACTAAATTCCGCCTCTCTTGCAGTACTTTTTGGCACGAGGTGAATGTATTACAGTACGAGTGACTTCAGTAGCACTAAAATGCCGCCACATTTGCTGCTTCTCATCCCACTTTTTATTTGCGATCAACACTTAAAGAGTCAAATTTCGAATTCGCATCATCACCGAGAGGTGCTAAATAATTCTTTCATAATTTTGCAGCTTTCGCTTCTCGACTTCGTCATCGAAAAGCCTAGAGCATTATAAAATAGGTAGAGAAACAACTGGAGCAATAAGCCATAGGTGATACTACAATATATGCTTCCTTGTTTCTACCAGATGGATTATTGCTTTCGTAAATTACCTTCATATAATTAGTGGACGAGTTGGCAATTTCATATTTGAGTAGCTTTAGAGAGTTGTTAAACTATCCTGAAAAAAAGTTTTTTGTAGTGTGGCGGATGTGGAATTTTGTAGTAATTTTATCATAGATTCGCTGTTAACACTGCTGAAACTCGCTTCTGATTCCATCCGATGCAGTGCATAGCGAGGATCGATGTTCGCAGGAACACTTCATAAAGCTTGAAAATAGTCCTTTCAAAACTGATAGAAACTTGCATTTGGCAGCAATCAAAACCCTTATGATATGGATTTTATCGTTCTACTCTTCATTCTGCTTGCCTAGCCACTGTAATTGGATTCATATACTGTTGCGTCGCGAAAGCGAAGAAAAAGAAGAAAAATAGTTTAATCTCTGCCAAGTTATTTTACGTAAAATAAAGTTTATACTGCAGATTAAATATGAAAAGCTTGCAGAATCATCGTAATCGTAGAAGCGAAATATTCATCTTCGTCGATGAATCGCTCGAACTTTCGGCGTCTCGAAAGCAAGATATCCGTCTTCGTCCATGAATCGCTCAAGTTTCTGATAGTGATACGAAATGCCCATGACGTATCGAGGGCTATACAAACAGCCCTGAAAACGGCTAGTGCGCTTTTCACTTTCCACTAGTGTATCGTCAGCTTTCACTCGTAATTGTAATTGTACCCATCGTCCACTCGTCGTTGGCAGCCTTCCTTTATAGTTGCGGTACAGCCGTCTAGCCAATAGATCGTTTTTAAGTGGTGATGTTTAGCGCTATGGTTACAACGAAATTTAACGAAACGAATAGGTGAGTTTGTGCTTTCTGCTTGCCGATAAATCTCTTTATAATCAGAGATAGTCATTTCCGCATATAAAAGTGTTCGCATCAATAAATTCTGCTCTTGTTGTTTAAAAAATTTCTAGAGCGAATTTTGTACTACATGCTCATAAAACCTACTGACTCATGTTGCACTATTTCAGCACGTAATTACGCTTAATACAACATCACGTCTATAATTTCTAAAACATTGCGAAGATTACAGCTTAGACGTCAAATGTGATATGGCTGATTTAGTGAGAAGTCTCTATCTTATGCAGCCACATCGCATCAAATCCTACCAAATTCCACCAAATTTCACCACAACGTATCAAATTTAGCGCACCTAATCATGTTGCACATCATGTCATGAAATCGCATCTCAGTCCAGTCGCTTTTCATTCATATTGTGTGCACGTTTCAGATGAATATTTTTGATGAGATAGAGTTCTCTGAAGTTGAGAGCTGCTTCAATTTATTTGGCCTCTTTATTTTCGCATTCCATGGTCTCGCTGAAGGTTCAAACGCTTACCCCCCAATGGAATACCCTCGTATCTTTGAAGGAATACAAATTAATCTTAGTCGTTATCATATTTGGCGCTTTGAGCATTCCAATTTTCGTTTATTAAATAGCAAATTTTTATAATTGCGCAAACATGGAAGAAAAGACTTAGTATTTTGGGAATGAGAGGAAACAACAATTCAATGCCGAATTATCTACCAATTCTTCCCCAATTTCTGAGTTACGAATGAACTCGCATCAGCAAGCAAAATCTGAGAATAGTTTAGCATAAGGCTCAGTTGTTCATTTGCCGATCACCAACGCAACTACTTATCGCACAGTTGTGCAAAAATATTATTCTGAGACAATGTCTGGCGTCGTTGGAGAAATCCTCTCAACATATAAATTATGCATGAATTCTGATTACAATGATGAAAGCATCTAATAAGGACTTGTATAGTAGGAAGGAGCGTGGGGAGGGGAACTGTGGGCAATTCGATTAGTGGAAGACTGACTAGAAGGGAGAAGCGATCTTCCTCGACGGCATCCTTCAGACAACACCTACCGATCCGACAAGAGATAAGCTGCCATTGTAACTTTCCTTCTCAGAGGTAAAGTGCAGACTTTTTCCCTTTCACTTTCGCATTCCTAATTTCTGTTTGATATTTGAGTGCAGCATGAATGTAGCTCTGCGGGGTATATTTTACTGTTCATTGTGATGAGCCTTCCAATGATAAATTCTCTCAGTTTTCCATCTTTTCGATCACGCGATCAAGTGGTTGGGAAAGGACGGCAATACGGACAACTTGGAAGAGAAGCAGCCCTCGTGATGCAGAGCTTATTTGAGTCGCGGAAACGCATAGTTTCGGAGAAAGCAGGAAGGGAGCAGAATGAGGGAAGAGAGACGAGGGAGGCAAAGTGGAGACGCGAACATTCGACTTGAATAAACAAAGGGTTAAGAACGGTGATCATGATGGTCTGTCTATAAGTAGCCACCTCTGTCTCATAACGACCATGTGTCCGCAAGATCCATCTTTCCCATCCGATCTCATTGAAGATCAGATCATCAGATTTATTAGTTTCGTCCTATGGCGTAAGTTGCCTCGCTCGTCAAAATCCAGTACCTTCCAGGAACTCGACTTTCGTCATCGAAAATTTCACACATTTTCGCGTACATCGAACACCACGTCCAGTGCTCGCAGAATATTCCTTTATATCATTTTCGTAAGTGATCGGTGCCATCAGAGGCCAAGAACTGGCAAAACGCTCGCTTATTTGAAACTTCTCAGCTTATTGAAGTGAAAGAGCAAATGATGATAATGAAACTCGAAGAACCGCGGAAGAAAATGTCATCTAATGTCAGTTGATGCGTTTTATTGAAGTTCCTGAAATTTGTATATGACATTTTCATGAGTCTCTTCGAAAAAGGATGAAAAAATTGATGCAAAAAAGTCAAACAAGAGTGCATCCTTCGCAGCCAGATTTGAGATGCAATAACATCGACAACACGCATGTGCACGATTACGCCTTGTGTGAGCGATGATAGGCGTTCGAGTCGTCGATAACACAATGTGAGCGATGATAGGGTCGACTGCCGAGAAAATTACAGACATAAAATGGAGGGTGGCTCTGCTCCGTTCTCTAAGAGGACTCTGAGTTTAACAGTTGCTTTTTTCCACGGGGTCCGAGTTAAAGCATTGAATTTTTATCGTTCCCAATACTTGATCTCTTTTCCTTGCATCGAAGGCAAAAGTTTCTAAGATGCACGCGCACCAGTGGCGTTCTGACATAATCGACTAGAAGATTCTAGCAGCTTCCACAAGGGGAACAAAATGGGGGTCTCCAGATGATTTCTTAATGAGCGCGCGAATAGAGGGTCTCCAGATTTAAAGAAATAGACAATGCAATAATTCAAGTGGCAATACTCGTCAGTGTCGGAAGCTACTCTGTAAAAAGCAATCATAGTGCTAGCTTGGATTACTTCTATTTTGGCACAACTACTAATATTAATGGCTGTAGTCTACCGGCTGTGCTGCAGCAACGGCCCAATATCTACTACCAAGAGCAATTTAAGTGCTAAATTGGCAGTACCAAGAAGAAGGAATTAGTAAATGGAATCACTGCTATAATTAATGTTAGTATTACCAAATGTGGTGCAAACAGTACTTCCTAAATCCTTTTCGTTATTGCGATAGCTGTATTTAATGAGATCACTGATGTCAACCACCGATAGTGGTAGTGGCAACAGTAGTAATATTGTTGAATGATCCACATGGCTCCTTTTAGACTCAGCAAGTCAACATGAAATGTTGAGTAGAAACCGCCCAGTAATCTTCATTCTAGGCATTAAACTTCGTAACTTCTGCTTTAGCAGCGCTGAGTTGGAGCTACAGAGTACGCTGATAAAGACAGGCATGCGTAAGCATGGAAATACGTCCACAGCGCGTCTGTCACTTCTGACTTATGATCTTATCTGACTGTTTTTAATAAAATACAGTGATGGACGCAGCAAAAATAACTTTCGGACGCTGACGTCAGCTCCATGGAACTCAAACTTAAATTAATTCACTTGCAATAGATATATCAATGAATGAATAAATTCCAATACGAACAATACATCTCTTCATATCGATCTCCAGCGGTCGCACGTATTATGATCACTCATAATAAAATAGCAACAGCAAAAATTTCGCGCTGACGTCAGCTCCATGGAATCTTAAATTAATTCACTTGCAATACTTCAATTTCGAATGCACTCTTTCATGAAGGGTCTTTTCGTTTTCGTTCCCATTGCGAACCAGGCCCCCCTTCTTTTACCAGTCCATTGCGTCCATTTTACAATTCTTCTCGCCTATTCATAATTCATCGTCGCCAATATTTTTGCCCTTCGTTTAAACTTCCGCATCCCCGCATCAAACAGCCAGTTCCCTAACTTTCGTTACGTCTCGGTGTCATTCGTTGGCTTTCCTTCCCACTAATTTGTTTCCTCTTGTGACTCCTTCTATTCTTCTCTCTGCCCTTGCCCACAGCATGGGCACTTTCTGGATGGCTACCTGAGCGGCATACAATTATTGCTGCGACATTTTTATCGGAAGGCTTCCTTTTTATGCTCACAGCCAGTTTTTCTCACACAATAGAATTGTTTATTCTTAGAGGCTGCTTTCTAGCCTTATTTGATTATATGTTGGATAACTGCTTCGGTTCCTTTGCCCACTTTTTTACATATTTGTCTAGATAGATAAATTTGTTTGCACCTAGATAGATTCAGTCTACTTGCCTCTCTTACGAATTGTTGGCTTCATCTGTTGCTCAACTGCTTCGTTTTTGAAGTGTTTATTTGCAGGCCTATTGCCACACGTTTTGCAGCAAATCTTAGTATGTTGAAGCTGTGGGATATCATGACTATGTCATTTGCAAACCTTAAGTGCGGTTGTGTTTTCCTCCATCAAAATTCTCTTCCCCATTTTGCTAATCTAGCTTGCCGAACGCCACTTGTAGGCTAGCTCGAAGAGTAATGGAGAAGTGCATCCCAACCTTTGTGCTCCTCTCTTGGCCTCTATTTTCTATTTCATGTATGAATGTTAGGGACATCGATTTACATCGTATTCATCGAAAAATAGCGACGACTGAAATGTGCTCCTCAGAGAGCTCCTAGCTGTGGTGTGTTCACGGAATCGGAGGCTTTTCATTGCTTACAAGCAACATTATGGAGGCAAAGTGCATCCTCTAGTTTTCTGGAGCAGTATTTTAAGCACTTGGATTTAGTGAATGGTTGAATTTCCAGAGCTAAAGCTTGGCTATTTGGCGTCTTGCTTCTATTCCTTTTGCTGTTACCGTCTTTTGCACAGAACGTTCGAGAAATACATGAGGTTGTTGGCAAAACCGATATTGGGTAATGATCCTTTATACCGTTTAAATTGCATTTCTTCAGCAGCAGAATTATTTTTGAGTAGGAATTATACCTCAGGAATTAGTTGATGCTCGATTATGTTGTTGAACGAGCTTTTCAGCTGCATTGTTAGCAGCTCCCACTTCCTATGTCTTATCTTTGGGTCGTAAATTGCAATAAATCTTTGGGTCGGCTCATGTTTTTTCAGGCAGCAAAATTTGGTTGGTCGTGTCGTCGTACTGTTTCGTATAGAAGCTGTCAATGATGTGGTCAGTTTCTCGTGCTTCTGTCATCAGTGACTTATTGCATGTGGTTAGCTCAATTATTTTCCTATTTTCCGCTAGTGAGTTCCTCTCCTGCTTTGGCTTCCCAATGTTCAAAAGTACACTTCATTCATTATGTTCAAAAGTTCCTGCTGAAAGCTTCCACATATGCTCTTTCTGATCAACTTACTAAGTTCGCAGAATTCCATATTCATATTTATCACTTCCCATCTGCCTCTTTCTTTCAAGCAATCCCTTGATTTCTTGCATATGACGCCGCGCTTTTAGCTTCACTTTCATAGCAATTTGCCTGCTCGTCTGATTTTTGCAATCATATTTGTACATTGATTCGTCTTCTGTTAGGTGGACTCCCGCAACGCATATGACATAAAACAGCATCGAGCTTTTCTTCCTGCTTTTTTACTTTAACCAAGCGGCCGTAGCTGCTTTTCTTCCTCTTCGCCCATTACAGATATGTGTCTCTTCGCCAAGGTTTTACTTTAACCAAGCGGCCGTAGCTGCTTGTTACGATATGGTACAGTACATCCGTATCGTTTACAAATACGACCTTATTCGCCAGCGTCTAGTCTTCTTCGCTTTCGTGCCTCCCCACTGAAGCTTCTCCGAAACTTTTTTTTGCTACGCCTTTTCTAAATAAAACGCGCCTTGTTCCCGTTACTTTCACAAAAAAACCAACCACTAATTGTCCACGCTAATTCTCCACTCCTAATCCAAAATTTTCGACCAATTTTGCTCTGCTGGTTTTAGCGAAACAAATACCATTAAGTCACCTAATATAACTTTGAAAATCAAGCGCTCTTCGTTCGTCGTGTGGAACGCCTAGCTGGCTTAGTCGCACACTTGCTTCCCCATTAGCCATAAATTTAATCTGCTCAGTTCTGAGAGAGAAAAACAGAAAAAAAGAAAAGAAGAGAATGACACTATCTTAGCTATTCATTCTTCAGGAAAATAAAACCGGGTTTCAGTGCATCTTCTCTGATAATCTCCTCGCTAATATGATCGGTTAATTCTGGGCTGGTCGACGACCTAATTGCTTTTTTCATCTACTTCTGCCAGATAGTCGACGTTGATTTTTCACACTTCTTCCTCCAATTTTTCAAATACGCTATTCCATAGTAGCACGGTTCAATATCTCTTTGTCTTTTAGGATTACTGTTTAATTTGCCATTGCGGTGTCCATAATTTTCCGGTTTTCCACTGCACTCATAGAAGTTGATCTTTATAGCACTTAGATCATCCAAAAGTCCAGTGTATTCTTTCTGGCCGCCATGTGGGGGGTGCATCTCCGCACGCACAAGATAAACAGTTCATTCAGAGAAGTAAATGAATCGCTGTGTCTGATGAGAGTTGATGAAATAGTTGCTGCGAAGCATTGGCCGCAACCAATTAGTATTCGACAGCATTTCGACCTTTATGGGTTATGACATCATCGTTGAAGAGGATATGTGCACCATCTTCACCAAAAGTATTTAAGCTTAGATAATTTCCCATTTTAATATTAAGCCTCCACATGGTTGCATTTTTTTCCAGGTGAACCGAATCGAATCCGTCAGAGAGAAACGATAAAAGTAGAAAATGATAAAACAGAGCTGTCAAAATTTTGTGAACCCTCAAAAATTCAGCATATTTCATCCATTAGGAGCGAAGAAGGAGTCCTGACCAAAGTGCCCTGATGGAGCTGACGGAGTGGCGCAGATATGTCAAACCCAATAACCGTGAATCATGGCAATAAATTTGGAAAGATATTGAGAGAAACAAACAGTTGATTTTAAAATCATCAAATAAATAAATAAATCAATATGTGAGCCTCAACACTGACGAGTGGACGAGTGGACGAGCGGATTGTGCAATGTGTGATGTCATGTGACCTACAAGTGTGAAATTTTCTCGCGTTTCATCAGCGATGCTTTCAACTTCTAAAAAGTGATCGTCCCATGAGAGTATCGGAAAATGATGCCTCTCATCGAATGCGAACTCCTCGAAATCAGTCTATGACAACAGCAACTTGCGAAACTCAGTAACACAGGTCAACCGGTTTGCAAACTTTTCGAAGAAAAATGATGGTAGTAGTAGTGGCATTGGGATTGTACTTTCCGCTCATAAATGAGCAAAGAAATATCTGTTATAAGTGCTCTCATCATATTAAAGTTCCGTGGAACGAATGCCCAATTTTTTCCATAGCGAATGGTCTTGCAAACAAAAACGCTTGCAAATTTCAGCTGTTCGCTTGTTCTTTCTTCCTTGGGAAATGAAAGGATTGAGAAAAAACGGAGATACCAAAAGCTAATACACCATGCGTATTCTCCTTTCACCTGATTGGGTCGATCGACTGCTCAAATATATAGTAACAAGGAAAAAACTAGTAATAATGGGCACTCATTTGCGAAATGGGAAGGTTTTGCAATTCATGGACGAGAAACGTCTGGTGAGGCAAAATTTGTATATAAAACAAATTTTATATATATATATATATATATATATATATATATATATATATATATATATATATATATATATATATATATATATATATATATATATATATATATATATATATATATATATATATATATATATATATATATACGGTCACTACAAACGATACACGGAAATATGATGCTGCAACAGTGGAGCTGTGCAAGGATTTGCGATTGTTCACTTTCAAAAATGCACGGGCGATTATCTCAATGCCTATGCAGATTTAATACATTTCAATGTGCAGTTCCAATGGCTCTCAAGCTGACAATATTTGGCAGACGTGCAAATACGCTTATTTACTTACTCGCAAATCCAAGACTCTGCTACAGACCTCATTCATTATAGGTGCATAAACCAATTCATAGAAAATACACTAAAAAATCCTTATAAATAACCTAGTTGCACCTTTGCAATGAGCGTTCTATATTCCCCAATTTCATATATTCAAACCCACTGATGTGATGGCGTTATTTCTATTGCATTAGAGGTTGGTTAAAATCACTGTCAAACGCATTCGCGCAGTATTCCAAAGCCAAACATTTTGCTCATTTCCGCAGATAATAATATAACGCAGCATATTCATGTTAGGATATAAGGGGAAATGAATATATAATCATTTAAGAAATAAATTATCATCCCGTCTACATCGAGCATGGTTATCACCTCCATTCCACCTTATTCATCTACTGCTGCTTGCGTGAACGTTTACCGTAATTACAAACATCATCGACATCTGGATACCCTCGCTGAAGCATCAACAGCAACCCACAAACAATTGCTCCTCGGACAGGTTAATAGCATCGCTGACCGTAATTACAGACAACTGCACTCTGGATAGGTTTGCAGGAATATTTATAGCAACCATAAACAATCGTACACTGAGGAACAATCGCTGATCTTTTCAGCGCATATGGTGAGAAAAAAACAAAATAGCGAGTTCTTAAAATAGATTTGCAACGAAGAAGCGACAAATGAAAGAGATAAGCGATTGCCGCAGTTCAACTAATCAATCTTCGAGCTGCTTTGTCCCCAACGTTGAATGAAAAAGCCATGCCCGCTTATGTCTGCATGCAAATTCCTTTCAACCTCAGCAATATTCTTATGTAATCATTTTTGTAGGTTGATAGACTGTGAGATAATCATCATACGCATTAAACATTAAATTTCGTATAGAAAACGCGAAAGCATACATACAGTGATGACAGCAGAGAGTATCTTTGGAATAATCGACCCAATCTAGATTCCATGCTAGGTGCTGAGAATATAGACCAGGAGCAAAGCAATAGCCCCTCACTTTCCCCCCTCTCCCATGAGCATTTCTGAAAAGGAAAGCAGTAAAGACCGCTAAAAAACTTGCAGACAAATTTCCGTTCTGCACAAATTTTCAAACATTTTGGATCACAGTTCCTCCCATAAAAATTGCGAATTTTTGACTGGAAAAGCACCTACAGCATAAAACGAATAGAATGCAATGATCAATATTCATTACTTCATTGGTATATATCCCCAATCGCACAAAACGTATATGTAAAACGATATTGTGGTCCGAAATATGTATGTCCAATTAGAGCTTCAAAAAAGTGTTGGGATGCTGCACAGAAAGGTTGCAAAGTGTGAACTCGGCATAGAAGGGGATCGACGATGCACAGAGGTCTCACATCGCTTTACATACCTCATTCAGTTTATATATGAGAAACTAAACGTTATTCACAAGTCTTTTTCTGCGATGAATAATCCTACTGGTAGAACGCAACATTTCCGCAACACATCACAGCAAGAAATGAAAAGATTTTTGAGGGATTTTGCGTTCGTTGAAAAAAAAAGAGAATTTATTTTATAGGAGCCTAATGAGCTTAAGGGCGATGTTCGGCGCTCTTTGCTGCCCTTGCTGAACGAGACACACTCCCGATGGCTCAACGCCACAAAAAAATTCATCAAGGAAACTAATGGCTTGATGCAAATCGGATATCGCAAATCGCACTTCAACAAAGCAACATTTCACTACTGACAATGAAACGTTTATTTGGTCATTATTTGAAGTATATATGAACAAATATGTGAAGGCAATGAAGAAGAAATATCCATTATGGAAAAATTTAGCGGAATGTTTGGAAAATGCTCCTAAAATTAAATTTTTGAACAAAATATTACCACTCCGTTTGAATGCGTTCGACCTTTGAACTCTACATTTGAAATGAGAACTTTGAAATACAGCGATGAACGTGCTTCATCCTCTTGCTATTGTCAAATCCCACGAACATATTCCACATTTACAGACCGACGAGGACAAATTAGAAAACTTAAGCGCTTCTGCTCAGCAAGGCTGTCTCAAGTGCACACTCTCAAAAGTAAGTAAGACTTTGTAATAAGAAGTCTGCAGCGTAAGAAGCAAATAAGTAAGAAGTAACGGTAACTTTCTAACGTCACAGTACCTCTGCTTAGTAATAAGAAGTATGCAACGTTAGAGGTGATGATAAAGCAATGTGTAACAAGGATCGCACTTCAAGCATCATCGCATTTACAATTTTCCGAATTGAGGCAACAACGTCGGCGGTTGGCCAATTAAATATATCAATGGTTATGGCTTATTTTGCAAGCAGATTTGCTGAAGCTGTTATAAGGAAAAAACAAAAATATTCTAATGTGGCAATCATAGCGATTCTAAGAGTGGAAGTGACGGATGACGGCATATGTCAGAAGCATGCTGATTGCCTATTATTGAGGCAAACGTTAAGTTCAACTTTTCATCGCAATATTCCCAAGTGACTCAACTTAGGAGTTTCAATGGCGTCGAGTCTATCACCTTAATAATCTCACATTTTTTGAATATTTATCAATAATGAATAATAATATGTCATTTTTTGAACGACAATCTTCCAGTAGATAAACAATTTCGCTAAAAGTTTATTCAAAAATGTGGAAGTGAGTTTAGCAAGAAAATCTTCCGACTCTGTGATTCCAAATGTAAAATTTAGTTGCTAATTCAAAAAAACGTATCGCTTCTGCACTCCCTTGAAACTCTCTCAGTGACGCTAAATTCGTTGAAATGCACCTCTTGAGGCAAACTATCTTAGAAATATCTCTTTTTAAGCAGACGATTTGTTCCAGGATAGGGGCGAAAGGGTTGAGTAAAAAGTTTGAAATAAAAGGAGGGCTCCCCTATTTCAGAAAATCCAAATTGATAAGGTTCCTAGGATTATTGCGTTTTTAAAATTACCAGTTTTTAGCAGCTAAATTTTTTGGATCACAAGCGTCATAACATAAGAAACTATATTGGGATCTGCAAACTCTGATAGAAGAACATGTCATTCCTCAGAAGCACAGCAATTTGGAAATTCTCAGAGTTCTCTGAAAAATTATTTCATTTCATTGGAAGAATTTTGCAAAATATTTGAAGGTTGCTTCATTCTCTTTAATAAATCAAGCGAGCAGTTCTTGACAGAAGAGTTTCAAATTTGAATTAGTACGGAGATGATGGCCTCCGATTACGAAAATGTCCATGTAGCAGTGAGTGCATGCAGAGTAGATTGATTGTGAATAAAGGCAATGACCACCGTGATATGTCTCCTTGGGCTCTTCCATTATCTCAAACTCTCAGCGCGGCGTATACTTATATTCGAAGTGTGAAGATAATCTATAATAATAAATGAAATGCATAGAAACTCGAAAACTGATTTCATAGATATTAGCAGCGGAAATTCAGAAGAAAAACTTGGAGAGAAGTTCCGACCACTCATCTGGTTAAATTGGTGTTAATGATGGTAGCGTCTTTTTCTACTGTAAAGGGGCACATCCACAAAAATACAGCAATGTACTAGTATAATGGTCACGAAGGAGTATCCTATGTAACCTCTAGCAGTGCAGGGAACTGCTATTTCATGTTTTGCGCATCAGTAAGGATGACAGTTGATGACACCTTCAAGAAAATGAAGTTCCCTTCTCATGCATAGCAACAATTCGACAAATTCAGTACACAACCACATACCGTTGTCTTTTTTTACGCCATTTTTGCTGCATTTGAAGCAGCAGCAATTGAGATACTTTTACACATGGCAGCAAATGAGTTTCAAGAATGATGCATTCCGCCAAGTTGTTCTGCTTTATAACATCTGCCGAACGCAACAAACGTCTTTATGTGAAATTGCTATGACCACTCGGTCTTAATGGCACTTTCGCTCTTTGCCTTTCACATCTACTTGTCTCGACAGCGAATGGGAAAAAAGTTTGCCGGAAAATGTTGCCACAGGTGCCAGAATGAAAACCTGCATTTTCATGCGTTCACAAGAACTAGTGTAAGCCAGTGCGTTACTTCAAAAGGCTTGTTGCGTATGCTGTGCTTGAGAAGATTTTCGAGAGTTAGGAGGGCATAGCAAAAAACATCGAGATGTTTAATAGCTTTCGCTAAATTTTAACCAGAATTTATCCTCTCGTCAGTTTCATCGCCTATTTTAAAGAAAGAACAGCAGCTTGTTGGGGTGACGAAGGAAGGGGAGGGAACAGCTACTATCCCATTCTTCTATACCCTGCGAAATAAAAAAAAAGCCGCTCGTTGTGAACGAACAAGAAGCCGAGACTGCTAACAAAAGCGCCACTAGAACTCTCATCCGACAAGCTGATAGAGATATCCATCCGCAGCATAATGATAACTGCTGAACAGTGTTTTCAAGCCCTTCTTGTTCTTCAAAGGTTTCTAAGAGAGATAGGAACTATGTAGAAAACGTTATCATCTATCGTAGTCTTTTGACGACTACAAAGCTACGCAGTACATTATTGCTAAAGGATACAGTAGGAGCTTCTTGACCTGCTCTCTTGACGTTGTCATCGTGGTATCGGAAGCTAGCAGAACATGCGATTTTTTTCTCAAGTTTGAGCTATTTTTTTAGCAAACACTTCCTATTGATATATTCCTATATTAGTAGTTAGGTGAAGCTGCTGAAGCGTTTCCGGGTTGACTGCAATTTTGAATTGAAGGCTTTGATTATTCTACTTGTTAACTGATTAACTATATAGCAAGTAAATACATGAAATGTAAATAGCAAATTGTTAGGTAAGTTGAATATGAGTTGCGTTAATGGATTATTTTTTTCTAATATAAAATGCAAATGGTTTGCTTTTTCAGTTAAAACTATTCTTGAACTTGGAAGAAAGAAAAGAAAACTGCAGTGAAGAAGTTTTAATGATTTTCCTAAACACTGACAACGGTCCTTACAAAAACGCAACGAGGACTGAATGAATACCAGAAAGGTGAAACGCGAAGGAAAGAAATAGAATGAAATAAATGAGAACGTCGAGTATGTTCATATACAAGCATTTAGTAGCTGATATAGCCATGCATGGGCCATCATCATGGGTGATGCGAAAACATCTCGCGTCTTCTTATAATTCTAAGGAAATCCAGAGTTCAATTCTATGGATTTGTTCATTGAACCTTTGTCAACATACCGTCCAAACAAAATCAACAAATAATATCGATGGCTGCACTTGGCATCTAAAATTGAGCTCTAATTGCAAAGCGACTGCGTAATGCCAAATTGACGAAATATTAAACATACCATATCATAGTTCATTGTTATTTGACTCGTAAACCTTTCTTAAACAAAACAGTATTACTCAGTGTTGAAACTTTAAAATACGTCTTTATAATCATCGAACAATTTCGCTTACTTTTCCAGTGTCCAATATCCCGCAAACTAATTGCCATATGCCTAAGAAGTGTCTCATTGTTTCTCAGCTACATTTCTATGATGCGAAACTTCCGTTGCACCGACTCTGCATTTTCTCCCGCATCCACCTCCATTAGTATGTATGAACAAGTCCACGCATGAGAACAAGTCAGCAATGGAGTTTCTCGGGGATATGTTCCCGAGTCATCATCTAATTGATTTCTGTTAATGCGATAACCTATTACTTGCCACTATGATATAGATGCACCGTTTTCGCTGATTATATCGAAATCCTTATCCTCATAGATATTCTCTAAAATCGCTTTGATTCCATTCAGCATTAGCGCTTTAAGTAGCTGCTAGTTTTAGCCTCACATAGAACAAACTTAGAGCAATTTGGTCGAAGCAATTCAAAAAATCCTTTCCTGATAATCGTTCTTCTCTTGCCACATCACCCTTGCTTTAAAAATTAGCTCTTGCAGCAAGCAGCAACCGCAAATTCTATGATCTTATAATGAATAATTAAAAATAAATCAAAGAACTTCCGTTATTCCTCGAATATTTTCATCATCACATGCTATCACACTGAATAAACTATTCATCTTCTACGCTCAAGCAATTCTCAAATCTCCCTCACAGGTTTGATTTCCATCCTATCATAACGGTGGCAGTCGATGTTTAAATATAAGAGATAATGTTCGGGGGTAAAAATGACGAGAGTGCATACTGCTATGTCTATTGTTTCTAAGTGTGGTTAGCATACTTAATGTGTTAGCATTAAAATGGCTCAGTCTGCATGGTTGTTTTTATTTTATCGTTTCCTCGTATAGAACATTTCCAGGAAATTTTCAATCTCTCTTCCTTTTTCAAGGATTCTTTGCGTTTTCTTCGCCATCTTTTCACCTCATTCCTTCAAATTTTGCGACTAGCATAAGCATGCCCTGCCCATCTATCTTTTGTTCAATATCATTGCCTCATGTCTCACATTAGAATCGGTTCTGTTCTTTTTACCATCTCAGACATGTACAAATGATTCATTCTATCATTCATTATATCTATCTTCCTCTTTTTTTGTTATGTCCGTCGTGTACTTTTCATTTTATGTCTGTCTTTCGCTTTCTTTTTGCTCCTTCCACATGTGTTCTTCATTATTTCTGGTATCCATACTATATGTATACTATCCTTGTTCCAGCTTTTGTTCCTCGACCCTCTTCGGTGAGCAACTGCTTTTGTGTACAACATTTATTTCCATCTAGCATTGTCAGTGTGTTCACTCACTGTTCAAGTAAGTATTCAAAGCAGATCCAAAACAGTAGTGTGGTTTTGTGTAGCTGTGTGAAACGTTTTAAATCATGCCTCAATATCTCTCTCCTTGCAAGTTTTAATGATTTCTATAAAAGAGCACAAATATATATTCTCCACACATGCAGCCTACTTATTCGAACGCAACTCAAGCATTCTCCATTTTCCACCCACATTCTCAATAAACTGTCCCATTGTGCCTGATGCTTTAAAATTCCACCACACCCACATCCGGCCAAGCACGACAACGACACTTTCCATGGGTTGAATGACTTGATCGCAATCGTCGAAGCTTTGAAATAGACTGCGTTAATACAGCATTCAATGAATCTTACAGCTTGTAGATGATATCAAATGGGTCTGTTTATCAGCCACTTGTTAGCTGCGCATGATCATATCAATCCCCTTTCCTTGGTTTCTCCAATTATTGGTAAATTTACGAAGAACCAAAATTATTTCCTACATTTATGGGAGTCATTTCGAGCTCAAATTTCCATAAAGCCGATACTTTACACTTGGACTTATATTCGGCTGATATCATGAAGAAGTCGCATCTTTGCAAAGGGAAATTGACGGCAGAATCAAATCTCAGAAGAGACGACTTTTTTGCAGAATTACATGATTTTTTTCATCCCGTGCGCCAAAGTGAAGACTTTTTTCACTCTTTGGACCTTCACACTGCAAGGTTTCACGTTGAGATTTTCAAAATTTATTAGGATTACCTCAGCGGACTGAGGAAGATTAATAAAAGAAAGCAACATACCGAGTGGACGTTCACTTCCATAAAAACATCGAATCAGAAAAAGAATTCAAAAGAATGCAATGAGACGTTTTGAAGAATCAACAAGGACGAAACGCACTAGCTATGTTCTCTGTTGTTTGCAAATGTGGTATTGCAATCTGAACATTAATTGATGTGTAACAGGTGACGGGACAATTTGTCGGTCGTTGCGAGAAGAAATACTTTTGCCAATCTCACTGAACGACAGCCGCTTTACATACATATTTTTCATTCTATATCAGCAAGAATTTATCAGCAAATTTATCACACAATGGTTTCACTCTCACTTCTTAAACGATCAGCATATTTCGTGTGGGATTCGATTACCTTAATTTGTGAAATGTGATATACTATGTAAATGTGAGTTGCCCTCAATCAATCTTTTCAGCAATAAATGCATTTCATATTAAACTTCATTTCCTCTCTTATGTTCTCGTATATGATACTTCTATGCAATAATTAAATTATAACATTTAACAGCATGGTAAAATTGACAGCTTAAAAAGTACTATTGTATTCAATAATCATAACATAAATTACAACATTTTAACAAGTTAAGTATTATCACAAGGTGGAAATAGCAATAAACATAGGTTTTTGAGGTATATGGGAGATCTGAGTGAACTCGATACTGATGCGCCACCTAAGAGGCATGAGAGAGAGAGTAGAAGAGATACAAAGATTGATGGATGCAACCTGCAAATGTGCTATTTCTCAGCTAAAATAAAAGACCGCGTTAAACGATATTAATTAGCGTACAGGTGCATTAGCTGGTTGATGAAGTGCTCTATAGCACATCTGAGCGTGAAGGCAGGTGAGAAAAACCTTTCGATGCGTCTGCACCTAGAGGCCGTGAACGGACTCTTCGAAGATCGATGATATTGGGGGTGCCTAAAAAATTTCGTTCGGAGGTCGCTGTTCAGAAGATTGCGATGGCCGCCGCTATAGTAGTGAATGGCTATTTATGATCGAAATGTCATCAGAAATGTCATCGGAGCGGAAGTCATCAGAAATGCTGGACATCATCCAGAACTACACATTCAGTGGGCACATCTCTGAGGCGCACTAAGCAAATCTTATAGTCGTTTACTCTCAGAATTTCGGTGAACTTTTTTGAAGTTTAAAACTTCGAGATCTTTTATCAGCGTCAACGACGTCGGTGCAAGGTACATCAAGAAATTTTGATGAGCACGTTGCACAATGCTTCGCCTCTAAATTCTGCAAAACATGAGCGTGCTCACGAAAGCAATTTTTGGATGTTCTATGCAATTTTAATAATATAAGAACGCATTGCTTAATATTATGGTTTAGTGAGTCAGTTCATACACATTCATCGGATAATACTCATTTCTTAGCGCTCATTTCTCAATTGTTGAGTTGGAACATCAGGAGATAAATCAGTTTCAAGTAATCAGACATCAACAAGCACATCAACCAGTCAAACATCAGCAGACACGTCAACAATACCGCTTGATTTTAGCATTCATTATGCATAGTTGTACACAGAATTTAACAATCACTTAGATAAATGTCTTTCTTGAGTGTGCAATCAATCTACATTTCCTGCATGCACTCCTGAACAACATGCATCCCCCGTCCACATTTACATATTTTCATGAACTCTAACAGATTTCCATCGAAATAGAGGAAAAAGTGAGTGATGGAGAGGAACCGAAAAGGAGGAAATTCAAAACAATAGCTCACAGAAATGTCAAATCTTTGATTAGTTACCTAAGTTTTTCAACAACGGCGAGCTACAGGCACTATAAATATAGATAGAATGTTACACATCTCATCTCACCGGGTCTATGATTACTATATTCCTAGAACTAATAGTACTACTGTATCACATTACTCACATCTCATTACGTAACGTCAATGAATAACTCTAAAAAATTCTACTAAAATTCAGGGAAAATAGCTTGAGAATGCTGACGTTTTCAGCTGGTTAAAAATTTATCTCGAAGTTTATGAAGTGAAATGACTTAAATGCGTATTTGTATTTGCAAAGAAGATAAACCGATGTTTTCCAGACCCATCCCCCTTCCTCACCATTACACAAATCCTTAATCAACTTTTCTTTCCAAAAATAGTCTATGTCGAAATATGACAGAAATTCATTTGATACAAATCGCCTTATGTTCGATATAATTCAAATTAAAAACGTAGCACTTGGAAAAATATGATTCCGTTAGCGGTAGTCAGATAAACATACATAAAGCTATACTTATACTTTATAGACTGCACAGATGGACATGAGAATCGATCGCTGCACTGCGAAGAAGACGTCAATTCGAGTCTATAAAAGATGGGGAATTGGTTTAGTTGCAGTAATCATTTTAGAATAACCAATAGATCGACTATTCTTATGAGAGAGCATTGTGCTACAAAGAACGAAATGAAACGAAGAATGAATAGAAGCAGTTGAGGAACGCAGAGAAATACTGAAGAGAGAAGACATCGCAAGAAAACGGAACTCCTCACTGACGATGATATCAACAAGGAGGTATTCGCATCGAATGGACTTAGTATCGTGTTTGCTTATAGATTTATGGAATAAGAAACGTTCTCAAGATAAGTATCGGCCTACCTCAATAGAGAAGTAAATGAGGGTACTTCTTTCCAGTTTCTTTTGAAAGCTTTATTTTGTTTCGCCCGAGATCGAGGCCTTTTCCCAAGCAAACTCATTTTCGAAGCCATACCTGTATTTAGTCAGACATCTCACTTTAATAGGATTCATTAAAGCTTCCAATTTTTGCGAACGACCAATGTGCTATCCTATAACTCCAATGATAAGACGCCTCTAATCAACGCTTACCTAACATGTCGCATTAGATGCCTATGGAACTCAGCAACTCACTTCATTCCTCCCCTCCACCCTTTCCCTTCTTCCCGTTCTCCTATGGCGCAGGCATAAAGTTGTCACTGCTTGAAGTAGAAGGCCGCAGCATAGCAATCAGAGGAATGTACGAATGGAATAACTGCTGTTCAAGAGGGGTCGGAACAACGCATACTGACAGCTATGGAAATGCCAGCCGGCTCCGCATAAGCCGACGTGAGTTTCCGAAAGAGTTAGTGCGTGAAAGTGGTCGGGCTATTTTCGAAGCAAAAGCAGGAGAAAGCGTGATTGAGTCACATTTTCTCGTGCACGGCCTGACACGGCGTGGTCTGATCTGACATAACTGCTGACCACGTTCTCCTGCTTTTTTAAAGCGATTGTGTCAACATTAGTGCCTTGTGTGATGCAAAGTTCCAAGCAAACGGGATTTCAATTAAATTAGTAAGCTTACAACAAAACAGCTTAGGAGAGCACTCATAAAATGAGGATAGGATATCGGTGTTCAATATTCTAAAACACTCAACTACGAGATGCCAGTGTTTAATTCTTTTATGTTTTGTTTGATTAATTACATACCTTTTATTAGACAAGCTTCTCGGACAAAACCTGAACGCGAGGAATCCGAGAAAAAGCTTTATTGCTGCGAACAACGTCTTGAATCGCTTAGCGAATATCGGTCGGGGATGCCACAAGACAAATTCGGAACATATGGAAGAAGGCAATGCAGAGAAAATGCAAAAAAAGTGCTTCTGCATTTTAGCTCATTGAATCAGTCAATTGTTCAAGCAAACGATGACAAATGCCTATTACGTTTCCCGCTGTAGAGCGGACCGGCCCAACCACGAAGCAAACATTTAGTTGCTAGGATGTGCCTGGCAGGCAACGAAACAAGTCCACACTTCAAATCCCACGAAGCTCTTAATAACTCAAACGAAATCTAAAAGCTTGCGAGGAAATTAGACATGATAGTTCTCCGTGGTTCAGATCATATTCACAATATTTCATAGTCCTAGGTTTCGTGATTCACAAATTGAATTAACGAATGAGTGTATAACATGCACAGGGCTATAAGGAAGTAGAAGAGAGGGGGGAGGGAAAAGGAAGGGGAGGGATCGTGGTGTACAGTGCGCGAAAGACAAGATGGTTGAAGAAGAAAGCGGTTAGGCGGGGATTTTTTTTTGGCGAAATGAAGGTAGTGGGAAAAGTGTGAGCTCTCTCTCCCATGAAATTACCCTCCAAGTGCATGTCCAAGAGGCTGTTGTTCGGCTCACTCATCATAGCTGACTGAATAGATGCCACAAATGAAGTTCTGTTAGTCAAAACTTTGAGCGTTAGTGGGTAACGCCACAAAAATTCTCGGCTGTTTGAGTCGACTTATCTTATCAATGTTGCTCTTGAATATTTTTTAGTCTGAAGAGCGTCATTTTAGCTAAACAAAGCTGTTAAATAGAGCATCAAGTTAAAAAGCACTTTTCGCTCAGCGCTACTATTTACTACGTCTTCAAAGAAGAAACATTGAGTATTACATGCATTTTATTTACTAATGAGTTCATTTATTTCAGCTTACATGAATTTGTTGACTTTCATTGTGATTGTTGCGCGATAATTTAGTAAAGTGTGTAATTAAATTGCATGCTGAAACGTGCTAAGTTTTGGAAGTTTCTCGGAATTGCGTCTATTTCACTGCTGCTCGAGGTGGGGTTTTTTTTTGAAAAATTAGGCTTCATATTACAGAACTTGTCACGAAAATGGAATGCAAATTTATAATTCGTCGGCTACTTGTGAATTAATATTTTCCGCTAAGAGAATAATACCCTGGTCTTATAAAACTCATTTTTATAGTAGCGAAATGAGGTGTGGAGGTTTACCTGAATTTGTTTAGCAACTCGAAAGTTTGGCGTTCCTTAATAGTACCTTAAGGCAGCGTTTGTGCTGTGCCACATCTTATCATAACACATTTTTCTTAGAACATATTTTTATTACCTTGTGTTCTTTAGGCCTTAAAGTATACCTATGCTACATTACACGCGCTTTTCAAAAATCTGCTGTACTAATAGCACAGAGAGCACAGTGTAGTATTGTTAGGATATTTTAGTGGATATTGAAAACATTTCAATTAAAATAATGATTAAAATATGATTGTGAATTTCACATTTTCAGAAAAGACTTACAAGAAAGTCACACCAATATATTCATAAGAAATATGCGGAAGTTATGCTGAAGTTTGAATGACTGAAAATCTAAACATTAGCGTTCAAATAAGGCGGCATCATTGAATACGTTCTCAAAAACATAAATTTGCTCAAAGAAGCGTTTCGAAGAAATTTAACTTTCTGGTGAACAAACGAACGCGCGGACGCGCAAGCAGAACAAAAGGAAGGAGGAAGTTTCTCAAGCTCTATTTGTTGTCAAATGCGAGATTGATCTCATTTCTACTCTAAAGCTGATCAACAAAAGTAATTAAACGATAACTGTGCACTTGGTAATTTATTCACTCTAGAAGTGAAGTGTAGATTGCATCTTTCGTATGATGATTTAAAAGTCGACTGTATAAAAAACCCTAGGTAGAAAAATGAGGACACTCATTTCAGCAACATGTTTAGGAAGCGCCACTAAAAAAGACGAGCACTCGGTAGAGCGACAGCTTCAGGAAAATGCTTCCGGTATCGTGCATGCGACTCATAAAAATCGAGTGCAATGGCAGCTATGCCGTAACTCAATATCTCTTGCTGTCAGAAGGATCGAACGAGCAACAAACAAAAATTAAACTTTCATTCATCCACCAATAGAAGAATAAAAATAGCAAGAGAGCAATACAGCTTGTAAACGCCAAATGAATAGGAACTATCGAAGAAGTGATCAGTGATTGTTGTAACGCAAAAAGTAATGAATATAAATAGAGACTACAGAGTGACGCCTTTTATTATTATGTTCAGAGTGATCCAGCAGTGTTGCTTCATAACGCGAAAATGCGCATTTTTCACTGGTCTGCATCGGTTTTGCCATATGCACATCAACCAGCATTAAAATGTGCATACATCAATAAACAAATCCAGTCTCTACTTTATAAAAGGAAGAACAAAAAGAAACGGTTTTTATGTGCCTTTCCAAATTTGCATATATTAAATGCAATAAGGAAAACTTATATGTGTATATGTATGTCGTAGAACTTTTAACTTGGCAAAAACTGAAGATAGTATTAAGGAATTTATATGCATGATGTACACCGTAATGATCACATATGCCATCATCACTCACGCTTATCTATCAAATATTGTGCGAATTGTAGGCATTGAAAGTGCGAAAATATTAGAATGCAATTTACATGATTAGGGTTTTCATTTCACCTTAGTCAGGTCAAAAAAGAGACGGAAACACGAATCCTTCATGGAATATTTGTGCGAACTTTCAGAGCACTCCAAATATGCAAGTATGTTTAATTGGTTGTTGGAAGGCTATGAAGCAAGTTATGCACCTAAGTGGGAATGCAAAGCTTCACTTCGTGACAGCTCCTCAGCTGCCCTTCTCCTCTTGTCATCGTATAGAAATAAATATGTCCTCATCATTTGGCTTCTTTAAGAGTGACAGCTGCACCAGTTTTCAGCAGTCTCTTGATCTTCGCTGTATCATTTGCCAACGTACGATCGAGATCGGTGCTGAGACAACTTGTAGCTGCATTTTTTTGATCAACCAAACTAAGCGCACCGTTGCAATTTTCGTCTGCTATCTGGACGAATCGGCACGCTAGTGAAATTGAAAATTACATGACGGGTTCACACAGAGCTAACTGTAAAGCCTAAACGCCAGCTCACAAAGATAAATGCAACGGTCCGGCCGAATTGAGTAATGAAATTTTAGGAAATGCTCAAACAACAACTGCACACGAGCGAGTAAACAAACAAAACTGCCGGTCATTGTGAAGAGGTTGTTATTGTTTACGCTCGCTAAAGGGCAAGCGGTTTTCCTCAGGCGGAAAGAAGCATTTCAGTCTAAAATAGCAAGCTTTAAAAGTGAAATTGATGGCTTCACGTGGGATAAGCTCTTCTTCAGCAATGATAGAGTGTCAGATTATATAAGAAGATAAGTGCAGTCTTTTCTCAAAGTCTCGACTTTGACATGCCCTAGGTTTGTCACGCATTTTAGGATGGTATTACTGCCAAAAACAGCTCCGAGAATTTATTGACCATTCTGCCATTAAATTAATCATCTACCAACAACTGATCAATATCACGTCCTGCAAAGCCTTAAGAATAAGAAGACGATGGTAGAACTTTAATCAGCAATTGTGTACCTGAAAAGAAGTGACAAGTTAAAAGGTTGCTTTGGAAATTGCCCGAGGAAGAGATTGCTTGAGGTAGAGAACGAAGTGCAGCCGCAGGTATTGGCGAAGCAAAACGATGAGGATTAATGCTGCCTTCGAGATTCCATTCAATGTTCCATATTTCCTTTTCAAAGGTCAATTTATAAAACTGTCATCATTATATTAATCGCAACTACTAGATGCTTTTTTAATAATGAGCTTAAATATATACCTAAATGAGCAAAGTATAATATGATAGTCGTCCACAAAACATTTACTGAAGCCGTATATATCATATTACTTTATGAAATAACATTCTTCAACCGTTTTACAGATGAGACACATATGCCAAACTTGAAGATTTTTGAAAACATTTGAAGATTCAACTTTGAAGAAGACTATCGAAGACAAATTTTGCCAAAACTTGCAGCAAAAAAAAAATCACACATTCACTTTTCAGTAAGAGAAAAATTTATAGAGAATGAAATAGGCAAATATTTCGTTTCCTCAATAAGATATATGCATTTAAACAGGTGGAGCAATATGCCAGTGTGGTCGATATAATATTAGGCAATTGCAACTCCGCTTAGCGAATCAATCTCTTGCATGCATTGCCAACAGATAATAAATGCTGCAATAAAGCAAAAGAAAACCAACCGCTCACAAAAATGTCCCATTAAAGATTCGTCTTCCTACATCACGACCACTACAAGATTAAAGCCTATCTGATCAAAACATGCATGCTAGCAATTAAATGAGTTTGAGCATCTGTAACTGCTGTCGAAGCTGAAAGATCAGCTTCAACCATGATATGAACTAGACTGTAGGCACCAAATTTTGCAGCTTCAGTTGCACCGGCTGTCAAAATGAAATTACCAAACAGGCAAATAGGTGCACATGCAAACATACACATAGGCACGGCACCGCTATAGTGCCCTTTACTAATGAAAACTCGCAAACGGGCGCAAAAATTGTTGATAGCGATGGAGCTGCTCGAGCGTAAAGATTTCTCCGCCATCAAGTGCAAGGAATTCCAGCAGGAACAAAATTAATAATTGCTTAGATGTATTTTGAAAGTGAAAACTCGCTCATTTTATATATTAAGATTCTCTTGTTCATTACACAATCATAACAAATGTTGTATTTACATATTTGTTTGCTACTTCACTTCTTTATCCTGTTCACAACACGTGCTTATAATGTCTATTTTTCTTCCTCTACTAACAGGGTTATGCGTTTCGTTCTGACGATGGCCGCGCACAACTCAGGTGTACGCGTCAACGGATAAGGGCCGAACGTGTCCACCTTTTATTTGCATAATTATTTCATTCATGTCTAAAACCTACTTTGTTAATATTTTATCTTTTAACATCGGTCTATTAATTCTATCTTTGTGTTTTAGGCTTCTGATACTACCACCTCCCTTTGTAAAACCATAAAGAAACATTATATATTTGTATGATATCTCTGATTATCTTATTTAATGCTGAGAAAGAAAAAGATTTTTCATTTTTGAGAAAACTCAAAATCAGCAGTTCCCTAATTCATCTATCTCGGTAAAAGGTGAAACAGCCCAATTTGAATAACGAATGAATTCCATTCGTAAAGTTTAGGAGACACACCTGAAAGTAAAACACGCTTATCCTACGAAAGTCAGCTTAGCATATTTTATGGATTTAAGCAAGGAATTGTTACTGTAATCACGAAACATTTAACTTTTTATCCTCTCAAATGTTGGCGTTATCTGCAAAATGCGTTTGCAATTCGCTTTAGAAATTTTCTTTTCTCATCTCGATGAAGTTTGTTTGATGATGAATTGCAAAACGCTAAGTGCAATTTATTCTCAAGAAAGCCTGAAACTGATACGCGTTTTCGACACCTTCTGAAATCGGCCCTTTAGACTACAAAATGGGACTTCTTTTTGAGGAACGAAAGAATTATTTGAGCCATCAGGTGGTCTAAAGATGATGAGATTGCAGGCATGAATAAAAACGACAAGAAAACTTCGAGAAGACATCGACTGAAACAGTTATTATTTTTTATGAGCGTTGCAAGTGACTGCACTCTACTGCAATGTTTCTATTGCACTTTAATGCAATTTGTTGCAATATTTGTAAAGTTGTATTCACACTTGCAATTCTTGAAGTTTTATAAAAGAAAAAAGAACAAAGTATAGGAAATGCAAAGAAAGTTTTGCAAAACATTTAAACGTTTTATAACGGTAAAAACAAATATAGAAGTGTTTAATGAAGTGCTGCAATCTTGAAAAACAAATGAATAGGCAGTATTAGAAGTCGCCTAATTATCTTTAATCGGGTGTCGCGAAAACGCGTGAGCGAGTTATGCAGCCGCTAGAGACATGAAAATTAAAATGCGTCTCAAGTCAGCAACTCATGAAACTATCTACTTGACCTCTTGCCCCAGCGACTATATCGTTTCACATTGGTAGCGTTGCGGTTCGCGTGAAGGCGCAAACGTCTTGCGACTCTCAGCATTTTTTCTTCTTTATTGTTTTATTGTTGAATTTCCTCTCTCAATTTGTTTATCGTTGTTGGTTTTCAGTAGTATTGACATTGGCGATCTCCTTATTATAGACTCGCTTCACATTAGTTAATGTTTCAATAAAAGGCCACCTCGGCTATCTCAGGTCATGTCTTATGATGTTTTGTAATCGTCTTTTAGTTACGTTGTGTTTTAGTGCTGTTTGAGAGTATATTAAAAGTTTAATTACCCAAGTATGAGGCGTCGGGCGATCGCAGAGCTGAGAAGTGTTTCCCGAACCTTATGAACGACTTGGGAGGAACCCAGCAGGAGGTTGGTCCAGATTGTTTTGAAAAAAGGAGGGGCACAAGTGGATGAGCCCTCTTCGAGTCAGGCCAGTTTATTCATTGAGCACATTTATGTAGAGTTGACTGCTGAAAATCTCGAACAGTTTCGAGTCCAGCACAGAAGTTGACAAACATAAAGAAAGTATTGTCGATGGTGCTAGAAAACCAAATTGCGGTACACATCGGTACGCCCCACGTGCTGGGCAGTGGTGATTTGATATCCTTCAGATAGCCTGGTGGGCGGCATAAGCGCAATCGTCCCACACCTCGTTTCTCGTAAAATAAGTGTATTGAACTTTGTATTTCAAACACTGTCATAACTGCTATCACACAACCTGCCCCCTCCCCCAAACTTTTTGTCGTTTTCTTATAATTTTCTTTGTTTTATTCACTGTTTCCATATTGTTGGTGTTTCGACAGGCCTGCATCGCTTGTAAGTTTTACTCCAAGTGCATCGTGACTCTTAACTCTGTTATTCTTTGTTCTAATAAACCAGCGATCTTGCTGTTTTCTTTTCTGTCGTCTACATACGACCCCCACATCGTTTTGTTCGCGACACCAGCAGACAAATCAAGGTGTGCCTAAAAATATTAGTAGTAATTGTATTTATGTAAATAAAACGTGTAAAATTAAGTGAAGTCTATCCAAAAGTTTACTAAAATATAATAATAGGTGAGCTGGTAAACCAGTAATTAAATAGGTTTGCACGAATAGTCGAACAAATATATAATGATGAAGGGACTGTTATATATATATATATATATATATATATATATATATATATATATATATATATATATATATATATATATATATATATATATATATATATATATATATATATATATATATATATATATATATATATATATATATATATATATATATATATATATATATATAAACTTCCGTGAAAACAGTTGGAAAATGCCAGTGTGAGAGAAACAAAATTAAGGAAATGTATGTTAGAAAAAACGTTTGATGAGTGCGAACACAGAGGCAGTAGACCACTATGAGAAGACTAGATGTTTAAAATGCCGGAGTAAGAAAGACGTGTATAAATTACCTATTAGAATAAAAGGTGACCGCGTTTCGGCCCTTATCCTTTGAGGGTGCACCTGGATTACGTGCGGGCCATCTCAGAACGATACGCATAACCCAGTTAGTACGAGAAATTGCATAGACAACTTAGCTGCACGTAGAGAAAAAAAAATAGAAAAGACAAGAAATGGAAAAATCTGTGGTTGAAATGTGTATTAAAGGTGCATAATGCACAAACAATTAAAGCTGTAGCACCTCCCTCATCGTCAAGGTCCGCTTTCTTCCTTTCTTCGAAAATAGCCGTTTCAGAAGTGGAACTTGCGCATCTTTTAGCACCGATCTCCATCATCTAATTCTACAAGTAAAGTTTTAGCCCAAGGCCCAGAGAGAAAGCTACGTGCGAAGAGCAATGATAAGGCATTAAATATAAATGTGAGACAAAGATGCACGAAAATAGCGATTAATAAATCCAGTACGGCAAAAAAACCTTTAGTATGTAAATTTAGCTAGTTGTTAAGACATAAGCACCCTACAAGCTAGACTATTATATAAAACACAATTTTAATAAGTACTGGTATGCGTAAAAATAATTACCATCAAAAGTCTATATAATATGTAGTGTTAAATAGTGTAAATCAAAGTCGATGTATTGAAATATCATTAATAAAACAGATAAGTGAAATAGAATATGTTGGCAAAATAATCACGAAAAATGTGGTTAAATTCAGCCAGAGGAAACTAGAGGTTTTTTGCAAATGAATGACACATAATAAGCGGAAAATCGTGCAAAAAGTTATACTAAAATGTAACGGTGAAGAATTGCATAAACTGTGGAAGCAGGTAATGATAAAGGATAGTAAAATTCTAAGTATATTATTCCATATATTGAACATAACAACTGGAGTATGTTCAGACTATAGTTAGAAGACAAAGTATATCCAAAAATTCTAAGGGAAAAATTCGTACAGACAAGAAATGAGGCAACGATGAGTAAAAGAAGGCAATAGTAATAGTGACTAGCTTTCGCATTTCCCGATGGCACCCATTTTATTAATGAATATTTGTCGCCATGAAAGCTTCACGTATGCTTCAACACTCTTCACTATAAGCGAACCATTCGATCTTCAGTGAGAAGACCGATATAGTTAACTTTCAAAGTGCAAACGTCAAGAGATGCTGTTGTTGTTCATACAAGGGCAAATGAGTGCCAGGAAGTCACACCACATGCGTTTTCCTCTTTCGTCTGTATTGATCCTCTGTGGGAAGGCCAACAATAACATTAGTGTCAAACGTTCGCGAATAAACAACGACAATGAACAAAACAGGGCAAAACCTTTGTGAAAACAAGGCCTCTACTATTGCTGTTCGAGGTCGCCTGTGCTGCTGCTTGCCCTCCGCTGCCTGTCGCAGCCGCACCTGAGCTGATGTGCCGCGCTCCTGGTTCAACGCCGATCTGTGTTGCGTGCTACTCCAGGTGATGACGCCCTCCGTGCGCCAATGGCCACCTTTCGCTTCTACCAGTTACCTAACAATATATCGTTGAGGTGGTTCCCCTTCCAATCCCAACACGGTATGCAGGTGTGCACACATCTTGCTTGCATCTTGGCGCCGCCTTGCGAACCACACCTCAAACTTGGGTGGTTAAAACTTTATTATAATATTCAAACATAAAAGAGGATGGTAAGCACGCACATAACAAATGCGCGACCATCCGCACAATCTGACAAGATGGCGCGTGCCACCACAAACGAGATGCCTAACATTAGTATACAGTGAAAACGGCAAGGGATACGCGCACATACACGGCAACAAATGTTGACGTCTAAAAAGTTCGAAAGAAAAAAAGGCGACCTTGTATGTGACAGAACTCTCGCAAAAAGACAACTTCAGCTTCAGGGGTTAAACAGAGCCTAAGCTAGGCTGTTATAATCGAAGAGCACAATCTACGCTGATAATACACCATCACCCATAGACGACGAGATACAACCACCAAGAAAGAAGTCACATTTCCACAGTCGAAGTCACGATTTAACAGTCGGTGAACGTTTGCGGTGCTTTTATATGCCCTGATTGTTGACGCAGTTGACGCTTGCGGCAACTTATGCTTCTTTACACGCCATCTGCAACTCTGACATCTCTATGAGCTGCATTTTTTGATCGGTCGATACCGACGTCTTTATTTTCTTCGCATTCGCATGCACCCGCGACAGCGCTCGCCTGGTCAAGCACTTTCGTGATAGCCAGTTAGTAACAAAATATATGGAGTAGTTCCTTCGCAATTCGACCCGACCGATCGTTTCCAAAAGAAGTTTCGTTTTCCTATAACGGAACGGTTGTGAAATGAAAATTCGGCTGATGAAAAACGCGTGCAAATTTTTTGGCGCTTTTTCAGGTCTGCAGTTGTCTTCGAGTTGACAGACCAGCGTGGATTTTGAGGAGTTGCCCTATGGCATACATTCCAGCCTTCAAGTTTCGTTGACCTAAATTCAGTGGTTCCCTAATTAAAGGTAGCGGGAACAGCGGCAGGTACAAACTCTTGTTGGCGCACTGTCATAGTGCACTCTACAAATGCAAATTTGCAAAAGCGCATAAAAAACAAGCTGTTCATGGATCGGCGGAAGACTACTGCACAATATAACTCGACGCGTTTAGAAGGCTATTCCCTTGAAGCGTCATTTGCGTCACTGTTAACTGCGTCTCAGTAAAATGTGTCGTGGGAAGGACGGGCTCTTCGACGTTATCTACTGGAGACGAGGGGTTTTCACTCAACCTCTCACCGATGGCACTCCATTCTCAAAATGCACCAAGCAAATTGCCTCCAAGCAGATGAATTACAGTAGATATCTGCATAATTGCAGGCCAAGAAAGAAAGCAAAGCTATTCAAAGAAAGGCTGTGCATCTAATGTACGCCTCAAAAGTAATGTGAATTTTTATAAGCTTTTATTATACTCTTTAACTGAAGTACGTCATTGCGTTTTGAATACTGCGTTCAACACGCAAACTTGCAAAGCTTTGTCTAACATCATGCACCTCCACCGAGATTCTGGAACAGGAATTCCGCCGGCCCAGGTCCAGAACTCTATGCACAGACACGACTTAATCTCATGCAGAATTGCGGAATTTTGCAAAAAAAAAAGGGAAGCACGAACTTGGGGAAATAAGCGGTTGAGATGCAATGAGTTGAAGCTTTGCGAACGAATAACCTTGTCGCTCAGTTCACACCGAAGATTGATTGCATCTCAAACGAAAAGACGGCCTGAGTGCCTCATAAAAGCGTTGAGTATGCAAAATGTGATGAATCGGCTAGGTTGATCATTATTTCGGCTCGAGGGTTGTGTCATTCTTTGAAGTGTCATAGAGTTCCATAAAAAGGAAACTGTCATTCTTTGGTTTATTCAATCAAGTGAGCACACATGAATAAAAATTTAGCGAGAAGATAAGGAAGAGGAGGAATTCCTTTTTCGCCAATCTCTGGCTAAAAACTCAAATTGACCGAAAACCCCGGGCATTTGGAAAGACTGCAAAAGGCCGTTTTCTATAAGGAATGGTAATATTCAAAAGGTATCACAGAAGGAAGAAATAGCTTTGGAATCGGATAGGTAAAAGAAAATGGGTATGCGAAAGATCAACGGGGATACTATGTTCACCAAGAACGCATTCACCTGAACCTCTTTATAACTTTCAAGATATGTGGAGCCAACAATTAGCAGAAACTGGAATCCGCAGAATAATCTTCATGAAATCAATTGCACCATCTACTGGACCATACTGGTATTTTTCATTTAATCAACCGCAGTCCTTAAACATTTACCTAAGCCAAACATCTCCAAGAACGATCCCAGTGAGACATCATTCTCAATAACGAGTAACGGCTGCCGGACAAGAAATAAGATCTCTTCTTAGCTCAAAGTGGGAGTGCCATTTCCCACCTTTGGAATGCAATCCTAAAGTATTTATTCATTGCTCAGACCAGTGTTATCGACACCAGAAAGCTGACGTGGGAATGTGTAAGAAGAGTTGGGTGAACATATGTGATTCTGCATTCCCCCTCACCACATCACTCAGCTTCGTCGGTGCTTCACGGCCGTTAAGATACGCATAATATTGCGCTGATTCTTTAACTGGTTCATCCAGACCTTCCAGAAAACGTTAACCGACGGCAGAAGTCGCCTAAATAATCTGGCATTTCAAAATGTTTTCGAAGGCTACAAGATCAACTTGAACATTGGCATAGCAGGAAATCCGATTATAAAGACTACACCTACTAAATGAGGTGACCTCACCTCGGCTAGTTGCCAGTTTGAAAATACCGAATTAGCAGACATAAATATAGGCGCAGACACAATGCGCTTTATAAATATAAACTTGCAAAAGCGCCGTAGGCAAAAAACGAGCCTCAATTAAATCGTTCTGTCCCTCCGGTCCTCGCAAAGCTTGGCCAGTGGCTCCCGAACTGCCTCACATTTTTGTCTTTCTCTTTTACAAAATCTAACAATCCTCAGGTTGCTCCATTCACTCAATTTGCATCCAAAAGCACTGAACTGTGTACTTCAAACGACATTTGTTTACATCATTTTAAAGTTATCTCACTGGCAATCTAACGCGAACATGCCATAAACAACGGCGCACAATGAGCGCAAAAATATACTATTATTTAAGTATTGGTTCTCGCCCGACTATGAATAATTAGGGCGGGTTTATGAGATGTTCACCTAGCCAATCCGGCAGCTAATTTCTAGTGTTATACTGCCTTCACAATACTAATCGACAAGATATTTTACTGAATTCACAAAAATTGGATTTTCTGATGCATAAACAGTTCGATGAGACAAGTAAAACAGACCGACCGAAGCAATGATGAAATCACTGGACAATAGTGAGAAAAGGAGAGAACGAACAACACAAATGACAACAACATTTGCAACGGGACATTGCCAAATATATGGCATCCAACATTAGTGAATGGAATATATTTATTAAGCGGGAATGCTCATTTGCGCTGTTCTGTTTGTTTAATCCTTTCACTAGAAAGGGCCAGTAAGAACAAGTTCTGCTGTAGAGTCCTTATTAACACTTAAAAAGAGTATGTATTGACGAGCATAAAACATTTCGGTCACTCCTCGTCGTTTTCAAATGTCGTGCTCAGCAATTAATTTCCAAACGCCACAAAGTAAAGTTTGTCGGCGATAGTTTGGAATGATCAACTTATCGGTCACTTTATGGCTAAAAATACATTGCTCTCATTATGAAGCATGACTTAGAGAGTGAGATGAAATAAGTTAGAAAATGATCGCCATATTGGTATATCGGAATTATGTGTGATGTGCAACAATCATAGGTAAAATTCCATTGTTAGTAGTTCAATGCATCCACCATCACACAACGTTTCAATGAGTGCCATTGTGATCCTGCAATTGTCGACGGTCACATCCCTCACAAAAGTCTGTCGAAAGGACATTTGGTCTGGCAGCCCAGACCATTTCTCCATAGGTAACTGTGCAAATATTTTAATGGAGGATTTTCATGAATAAATATCCCTCTTCCATTACCTACCGTAAGTAATTCCAATGAAAAAAAAACTACCTAAACGATATTCTCAATTATGAAAAACGCTGAAAATTTATCAACAATACTGAAAATTCCTAAGAAAATTTCGTCGATTTCAAAGGCAAAACCTGCAGCAAAATAAATCGCCATTAATTAAAAGGGACTGCTTATAACGGTCTCCAATTCGTTAAAAATGGAACTTGTAGTCACGCGAAAACGGAAGATAAATACAGCGCAGTTTTTAAATTACAATGAGAAATGAGAAAGCGCACAATTCACTTTTCAACGAGCTTTCTACTTTCTAAGCTCATTTCTTGGGACCGCATTTCTGTTGGCAGACTGTAAGTCCAGAGAATGTGTGGAAAATGCTGCTTTAAAATATTTTACAGCATAGATCACCAGAAAACCCATGAAACGTATATGCAAATCTGGAAAGCTTTTGTATTTTTCGTTGAAAATGGCGAACTTGATGTAAATTTCATGTGAGGAAAAGTAGTGCTCTTCAAAGGTGCGTTTTCCACCCACTCTTTAGATTTATGATGAAGAACTGAAAACGGAACCCGAAAAAAAAGGAGAAAGCACATCACGTGTGATCGGAAAATAAATAGGAAAAACACAGAACGTGAGTGTAGCGTAATAATGCTGTTTCCACGCTAATAAGTATAAGCAATCTGCGCACAACCGTCAACCACAACAATCACGAATCACGTCAATCACGAAAACATCGATGCAAAAACTTGCGAACCAGATCAACAGTTAACTCCTCAAAAAGAAAATCGATATCTTCAAAAAAACAAATTTGTGGACTAGGCTCTCAGAATTTATGATATTCAAATGCGCTGAGAATAGCACATATCTGAATTATGGGTTTTTGGAATGGCAAGCAGGATACCACCGAAGTTGTGGAACTATATCACATTTTGCTACTTTTTTTTTTCTCTGAATGCTTACGACCTCTTCTCTCTAGATGCAGTGCAAATCTCGAAGCAGTGATGGTCCAACGGAACCGTACTGGAATATCTGCCGTTTTGAAGAGGAAGTAATAATGTTGGCACATTTCTACACACTTTCACGTTTTGATGGCCCCATATTCTCAGCACTCATCTGAATAATTTCAGCATCAGTAGCCTCCTTGACTTATTTTCCAAACCGCGATTTCAAATGTTTTTTCACCTTCTGAGAAACCGATCTTCTGAGAAACCGATTGACGAAATCATGCTCCTCAATAGGTCAAGAAACTGCGAGATCGTTTTATTCTTATACCTCCGAAAAGTTTTTGAAAATTCTACAATATATTTACTCGAGATTTTATTGGCATTCACTAACATAAACTGAATCACGCACTTGGAACGCAATCAAATTTTTGCTATAACTGCTTTGGCGTTCGTTTTTATTTCTATTGAGCGTGAAGTTTAGTTCATTCTAATAAAAGAGTATCGAGAATGAAAACGTCAGTGAAACATTTAACTCAGATGAATGTGATATACGAACAAAGAGGAGTGTTGGGTTCGCATCGTTTACGCGTCCTCTTCTTCGATCATATTCGTTAACGAGGAACCACTCGAATGGAAACCATTGCTCACCTAAAATTATATGTATTTCAATATACGGACAAAACGTGCTTGCTTGGAAATGAGATATTCGGTTGATGCATCTTGGAAAGAATTAAAACTAGCTGAAGATGCCGTAATATGAAAAAGGCGTGAAGGAAGAGAAATTAGAAAAATACTGCTAGCCGTGACAGGAGATACACACCTTGCAACGTTTTTATGAACTACAATAAGATGTGAAATGCAGCGTATGCTGCCGCAAGTGTGACATATATATATATATATATATATATATATATATATATATATATATATATATATATATATATATATATATATATATATATAGTTACTGTAAGTTATATATTTCTTCTGTAAATTAGTTACTGTTTCACTGTACGTATAAAACGCACTTCCCCGCCAAGAATACTTCTCAAAGTTGGTGATTTCAAGAAGCGCTCTAACTCAATCTTAGCCAAACAACAATCCATAGGTGTCGAATGCCACTAAAGTGCTGTAGACAACTAGGATGCCTCAATGCGGACATGAATGTTCAAAGGGACCTCCGCACCGAATCAGTTCTATTCTAATGCGATGAAGAAACCTACAATATGTGGCCTTCCATTGTGTGCATTTCTAAACGTCCAATGAAAATCGCTGAAATTTCCAAAAAGAAAAAAAAAAGAAATATCGCAGGACTGGATGCGGATGCAAAAGAAAACAATCAGCAATGAAAATTGCAAATAGGTTCTAGGTTGGTGCAGCCATATGAGAACTAAGAAACCGTATATACAAATTTCGGTAAGTGAAAGAGAATTCTGCACTATTCGCTTGAAAAAAAGAAAACAGTTACGCGATATTTTGATGACAGCTATAATCGCCTTGGAGAAATATCGCATTCGGTCTGCGGGGAAAAGTTTCTGGTGTCGAAAACAAATAAAATTTTCATAATGAAGAAAAATTTCAATCGCGAAATTCGAGATTGATGTGTATTTGTTTGAATTCTTTTAGAAAACAAAATTTGCATAATAGATCACTTGTCGGTGCAAACGAGCGAGCAGTGCCATAGTGAACCCTTCCCCCCTCCCTCCCCCCCCCCCCTCTCGCTTTTGAAGCATGTTATTGCCGACGCGTCATTACTAGTGAAGACTGTCTGACTCGTCGGCTCAAGTCACCAAAATGAAGCAAGGAATAATAGCGCCGTAATGCCGAAAAGCTTTGCATCTCTGTATATATTTCGTGCACCAAAACCATACTGCTATGGCTAAACCTTCCATGCACAGACCAGCACAGTCTCTTCAATTAATTTTTCTTCCTGAATAGAGTCCGCATCGCTCCCTAAAACAGTGATTCCAAGCAGATAGATAATATAAATGGACTACGTTATTCCCGTGAACAAAGAGTTCTCAAGTACGAAGCCACGTTCTCCAGAAAAAAAAAGGAGATCCCAATTTCCGTTCACGCAAATAAGGAAGTTCGCCATAAAGAATAAAATGGAAGACACAAGAGAAGGAACTAAGTAGCAATTGTGTGTTGCATTGGTTGGTGTCAACAAACGACATGCATCTACGAATACAACAACGTGAATTTTAATTATTTTCACAATATTATGGCAAAACAAGTAAACGAAGGAACAAAACTGACAGTAAAAAGAAGATTCTCATCTTACCGCAGTAAGAATCAATAAGAACTCAAATAAAAAGAAAAGAAACTTTATGATCGATTGAAAGAAATACCTGTCTTCGAGCTTAAAATAATAATCACATTTCCAGGTAAGCCAACTCTCTTCCCTCTATCAATTCACTTATTAGGCAAAATCATTTCTACGGCTATATATTCCACAAGATGAAACAGTGCTAAATCTACCAATTAAGCTTATACTATCTGTGGCGGAGCGTACAGAATTCTAACTGATAGATGAACTCGCAACGAAAAGTAAAGTAAGATGCGGAATATGTTGAACTGCTGATGGCCAAACGATTAGCTGTTGCAGTGATAAAAACGCTATCTGTTGAGATATTCGCCATTTAGATGCATATAAAGCCGATACTCCCATCTTTGAAGCATCCACTATTGAGGAGCGTGATAAAACTTCAACTCGAATGTGCTGTTGGAAAAAGCAAAGAAAGAATATAAAACAAAATGAAAGCAAAAATCATACACATCGAAAATTAATACAGCCGGATCGGAAGAGGAGAAACAGGAAGTGATGCATAGGCAAGAGTAAGCATGAACAAAGCTAACTCAGCACATTTCCATGAATCCATGCAACGGCCAAAAACAAAAACAAAACAAAGTTCAGGCAAGAAAACAATCGAAATTATACTTCAAGTAGTTTTAATGGGATCATCCAACAATGTTCTCGAATAGTAACACAAGCTCTCTGAAGCGGACATTTAAACATCAATCGCTTCGCGTCGCTATATGGCGACTGTCGCATTTCTTCATGAAAACTGAAATTTTCATGCACAAACATAGGGTGCTTGAAGAGTGCAATAAATATATCAGAATTTTTCAAAACGACGGTGATTCAAAACGTTTGTAATTTTGCTGTATTCCCTGAACAGAATGATGCAACTTCCATATAGAAACGCACCATCAATATTAAAGAATTCCCAAACTGAAATCATATAAAAACACCACCACACCGAATTAGAATATGTTCGGCTAAGAGGCAAAAAAACGATGAAATGCAACAATCACCATGCAGAAGTACTCTATTCGGACGACCACTTCAGCATCGCCTAGCCACATGCGATGAGCGCCACATTCAATTCACTCTATGTCACAATTTTTGGGTATAAAAATAATATGGCACCCAAAATATGTGCTTATCCTGTGCAATAATCCGCGAGCAATACGTATATTGCAACTAATCTATATTATTGCCATTCCCCTTCCTTTTGTACTGAAAACATCATGTGGGAAATTTCGCTGAATTTTAAATGAGAGTTCTAAAAATAAGTCGGAATTGCCAGGGAACGGGTATGTCTACGAACCCGTAGAGTATAAATAAGCTAATGAAACTAGAATTTACTTCCTCAACAAAAACTCGCATTAACTGCTCAAAATGAATAACGCCAAAACACGATGAGCAAATAGTCGGTGAAATGAGACCACGAATTTCTGACACACAGCTTCCTCAACTCATTAGAAAAAACGATGCTAAAAGGGAAGTGTGAAAATAAGGTCGGGCAAAAGTTTTTTTCCTGCAAAGTTGGAGCAGTTTTGTTATAGTGAAAAATAATACCATTAAAGGAAGTACACATAGAGGAAACATCCAACAACTTCATGAGAAACGAAATGCACTGTCCCGATAGACAGAAAGCAAACTGAAGAGAAAACAAGTATATCCCAAGAAAAGAAATGAGCACTTCGAAAAAAAACAACACGACATTTCATTCTCTCCGAAGAAAGGGTGAAGCTCCAACACCAACTCGAAAAATATCAAAGACCACTTCTATAAAACAACTGCACAACAAATATTGAACGTGCAGTCTGCAAAAATTAATCCACTTTTGAGAGTCCCATCCCCTCCCCCCCCCCCCCCCCATCCCTCTAAAAAATGTTTGCGCAGTTTGAAAAATTGCAACTTATCATATCAGAGAAGAAAATATCTATCGGAAGTATCGAACACGCATTATAAGCATTGAAGAACGTCCCGTTTTCAGTGAAACATACCTCATAGATTTCAAACCGTTGTCTAGCCTTAAGGAATCATTTGTTAGTGCATTAAAGTGGAATGCAAACATAAATAAGCAATAAAAAGCATATAGCAGCTCGTAAGTCGAAATCAGCGAACTCAGAAATGTAATGCACATCATACTCCCCTTCCTGTATCAAAAATTAAAGGTTAATCATAAACTATTCATTTCTAGGCAGAAAAGTAGCATTAAGAATGACACAATGAACTTAAATGCTTCTCCACTCTGCCTACTTTCACCTCCCCCCACTATCCGTTCTCAACGTGAAGAGGCAAAAAATTAATCCAAACAAGGAAACAAAAAAATATGGACACTACTCACGCGGCATATTTTAAACTGACAGAAGCTGAATCCACTTTAATGCGACCTTTCTGAAATGCAAAAATTGTCCTCAACCATAAATCCCTAAAAAGTCGCCTGTTCATTTCCACAAAATCCACATCCCCTCAACTTTTCTCTACGTGTTATCCCCACAAACATTCCAAAAGAAACACAGAATTCGTTCGTTATTCCACCACCTCCCACTCGTCCTCTATACTCCGTCTACCTGGTGATTGCTGCTGATTCTCTTCAGACATTACCGGCACATGTGCCGCAGACTCCGACAGACACTTGGCACGACGTCTTGATGTGCCCTTGTCGCGATTCCAACTATCTTTATGGTGGCGTCCACCCCTGTGCCTATGCCGGCGAGGATCTTTCTCAGCACTGGCGCCTAGCATCTCGCGCAGTTTAGCGGCTTGTTCGTTTAGCTGTTCACCATTTCCTCGCTCGTATTCCAGTTGTCGCTTCAGATCTCCGACTCGCTGCAATTGGCCTAACACCGCTAAGAGAACATTCGACTGCTGTTTCACACAGTTGCAAATAGATAGCAAAAGGAAGGCAGCGGAGAAGGAAGCAAGAGTGAGCAACGAGATATCCTATAAATAGCAGTTTCGCCTACATGGCGAAGCAATCAGGCGGATGACCAAAAAATGAGTGCATGCCACGCATCAAGCTGTTGCTCAATGAAACAACCGATTAAGAGATGTATAGGTAGCAATTCTTACTGAAGAATTCTCTGTCATTAAACACACATACAAACATCCGAAGTAATTTTCAAAGATATTCCCTCTTTTTAGTTCGTTGCCACTCTAAACTTTGCAAAGAAGACGTCAGAAACAAGTCAACAAATCCGCCACAGCAGTTGAAATGACATACGCTTCTACAGTTCCGCCACCAGCCGCCAATCACGTGAACTTCTAACAAATAATAAAACATGCATGACAATGCATGGGTAACTCATCTGATATTACCGCTCGTTCAACGCCCTTCAAAAACGTTTTTCCTACTCGACTGGTAGTAATGGGTGGCCCAGTTAGCACAAAACGTCCTCTAAACATGCAGATTTTTAAGTGGTATCCAACATTTCTTGAGAATCAGACTAAAAGTTTCTTGCTGCAGTAGCTTCTAGGTGAGGTTGCCGGACAGACAGGTAGGAACATACACATGCATACGTACCTACACACGAACAACATACCGGTCTACGAAGAATATGCTGTCATAATATGCTACATCTGCGAACTTAATGCAGAATATCAAAGTCGGCGAGGAGAAATATTAGGAGATCGACCTCCATCACACTACATCTAATAACCACTAATAGAGACAAGCGTTAGACTTCGCCAAAACGAGATCGAAGAAAAGTCGCCAACGACCTCACAATCCTTCATTCTAATTCCAGAAATCCCAATCGCCGCAGATTGCCACCCTAATTCCACGAATCCCAATCCTCCTGAGCGCGCAAGCCGTACAATATATTCGATGTACCAAACAAATTCGAATTGAAATTCTCCAACGTACGTACTATACTAATAATACTTGTTCATCAAACCAGCAATTCAGATCACCATCGTTCTCTTTTCCGCCTCCCCGTCCCCATCTCCACAAACAAAACCGTTTCAAGAAAATAGATGATCAATCGGAAAACATTCCGTAAATAAGGAGGAAAATAGATGATGCGAGCAACAAATGAACAAAAAAGGATCGGTCGGGGGGGGGGGGGGGGGGGAAAAAGATTAAACGAACAAAATAAAAGCAGCTTGAGCAGCAGCTCATTAACAACTTCAGTTGCTTGTAAATAACCACAAAATCGCACGAATGTGCTCTTCAACGACAACTTAAGAAATGCAAATGCAACTGAAAGTGTAATACTGAAGAAGCAACTAAAAAATGGAACTAAAAGTGGAGATGCAACTTTAAAAGCGGAAATAATTAAGAAGAAAGAGAAATAACAAGCAACCGATTCCTTCAAAAATCAACCAGCCATGCAACCAGCAATAAATAAATAGCATCCTTTAACTAAGAAATTGCAAAAAAGTTTGCGCATTAATTCTACAATTTGTTTGCTCAATTTACTAGTGTGTTAGCTCGAATGTTACCAGAAAAAAAAAGTATTCTACCCAAAACGTTTGGTGCAAAAAACGATCAAATTCGTGCAATAAATTTGCGCATTTGCTAGCAAACACAACGTGAGCGGAAAGGCACTCCGAATATGCAAATACAATGTGGTTTGTTTGATAAACTTGTTAACCACTCTATGATTACACCCTTGTAAGTGAAGTACGATTAAAAGTTTTGCTCAAACAAACATGTCACCCAGATGAGTTGCTGTATAACAGTGCGCGGCATTAACATTAACTTTTGCATCAGACAATGCCCTCGTTGAAAGCAAAACACCAGTTGCCACATCAAACGGTCGACTTGCTCCCTGATAACAGTGTTCATCGACTGAGGCAGAAGAGGGCTAACACCGTCCAAAAACTTCAAAAACAAGATCCAGTGAAAAAAGCGAAAGGAGATGGCAAACAGATTCTAGGAAATCCAGCAACAGACCATGTATTCGAAAGGTACGCGTATCTTGATTTACAGTCTAATAATATTTTACGCGCCGTGATGCACTAATGTGCAAAAAAGGGAGCACTGCGCTATCGAAACCTAGATGTGATATTTGGTGAGTTCCATATGGTGCACACTTCTCAAAATGAACGCCTGAACCTGTGGTGGTGAGAACTTATAAAGTCGGAAGTAAGACAACTAAACAAGTGGGACAATTCGCCACTCGTAAATCTGCACAAAAGGAAGCCAGCTACTTTTGTCGTTTGAACAAAACATACGACTTATTTGAAATCACAAAGAAAAATTCACTAGAAGCCGCAATTTCGTAACATAAATGAGCGACCGCATAGAATGAAAAACGTAACAATACCTTATCGAGCGACATATTTTTTTCCTTCAGCCATTGCGCCTTACCGCTCAGTATGCGAGCCTGCAATGTGAAATCGTATCAGAATGGTGCGTGGATCTGTAGCAGCAAAGTTAGGAATGACTAACTTGTGCAAAAACTATTGGAGAAAATGGAGGGATCAAAACAGAATGAGATAAAAGATGACAAAAACGTCACAGACTATAATCTGTTTTGCACACAGCAGATCCCCGAGATGTGATAGCATATTGCAGTGGCATGAATTTGCATGCATTCCATAACACACTCGCCAGCTCAATGTATTAACCTGATTGTCAGGTGGGAATTCTTAGTTAGCGCCTTAGCGCTGGTCAAAAGAGACAGAAAAACTGATAAAAATTACGAAAGTTGATTTATTAGAGCAACGATCAGCGAAGCAAGTGACCGGCACAAAGATCATAAAAGTCGGTTTAATGGAACGGAAAATTCAGCGTGTGAGAAGAAATAGCAGAAAAGTTGACACGAAAGTCGATACGTTGGATCAAATTAGAAGACATCAAAAAGGTTGGAAAATTTAAAAGTTTCATCAATAATTCAACGGAAATAGTGACCTGGTTGATTTCCTTTCTAAGTTGCGCGATTTCACGCTCATAACTCTTCTGTTTCTGTGCAGCTTCCTGCTCGATGGTGTCGATACTCGACGACTGAAAACAATTCAAACAAACTAATTGAGTGAAATTCCACCAAAAAAGAATATTTCTCTTTTCAAAAATATTTCACAACGTTTTTCTTCACCGCATACTTTGTTTACTGGCACGAATTTGTATATGAAATCTATCATCTAACCTCATCGGCAAAACAATATCACTTGATCTTGCTAGAGATATTCAACGCAATTTGTTTTCAAACACCACATATTAAATCTTTGACCACCCATACCTACTTCCGCTTTCGGGCGCTCTAGTTATTAGGGCGAACGATGAAAAAGTGTTGCAAATGATCTCAGCTCTCCACATCATCTATTAAATGGAGCGCTACTTCCTTCAGCTCATATGACACGCTTCCCAATCGAACGTTATGGCAACTGTTCAGTCTTTGACAATAAATTCTTGTCGTGGATGACTCTTCGGTTAATCATTTTTTCACGGTCTCACGAAGAAAGCAATTTTTTATATGGAGAGTTGAGACCTCCGTGTAAAGAAGACTATTTTTATATATTTTTTAAGATCTTTAAGATCTTCTCCCGAAATCTGCAGAACTATGCATTGGAATAATCTCACTCGCTCAAGCACAAGGTAAAGGCTCCAAAAGCAGATTTTATTATGAAGCGTCTGTCAAAAACTACAATCGTCTAGGGCCTTATTCGTCGGCCTCTCTCTTAATCCCTTCCATTCGGTTCCTAGAACGAGTAACTAGCGAGCCCGAAAAAACAGGAATGGAAGGACATGCTCACTGCTGAACCGTGAAGATGAGGCAAGCAACAGTGTGGAAAACAAATCACCAGATATCAAAATGCACATACCAGATAAGACAGCACACATACTCTAGTAATAACCTTAAAACATGTGGGTTAGTTTCGCTGTCACATTTGCATTACGATGGTTTCTTGTAGTGAAAAATTATTTAGTGACAAACTATTTGCAAAAAAAGACTTACGACAGCAGCAAGAGCGACCCGATATCTTTCGACCTTTTCCTCGAGCTCTTTAATTTTCACTTCCGAATCAGGAGCCGACGCATTCTTTGGAAGAGACTGAAATCAACAAGAATAACCGTCAACATGAAACCCACAATCCTTTGGAAAGTGGAAGATAGTAGAGCGTTCGGAGGGAAAGACGGAATGGAAATGACAGATGAAAAGAAAAAACAAGACCGCATATGAGAAAGACCGCGATAGGGAATAGCAAAGATGTATTATGCTTTGGTTTCCCTATGAAGTTAAAATGAATCGTTAGTTTGTTCCCTTAAACCTTGCTCCTAAAACGCTATCAAATAAAATAAAACATTCGTCTGAAATAAGAGGAATCGACAATACAATCACAGGCACGGCGATATGAGGCAAATGTGCTGTATCTCCGGGATCCAATTTGTCTTGTAGTAGTGCTTCTATTGTGTCCTTATATCCGAACAAAGGCACTGAAGAAAGGAAAGAAGATATTTCGGCTTCAATGTCGTCATTAGATAATATCAATGAGATAATAACAACTAATATCAGCTCTTTTCAAAGAAAACTACCGCGTCAAAGTTTGCTAGGCTATCAAACCGTGAGGTTTTATTGCAACAGATATACACACCTTTTCGTGCATCTCTGCCGATGTGGTTGGTTTATTGGTAGCCACGTACTTCTTCAACGTCTCCGACACATCGGCAATCCATTGCTTGTAGTGTTGCTCAGTGCACGACTGTGGCACTGTTTGCACTTTAACGCTACTCGGCAAAGCAACCTTCATTGCAGCGATCGCAAGTTTCCTCTCATCCCGTAGCTTTTGCTCACATTTCTTCTTTAAATTGTAAACGCATGAAAAAATATTACTTAATGAAGACCGTCTCATCAAGTAGTATCGAATATCTCCATAAAAGCTAAAGAAAGTCTTGTACAAATCCTGCAAAGTTGTTGAAACCTTTCCCCTCTCAGTAAAGTTTTTCACGTTCGATACCCTGTGCTCTTTACTCCCCCCAAATATCTATACAAAAGTACGTAGCAAAATGAAATCGAAAAAGATAAACAGGCAATTGCAGTGCTGCTTTAATTAACTTCATATAATGTGCGTATAACGCAATCTAACTATAAAGGCAATAAAATTGTATTTTTAATAGGCATTTAAAAAACAAATACAAATACGACCACTGTTTGTAGCTATCACACTCCATACATGAACGACCTCGGGCCTCAGTTCTATTACCACATGCAGAATCTCCAGAAAATTCATGAGCCTGAATGACAATAAAAATGATTTTTATTTATTTATTTTGTTTCGTGTAAAAATAATGAACAAAAATTTGAGAATTCTGCTAAATTCATAGGGGCAACGAGGGAGAGGAACGACGATATGCGTCATCAATCAAACGAACTGCAGGTTTTACCTCAATCTCGCTGAGTTGCTTCACATACATTTGCTCCTGTTTCTGCGACACTTCCACTATTTTGTAATTCGCCTCACGTAATTCCTGTGAAAAAACGAATTCCTTATCAACTGGAAACAACTGACAATATGTAATGAACAAAAACCCTTATGTTTGTATTACCCTCTTTCCATTAATATGAAACAATACAAAGGAACTGCCTGCTATAGCCCTTGAATCCATCCTGCTCTCATCAATTCCCCGCCGGCCTTACCCTCATTACCTTCCTCAGCAAACGAAGGGTCGCTACTGGAAGATTGCATCAGGAATTTCTTAAAGATAATCGCAGGGGTCAAAAACGAAAAGAAATTTTGACCGTTGCATAAATAACAGGATATGAAGCTGACGTGGAGGAACTGACTGGGGTGTTAGTGTCGAAATACGTCAGTTCCCAGTCAGATGAATGAATAACTCATTATCAATCGAACTCAGGAGACGTCCTAACCCAATAAAATATACTAAAAATAAGAATTAAGTAAGCCGTGGTCATGTGCACTTATAAAGTCCGAAGGACTGGATGCAGCCCACCATGACACCAAGCAGAGTTCTGTGTTGTGCATAGTGAGCGAGACTCTGTTAAAAATAATCAATGCGCAGTGCAACAAAATTAAGCAATGATGTGCGGCAAATATACGAGTTCATCTCAAATGTCCCATCCTCTGTAAAACATAAGCCAAGCATTCTAAGTACTGCCTAGTCTGTCTCCACCATGACACTCTTCCAACCTTCATCTAGTCTATCAGTACGTAAGTGGGCATAATACATCAGTGAGTCACAATGCGAAATTCGTTAAGTACGCCACAACGGATACACGGCACCATACTTTAAAGCACAAGTAATCAACTATGCAGAATGCCTCAAAATACAAACAGTCCATCATTCGAGCACATTTGAAACGATAATCGCTTTAACATATAAACGTATTTCAAAACGGAGGTGATATCATATAACAGCGAAATTCATACCATAATGGCCAACCTTACAGCCATGCCTAAAAACAGACCTAATGAGGGAACCACTCACCAATTGTATCTCCTATAAGATGCTCCGAGATGAAAAAAATTCCATACTGGAAAGCAAGTGCATCGCAGCATGATAAACTTAACAAGGCGCAGATGCAACGCTTACATCATTCCGCCTCTGCTGATCAGCGAGCGTCCGTTTCAGTTCCTCAAGTTCGGCCTCCGCCTGACTCATATCATTTGGCACTGCGCCAAGACCTCTCACTCTGCTTAGCCCGATTACCTGTCAGTGAAAACGTTGAAAAGCAACGATTGCATTTCAATAAAAAATAGGCATTGTGCCTACGATGACCGCAACAGGCAGCCTCAGAGAGCGTGACGATGAAAGGAGAGGTGATGCTTTCTTTTAAGTCCAAGGATCTCCAATTAGGAGGTTGCTTTTTTCAAAGCACGAAGGTCTCTGAGAGGAGAGAGATCGATGTTCGAGATCGGGATCGCCGCAACAGTTTAAAATCAACTCCCCTAAGTGATCCGAAGGTCATATGTCGACAATGTCAGCTTATCGCAGCGCTCCGAATGCCTTACCATCTTTGAGGCAAAAGAACTAAAACCTACACTTACCTTCGAAACAGAAAAATTCATCATAAAACAGTACCTTAATCGCTAGAGAATATAGTTCATAAGAAAGCTATGATAAATGCGAACTGCACTGGCCTATCCAACTCGAAAGTATATTATTTGCTTCGTTTCTCATCTGTAAACTGAACTGACTCTGCACGCACTAAATCATTCAAAAGATATCCATCGATGACGAACATTGAGCATGGAAAAAATGAACCGTTATTCCTACTTGAGGTAAAGAAATAGTTCCACTAATCATGAACTTGCACCGCTCAGCTTTTAACATACTAGGATTAAATCTCTTCGGATGCTTCTCCTCTTCCGGAAATAATGCTCCAAATACCTCTTCCTGTTCCGGTGTGTCAGCTGGAGTCATCAATGAGATCGCCGGCGGTGCTTTCTTCAACATATCCAATTGAGCGTGTAACTCCCTGCAAAAATTATTGATGACAAAAATTCCAGATAATAAATCAATCCCGGATAAGATAATGGAGCCGATAAGCAACGAAACGTTTGAGACAGGCAGCTTTCAATCTAACTCCAAAAAAGGCGTGCCGGCACACCAAAAATTATCTTTCAGAACAATAGTTAATTACACAGTACAAACTTTGCCTGACATGGCTATTTTATATATATATATATATATATATATATATATATATATATATATATATATATATATATATATATATATATATGCATGCCCATTACATCAATTTTTCCATAGCATTCCTAAACCGGCCATGCACTGGTCCCACCAAAAAGGAATGAGATCCCCACATCTCATGCATCGCGCAATGCAGATCCACTCCATACAAGGTAGCGTGAGCTCCACCTCTGGGTTACAGTCCAAGATTCATCTCGTACATCCCACCCACAACGTTAACTGATATTAGTGAATCAACGACAACCTTCTCAATAATGCCTTACATCGACACGCCCTTAAATTAGACTCAATCCTGTGAGATCGTTAAAATATCCATTACTTGACCCATTCAGTACCCTCCAGCGCTCCCCTTTTCAACAAATGCTTCCCATCCTTAGGCCTTTCACCAGTGAAATTGAGGAAGAGGTAGGAACATCAAATTCTGCATGCTACTTCCTAATGACTAATCACCACGCCCAACCAAACCATTTAAAGCCAATGAGAACGGTGCCCAATCCTCTGCATGTACAATTAAAAGAGTATTCGTTGATGTCCCTCTTTATATGAGAATGCTACCCCATAACTATATGTCGCTTATATGGCCGCATTGTGTTACCTCGATCTTCTATCGAAGAACAACGGGTACCAGAGCAGAGAACGAAATAAAGGAAACAAACAATAGCCAAATCCTTTTGCCTATACGTCACTAACGTAACGTCGACTTGCTGATCATCGCGGTACAAATGGAATCATTAGACTAATTTCTCATCCAGCTCAAAGGACTTCCCAAGGACATTAAATAACGACCGCTGTCCCTATAAATGTTTTCTGGTGCGCCAATGCGTCAAAGACAGAAGAAGAGTGAGGCTGAATTGATAGAAACTATTCGATAAGTAACAGAGCGAGTTTATTTCACCCAAAGAAGCAATACTCTCCACAACTCAGAACGTGGCCACACCGACGACGACTGAAGAGTGTATGAGGAACACAAATAAACCGAACCAAACAACAATTTCGTTCGCAATAAAACTTCCACGATAATCAAGTTAAATGCTTTTTAAAACTATCAAATCAGCAGAAATCAATAAAAACAGCATTTAACGCTAGCACATCCAAACAGCACGACACAACCTTGCTTACGGAAAATGAAAAAAAACTTCATAAATCGTTCCCACTATGGAAGCATCAAAAGTTTTCTTTTACAGCCATGTGTTCTAAGGCCTAAGTGAACCTCTGGACCCCATTAAACTATGCTTTTAAAAGAGACAAACTGGTGACCTTTCGTTCCGAAAAAACGACGAAATTTTTGAAAAAAGGAGAAATTTGTGACACAAATGCCAAATTAAAAGCGACAAAACGCACCCACTTGTCGTCAGTGAAAGTAAAAGCTTTCAGAAAGCAGTGGGAAAGGGAACGTAAAGGAAACGAAAACAATCTTCGAGATATTTAAAATGATAGAATCAAAAGGAATGTGATGCAGCGAATGCAAACAGAGGATACATAAAAAGGAATGAAAATCGGTGTGGCAGACGAAATAAGAGCCTAAAACGAGTGATAACCCGATAAAGTAGTCATGAAACAAATATGGCAACATACATGCAAGACCTGTCGATAAATGAGCACTTTAAAACGCACAGACAACGATACAACTGAAAACACCAATTAAGAAAGGCCACATACTCTTGAATAAAACGGAAATCTAATAACTAGCTGCCTATATGTTCAGATATACCTTAAAAAATAAAAGCTAAAACCATTATTCCTTAACGACCGTTCCAAATGACGAACAAGACCACAAGTCCTCCCTTATTAACTTTAACTTATTTCCCTTATCGACATCGAAGTGTTCCATTTATTTTTTTTCACACAATGCTTTCAATCACCCTCTCGAAAAACAACTCCACGAGTAAAGTAAACATCAACATCTCTTTGGTTTTAGAGTGATCCATAAACCAATAACTAAACAACTTGCCACATTCCATTCACTTCACAAAATAACTGCTGCATAGAGTTTTCACGAATGCTTCCCTCTTAATAAAAGGAAGAACGGCATAAGGCACACAGATGGACATTACAGACAAATTTTAAAAGATGACAACAGCCGTCAAAACGAATATCAAAGGCGGAACTATTCATTCAGAATCGAAGTACGATGACAATAAACTTCCTATGGCTTCAAATAAATAAATGAAACCACCCTCTCAAAGCATTAATATAATGGAATATGCACAAATTCACATCATCTGTTCCTTTACTTCAAAGTCCACTTAACCGAGAAAAATGACCCACAGCGCTGACAACGGCGCAACACTTTCAGATGGTATTCACGTACTCATCGCATGCTTATACATGGAGAAATATATATATATATATATATATATATATATATATATATATATATATATATATATATATATATATATATATATATATATATATATATGTATTCTCTCTACTTTCCCTTGATTCATCTACCAGACATACATCCCACCAGCTTAATGTATTGTGGCTCAAGGTCGATTAGCCAGTGATTTCGCATCCACATTCAAAAATAGATAACGTTGTTCTCGTATCCGTCGTCTGTACGTCTCTTCTCATATTGCTCAGCACATCGCCACTGGCCATCGACGAAAAACTTGAATTCATGATAGTGCACTTGCTGAGCATTTATTGACGGACTTGCGTGACCTGAATCTGATCTCGAGTATGACTTCAACGGACGCGCACCTCCTCTCACTTCCAATATCTCAGCCTCATTTTCATTACTGTGTTCATCGTAAACTGCCGGCAGCTCCACGCGTAGTCTATAACCATCCTCACAGCGATGCATCGGATGCGGTGGTTGCCAACCCCAGAAGCTGCCCGATACACCAACTTCTTTGGGTACATCATCACCATTCCAGTCGCTTACAGCCCACTTTAACTCGAAGCACATCAACGAATGTTCACGAGAATGTATGGCAGTCCAATCAACATTCTCTTCCTCACTTTCACCTTCATTCAATGCAGCAGCAGCTGCGAAGTTCTGTGGGGGAATTGCCCCACGCATGTCGGCCGTAAACGTCACTGCATGAACCTTCGGTTCGGAAGCAATGTTTTGCGAGGTAGTCTCATGGCAAGGCTGTGGCTGTGATGCAATTTGAATGCACTCATCGACCAAATCCCTACGCACCACCGATCCATGTGGTGAAGGGCCTGTCACCTCTGGAATTGTAACAGTGTCCCCTGGATGACAGGATGCTGGGACATCCCGCACCTCACACGCATCACCATTAGTCACCACGATGCGTGCTGCACAGTGCGCGCATCTGAAAACCGAAAACAATAAGCGTTTTAGCAAGATACGGTCGCCCATGACCCAAGGCAAGTTCTGGGTGCGACGCACATTTGACTGGGGAAAACCGCAGTGCAAGGTAGATAACACTGTTGTAGCAGCAGGTTCTTTTGCTGGATCCAACACCTGCGATAGACTAACATGAGCATAATTCCCGGCTGTTCCTGACTCGACGACCCTTATCCTACGTCATCCCCATCTCCGCATCTTAATAGTGAGGTCCGTACCTCTTTACTCTAAAGTGATGAACGGATTCTCCTCGAAGGTTTTCCACCCATACAAATTCAAGGGTACGATCAGCTTTTTCTAAAGTTCAGTACCTAAACTTTCCGAACCTCAGCACTCTCAATCCCTGCATTCCACCCCACCCCCCGCCCTCTCAGAAATTGCCGAAAATAATCCAAGCCATACAATTCGCACGCGCAGTACACATGTGCAGCAGCAGAAGTGGCGGTCGCCTTTTGCAACAAAGGGAAGCAACTGCGCGGCACACTTTCTAATGCATCAGAGACACAGACCGTGCAGACCCATGAGTGCAAAGGCATCATGACGGAATTACAAGCTGTTTCTTCTACAAAACTCCGTTACCCATTCCCCGGTGGAACGGAAATTTAACGAATTTAAACAGCAGTTGCACTATGAATTTGCCAATTAGTTAGCTTCATTAATAAACACGCATTTAAGAAACATTTCAATACGGCAAACACGCACCATCGATACATAAACGAAACAATCAACTTGCATTGCACGAACAAAAACTTCTGAGGCAACGCCTTACGCCTAAACCCTTTACAACAACATACACAATTTCGTGGCCCTTGACCTGACCCCAACCTTAACGTCGGAAGCAGACAATGAAGAGGGCGAACAAATCAAGAGATGGGAGAATATCGAGGAAGCAAAGGGAACGGTGGTAAGGAAAAGAAGGCCAACAGTGGCGCCTGCCTGTTTAACTGCTAAAATTCACCAGTTCCTACGAAGTCTATATGACTTCCACCCATCCCTCTCAATTCTCCATTGTCCAATTAGCGTCTTCCTCAATGGACTTCCACGTTCTTAGCCTCAACGAATGCAACAACAGGACTGGAACATGGACGGCACAAAGGATAAGTAAAACAGCGGTAAGATACCCTTTCCGATCATATAGGCCTCAATGGGCATTTCGCAACAAAAAAGACGAAGCACAACAAACACATTAGGACGTCAATAGTGTAATCGCTCATTTACGCATCACAAGCAATAATGAAGGAAAAGAATGATGGATCACTGGATGAATAATAAGTGATGAAACAAACGAGATGTGATATGTGATTTCCAAAGATAAATGGACAAGTGCAAACAAAGTGTTCCATTTCGAGCAAAGGCAGCGATCGTTAGCGAATATCTGCATATGCGTTAGAATGACGTATTATTACGAGTCACCACTACGATCGTATTTAGCAAACAAATTAAATATGGAAGCTGAATATTTTTGAGTATTGTAAGGGTTTCGAAAACCTAGTGATTAAATTGATTGAAATATACCATCATCGGTCAGCCTTCGTCGCATCCTTCCCCCCATTTCCCTGATTTCTCTCCACATATAAGAACGAAATTCCCGTATAATGGTGCTTAAAATTACTCAACAGTGAACACATAACTCCATAAGGCATGTTATATAACTGCCCGCTTGAAACACGTACGCCATATCCTCATCATTGAAGCTCTCTGTCTTATCAGCAGTGGGACGATGAAATGTGCATAAAAACAATTAACTGTCGTTTTGCGTGGGCTAGTAAATGCTATCAAAGTGTTAAACACATCAATAACGCGTACTCTTCGACCCATTAACCCAACTTATAAATGGAACATAACCGGTCCTATTCTTCAATTATACGATCCCTTCCAAGTGGAATTCCACTTTAGCTATTTCATAACCATAGCCAAATTCTGCCTATCCCATGTTAGCAAATCCACGGCAGATCGGTCGAATAATGGAGGCACCAAAACAATGAAACAGCAACGAGCTCGACCACTCGCGCCGTCGAAACCATACATTGCATGCCCACCAGTCGATTCTTTCATTAAATGGACGTGAAAAACAAACACCGACAATGCTGCGTGCACACTGAACGCACGTGGTTATGTGAAGAATGAAACAAAAAGAGAAGGAAAGTATACGAAAACCTACTTCAGCTGGGCATCGTTAGCCGCCTCCTTTGCATCGAGATGCGCCTTTGTTTCGGCTAATTCCTTTTCCAATCCCGACACTCTAGAATTAAGGTAATATTACTCCACCAAACACCACCAATAATACTCTGGTTGAAATAAAGGACGGTAGCGTAAGAGCAAGGTAATATAATAATATGCAGCTGTGAACGGCAATAGATCGCTATTAAAAAATTCGCTACTTTCGAGGAACCAATAAAAAGGACAGCAATAATCAAAAAAACTGCTTAGTGAATATATCACAATAACCGAAATATGAAGGAATGGATTCGAACGCATACTTGGTTCTTTCCGAATCAGCAGCCTGCTCAGCCTTGTGGAGTTTCTCTCTGAACGCCGAAAGCAATGCAGATTCCTGCTCACATTGTTTGTGCAATTCGTTTGCCTGCTTACGAAGCTCTGCCACTTCACTAGCCTTCTTATCGATCCTGTAATACACCTTTGCAACACATCAACGCTATATTACACAGTTCGTTTCTCAGTGCGATAGAGAAGCATCAGATGCTCAGTATTAATGAAATGTATAAGACTTACAATCAAACAACGAAGCATGCAGCTCCGCAGAAACAGATACGGAGAAATGAGTCATCTTCTTACTATTTAGCTGCTAATTTAAGATGAACGTGTATTGTGACAACTGCAGAAAGTTCGCAAATAGCGACCAGCTATCGGTTTCTGTGCTATAACATAATAAAATGTCTTGCATCTACCTTAATTCCAGGCAACTATCAGTAACGACAAGGTGCTTACTCGCTAGAAAACTTTGATTTCTCGTCCTCTGCCAATCGTTTCAGTTCCACTATTTCATCGTTCAGTTTCATGAGTTCCTGTAATAAAAAGACAATGCACTGTAGAAACCTATAAATACTCAAACCTATAGATGCATTCGAATGCGAAGAAAAAATAAACATTTCCTCTGAAGAAAGCAAATACGGAGTGAAAAAAGAGCCATTAGAAATGGAATCCATTACATTTATCAAGTAAACACACATCCTAAGATAAGCGTACTGATCTCTTTATCTCAAAGCTGTGATGCTTGGTATCAGCGTAGGGGATCTGTCTTCGATTCCGACCTTTCCCACCGAGAAAGGAAGGGCGGCAATACGGCAGAAACCTAAATTCGCACACTGACTGCACGCTGGTACCGCCATTGGCAAGAAACAACACAGGAAGAATGGTGTGCGCGTAGCAAAATAAGTAAATAAATAAATAAATAAAGAGAAAAGTTTATTTCCGTCCCAGATCTCTCTATCAATGATGGCCAATTTAGATCGTGAAGCTGAAAGGCTGTGAGGGAGCAGATTCTTCTGCAGTGGTACTAGGAAGAGAACACGACAAATTTAACACATTGGTGCCAATCACATGCAACATGTTCATTACGTACTTGAAGCGCTGTTGCATCAGTGCAAAACTCCACCGTCATCAATGTTAACGGCAAAAGATCGATGAAGTGCATATAATTTACCAAGATTTCGGGCCGAAGACCATTGTTGGCAATTGGCGTCTGATATCTTGGCAGTTCATAATGAGCACAACAGTCGTTGAATACCCTATCCATTTACCTCAATCTATGACATCCATTCTCTGCCGAAGTCAAAACCTTCCAGAAAGCAAAGCAAAGGGCTTGCTGTGCTGTAAAAGTGAAGCGCATGCAGAACGAAATTCTCCCGATAATAATCTTCGCTTGATCAATCTATAATAGTCTTTCGATTTCTTCAGAGAATATTAGACGCCTTTGTAGCTCACAACAAAATAACCTACATTTTTGTGCTGCACATCTTTCTGCGAGAAAGTGGCGAATGATCTTTCATTCTCCACCTTCAGCATATCACGCTCCTTCTCGACTTTCGCCAATTGGTGTTTGAGGGACTCCAGCTGATGTGCAAACTGCAAACAACATTCCCGTTATATGTGCGTAGTCAATCCCTCTCCCTTCCCTCACAACAAAAACCATCCCTCTCCTATAAAAACAACCAAGTGAGGAAGCCTAACTGCGCTCTTGCTTTCCACTGTTTCGCTCAATTTATGGTCTTTCCGTAAATGCTAAGCCCACCTTCCTTCCATCCTTGTTTCCCGCTTTCCATCTTTGCCGCTCTACCAAGAACAACGTTACATGCCTCATTTTTGCAATCTTGAACTGCAGACTGAGCAGAAGCGGCTCGCTTTTGGGCCTCCTCCCTTGCCTTATTGACCAACGTCTGCAGCTCCTCCATCGCCTTCAACGTGTCGTTCAGCTTCGCCTCTAGAAACTCACGTTCCATCTTCTGAAAACCACATACCTTATGTCTGAAGAAGGAAATGATTAGAAAGCAAGTGAGCGGTCACCTCCTAAACTAGACATTGGGGTGTACTACTGAATGGCCAAGCAAATCTTCACCTCTTTTCGCAAAACGACTAATCAAATCGTCAAAATTGATTTTAGCAATGTTTGCTACGACATCTAATTCACTGTCCCCCAAACCATCTGCACCCATACCACACAAGATATTTTAGCTAAGCGGACATTCATACATCACAGCACGAGATCTCATTCTCAGGTACTACTGTAACTCCGTGGCAAATATTCGACACTGAAACTACCAGCGACGAATGATCGACGAAGCATCTAAATTATTTACCAAGATTTCGGCCCCAGCAACAATTTATGTCGGTGGGAATTTGACATCTTGGTGGTTGATAACGATACGATGATAGCAATGATCGGATATTACTTAACTAACGGCAAACGCGATCTCAGATTTTTTCTATTGCCTTCTAGTTCGTTCAAGCATGCAGAGACGTCGACTACTACACGCTTTTCACATAGCACTTTAATGAGCAGACTTACGGAGAAAAAATACAAAGAATGTTCGCTAAATCTGAAATAAACTTCCCCCGTGCCTCTACGCAAATAATCGTTTCTCGCAGAAAGACTCTCAATACTTACTGATGCAGCTTCGGCCTCCTTGAATCGTTTTTCGCTAACAGCACTCGCTTGTTTCAGATGCTCCATTTGAAGTTCGTGACCCTGGAAATGATGTAGCATATTTCTACTTTAGAAGAACACAAAGAATAATCCTCGGATTGCGAACTTACTTCCAGTTCCTCCACGAGCACAGGATGACGGCACCCTTTAACTTGGTTTCATTTTGAATGCTTACCTTTCAGGTGTCACCACTTTGTCTGGTGTATCCGTGTGACTGATTCAGTTCCAGTTCGACAAAAAGGAAAAGAGAAAATTCTGCAGCGAGTGGAGAAAAGTGAAGACGATTGTTTTAAGGAAGGCGGAACGAATGAATAAAAACTTTTCGCAGCACGTCGCTCGTTACTGGTAGCTCATTGATTAGCCTCCGCAAGAACCCTTACGATCCTCCTACCTTTCTCCTTCAGAAGGGATCCTTCTATCCACGTAATCCTCACCAGTGAATACAGAACAATGCAAATCAGAAAATTACCTGCAGATCAGATTTCATCTGCTGCAGTGCTTGTGTACGTTGACTCAACTCCGACTCCAGCTGTGATGCCTTCTTCTTAGCGGTGTTCAGCTCCTAAAAAATTATGTCTCTAAAAAATAAATAGTTTAAGAGCACAGCAAACCGGCTTCCGGTGCAGAAGCTGAGTCGCCACTCACGAAATGAATTCATTAGGGCATTCATACCTGATCCCATTTCAAAAAGGCTACATTTAAGAATTTAAGTTTTACGGACTAAAGCTTAAGACCTTACAGCTCTGAAAACTCAAAAGCAAAACAATGCTGACTACATCTGTGCTACAAAAGTGCCTTTATCAAATGTCACCTTACAGTTAGAACTTACGGATCTAAGCATATCCGCTTGCTGTTGGAATGCAGTCGTGTCCACAGGAGGAGGAACGGCTTTTAATGCAGCTTGCGCCTTCTTCAACTCTTCTTTGAGGTTGCTCGCTTCACTCTTCAACTGAAAACCTCACAAAACATAAACAATGAGCGCTTATTTTCTAAAATCCTCCATCATAACATAAATCTGTCTTTAAAAAACAAATCATCACATTCTGAATCTTTCAACTCATTACGGTTTTTAGAAGCCTTTTCATCGTTTCTGCCCTCCGTTCCTCGATAAGATCCCAAGAAAGCGCATCAAACCGCTCATATTGAATATGTGTCTACATTGCTGCAATAAATTAATGAATAACTGAGAATAATAAATGCGATTTCTATTCAAGCTGCGGAAAAAGAAGGTATGTAGAGGCAGAAAATGCAAGCGCAGCAAAACGGTTCTCAAATAACGAAGCGCCTTCTTCCAAAACTTCAATCGCGACTCCTATACCGCTAATCTACTTCATTCTTTAGGTCTCTAAGTGTCCCCCACGCCCACCTCCCCCCGCATGTCAGGTCCATTTTTCTCTGTTCAATGCACCACTTCTACAGCGAGTTCAAAAATCCGCAAAAGTGGAGCATAAATGAATCCAGTGGAAGTAAGCTACCTGTTCATTAAGATGCTGCAAGTAGTTCTTGTCCTTCACACTTGCGCTCAACTGCGTGCAAACCGACTGCTCAAAGAGGGTATATTTCTTTTTCTCCTCTGACAACGACTGTCTGCAATGCAATCAAAAATCAAAAACTGCAGTCAAATACCTACCGAACTGCTCTGACTTTGAGACACAGTAGCTTATTTTTTTCGGCCGATCGGCAGATGATAAGTAAAAATCAAGCAATAAAGAATGGTAGGAATCCTATCAATTGTGAAGCTCAACAATTCATATTGTATCTTGCTGTTACATTTCTCCAATTTCACAAAACTGAGACAAACGACAATCTTTGAAAACTCCGACTACTGCCACCTTAAAGACTGTCAATCGAAAGATGGGAATAACAATGCACACTATTTTTCCTACTACACTCTTTGGCTACGAACAATCTGATGCTTCTAAATATTATCATTTGAACGAAAACCTGTATCAGCGATAAACCACTGCGCTGGATTCCCTGTAGCTGTCTTATTAAAAAGTAAAAGAAAATGTACCAGTGATATCCTTCTATTGCCACTTCTCAGAGGGCAAACGACCTATCGAGAACGAATCCAAAGCCAAAAGGATCCCTACATCTAAGTCTGTTGTCAGTACAATGCAGCAGCTGGTGGATAATGAGAGAAAACAAAAACCTACTGGAGATGTGCAATGTCGGCGTCTTTCTTCTGCGCGGCAGACAGCTTGTCGGTGCACTGTAGCACGAGTCTTTCTTTATCCGCAATTTGCTTACGCAACAATGCATTCTCCTCTGAGAGTTTCGTCTTCTGAACGTGCTCCGAATAATATATATATAAACAAACCAGCCAATCCATAGCATTCCAATATACGAAGAACTGCCAAATGTGTATCACCATTGTAAATACGTCATGTAACTAGAATCTGATGTACGATCCAACAACACATAGCTAGCTAACACGAATTTTATTTTTTTAGACCGTTAGACAATTAAATCGGAATAAACTTTCCTTCGATAAAAAACTCAATGAGACAAAATATCAGTAGTGAGCTTGCTAGATTCGAAATAATCAAAACCTCCCCTTATATTCACACAAGCAACTACTTAGCCAGATTCTAAGCGGATTATCCCCTCGATCTTAAGGCACCAGGCTAATTCAAGCGAACAAAAGCGATACCTGCATGCTGGTGTCGCTAAAATATGTAGCCAGAAATGAGAGATATTCTGGCTCCAAATCTTCAACAGCGCTCAAGCGAGTGTGAAGTTTGTCTGCCGTGATGTCCTGCACAGAAACTGCTGCTGAAATCATCGCAAAACTCATTCAGTGCATATCAACAATAAATTTGAAACACTTTCAATTCACTTATTCTAACCTGAATGTATATTATTCACGTGCATATATATATATATATATATATATATATATATATATATATATATATATATATATATATATATATATATAATTACTATACATATCACATACACATATACATATACATACTATACAAGTATGTATGTACCTTATATATGTATGTATATACATACACAAATGTGTATATACATTTATTTATTTATTAATTAAACATATATAGCGGCACCTCAAATAGAGACCCACAGAATGTATTGCTCTTTCTGTAAAGAAAGGCGATTAAGAGGAAAATCTTCACAACTTTGCGTTCAGTGAATCCAAAAGCTGTTTCCCAAACAAAGAAAACAACTTCTATTCGAACGATATTCTGTGACTTCCTCCAACAATAGTAGCCGTTTTAGCCACTGCCTAACAGTTCAGAGAACACCTGTCCGCACACAGTCTGATATGTAGTACACGTTCAAACTGAAACATTGAAGACGAATGCGATCATAAATCGAGCAACCATATGACCTCAAAGCAAAGCGACAGAAATGCAAAAAGTACGATAAAAACTGGAACGGCATGATCATCAAAGTCCCGCCTGCCCATATCATTTAACGATAAACTCTGCAAAAAAGGATTGCAGAAGGCTGACACATAATGCTTCACCACTTAATTGTGCTACCCAAATCGAAAACAATCATTACGCCAATGTACTTTATATCAAATGGGCGGTTCCCCAAGGTAAAAAACGCCCCACTCAGTTGTTAAAACTTAAATCGAACTTTACAAAACGATTAATCCCTCAGTCAAAACCAATAAAATCCAACCGTTATAACATAAGCTGATCACCAAAAACGTAAATACATTATAGAGTTAGAACTTCATAAACTTCCTCTGCATCGCCCATGTCACAGCCAGCAGGCCATTCTAACTTTCAATAAATCCCGTAATCTTAAACAAATGATGATAGATATCTCGCTTCACGAAATATTATATCCCTCACTTAATAACGGTTTAAAACTTTGCGGACACTGATTCGATATACGAGAGTCCTCGTCAAAAGCAAACGGCCTCAGATACGGAAAAACGATTTTTGGCTAAACAGGGAAGAAACGTGAAAAGACAATTTCGCGGAGAGTGGGTGAGGAGGAAGAGGAGGAGGCCAGAAGCGATAGGAAGAAATTAAGAAAGGCCCAAAGTATGGTCCCAGAATCAATATGTGGGCATTTTAATTTAGGAAGCAAATCTGCATAAAAAATAACACATTGCTCACCTCTCTTCGCCCTCGGCTTTTCAACTCTCTTCTCTTCCTTAACTGATTGTGGAGGCGACAGATCCTCGAGCTTCGATTCATTCTTGAGTGGCTGCACTTCTTCTTTTGTTATCTCACGTACATGATCTTCTGCACGACGGGCACGCTTCTTCTTACCCTTCTTCTCTATACCTATAAAAAAATGGAGAAGGGAACAGGAACTAAGTACCGAAGGGGACAGGCGGGACATAATCTCAGTCTTGTTAGCAAAAACTTCGTTGGAAAAGAATACTCCAGTGGTAGATGCTTTGTGAAGGCATTCAGCCCCTCAGGAAAGGAAGTCTCACGCGGGAAATATTTCGGGTAGCTCACCCTTCTTTTTCACCTCGCCTTCTTTTCTATGTTTGCATCGCCACGGCGGACAATGTGACCAAGAAACTTAAAAAGCAAAAAAAAAAAAAAAAAAAAACAACTCCGAGATAGAAACTGCTGCGCGGAACAAGAGCAGTCATCGAATGTCAACGACAATAAATCAACTGAAAATCTAAGCAGTTGGACATGTTAAGTCCTTGCCAATTTGCCGAATAATGACGGGCTGCCAATGATAAAAAAGAGAGAGGAAAAACTTCAAGACTTACGCAACCACAGACCACTCAAAACTAATATATCTGATTGTAATCTTTCTCACACAACCATTGTGCTCCAGAATTCCACACAACGAAATGAAACATGGGGGTAATGTGCCGCTGTGATAAGTTCATTGCTGATTTCTGATCGCATCCAAGAATTTACGAAACGACCTCCTTATCTTTAAAGGATGTCTTCGAACGTGTCGCATTTCAGATCGGCTCATGCAATACAACATTTTAAAGAACAAAACAACGCTTCACCTTCAGCAGCTGGCATTTCCTCAATCAATGGGGTGCTCTCGATGACTGTCTCCGGCTGCTTTGGAGCCTCAACCATTAACGGCTCGGTGTTCTCCAACCCTTGTAATGCGTCATTCTCCTTTTCCGACTGCACCGCCTCAGCTATTTTATTTTCCTCTGAAAAAACTAATAATGGCGAGGGCAACTAACAAAACAAATAGCAAAGTTAGAAACATAACTCTTGCGCTGCAATATTCCACAGCACACTCACATGCAGTGAGTCGTTGTTGCAGACGGCCACATACACGGCAAACAGCTGACTAAAGTCCATTCGGAGATATCAGCCTGTGTGCTCATCCCTTTCGACAATGTGGAAGTGCGATGTTCGGATAAAAGGTGTGAAATGCATAGAAAACGAAGTAATCCAACGAAATCAATGTAAAAAAGGCGTTGTATTGAAGCGAATCCGCGCTGTTTTTCGCTCCCCCCCCCCCCCCCCCCCCAACTGCGGAATTCTAGAGCCTGCAGTAACTGAGGATCGAGATGCGTGTTTTCTCGAATAGCGTTCACGAGTGACAACTGCTTCAATCTTGACCAACTTCAGTACTGCATCGCACACAGAACTGTTCTTCTGAGCTCCAACGACCTATTTCTGTTTTTAAATTGAAACGCACCACCGTCCGGCTGGCGGCTGATGGAAGCAAAAAGACATGAAAATATAATCGAACCCGGTTGATGCTTGTTCTTGTTTTTCTTCTTCGGATGTTTTATTTCCTGAAGTGGCACTGCCTCTCCGTTCCTGCCCGGCTCCGAATCGCTTATCGCCTCTGATGGTTTAGCGACCTCTGTTGACAGCCCTTCCATCTTCTTCTAAATGTCACTCACCAGTAGGCAATAATATCATGTAACTGACAACATTACTGTTTATGATATGGGATTGCTCGCAATAGCTGAACTCTTCCTCAGCCATTCCTCTCGCCTTCTCCCCTTAGCAAAAAAAAAAAAAAAAAAAAAAAAAAACGAAGCAGCCGTGCAGCGTCTCTTCTTCCGCTTCTCTAAAATCGAAACCGAATTGAGTCTTCTCTCCACAAAGCAAAAAAGCTGAACCATAGCGTAAAGCAGCATTGGCAATAACATTCGCAACAACATAAATCGCGATGGGTAAAATGACGGGTAGTATCCCTAAAGGTGAGAGGGAATGCAAATGGCTGACCGATCGACCTCAACGAGTCCAAACGGAAAAAGAAACGATTTCAGCAAGCGAGTAACATCTTTAAGCCAGCCCAGTGCCTCGCTTTATTAGTAGAATAGAAATTTTATGTAAGCCGATAGTACCAACAGCAAGCATATTAAATGATGCATAGAGGCGGATAAATATTGCCTCGAGTCGTGACAATTTCTTACAAACACACAGATATGCAAAAAAATTCCTGACAGAATTTACGCCATAGCTATTAGATTGAAATACAAAACGGAAATGAACACCGTTCTAATGACGCACTGAGACAAGCTTTCTTCACTCCTATTTCCTCTTACTTGATAGTCTTTACCCAGTGATCAGATACTGCACATCTAATGAAGTCAAATGAGTGGCAGCCAACAAGTTAACTTTACTATTTCAAGACATTCAGAGCGCGAAGGAGAAAGCTACTCTATGAGAGGCAACCCTTTATCACACCTAGCCCCTTACCCTTAATTGGTAACGATTACCTGATGCTTTCTTCCTCCACTGTAAAATCAGCATTGCCTCACCTCCCCATCCCACCCTGCTAGACCCCCCCCCCTCCCCATTGCTGCCACATCCTCACACTGCTGACGACAGATCATGTGACAATATTAAAACGCATGTCTCGTATTCAAATTCAATGATGAACCAAAATTTGTGAATGATACCTCGTGATGCTTTTCTCTTTCTGCACGTTTCTGCTCCTTATCAGAACTGTTGTCTTTCTTCTTATCGTTATTTTTCCCCTTGTTCTTGTTTCCCTTAGTGGTCTTTTGTTTACCGCTCTTCTCTTCAGCGAACAGACGCATTGCGTTCTCACCATAAACCTTAAAAACATAACACTCGCCAAATTTACATCACACCAACCTTGACATCCTCGAAGACATCCCAAAAACAGAATCAAACATGAACGACGTTATTAAAGAACATAAAGCGTCGCCCTATTTCAGCTGCAGCGGATGCGTTTCCCACTCAGCAAACAAGAGAAATGAACACGATGCTTCACAATACTCTAAATGAACAAATCAATTAGCCACAAACCATAATAGTTTCCTAACAAATGACCATTATCAGACAATCATACAAAACGATAACTTCATGATCAGCGGAATGAAGTTTTTATTTCATTATCGCAACAACATGATGATATCCTCGTTAAAGAACTTAACCCCTAAAACAAATTTAACAGGTAATTTACTGCGAATAAAACATCAGGACACCCATTACTTATATTCGTATCGCCACCACATAGGCGAACGCAACAAAACAAAAATAAAGACCTCGTCAATGAGACACCAAATTAACACACAGATCTACCTCATGAAATAAACCGATAAACATACGTCTTCAAAATTCGTTTCCTTCGTGAGCATTCTGAACGCGGCAAGCGCTATAATAACGAAGAATAAAGCCAGTGCGGCCATAATGCCCAACGTCACCGGCTCCATCGCACACTCCCTGCTCCACTATCCTGAAACAAACACAACCACTCGAGACGACCACGCCACCTTACAATGACCAGCCCTTCCAAAGATGATGCTTGATTCTGCACATTATTTATTATGCTTTATTTTTTGCATAATGCAACGATGAAGATATTTGCGTTTGTGTTTGCGTTTGTATCAGAACATCATTGGAGTTGCTTATTTCTAGGAGTTTCTTTCTGTCGCCACGTTGCCCTAGAACATTTGAAATACTGTAATTTCGAGCAGTGTTATGTTGACATTCCCTATTCACTCTCTCTCCTCAAAGAGACCACTTTCCGCTCTCGTGACATCTGGCATTCGAATTCAAACTGGCTGATACGACTGGCTGCAGATGTATTTAGTACAAACCTGCACTACGGTTTGGCAAGGCCATGATAGGTAAATGCATACTGAAACCACCGTTATTTTAACGAAGGATCATATAGAATTCTGATATGGTTAGCAGAGACGACGAAAACAATCGACTCCCATGCCCCTCGACCAAAAGAGGATGGAAAAGACCGGTTAGCCAGTTCCGTGAGGATGACCAACCTAAGATTCGGACCTGCTCCTTCATTCACCTCAATTGTAGATATCGGAATTCAAATCAGCACTCGGCTCATACAACCTCAATTTCAAATATGAAACAAGTTGTTATATTTTACACAAATGTTTGAGACAAAAGGTCAATAGAAATGACTCATCGCAAATACGACAGACGTTGATGAGTCAGTGCCCCCTTCATTGTTTACTCACTCACCGCAAACTCTCCTTAATGACGTCAACAAAAGATATCGGTTTGCCGAGAAACTTGGGCTTAAATTGTTCACGAATGGCTTCTTTGAGCAAGGCTACAAGATGAGGGACAGTTGACAGATGAGAGGAAGGGGAGAAGGTGAAAAGAGAGATGGAGAGAAGGATCGCCGCCCTGTTGCGATCCACCGATCCAAATTTCCAAGTACGCCTCTAAGATACAACATGCTCCAAAGACAAATTTCACTGCAGACGATGAGAACATGATGTTCAAGACTAATAGCTGAATATGCACACATAAAAGGCAACGCAAAGATAAACAACATAAAACGATATTACTGCACAGAGTTTTATCCTCCCCACATCGCTGTTGCCATGTTGAATTCCTTCATGAATGAAAATAAACGGAAAACCCAAAGAGAATTACCGGCACAACCTGTGCTTTTTGCATTCCACTTGCAAGGCCAACTATTCCATGGCACTCATTTTTTGATTAAACCTCTTCCGTAATTTCCTTTAAAGATTGTTTAGTGGTCTGGAAGGGGCGAAAAGCAGTTCGAATGGACATAAAACGCATGAAACATCTCAGCAAATTAAATACACATGCAACTAGTAAGAGGAGTAGTATAAACGAGAAAACGCGAGAAAGCAAGTGATCATATAGTGAGCATCGCAACCCCCTAAACTTTGCACCTCTGACCTCGGTTTTCCCATGATAAAATTACCAGACAGACAGACAGAGAGACAAACAAACAAACAAATACACGCAACTGCAAAAAAGTGATGATGCGATCGAAGAGAAGCTGAAGAGGAGAAACAAACCTCTAGAAATACGGCTGCGTTAACTTCAGCAATCTTCGTGATCGACCTTCAACGAAATTGTTTCAATACGTCACGAGCCAATAACGTCTTCAAGAATACACAATAGCAACAAGTAATGTACATCAGAATAACTGTAAGAATCAACAACATAGCTTTCAACATGGCCATTGACAAGAAAATTCTCTTCCTTCCAATCCTCCAAAGATCCAAGAACACTTGGAGAAGGAAAACTCTGTTTTTAGCTGAAACTTTGCGGTAGTGAAAAAAGTCTTTTCATGGGAAAAGGAGTGGAGGAGGGAGGAGTGTGTGTGTTGGGGGGGGGGGGGGGGGGGGGGGAGGGAGGAGAGAAAACTCAATAAGGGTCGAAGTAGCCGTGTTTTCTAAATGCAGAAATCCTAAACACTGATAGCACACCCCTTTATCCTTCATTTGCCTCGTCTCGTCTCAGTCGCTCAAGTGCTCATCTTCATCGCTTTATCTTTTCAACAAAGGAACGGAGATCAAAGTTCTAACAAATACCAAAAGCTACATAGTGGTGGCTGGTTGTCCTAGCCTAAAAACTGAAAACTTTCAAAGCCAAGGAAGATCGCTTGCATTTTGGGAAGACCAACTGCAACAATAACAGCAGAATTTCCTCGCATCCCATACAACCTCGCCTAGAAACTTTCAGCGTTTTCGATTATGCTCCCAGCCTGGAGTACTTCTGGCCGAACGTGTTCAAAATTTGTTACACTTACCACAGTCAATTCCAATTCCTCCGGTTGGCGCTTTTTTATAGCCAAAATTCAGAGCAGAGTAGTTTTTAATGGGATATTCTGAACTCTAATTCAATATACTTTACATACAATCACTTCCAGGCTATCGCTGACGGTTTTTTAAACACGTCACTGGATAATGCTTCGCTCTCCGCCCGGCAGATGTATGCGTAGGTGTGCTGCTAGCGTAAGACTGCAGTAAGTGGAAGGATATCGTGTATGCAACAGGTTAAAACCCATGTCGAGAGAGGTCGTTGTAAATGTGGGATGATGAAGGATGTGGAGTGAGGAATGAGGAGAAGGGAGAGAAAAGGAATACAGCCAAGAAACAAGCGAAATATAAGTTTAGCTAATATTTCCTGACTACGTGATATCTGCGAAAGCTGTCAGTTTTAGAAAATACGTCTCATCGTAAACCACTGCTGTGGAGTGAAAAAAAAAAAGAAGAAAAACTGTTCCTGAAGCTGTCGCTACCTCTATCAGACGAGTACCAACAAATACGACAATGTTGGTCCATGAGTCCATTTCATGATTCGGAGAGGTCTAGTTTCAAGAAGGCCCCTCTTGTTTTCGGGAACGGAACCGGAAGACCTACCTCCAGACTGACAGATTAAAAAGCAAACTCAGTGGTGGTCGCTACAGCAGCTGCATCGCATTTAAGCTACCCCCACTCCCTCGCCCCCCCCCCCCCCCATCCTACTGCTCGCGGCCACAATATGCACTACAAGCCCAAAAATCGGTGAAAGCTTCGCAATCTGCGACTCAAACATTCAACGAGTAGCAACACAAAACTCGACAATCAAGCAACTAAACGATCTTGCCCAAATATGTAATATAAGGGGAAGCCAACAAAAGCGACAAATGAGCCGATCCGTTTCATACCCAACTACCAAAGCAAAAGGACGGATGTAATATTTGGTAAGATATCGGTGTATCTCCGCCAAAAAAATAGGAAAGTAGTTTCTAAACCGGCTGGATTGAACCACCTACGGCGTAGTATCGCCACCCCCTACGCCAGCAATCGAGACGTACGAGCAACGCGGACACAAAAACACCCCATCTTCGCGATAAAACAACGCTGATGCAAAGACGTTTCATCACCATCGAAGATACCTCATAGCGCAATATCTTAATTTTTCTTTTATCGTCTGATCTCCTCAAATCAATACTCACTTATAAAAGATTATTTCTCTGCTTTGCAGTCCTAAATCTACAGACTTGCAGTTTGTGGCGTATTCTTGTGCATTTTGGCGGAAAATGTTTAAATTAGCTAAGCGCGTAATTTTTGAAATTTTATTCGATTGTAGCAGCTATATTGCCAAATATTACTCGATCAAAATAAATTGAGGAAAAACGTTCTTTGAAGCGATTACTAGGAATTATTAGGGTTTTTGGTGAGCAAATGAGGAAAGTGCTTCGACCGTCAATTCCAAAGAAAATATTTGTTTGCACGATCTCGTTGTTCTTCCAGATAACTAAAAAATTTCCACGTGTTATTTCATCTTTTCATAATTTTTTTCAACGACACAACACTTCGTCATCACCTCTAGTCATCACAAACAGTGAATTCGACATGATGCCAAATATAGAAATTGCGAATAGCATGCGAATGAACGATGGATATCAAGCAGTTTCTGAGTGCCTGTTGCGACGTTTAGATTGTGTTAAAGGAAGATGATTTGCATATTCGAAGAATGAATTAAATCGAGAAACGTCACATGTTCATCCGTTAATGGTGTCATCGAACCATCTTTTAAGAGGATTGGGGAAGGGGTTGCGGAGTAGTGGGGAGGCTGCTGACAAGAAATAAAGGAGGAGAGGAGAGGAGAAGGCACGAGGTATCCAGTGAAGATTTTGAGATTTTGAGGTCTGCGCCGAGAAATCACGGCTTGGGCGAATTTGGTACGTTTGGTGCAGATCTGGCTCGAGATGTATTTATAAACAGCTATCTAAAATGTACTCACTGCATTGTACGAGAATCGAACTTGGTTAGCGCTCTATTACCTTTAATTAGGTTCGTTCTATTGGTGACACACCTAATTTAACTCGAAGTTTATTCAGTTACGTTCAATTGAATTGTTTTCTTTGAGGTTCTCATTACATTTCAACAGAACTCCCACATTACAAGAGGATGCCTCATAACATTATGAGGCATCCTCTTGTAATGTGGGAGTTCTGTTGAATATTCCTGGGATGGGAGATATTACTCATCATGGAAATTGCTCAATACGGTTGTAAAATGTAATGCACGACACCGACCCCGAATCTTCAGTAGAGGTTGCAATTAGCTTTTGCCTTTCAATGCAACGACCTTATCAGAACGATGAAGTGGATGGGAAAAACAATAGGGGAATTGAGTTCCAGTGTTTCCCCTTCTAAGCCAACAGGATTCCCGCATCATAGAAATAATGGCTATTGCATAATTTGTTGTTGAAGTTAGTTTTGAGTGGATTGTTTCGTTTTGAAGCATCGTCTCGGAAGTGTTCCAGTGAGTGTTGACGCTGAGCTGGTTTGAACAGCAGGGACTCTCAGGATATCAAAGAGGCTTCACAATAGACGATCACTTTATTGCTCTAAAAATACTGCATCAAAAATTGTTTACTTACCACCATACTTACATAAGTTCCCTTAATTTTCACAACAAAACCCATGGATAGCTCAGAGAGCAAAGAACAAATAAACACTGTTTAAGGAAGCATCATAACATAGATCGCATTACAATGACATAAAGTTGACCAACAAGAAGGAAAATATTCTCTGAGGTAATAAAGCTCTCCATATCACTTATATTCTAATCCATGAGGGGTCAAAAAATTCAATTTCACCATTGACAACTCAAGGTCGTGCGGCTGTGGTCGTACATCCAACAGGGCAACTGCCTTGTCGGCGGTATCTCCGCTCTTAGAAGAAGAGAGATAGGGAACGCTTATTTAAGACTATAAGGCATCTTATTGCTTAAAATAGCATATTCTCCATACGAGGGTTACCTGATTTTTGTGGAATCAGTTCCCGATGTTGCTGACCCAACTTTTTGCGGGATAAAACAAACGCTAGCTTATTGTGATTCAGTATGGCTCTTTCATCGAAACACTAGGCACGTAATGCTGCCTTTGGTCGCCTCACAGTGTCGTCTCGAGTGCACCGTGTAGCTGAAGTCACCTTGTGCGCAAAGTACGTCGAATTTAACACCACTAAATGCATTTTCGATTGCTTTGATGATGGAACGTTTCGACTTGCCCACATCATTGTCGATTGCCTAAACTTCATGAAATCGTTGTCGATGAACAAAATGTTGTGAAGTAAGTACTACAATGTTGACTGATTCAATCTTGAAAAGTTGGCGTCACATACTCGAGCTGAGGTGACTGCTGTCAAAGACTGAATTCAGTACGGTGGTGAAGCAGCAGCGGAATGGAAGTCTATGTTCCCAGATAAGACGTTCAAAATGAACGAGTCTTAATATTTAGGCTATCTAACACTCAAGATTATCAGACGTCGAAATCGACTTTGTTCAATCGTTTCTAATAGTTTCATAAAGGCGTCCATTATCGCATTACCTTAATTAGTAGTCTATTACCTTTTATTTCTCTTAAAGGTAAAGATATAAGGCAAGGGAAAATGGTAATGAGATATGAGTAAAATCAGCACAATTGAAACCACAATAATTACACGAAAAGGTGATATTCCATACAAAAGAATAGTCTCATCCATTCCTCATCCATCTCATTTACTGATCTTCACCGTGAAGATGTTTGAAAGAAATTGATTTTTTGGTCGAGTCCCATGAGGAGGGCTTTCTAAATTCCACAATTGTCCTAATTTTAGCACTGAAGCCTTCCGCTTCGGTCATGGTATTTCACGAAACTCAGCCTACCCCACAGCAACGTTATGCACCTTCCACTCTAAAAATATAAGGTGTGCTCAATAAAAGGATTCGTTGGAGGTAATCGTGAACCGTCTCGCGAGCTAGCACTCGGCATTCTGATTTCCGCAACCAATTCGAATCTCCCTTATGAGTTGTCGGACTTTCCCACTCTTATGGCCTTTTTGTGGCAATTTCACTAGGAATGATGTTTAATGATAAATGCCATTATACACCCCTTTTGCAATGGCTCTCACATCATAAATTCCAAACAAACAAAAAATGAGCTCAACAACTGTTTCCAGTCTGAAATGCCCTTTATATTCTGAAATTAAGATAGGCATTGCTGGAGACGAATTTAATGGAAGCATTGCTGGAAGTGAAGGATACCTGCATACCTGTGACATAATATCCGCTAATTCTCGATTGTTACATTTTACCGGTGACACTGCAATGATTCCTGATGCACTTCGCCTTCGCTCCTGAATAAGATTGTCTTTCTTTGTCATCTACTAAATTATTCATCAGTGCACTGCGTTATAAAATCTATCATGAAGCATTGGTTCCATCCACCGACGAAAGCGCTGCACATAATACTGAAGCTCGAGTCAAGGACCTGGTTTGATGAAGCATGATAATAGCAAGTGGAGAAGCGTGCTGAAACGGCTAGCATGTCATGCGCTTTCTGCATTTCCACTCCCTTACGCAATCAATTTTATCTGCTGCCAGTAAATGTAAAATGCATCGGTCAATCAAGGAAGATTTTCCAAGAGATCCTATATAATATGGAAACCTAATCGATGCAACGAATATAGCAAGGAGTAAAAGAACGAAATCAGAAAATGTGCTTGAAACGAAAGAATGACCAAACAATTTCGAGAGTGTCATGAATGAAGTAAAACAGCGGTGTACGTTATAAATTAAGAAGAAGAAAAGCATTAAAAAATACTTCGGTGCTGAAGTCGACTTTTTCTAATGCTAGCCATGGGGGAGCGGGGGCACTATTAGAGCAACTCCTCATTTCTACCAATTTATGAATTTTTAAATACTGAAAACGCTTTCGAATTTGTTCTATCTAAATGAAAGATGGTAGAGATGATCATCCAAAGATTTCTGCGGTATTCAATAAATGTTATTCTTCTTACTTAGGTGGTTCTCGAGTTGCTTCAGTGCTTCTCGGGTACTATTCACCGAAGTGTCAAAAGGTAAGAGCAGAAATTAGATATTACTGCCATGACGTTGCAGTTATATGTTTTGTGAATGCAATTTTATAGGAATGCAATTGTTTCAAACTTCTCTTTCAATGTTGAGAAAAATTGTTTTTTTTTTCGGTTATGGCATTGCAGTTTCGATAAATTTACCAGAAGAGGAACTTCAACCGGATTTAATCTTCTATTAGGTGCAAAATCGACTCTGTTAGAGGATCCTCTGCGCACTCTTATAATTGCCGGTACATCACGCTCGAATTCATCCGTCATACGTGCAGTGATAATCTTGATAGAACTTTTAAGACAGCACATTGCTTGACAATATAGGATGGCGTAACACTAGATCTTGGATCGTTGGACTATTCTATAAATTGCTATTGCTATTGAGAGTATCGCATGAAGTTGGCGTGCCTAAGAGAAATAGTGTCGACATTATAGCGTTGAATAATGCAATATAGCATAAATTAAAGACCTTTCTGTCGTTGGCACAGTATCTTGTAATTTGAAAATTAAAAATGAACAACGGAGTGATTACTTAGTGTTCGAGACTTGTAGTCATATTAGGTTACATTTGAAATGAGAATATGATTGCCAGAATAATGGGATTAAAACGATAGAGAAAGGATCATTAATACGTCAGTTAGGTTGGACAAGGCTGAGAGAATGTAACGAGGAATCGGCTATTTAATGACTGTCTTCAAGGCTGCAGCTCCGGAAAATAGAACATTACAATTAAATGGAAAGGTAAAGGAGAACTACAAAAAATTAGTTTTTGGTTATAGCAAATTTTTTGAGACTTGGTAAAGGTCTTACCTTCATTCGCTTCAACAACAAGTATCGTCTGTCAAATACGTCATATGGGATCAATCTTTCAGTACTCAATGGTTCGGATATTACTGTAATAGAGATTTTTTAAATCGTAAAAATGAAACGTGCTAAACGAGGTGGAAAAAGTCAATAAATAAGGCTGCATGAAAGCAAAGATTTGAATGAAACAACGAAATATTTTTGCATTCACCACTGTAATTGTAAACTACAATAAATGAGAGGAATAATCGACGAAGTGAGATTTAATTATGTGTGCATATGATCAAGCGACGAATACATGAATGACAACGGAAAAACTGCAACGATCGCGGGTCGACGTTATTGCCTGTGCGCATCGTTTGGAGGTTAAATAAGGCAGCAGTGAGTTATTTTTTTCAGTGTAATTGGGAGATCTAAAATCACATCGTGGAGTTAACTTTTTTCAATGGAATGCATTGCTCGTATTCCCTCGCTGCTTCTCTCTGCTCTGCCCATTCGGAAAAAACTGAATTATTTAGTGAATAGAATTGCGTGCAAGTGCTTGTGAACTTGTAATTGCCTGACCTTTGTGCAGCGGCGAGCGTGTGACGGCAGTCTGTGGCCACTCCTCGTCGTAAATATCTGATGACAGAGTTTCATTACTGATAGAAGCTGAGTCTTCGGGAACTGGCCAGAACCGTGAAGAACTGGCACAACCAAAACTTGGCACATTATATCACGTCATTTTTTGAGAGTCCTATAGCGGCATCAAATTCCAGAGACTGAGGGAAGGAAAGTGAAGCTTACATCAATTTTCACCTCGCATAGAAGATACTTGCGATGTACCGTATATTTTAACTAATAACCACCAGAATGCTATTAGGCTGTTGATGTGAAAAGATAGGGACTGTATTGGACTAGGCTCTATTAAGATGGAATGACCATATCCCTGTCACATAACGTGCAACGCTTTAGCAGGTGGTGAGCATAAGTTTGAGATGCTCGAAAAAAATTGCTAGGGATTTATTTCGAACTTGGATTTAGGAGAGAGAGGAGATTATTTGTGGATGTGTCTTCGGAGAGGACTGCGAGTGGGGATTCCTGCGTCACGAAATTTTAGTATCTGCGATGCTTCCGCAGAATACTATGCAAGTAGACAATAGTCTCTGATTTCTTACATTCAGAAATGCTCTCACCATCCTCTTCGCGATCGTCATCCAGGTCATCCAAGGAACTTTCGAGATAGGATGTCATGTGGCTCGCTGATTGCATCGACGAAGGCTCGTTTCCTTTTTTTGTTGAGGACATAACAGGCACTGCAGAAACAGGACCGAACAGGCTGGACTCATCGAAAGTGCCACTATTCACTGAGAATGAACTTGGACTTGCCATATAGGGAACTGCAGAGAGAAGAGTCGTTCAGAATTATCACAAACATGTGTGTGCCGTCGAATCACTTAGGTGAACATAATTACAAAAAGCGGTGAACAAAAGTCATTTATAATTGGTTCTTAAACATATTTCACTTAAATTTTACATGCACTTAAACACTTAAACATGCGGATTTCAGGTCGTTAAGAAATTTACATGCAAATGCTTATGAACGAATAAGTAAATGAGGACTCGTTTCTATTCTCGCATTTATTGAAGAGATTTCGTTTTTAAGAACGGACCCGCATATGCCGCATAGCATTTGAAGTGAACTGACTTATCGGTGGCTTTGGTTGATCGTTGAACGGAAAAGTATATTCTCGTTTAGGCTGTTGGTAATTGATAGACGAAGTCTGTGCATAAGACGGCGCTGGTTTAGCGTACGATTGAGGTGATAGTATAGATGAAGTTGTTGGCTGCACAAACATTGCAAATGGCAATGCATAACTACCTCCATAGGACGTCGGTTGGCACGACTGAGGTGGGGCACATGCAGGTGCTGAAATCACTGACTATGTTCATATGTATGAAGATGTTTGTTTATTTATTTATTTATCAATTTATTTTTTAACTTGAACATTATTGCTGATTGGACATTTAAGCTGGCGCCGTTTTGTTTGGGAAACAAGCTGACATCTATTCTAGTCTTTCATTTATTCATAAAATTGAATGATTATTTTAGATAGAGCATCTATTCCCACAGATGATCCACTGACGACATTTCGATCGTTAGGGGGATTGGCACGGTGATCACCGGTCTATGCAATCAGATGAACGGGGTCAGGTCGGTGATTGAACAGCCGCAAACTAACACTGTGCAGTCCACGAAGGTTCTCTAACAGAGTGAACAGAATGACTTGCAAAAAAAATTTCATAGTCAGCGGATACTACGTGAGCAAGAACTTTACAATATAGATGTATAGTATCTATTTATTGGAATGAGCGAGATATAAGGAAGGAGAATATAGTCATGGGAAACAGTTTAAAGCAAGATGAATGTGGAAGGAATTGGGAAATTACTGTAACTTCGCACACCTTTGAAGGTTGCATCAGTTTGCAATATGGCATCTCCTCAGTGATGGAAATTATATGAATTAGGGCAAAAGTGTTTCAGAGAAGCCCTTTAGGGATGAAAATATTCGGGATAGAAGCATTATGCCGTTTCTGAGAAACGACAGCAAGCAAGATTGCATGTACTGACGAAATATGCATAGTTTATGCTAAAGGCAAACTAGCAATAAGGAAAGGAGAAGCATGTGATTATAAGCTGAATTGTGAGGTCGTGGAGAGCTTTCCTTTGCTGAAGAGAAGAAACTCTATAGGAAAGGATCACATAGCGAGTGAGGTTGATTGGCTGAAAAAAGTGCGGAGTCGCACTGCGAGGATTCGACTGGCGCGACATGTGATCGAGTCGCATGTTGCCATGCACCGGACCCTTGTGTCATGGCCTTCCAGCACAATCATGTGCTATGAAAATTTGAAACGTTTAGCATGAAAAAATGAATGTAGAAACTTTTAAAAGCTGTCAGCAAGTTTTATTTATTATTTATTGACAGTTCATGATAGCGGTTGGTTCGCAGCAGTGGGGCTGCAGAGGCCTGTTTGCCAGCTCCTCTGAATACGACTTTTCAACTGTTTAAGTAATAAATTGTTCAATTCACCTGTACAGTTCGTAATTTCCCTAGCTTAACATTGCATACATAGCTATGCACTTGTGCACTTGCTCAATTTACACTTAAGACTTGCACGGGAAGAAGGAGGGCGTGCAATGCTTCTGAACGTAAGAGAGTCAACAGAATAGTAAGAGAATAATGCTGTCTCCTCAACAATGGAAATAAATAACTACACGAGTAAAAGTCGATCACACACCTGGGGAACAGGTGTGTACCACACATGGTGGCGGTGGGGGTGGGCATAAGCAGTTACCGCTGTTGAGAAAGAATTCACTCGATTCGTCCATCAACATCAAAAATAACATCAAAACCAATAGCGTAGAACTTTTCATGCCTGAACAAGTTGAATATCCGATCATATAATCAATTATTTCTTGTCGCACAATCGTCTAAAGCGCTTATAATTATGCCTTCTCAGGGATGATTCCTCGAGCTCGGTAAAAGAAGGACTTTGGTATATTTTTTGCCTTCGAGACAACCGACGCTGCTGAAACAGATCCGACAACTGTCCGACAGTATTGGTCAGCACGATAGAAATCTCTGACTTTCGGCAATCGGCGCACTAACCATTTCATCACCACCGAACGATTGTGGCTTTAAACTAAACAACTCATTGGCTTGTTCAATATAGCAATAATTTTGAAACACTTGAAATATAGACAATTAAGGTTAAATTCATAATTTTTGATGGACTTCAAACAGATTAACTATCTATTGTCTGCTATGAAACCCAAAAAACAAGTAGGAAAACGTGCCAGGGGAGTTGGATCTTTACAATCCAATCACATAACCAAATAGTTTCAAAAATGACCAAAAAAAAATACACTGAATATTTGTTCCAGTTTCTAATCAACCTGAAAGGCTGCATGAATCTTCAGCAAAAAGGTCGTTTTTTTGCAGTGTCACCGGTCTAGGTTAAAAACCTGACCGGTTAAAAAGCACTCGGATTTTGGCGCTTCTAAATGTCTATAACTTCTTTTAAGCTTGGTAAATCAATGGATGTATGTTGTAGATGATTATCCTACAGTGTGCATTATGCGCACCAAATTTCATGAAGAACAGATATATACACATACAAATGTACAGACAGATGCCAAAATGATGCAACTTGCTAAGCAAAATTTTCAACGCGTATAAAAAGTGAAGAATGCCAGATATTCATTAAGTTCAGCATCACCTGAACCCCTCAATTTTCAAAGGATAAAATTGAAGCTATAGTAAGGAAGGATAGCCCTCAAAGAAAATGATAACGAATAGGCAGATATGCGGCTGCACACCTGCTCGTAAGACTTTATTTTCTGTTCGAAGATATGGATATGAGAGAGATGATTTGGAATGCTAAGAATAGGTGACGATCTTCAGATGGGTTAGATGCCGATTTGTGGAACATTGCGGGGGGTCACAATTCCACTAATACCTAAGGTGCTCTCAATCGTTTAATTGCCCATAATCGATGCAAAATGATCCACATCGCTGTAGGATGCATGAGATGAGTGTTTCATTCTTCAAACGGATGGTAAAATACTCAGTTGACACATTTAGTCATATTCCCATCCGATACAATAAATAGTGATAAATAAGAGAAGTGAGTAATCAGTTGCAAAATATGTTACAGTATTTAATAAATTGCACTTCCATCACTTTTTGCATAGTGACCATCTTTCGCTAATTCATTCATTGTGCACTCTACTGTCTCAATGTTCTACAATAAATTCACTTCCTCTATTAAACCACAGCGAATGTGCTTCATTAAACCTATCAAACTTATCGAATGAGATAAGATAAAATGATGGGAAGATTACCTCAAACTATGTTCAAAAAGTTCTATATATGCTAGAAAATATGTGACATTTTAGTCATATTGCGGTAGAAAAAGAATAATTGAGCAAAAACATGCTCAGGCAGAAAAGTAGTTCACTGTTGAGGAGATAGTGACCACAATTCTATCGTCATTTGCGTCCTTTTGAAATCTGCAGTGATTTTTCATAAACGACTTTTTTCTGGCATAATGCCCCATAAAAGTGCCTTAATATTTTCGCATGATCACCAAAGTTAGCGAAAAAACAAGTCTTTTGAAACGCGTCCTTTCAACAGTGACACCGTTTCCCACTCATTCATTCACTTATGCTATCTGCACGATTTTCAGATGCAGCATTATATAAAAGCCAATAGTACAGTTTGCACACGCAGAAATGAATAGTGATATGAGCTCAGAGATAAGAATCGATCTAATGATTGTATGCATAATTGGCATTTGTCATTTGCAGAGGTGCACTCAGAAAGCAAAAGCAAGCGATCTATAAGAAGCTCTTTATTGGAAACGCCACTCAGGTATGAATCAAATTCGAATTTCTTTGATAGAGTGAAACGCACCCCCGTTTAAATAATTCCGTAAATTACGTGTATTAAGTGACATGAATTGATTGGCAATTAAAATAATAAGATAACTATTATATAAAAGATTATAGTTTCTGCTTTGATTAGACGCCAACTCATGTACGCCTCAATTTGTTCAGATTATCGTCTCTAAGGGAACTTGTTTCTGCTACGACCTATAATTATTGATGATACGAGCCTTAGAAGACGGTTGGAAATGTGCCCGTTGTGTGAGGCATCGGAAAGGAATTCGGCTCCAATTTGCACGATAATATGGCTATCTCTGAAGTATGCTAAGGAGTAAAAGTTGTGCAATAATTTTTGAAATTAAACTTGCACTAATTATGAAAAATAACTTAGTCATCTATATCTTCAAAACTGCATCACAATTTATGACTTCAATACATTGTAGGTCTGCAAGGTGCATTAGTGAGTAGAAGAGAGCCACGCTGTATGTCATCCGGTGACTCTTATCCCTCGCGTGGGCAGGGCATTTTTTTTCACTCTCGCGGGGGTGCAGTGGAGGACTTCAGCGTTCTGAAAATCTTCCCTTCCCGAAGGCGGGGGATTTTTGGAGAGAAAAAAACGGAGACCAGCGGGAGGACGCGGGGTTGGAAAACGCTTGCTTTTATTATAATACCGTTTTTACCTTTCTGTTGCTAGAATGGTGCGTTATTTTCATGTAAAGTGTATTACAGCACAGTTTATGAAACTTTCGGTGTAAAAACATAGTATAATATGGCCTAGGAAATTTTCGAGGTGGTGAGGTATAAAACAATACAGCTTTCAAGGTTTTAGAGGAAGTAAATTTTACGAGAGTAAAGATCGACGGTAAATTAACTGGCAGCTGTGACTTGCGACGTTCTCGCTGATCGTCGAAGAGCAAGCCCAAGACATCTCCTTGTGAGCCAGCCCTGGATATCTACTTGTGATCCAACACTGCACTGATTACATCTACTCGTATAGTCGATTCTTGTTCATTGTTCTTCGCATAATGTCACCAATCTACTTATGTGCTCTTGTGCCGCCCCACGCGATATCTGGGGTCCATATAACCTGGGTTTCGGCGTATTTGGATGCCGTTGGTTTTTGGTTCAATTGGTGCTTGGGGGTTGTGGCGCTCCTTCAACAAGTGATTCTTCTATTTCACTTGTGCGCCTATAAATAGGCATCGACAGACGGTTATCGGCTCCTCCTCTCTGCCTATAGTCGGTCCTCCTCTATGCGGGAGCCGTCAGCTACAACGTCTCTCCTTCCCATAATGACTAAACGTTTCTGTCGTTGTTTCTTGTTGTTCTCAACTTCAAGCGTTGTTGGTATGCTGCGGCTGCGTATACGACGGTTGCTCCAACAGATTTAAGAAAGCGGCTGGTGCGCTGAGGGGACTGCAAAAGCTCATTCAGTACTAGTCACTCTGTTACGTATTTACTCGTCTTCCTGTACTCCTTCACTCGGCTCTGCATTGTAAGGCCACATGAAAGGTTCATCACTTTCGACATCTTTAATTCAGCACCATGCAAACATTACAACTAAATGAAACGTACTTGGCACGATGCCAACTTCACCAAAAAACAAATCAACTCTATTGGTAGTACAATGCTACACATAGCAAGAACTTGAAACAACAGGATATGTATCAGTATTGAGCATTAAGTGTCATCTGTTAGGTTCGGAGACTCAACCAATGAGCATCCCGATATCGCGCAATAACCCACTAAGTTTATTAACATCCGAGCGCTTAATCACTTCTCCCCACTTTCCAAAACGACACCCTCACCTAACAGATTTCGATTTCATATTACAATTTCAGGTAACATACTCCGTTATATGGGCTTTCTCTAAAACTTGTAAAGCATTCAAAAAGTCCATATAGTTGCTGAGGGTGCACGCTCTCCCTTTCTAAGTGATATAAATCATTTTTACTCGGCAATAAAGTAAACTTTCATAGTAACTCAGGTTATTAGGGTATAAGTAAAACTTCTAGCTAGTGACATGAAGTCGCAAAATTATACACCGCAGATATAGTTCTCGATTCTTATATTTTCCGTGATAGTACCATTGGTAGGTTAGGTGCAAGCCAGTGTTCAATATGGGAATTCGATTACTCGTTCAGTATACTTGAATACTAATTAAAGCACATGGGGCTTTGTTAACCCCATATGGTATTTTTCAACACGGGAAAAATGTACGACTCCACAAGGGGCTCTCTCAAATACCTCGCATTAGCTATAGCAACACATTGTGAGGAAAAAGAAACCGATAAGCAGAGCAAGTGCATAAAAAAAGTCTCTTCGAGATGTATGATTACTCGTTGAGGTTTGCAGAATTGGCGTGGATGTTGCAGATGCTTGTGTTTGCTCCGTCATATTGTCCGTTGCTGTTTGGGAGTCATTCTGGGCGGTAGAAATGCTCACTGTTGGATGCGTCTCTCCTCCCGACACTATTGTTGTTGTATCCGCTCCTGAAATCATTTTTATACCTATTTTTATTAACACCACCTTCATTGCAGATTTTACATGAAAGGCTTGCAAGAGCGCTCTGAGAATTATCTCTAACTTGGTTCTCGGTTATTTATTTTCATTCTGCACTCTTTCGAAGTAACTGTTAAACTCATAGAGCTGCTGCAAACATTGCCGTCTCTTCCAAGTAAAACGCAAAGCTTTAAGAAATGCACTTATTTTTGTTCATAATCTCCGCAAATGTTTTAAGCTTAGTGGTTCTTTTTGTTCTCAAATTTCTTAGACAATTTCACCACAATTTCAAAAGAAACCAACTCAGTCTACTGATTTCAATGATCCATAGAAATACCGTTCCCTGTTACCTCTCACTATTGGTTTATGCAGTTGCCTCACTGAGCCGAAGCATTTAATAATAAAGTTCAGCCTGAGAAGTCACTACTCAATGAATTGCATCTAAATCATGTTGAAGAAACGACCGAATAAGCAATTATAATAGCCGAGTTTATGCAACCGGCACTGTGCTAAAAAAGTTGTTACTTCTTCCGGCAAATGGCATGAAGCCGGTTTTGTTGCTCAAAATCTTTGTTATTTTAGAAAAAAACTGTTGACTGATTAATTGACAGCCGCCTGCCCCTATGCAGATATCACATATAACGTCACAATTCATCAGATGCGGTCACTGTTTGAATCAATGCAAGCGCCGCTGTAGCAGTCGTTCCATACGGCACACGCTCAGTCTCGATAACTATCTCATTTGCTGAACTTGAAGAATTCATAATTGATGTAATTGATATAAACCTTGCAAAAACAAGGAGATTTGCTGCAAAATGTTACCAAGTTGACCAAAGGGACTCGAAAACAAACAGCGATTTTCTCACAGCACTTCAGATGTTAGGTCAATTCCTACGAAATTATGCTCTCTCATGAAAAGAAAATCATTAAATTCGACGGCTGAATTATTTTGACATTTTCTTCTGTGGCTGTCGTCTTTTGACCATCAGCAGTAGAATGACAACCCATAAACAATGGAATCTTTGATCATTCGTTATCCACTATTCCTCAGAAAGATCGAATAATGGACGCAACTAAGGTCCGTCATGGCAGATAAAACCTCATCTTATGAACTCGGCCATTTTTTATTGAAAGAGCACATGAATCATTTAGATAGTCGTTAAGATAATCAGCGTGATCTTGCTTTCCTAAAGGAAGAGTATGAAAATCAGTACGGCTATCCTCTCATTACATATAGTGCTATCAGTTCCACTGTCACAAAGAAACCAAATGGGCTTTAAGCCTTTGATGACAGATTTTGCCAAATAGCAGCAGTGTGAGGAAGACCAGTCGGCTATAGATCAGAAGGGAAGAGTGAGCGGTGCAAGGTAGGCCAAAGGTCAAAAGCGTAAACACAGATCAAACGACTACCCAGCACACGAGGCTAGCTTGAGGCAGAATCCGGGGGGGGGGGGGTATAAAAGAGGTTGATATGGGCTCATGCGTTCACTCCAGCTTCTAAACTGGTCTAAACGCGGAGGGGCCTACCGGCGATGCGAGATAGCATCGGCGACGACGAAGACTCGGCTCTAGGCTCGTGTCGACAATCCAGGCTATCTTGATGTCCATTTGTGTTTATTACGTTGTTGCAGAAGTGTGGTGAATTGTTTGTCCCCTATAACTGTCTTATCTTGCAAGTTACTCGACAACAGCGCGACGCAATATGAAGTCCCTCAAGGAGAGCAGGAGGGCTGGACGAACCAAGGGTAACTGACCCTTACAACAGTTCATTTATGCAGGCCACGAACGAAGGACCATATAGAGCGAAAGTGAAAAGGTCAGAACGGACATGCATTCATGCGTCGGAAAAAGAAAACGCAGCCTAATCTTAGAAAACGCAGGGATCATTTTTGCCAGAAGCAGTGACGATATGAACGACAGAAAGCACGAGGTGGTAGTCTGGAAAACGCATTCCAATAGACCAAATTAATTCCAAAATTTTTTCCAATTCCAACACATTCCAATTCCAACACAGTGATAATTTTGCGCATTTACCACTGCGCGTGGGAGGATTCTTAATGTGCATTCAGAAAATAATAGATTAAACGCTCTTCCCAAATTATCAAACCCACTCACAAATACGGGGGCAGTAAGTTGGAAAACAGAAATAATGCACGACAAAAAATTGCTATTTATCACTAGAGAAGCTTATCAGTAGAATAGTGAAGTTAAGCTCATGGGAAGCATTAATAAAGATATGTTGGCGTAATCATTTATTACGTTTCGGTTTATAATACACTGTACTCAAAAAGAAACTGCAAGATATGCGTTTGTTCCGAAGCTTCGCAGAGGAATTTTTTGATGCGAACACTAACGTGGAGCATTTTTCAAAACGAAAAGGAAACTGATAAGGCGCCTTAGGTTGCTCTTTAATCACCAATTCAAGTGGATAGAGCAAGAAAACAAGCGGAAATGATACTAGAGAAGTCAGCAAATTTTATTAGTTGGAGAGGTTAGCAACGTCTACGGCTTCATCACTCGAAAATGTCTAAATTTAATGCACTCTTGATTTTCTCAAAATGCTGAAATTATTTTTAACTATGGAATTGCTCCCAATCAGCAAAATTGTTTTTATCGAATAACCAACACATCAAAAAATCACTCTTATTTTGTTGGCATTGTTGTACTTCGCTTACCTGATAATGCTGATAGCGCAACTTTATTACTCGTCATTTGAAGAGAAGCAGAAATATTTATTCATCCTCATTCATATTTAAAAAATCGGTTGATTTCTTTTGCTTAACAAACTCCCGTTGATGAATTAATACACTCTAAACATAAATAACTTAGAGGAAAAAATGGACCGAAGGAGAGACCAATATTAATTATATTGTTGCGAGATTTCAACTATTTTCGAAAATATAATATTCTTGTGCACCAAAGTTGAGAGTATATTTGGATACAAACAGTAAGCAACGATGACATTTGCATATGAAAAGCACAGAGGAGCTGAATGCAACACTTGTTTACAACAAGCATCAATAGGTGTGCATGTGTGTTCGAAGGAAGGTGAGGGGAGGAGGAGGGAAATTCACTTTCGACGTATCCGAGGAAAATTATGCGGAAGAATTCATGTTTTTCCAGAGAGCAGTAAACTGCTTGACATGACTTTCTCCGAGTGAAAAAATGTACTGAAGACAAAATACTCTTTTCTCTCCATTTTGTTTCCCTTTTTTTTCGAACTGAATTGCTTTCATTAGCCAAAAACTCCCATTAAAGTGCAAATGAACGAAAGCCAAAGCGAAGCAAATCGAGAGCAAGATATGAGCTAGTTTCAACCGATCATGAGCTTATTGATTCTCATTGTGACTGTGGCCTTTTTCTGCGACGTTGTTGCGATGAATGGCGTCGCGAACCTGTTGATGATGTAAACGACCAATAATTGCTCATACACGAATCATAGCCATCGAAATCCGGATATTCCAAAGCACATAGCTGAGCAGCTCTGAAATGACATTCGTCGAATGCGGTGAATTGCTCAATTTTTTCATTAATTGACTTTATTAGCTCAACTTGAAGATCATAGTTAATATTTATTAAAATATTTGTGAAACGAAAGATAATCACAATAGTATAACGACGGGCGACACGACATATATGAAAGCTCCGCAAAATTTTCATATCAGGAAGAGACGATGCAAAGGAAATCAAAACATTGCTCAGAGAATCGAAAATATCTGAATAAGAAGTTAACTATTCATCAGGATCACCTATTCGATACATTGCTCAGCTGAGACAAATTTTCAGCTATTATTTAAGTATTCGTCGAATGCTGCTAGTGCTTATGCACAGGGTTACTCATATATTTGAAATGATTCTAGAAGGGTAATAATGTGTTATTTGCATATGCTAATTTTGCCATAAGTCGAAGCAGCACAGATTGTTCAAAGAAGAAAACGCATTGTTTATTTCGGACATAGATTCGACGAACTTCATCCTCAACATCTGTTTCAATACGCTCACCTTAATAAATTAGCACATTATATGTATTAGAAGGAAAATCAGTTGCACCAACCGAATTAATATCATTCAATATTGGTTAAAATAGATCAGAGATGATTTGCGAAATTTTAGAATGACCCATTGCATAAAGATATCGCTTTTGCCAAGTTACAGTGAATTATGCAGCAATAACGTAGATTTGCTTTGGAGTAAAGTAAAGTGGAGGAAAGTAAAAACATGTATGTTATCGATGATGGAAAACATTACACTGTTATTTTTCATATTTTTTCTGATATGCCTTCCGGTTGCGCAACTCTTTTAAGCCGAATTTCAGGTTCAACTCACCTGAACTTTCCAACAGGCATTGAATAATTCCACCTGACGGAATTATATTCGATATACTTCAAGAATATCGAGTCATCACTTTTAATCTTGTTTAGCACGTCGTTCATTGTCTGCGGGGTTATAGCATCTGTAAGAATATGACTGCTGGGCAGCGTTACATTTGTCTAGTATAATGCACTCATTTGCACATAAATTTCGATACTGATGTAACTGAAAAAGTTACAAACATATTGAAATTATAAATCAACAAGCGCATAGTTCTTAGTAATAGGTACTGTGACGACTGCGCGAGAATGCAATGAAAACAAACAGTTTGCTGATCGACCGATCAGAAGTGCAGGATATCAAAGTCAGTTAGCGCGCAAAGAAGCGCTGGGCTGTAGGTTGCCATAGGCGTCAACTGGTCGACAAGCGGGACATATAAACGCAGTCCAAACGTTCGACTACTGTTCGGTCTTGATTTCGACAGTTGAAATGTGGCTTCATTCTTGGTGGTTGTATCTCGCCGTCTATAAGTTGGTAGTGTATCATCAGCGTAGATCGTGTCGTTCGATAATAAGTTGCTTTAACTAGCGCAGTGTTGCTTTAACTGCTGATGCTGAAGCTGCCTTCGCGCGAGAGTTGAATAGCATACAAAGTCGCCTCCTTTTTCTCTTGAACTTTTTTAGACGTCGTTGTTTGCTCCTGTCTATGTGCGCATGTACTTTGTCGTTGTCATTGTATACTTATGTGGGCATTTTGTTTGTGATGGTGGTTTTCAGTGTGGACAGATGGTCGTGCGTTTGTTTACCGTCGTTTTTTGATGTGTAAGTATCATAGTAAAGGTTTAGTTACCCAAGTCTGAGGTGTGGTTCACAAGGCAGCGCCAAGGTGGAAACAAGATGCGTGCACACCTGAATACCGTGTTGGGATTGGAAGGGGAACCACATCAAAAGTATACTGCACTGTTGCACTCGGCGGAATGAGTGCAAAATGAACTCGGCGAAAGAGGCGACGTTCGCTTGTTTATTCAAATTCGAAAAGGAACGCTGGTGTGCTTCCGGTTCGCGATGCATCGGCGGCTATTCCAGCTCAAAGGTGGGGAGCTAATGGATTCGAATATGAATGGATGCCATAACGACCGTCTTCGCGGTAAAATGTGGTATATATTGTGATGTGAAGTAGCCAAAGCATCTGAGTCTGAGTCTCAGCCTAATCTCAGCCTTACTCGTATTCTCGTCCCGTCCCGTTCGTCTCAACGTTTGTCTGTTGTGTACGTCAGCAGAGGCAAACCCCGCCCCCTAAGTGTCGTCCGAGAAACTTCTGATCGGCTCATCCCAACTCAGGAACTTCGCCACGTGCTATCGAGGAAACCCCCTTCTACATCGCAACGAGCAATCTTCCGTTCCGACAGATATATTATTGGGTAACTGGCATAGGCGAAAGGTGGTCATGGAGGCAGGGAAGGCGTCGTCATTTAGAGTAGCGCACAAGCCAGGTCGTTCATAGACAGGAGCGCGGTGGACGTGATCATCGGCTCCAGCGTTAGCCGTTCTTAGGTGAGCGTCCATTGACGTGGAGACAGGTCGACGGTGGATCGGGAGCGCAGCACATCAACTCAAGTGCGATTATGGCAGACAGCGGAGGACGATGAGCAGCCCAGTTGACACAACAACAGTGATATAACCCTTGTTTTAACAAAAACTCTGCCTAGTTTTGTTCATTATCAGTGTTTGTTTGCGAACCTTTGGGACATACTAACCTTTCTGTTGACTCCCTATCAGGGAATCAATACAGATGCATAATTAGCATACGAAAATTTCATATCAAATGAAAGAGTTACGTAGTATCAACCTCAACTTATTGTGGCGTTTAGGAAAACTCTAACGGAGTTCTATTGCGCGACCATACTGCTTCAGCGAAAAGAATGAGAAATGCGTTAAAATTTTCCAACGTGGTATCAAGAATTCCCTTGGTTAATTGTGGAACACCTGAATTCATTTTTTGTTGAGCAGGAAGAGAAAATGAAATGATCTTACTGATTCCATAAGTTTGGCTCATCGAATACTCCAACTGCCATTTTGTCGATGCATTTTTATTGAGGAGATCCAGATCAATATAATAGGTTCTGAAATAAGCGATCAATCAATGAAAAATATTGCCATATGGGAATCTTTCTTTGCAGATATTTTGAGGGAATGTTTTATTTCGTATTATAGTTGTGTTTAATACTTGGCAATTGCTATGATAGCAGTTTTACGAATCAAAATCACTTCACGAATGTCGCGATTGCCTTTCCCTTTCCTCTATTCCATAAAAAGCATTATTTTTCATCATTTAACGCGCACAAATAAAAAAACTCAAGCAAAAGTTACTAGCAGCAGTTTTCGAAAATTTTGTGACTCATTCCTTTGTTTATAAACTTTTTTCCATATAGTCAAATATTTTGTGCACAAAGAATGATTTTACTTGGCATCAAGCAACTGTTGTGTGCGTACGTCATAGTCGAAAACTCTAAACGCAGGATTATTCGCACCCGCTCCCTCTAAACTACTAAACCATGGCGTGACCGCTGGCGCCATTAAATATACTTGAACCGGATTTCTTGTCCTTGGATCCTGAAATTTAGGATTGTAAAACAATGAGCGAGCACTGGAAGAAACATGAAAATGAAAGTTTATAAAAATAGTGTGTTTAAGAAGCACCACAAATCATACATATTTTCGGAAGTTTCCTTGAAAGAGCGTTTTTTCTGTTTCAGCGGCTTAGTTTGCATCTGCTATATTGCATTTGCCACTGTAAAGCACTTTTTGAAGATGACGGAAAAAAACAGTGACTAACGGAAAAGAGTAATAATAATCTTTGTGCATTGTTCACCGGCCACGCATGGCAAAAACATCATCACACTAAACTACACCGCATTGAAGTACCTTTGTTACCTGACATCCACAACTACAGGAACATTGGTGTTGTGCGATAATGAGCATTTGCGTGAATAGGGTTCGCACTTAAACACAGACAAATCTCGGTGATTCAGTGTCCGAATGCAAGGTGGAAAGGGCGAGCGATTTTGGCAGACGCGTCTGTCATATAAAGTGCAGAAAAAAAAATCAATGAAATCACCAGGAGGGTGAAATTGGCACCGTCTTCGATGGTACCCCCCCCCCCCTCCCATCTTCCTCCTGCTTCTCCCACTTCCAACATTTACTTTTTTATTTGCACTTCAGAGATTGCATTAGTACTTACAGGCTTAAATTCTTCCACTGAGGAAGATATAAAGACAGCCCACACTCTGATCAAAAATAAGGCACCCACTTTTGGATTATGTATTACCTATAGGCTTAAAGGGAAGTAAAAGGCTTACAACAAACCTTAACAATATGAAAAGTATCTGTGTGGTGATGACCAAAAATCATCCATTTGATTGTGTCCGCATAGCGTACAGTTATATCAATAAAACGTTGATTATATTGAGGTAACATCCAAGTAAAGTTGGGCGTGCGTTCAAACACTGTAACTTTTTATATTCCTTGCGACAAATATTTGGAAAAATTTAGTCGGTCACCAGGATGAAATCTGCTTAGAATTTATTGTATTCCTCACTCCCCTATTTAGGTGAAGTTTTTCCTTCTTCCTCCATTTATATAGCGCCGTCTAAATTTGAATCCTCGACAGTTTGTAATATTTAAAGATAGGGAATCGCACGGAATCATATATCAGATGAAAGTCGGTAGCTTATGAAATGAAATATGAGGACAATCTCTAGTTAAAATGCAAAAAAAGAAACTGCAGAGCTTCAAAAAATCACAATCAATTCATGCGTGACAAAGAATTTCCACCAGAGGCTATGAGCAGTTGAGATAAGCGCTTAAGAGTTTCACTTAATCTAATGTGTGCATAAAACGATGTAGAGAATATAACAGGCAGCTCGGTAAATTGATTGTTACGTGCACACATAAAATAAATATTACCTCCGGGTGGAATATGAGCAACAACGTGGACTGTTTGACGTTGTCTTTCTGCTGCATCGAGAGTATCAGTCATAAATTTGAACTGATCGGCTGGATCACTCGGATTAGTGAAGGTGGGAATCGCTTGGTTGAACTTGTAATATAGATTCGTGTTCAGTGCAAGTATGGTGACGTTGTTAGGCGCAGCATACTTATAGTAGCCTCCTTTCAAGAATGTATCCTACAAAGACTTCACCCAAGTAGTGCCCGCAGGGCATGACTCATATTCTGCTCTGCATAATGACGTTAGGTTTAACAATTCCTTCAATGAACTGTTTTTCATTATCACACATATTATTTATTGAGAAATCATCTGCAAAATTTATCAAGTCTATCAACTGCTATATAGAAACTAAGTGCAGAAGCATAACAAAGTCACACCGTAGGTGCCTTTGCACTTCGCTCAATTCACCAACCACTTTCACCAATTAGCAACAAGAAATAAAATTTACAGAGCGTCGCTTTCAAATTTCGACTAACTCGACCACCTACACAAATCCGCAACAAACTGAAATGACACAATCGATGTAAAGTGAAAGTTAAATCGTCTATGAAACATATGCAACTTGTTTGCCATCATCACATGCTGCAACTTCCCATAGAGCGTAGTGAATTAACGTCGACAAAGACATATGAGATCGTCTTATGGTTAGTACTATATCCACCAAATTCGATAACTTCAAGCTCACTTGCTCGCAAGTTGAAACCATCGAACATTTCATGCGTGCGTATACATAAAAACGCGCAGACATGACGTCATATCGAAACCAGCTTGCAAAGCAAATTCACAAACGCACAAAGCATGCAGAAAAGCGCGCCATGACAGAAAGCATGAGATGAACTTTATCATTTCGCTCACCGAGTGACGGCTAGTACGAAGTGACAAAAGCCTATAAAAATGCACAATGTCACTTTTAATTGAACCCATCCTTTGCATCAACTTTCTACTAAAAAGCTTATATGCAATCGGATCAGCACTTCAACTCGTTTGGCTCAAGAAGAAAGAATGTGGAGATTCCCGCGAGAATTCGTCGTATGGTGAATGTTCTGCCATCAATTTTTGCAACGTTAGCTTCATTCATTTAGCGTTGAAACTAACGCGCAAAACGGCAGACGGAGTCAGACAAAACACATACATGCACAGACAAACATGACCTTGCTGTAATGAGCGTTGCAAATGCAAACCTGCAAAAGCGTGCAACGATGAAAATTTTGTTTAGAATCCAGCTTATCAAAGAACAAAAAAACTTTTGCATCGGGCAAAGCGAAAAGACACCGTTTAAGTTCTACCTTACACATTTTCTCTCTTCAATAACAACTCATCTATTTTTGAGCTAACCATATTGGCACTTCCGATCCAGTTCTTCCACATCTTATATATATTGCTGTAGAGGGAGCAGTTATGGTCGGGGAATGCGTTCGATGGGGCATAGTCGTGATTGCCGAATAGCGGTAATACGCTGACGTTCGGATATGCGGTGTAAAGCATACCTGACACAGTTTGTAACACTAATTCCACATCTGCAAATGCAGTATTTCGGTTGTTTCATTACAAAGGAAAATATGAGAAGGGAATGAAGTCACATAATAGTTCCATAGTTTTGGATCTTCACTTCGAATATACCTCTACCTAGTGTGGATAAAATTTTTGAGACCAAGTAAACTTTTCAAAAAAAATTTTTTTTTAATTCTTAAAAGTTGCGAGAATCCTTCCACTTCGTCGTTTCAATGAACTAAATTATTCCCTATCCGGTGAAACTGTCAACTCTTCGTCACACTCCTAGTGCATGACTATTAAATTATCGTACTGCTTACTATTTTGGCACACTGCTTCAGCAATTCAACGTCACAAATCATTGTTGAATATCTGAGCAAATTATTATAACAAATTAAGCTGTCAGAGAATAAGAATACCAGGGAAGAAAACGGAAGAAAATTTAGAAATGAAGAAGCAATAAAGTACAATCTCACATGTTTCGTTATAATCGTCAATGTGTGGAACATTGTCTCCAGTCCAGAAGACAAAATCTGGATTTGGAATCACTTCTTTTGCAGCAGCCAATGTCCTTCTGATAAGACTCTGTAAGCTTCCTCTTTAATACATTCAAATAAGAATCAATAAATGTGAGATATATCAGTGGTAATATTAATGAAGCTTTATATTGCGACCAATAAACTAAATTCTTATTGTACAACCATCCACTCATTCATCGCGTGAGGTCAGTACACCCTTCAAACGAATGTGGGAAAACGCATGTCAAAAAAACCTCGCACGATATGCGCTTTTGCAGTGCAACAGGTGCTTTTGTACTTCACTTACCTAAACAGTCGTCTTCACAAATTACCAACATATAATAAAACATGCGAAATGTTGCAACCATATTTTATTCTATCAGGTCGCTGATAAGGATCTCGCATGAATACGTTTTTTTTTGTGATTCGACTATTGTAATATAGCTGCAATTTCTTTAGATCATCAAATTTCAACTGCTCTTTACGAATTTGATGGATCAGCTTGAGAGACGGTAAAGAGATGCAAGTCAGCTGAAGAGGTCAATCTACAGTGCAGCATATGCACACCGAATTTCCTAACTCCAGTTTCTGCAGTTGCCGAGTTGAAATAAAGGGACCAACAAAAAGAAACACACAGATATGCACAAGCAGGCACACGACGACTTCGTAATACAGTTTAGCAAAGAATATTTATAAAAGAGCACAAAACTGGTATGCACATCAACGCGCTTTCATAGCGCGATGTATAGCACTCTGTACATTTTTATTTGGACCATATTTCCTCCCTTTATACCTCATCCAAATGAGTGCAAAAAATGCTCAAACACTATATAATTAATGGCGCTTTAAGTGTTGTCATGCTGCTCACTAACACTTTCTGCACCACACTGCAAGTCCTGAATGACGACGCTCTAGCGTGGGCATGTCCCAGGCATTGCTACCTATGAATACAGTTAACAGCATCCCACAATAAATCCCTCTACCACAAACTTCAAAGCGGAAACTTCTAAAAACAAACTTTGCATATAGTAAAATGAAATACAACCATAAACAAACTTTGGGTGAATCACATGCGTAATCGCCAAACTGGCCGAGCTTGCTGCGTTTTACACCGCTTTTTTGATGACACTTCTCGGCGATGTTGCCAAACTGTGCCGAGTAATCTCTATCGAAGTGGAAGTCGCTGAGCTGAAGGAATTGGGCAGCGCCTGTATATGTGACTGCATATGATAAAATAACGAAAGCACTGAGCATCCTGAAAAGCAAAAAAAGTGAGCAGGATAACAGATATTAACTGCAATAAGATAACGACAGGAAGAGAGGGAGGAGGGGATGACACCCATTGAAAATTACCGTATCCTTCCTTCAAAAATTTGGGAATACGATTGATGCGAGAAAAGAGAGAGGCGACCTCATTCGTTCTGATAGTAGCAATATACAACGACAAGATTTCGCAATTTAACAATCCAGCTCATCAGAATTTTGCCATTTCTATTTGTCAAAAATAACTTTGGTATAAGATTTGATCGAATTTTTGACCAAAATCTGGCCAAATATCGAATTCTGACATGTGGCATTGTTATCCAAATTTGAAAAATAAAAATTGCCAAAAAGATCTTGAGAAGTTCTCTTATTTTGCAACAATTTGACGGACCCAGCATCTCCGTAAATGAAATTTTGAGGCGGCAAGGATTATCTTTAAAAAAACATTCGAGCATCTCATAAAGCACAAATTCTGGGCATACTATTACAGGATCTAAACGCGCGCATATGCACTGCAAAAGAGATCGCAAAACAATGTTGTCAATAAACGCCACAGAACCTCCGAACCCTCGATTACTGCGTAGATTTTCTACGATGCAGCTGTTCTACGCCACCTTGCATTGCATTATTTTTAATTAGTTGCCATTGTTCTAAGTGTTTACATAACGTAACACACCTCATGACCGTATAATATGACCAATCAAATTAAGAATAATATTAGCTGAGATGATGGTATACATTTATATGACCAAAATCTTATATCAAATGCAACATTTAGTGTCATCCCGACTTCGATGATAAACACTGTTCCATGACCAATGAAAATATCGTCACAAGTTCGTTGCCATCTGAAGATAATATTTCCATTTGTCATCAAAGAATAGACGGTCATATAAGTCTGAGCCACATTAAACATCACTTTAATACAACATTCCAACCATATAAAACTCCAATAATAAATTAATCGCTTTGCAGAAATTATTGACCATTATTTCGCCTCTCTCAGAGATAACAAAGATAAACAAATTACAGTAAAAATAATTTTGCGCTGAGCACATTGTTCAGTGCACACATACCTCCCAGGCTAATCGAGTTATTAAATAACTAGAAGATGAGTGTAAGTGACGAAATCAGTAAACGTTTGTGAAGTGCAATAAATGCTACTTCACAAAGCATTCACCAGCCAGTTATCGAAGCACTGCAAGCGTTGAGCATTTTGCGCCTACACAACACTTCTCAGCGATCTATAATTCCTCCAAACAGACGATCAATGAGCAATTTTTATCAGCCTTAAAAAATTCCAGCGTACTTTTGCATTCAACTTTAACCAGAGGCATTCAGTACATTTTTATTGGAAGCGCCAGAGAGGGCATAAAACTAAGACAAAATCTGCATCAGAGAAAAAAAAGGAACAACGGGTCCGATGAACTGACATGATAAGATTTTCTGTAAATTCCTTAATCAAAGGATGCGATGTCCTAGTGAAACGACAGATAATAGAACGCACCGAAAAAATACATTTGTATAGTTTTACCGAATCTTCCAGAAAACATTCGATTTATGACGATTTCTTGCAAACTGCAAACCGGATTATGCATGCGGGTTTTCGCGTTAAAATTTTGCATTAAGTTTTAAACCTATTATATATATATATATATATATATATATATATATATATATATATATATATATATATATATATATATATATATATATATATATATATATATATATATATATATATATATATATATATATATATATATATATATATATATATATATATATATATATATATATAATGCAAAATTTGAGAGAGAGAGGCGCGCACGCATACACAGAAAAGATGAGAGAAACGATTGGAGAAGAAGAAGAAGAAAAAGAATCTTTATTCAAATAAGAGCAAATTGAATAAAGAAAACTGCGATAACCAGCGGAGTATATATACTGCAGCGAAATCGTAAAACAATGATACACGCGAATATAGCAGCAGTGAACACGGGAAAATAACATATTTAATGGCTGTGTACAGATAGCTATAATAACACAAGAATGGCATGAGAAGAAATATACAAAGGTCATAAGGACAAAAATGGGAGATCGAAGTGAGATCAAAATAGAATACAACGGAATCAGCACACCAGATGGCTGGTTGTTCTTAGGTCAATTGGTGCGAGGCGACCAATGAATACAGAAAGGTTCTGTGCTTCGAGCAAATGATTCCAAATGCTGGCAACTCCAAACTGGAAGCTGTAAAGGACGCTGTTCGCAAAGCAGGTTTTGCGCCCTAATTGGTAATCATATGGTCGACGCCTACGCTGATTCAGGAGCCTGAATAGGATTCCCAGTGGCACATTGGAAAAACCTCTGACGATTTTGAAGCAGAGGGCGAAATCAAATTTCAGCCGACGATACTCCTACGGTTCAACATCAAATGCCTTTAACCTGGCCTCATAATCGGGTGTATACGGCCCAACGAACAATTTATGGAATGCTGTATGCGTTTTATATTTTTGCACGTTTTCCATAATGTTTATATCACTTAAAAGGTATAGTGACCAAACTTGCGTACAATATTCTAAAATAGGAGGGCAGAACGCAATGTATTTATGGTAATGTTCAATACAAAAATGTATTGAACATTTGCGTTGCAAAGCACGCAATATGCAATTGGCCATCTTTAACGCTTTCTCAGCAATTTCAGTGCAGTGCAAATTCCAGTGTAAATCAGGAATAACTTAATTCCAAAATCGCGGATTCCGTCGTCCGCGAATGCCAAAATATTGTCATCCAACCTTTGGAAGCACTCGTGGTAATAGTTAACATGAAGAATCCGGCATGTGTCATAAGAAACATCTAGCTGCCGAGATTTTGACCACTCAGCAAAGACATCGAGGTCGCTATGCAGAATATGAAAATCGGCGGCGGGGTCATGCAAAGGGCGATATTTTTCAGATCAGCTGCGAACAGTTTGCAAACGCTTGATATTTTATTCGACACATTATTTATATACAAAATGAACAGTAACGGACCAAGAACACTCCATTGAGGAATACCACTGATTATATGGCGACGGCTGGAAAATGAACCTACTATCTTTACGGTGAAACAAAGATTGACAAGAAAGCATCTGAGCCACTTCAACAGCGAACAGCAAACAGAATCGCTTGTAGCTTGTGCAAAAGCTTGCTGTGGCAGACAATGTCGAAAGCCTTAGCATAGTCAGTATATCCTACATCAGTTTATATTCTTTGATTAAGTGCACTAATCCAATCACTCATTGACATTATTAGCTGCGAAATATTGCAGCTAATAATGTCAATGAGTGATTGGATGGGGCTGATGAGACTGTTCTTAAATAGGTATTCAAGCATTACAATAATCTCCATTACCTTACACACCGAGGAAGTAAGGCTAATCGGTCGGTAATTCTGAATGCAATTTGGAGGGGACTTTTTTAGTAGAGGAGTGGTAATTGCAGTTTTCGAAACGGATGGAATGGAGGGGCAGGAGATACTTCGTTCGAAAATGCGACTAAGAGAGCTGAGATCATGCTCGCGGCGCGCTTTATGAAGAAAGAAGGTATCCTGTCGGGGATAAGCGAGATTTTGTTGCTTAATTTATCAATGGCCTTGCTCACAGATTCTACAGTCACGTTTACGGCGGCCAACCGCTGGTTGGTTCCAGAGGGGAATTCGGGAGAAACCATCGTCTTCTTTGAAAACATCACAGAAGAAGTCAGCGAACAGATTACACTTAACGGGATCGTCCACAATGAGGCCTAAATGAACTTCCTTCAAAACGCATACATCTTGCCGAATGTTCAACTTTCCGTTGCGTATTCGCAGAAAGACTTGTTATTTCCAGAATATACCGCACGCTTTTCTTGACTTTTTGCGAATTGTTGGCAACTTCGGTGAAAATCTTTCGCGCACTTGAGAATGCTTCTTGACCGCTTGGTTTGTGAGGATCGAGCCATAGAAAGTGCTTTTTAGCTGTTATTCTCTGAAGATATTTGGGCAACGGCGGCTAATCGCATCTTCACTAACGAGACGCAAACATCAGAAATATGATCGAAGAAATCGATGAACGCTTATACATTATCTCAGCATCTGGACAATCGAAAGAGTACACGTCCTAGTTAACGCCGGCGATCATTTCACTAGTCTTAATCCGTTCACATCCTCGAAAATTTCTGTAATTGCAGGGTGCAAAAACTGGTGGCTTGATCATAATTTCGAAATGTATGCTGACGTGACCACTTGTGGAAAAAGTTTTCGCTTATGTTTGCCTCGTTTGCAAGGGTGACGGCTAGTGAGGAGAAGGTCGAGCACATTATCCCCATTGGTTGCGCCGTTGACCAACTGCGCTAGGGAAAGCTGACGAAGGAATGCCTCAAGGGAGCTGCACAAACGGGCAAAGCCGTCAACATTAGAACAAGCGTTAAAATCTCCGAAACAATACTTGGCACTTTGGTCGTACACAGATGACCTATGGCCTCAACAAATTTCCCTATTTCAGAAGCTGTGCAATAGGGAGGTCGGTAACCAACAATTAAACAAAACATTTTAATTCAAGCAAAATCAGCGTAAAGCAGCTCGCACTTTGAAGAAAAGGGCTTGCTTTCATTTAACGTAACATCAGACCGGAACGTATAAGAATCACTGCACCGCCGCCTCCTTCTTTTTAGGTTAGGGCGCGATCACACCTGAAAATTTGAAGGCAGGCTGAAGGGAAAGTAAGGATTCGGGAACGAATTCGATAGCCATGTTTCTGAAATAATTGTTATATCAGGAGCTGCGCTGTCAGCTATAAATTTTAAGTCCGGAAGCTTGTTGACAGTATTTGAGCATTGAATAAACGCACTTTGACCCGAAAGTGTTGGTGCAATTGGGGGAGTTAGTTCCAGGAAGGGGAAATGGAAATGGAGGCAAGAAAGATGTTTTTAAATTCCTGCCTTCTCTGCCTGATCCTCCGATTGGGCCAGGGTAGTATTCAATGACTGATTTCTGGGCAAAGCTGCGCCACGCTTAACCACCGGGTTATTATAAACAGCATAAAATCCCGTTGGGTACGCTTCGTAAAGAGCTCTTTACGAGTCTCAGCTGAGTAAGACGGGCGAATATAGACGGAAGAAAACTTAGATGGATCTTTCAATAAGCAGCTCTGACAAAGTTTTCGAGCTACATCATGACTACTACTGAAAACAATCTTCATTGGACGATGCTTATCGCCGTTGGTCACTCCCAGACGAAACAACTCATGAGGAACTCCATCGACGTTAAGCTCTTCAGTATTTCTGCCATCGATTCCATATCGCTCCCATGTATTTCTGTTGATGAGGAGGATCGCATGATTTCTCAACATCAATGAATGCAATCATCGGTCGTCGCCGATTTTCTTCTTCTGCGTTAACCACAAAGGAGGTACTGTTAACAGGTTTTTGGATAGAGGTGCACCAGTCTTGAAGGGCGTGCACTGCGTCGATGAGGGTCTGCAACGCACAAGAGGTTTCTTGCTCCATTCTTTGCAATCGTTCACAGTTGGACTTGGGGACGAGTTCGAGGGGTTGGGCGATTAGCTTAACCGTTTCTGGCAGGAGGCTGCTCCCACATCATTGATGCTGATCTGCAGCAGCTTACGCATTTCCCCAGCCATGGCTGCCATCATATGCTCCATAGCCTTACATATGGCATCAGCCATGGGCATCATAATCTCCTCTACGACCGTCTTCATTTCAGAGCAGGTCTTTGCACTTCTTGCAATAACTAAACATAAGAATGCAGTTGAATACGACAAGACATTAATACAGGTAGTTGATGGAAATTGATGAAGGGTACAGAAAGAGCCGAAGGAATAGCAGTGAGGGAGAGAAGTGGAGAGGAGAGCGGATGACGTGAGCAACCATCCACACACCGGCCACACAACGGTTGGCGCCCTGACGGAGAACGATTGACCAATGATGGGAATGCATAAGATCTAGCATATAGTCGTTTCCTCAGAACTCAGTGACCAAGCAAATGGAGGTTTTGCTGTAAAAAGAATAACTTCGAACGTCATGTATGAATCTGTTATTCAAATAAAAGCACGCAGATTTCAGCAGTAACCTTACGGGTCTATTGCAGCAGCGATTTCGCAACAGTTCCCGCAAACACTCGGTAAGTAACTTCGTGTAAACGAATGGCCAACCCAACTTTGTAACTCTGGCAGTGACAGCGTTGAGAGGGAGACCGAGTGGAAGCGAAGAGACACGGGAGAGTCAAAGTAGTCTACTGGGGAGCACCACAACTGTTGTAGAGGCGACTGGAAATGCCGAAGGTACCCAGAAGAGCTGCCGATCGGAGAGAACTGTCGAATGGCGAAAAGTGACTCCGACGGGCTGAAGCCAGACTTTTATAGGCCTCAGGCAGACCAAAAACACAGAAATCGATCAGTGGCACTACGCGAAGAACAATGAACGAGAACCGACCATAGAAGCACAGTGATCGCTGTAATGTCAGGTCACAATTAGATTTTGAACACAAGTAGTTATTTTGGGTTGGCTCTTGAGCGCAATGCCCAACACCAAAGGACCACAATCGACCAAGCAACTGAGCTCTGCTGGCTGCGTGATCGGTTGTGCTCGAGGTGCCAAGCCTCTGTCTATAATACACGACCCTCACGGAATGAGACGCACCCTCGGCAAATGAACATTTTCCGAATGGGCAAAGGGGTCATGCTTTACGGGTGGAGATCGGACAGTCTAAATTGCAAGCTGAAGTTTAAAAAATCACAGTGCCCGACTGTTTCATAGTACGTAAAATCTACTCGCTGGAGTTAGTTGGTTGAGCGCTGTAGCGGAAGGCCGTAGGTTGCAGTTATAACGCTAAAATTTGTTGTGCTTTAGACACGCTAATATCCCATTTGCATTTGTTGTGAAAGGTTTGAAATTTCGTTTTTACAAAGGGGTGTGTGCAGACCGGAGAATCTTCTCAAACATCTGTCTCATGCGAGCTCGTAAATTTTAAACGTAACATAATAAAGTGAAAATAAAGTGAAAATCAAGTGTTTTATAAAAAGCTTAAACTGGGGCTAGGATTTGGGGGAGGGGGGTGTGGCAAAGGGCCGCAGCTGGACCAAGAATAAATTTATTGACATAGAGCGGCGTTTTTATACAGTTTACTTAAAGACAAATGTTTTGACAGATAAATCACAATTTTGTTTTGAAGAATTCAAAAGTCTGCGAAATAAACACTTCCAAGTCAAAACGATTTGAGAAAGAGAATGATTTTGGATCTTATCAATGGTTTTTTCGCGAAGCGTTAGCCGATGACGGCATCTTCGCAATTCTTGGTATTTGCTTCTTCTTCTTCTTCTTCTCTTTCTTCTCGACAGGGGGGGGGGGGGGGATGGCGAGAAAGAAAAGGATGAGAGGAGCGTCATCTGTGGAGCAAAAAATTGCCATCATCAATCTCAATCGCAATAACTATCAGATTCGATCGAAAAATTAGCCTGATGGTTTCAAATCAAACAAAGAATTTTGGCGCTTTTCTTTACGTTCCTTAAAGGTGCTTCAGCGCGCTATTACTTTTATTTCAAAACTAAGCTTGAGGCTTTAAAGCGCCTAAATTGTCTTAAATTATTAGTAACTTTGGATGTCATATGCATTTACTATTGCAATAAATGAACTTTTGAATTTTTTTTTTTTGAATTTCTCGCCTAAACTCCACGAAATAGTCCTCCAAATTCATTTAAAAGGTTTCAAAGTTGTTGATAGAACACTTGAATCTAATTATGAAATGGCAATAAATAGATGCAAAATATATGGAAAGTTTGTTTCAAAAAATGTAAAAGTGCTCAGAGAAGTCTGAAAGAGATAATTAGGTTTTGTTTGGAAACAATTCCGTTTCCTACAGTACGCGTAGAGGTGAATGATGGCTTGAGAGATCGCAATATTAGCGAATGTGGTAACTAACTAATGCATCATCGACGATTTCGCACCGATATTCGCACCGATAATGCCAACTGATAAAACATTTTTTGCAGATTCCCTTCTGAGATGCTTTATCGCAACACGTTTTTTCTTTCTGCAGATGTGTGCACATTGCCATTTATCGAATTATTTCAACTCGGCATTTTGAAGCTAAAGCTACAAAAATTGATGGATATAACTGCACAGTGGGATTTCCTCCAATAGTTTTAATTCTTCCAACTAGAAAGGTTATAGACGCGTAAAGGCGCAAAAGAATTCGAAGTATTTGACATGATCAATCGGGTCATAAAAATGAGCTTTTGCTACTTGAACGTGCGGTTGGATCAAGAAAATATTGGATTTAAAGTGGTGTCGAAGGATAAGAGAGGGAAGGAGGAGAAGGAATTAACTTGAAAGATGGGCAGAAGAATTAAGTTCAATAAGAGAGGGAAGGAGGAGAAGGAATTAACTTGAAAGATGGGCAGAAGAATTAAGTTCACAATACCTGGAAATATCACTCATTTTAGAAATAGCCACTAATCTCAGCACTATTCAAAAAAATTTCGTCGTTTTGATGAAGCATTTGCATTTTACCTGATTTTAGTAAAATTTTCCAAAACAGTTATATTATTCCACACATTCGCGATTACTTATCGCATCCTATTATTGACGGCTGCGAAATTTTTGCAGCAATGCGGAAAATCACTAGGATGGTCGTTGGTCACCATGCCGTTCTTCCGCTTGTAGCCTGAATTTTATGAGCGATGAGATCTCATCCTTGCATCACTCACCGTTTTTGATGCTCAGTAGTATGTGATGCGCATTTCGTTCCTTTCTTAATAAATCCGCCAAATTTTTGATAAATGAAGTATGTCTCTTCCTTCTCATGGAGAGACCCTTATTCGAGTCGATCATCTAAATTGGAACATTTTTCATTTCACGTGGATAGCGGACATTCGTTTCCTTTTCCCAATGGACGACTGATTCCCTTTTCCTGGAAGAAATAGTGGAATGAAGAATGCTCAAAAGAAGAGATAAAATTTTTGCGGAATGTGTCTATTACCTTTCCAAATTTGTACTATCAAGAGCTAGTTTACTACGCACATGTATGCTAATGTGGGTTTGTGACTGCTTGTTCACTGGGGTTCATATGGGATCGCTGAAATTAGGGTTACGAAATGAAGGGGTATAAAGGCTATACAGTGGTGGCCGTTTTTAAAAATTTGTATGTTACATCAGAAGGTGTTACAAATATTTAAATCGTCTGAAAGTTGGCGTGTAAGGGTCAGCTTCCCTTGGCTCGTCTATTCGTTCAGGTCTCCTTGACGATCTGCGCCTTCTTCCGAGATGCGATGGAGTAAACGAGACGACACAGGTGCAAGGACGAACAGTTTATCACACTTACACAAGCAAATACTGCGACAAGCAAGTATGGACTCGCTCACAAGGAAGGTTTCGACCGCCGGCACGATCGCATAGTCGGACCCATCGAACTCCGCCCCGCAGCCGATCTCGTCATGCGCTCCCACGGCAACGCATGGACCCAGTCTCCTCCCTACGAACAATCTAGCAGCTGGAATTAATACATGAGTTCATCACCCCCTTTTATATCCTCCTGATTTTGCCTCAAGCTAGCCTCAAAACATATACTGGGCAGTCGTTTGATCTGTCTGTATGCTGTTGATTTTCTTTGACTTGCCTTGCATGGCGCACTATTTCCGCTTGATCTGCAGCCGACTGGTCTACCTTACAGGGGTGCACCTCTTGACCGATGGCGCTCCACACTTGTTTGGTCGTGTTCTGTGGAATAAACGAATCCTTTGTGTGAGTGATTTATAGCCATTGTTTGAGCCGAGACCAGAGAGCAATATAGTGTGTTTTATTTATGGTCTGTATATGCAAAAGCATATATCGCATCAGTTTGTCTGGCGCGTTTTCCAGTTCGTTTTTGGAGCAAAATCTTCTTTGTGAGGTCTGCGCGCACTGTTTCACTCCAAATTAAATTCGCATTTATCACTTCAAGAAAATGAGTAATAACGTTTTGGAGTTTCTAGCAAGAATCCGGAGATTTTTTTAAACGCTGTCTTAAATGAATGAAAAAAGAGACGTGAATGAATTGTGCACGTGAACAACTGCGTCAGATTGACATTACCTTCTGATGCTGAGATGCTAAATCCAAAGCTGAACGACTGTAATAAATGAGCGCCAGTAAAGCGGATTTCTAGCCAAACGCAAGAGTGTAGCGTTCTCTAAACTCGTATCGATGCTAGTATCGGGATGCATTATATAGAAAGAGCATATAAATGTGTTCACAGTCTAATAATGGGACATGCAAATGCGTTGAGAAACTTTTCGACTCCCAGCCTCATCTATGAGCCTTGATTTATGTGAATGGGCCTCCTCAGACTGATTTCATTAGCATAAATGATAGCTGGAAAATTACAAAATTTCAGAGAGGTCGAGTTCGTAAAGTGGGGCATAAGAAAGTAGAAAAAAGAGTACTGTTTAGGCCGAAAGAATGCTGAAATTATAAACAAAAAAGAGTAAAATAAAAGAAACAATATTATGGATTTTCAAATATGACAGTAGCTGATCTTAGATTAAAATGCACTGTTTATTAGCTTCTCGTTTATGAGATTATTCTTAGCTATTTCCATGTTAAACAACAAATGTTTCAGAAAAGTTATCCAGTGGCTTAAGTACGAATAATGGGTGCTTTTGGAAGTCCTGCAGAGGAATTTTGATCGAAGGATGCTAGATGGAGATTTCTTGCAACTAGAGTTGCGTATTTTTCGAATTAACTGCTAAATGATTCGACAGCGAAGTTAAAGCTCATGTAACTGAAGAAATCTAGAAACGAAACGAAGGAGCAGGTACTCACATGCCCATCCTCCGTTATTCAGAAGAAGGTAGCTATATATTCTGTTACCGCCTCACTCTTTGACACTCTTTTTTAAATCTCTCCATATCAGCAGGCGTCGAATGCGAAAGTGTAGGAGGAATTCAAGGACCACATTTGTGTTTGGCAGGCTAAAGGTGAGCGTCTTATTCCTGCTGCCGTCATAGGATTCAGAATACGATCCAAAGCTTGGGAGAATATCATAATGGATAGATGCCACGGGCCGAATAGCGAAAGCCCGCGCTTCAAGCCTTCGTTGTTCCTTACATTTTTGCCTTCGTCCTCCACCATATAACGAAAATCTCTCAATCCTGGCATGAAACGCACCTAAAAATAATGGATCGAAGCCATAATGTCGAATTAAACCTGAAAATTTGTTTTTCAACAAAAATAAAATGAGTAACTTCCTATGCTGGCCTGCATACTAAAAAACAATGTGTTCGCATGTGATAAAAGAATTAGAAGAAGAGCAGTAGTGAACGCAAGCATAGACGCAGCTCTCTACTTGCTTGAAATGGCATTTCGTCCTTTTTTCATCATAAATTCCCTTTTCTCTAACTCAAATTGGAATTGTAAGGATATGAATGCAATAAAGAAAAATTTTTTTCTGAGACATGTGGTGATAAAGCCGGTAAAGCGCTGCTAAAGAATAGCACCGAACTATTTGTATCATTATCTTTTTTCAATCTTTGTGAAGTGAACAATAATCTATTGAAACGTGCTGCTCAAAATCGAAAATCCGAGCACTGTTTAAAGAGTAATTAGAAGCGAAAACAGATTGTAAGAAACTCTCAATTGATCAATTCCCTTTCCAAATAGCGATACTGCCTCCACAAACAATAGTTGTGGAACGGCTTTGAATTTCCTGTAGAAAAAGAAGTCATATGCAAGCGGAATGCTCATTGACGGAATAAACGGCAAGTTATTCTGAAACAGCGATGCAAGAAATGCTCAATCCCATTGCAATCCCGATCCCGAACTGAGAGACCGTATTTGCACGACAAATGAGCCCGATTTTTTTTGAATGACAGCCGACCGAATTGCATTCTGTTGCACCTGATTTCTTCAGCTTAATGCGTTCCGTCGAGGCGAAGAATTGTAAAATGAACAGATTATTGGTGGCCAATGTTTTAAATCGTAAAAGCAGTTTTAAAAAACGCGAATGTTTTACAGAAATAAATCGTGAACATCACTGTATAAACAAGATATAAATGCTTTCTGAGGACCAGAAATTCCATCGTATATGCAGCGCATTCGCTCGGAAATAGAGAGTTTTCTTGTATAACTCCCTCCTTGGCTTCGAGATAAAGTTAGTATGTTTCAATGTGCATTCATGTTGCTCAGCTGGCAATTAATGCATTGGCAATCGCGATGAGGATTAGAGAATCGCACTGCAGGAAATGACACGATGTGCGCTACTGCACTCTTCTCATTTCACAGTCATTTCCGTAAATTACCGTCAAATAGTAGACATGCCGAGTGATACCTTTATATTTTAGCTAACCTCAGTCTTGACACAAATATTTCACGAAAGGCTCTTTTTTTGCTGCCAGGCCAGTTTAGAACGGAATCTTGCCAATGAAATATGCATGGAAATTTTTCACTTTCTTCCGATGCTAGAAATTCCCTTTGAAGTTGTGGCGCAAGTGACTAGTTTTATGAAACACACTACATCCAGCAATTTTTTAACTCTTAGCTTCAGTGGTTTCCGAGCCGAAACTAGGGGATAAACGGGCAGACAGACAGACTCGGACACACGCTTAAATGCAAATATAAAATTTCCACGGCGTCCTCTTGTGAATCCAAATTGCGAAAGTGCATTACTGGCGAATGCATTAATTTTACATCTTCGTATTCGAGTTTTGTGGATCACTGATTGATCGATCTTTGGATCGAGGAGAGGTTGCAAACGAAAGTCTTGATTGAACACTCTCACGCGATGTTTGCATGGGCCAATGGTGAAAAAAAATCAGTAGCTGACTATTTAAATGAACTATGTGACCTTTTAAATGCAACAAGCATCCACCACGCTTGATCTTATTGGGGTGCTGCTGAGAGTGTCATAGAAACTGTCCTCCCCTAACTCACTACCCCCTGCATCTCTCCTCATCCTCCTCACCCCCTTCATCCCACACACGTCAGAGATAGGAGAAAATGAATTGATGGTCTAGCATGCAGTAACACAGTACATTGGCTACATGCACTTTTTAAAGGCGAGAGCGCACTCGATACGCTTCACAAAGAGTCTTCTTGACGCAACAATCTCAACAATCTACTCGACAACGACACAACTCGAAGTGTTGTTATCAGAGATGCTGCCCGCCCTATTTTTATCAAGTCTGACGAATTTTGTTACGCCAGAAACTATCGGCGCAGAATGCGACGCCTTAACGCAACCTTATGCGTTCGCAGTCTTTAACATATTTATCCATTTCTATCGCATTTTTAAAACTTATTGCTATGATTTTTATTTTAGTTTCATGAGTCATATTTCACTTGCATTCAACACATGTTACAAATAGAATACCTATTCGACACCTTTGTACAACTGAGATTTGAAGCCTGCAAATGTGGAAATGTTGGCAAATCTCATAAGGAATTTGGCGCAGGAGGGGAATTTTGTAGCAATTTTTACCACAAGAGGCCAAATGTGAAACCCACCTTCGCAAATGCGCCAAAAGGAGGGGAACATTGGAGGAGGGAGGGTGAGGAGGGAATGGAGAGAGAGGGACGATGGATGATGAGGAGAGGAGGGAGGGAGCTCCGATCTTTCAATGGGCTAATTGCTAATATGGCACTAGAAACATAGAGTAATTGAATTTTAGTTCTGTCAAACTGGTCGTCATCTCAATCTTCCAAATCTCTATGCTATATGCAAATTTTCTATTATTTGTGCAAAATATTGCTCTTATATTTGAAAACAAGTGCCTTTTGTTGGGTGCGATTTCTTGCTCAGTGCAATTTGCTGTGCGTGTGTTTCACGAATTCGACCGTCATTATGAGGTATATCCGGCCGGTGAAGAAGAAATATGAAGAATAGAAAGGAGGTGGGTTAACTCTTTGGACACCGTAGCTAACGTTCTCTTGAAAAATACAATTACCAAAAGCCCGAAAACTTTCTCTTTGGATCATCTGGCCCTCCACTACCCTCTTGTATCCTTTCCTCCTTCGCTCGCTGCTGAGTAGATACTCGTATTATAAGCGTTTTCCTACTACGTATGGGTCACAGACAATGCGTTTTTTGAAACGCTTTTCATTCTCGCGTCCGTCATGAACTCTGACTTTATTGCTGCTAGCTCGTATAAACTTTTTCGCAGGACGCATTAGAGTGTCTTTTTTTGCCTCTGTATGGATGGGCTTATGTCTGTCTGTTTGTCGGATAACTCGAAATCGACACCGCGAAAACCACAGTTATGAAAATTGACGCATATAATATAGACTTTTAAACGATCCGCCCATGCCAAAATTCTATTAGCGCGAAAGGGAAAGGTACTTGTTTATGTCTTTAACCAATTCATATGCATTTTGCAATCGACTGAGCCTACTACGGCTGTATCACAGAAAAGTCACAATGGAAATTAACTATTCGATCAGTCAAAATACGAGTGCATTACTCTCTACTTTGCGTTATTTATTGATAGTACGAGAAATTGTTTCTTTCATAAAGTGGTATTGTGAAAACGCATATCGTGCCAGTTCTTCTGGCGCGCTTCCCTACTTCTTCTTTATTGCCTTCAGTTTAATAGCTCGGCAGAAATTTTTAGGAAATTTTAAATAAGCAGAACCTGGAGAAGGTAAACCCTTCTCACTATGAGATATTCGCCATAAAAGTTTAACAGATAATTAAAGAAGACTTGTGTTGAGCAAATGCTTTCACGAGAACAATGCCTGTGCTCTATTATTTGCTAATATCACGCTCCATTTACAGTACTCGCATAACAATAAAACCGCAGTATAATAGTATTCGATGATAACGAGAGAGATTTATATAATTGTTTAAATATCGAGAGAGGAACACCGAATTTTAAATTACTTTTCATGCAATTCTTTCATGCGTTTATGTCAGCATGCAAAGTATTTCTCGATTTGTCATCCTTTTAACTGATGAGTTTATGAGAGATATTTTCACTTCCTCCCTCACCACCCCTCCCTTTACTCTCTATTGCAAATTTCTGACAAAAAAGTTATTCGTGATTTAAGGGCTGAGCTGGAGAAGGTGCACTCATAAATCAAGTCTAACTTTCAAACCTACGAATCACGCTGCATCATTTGCAAATAATTCGCACAAAAGAGTAATTCATAGTTGGAAGAGTGCTGTACGCAACAGTTCACTGCAACACAATCATTCGCCTGTGCTGATGGTATATTCATCATTCATTTCAATAACAATGCTCGTTACGTATGTCTTTATGGTGCACAATTCGTGGCCAACTTTCCATCTGTTGTTAAGTAGTCTATTGCCGAGCAAAGTTCTCTTCTCCACGGGGCAGGTAGGCAGAGAATTGGTGGGGGGATGGGGCGAGCAAGGAGGAATGAGGGGGGCAGGCAGAATTATTGACGCCGTTTAAAAGGCGGCGCGTCGCACCGGTAGTGTTTTCTAGAACGAAGGCGCTAATTTTTGCACACAGTTTCGTAACAATTGTTTATTCGAAAGCTTCGCTCCTAGGAGAGTCATAGACACAATATGATTAAAAACATGGAGAAATCAACGGAGTTGATACGATACACGCTCGTGCGAAAAAAAAGTCGGCTGAGTTCCACACTTTACCAGCAAAAAATGATTGGGAACAACTGTCTCTTCTTTTAATTGATCTGGCCTCCCTGACCTCCTCGACAGTTCTGCAGTAAGCTCGTTCCCCTGTGATCGGATAAACATAAAGTGAATTACGCAATTTTTAAGCTGTTCTGAAGACATAGCTCATGTTCTAGTCGATCGGTCAAAGCGATTTTTGAAGCAGGAGGTTAGCCCATGATTTACGTGCTACCCACAAAATGTCTGTCATACCTCCAGCTTCAGAGATATGTGCACGCAAACAGACATAGAGGCAACATACACACAGATACGATTCATTACAGCGCGTTTTACTACAACAAGTTTGCAAATTTAAAAGTGGTTTAAGTGTTGATTTATATGACGACATCAGGTAGGGAAGTGAAACGTCTTCCAAGCCTTTGTCTTAAAGTTATTGCAGTTTATTGAAGGTGCAAATATTTGCAGTTATCGAGGATGCATTATCATGATATCTTCGCACACAAAAACCTCCAGCATTTTCACTTGCAGAATGATCAACTACGATGATGAAATCTCTTATCATGGTTTACAAAGTTTGCAGTCACATATAGGGAAGGTTTGCTCTTGATAGCTGAAGTTAGCAGTGCATCGATCGTTGGTGCATTGTGTATGTGGAGTGCCGTTATGCGTAACCAAACGATGTCTCATATCCTGTATCAATGCTTTTGTCAACTTCCCTATGTGAATGTTTCTAATATAGTTGCGAAAGAATAAACCGCAATAATTTCTACAGTTTGGAGAGTTGATTTCTCTTCTTTTATTTAGTGCAACTTTGATTTCGGCATAGGTCGTCTGGTCATGAAAAGTTAACGGCAATAGGAACGAAGAGATGGGTGCGAAGAATGATTATTGTCATTATTGTGGCTGCTAACCAAGACCACTGTCGCGAATTCAAAACTTCCGAGAAGAACCGAATGTGATGATCCTATCGATAATAGAGAATGTCCGAGATAGTATATAAGAGGAGGAAGGCTGGTGATCTCACAATTCTATATCGTCATAAAGATAGGCAGTTAGCTTGTCAATTGATTTCCACATTTATGTGTGCAACAACTCATATTTTCTTATGGATGTTTGCAAAATTATAAAGAAATTTTATATTCGATGCATGTATATTTCTTATGGATAAAAAATTTATATTCTTGTGGTTGCAAAATCCTTCGATGAGTTTACATCCCTCTATGGTGAATAAAAAACACTTCCACCATCATACATCACTTACTGTCTATAGAAAGATATTGTTCTCGTATGCAAATTTCTTTATGGTCGTTACTGTATCCAGTGGTCGTTTATACTACTGTGAAATGTCTGTGACTACTGAAAGAGGATGTGAATTATTTTCAGATCGAGAGGCGATGTTAAGTACACAAATGCAAACGAATGCACATATTCTGGGCAAACGTAAGAATTGCACGAACGGAAGTGAAACACCGCGACGTCTTGGAAGTCTCTTTATATATCGTCAAGAACTTGCCTCTCTTATGGGCGAGAAACAAAAGGCATCGAATTTATGGCTTTAATATTTGTTTGAAAATTCGTACACAATTTATTGAGCGGTTTTTTTGTGCTCTTACAATTCAAGTCATATTATAAAAAGTAGTAATTTATCATAAGGCATATATAACATGAGCGGTTTTTTTGAATAGAAATATAAGCATTTAATGGCTCACTTCAGGCATCCCTAACTTATATATGTGATAAGGGGCTATTCAATGTGAGCAACACGGCAACTACGAAAAAACTGAATTCCGAGAAGCTCTTACTCTTCAATTTGCTCGCAGTTTTTTAAGGGCTAATATGAAAAGAATTTTGCGTAAACTTAGAAGCTTAAGAGTTAAAAGAGAATTCGAAAATAAGCAAGTGAATTCCGTTTCCGTCACCACTATTGCATTACGCAAACTAGTCGCAGTAATCTTACAATCTTCATAAGCTTAACAGAGTTATTAATATATAATCACTGAGCCGTGCCACTAATTAAGTATTACTGCATTATGAGAATATAAGACTGTTTATTATCATTTCAGTGGCTTGATGCACAACGAAAGGCAAGCTTGCTAGTTTCGCCGTATAAAATTGACGAATGGAATATTATGCCGAAGTAAGCAAACGAAAGCTTTCTATACTACTCTAAATATTGCTTAGAAATTCTATAATCATATGGCAGCTTCTAGAACGGTTCGCAACAAATAGCTGTGTTATGGCAATGGTACTAGGCTTCTTAAATACTCTAGAATTAAATACGTCTCTTACTGCGCTATGGCAATGAGCGGAATATCGCAAAGAAACGGTATTGATTGTTACGCATCACCAACTACCTATTCGAGTCGTTTCTTCCTTTACAAATTATTACAGTCAATTTCAGGTAAATTACTTGTATTTTTTATTTCATTCAACATCCTTGTACTTGTGCTCTCCTCTCACGTTGCTTTTGCAGGACTTTCAGTACTTCAAAATACAATTGCACAGAACTACCTCTAAATCTCATCGGCACTAAAGAGTGTATCGTGAAAAATTTCTATTCATGCAGAAAGTCGATGTCTTCTCATTGAGTCTGGTGACATGAATGATATCAAAATTAGTGAAAAACTTTGTCAAACACAGTAGAAATTGAAACCATTCAACGTTATTACGTGATTTTTGCATAATGAATCCACTTTAAGAGTGAAATATGAGGCGGAAATTTGAACTGCTTTTGTCTAGACTTAGCAGGGGATCAGTGACGGGCAAATAAGCACAACTGTGCTCCTCGAATCAGCTTCTTCTGGTTTCATGGCAATGTACAATCATACCGCATGCAGCGCTGTACCACGTGCATTTCTTCGCTCTTGGAGCACAAAAACTCATAGCACTAACCTTATTTCAAAAAATGCATTATTTACCAGCAACTATAATAAATACCGCCTATGGTAGTTGCAAATTTCAAGGATAGGCGCATATTCGAGAGAAACGGTCAGAAATGACGGAGAGAGATAGAAGGAGAGAGAAAGACAGCGTGGGAGAGAAAAAGCGAGGGAAAAGAGAGAGAACAGACATAAGCGGTGAAAAACGACGGCCGACATTCAAAACAGATCCGTACTTCAGTCGAATTGCAATCGCCACCGTATGCTCCGCACGAGAGTGCTAACTCATCAGTAAAGAGGAGCTATTCGGAGTTACATTTTCACTCCCTAAAAAGTCTCCTTTACCACAATATTTTTGAATTTTCACGTCTTTCATAAAAAATGAAACGTTCGAAGTGCAGCGATTATTATGTAACGATTCGTTGCACATCAACCTGATTTGCTAATATTTTAATTTATTTCTCAAAAGGTCGTTGAGTTAGCAAGTGATTATTTTCTTTTATGAGCACGATCATCGCCGACATCAAGTTAACCGCGACATCAACTGAAGGGAGACACATATTGTGGAATTCGTCTAGAATCCTTCACGGAACCGATGTCATGAAGGATGTTTCATCACTTGGTTTTCATGCATTTCTGCAACTTTCTATATGCAAAATATGAAGATGTGTCTGTGTATGTATACGTGTGGGTGTACACGCGCGCACGCTACATGCGTTTGTGCTGCTTGTGTCTGTTTGGTATACGCGCAATGCGCGGATGTACGTATGTGTGTATGTGCGTGTGTGCGCTTGTGTGCGCATGAGCTCTTACTCTGTTCATATGTTCATATAGGCATGCGTGTGTCTGTGTTTATGTGTACTCGTGTGTGTCTGTGTGTAGATACATCAGTTGCTTCCAACAGTCCGATAGTTTGAACTCGGGAACTGTTGAACCATGTGCTGCAAAGCTTGATGGGTATGATGCATACCAAATGGCGGCGTCCTATACCAATGTTGAAGAAATTGCATCATAGTATAGTTCCGCTCGCGATATTTAAACAGCAACTTCGTCAATAAAATATGGATCCTCATCGGTTGTTTCTTTGTGCATTTTATGAAACAGTTCAAGCCCAGAAATGAGACTGCAAACGCTCAGATCGTCTCATCTTTGCAGATATGCTTCACCGCTTGCTTTTCTTGAATTGTTTTTTTCCATGAAAGCCATATTTTGTGCACATTAAGGAAGCCGGTCAATCAACAAAGAATGCACTAGAAATCCGTTTAAGTTTGTCATCCTGCCAGTACCGTATATATTTCTCTCTATTTCCGCATAGAAACAGCTATAGAGTAAAGATCACTGATGAGTGACAAATCTTGAAATATTTTTTCCAATGCTAGTTAAAACGAGTATCCATTTTTGCTTCCCATCAATCTGGTGGGAAGCGAGAATGGGATCAAAGATCTTAGCTGACGTACTGCTATTCGAAAAGAAGAAGAAAACAGTGGTTTGAAGGTTTTTAATGAAGTAATAGATGGTTCAAAGCTTCGGAATAATCTGAAGTGAAAAACCATGGCATATATGAATCCATGCAGTGAAATGCGTTTGATATGATGCAAGCAGCTGGATAAAATACCATCCTGTATCCATATTTTTCTTTTTTTTCTTCATTTGTTCGATTTGGATGTTTTTTCCGCCCCCGTTCTGCCATTTAAACATAATGTGAGCGCCGGGAATTCCCCGTCTCATCTTTCTCCGCCAGATTCGGCGTCTGTCTTAAAGAGCGCTGCTGCGATGTTGGAGAATCTCCCTAAGCCGATGAGACTGTTTATGTATAGGCCATTTTGAAGAGACGGCAAAGCCCATTTCGTTATTCTCCACGCATGCTGTCAATCTTTCCTTACTTCTGACAGTTACCATCGCTTGCCTATTGAGGATTCACCGCATTGGTTTCTCGAGGTTTCGGGTCAAAAAAACTTGGAAAAGATATGAATAAATTCTTTTTTTTTCTTCTGCAGAGTCCATACTTCTTTTATATGCATTGAATGAATTGGTTAACAGTGAGAGGAAAAAATATTAGTATTGGACGTTAATAAATTAATTACCTGAAAGTAAGTAATCAAGTAAGCCTAACGATAGTAGAAAAACCTTTGTTATGAGTTTTTCCTCAATCCACCTTTGTTATGAGTTTTTCCTCAAGCACGGGTCCTTCTCGAACATAAATCGGCCTCGACAATGCGTTCGTTCCTAACTGTGCATCCTTTCATTTGGCCAAGGCAAAATACTCCAAAACTACAAATCTAACTTCGTTCTGATCATTAATTATCACCTGTAGCATAAATCATCACGTTCGGGCTGAACCTCACTACGTTATGAAGGGGCTTGGAAATGTCGTCCTCGATTATCACTGCAAAAAAAAAGGGAAATCTGTACATTCCATGATCTCTAAGTCTACTTTTCGGATATATCACACGATAATAGGTAAATTAAATTAGTAGGTGTATAGCTGAGATTGTTCGAATGATGACTTGAACTATTCGCAGCAACTATTATAAGCGCATTACCAATATCGCTTGAATAAGGCCTTTTTCATTCCAAGTTTTAGCAAATATGCGTGAAAGATGCAATGATTTGTGCACCTCACAATCTGTGGACTTCAGAAAAAACAACTGAAATCGTCTTATTTTTGCACAGAAAAATTCCATGAGTGCACTGATAAAAATCAGTGTCTCTAATGCACTCCCCCTAATCAGTGTTTGCAACAAACTACTATGTTGAATTTTGCAGAGGAAGCGTAATTGTGCGAATAAAGAGCGATTTTGATTCATTATGAATGCAGTTAACGAATAAATTCGTTGAGTCCTATAATTTTCTTTTCTGATTTTGATTTTCTTTTGAGAGAAATTCTCTTTTTTTTTTTCAAATTCTTTGATAAAGAAATGAAATGTTAGGATGAACATTACTGCAAAAAAAGACGAAGTCTCGTGCTTTAATTTCCGGCTTGGCGCCACGATTTTGACTTTTTGATGGAAGCTATGACAATAAATGCCAGTGGCTTCGAAACAAAAAGGTTGCTATGCGATCATCTGTCGTTTTGGCGCCTCTTACTATGTAATGGCAGCAAACATTTGCTGTTTGCTTCCCCAAACCTGCATTTAGCATGTTTTTCAAATTTCTTCGCTGTTCCCTTCAAGCCCGTGAAATTGGAGGTCCCTTCTCAATTCCACATCACAAATTCACAAGGAAATCCACCAAACTTAGGACTCTTCTCTAGCATCTCGATTTCGAATGTGGAAGCGATTCAGTTCTGCCGGTCACACAAAAAGCGTTGTCGTAATGCGCTTTGTCATCATTTGCTCATCGCTTTGCTCTTTTTTAGAATAGCGGAGAAGCGCACTAAAAGAGACGGTGGCGCAGAATGCACTTTTGCAGTCTCACATATCGGACCCATCGCTATCACATAATCACTTTTTTCAATATTTTTTCATGTGGTGTAAAGAGATCGATGTGAAATGTGATCTGCTTCTTACGAAATGTTTGCGTTTTTGTGGCATCAGTATAAATGGTTGAAAGCGATTACCCTATAATGTAGACTGGGGTAACTGTGAGGAAACGAGTTAGGAGAGAGCAGCATTTTCTCGTAAGCAGTAGGCAAATTGAACACCTCACCTGAAGAATGAAGAATTTGCGGTGGAAAGGAGGCATCGATTTGAAGAGGTTGCCGAATGGACCATCATTTCATTCTTCGTCAGGAGGAGACGAGAGGAAAATGTCACCTCTAGTGTCATTTATATACCTTTGGCTATCCCCGTTAAAAGCAGGTAGACTAGACAGACGCAAACGGATATAGTGTATATACGCACACACATACGCGTACACGTGACATCAGCATAATACGCTTTGCAAATGCACAGTTGTAGAAACGGATAAGAACTCTTCATCACCGTTGCCAACTATGTTATGACGACCATCTGGTCGACAAATAGCGAACAGCATGATGTGCTAACATCTAAAAACTTACATCTTCATGGTTATTTTAATGGACGAACTGAGAACTGTTGACAGAAATATGTATACTTTGACTCATTATATATTTTTTTAAAATTTGCATTCCAGTCTGCATAGAAATGACGAGACGTCGGCTGTCTGTGGGCATCGATCTTAGGGATCGTGGCATCATTATCGGTACAGCAGCATCCTGCAAAATTTTGCTCATTCTTTCAGTTTATCCCGTCGACCTCTTGAAGGCTATTTTTCCTGGCGCATGATTTAATCAAATTGGGCTTCAGAATTTATCGGCGTAAATTTGGTGGTCTAATTTTTCCCGGTGCTTAGAATTTGCGACCTGGATAATGCGTTGTGCGGACCTGAGCGATGTGGGGTGTGATAAGCGGTAGGCTATGCCTTGATATGTGAATTGCTAATGAATTGTGGGATAAACTGGAAATTGCTAAACACCGGGCTTAGATTCAAATATTGGATGGTAAACACTGGGTTGGAGTATGAATCTAATAGGGCAAATAGTATGCTGCGATGTTGTTTGTTTCAGTGCAAGAAAAGGAGCTTATGAACAATGGTTGTGATGTGGTGATGCATGAGCTGACAATTGATAAATTACAAGAATGAGTATGAAATATAAAGGCGGCTTCATCGTTGAGTGATCACCATATCGTGTTCCATGCCATTTTTGAACTTATAGTACCGTTATTTGTGGGGTCGCAGAAGCAAAAATATGATTGATTGTTGAGGTTTTTCACAAAAGCGGTCTTCCACCTGTGTTGAAATGGTTGTAGTAATGCATTGATGCTGTTTAGGCAGGGTTCTATGAACTTCTCCATAGAAATTTACGATTCTTCTGCTGAAGATGGGAACGCTTAAAGCAAATATTTCTCAAATTGATCACTACCTGCTTCATTTAAGAGAGCATTTACACCTTCCATGGCGTAGTTTATCCGCTTTGCATTTATTTTCACAGCCTTTAGGAGCCCTTTATTCTTTCCTTTTTTTTAAAATGTATGTTATTTTTTCATTTCGGTAAAGAAGTAGGAAGCTTTATTTACTGCTGCAGATTTATTCATTAGTTCTTCGATTTCCGTTCTAGGGGACTTCGACATTTTCAGCACTTTCTGATTCGTTCCCTCATTTCATTATCTCACCTCCTCTGTGATAGCGTATGATATTTACATCACCTAATTATGTTTGTTTTCGCCGGCATAATAATGTCTTAAATGCGGTCCGATATTCGTTAACTATTTCATCACTTTTTACATTTCTGCACTAATCTTCAGCCATCTATCAATGATACTCTCGTTAGATGCGGTCATTTTTCAAGTTTTAATGATCTGCGGAACCAGTTACCTCACTCCTACGACCTACACATTAAAGTCCCACCACACCCACATGCCATTACAGGTTTTAGTTCATTTTTGGATGGATATAGCAATCAATATTGAGTCAATATTAAATAGTCAACAGATCGATAAAGTCGATAAAGGTCAATAGATCACCTGATCAATAGAAAAACCGTCGATAATAAACAGCCAGTGGTCGTTTTAAAATGCACTTTTTGCAGAAGTGGCAGTGCCAAACAATTTTTTTTTAATGAGGTCGGACGCATTTTGTCCGAAAATTCATCCGAGAAAGCTGCGTTTTTAGAGCGATGCTCCGCCATTTTGATTAGATGCTGAGAAGGAATTTCACCAATGGATCGACGCAGATTGTTTTTATTTCCTCAGTTAGCCAAACAAAAATACCCCACATAAAAGCATACTTGGATCACAAGTGCATTTAATTCATTCTTTTTATCATCTCAGGTTCGCTGATCTTTTTCGGAAAGTCGCACAGACGGCGATGCCCACCGATCAGCATCACGCGCAAATGGCCCTCATCGAACAGATCGTACAAGAGTGCGTTACCTTTGCAAAATACTTTTCGAAAAACTTAAATTTGTATCTTTTTTGAAATGAAGCTTTGCATTTCAGTTGTTTTCACAAACGACTGACAAACTATATAGGTGCAGAGTGCTCGGAATTTCGGTGGAGAGGGAAAGAGACGGTGGAGGTTTAAAATTGCTCCTTAACAAAAAAACGTTCGGAAATATTTTTCTGAGGAAAATAAAAGAAGGTAAACGGCTGTCAACATCATTAGGTATTATTGCCCTTCTATAAAATTTTCGCAAGACGCATTCATGTTTAGTCGTATTTACTAGCATACGATGGTCTCAAAGGTAGCTGAGAAATTCGTATCCATTTGAAAAAGCTCTGAAAGGTTGGAAATTGTATAGTTTTACAAAGGAAATTTAACGGATTATAGGTCGATAATAATCGAATGGCCAAAGATGATATGGGGTCTTGGTGGAGCGAGGAATGCGGAGGTGGATGAGGCAGTTGAAGTGGACCATGCACCACTTATTCATCGAGCTCGAAACGTTGTTAAATGCCGAACTTCCCATCCCACTATGCGTGTCAGGTAATAGATCCCCATATTAATTCTGCTGCAATAATATCAGTAAATTCGGCACGAAGATACTGAAATGTGCGCAGGTGGATGCGCAGGTACATCAGACCTGCCCCCCATCTCATCTCGTCACCTCCATCCTTTCCCCCTTCTTCTTTAAGCTTCATTCAGATTATTGAAAACCTGGAATTCAGGAATGCAAATGAACATAATGAATTCGCTTGCAAATACTAACTTTTCATACGTTCAAGACTATTTTTTGCTAGGAAATTATAGCAGTATGAAGCAATGAAACTTTCATCAAGACGAATTAAAATGTTCACAGCTTTTGTCGAAAACACCTACGTAATGTGACATCGGAAGATTGAATAATGACCCCTGAAGATGCGCATTCAGTGATGTTTGTTTCCATTTTATGTTTATTTTTTGTATGTCACCAACTATGGGACTCTGTTAAAATTAAACAAAAAGCAATTAATGAGCAGAAAAGTAATGTATTCCATACTATAAGGACGCCATATAACACCGTGATCGATCGTCAACAAGCTCACATACAAAACTTGATGCGAATTAGAGTAAGTTGTAAAGTTTTATGCTGAATAAGGCGTCGATGATCGAGTACGCATTCTTGCAGTTTTTATGGCATTAACGTGATCAATGTGTTGCTAGCTTGTTTCGTAGTGATTAGTGTTCCAGCGCTTTTCAATATAGACATTTCAAAGTAAGGGGTGGGGAAGGGGGTATAGGTGATGACTTTTGCAAAGTAAATCTTTTCTGATAAAGTGCAACTGAAACAACTCTCGTGCAAATAGCAGTAATCGCTGAAGATTTATCATCCAACCACGAAACATTATTCGCGATAGGCGTCTCTATATTATAGTTTGATCTATCTTTACGCAGTTCAGTCATTCCATAAAATCCGTTCGGTCCATCTTGTTTCGTTTAGCTCAAAGCTTATCCAAACAAGTTTTGAATACACATCCGGGCGAACTGGATGAACTTTGCAGGGAAATTTCTGCTGCCTTAATTGTGCCATTTCAATTGATTTCGAAATTAGGTTTTTCCTCACTCGATTGCAGCACAAATCACTTGAATGACTTTACACCGTTTTGATAGCATGTCTTTTGGGATTGAGCGCACGACTATTGGAGGATTGTTCACGCTTCGTACTGTACAACGCGTGTGCAAAGCTCGACTCGATTTTTTGCAAGAAGCTTTTAATTCATACAAATTCGTATTAATAAAAAAGTTGGGAAACGCATCAAGTGATGTGCTAATGCATCAGCTTTTACATTCTCGTTCATGATAAAACCCCTTTGATGAATTGTCTAAAATGTAGAGAAGAAGGGACATTATCAATAAACATTCATATTCTGACAGCAAATTTTGCAAGAAAAATACGTTTTTGCAACTCGATCGATGGTAAGTAAATGTATACAAATTTCAGTTCACCTAAGTACATTTAATCAGCTTTGACACCTTTCGAAGGAGAAGGTTCAGGTCAGATCTAGTTGAAACCACTAGGTAGACCAACTGTCAAACAAAGGCTGTACATCAGTAGGCAGAGATCATTTTACAGATCCTTAAATATTGAGTGGCTGAGAACAGCTTGTGTTTATACGCCTTCAATAAATCGTGCTTACAAAGCTCACAATGGTAGTGTCAATCTGTGCTTGTGCGTGTCGTCTGCCTAAATACATTGGATCAGAAATCACTCAAAATTGGATTCACGAAATTGAGCGAGTTTAACCTTCACATAGGATGAGCTCCTTTAGCAGGATTCGTTTGAACGGCTCGACTTTCAGCAGTCTCATCTGAAAGTCTGCCTTCATAGGGTTATTTCGGATATTACAGTCGACCGATTTGGTCACAACACAGAAATCGAACCTTTGCATTAGATTTGCGATCGCGGCAGATTCGGTTTAAAAAATGAATGCATTATTACCATGTGGCAGCATACGACAATGTTTGATTTGACAAGCTCAATCTGAATAGCTGCTCATATTGTGCCGATGCTTTCACATAACGTTATTCGTTTTGTTTGCATATTTCATGTCATATTTTTTACTCTACCTGTCTTAATGCTTCTCTTTGGCTCATGGCTATTGCTGCTATTCAGATTCTGAGATATTATTGCAAATGATGCATCTGATTTTAATTCTGCGTTTTTAATTGCGTGGCTATCGGGCAAGGGTGAGAACGAGATAACTATCCTCCAGGAATGTTGTTTTCACTTTCAATCCGACCAAAATAGAGATGCAGTGGAAGCAAACCGAAGATATTGTACTTATATTGTTGTATGTGAATACTTGAGAGAAGCATACATGTGTACCTGAACAGGAGTACAAAAAGCAGTGATTACGTGACATACAGAGAACAAAAGTTAAGGTGATGATGCTCTTTTAGGGGCGCTCTTAATGCCGACCGCTCACTTCACTCAACTGAAGTAATGCAGTTGAATGTGCAGAAGACTGCTGGCTAAGATATATAGCGAAAAGTACAGCAAGTTTTCTACTGTAAGCACTGTAAGCACTCTCTACTGTAAGCACTCCTCCCCCTCTCCTTCTTCCAACATATTAGTCTAAAGGGGATAGGAAAGTATCAATCATTTGGCATAAATTTGTGCTTTGCCATGTCGTCAAAATGACTTCTTTTCAAACACTCACAAAGTTGAAATGAGCGTGGTCGAATAAAGAAAGGCTAATAACTTGCCGCTCGCCTAATCGACGAGAGTATGTGGGAAAAGTGGCAGCACTTGTCTCGTCATATCCATATCTTTCTCGCCTTCGTCACTCTCCCTTTTCCAAGTTATGCCATTCCTACTTCTGAGCATCAAAGAATTCCAGGCAATTGAAACATAGATGCTCAATCAGATATAACAGAAAAGATCCACTCCATCCCCTTTCCTCCTTCGTTATTTCTAGCCCGCAAAATTTCGAGAGGCGGTTTCTGTCGTAATTCTCTATGTTCAGAGGAGAAAATTGCTTTCATTATTGCAAAATTTTGGTTACGCAATCAGTTCAAAATTAAGCAGCATTTTTTTTTGGCATTTTGAGCGCATATTTTCTCGCTTGCCTCAATAGCTCACTAGATTGTCATATCTATCTTGTGGTATATATATCCGGACTTTGTGCTATATACTTGACATGATCTCGCAAGTTTCGGCATCTCAAGGTGGTCCTAAAAACAGAGCTTGTGGTATTTACTTTTGAGAGGGAATAATCCCGACAGAACAATTTAAAAGATGGTATTTAACGATCGGTGAACGAGAAAATGTAGTTTTTCTCGAACTTAACGCTAGAAAAAGGTAACTGGAAAGATTTGCATTGTTGAAGTGGAATAGCAAGTAAATTAAGATAGGTGTCAGTAAAAAATGGACGGGATTATTGAGGCGGGGGAAATTTTATCACCTAAAATCTTACCTAGGAAGTACAACACAAAATTCAGCACGGATGAAAACAAATCACTCATGGTGGATGCGGTTGGGGGATTGGCAGGTTCTTTCACCAAGATAGGAGATTTTTCACCTTTGGCGTTTTGCTTAAGATGACGACGGATTAACGATAGTTAGGAGAATGAAAATAAAAGATAAATAAACGTTGATAGATAAATAAGCGTTATGCAGTGAATGGACTTTCATTTTATCCCTGTTCACTTCGATTACAGTAGCCATTTTCTTGATCGCACAGCTGGCACGCCTTCCATTTTTTTGGTGGCCGTAAATATTTTGAGAGCACTTTTTTTAAAAGGTGTCGCTGATAGACATCGCGCATTGCATTGGCGCCTATTGAGCGTCTTTTGGTGGACTATTTCAGATTCCTTACCATAAATAGCAACCCCACATTATTCGATTGGTTTTACCTTCGAAGTCATCAAATGCTGAACTGGCCAATAAGAACGAATCGCTATATTTTATCATTTAATTGCATGATTCTTGAATAATAGAACAATTTCGATCTAATTAATAAAATTGTAACATTAGAAAAACCTATTCAGTTTTTTAAATACAAACTCGCTTGAGCTATAGCGCAACGCAAGCCGCTTTATATGCTTAAGGGCATTGAAAATGAGGTCACAATGGTCGTTTCATTAATGTTTTTCGTTTGAACTGCCTCATAGATTTCAAAGAAATTTGAATTTCTTTTGGATACTTGTCGGTGAAATTGCGGTTCAGATTAAATATGACTGCATACGTTAACTTCTTTCCTGGAAATAATAATGCTGAGGTTTTGCATGATCTCCACCCACTCTTTTGTTTCTTGCATAGAACGGGCTGCTCGCAAAAACAGTTTTCCAATTTGGTGAGAGTGAAGGCTGCTGCTTGAAACAGGCGGATGCTCATCTACATATTGTACGTGTTGTTCATCGCGTATTATTTAAAACATTCTTATCACTATCCGCTTTCGACCGTTCGCGATCAGTTCGTATTTAGAGTTTGTGCAATTGCAACGCCTAGCGACGATCATGACGATCAACCACGCGTTGTGGAGGCATTCTTCAGAGCTACGCTTGTCAAACTTTCCACAGATTCTTCCGAGCGGTAAGTTGTGTTATTCAACCGATCGAACACGCACAATCGATGGAGCTGCAAAGGCTGTGAAATTCACAATGCCTAATGGAAGGGTTCAATGTTGATGGCCGTAAGAGGTTTTCGGTTCTGAAACGTGGCTTTCTTAGCTAATTGTATGTTATTCTCGCATAGGTGTGTGCAATCGTTTATTTCGACACGGGTAGCCCATTGTGTGCAGTAACAAACATTCATTTATACAAGGCAAGAAATAAGGTAAAATTACAGAAAAACTGATAAGTAGAAATCGATGGTGGAAGTCGTTTAAGAGAAGTCGTTCTGAAATATTTCATATAATCGAGGCAAATTCTGCAAATATTGTGCTTCTTTTTCGTTTGAGAAACAGTCCTTTGGACATTGAAATGTTCAGCGAAAGTGTTGCAATGCGCACTTCTGAAATTTCCAAGACCTAACGCTCAATTTTGTGGAAAATCTTCGAAGTGAAGTTTCTTTGCTGAATTATGGATTCATTTCGGATCATAAACTCTTTGTCCTTCTGATTGTTCCTGTTGCATCCCTTTCTACAATAAGTTGAGAGGCCTAATCGACCATTAACATGAAAAATGGGAGACTTTGTAGCCTTTTTGATGTAATATAGCTGGTAAGAAGACTTTCTAAGTTTCAGTGGATCTTTCCAGAAATTCATCTTTTTCATTCTGGAAATGCATGAAATCCATCCCGTTTAGTAGTGAAACTTTCACTTCCTCTTCGTCACATTTCTGTTCGAAATACCGCTGTAATAACCAACTTTTTTTTATTTCGGAAGTGCTTTTTATACTTCTATATCAATCTTTCAAATCTTTCATGTGTTTGTTGCAAGCCATCGAACAAACGCTTTAATCATATTTTTGAATTTTTCTTTGCGTTTGAGAATCCAAAAAAATGAATCGCTATTTAGTGAGGATTACGGTGGGACATTTGCCACGAAAGGCAAGCGAGCGTTTGAATACACTGCTTTATTATCAGAATGAACGAACGACGAAAAACATACATAAAAGGGCAGCAATATTGATACGCTTATTATAAAAACGTGTGTATACATTATAGCACAAAATAACGGTGTGATAGCATTCGAAAAATTCTTTTGCATCAAAACGAAACATTTTATTACAGCTTTGATTACTTAACGCACTCGTATCGTTAACATTGAAGCTCTCATATGGTGAAGTTCGTCTAGGCAGTTGTTGTTCTTTTATGAAGGGAAATTGAACAAATGCAAAATTGCTGATAAATTATTCGTTCTTCTCGAGTCATTAAGCAGTTTCCGGTGTCGATTCTAAGCCGATGAATTCTTTTCATTCAAAACTGTCACTTAGCCGAGAGCTATTTGAAGTTGCATTTGTCGAATTTCTTGATCAGAAAAATTCTAAAAGAGAACATGGCAGATTGTAAAGTGAAAATAATCATGCATACCAGGTGGAATCAAATGATCACATGAGAATTGAAAATGCTTGCTCTGTTCAATGCATCAAAGGAAAACTCGCTGAGCTTAATAAGAAATGAATTAAGAAATTATAGAAAAAAAAAACGAAAAAACTCCTCGTTAAAGTCCCACTATAAAATATCGAACATCGAGTGGAAGAAATGATAGTAGTTCATGTCATTTGGTACCCATTAGTTTTGATTTTTCCTAATGGAAAGGTTTTCTAATATTTTTGAGATGGCTGACTCCAGATCGAACTCAGTCAAGCTTTCCGTAACACTCATCAAATCTACTAAGCGAAAAGGCGGATCTCTCTAAATCTGAAGTAGGCTGCAAAACGGATTCTTCAGTGCTCCATTCTGGAGTTGAGTTTTAGTACTGGAATCGAAGTATTGCAAATTTCAGTCAGGTTGCTGGACGATTAATCCTAACGCAACGTGAGGGGACACCTGCAACAAAAAGTCAGGATCAGAATGGTGCGATTGTGAATACCGATGGACGGTTGATCGCAAGTCAAGCGGCGCCCGATGTTCACTCCTACATTCTCCTTGAGCAGTTTGGTGAAGTGGGCAAAACAACATCGTTTAAGTATGAACAAGGCGCATTATGTGCAACTTTTCCTGAAATGGTAACTCTTTTATATTAGCCTGCTGGACAGCACCTATCGCCCTCCAAGGCGAACTGCTGGTGGGTCGCAGTGGAATATGGTATGGGAGATATCGGCTTGGTGCCCCACTAAATTTGTATTCTATGTCTTGTGATTTTCGGCTTCTAACCACTGGGCAGACAAATAGACAGACCACAGACACACATACACAAACGTGCATGCACACAATTGCGACGTCGCCTTAGTACCGTGCTTGTGCAAAGCAATCTTACTGAATCTTTCCACAAAAAACAAATAAACAAACAGACGAACAAGCAAAAGCCAGTGGTGCAGATCCAACAAATTCTGCAATGCCGCTTTGAAATATCAGAGGCAGCTGCGAATCCTCTAGCTGAGCTATTCGGTGCAGTGATATTCCAATCTTACAAGAAATGTTTTCCAACTTCAGGTCGAGCTCTTTCAAAAAAAATTGAAGATTGTCTAAGCATTTCGGAAGAGTATCAGCAGAGCTCTTAACCTCCTCATAAGTTTAACTTTTCAATCGTAGAAGTCCTTAAGAACTCAGATGGTGCGTCACTTCTTATAGTAATAGCACCCTGTGCTATTTGGCACTCTTGTGCGATACTCCTTCGTGAAGTTCCATTGCGCAGACTCATCAAGTTTTGAATATTTAACAATATGCAGGCTATAATCTGTCAATTTGTAATTAAACACGAAATGGAGAAAAGAGTTTTCGCAACTTCAGAAGGAGATTTGGTTGCTTTGTTTTGAACGCTTCAAAAATGAATTCAATGGTCTGGAATGCTTGTCCTAGTTTGACCGATCGCTGTCTAATGCAAGCCTGCAAGCCCTTTGTCTGCCAGACGTCAAGAACTTTTAGTTCATTTGTCTCTATAAGCTTCCTAGCCTGGATTTCAAATTTAAGGTTGTTACCGCTTTTGATGAGTAACCGACAGCAAATTTCATTGAGCACAAAGCTCTTTTCGCCAAATCATCCCGTTCGGTCATCGTGCACTGCTTTATGGTGGCACTGTGCTCATGTTTATATGTGTGCGTGCATATGTTTGACACGGGGTGGACAATCAGTGAACTAGGAAGCTTAAGGCTTCGAAAACAGACGTTTCTAAAGGATGAGGTAAGTTACCTCACCAAACCAAATTAAAGCGGATTTATTTGAAAGAGGCTCATGTCACTGAATGTTCTAAAAATTTGCGTTCCTTTCGCAGCTGACTGAATTCTCATTTTGTGTCTGGCGGCTTGCCAAAAGCGGATCTCCCATAGAAAGCTACTATTGGCCTTCTTGAATGCATAGAACTATGAACAAATGTACAATGAAGTTTTTTAACTTGTCGAGAATTCTTGAAACCGGTCGGTCCGAAGAGGTGGACCGCAACAGCCTTCATCATTCGAGCTTGTTGCTTTTTCTCACTCCCAGAGGAATGTGTTATTCGAGCTTTCCTTATCGTTCGAGCTTTTTACTTCCAACCATGCTTGCTGAGACCAAAGAGGACCCTCGCTTCTAGTTCCCATATGCGATTTATTCATCATATTTTTGCTAATAAAGAGTTCAGCAAATATTTCTCTGCAAATAAACATATGCTAGCTCTCAAAGAGAGCTGCTACTTTTACTCAATCTCTTGACAAATTTCTTTATTATTGTTTTTAATTTCTGCATTACTGCTTTATTTAAATTCTCAGTAATGAGTCTTTTAGGGAGTGACATTAAATTCAATGGTGGATCGTCGCCAACTGGCTACTCGATACGCTATACAGGTGGAAGCTGCGATAAATATTGATAACACAGTCATCGTTAAGCATGTTCGTTGTTTCTATCTTTAGAGATTTTAGGTGCCACTGTTTTCGTTTCCTTTGCTTTCTGTTTCCCTGAAAATGATCTTTTCTCACGTGTCCATTCAACAAGTCGAGCCATATTCATTAGCACTCTTCATCTATTATATCATAATTACCTGCTTTTGTCTGTCGGTCTGTGTCCGCAAGTTTATTTTTTATAGACCTTTTTGTATTCAGAGCAAAGTTCGGCTCACATTCATTCAAGTGCCTCACTAGGATGTATTATATTGCTCATCCGTTTCATGAATCCAGCCGGCTGTCGCTCAAATATTACTTTGAATATTAGTTCGAATTCGTGCTAATTCTCACCGTTCTTGCATCTTTGCAACTAATTTGCATATGTTCTTTGTAAGGTATCATGTCTTGTTTGATCTGCTGACGTGTTCAATTTTTTAAATCTCAATCCAAAACACAAAGCGAAATCGCAAGACATTTGGTTTTCTTTAGAAATTGAGAAAAGAGCAAGATATTCCACTGTAAGTTTCCACACGGTTATACTGTTGGATTCCATCCAACAGAAGAACAGGTTCGACCTCTGTTGGTTAGTTTTTTGACCGGATTAGAGTAACTGTGTAGCCAATTGAGTTGAGAAATTGAGAAATGCGTTGGTGCAATTAACACGCTTTTATGTTCAACCTGACGGAAGACATAGCACGACGTCCTCTTTCCCTTTGCCACTTTCGTTATCATCATAGCACTTTGCAGAATCAGCCATTGTTCTGTAGGAAGCGAGCGGCATTTTTTGGGGGGATAAGATAAAGACCTACCATAACAACATCAAAATCCCAAAGGAAGACAGGGAGGGAGTCTGTAATGCAGCATTTCCAATTCTCTCGAAGGTTTTGCAGAGTTCTTCCTAAAGAAGCAGAGAACGGGAGTTTTCTAGATACGAAAACAGAAGGATTCCTGTTGTCATCATAATTCCAGGAAAATCAGTTACAGAAGTTCACCTCACTGAATGCGTCAATGTATTGAAAAAATAAAATAAAAATCTCTTTATAATGCCTTAGGTATGCAAAGACACAACGGTTACCATTAATTCATGATTAAACAGGGGATTTTAAATTTGCTTCATGAAGCTACCCACGTGATGCAAACGAATTAATGGGTTTCGCTTGAAAGTTGGGCTTTACCGCTTTATATAAAACTCTTTTGTGCAAATAAGTGCGCATATTTATGGAAAGCGCAGACGTCCCCACAAACACAGAAATAAAAAATGATCCTTAATTACTCGCTGATGAGATGAATTTTTATTGAGTGAATAGCGATGAATATTTTCTTGTAGACAGTTCTCTCACATCCATTCCTCATTGCAATTACAAATGATCAAACGGAGCCATTGCTTACATCGATATTTTGGCAACGACTCCTCGACTCCGATCAACTTGTACGCTCAGTGTTCTCCTTTTTTCTTATGCTTTATCTTCAACGAAATTCTCTTTCAAATGAAGGTTTTTTAAAATTCGGGTTCGTATTTTGGATTAAAACTGCTGCCTTTGATAATGACTGAAAAAAGTATAAATTTTTTGCAATCATTTAGAAAGTATGCGTTGTTCCATGGCGTTCTATTAAAAAGGCCATTGTACTACACCGCAATACAACAGCTCTAAAAGTTGTACTATAATGTACTTCACTTTTCAAACTGATATATACACTGTTACATACCAGGTATTTTACATCATAGCACGCTCTACCAGATTGTGTGCCTGGTGTAGAAGGACGCACTTTTGAAAAGATTTCGTTTTGAGGCGAATATGCCACTGTGTGCAGTGTCTCCTCCGAAGGCCCACTGTTTTATTATATGTCTTGCATCACATCTCCTTAAGAATTTCCATACTATAGTAGAATTCATTGCATAATCCACTATACTAAGTAATCATTTTTAGCGCATTCTATAAAATGCTGAAAAATATCAATTAATCATTTTTCAGTTCACTTCAACTCTGTTATCATATGAATTTTTGGAATTGCAGCCTGAAATGACATATTTGCAAGCGGACAACTCGGCCAAATCGGAACCAGCAGTGTCGTGGCGAATCGTCCAAGAAGTGTTGCGAAATTTTGTGAAAGCTCAGTACCCGCTTGCGCGATCACTAGACGTCGATGAATTGCTACACCTGCAATGCATGCTGTTTCTTCCAAGGTAGAGGTTTTATAACTGAACATTCAATTAAGCCATCCATGAGAGCATTTCAGATCTAATAAAAATTTCAGCTTCGATTAAATTCAATTTCAAATACTGGTGCCATTCTCAGACCGAATTCATTCAATTTGACTGTTATCAATATGCAAATTTCACGTGTCATATGTTGCCATAGAGACAATAGAAGCGAATAGTATATATTGGAGAATATTGGAAGAGAACAAATCTTCGCAGTCTTTAAGACTCATCGATGATATAAGTGATACCCACTAAATTGGGGTCCAGCAAATTAGCATCCAGTATATTGATGCGCAAAAGATTTGAGAATCGCTATATCAAAGAACGATCAGCACTCTGAAGTGGATGATCATCGCCACTGAAATAAATGCAAAGCTGTTTTGAACAGCCGGTTCGAAGAATTTGTGCCTGCCCGTTTCCAAAAAATTTCCTATCTCACCGCTCGCACCATAATTTTTGCTCTCTGATGATTTCTCCAGAGATCACGCGATTCGTTTGTTCACTGGCGAGAAATTCAAATCAGCAGGCCATCCTCTTGTTCAGTATCGATAAAGTCAGTATATCTCTCCTTCACCATTTTTCCCCCAGTCTGACCTGAGTTATCAGGGCACACAAAACATTAAAAATATTACATTAGGTGGTATGCAGATGAGTGATCAAACCGTCAAGTGATCATAATGTTTTACGACAAGCAAATGAAGTGAGCACACAAGATATAAATGACAGGTTCTGTCTGATAGGGTAATTACACGGTAATTTGCAGCAATGCTCATAGTATACATGGCAGTCGTTTATGAGGCATACAATATGGTGGAGCTTTAATCACACCATCTCAGTTAGAAGTACTCAAATGATAAGAATCTCACCTGTGCTCTTAATTTTAGTAAACAGTACACAGCACGTTATGTAATCGGACCGTTTGAAGCAACCGATCTAATCGTGGGTGATTTTAAACCTTTCAAAGTGAATCGTCTTTCTAACATCACAAAATTAAGCTGCAATAAAAACACACTACTTGATTTTACATAGAGCTGGCGTTATAAAGCACGTAGACAATATTCCCTTTAGCTCCTAACTCATTAAAGTTGGCGTTATTAAAACCGATATCAGAGAGTCGTTCAAAACTGCAAAGTAATAAACGTCCTTCTTCTGTAGTATTTTTTCGGTAGTACTTTCTTTACTAAATAAATCGAGTAGTTTTTTTCATTATTTCTTTCATGACTTTTTTTGGCAACTTCTAAATTTCCCATCCACGTCCTAATGTTCCCTGAATTACAATCGCATTGAATAATGTAGAACCTTCAGAAAATAGAAGCAATTTTTGACTTTTTTGTCGGCACTCACCAACCTTCGAGCAGTTATTTTATAGTTTGAAAGCTCGTTGCAAAAAACATGTGACGTAAAACATTATCTTTCATGTATTCGCGCTTATTGTTGACATAATATGCATGTGAAAAATGCTCGTTGCTGAGCCATAATTGGACAAAAAAAGTGCATTTGTTGTGGCCCATAGAGAATCACCGATTTCATTTCAAATCTTTCGAGAAGAGTCATCCACCTTTGCTTGTTCGTTCATCTATCCACATATTTGCATTTTTAATCAGCGTTCCTACGGTCGGTCATTGACGTCAGTCAACCAAATTTCAGAAGAAATGAACTCTATCCTTGTCACTGTAAATTTGTTTAGGCCTGCTTTTAATTTATTAAATTTTGATGAACCCGCCACCCTCCTCTCCTTATATTTGTTTATCGTAAAATGCTATTATAGACCGCCTCCGTAACGAAGGAAAAATGACCAGCAATAATCAAGTCGAATCGGAAAAAAAATGCGTCAAACGATATCGAAAAATGCTATTCTCAAGCGAAAATAATAAAAAAAATCTTAGTGCTAAGCTAACATATTTCTGGACGAGGATCTTTTGGCCTTTTACTGAGCAGGTATCAAGGATTGGGCAGACAATTTTTGGAAGAAACTTCCTGGGCTACATGCTTTCCTGAAAAATGCTGATATTCCGATGAATTATTTCAAGATAAAATAGGAGCGAAATATGCTTATTTCTGCTAATACAAGAATTAAGACTGAAAAGCAAACATTTCAGTGTAACGCCTCATAAAAGGAATTCACTCGGCCATTCTTTTTGTCTTCATTTTAAACTGGTAAAGAAAACTTTCATGCCAAATGTGATTGAAATTTTTAGTTGAATCTTAAAAAAGTGCTTTTTGATTGATAAGAATATGCGAAGTGTATATACACATTCCCACCACAATCGTAAATGAGATGTTCAACGTAGCCAGTACTTTGTAGTTAATATATAATTTTGTCAAGAGATTAATAAGGTAACTTTCTTAAGGTATCGCACCTGAAATAATCCATTTGACTGAAAAACCTCAGGTTCAATATTTTAAGACCTCAGGTGCTATATAATAGAACCTCAGCGTCAAGAAGGGAGTGAGATATTTCTTAGTGAGAAAGATGGTCAGTTCATTCAAACGTGCTGAGGCAACGCAAACTCTGCGATCGTTAAGGGAAGGCAAGGAGAGTTTCAAGCAAAAACATCAAATATAAAGAAAGAGTTGCAAATCCTCTAATTTCAAGCACCTTTCTAGAAATTCCATAAATATTTGACAGTACAGGATGCACACGGTTGCATGCAGTTACATACATCTGGAAGTAACTTGCATGCGAACTAGATGAAGTGACATAAGTTAAGGGGATGGTGGAAAGGAGGGGAGAGAGGGAGACGAGTCGTATTTTCACCATAGGGTTTATTTAAACACTTGATGCACTTAGCTACACATCTCAACAGCCATGATTATATAGCTTGTAAATAAATACCACTGTAGGTCATGGCTTAAGAGGATTTGTTAGTGTCGCAATCTTTATTGGTGACTAAGAGAAGAATGCTCGCCTCTCTTTAAAAAACAGAAATTTATTCGAAGAAAATTTCCGTTTGCTGGAAAATGAGCGTATTCCAGCGACTGGAAGGAAAATAAATCCGATGACAAGATACACATTTGCAATTGCGCTTATCAGACCTATCATTTCGGTAGATACGCAACGATGCATTTATGTCATGGTTGAGTCCACTCCTCGTAGAAATCTCCGGCAAGAAATTCATATTTTCGATCCGACCGGTTAAAAAACGCGACTGGATCGGCTGAATAATGCAACTGCACCGGTTATAAAGCACATCCAGATTTTCAGGTGTAGTTAGCCCTATCCGGAGTTGATGAATAACTTGAAAATCATACCGTTATGTAAGTTAGCCCACAAAATATTACACTCTACCACATTCGATCATGCAAAAACACATGCACACATGTGTATGAAGATGATATTGGTGGTACATCTTGCAAACGGAAATGTGCAAAGATGCATTAAAAGGCGGTGTGGCCAGAGTATCTGAACATTTCATACAAATGTTTGGACAAATAAACACGACATAGTATGCACACTCTTACATAAAATGCGACCTCTCTGCCCTACCTTACCGTCATCAATATGGAAAAGAAATTGCGTAGTTTTGTTTCTAGTCTTAATTGAAGGATATCAAAGTGTCATCACAACGATACTGAATTGGATGCACTTGAATTCGAGTTGTTCAAAAACGTTCGTCCGGATGCAGAGTGTAGCGGCGCTATGAAGCTCATCAATCGACTAAGACGGGAGATTGTTGCCGATGATGTACTCATCGAGAAAAGAGAACTCATGCAGGTGAGTACGATGAACAGCTCCACATTTGAGGCATTTCCCTTATATTCTCATAAATCAGTGTCATTGAACTTTTCTTTTTTTGGGTTTAGTAAAGAACAAAGAAAGGTCGGAAAAAGATGGAAAAACACTGATGTTCATTGAAATCGGTGTATTCACTTCCAGTTAAGATTTTTCGGCCTCTCTGACTCTTCTAAAGCAAAACGAGCATGACCTGCCTGCAAAAGCTGCGAAAGCAAAACAGCGCCTGTCGTCTCCCATAATTATTTACTTACAACGACTGAATAAATTGTTTATTTTTAGTTATAGGCATATGTGCCCATTTCACTGCCCAATACAAAGCAAAGAAAGGTTTTAAACAAAAACTAGATCACAGTTCGCAGATTATCAAGCGCAGTTGCCGGTCAGGTGAAAATTAAAGTTCATAGAGGCATTTCGTCAGGCAGCGTATAAAAAAAGTCGTTTCTCGGCACTGAGCTCTTGTACGTCATATTAATATTCAATAGTTCTTTTACAAAGTACCTTTCTTTCAAGTTCGGTCATGAGAGCTCTTTTGGAGAAGATTTCCGAGGTAACTGAAGTCATGATCTAATGAAACGTTGCTTAATGCTACCTGGAATGTTTTCTCCGCTAGTTTTTCTACGTTACTCTATGTGACGGAATTGTAGAATAACCGAATGTGATAATATTTGCGTTAGAGTTCAGTTATCAATATTGGCATTATTGATATCCCTCAGGCTTAGTAATGGTGCCAACATTAGTAGCTTTGGTTACTACCGCCTGTCCCCTCAGACGGGGACAATTTCCTCGAAGCAAGGGTCGTGACAAAAAAAAATTAAAAATGAACAATTGAAGGATTCCCCGATGGAGACTCCGCTGCGGAGCAAATTGTTTGACATAGTCCCTCGATAGTAGCCCATACTAGTACCATTAACAAAGAGTACATTAGAAATAATGCCACCAGTAGTAGCTTTGGTTACTAGCAGCTTTATCAGCACTAATAATAACGATAGCATCTGCAATGAAGCTGTTCTGGCTGCAATGCAGTGGCTCTTGTAGCGCAACTGCCACTAGAGCTGTAATGCCTATGACAAGAAATTGTAAGCGTTTGATTCGCATTTACGTCGGTAAGGGCAAGAAGAGCACAGCATCTAAAAGATAACTGTGATTTAACTGCTTGTCCAGGTAATACTTATACAGCTCAGCTTCCATACACAGTTTCCAGAACTGCTCATAGGCAGCCACAAGAACAAAAAATACTTCCCATAGTTTCCATATCAGAAGTCGTAATGAGGTTTCCGTCGGTTCAGTGATCATCTTGAAGCTGTAAAGATTTATGGAGAAATATGCTGTATCGAAATTGTAGTAAAACTGCTATGTTTGGCAATTAAATCACGAAACAGATGAGAACAACACAGAAATTAGATAGCAATGGATAGCACATCTAAATACGAATTGCTTCATTGTTGTGGGGTATATCTTCCGGTTGGCCCAATCAACTGTTGTTGCTATCCCTAGACGTTTCGGTTTATCATCTTAACTATATCCCACAATGCTAACCAAATCCTAGCTCACCTCGCAACCCATTGCTGACTGCATCACGTCCAATAAGCAATTCGCTTTTTACCAACTCACACTTAAGCCCATATTCTTTAGTTTATGCTTATCTCGAGGACCTAAAGCTTGATCTCATAACCCACTTACTCCTAACAGTCTTCCCCACAGCACAACATTCCATGCCACATCAAATCTAACTCGCAGCTTCCCAACGACTCGCTTTTCTCCGCTTAGCCCACCATGTATCCCACAACACCGCCTGCAACTATCACTCTGATTTCGCAACAATTACGGCTTCGAAAGCATTCATTCGAACTGCCAAAACCAATTTTCCCCAGCTTCTTCCCAGCTCAAAATCTGAGCAGCGTAATTTTAAAGATTCAGCTTGCAGAACCACGGAAATTCTACCAGATAGGTTCTCAGTTGAGAGATAATGGTCTGGGATGAATATTTGCGGAATTAAAGAATGAAACAACCTTCAGTATCACGCTAACAAGAGCTACATCGATACTATTGAATCCTTCTGTCTGATCTCATTGAAGTACGTGGCAGATGTTCTACTACTTCTGTTCGAAACACGAGTTACATTCAAGTAATGATGTAAATTACCACTCCGGTGCTTCACTTTTTCCACTATGTTCAATTTCACAGTTCTGAGAAGTTAGATCGCCACGAATATGATTACCACTAGGGAGCATTTGCGAACGGTATCTAACACGTTCACAGGAATAGATTTTTCCCTAAGCAATATCAGCATGGGCATAATAAGTGATCAGAACTTCTAAGTTCATAGTGAAATACTCCGTGGATTAGCACGAATGACGTTGAAGTCGAGCTGTACATCGTATGGATAAAGTTTTCATCAGCTAACTTTGTGGAGGCATCCTCATCCGCTTGGAGCCTTAGCCTCCCTTATACAGGCTTTCGTCACAACAATGTTGGAGCCTTGGCCTCCCTTATTTAGTGCTACGCTGATAGAATTCTAAGCAATACTGCCACGATTGTTTGCACCTTCTTTAAGCGGTGTTCGCTTGGCTGGTTTAACAAGACCGTTAGTGCTCATGTTCGCAGGCAGTGGACTGATTATGCGATCTTGTACATCAATTCTTGCGGCATGCGGCGCTAGGACCGCTTTGGACTTCAGTGTTTTCAGTTTTCATTGTTTCAATTTTTCAGTAGACTTCATTTTTCAGTGGGCCTGGATGAATAATGGAGTGGACTTAAGAGTTAACTTACTTGATCGGAAAAAACCGACGTTGCAAGATTTAACATGCAAGTTTTCCAAATTGCAGGATAAATGCGTCAGCCTCGCAGACCAAACAACAGAACTGAGGCATAGTCTTTGGCAGTGGATGTATAGAGCTACAGAGATGATAATGGACGTTGGTCACAAACTGTGCCCATCACCGGCCACTTTCGAGAAAAAATGCAAGCAAGGTTAGCAAACGTTATTTAATAGTGTTCACTTCGACAGCACACGCTTTCGTATCAGTTGAGTTGACTGTTATAGTGAACGAGCGGAAAACCTTTTTATTCGTTTTCTTATTCGGCGACTAATTCGGTTTAGTCATTCATAGTCATTCTCCAATAAAGTGTTGCAGTTTCAGGAGTTTAAATTTTTTAACGACTAATTTCGAATTTTAGAGAACAATTGGAGAAATTTTTCAAAGTGGAAAACAGAAAGTGGTGGTAACTTTAGGCCCCATCAATAGGTTCGTGTTAGGTTCTATGTTGGAGGAAGTGCCTCAAATAAGGAAGTGCTCTTTAATCGCTCTGTCAGATCGGAGGCCGACTGGTTGTGCCATCAAGCACGACGGTCAAATCCCCGTCCGCGTCAACATGCCTTAAATTTGAAGAAACTTCAAAATGTGATGTGTACTTGCACATTTTGGGAAATACTTTTTTTTGGTGAAAATAATACGCTTCAATTATTAAATGTGGATAATCCTAGCGAATAGAGGCGCATATTACGTGCGTATATTTTGCACTACGGGGCTGAAAAATGAAACTCAACCACAACTGTGCGCTAATATGTCTTCTCAATTGCGGGCAGTTGCAACACGAGTTGAAATATATCAAGTTTCTGGCAACAGTGCTAAGAACACCAACTAAAAACATGGGGCTATGCCATCGGACTTGCTGCGATGAAGCCATAGGAAGTGTTATTTTGCAGCAAAATTATGAAGATACGGTTAAAGCAATGTTTTCTGAATAGACTTTTTCTTTGCTGCGCACACCTCATTAACAGCACCGACAAAGCATATAAAGGGCTATGAATGTGATCGATCCCGGATGAGTGTTCAGAATGTTTAATTCAGTTGTGCTGAGTCAACACAACGTCAATCTCTTTCCAGCTGTATCTCGTAACACCTCTCACTCCTCTCTACGGCTTTTACAACGAACGTTTCAATTTCAAAAAGACGATCTCGTATTAGCCAGAATGGCGAGTTGTTTAAACCTCTCATTTTTTTCTATTACACGCAAAAATGTGTTTGTGTTGTCATGCATGCAAAGAATGTTGGCTGTGAATACTTTTTGCGAGTGATATATATTTTCTTGGCCAAAAATAAAGTCGGAGTTTGCATAAAATAAACTCTTATTTCAGGTGCGAAAGCAAAGAAGCAGTCGACGTCTTGCGATGACTACCAAACAATGTTGAGTCTCTTTAATTCAAGGTTAATTTACATTCTCGATCAAAAACAATACATCTCAATGAAAGAAGCATTGAAATCGGTAAATTATTCCCCTGCCTTTTATAGCGAAGGTTTGAAAGGGGAGAGGTTGCAGTGGATATTTAGGAATGAGACGGTCAGCTATACAACGAGCGAACGATATTAAGAAACGCTACACTGTCTTCACGTCATACCAAAACCTAGTTTCATTCAATCAATAATAATAATTGAAATATGCACAAACAGCTGCCTATTTGTGATGTCGGAAGACGATTCTTTTGTCGGGCTAGCCGTCGTGTTTGTCTCTCTGTTGTCGTAAATGTCATTTGATTATTTTCGTTCCAGGATTATTACATTCTCTGGTGTGAAGAGTGTATTGAAAGTTTTCAAAACTTTGCATGCTAACGATTTGAAAAACAAATATCTAACAAAAACTATAATGATTCGATTCTGTGACGAGAATGCCGCTCATCTATCGTTCGCATTCAATAATCCTGACGAGTAAGTACCACCTTATTTGATCGATCTCGACGATGTTCGCTGTTTCTTATACCCTATCGATCCACTTCATTTGCTGACAGTTCCCTTTAAAAGTATACCAAAACTCTACCCTGTTATATGACACATTAGAAAATCGACCACCCCAAGTGGTCAATATTGTGAATGTTGCATTTGAAATGTGCCTCCATCTTCTTCACACTATGCTTAATGTTCAGCATACCGCTGTATCGACTCCTTTCGCGATCCACTTCTCGCGAAAGGAGTCGAAAGATCCCGAAACAATTTTTGGACCTCTCTTTTCTGTGAACGAGTCGCATAAAGGTGTCCGATCTTACTTCCACTAAACTCTGTCGCTTGTTTCCAGAGGAAATGAGGACCAAGAGGGAGGTGTGGAAAGGAGGATGGTGAGGAGCGTGAAAAATGAGCAAAAGGAAAGACTGCATATTAGCAGCACTATTTTTCTTTGTGACTATACATATGAAACCTTTACACAGGGGAGTTTGTCACGTGTTAGTGATTTGCTGTTCCGAATGAAGAAAGCGTCACTGGTGATTTGCTTGATGCGGCTCGTCCTCCAGCATCAACATCACATTCTGCAGTGCACGGAATTCTTGTTTGCCCTTGGCACTGCCTTGTGAACCACACCTCGACCTTGGATAATTAAATCTTTTTATAACAGTTAGACATTAAAAAATGACGGTAAACACGCAGATAACCAACGCGCGACCATCCGCGCACCCTGACAACGACGGCGCATGCCATCACAAACAAGATGCCCACATCAGTATACAGTGACAACGACAAAGTACATGCGCACATACACAGGGGCAAACAACGACGCCCAAAAAGTTCAAGAGGAAAAGGATGCGATTTTGTATGTGACATAACTCTCTCTCATAAAGCAACTTCAGCACCAGCAGTTAAAGCGTCTTTACACAAGACCACTATTACTATCGAAATTTACGCTGATGACACACTGTCAAACCATGGACAATGGAATGCAACCAGCAAGCAAAACGTCACACCTGAGCAGTCGGTCGTGGCCTAGCAGTCGCCGAACCGCTGGGGCGCGTTTATATGCCCAGCTTGTTGACGCATTTGGCGCCTTCTTTGGGTGCTAATTGGGTGCGCAACTTTGAGATCATCTTCATGAATACGTTTCTGAGAGTCCGACCAGCGCAGCCTCCTTGTTTTCTCTGCATTGCAGTGCAGTCATGACACTTTATATCGACCTGACCACAGAGAGAATATGGTAGCGCTTTGCTCAGGGGAGAAACATTGCACTCTAATTACCTGACTTGTTACCCAAATGGCTTGGTTATATTTATCCTCAGTTATCGAGGCTACGTTGCCGTGTCGAGCTCGACTCGACCACGTTCTTCGCTGTGTGGACTGATGGAACCACGCCCACACGTGCAACGTCGGCTACTTTTTACAATATATCCTGTCTGCTTTTTGCAGTTTTGCTTGTGATCTGTTCTTCCCAAAGATGTGGATGAACCACACTCTCATTTATCACTCAAGTTTCAACGAAATTAGCACCTTTTTATCATCAGATCTTTTCTCAACATGACCGTATTCGAAGCGAAATCCTACTCGGATGAGGCGAGACAAGTAAATGGGAAATATTGGGGTTTTCATGAAGTAAACAGTGATCCGGGATATTGCATAGGAATTGATTAGAAGCTTTGCGCGCGAATGCAAAGCAGTTTGAAATGTTCAAAAATTTTGACAAACTTATTCCATGGTGCAATATTTCGGCGCTTTTTCGCTGAACCGAGTGGCTTAGAAAGTTTCCCTTTGCGAAATGCTAACAAAAGACGACTTCGCGGAGATTTTTTCGTTTCTTAGACGCGTCGATGCGAGGATTTCACTCTCACTTTATAAAATGATCTCTCGCAAATTACTCGAAAAGCTTTTACCATAAAAGATTTTTTGTTCAGTAGAGGAGCTCGGATGGAGACAAAGAGAAGAAGAGGGGGCTGTCATGCGATCCGACGGTCGCGATAATTTGTGTACTAGCGGAAGCGCTCTTGTTGAATCCTGCTGACATCTTCGAAGGTGAAATGCGTGAGTGAATGATTCACAGATATGTTATTGGTCAAGGTCACGTGTGAGGCTTCGTCAACCTGGCTCCATAAGGGGAACGTGCCAGTAGCTACTCGGAGGAGGGACCAAATCATCAGACTGGGCCAAACAAGTCGCCGAGTTATGGTCACGGTGACAGATGTGGCACCGTGCAAGTCTTGATTCACTTCTCTGAGGTAGCTTGGTCATACTTCCTCCTGCATAGCAAGATCCCAATTAAAGTCACGACATGGCCTGAGCTATGTTTTCTGCTGCTTTCCGAGGCATAGCATAAAGCACAGTAATTGTTCATAATGAACTGCACATTACAATGCAGCGGTATTAGGTAAAATGTCGCCTACTGTTTGCATCTGCATATGCATCAGGTGCAGAATGGGGATATCTGAGGTGTTCATTTACAGCCCCCGGGGAAGACCACTAATGGGTTCGTTATCCTCGGAGCAAATCAAGGATTTCAAGCAAGGTCTTCCGGAAGTTCTTATGGATGAACCTTTCCCGAAACAACATGAACGAATCGTGCGATTCGAATTTGATCGCTCTGACTCGTCGGAAAAGCATGTCGCGTGCATTCCTAAGTACTGTTTATTTATTTATTTATTCAGTGGCTTATTAGTCGTTTCCTTTATATCAACTCGTCTTAAACAATAATTTAGTTCGCATATTTGAATAAGTTCGCATATTTAAAGTAAATGCATTCAAGGCTACATTCAAACTGCCTGTAAGCGGCATCGTCTCGTTCAATTCGCCAGCAGTGAGGTGCTAAGATTCAGTTCGAATTTACTGCCGCATAAATAAACAAAACTTACTATGTGATTCACCTGAAAACTAACCAGAAATGAAAAAAAATCTCTCGTCGGCTTGACTAACGAAGAAAGCAGAGAACTTTTTTAAAATTTTGTGATATAAGCTTCTCGTAGAGTTAAGTTCCTTTCTTACTCATTTCAACACGCTGAACCTATTTCTTGTAAAATATTGTTTGAGGATTTTCGTGGATGGTTCCGATGCACCGTGAATTAATAAACGGAACCCTAAGAGCCTTATGCTACGAAAACTCACACCACATTTAGCTCGAACTTCTTCAGGTCACTGCAGAATTTTTGTGAACTTTCCTCCTGTCGCATTTCGCCAAACCTTTTTCCGGGTATGTCCTTTGCTGGAATAGTGTTTTATACTTCTCTATCAATTAATCATTAAGGAAGAGTACGATTTTTCACAACTATAACACACTACGCCTACAAAATGACTGCATTCGAATACACGATAGCCAATGCGTACGTATAAATCCATTGACGGGTGAGAAACTCGAGGCAAATGGCATCGTCGACTTCACATTGCCAAATCCACTTATACCACAACTTGCACACCTACAGCAACAAGGTTGGTGCTAATATTGAGTCACTACGGCAAGCTCGTCGTGAAGTTGCTGCTCTGAAACTGTTTGAACGTTTAGAACTTGCAATTGAAGACAAGGTGACATATCCCAAACGATTTGTTTAAAAATTATCGGCGGAAATTGTTCTCATTTGAGGATGAAAGCGAACAGTGAATAAGAGAGGCAGTATGGAAGGCCTCTCTTTGGTAATCGATAAAGCAGTTGAATGCCATAAAGGAAGATCTTTCTATAGTATTTAAAGGTGCCAATATAAACTATCCCAATAATAATTATTTTCTCAGAGCAATCTTTACATCGAAAACAGTTGACAAGAAAAAGAAATAATGTCGAAATCAAACCGGAAATTCCAAACAAAATTTCTCGAGAATTCCACATTGTAATGATTTTTTAATGAAGTTGAGAAAACGGAGCGTGAATGTTTTACGAGCATTTGATGAGTGATAGTTTGAGTTCAAGTGATAGTGATGAACACATCTATTACGAGGATTTTCAAAATCCGTTTTGCTCGACCTCCTATTCTTCCCTGCTTCGCAGTGCTCAGAACTTCTCTTTGCTTGTGCCACCGTATTACTCAGACCTCTCGAGGGGTACCGTCGCTGCAGTGTGCATCGTTCGAACTTTTATCGGCACTGTATGCATAAATTAACCTTCTTTAATAAGTTTTTGCACAGGGAAAAATAGAGAATAGGGAAAAAATAAAAATTTTTCTCGATAAGGAAATATTTTCTGAGAAAGTGAAAGTTTTTCTTTCTCGGTGTAACGGGCAGAATATTCAGCTTGTTTGCAATTGGCACTACAGAGTCCGATCTTTCTTAATCTGTTCAATACACCGACTAATTCGGATTACGCCGAAACAGAGGCTGCTGATGCATCGACTCCGCCTACCTTGTCATCGAATACAGGAAAGGATCCAGAGCAATCCGACAAGAACGCTTCTACAGCTGAGGATGTCGCTATAGCGTGAGTTGCACTGATTATTTGCTGACACTAACATTCCTGACGGGTAGGGCAGAATCGGGACGAAGAGGAAAGAACATCAGAGAGGGAGAGGAAAGGGGCTTGGGAAGGAAAGCGAAGGAGAAAGGAGAAGAGCAAAGCGTTCTCTGTTTCCTTTGGTTGTTTGGAGTTTGTTACCGCCGTCAACTATTTATTTCATTTTCCATCAGATTTGCCCTTAAAACGGCTCACATGTTTCAAAAATTTGTATAGTGGAAAGCATGTGCTTATTAAGGCTGCTGAAGGTGATAGGTGTGAAGGTGCATAAACTACGAGCGCACAACAAGATGGATGTTTTAATATTGCTGCATTGGACTTGAATCAACACTTTGGATATACACGTTGTTTCACCGTGTTGCAGAAGACCACAAATAGTGATTTCATCACCGCAGAACGATACCTCAACGAGCAGTTTGATACATGATTCTGTACCATCAACGTCTTTTGGAACGGGTGCTTTTAAAAGGACAAAACAGGAAGCCTGTATTAGCCCAAAACAAGAGGGAGGTGAGCAGCCGTTGGATCTCTCTCCGAGAAGACCTAAGGTGGCACTTTTGACTGGTTCGCTTCATTTCCTTTACTTCTCTTTTTCTTAAACTTTTATTATCCTGTACGAGTATTTCTTCACATCTGTAATGTCCAAGCCAAATTCTGTATAACCTGCAAACAAAGATAACAATGATCCTATTTTCCAAGTGGGAGTTTTTTTAAAACGCATCCCTCAGTGGTAACTCCCTTCGAATTAAACCATTCGTGTTCACATACTAGCCACAGAGCCCTTAGACTGTCTTTAAAGTTGGACAATAGTTGGAGAGATTATAGTTGATTAGATTCTTCATGGCTTCTTGAACCCTCAAAACCTAAGTATCAAATTCTACATAGAGTAGACGTGAGGGATCTGAATTATAAGTTGGCTGTCAATCTATTCTAGTCCACAAGTTATTTAGTTCATTGCAAAAGAATTCAAGTTCAATGGAATGATTGTTTTGTCTCATATAGTCATATATAATGAGTGAATCGATGTTTTATTTCATTTTATTTGGATTTTTCTTCAAAAAATCAGCTCGTTGAATTTTCCCATTTATTGAATTCTCGCTTCGTTAAATTAACTTTCCAATATTTAATAGTATATTTTACTACTTTTTCGCGACCAAAAAATTTTTCGAATTCATTCGATGGCAATTCCGTTTAGACACTCCCACTTTGCATAATTATCGAATTTTGAATGCACTTTAATTCGCGTCTTTCGTACGCATACTCTCAATTACATCGGACACTTTATTTTCGCTTCGAAATTTTCGAAATGCTCATTCGGCAGCAATGAAATGCCTCTGCACCTTATCAATACCGTTGCTATGCAGTGGGTCGAACGAATATTTTCGATCACGATCTTTAATACTATTTGAACTTTGTATTTTTTCAAGCGGAATGTTCAAGCCATCTGAGTTCTGAATAGTTCTAGCATTTAATGGCCCGAAAATTGGAACCACAAATGAGATTTAGACGGGCCGAATTTTTGAAAGCTCTGGAAAGTGTTCAAACGCTCTCGAACGTTATTCGAGCGCCCATGAAAGTCGAGAGTTGTTCAAGGCTTTCGAAAACCGGAGAAACCGGGAACAAAACCGGAAGTATTCGAGCACTGAAACCGGGAAACCGGAAGCCTTCAAGAGCTCTATGTTTCGAAAATATGTGCGATTTCACGGTACTGCTGAAAGAAAACTGCATTTTCTCTCGTGCTTTCAAAGTTTTCCTCGCTAATTTCTCGTCCTTATCCCTGCTCGCAGCGACGATCGATTCTGTCCACTGCCGAATGCGCTATGCAGTGAGGGGAACCTCGCTTCACTGTAAGGTAATAACATAATACGTAAAAAAAAACATGACCTGTCATATTAACATGCTTTTTGCATTCAGCTGGAAGAAGAGAAGGTATATACGACGCCAACCTATGAGCTTCCAATTTATACAACAAGCAATCTATTCTGTTCGAAGTGGTAATCAGGCAAGTAGCGATTAACCGAAAAAACACTTTTTTATCACTCCGTCGTTTCGACGCTTGGAGCCCGAATGGAGCTCAAATTCACTGGTAACACGACCGAAAATGATTAATCATATCATTTAAATGGCCACTCGCTTTACTGTATTTATTATCCGACAGTACTATAACGTGTGTGAAACTTTGACAGTTTTGCGCATTTTCCGCAAAGAAGTGCTCAGCTAAATAATGATCGAATTTTTTATGGGATGAGGGAACGCTGATTCTTCAATCAGTTAAGGAAGAAATTTCTTCGCAAAGAAAGCGTAAAAGAAAATAATCATTTGCTCGGAAATGATAACTTTTGATGATGGGTATATGCCTCATAAAAGTCGCCTAATTTTGGTAAATCAAAGGGAAAAAACTTTTGGAGAGTTTTTCATACATGTGACAGTCGACGATTCTTAATAGCAATCGGTACTAGTGTGCTGTTAAGAAAAGCTCCTTGTTGGAAATTTTCAATGCTCATCAATTGCCAATGCGTACGAATCAAAACCCCATCGGATATTGCGGTATGAACATCTCACAGGAGGTACCAAAACAGGAAATATTTTATGCGCATAGGACGACTACCATTTTATCTCCGTTGCGTTCTAAACATTCTTAATCGTGCGAATACACCAGCATCAAGCGTCCCATTCCCGTCAAATATTGTTTTCTTCCTTGTAATTTTTTTTTAGCTCGCAACTTTCTAATGTGCTATAATCTGAAATGTACATCCTATACAATAGTGTGTTGAGAGACGTTGTACGCTGTCATCATTGCACATTTTTTGGATCTCAGGCTAATTTTAAATTTCCCAAACTTTTCACTTTCGTTTCGCTTCATTGTGCCGTATGCTTCATGCGTTTTAAATAAGCACATATAGCAGCATATGTGAATTAATAACTTTACACGGCCGATGAGAAAAACAAAGGTAAACGCGGTGAGCGGAACGAAGACGAATAAATAGCAAATTTTTGCTCACTGTATTTTTTTTCCACTCGTGAATTTCATGCACGATGTGTTTGCATAGTTTGTATATAATTTTCAAATAAATAAAAATTTAAATAATAAATTACTAAAAAAGATCAGACCTTGTCACACTACCTCACTCTTGCGTGACATGTTATGGTGTCGAATCTGAGATGAAAACCGCAACCAATCGGCGATCGCAGTTGCAGACAAAGAGCGCAGTCACGTGCTCATATAGAGGTGAAAGAAATTTCATATTTCGGTAAGCAGCAGCCTAAACGTGATCACGTGATCACTATTTACCTGGATGTTTTATAGCGAATGCAACATTGGAGAATGTCGCTACGGGTGTACAGGTGTGCATACATTAGTGTATTATTGCACTGAAAATTTTGAAGGTAGTTCTTTCACGCAAATGAACTGCAATTTCTTTCAGTTCTGTTTACCTGTTTATTTCACCATCTCGAAATAGAAAAAGGAAGGTAAAATATGCAAATGAAGGAACGAATGTGACCGGGCAGTGAACTTCAAACTATCTAATATTAATATTTATGTCCAGAAGGACTAGGATCAAAAATACACTCATATTCAAGCGTGGAGATTTGCGAAACATGCGCACGATTCAATAAGAAGGATCACATCGGGTTCAAGCATGTCCTAGAGATTCTAGGTGGAAGGCAGTTACACTAGTACTATAGTCTGGTTGGTGGGGGCCTCGGAAAATTTTAATTGAGCCGAGTGAAAAGTTTTCGATCATTTTCTAATAAGCCGATATTAGAAGCCAGGTGAGGTGATCATCAAGCACATTTGCGTCAATAAAGAGAGAACGGACTAGCATTCTAACTACACGTTCCCAATCACAGCGGAAGAAATCTTTAACATTCATCAACCGCTGAGTGTGGTCGTGTAGACAAATCGGTTAAATAGTAACCATTAATACCGAAAGCCATTATATTCGCATTAGGCATTGCTTGGAAATATGGTTGAATTGATACTTAGTTAGTAGTGAGATAGGAAGCAAAGTCGAATATGCAGATTCGAACAACCGCTTAGTGGATCAATGGCTTTAGCTCCTGCATAAACAATGCCTTCCAGGACGCTGGCTGAATACAGGAAGCAATCATGACGTCGTCCCTAGTTGAAAAGCTGTTGGACATAGCCAAAGAACTTATGAGGAAGGGACAAATGCTTAGAATAAGATCCCTAATGTCTTGAGCGAGAGTTGCTTTGTCAATGAAATTGTCCAGCTTGTTTTCCGTACAAGCTCCTCTAGGGCGAAAAGGAGAGGGGAAGAGGAGTGGAGATATGGAGGAGCATTTGCACAGTTTGGATAAGAAGGAGACGAAACACTGAAATCATCGGTTGTGATGCAAGGCAGTGCAACCAGGCGTGGACTGGTCATGTATTGCAAATTTTACTGGCGTCCGGGATCGCCGAACCTGTCGCATGGTGAAGTGAAAACGGCTGAAACAAAGGGCTGTAGAAGAAACCAACACAAAGCATTTCACGGCGGGAACAGGATGCTCTTCGGTCTACTCGACAGCTCTCACACCTAGTTTCGCCAAAACTACAACTCCACGTTCGGATGTAACTGCAACAAAACAGGTATATTCACACTAAAAGTTTTGATAATTGCCTTTTAGGCTCAAAGCTGAACCAAGAAAGACAACGGGTAAACATATTTTTATTACGATAAACAAATTGGACGGATATAAAAGCAATAATTTCCCCCTGTTAAATTGTTCGAATTCCTGTGAACACTGAATAAATGCAGTGAATGTATCGTCTGCTGTGAAACTTTGCCGTTTACTCTTTAACGAATGTCGATGGCAAATCGCCGGCTGATAGCTTCTCTCTCCTTTGGATTATCAGCGCCAGATGCACTCTGCAGTCCCCTCGTCCTCTGAAATGGAACGGCTGCCCTTTATTGGATGAGGCCTATAAATTACTTAGTCGATTGCAAGATTCTTTTAATGTTCCTTGCGATTTCATCAAGAAGACTGTTAGAGTGAGAGAGACAATTACAAAACTGTTAAACTTATTGCAATCATGCAATCCTCGATGTTTGCGAAGAAATTGGCTCGCTCGTGCAACTTGTCAAACGCAGCCATCACCAGATACCTTCTATTCAGCTGATCGACGACCTTCCCACACATACACTCGTCGAAATTCTCTCTGCATTAGTATTTGAAGTAGTTTGAAGACCTCTCAGACTTTCTGAGAATCAAGTTTTGTTTTGAGGCTTGATGCCGGTCTCAATCTTGCTAAATGCAGATACCACAACTTGACAACCCTTCGTACCTTTATTTCTGTCGTAAACATAAGTATGATGTCTGTCGACAAAGGATTCTTGTAGGATACCTTTTATTCTGTCGAAGAAGCCGATTGGCTGTTAATCCATGCGATCGAACTTCTCAACTTGACCTCCGGTCATCTAAACCCCTGCTCGCACCGACGTAAGGGTGGTAGCACGGAACGCTTCACGGCGGCTGCTGATGAGGATGAGGGAAACCTACTTTTTCGCGAAGCATTTATCTTTTTTCACAACTACACGGCATGAAATCACTGAAGTTGGCTGTGTTATTCTCGCGCTAGGTTAAAATGGCCGCCTAACCTGGGAACTGAAACATTGATTATGTTGCCCCTAGCGCGTACGCTCAATCCGTACCGTTTGCTCTTTGGAAATACGTCATGTCTAAGATCTGAGACTCTGTGGAGCACATTATGCTACGAATTTATTCAAACACACAAAGAAGATGTCTCAAATCGCCTTTTTGCGCTTTCGCAGATTTGCTTTGCTTGAGTGCGCTCTGGAGAGCTCGCATATGTGCGAATGTATGTGCGTATGTAAAGCCGTCTGCTGCGCACTTCCAACTCACCGATCACTGAGGCTACGAAATTTCGTAGCGGTAACATACGTCACTGTTCGACTGCCCGGTTTACATAAACTCCAGCCAAATTCAAATTGGAACCTACTGACCTGCCGATGCTGTGGGAGGTTGCAGATATTTAAAGGCGGAAAAAACTTGTAGGTACCTTACACTAATTGGCCCTCGTTTTGCATCAGATTACAAGGAAGCACATCTTTCGCAAAAGATCTGTGCGAGAGATCGGACGAAATGAATATGCGGATAAGTGACCCCCGAACAACCCACTCACAGCTGTGCAAACGCAGAGATAATTGCAACTGCTAATAGCAAAATAGCGATACTGTAGGCAAGAAGTGTGTCAGTGCTGTGCACGGGCATGTACATGGCATAAAATATATTACAAACAGCAACAGAATGCAATCAACAATCGGAAATGACGAAGTCTAACAACTGCAGCTGCTGGATTGCGGCAAAAAAATCCACGAAATTTTAATATAACATATATCGCAGGCTGGCGTCGAAGGTCAGGAAAGTGGGAGGAAAGCGACAGTGAAGGCGATGGAGGAAGTTCGGTCAAGTCACTACAATAGGTTTTATTTGTACCTTCTTTGCTTACAAGCATGGAATATTTTGTCAACGGCTCCACCTGAACGTACCGTTCAAATAGGATCGTTCGAAAGTGGAACATGCAAAACCGACCTTCTTTTCGTTTGCTTTTGGCTTAAATTCTGAGCAATTGCTTATTCAAATTAGCAAAGTTCCTTCTACCTTTACACTGATCATAGGGATCAAAGTTCGTCACAACCTGGATTACATGACGCTCTTTCCCGGAAAGAGACACTTCCGATCTTATGAAAGCATACTATAACGCTTGTGAAATTTATTGTAAAATAAATGCATTTCCCCAATTCGTTTTCTACTTCGACGCCTCATTCAATTCACAGTCGCTGCCCACTCTAAAGCCACCTTCGACCATGAAGAAAAGCCCATGGCTTATGGCATCACTGCTTCAAAAACAGAAACGCCTATGCTGAGGAGGAAAGAAGGACCTTTAATAATCCTCACTTGGAAGTTAGGAGAATCGTTCTGAGTTGTCCGAATTAATCCGCTTCACTGCAGTCCCCAACAACAATATCAACGACCGTCTGCCAACATTCTTCAAACAGCCAACGGAATCTATGCAAAAAATGTTTGATGATCCGTTTCTGCTCGCGATCATCCTTGAACATTCCTTTCATTTTGCAGTCGTGTGGAGGCGGGCAATCATTGGGCGAATCCTCAATGTCTCGCCTCACACTCCCTTTGCACATTTCCGCTTTTGCTACGTTCACCTGGAAATTGTTGCAGAGGGACTTAAGAAACAACTTAATAGACACTTAATTCAAGGACCTGATAAAATCGAACATTCTAGTCCACATATCTTTCATCAGCCGATTTTCACTATTTCACCTCTCTTTGCTGATTATGGGAAACAGCATAATTTTTCGTGACAAGGAATTCATTGCATAAGCTGTGATTCACATGATGTAACAAAGGAAAGGGGAAGGGGCGACGAGGATGAAGATCGAATACCAAATCGGCTGGGTACCGAATCGAAACAACTTGTATAAGAACTATTATGCATAAAAACCATTAGCATTCGGTTGTATATAATTCAACAACAGGAAAGCAAATAAAACAACACTGACAATGCGATCTATTACCCGCAAGAACAAATCTCTTGAGAGTGCTTTGAAGCCTTCTCACTGACAGCAAAAATGCCTTTCCTTACATTGCAACTGCCTTACGAAAAAACGCACACTACATACAGCTGTTTATGGCCTCTAACTCCTTTCCTTCCCCCGTTTCCTAATAGGTACTTTTCCATATCCATCATAAAAATGAAGCTTTCGGGTCCACGACACCCCCGGAAATGCATCATGCTGGCAAATTACGAAACTGAAGTAAATTTCAACCTTCAATCACTTCTGAAAAGCAGTTGTACTATTCAAGAAGTTCCGAGAGATTTTAATCGGAAAAGAGAATTTATTGAAAAGCGTACCTGTTCGGCAGTATACTCATCATGTATTTTCTCTCTTAAAGAGAGAACCTTTTTTTTCGCTTATTTGCCGAACGAAATTTCGCGAATTCGATGCTCGTCGTTCCAGAAGATACAAAGCGCGACATAAACAACCGAGTCGGAAGTGTGTTACACCACTCTGCAAAACGAATGGAACATTTCTGAATGGTCGAAAATTTCGTGCAAAAATAAACTTGAGCAAACTTGCAGGTACCCGATAGGTGAAAGGCGGATGTTGAAAAATGCTTGCGGGAAGCAACCAGAAAAAATTGGAACAAATAGAATGCGACATGATTGCGCACTGAAACTTCTATCATAGGTACCTGAATTCGATCGAAATTGACTTCACTAAGCAGTGTCCAATGCTCTGCTAGATCGATGCTGGCAGTCAAAAGGATCCCGTTTCGAAGGTATTTCGATTCGAAACCACCGACCTTCATGTAAACCTGAAGGTATTGAATAAGAAACACAACACTTTCGGCTGCGGCTATATATTCAACCAATCATTTCCCCCATGCCATCTGTCTCTCATCGAACAGGTAAAACTAAGCCTCGCGGTCAGTATAGCCGTCAAATCGAGACAACCGGAATGCTGACTGAACGTTGCGGTTTCTCACTCAAACTCTCCAATCACGTTATAAGTTCTTAAGGCTACTGGTTTCTTTCTGTCGATGAGAGCTGCTTTTCCTGTTGGGAGTACTCTTTGTTGACAGGATATTTCTTTTTGTAGGTGCCGTCACTTTTCGCAGGTATTAATTTCCTTCCAGTTCCGCTTTTTTTCCGCCATAAGAACTTCATTACCTCAATCCGCCGCCTCTCTGCAAAACTCCCCTCAGATCTTGTATAATGCAATGAAGCGAAAGAACTACGAATCTTCCAATGAAGGAAGTCCTCACATTAACGTCCTTCACTTCGGAGCATGCTTCTTCTTGTGTGTCAGACCCCATTTTCAATTCCCTTAGTCGCATTTCACCGCCTTTCTGCTTTTACGTCGACGGTTTAATGCAGTGATTAAAAAGTGACACCATCAGGTGTGGTAATAAGTTGATTCTCTTCCTGCTATGATTTCTCGAACGAGCTCATCGTTTACAGCGAGTACTAGTTTCCAATTATAAGTATGTTCACTTACCATCGATTCTTTCAACGTAAAAATACCCATTGTAAGAGAAAAACACCTTCATCATAACGAAACAGCTCGACGCTAGAAAAGCAAAGAGTATCGGAGACACGAACTGCAATGTTTCGCCATGCGAGTGAAGGCACTTACCCACTATGCAATTCATCACAACTCTACTCTCTTCTTTCAACCACTTTATGCGAAAAGCCCTAAGACACGAATGCCTTACAGCGAAGTAAACACGAACATGAGGGAAGTGCAACAGTGTACTCAAACACTAAACATGGGAACATCACTTCCAGCCATTACCATATATAGGTACAACATCTTTGATTCGACGAAAGAGAGAGCAACGAAAGATGCACGTAGCAGTGGGGATTCAAACCATACTATTTCATTTCATAAAAAAGCTGCCGAAAAAATTAACCTATGTCGTATATCAACAGTTCCACATTATTTGAAATGACCGATAAAACAACCATTAAAAAAGTCAAATTCGGCAAAAAAAGAGATTGTGGAACATCCGATAATTTGAAAATACATCCCTACCAGTAAAAACCTTTGGAAGGTGCAGTCAAGGAAAGGGAAAAAGCAGAGGAAGGGGAGGGTGGTGCAGTGGGGTGGAGGGTGAAATGGGAGAAGGGAAGGAGGTGGGAAATTAAGAATGAGAACCGGCAATGTTTACTGCTCGCAAATAAGGCGTTGTGGCAAAAGAGGGGAAAACGACTTCCCAACAATTAAACTCAAATCACAAATTGCCCGCTCGAGATTTCTCAAAAAATATTTCTACACATTTAGGTATTTTAATAGAGTATTCGAATATAGAGAAATCTCTCAAGATGCTTGCTTTTTGCACGCTTATATATCGAAATACTGAAGAGAAACACAGAAAAACAGAGAAAACAAAAGTTCGCGGAATCTTTTTTCACTTCTTTTCGAGAAATTTTCAGTATGGGAGCAAAAAAATCATCCAAAATTATAAAAAACCGCCCAGTTCGATGGAATTTTTCAGAGGCTGTTGATGCTCCACCTTCTAGCACACCTCAGAGTCAGGAAGCTTTTTTGATGGGCTCGTGAAGTAGTACGCAAATTTTTTATATTCAAGTCACTAAATAAAGGAACATTATTTCTGGGAAGAAGTGATGTAAGGATTGCAGCGATATCCTAACGAGTAACAGCGTCCAAGTTGGAATCCAAATAGCATCGGACTGTTCACTACCTTCAATGCCTTTTTCGTTTTCTTAATAAATAGCTCATTCTTTCTAACAACGGTGATATATAAAAGCAAAAACAAGAATAGCAAAAAACACAAAGTGTGCGATATGGGAGCTCAAATGTGCTAATAAACCATGCATAGGGTTGAGACATACGATTTAGTGAACATAATTGTCATAAGGGATGAGGATTTGGGGGAGGGAGGAATGTCGGGGTATTACACATCGTATGCAAATTACAAAAAATTTTGAATGATGTGGCTGGTAGATTATCAAATAACGTGATTTTCACAGGTTAAATTGCAGGTGATTCATCAATCTTTAATATTTCAGGAAAAAGGTGCCATATTTGCTAAACACAACTGAAAAGGTTCACATACTTCAAGACTAAGTGTCCAATACTGCAACTGTTCTCCATAAGTATGAATCAACGGCAACAGCTCTTCGTGCAGAAGAGACACTACTGCATGTATATCCGTGGATGATGACTGCAAAAAAAGAGAAAATTATTATCGCAACCAGCAGAAATATTCCTAATATCTGTTTCCTCATAAACTTTCGAACGATTTTATCAAAACTAAATTTGATGATGTCGCTATCTCTGTATCTCTTTTTGCAAACATTGAATACTTTAAGTGAAAATAACTGAAAACCCACAAAGTTACTCGGGAAAACCGCATAACTTCGAGTGGATTACCGTAATTTCACTCCAAAAATACAAGAAATATATATAAATTCCCATGGTTTTATTCGACTTTATCAAAGCAACACAATCGATCGAATTATTGCGTATAAAAAATTAAAGTCTTTCCTCTGTTGGTTCTTTTCAAGTGTTGGATGTGATAAATCCCATACAAAAACAAAGATTAGGCAACGGCAATACCCATGACCATTAAACCCGTCTGTAGGTAATGTTACACCACTTGCCGGCAAAATGCAATTGTCAACGGAGCAAAAATTCTTCCAGCACTCAAGATCCTCTTCCTTACGACGATGTGTGGGATGAGGAATATAAAAGCAAAGGCCGATATTCCTATGTCCCCCTCCCTCCTTTCCACTTTATCCACTCAGCCCAAGATGCTCGCATAATAAAGTTGCTTCATGGTTCTCATACCGCTAAAACATGGTCAAAAAACATCCTGCTCCCTCTGGGTTATCAGCAGTTATAGTGCCATATCGAACATTAGATTTTTGATGCTCGTTCTGGGATTCCAAATGCGAAACGTAGCGGTGCTTCAAGCAACCTCTCTCCTCCCGTCCCCCTTCCCCCACGCCCCCCTCATATTAGACGAGGAAGGGGGGGGGGGGACAACTTCCACATACAACACTGCAGGGGATATAAGCATCAGATGATGTGTCGAAAACCCCTTCATTGATGAATAGTAAAAGTATTTCTTTGGAAGATGCATCAATGCAACATATATTTGAGCGTAATGGAACCTTTAACGCAGATCGAATAATGGAATCGACGATTGCACAACGATGCGAAATATTGTGGTCGCCTGCTTCGAGCATTTGCTTGTAGCACTGAAAGCAATCTGCTGCGTAGCAATTTGAACAGTTCAGTTATCATGTGCTCCAAAACGTTTATTTAAAGCACTAACTTACGAAAAGTGCGGAAAGTTTTGTCTAGTCATCCCCTTACTTTATGCACGATAGTCAAGGAAGATTTGTTTGTATGGTTCCTCCCTCTTCTTCGATACTGGCAGAAAGGGAACTTCATTGCTGTTACTGCCACCATCTGGGCACGACGGGAAAGAAAGCTTCGTCTGGTCACTTTCCATCAGTCCCTTCCCTTGAACACAACAAGTGAGTAATTTTATGTGATTACTCTCGCTTCTTCGACATGGAAGGGAAGAAATTTACAACAATACAGTGAATTCCCGGGACAATTTTCAGAAAGAGTCTAGTAAATGGGCTTTCGTCATCTCTCCTTATACAAGATATCTCTGAACGAAATTCTCAAATGATCAAGAATGGTCTGATCTCTTCGAGCCATCATGTCCCAGAAGCTACTTAAAACTGGTAAGAACCTGAATAATGTTTAGCTGAAGCAAGAACAAGAATAACTGCATAATACAATAACAGGTGAGTGCGGCTATTTAAAGACAGCTTCACTTACCTGTAACGCTTCGTCGAAGTTTTTGTCGTAATATGCTAGCGCGGCTTTGAAGTAATCCACTTCACGTGTATCCTTATGTTGTAAGGCCTTAAAAACCTTAACATTTTTTGACGCTTTCGTATAATCCACACAGAAAAGAAAAGTTATTGGAGACGAAAAGTAAATACGGTAATGATCAAAGATAGAAGTATCGAAAAAATAGCTTTTTTGCCCTATTCAAAACTGCTTTCCTAAAAAATCTGTACACTCACTAAGTATTGTAGTATAGTTAATTGTATGCTGAGCTGAAGTGATGCTTTAAGAGAAGAAAAAGAAGACAGACAATGACTGTTCCGGTTAAATTATAGTGTCAACGACGTTGAAATGATAAAAACTTGCTGGGTTATAGGCTAAACTGGTTCCCGATCGCTCTTCCTCTTGTGGCGAGGAGTGCATTTAACCGAGACCCAAATCCGGCAGTCTGCAGCAAAAGTCTACTAGAAAAACAGTGCACTAAATCTGTCCTTTAAAAAAACGTTAGTATTCCTAACAGGATGATCAAAAGCGTTTCCTTATCCTTAGCCAACATCTTCCATTTGAGAGATGGGTGAATAATTCGACAAGAGATCATTTGTGAGCATCAAATTACATGAAAGGAAAGCAGAATCGCTCATTTTTCCACTTTACGTTTTACCTGCATGAAAATCTGCTAGAGAGTATTAATTAGTACATAAATATCGAGCTGCATTCACCTCCATCTATATCATCACCCACAAGGTGTGAACTCTCGACAGGTAAAAAGTAAATGTGCCTGAGGTATAAAAAAGGGAAGAAGGCCTTGAGACTACTTTTGAGAAAAACTTTTGCTGTTTCCAGGATATACCTGTTCCCTTTCCTCCCTTCCACCCACCCTCTTCGTTCTATACTGCTTATTTACATCCTGCTTACGAATTAAATGAGAAACGGTTTTCATCGACATCAACGCAACATGAAAATAAGTGTAAAACAAAACGAAACAAACAAGAGTGGTGTTGAGAAACCACTTCGGTGGACGTTCCACTGCTTCGTAGTTTGCGACATCGATAGGTTCCCTCTTCGTCTGTTTATCGCCTTCGAAAGTGATGTCCTCATCCTCCAGACAGAAATTATCGAAGGCCTCCGAGAACATAACGATCGACTACTGTGACAGAAAAGAAGACAGATCGTTGATAGTAAAGAAAATACACAACTGGGATCCGTGCAAGAAATTCAAAAATAAGACTTCCAACGCAGCGGTGAAATTAGTTAACAACAGACGGAAAGAAAGACAACGGGAACACTTTAAAGAAGAAAAAAGGACGACAAGACACTTGTAGTGACTTTTCCCCGATTAACAACAATCTGCAGGCCGAAATTATGTAAAAAGTACCGAGCAGGTAGATCTTAGCAAGATATAAAGAGCACTTTTGCAAGAAATGAAACGTTTAAAGGAGGAAAACGATTATAACTGAGGGGTAGTTAAGACTGGATTATATGAGCCCTATCCAATATATGGACATCAGAGAGGACAAATGCTTAGAAAGAAGTTATTTCTTATCGTTCGTTGAGGCACCAAGCATCCTTAACAAGTCTTCTTCTTCCTTCTTCTTTTGCGTGTATTTTTGCATGCACTCCTTGAAGGCGTTCAGCTGAAACGACGCCGAAAATTCGGATCGAACTTGCAACAAAAAGATCTCGCCTTAATATCAGTAATTCTACTTTAATTAACAGCAAGCTTAACAGTAAACTTTCACAGCAACTTCAGCTTGTGCGGTATATGCGATTAATGTACTCCATCAAAGGAGGATATCGTAACGATGAAGCTAGTGGAAGTTACTTTTACCTTCACCTGATATTTAGAAAGTAATCAGAAAAGAGTCTCTAAAGTAAAGGTTTTCACCAAAGTAATTTACCGGTGTTTGACACTTCCTCCAATCACTCTTTTCGGACATGCATTCCACGCATGCAATGTGTTCGTCCCAACAACCCGATTTGCGTATCGCTAACTCTACGCGATCCTCTTCGTCCGTATCTCGGGCCCACTCCGAATGGCCCACTTTAGGCATCGACAGTTATACCTGAAACCATTTCAGTGTCTTTTATAACCACTTACGCGTACTGAAGTTAATTTCAACGGCAATTTCAATATACTTCATCCTGCACAAACCTCTCAGCATACTACCGTGGTGCGTGGCCTGTCCGACGATGGCACTGATAAGAAGGAGGGAGAGATCACGACTGGGCCGATGCCACGCATATTTGCTCGGCCGCGACTGGGCATATGTAGACAAGCTTGGCTAGACAAGCTAGGAGGGAACCAAGTGATCGGACATGGCCAAGCCCGTTGCCCAGCCAGGTCCAGCCATCTGATTCTCTCGTTCGGGTTTTATCTGGCCACATTTCCACATAAGGAGTCACGCCCTTAGATCCTGGCAGGTCCTCCCTCCCTTCCCACAGAGAGGGAGAGACCATAAAAGGATAAACGGTAACTGTCGGTTGACTGAGCCATGCATAACACAACACTGATTATAACGACCCATTTTCCTGTGCAATCCACCAAAAATAGTTATGGAAAATTCATATAAGGTATGAAACATGTCAAATGGCAAAAGAGATATTATTTTGGTTTATTTTCAAGTATTCTTTATTTTGCCTGCAATTAAGGGGTTCCACAACAGCAACAATGATCTGTTTTTCACTTCTCCCTATAAGGAAGTAAAAACGAACTTATGTGAACTGCTGAAAGAGAATTCAATGGAAAAAGCACTAAAGCATCCGGGAAAACGAGGGACTTCATCTCAGAACTTCATCAAATCTTGTCAACAGAGCGGATGGGGAAGGAGGGGTGGAGGGGGTGTAATACATAGCACGCTGAACACGAATGTCAACTATGCCTTCTGCTGAACCTTATCAAGTGAAAGAAGATGAAAGCGTCAACTCAGTTCATGTGTTTGCGGCTCCGAAGAAGATGAGGGAATCGGTGGCCCGGTCAGCGGTCGTAGCCTGTGTGGGCTGCTGGCTGCAGACACGAGCAGTACATGAGAATGACTTCAAGTTACACACATAATAAGAAATATGGTCAGAAGTACAGCAAACTAAAAGAATAGAACTGCGTGGTGTGACACCAATATGTATAGAATTAGCTCAAAACATATATTCGTGCACAGCTTGTTAATGAACCCCTCGCTAGTGGCACATTCATTCCGCAAAAGATCAGCGCTTTGCAGACTAAGCTGGTGCATGCGAAGCGTTTCACACCTTTCAATGATCATATAATGTTTCGGAGTTGATCGGCGACGCTTAAGTGCTCCGAATTGAATCCAGCGGAAAGACATATGCGAATAAATGTACGCAAATGAGATGTGGGCATATTGCACTTGCAAAATGAATTTGCAAAAGCGGACGAAAGTGTGAAAGAAATTTGCATAGAAAATTCAAGTTAAGCGCAAATAAACGGATCGCATAAATAAGTTAAAACCACAAAAATGGGTGGTGAGTTGAAATTTTGCGTTTATTTAATCCAACAAGAAATGAACATGATATGGAAATGTCGACGGGACGATAAGCACTGAATTTGAGAAGACCTCAACACAAATATTTAGCATCCATTCTAAGACGTCATCGCACTAACACGGCATATAAGTCACCTGACACGCTCGAAGTAAAGTACGGGTTCTGCGATTAAAGTTTGAAATGTCACTGAATAACAGCTGATTTGACACTGGACGAATAATTTCGCCCAAAGAATTTTCGGAGGAGGAGGGAAGGGCAACATTTTGCCTGTGGAGATGGACGGGCGCCGATTCCGTTTGCGAGTTTTGTACTAGGTTTTTTTTAACGGTTCAAACGGCGCAAACTTGGGAAAAGGCGCACCCCTCTCGTGTCCCTCTCGTTCCTCATCCTCCTCCCCCTTCTACTTCCCTTGTGATTAAAGGCTTGGAAGGAAAGGAGAACAACAGCTGATTAGAATTCGCCCCACAACTAGCAGCAGCTGGACAGAATTCGCTCGTCATTAGAAACGTGTGAAAACGTTAGTCTACGACTTTAATTGAAAGTTTTGTAAGGACATCTGATTGCTTCGGACGTAACAGATTGCTGCATAAAATGGTAATCTGTGGCATCGGGGAGGGGGATGACCTGAAGTGGTTGAAGGGTTTTCCACTTAGCCGCCATTTTGAACTTCAATATGGTGATAGCCTTTCAATTATGTAAACTAGAACCAATGGCCCTACTGTATGACGATATATCCGGTTCCTTGCTGTTCGTCTTTACGTAAGCGAAGTTTACGGTATCACGAAAATAGCTTTCAGAGAAACGGTGTATAGGCGGTCAAAGAAAACGGTGTTGGTAGAGAAACGGAACTAATAAGCCACCGAAACGTACATAGAATCGCCACTAATCGAATGATCGACCGATGGTCACGTTCCATGCAATGGTTTCCGGAAAGGTTTGCACATTAGTGGACATATTAGTTGCGATGTTTTGTTGCCATCAGAAAATACGCTTCATCACTTCACTGTCTGCACTTTACCGAGTATAAAGCGATAAGCATTTGAAGTGACATCGGAACTTTTCACTGAATTTTGCTGTCGGTAAAGCGAAAGAACTCAGTACATCGTCCACTGACCGCTGTTACATTCTGCCTGCCCCTCTAGAAAGTACGTTGCACGCCCATCTGTTTCAACGGCCTGTGTCGCATCTAAGGATTGTATAACAACCGTGGCTTCATTTGCGCCATATTTGGCGGAAGACTGTAGAAAAGCGTTGATCTCGGGCGGGCTCGAACCGCCGACCTTCTGTGTGTTAGACAGATGTGATAACCGCTACACCACGAGATCACCTGAAATTTCCCTCTTCATCGCCAATTCCAGTTATGGAAGCTATAAATTTGATTGTGCTTTCTTTTGAATCCTGTTTGAAAGAGAACAATTCATTACGAGGTATTCATCATGGCTTTCAGGCGTGGGAGACGATCATTTGGGTACTCTCTTCCTTCCAATTTGTGGATTGTTGCCGTCTTTCAAATTATATGTACAATTAGCGACAGCGATTGACAAGGAAATAATGATGCGCACTACGTCGCTGTGCCCTTTATAAAGACTTTTTGCGATGTTTTTTTGGAGATTGCACTCGAGGTGTTTTTGCTCGCAAATGGGAGTGCAAATTCGCCGAACGTCTCTCGGATTTGGTTGCTGTATTGATACAGGACACTCGACTGGCCTTTTAAATACGCACGATGCGCTCACCTCAACGACGGCATTTCCTTCGCTTTCTTCGTTCCTATTCCATTTTCCACTTTAGCACTTCGGTGTGTCTTTGGCCGTTTAGTCCATTTAAATACGACTCCGAGTGTCTAATATGAGGCCGGAATCGAAGCAAATGCTTTTGAAAGCCTCAAATCGAGAAGAAAACAGTACTGATATTTAGTAGTGACCATCGCAATAAGAGAAATTTTGCGCAAAACGGTTCGAGAATCGTTGATGAAAGCGATTTTGGTTGATGGAGTTTGCCTCGAAATGATGGATGACGTATTTTAAAAGTTAGCTCGTTAATTGGTTACTTGCTAATTAGTTGTGTTTAACGTCCCAATCTTCGCATTCGCCATCATTTTATTTAATTTCTTATATGTCAATAACAGAGGTCTGCAATTCATCTATTAAGAACGTTTCTCTTCATTAGTTATTAAAAATACAGCATCTGATGGTTAGCTACATTCATAAAGGTATTTTATGTGATGTCATCGAACTAATTTTGGTGAGTGAGAGTGAGAGAGAGAGAAAGGGAGAGAGAGAACGAACAATCTCACGAACATGCTATAAAAAAGCAAAAAAAACTGTTTTGTAAATATTACCCGTTGAGTGCTGTGAATAAATTTCTGTTGTGATGTATAAATTCGAGATTTCAAGCGTATTTTTCTTTTTTCTCTTGTGAAAACTTCATTAATATTAAGTACTCTCTTTAATTGCTAATAGGATATAAGTGTATTACTGTATTTCAATAAACTATCGCCGCCTTATGCATTCGTTGACGATTGCTTACATCGGTGTTTTTTGGTTTTTTTGTTTTTTTTTTTTTTTTCGGTTTTTTTTTGGTTTTTTTTTTGTTTTTTTTGGTTTTTTTTTGGTTTTTTTTGAAAAAAGTTCTAACGTTTCGAATCAGAATTTTTATAAATGATCTTTTAGCCGAATGTTTCGTGGAAAATTTTATCATTTTTGTCGAAATAACTGCAAACCAATGATTTCTGCTTTGTTCATCACTTGTTTACGGCGATGTGTAATTTTGCTCTCCAAAAAGTTTTGCTTTTAAATTTTCAACTTTTTTCTTATTTAACAAAGATTTAAGAGGAGAATTCTATCAGCTTTCCACAAAATACAATCAAACCTCTCCACATCGACAATGTTTTGGCCATGACTTAAGTGAAAGACCATATATGTTTTCTTACTAGGTTTCTTACTAGGTCCCTTCCGGAACACCCCTCTTATCACCTCTCCCTTTTTCTCCTTCGGAAAGTATTTATGGCTACTCGAATCCATATTCTATCTACGTCATTCTCGTTCCATTATATTGCATCTTATTCACTGTCAGCAAAACAGTTTGTTTTTAAGTCTATCTGACCAGCATCTGGGACATTTCGAATGAGTGATCATCACTCAAAGATCCTGAATTACAAAACGCTTTCATTGATCTTGGTAACTAAAAAATTGAACTGCAGTAAAATAAACTGTGTTCTTTCATATGTCAATTTTTTCATTCTCATCAATTTTGATTCCCACTATGTTGGACACTTAATTCTTCGATGAACGCTGTTGCAGTTTTAATGCGTATCTAACTGTGTAAAGTTTATAACAACACTAATTGAACTTATTGCAATATTTCTGAGAAATTTGCTTTCTTTTTAATCTTTATTGTTTAAATATTTTTGAATGAATAATCCAACGGCTTGTAACGATTAGTTTTCTTGCAGTGTGATTTTCATATTTTTATTAAATTTCAGTAAAGAATTGACGGGAATTCCATTTAAGTGTTGTAAAAAAAGAAAAATTACTCACTTACTGGAGACATTGAAATTGGCACGCGAATATTTCTTGTATAGAGCCTTTGTAATTGTGTTTCACATTTTTGCAACTACTCTAGATTTTTAGCGACCTTCGCCGTTCGGCAAATTGAACGCGTCAAACTTTTGCATTTAAATTTGCCATCGACAAACAAACAGCATAAATTTCCCAACTCCTTATGTCTTTAAACTGATGCATGAAGCATGATCATTCCGGTCTGTGCGTACGTTTATGTCTGTGTGTAGCACCTTCAGTGTTCATAACCTTTGAACCCAAAACCGCTCCGCTTACATTTCCTTATATCACCTTATCAATTTATTAGGTAAAAAGTGTTGCCTGAAGGTATTAAATTCCAAGCCCGTTATCTTCTAGGTCTAACAAATGCTTCTATGTTTTAATTCAGCCCTTTCGAATTATCAGTTGATAAGTCAGAAATCGTTTTATTTTGTTCATTATTAATTGGTCATGTCTTCACAGTTGGTCATTTGTCTATTTTCGTAAACGCGAACACTCATTTCGGACATTTAAAATGGTCTTTTAACCAGCGTTTGCTGATATAAACAATGGGCGATCAACATATTCATATTTTTTTATATCTGTTGATGATATATTCTCAAATTTAATTTCACGTTTCTTTTTCGCTTGATGGTTTTAGAGGATGTGAAAGAAAAGTGTAGGATAATTGAATGAGGAGGAGGAGGAGAGGCTGCGATGGATTTTACATTAGAGCGGTGAAATATGATAGACGAAAGGAATGTGTTGTAAGAAAAATTTTCAAAAAAAGAGAGATATAATGCGAAAGGCATTGATCGCGTTATAAAATAAACAGTGCAGTTTTACTCATGTTTGCGTTTACCTTCATTTTGGTTTAAAAGTACGAAAACGTCTTTTCGGTTTTTTCAAGTGAGCTACAATGACCTTTGAAAGGTTTATTGAGGGTCGTCGCGTGTCTCGCAACCAGTTTATGAATACCATTCAGTGCAGCTGTCACTACACAGCGATGCTAATCGCTCTGACGGTGGGTGGTATTCGCCCAATTTCCATACCATTGTTGAACTGCCCTTTTTCGTGAGCACTTTGAAATGGCTGTCAGTTAGATGGATGCGTCATACTTTAGTGATATTCCTACCGTGTGGTTAAAGTGGGCAACGTCATTCGTACGCGAACAACTCTAAGGTACCTTCCTAAGGGTTTGTTTTTGATTTGAATACATTCGAGCGTGTGAAGGCACTAATACAGAGTTGTCTGTGCACGTCAGGAAATATGAGGCGCTGAATAAAACATTGAAATGAGTCTATCCACTATTCTGTTACGGGAGGAGGAGGGGAGTGGGGCAACACTTTCACTGTCTTGGTGAATTCCAGGTCTACCCAGCAAAAAAGCCAAATTAAAAAACGTTGCTCGCCTGAGGCGATTCTTGCGACCCTTAGCTCTCTTAATAGACCAAGAAATAGAGCCACATTAATCGTTATGCCTTGATAGGCGAACGCAGTTAAAGTCTAAGTCCTTTTCCTTAAATTTAAGGAGTAACAAGTTTTGACTAAATATTCCAAAACTTTCTATAAAACGCATATTACACTCCAAATATTGCGAAGACTACGTGCTCTAACACTAGAATGCTACAGCTAGTGTTAGAATTCTACACGAAGGATGCCGATTTTTCCTTTCCCTCTGACAATTTGAACAGCACATACTTTCAGTGTTAACGAACTTCAGCATCACAGTGTGTGCAGATAGCAAGCATCCTATGCAACAAAATTATCGTTGCATTTCGCCCCACTTGCATTTGCAACTATCTCCTCTCATTTCGGACCGTTTCAGACTTTCGTTTGTTTTTTCTCTCCACTGATGCAGTCCATAGTGAACTTTGGTTTCTACCACATCATTCGACGTTTGCAGACAACAATTGTTCGAGTTAAAAAACTCGTTTTGATCTGCCTCCCTCCTCGCCATCCAACTTCCGCATTCGTGATGAGCTGAAGAGCGATGTGCTTGTTGAATTTATCGGATGAGATTTAAATGAAGTCATCCGATGCCTTCACTCTCTCACTTATTTCACCACTAAAACCATTCCTTGAGGGAATAAGAAACTACCTTCATATTCGATTATTAATGCCGTCGGTGTGTTGATGCAAATAACTGGAGATCAGTTGGTATGTCGCTTCACACGTTTTCGCAAAAAAACATCTAGAGATTCATATGCTAGCCTTGTGCATTTGTGTTTGCTCTTGTTTATGTCTGTTTGTCTGATAGTTTCAGCTCGCCAATCGGAAGTGATAATGTGATCGAATGTATTGGTGATAATCTCATATAACACTCAATCTCCATTTTCATAACAATGTATCATTTGTCGTATGAATTATTGATATTTAAATCCAAATTTACAAACGAGATTTTCTCGCATATCGATGGATGTGATCAACGAACGGATTTTTGGTGCCGTAATCATAGGCTTAGTGATCAATAGAAGACACATTCTCGTTGAATGTTGTCGCTGTTTCCGTGTATTTGTCATCCGCACAGATGTATTGTGTCCCTAAATGATGATATATGCGGCAGATTTGAGTTCAGATAATCGCTTCCGCTATTTGTCACCGACTTTATTAATATCCAGAAAATCAAATCAAAAGCAAAATAATATATCATCTCATTCCTCCCTCCCTATCCGCCTATTCCTCCTCCAATATAGACGAAGTCAAACAATCACCTTCGGCGCAATTTACTGAGGTGCTAAAGTCCGTAGCGCTCGCTAGCATCGGAAATGATCTAGTGCCGATAACATTCAGTTTCGTTTGGAATTTTACATGTGGTCAATTTGCTACGCGAAAGTTTGTTCTTTTTTCTACGGTTCTGGCACGAGTTAAGGGAAGAGATTTTTTTCCAGAACTCAAGAGATAGGTACCATGTTGTACTGTACATGATGTGATTACGCTTCAGGACAAGGTAGTGGAATGCAAGAGCAGTGCCTGAATTCACAATCCATCCAACACCATATCAACCTGCCGAGTGCATATTTGCACTCTTCTTCAAGCAGAAAAGCCAATATTTCTATCGTCGTTCGTCAAATTTGTTTGGAGAGTTGGAAAATATTTATCGAATGTGAATTTAAAACTCGTTTCTGAACGTCCCATCAAATCGGTGCACATCCATTGCTATGGTAAACTGATTTTAAATTGAAGAAGTGCGAAATTGTTTCTAAAAAACCACAAATGTCGCTAAATACTGTGGATTCCCATTTAACCCGTCGCTCGTTAACTTTAGCAACGAACTCAACACTGCCTTTTTCCGACGTTTCCTCTCAGAAATTCCGGTCTCAGGAAAACTAACACGAGCAGCTGCCTGCGGCAAAATGAAGCATGTAAACCAATAGAATTTGCGCCCATTTGACACAGATTCATTGGAAATGCATAACTGCTTGTCATAAAACTACGAACGAATTCAGCAAATGTAACCTCGCATTCTCTTCTTGATCTGCGCACAATACCTCATTCATTTCTGCATCCCTAGAATTCGACCGCTTTAACCAGTCGACCAGTCGAACCTCTCTATTTTTGATCATCACGTTTTGATCGTGGACGATATTTTGGTCACTGTTCATGCCAACGTCAGTATAGCATCTACTTCACTTCATGTCCCGTCCAAAACGCCCCTTCCTTTGGGCAGTTTCCAAGAGGCGATATATCAATTCAGTTCTGCTTCCTCTTTCAAAAGGAAAATCTGTGATTACAGTACGCCAAAAATCACTTCAGGTTTCTCATAGTGATGGGCGACTTTGCGTGTTGACTTTGAAAACTCAATTCCCTAGCTGATTCCGAAGTTGAATCCAGAAGCTGATTCATTGTTTCGAGGAGCTCAAGTCGAAACTGCATTCATTCGATCCCCTTTTTCCAACAGCTTAGTGAACCGTCGAGAAACGCTCGGGTTGCGGAGTAAAGTCTCCGATATCCTCGCTTCCAACTTTTCGAGCAACCTGGTGCCATTTGTTCTGAATCTTAACTCGTACTCTTCTGCTTTTGGCATTTTTATCACTCCATTTTACCATTCATCTTGCTGATCCCGAACCTCGGAATCACTCCTGTAGAACCTCAATTGACTTCTTTCGTTCACACAATTCGACTGCAAATTAAAGATTAAGCTTAGAACACCAAATATATCTCCGAGTCAATGTGCATTAACTCGAAAAATCCTTTGAAATTCAGAATATTAGCATCCCACATGTCTTCGAACTTTTTCATACCCAGCTTTTATTACATGCTGCTGTAGGCAAGAGTAGATGCACAGATTTTATCTAATTACCTCTGTCCCAATCCTGAATCAGAGATCCTGGTACTGTTAGAAGTCCCGTAATGACTTATTGGTTGAATCCCCACCATTATAGCGCCTTTGTTTGTGTGCAAGGTCGACTTTAATATGCATTATATCAATGATAACGATGCAAATATTGGAACTGTTCTTGGTGTATCCAAAGTGCATAAACGTGAGTTCGCTACACGACATCCAATCTACTTCTGAGTTCTAACCACCTTCTAGCGCCAGGCTATCGGGAAATACCTTTTTTTGATAACCTAACTCTGCCGTATAATTTTGCAATACTTCAGCATGAGCACTGTTGCACCCACTCTTTCCCTTAATGGGATAGTTAATCAGCACAAACATTCTCTTACTGCTTCAAAAAATGCATCTACCGTCCTGGTATAATTGCGCCGTTGAATTCACATCAGCATTTCCGGAAACTAGTGGAACTGAACATCGATTGTATATCCTGAAATTCACTCTCTATTATACTGTCGTCGAGTGCTGAGCATAAAGGCATTGCGCAGCTTTGCAAATTGCAATAGCCACTATGAATAGCACAATAAAAATTTGCGGATCATATATTACGCCGGAAGTCATGCTAATTTACCGATAGCTGCAATTATTACTGTTGATATAATTGTAAACTAAAGAAGGTAGCCTAGTGAAAGGGAATGCCCCCAACGATATTCGTTGCTCAGTTGACAGCCGTCTGTGTACCAGCGTGGTTACTTTGGTGACTAATGGTGACGTCGTGACGTTTTGTCGATAAACACGTTTGCGTGTGCAACCCATTGATCAGCAACATTTCTTGAAAATAAATAGTTGAAGAGTAGTTTCATTCCTCATTTCAAACACTTCGATGATCGTTTCTTCGGTAATATTTTAGAAAGATCCACTTGAGTTCCGAAACTTTTTTTTCAGGACAATACCATTGATTGTAATGCTGAAACCGACTTATAATCTCGGTTTCTCTACCTTAAATCATAACTTTTCGTGCAATAACGTCTGCTTGTTCGGTTCCTGCTCGACCGTTTTTTTCCGTTTCCGGTGGGATTATAGGAATTTAAATGGAAGGATTTTTGTGCATAGTAATTAGATCAGATCACTTCTGCTTTTCAACCATGAAAAATATGTTAAGGAAATTCCGGACAACTTAACGGAACCTTCGAATAAGATAGTCCTATCGTTTCACCAGACGCGGAGAGGGATATAAACATAAAATTGCCGTAGAAATTGCCCAGTAAATGCTGCATTCTCATTTGCAAAAACATATTCATTGCGAATGCGGATAACGTCGCTTAACATCTTTTCCGGTGTCTTCTGGTGAATAACTTCTCGTAGTAATTTCTGTAAAGAAATTGCAGAAGCGAAACTCGAAAGGAGACATCTTGGTTCGGTCCTTCAACCTGGGATCAGACTCGGAGACTTGGCTTGTATTTTACCCGAAGTCGGACTCATTATGGGTCGATTCTTTCCATTTGTAGAAGCGGAGTTAGGGTTCGAAGCTTGGATATGGGCAGCAATGGAACCAGAGCGAATCCACTCGTTGATAAAGCCGTCCGTCACTCACTTAAGAATTTGGCGAGTTTAGCCATTACCAGATTGAAGTAAAGGTCGACGGGGGATCCGCGCGCTTTTATCATTGTAGATTTGTATTGACCGTAAGCAGAGCTGAAACGAAATAGTTTCTACCCATAGAGGAAGCAGTGTACTTCCGTTATTCCCCATTTCCCCCCATTCAGCCTCCGCGATATCGCCATCTCATTTAAAGACCATTTTAAGCTAATTTCTGAGATGAAAATTATCAACACTTTTTGCGGAAAGGCCTTAAAGCTTTACCTTTTTTCACCTGAACCACTTTGTTGTTTTTAGGAAAATGTCGGAACCGTAGATGCATTTGCCAAGAGACGAAGCACTAAAACAATACCGGCTGTCGCTTAACTGATCGCACAATTTACTCTAGACAATCCGTTATGAATGTCTGTTTTCGTCATCCAAAAGAAAAACAACTTTGTATTCCAACTTTAACAGGTTATGGCTATTTACCACAGTCAAATTGTATAAGGTTATGGTTACTATTCGTTAAAGATGCAAACTTCGGCTCCTATTCGTCCTGAATTCTTTATCCGTCAAGGAAGTTTCAGATGAAGTAAACTTGATCAAATGAAGCATACATCCTATAGGTTATGCAGAAGAAGGTATCGTCGTCTGTGTCTAAAGGGTTGTCCGCTTAGCGATGGCAGAGTGCGCTCCGTCGTAACTGATCACTGCCAGCGGGCTGTCAGTACTGTTTGTTGTTTTAGAGCTCGCAGCGTATAACAACATTTTGAATGTGTCGAATTGCTTATAAAGCAGTTTCAATTTTTGCATTGCACTATCTCGATGCGTGTCTACCTGTATCGCCTTATTGAGTGGTTACCGATATCGTGTACACTTGTATGGACGAAGAATATTACAGAAATATCTTCACTGTTAGTGTTCTCACCTTAGTGACAAAAAATGAGGGACAATTTTATGAAATACAGAATTTTTTTGATTCAGATTACTGTGAAACGCTTAAAGCCGAATTTATTTCCTCTTACGCTTTTTATGCGCTTTGTCAAGTTCACTTTGTTAAGTCCACTGCGGTAGCTCCATACGTTTGTCTGTCTGTCCGTTTGTCGGCAGTATGAATTTGAGAATCGCTAGATCAAGACTCCTCTAGTGTGTTAGTTGTATTGATCGATCAGTCTAGAGAAGAGTTCAACACATTTAAATGGGCCGAAAAAATTGTACCCACGCACTGGCTGGGTTTTCATTTTATGCTGATCGAAACGTGAAACAACAAAGTTTCGGCGAGAAATTTGCACAGATGATTCACAGTTGAAATATGAATGCATTATTCTGGCTGGGGATGTTTGTGTACTGATGTATTTGTTGATTCGATGAGTTCAGTTCACAACAACGGGACCGTGTTTCAGTTCACCGTTCTGCTATAATTGGTTCGGCGGGTATAATCAATGTCGTCATCCCTGGGCGAAGGAAAGCAATTCCAACTCAATTGATAATTTCCTCTATGGATTATCCTTTCCATGCAAAGTGTAAATAAGTTCGACGCTATAACGGGAACCGATCGTTGCACAGTCGACTATGACTTGTCGCAGTGATCGCTACTAATGAGAAATGAACAATTTGTCTAGACATTTTTTCAGTATGTGGGTTCATTGATCTGCGATTTTTATTTCATCGACTCCTCCGTCGACCATCAGTCGAGGTGTAATGGTCTCTTTCAGAGCTGTTGAATATTTGTGCTTTTCGAGCTCTACTAGGGAAATTCAAAGTGTCCGATCTCTGTTTAGAAAGCGCGACCTACGAGAGGTGAAGCACGCTCGAAAAACTTGATGAAGACCTCGAACTCTGCAGTTTCAATTTCCAGATAGGAATTGCATTTTGCTGTTTGCAATTAAATTTCAAAGAATCAAATCGAAAGACTCAATCTGCATAATTAAACTCCAAACGATGAAAGCGTTAATCCATTCCGTAACGCTCAACCGTTATGGATCGGACAGTGTAAAACTTCGTTTGGTTTGATAATCTAAATTACGAAAGGCGCATTTGATATCAATTTTCTCTTCGCCGCTTTTCAATTGTTTCATTCGATTTGTGTGCAACGGACTTTTCATCCATCAACTAGATTCTTCTTTTTTAATTTTCCGCCCCTTCTTCTATGTAGAATTGTTGGGTTCGTGATTTGATATATACATATATGTATATTTTATACGGAAAGACGCTTTTGCAAACTTGTTTTGATTGCTAAAACAAAACGAGTCTCGTCCTCTCAGGTATGCAGGTAATGTTCCGCTGAATGAACCGGTTTGATCTTCTCATTTTGCTAGGTTATTGAATGGAAGAATGATCGTCCAAAATTTCACCAATGGAAGAATATTTCTCAACTCATGCGCCATTTTTTATAAATTAACTTGCTCGAATAATGAGAAAATTTCCACTAAAAGCATAAAGAAGAAGACAAATGATTTCGATCAGACTTTCTTCCATGAGGCTCCCCTCTTATACGCTTTTGTGCAGATCGAGAGCAAAGATTGAATAAGTTGCCGTGATACGAATGCACCCTATGAACGCTTCCAGCAGTTGGATTAAAACTCTTACAAAATTTTTTGCATCTTCTATGAATATCGGTATTACTGCGAACAAAAAGTAACTCTTACAATTTAACAGATATTTCTCACAGTTACGCGTTTAAAGAGTACTCGTTAACTTGATCTATATGGGTTTAGTAATTTCGAAATGTTTATCAGCGTCCTGAGCACTAGTCTTGTAAGCTCATTTGAAATATATTAGCGATGTTAATAAAACAAAACTTCTTTCGTCCAATAACCGTCCGAAGATCATCGTTCGCAGCCGAAACTCATTTCACACCGAAATTCATCCTCTCAGTTATTATTACTAAAGGATATCAATGAAATATTTGTTTCTTCATGATAGGCATCCAATCAATTCGTAAAGGCGTTTGAAACAACTAAGTGAAGAAGCTAGCGAGCCAAAAGGAAAGACACACACATATCATAGCATGAGCCGACTCTCTCTGCTCGCAGTTTTATCCGGCGTGCCATGTTGTGCTCACTGGAGAACTGCAACAACCCCTATGCCTTTATAGCTGTTTCGTCGTTTTGCGTATCATGGAAATTTTGAGAGGTCGAATTTCTTGACTCGTCCACTTCCTATCCGCTGCTAATTCAGCAAGCACATGATGGCCACTGGTCAAAAGCCCGTCAGTTGATGCTTTGAACATTGGCGGCAAATGCTCTAAAGTTGCTGGCCAGAAATGTGCAATTTGAATCGCTTCCACTGATCCCATTTTACAGGATGTCAGCGTTCGGCAGGTACAGTAGCATCCTGTCATTTGCTGCAATAAATGGCTATCTGCAATTGAGAGCCTTCAGCAAGAGCTTGACAGAAAGCAGGAAACCCTAGGCATGGCATATAAGGTGTGATTGTTTTTCCGGAAACACCATCTTGTCATGTATTATCATAGGTGATCTAACAAGTTCTTAATCTTTTGGATCACATTGTCACGCGGTATACGAGCTTGAAATGCTTTAAAATATGAGCTGTTCCCGAATAGTCCTGTCTATTTTAGGTGCTGTAAGATCACATTTGGTAGGTGAAATGAAGGATAATGCGAAAGTGTTTGTTGTTGGCCCAAATGCAGCTGTTGAAATGCAAACAACAGAGGAGAGATTTGCCGAGAAGATGCCCAAGAAAACAGGTGAGGATGAGAGTGCAAACAATTTTCGTTTAAAGATGTGGCCTAACCGAGAACGATGCCCTCCTTAAATAGAAATCTACATCCTCACTGCAATTTAATCCCTTCGAAAAGGGAGTTACTAATCTTTCGAAGCTGGACTCATCGCCATATGTGTGCATTTTCAGGAATGAATTTCAATGTGTGACAAAATATGAATTTTCAGGAAATTCCAATTAACTAAAAACTTGAACCAATACTCGTTATATCCTTATTAACGCGGAGAATATTTGCATCTTTTTCATTAATGTTGCATCGATAAATCTACACATCACTCTGGACGTGGCTGAATAGCAGACAAAATATTCATTGAGATTTAAGTATGAAAAAATAACTCTCAATTTTTTCATGGAAGCTTTTTGCAAATTTCAGATTCTTTCCACCAAACAATTAACGATCCACCTAAATCAGATTCCACCTGAAACTTTTCAGTGGCATAGGGCACTTTTTTCCAAGCAAATGTAACTTCTAAGAATCTTTTAATTCATATTCGCAGTCGTCTTTGCTATACTCACAGGCGTTAGGAAAAAATGAAGTTGAGTTTATTTAAATAGAAAGTACGTGAATTTTGTTTCCTCTAAATGCTTTTCAGAGCTATTTTAGTCGAAAGAGAATAGAACTAGTTGCACTGAGTGGTTGGAAATTACAACCAAACAGGTTTAGCCCTAGTCAAATAGCCCTAGAAGACATCGATCTTGAGCAGAGGATTACTGTTTTCATATTTAAATCTAGCATTGAATTACTCTTTGGTTTCATAAAATGATTGCAATAGAAGAGAACGCATTATGAATTATGTTCTATTAAAGCATTCAAACGTTTTTTTTGAGTGGAAAATGTGGCGGGCTCAAACCCAAAATTATTTTTGAAGTGAAATATTAAAACTGCTCAATATACAGGAGACGATGAAGTGGTTACAACTGACTGGTACTCAGTTAAGGTTGTCGGAGCGATTATTTTCTGCTCTGCAATTCAAATGTTCTGTATCGGCATGTCCGAATGGCCTTATATGCAACAGGTAATTTTTCACTTTCGTTGTCTTCTATTACGTCTATTGTATTTCGTTCTTTTAAAATTCAATAATTCTTTTCATACAAAAAGCAATTTTCATCCAGATTCATTTAAGTCCATTTAGCAACCTGGACGTGTGAGCCCGGAGCATCCGGCGAATGCAAAATGAGTCGCTTATTTGCCTGCCTATTCTTGGCCTCTCAACTCAAAAATATAGTTGTCCTACTGCCTGTCATTACGGCTCGAAAATCCACCATATATCATTCTAGCTTACCTTAAGGCTCGCAACATTTTCGACTCAGCAGAAGGGTGCACAATTGACTGGATCATGAAATGACAATAAGTTCATAGAAAATATGTTCGTGTAATAATCTATCGATTCAGGTGGATCCGGAGGCAACGTCGACGTTCTTTGGCTACGTGGGATCAGTAGCAGCCCTAGGACACGCCGTATGCGCTCCTCTATCTGGATGGTGGAGTTCTGCCACTGGACGTTCGAAGTTAGTTCAGTCATTTACAGTAGTTAATCTTATTCATAGTGAGAAAGTTTACATTTGCCTACGGAACGCATCCCATTAAAAACGTTTCACTAACTCCGGATGAAAGTGCAAAAATCTTTCTTCAGACTTTTTCGGCAAAGCGTATGTTAAAAGTTTGTTCGAAAGGATCTAATTCAGACAAATTAAAAAAGGCTAAGTTTTATACGAAACCGAAGAAAAGCATGATTTCAAGTGATTATGTGGTGAAGTTGGGAGGGAACAAGTATCAGAGACTTGGTACAGTTAGTAACAAGTAAAGAGAGTAACAGACATGCGGAGTGCAGTGCTGTCGTCATAATAAAACCTGCTTCTAGACCTCCGATGATCGCAGGCCGTATCATTGCATTAATCGGCTGTGCAATCTATATTTGCCTCGAATTTTTTCCAACCAATCGACGCTATGTCATGTTGTTGTGTTATGTGATATTTGGTGTGTCAATGAGTAAGTGAGAGGTTTTTAATTTCACTCATTAGACTATATGTAGATAATATTTCGGGACATTTTGCGTGAAGTATTATAAATGCTCACATTCGCAAATTTCAGATGCCGTTTTTCTTTTGCAATTAGGTTGAAGAAGCGCAATAACAAAAACATCTATGATATTGCAAAATGATAGCATCGTTTGATGTATTTCTTCGATTGTAACCACAACCATATTGAATATTACGAGAATAATTTTGATCTCAGCTTGGAAAAATCAACAGACGCGAAGTCAATTGAATTTCCTCAATTAGATCAATCTAAACTCTAAAAAAAAGTCGAAACATAATCATTCGGATGGTTTAACTTTCGGGATTTATTCTTATTCGATAAACGAAGCACAGTCTGCTTCTTGATTAACTCGAATTTATTATGGCTATAAAATGTTGGATGAGGCGTCTGAAGAGCCTATTTCTATTCTATAAATGCTACCTTAGCTGTTATATTTTAAAGGCACAGTAAGTGTTATGCGATCATACGTTGCGAAAGTGACCACAATTCGTGATCGACCACGTGCATTCAGTTTCTTTGGTTTGGCATCTGTTGTCGCCGTGACGGCTGGACCGTGTACGTTGAATCGATTTGACGAGTTTTCGCATACACTGAAATCATTACAGCTTAATTAAGCTTAAAGCCTTCGATAATTTTTTGTGTCGACCACAACGGACATTGAATTTCGCACCGTTTCCCAACGCCGCTCATATCTCCTATAGGATTTCTCATTTTCGCTTTTTTATTTCTTGAGATTTTGTTAGTGAATTTTGCATAATTTAATATGAGTAATTACAAAATACATTATTTCAGTGTTTCAATTATTATTTTCTCCATTGAAATATCCGGGTATAAATATTCTATTCGATAAGATACGGCTCAATATCTACACCGGCCCGATATATGTTGCAGTTACTGCCAATATACTAAGCCTTATTTTAATTTTATTCGTATTTCATGATAACAAAACAATGGTACGCGAAAATGATGACAAAAGTTAGTTTCACTATTGCATTTTTTTTTCTCGGAAGAAATCGAGTTACGGCAAATGAGCAGCAAAATGGCGCAAACAGATATAAAATCACTGATGGAAGGTCCGTCCTAGAAAGGAATTTTTCAACATGCTTCTGGATTATTAATAAAAATTTTCGATTCACTTCAAATTAAAATGCAATTTTCACTTCGCTAACAACGCAGACAATGGCCAAAAGTTTCATGAACGCGCTTATTAATAAAAACCGGCAAACTAATAGTGGGAATAGTAATAACAGTAATAATAAACAGCAATGATAAGAAGTAATTAGGTTGATAGTAAAATTCCGCAAGAGTTTCGTTTTCAGCCTGTTTTTATTTATATGAAACGTCTAGCTAGGCTACTTATAAGTGAATACTAATGCATCTTCAGCACAAAATTTATAAATTGCGAACGGAACATATCTCTTAATCGTTTGGAATATTTGAAATTCGACCGCATACTTAAGCGGTAATGGGATATTTCTGCACAGCGCGTTGAGCATCTACTATCGCTGCGCAAAAAACTTTGCAAAAGAATGCAACATTTGCAGCAAAAAGATTGAGATGCTGCTGTTCGCATTGCACCCGTTTATATAATGTAAATTTGTTTATTTAAAGAGCTCTTCAAAAAAGTGAATCTTCGTGCAATTGCAAAAGCGTTATCAGCGAATTGCAAACGGTTCGATGTTACACTCGTCATTTTATGTATCGTCCACAGAATGGTCGTCACAGTTGGAATGGTCACAATGCATACGTAAGTTTCAGTGTTTCACTCTTGTTGGGGAATGACCTATACTAACACATTAGATGCAATCGTTATGTGCACTTGCACATTTGCTTTACAAAAAAGCATTGCACTAATGTTGTGTTTGTGTGCATGCATCTGTCCGCATCCGTCTGCCAGATATTTTCAACTCGGTCATGAAACTGGAGTTAGGAAAATGCAATGGTTAAAACACGCATCACAGGTTAGTCTCCTGTACCAACAGATTCCGTTATTCACCAAATTCGATGCAAGTTTTAGGCATCTAAATATGCTGAAAATCTGTATACCCTTCGCGGATAGACTTTCTACTTTACATCAGTCGAGCCAATAAATAACGATTTTTTGCATCACATTTATTTATAGCGATGACCGACTCAGTTGAAATTTGAACACTTCGTTTTCATATTCTGCCCTTTACTGGTAAAGTGTGAAAGTTGTTGATGAGATTAGTGGCACGCAATAGCGCATTTGACGCCAATTTCTTCGATGTGTTCGTGTACTTATTACTGCTCCGAAAATACTTCGAAGATATCTGCGTCCGAAGATGTTTGCTCCACCATAATACGCATTTGATTACAGCAAGATTATTGCGATAAAGACATTTTATAGCGCATGCATCTCGACAAGATTTCAGAACAACCCCCCCTCTTACAACTTATGATTTCGGCATTTACAAATATCATTGTGCACTGTTTATCGCGCGTTTATGAAAAAGGGTAAATGGAAATTCGAATTTCCACCAGCTTAGTGGATGTGAACTCGAGAGGTTTCTTTTCTGAGCTAATGCATTATAAGCTGCGCCACAAGGAAGGCTGCTTCCTTCCCACTGAGAATTACTTCGAGAAATTAGCTTACCAGATTAATTTCAGTCACATTTTTGTGTTATTCACCTGTAACGTCATTCATCATTACTTATTTAAGCTGAAGTCGATTTATTCTGTAAGAGTCAGCTCCCTTTGCCCCGTCTAGTCATCCAGTTTCCTTGAGGATCTGCACTCTCTACCCAGTGCGGTGGTCGAGAAGCCGAACAGTTTATCACACCTATAATAAGATGACAAGCAAATACGGACTCGTCCTTAAGTCGCACCCACAGAACTCCACGCTGCCGCCGATCAGCCCGCGCACTCCAACAGCCACACGTAGGCCCACTCGGCCTCAAAGCCAGTCTAGAAGTTGAAATGAATACATGAGCACATTAACGTCTCTCGATTCTGCCTCGGGCTAGCCTCATGACCCACGTTTGAGCTGCCTGCATGCTCTTGCCCTTCTTTGACTTATCTCGTATGGCACACTATCCCGACTTGACGTCTGTCTTATAATTGAACAATTTAATCGTTTGAAGCCAAACCATGCATTTGTGCGATTTAATAATAAATGAAGTAATAATACATTTGAATTGATTATAGGACCACTTCACCACTATTAATGTCGGTGGTCGGTCTTTCGAATACTCAAACAGTCACCTATAATTCAGTGTCACAGGCATTCGTCGGCTCGATCAGTCTCGCAATTCTGTTGTCGTTTTCAACGAAACGATTCGGCAAAATGTTCGTCCTTTATAACGAATTTATAACAGAAAAATATTCGAAAGTATGCATTAATCAATTCGCCTTTACGATATTCACCGATTCACCATCAAGTTATGTTTATTGTTTATGATACAGTTCTTGACCAAAGCGAAGTTATATCTTTTACACGGGTTATATAAAGAGGTTAACACTCCTATCCAATCCATTGAGAGAGAGAGGGAGAGAGACAGAGACAGACGGAGAAAGAGAAGGAGGAAGAGGAAGATGGGCGGAGGGAGAAAGAGAAAAATAATCAAGATTACGAGTGAATGTGGAAACTCGAGATTTATAGAAAGGATGGTTTCAATTTGAGGGTTGAAGAATGGGGATTTGGGATCGAACTCAGAAATCTCCTTTAATTTATTGGATGCAACAATTGTTTGAAAGAGCTCTTAGCTCATTGCCTATTAAAAGGTCTCAATGAAATGAATTTTAGCATCAATGAACGGCTGGGAGCCTTACTGCCGTTATTTATCTTCCTCATAATGTATGCGGCTACATATCCATGGCCTTTCAACACCTCTCACGTTGTGATAAAGAACGGTAAGACAAAAATGATCCTTATTCGTTTCCTCATTCTTTCACCTCCTGCCCAGCTGTTGCACTCTCGTTACTCTTTTGGCACTCGTTGACACTACTTCTTAGATCAGCATTCACCTTGAGGCCGGGAGGGGAATGTTCTAGGTCAGCGCGCATTTCCCTCCCCCATTAAGCACTAGGGGAATCAGGCAATCCTCTCAAGAGGTTGCCAATACACAATTGCCTTCTACGAACAGCCCGCTAGGCGGATGACAGGAAACCGAACTTCCTTCCCCAGCACTCTTATGGCATCCTTTCCTTCTAATCGGCAACAACTTTTGAGCAAGTAACTAGCGAGACGGCAAACAAGGTCAAACTAGGTGCCTTCGTAATTAGCTGCTCGAAATAGCTTACATCTAACATTTTCCTTTTTTCGTCCAAACGAGAAACAAAATATCTCCTAGATAACGTCACACTCCCTACTGAAAACTTCCACCACTCTATCTTAATGACCACCGCCTCTTCCCTTCTATTCTTTTTCATTTCCTTCCTCTCCCCCACCCGCCGAAAAACCTTCCGGTGTAGACTTATGAAACTTGCAGCGACGGATCCCACCTCGGTGGGGTGTGATGAAAACATGTACAAATGGTGCGCCGACTCGCCCTCGATCAACGCCTTCGTTTATTTGGGTACTATGGTGCTCTCGTTAGGATTTGGCATCACCCTCTCTATGATCTCGGTTGATTCTCTCTACTCGAAAATCCTTGGGAATATTGATCAGGTACTGTACACCTGCTGCTGACCGTTACAAGACAATCCTCAGCAGCGTTACCGCGCATCCCTCAGTAACTTTTATATCGTGAGGCTAGAAAGACTATATCAAGCGCACGGCGATGGATGGTGCTTCTAAGAAAGCAAAACTGATACCAAGGAGCTGGAATTCTGGCGCGATCCAGCACCGTTTCTAAACTTCAACATCGCCATCAGATCTCCGAGAAAGAGAAAATCCTATCGCAATCAGAATTTACTTATAGTCAAGCCTGATATCAAAACAATTCCTACTGAAAGTATTTGCTGCAAAAAAAGTCAAAAAGTAACAGCGACCTCAGTTGCAGGGCCGATGCAAGGAATATTCCTTTTCTGTGCTGATGTCATCAACATCTGCGGACCACTGATCATCGCGTAAGCAAGTATTGAACAAACAAATTCATAAATAAGGCTTCGTTCCTATCTATCCGTCGAAATGGCAGCAGCTTACGCACGCTTCAGCTACGTTCAAATACCGACATCAGTGCTTCGCTGTTGACCAACTGCGAATTTAGCTGGCGCTTACTGACCACTTAACTGACCAGCGGACACATATGCAACGCATTTTTTTTGTTATACCGCATGCCATTTATCCACAAAAAAGAAACAACGCAATAACAACGGCAAAAGTGAATTAACAAGAAAAAAACTAGCATCGATGCGTACTGCGATAGATAACGGAATTTCGCATATGTGTGAGTCAGATAATCAGAAATATCAACTACGATTCAGGAACACTTACCTATTAGCATTACTATAGGAAAAGTGTAGAGGTAGACGTACTTTGGTTGTTCTTTTTATATACCACTTCCCTTAGTGATGCTCTTGAATAGAAAATATTTTACTGATAAGGAAGGCTGTAGACCTTATGAAAAACCTCAAGAAAACTTGAACTTGACTGCTAGAGATATTTTGTTTCAAAGCGACACAACAGGCTTTCGGAGGAAGGCAGAGGAAAGGGGAGGGAGGAGTTGCGGGCTTGAAGATGATGACCATTTCTGCTTTTTCCGACAGTATGTAGTAATTGCTGTCAACGATTTTTTTCAAGTTCAAATGCACCAATCAACGTATATTCACAAAAAAGCCTATAGCAATAGAAATCACACCAAATCTAATATTCGACAATTCTTTTACTTAGCGATGCAAATTGCACAGATGTTCAGAATACATCATACTAAGCTTCATTACATTTCAGACCTGCATTTACAGCGACCGGTCAAAAATATATATGGATGGCAAACGGTATTATTGTAAGCGGTATGACCGTATTATGGTGTGCCTTCTACGGCAGACTCAAACCCTACGTTAATCGACCGGCCGGTCGATGACTGCCAGAAAGATATCTCTCTTCCGATGTTTCTCTCACTGTACATTAATAGACAACTAATATGAAGGCCTTAATCTATCACTACTTACTATAATCGTTGGTCACATATGCAAAAAACAATTAAATCGCAGTAAAATTGATTCAGAAACAAACAAAGAAGAAAAAGAACACAAAACTCAGGAAATTTTTTAGCGGCAGAGGGCTGCAAATTCACTTCCTCTATTCCCTCACCCCAATCCCAAACACTCTTGTTTTGTTTAACGGAAATATAATGCCTTTAGAGGCTATTATTGAAAACAAAAGCCACACCCTACCTAAAAAAGGAAGGTTGTAAAGTCCCTGACCCTTTCCCACTGGCTCCCCTATAGCGCAATGGAAAGTGGAGGAGTAATTCATGACAAGCAGTGGACACTTGTCGAGAATTCAGGTTCGGATCCTGCCGGATGCAGCCATGTTGTGCTCCATAAAATGTGGCGAACTGAAGCATTTCTATGTCGTATATGGCCGCTATAACAGTGAACTTGCTAAATGCTGCAAAACAAAGGCAATAAAGAATACTGCAACAACGGTGATGTCTTTTTTCAAACAGAATTTCATTACGCATAACAACTGTGAAGCTATCGAGTCTGATCGAAGGTTAAACAATGCAACACAAACGTCCCAACAAAACACCGCATTCTCTAGTTTATAAACGTCGACGTCTCCATAAGCGTCGTCTCAAATATGCATCGAATTTGAGAAGTTGCTAGCGGAATAGACTAATTCTCGAATATAGATCCCAATTTTAAACATATGACTTTCCACGCTGACAATGACAGAAATCTTCCCTACTGTCCTCTCCAATATAAAATCTTTTCGAAATCCCCGAACAATTTAAGCACCTCTTTCCTTCCCTTGTATAAGCACTATCCGTTGAATATAGCTCGATTATGGCAAACTGTTAACGCCACAACACCGTGGGATTGTAGACAGAAAACATGGTAAAAGATATCCAAGACCTTACCAATAGAAACAAATCTCAACCTCGACCGTTGCTCATCGCCTCAGAATTTTATTCACAAATTCTTCTTCTAATCGCCGTAGTTTTGAACGTGTCATCGAGGCACAAAATATCGAATACCATCGTACACCTATGGTAATCTGGAAACAGTCTCGAGATTCATAGAAGAAATGAATGAAAGTGTACAACACAACAGTCAATCCATTCATCACATCCACTTGTGTATATGACGAATTCGAAGAACTAGTTATCATATAATGTCAAACAAAGCCCCTCCCCCTCAACACATCCCGAAAACACGAGCATCTTTTGCTTTAACAAAAAAAACAAATGTTCAGGTCGGCGACCGGAAAATTAGCCGCTATTGTATTGCTGCGAACGTTTTTTAAAGTACCTCATGGTTACGATGAGCTTCAACACATGACACAGGCTCAACTCTCTTTTCTAACTGATCCGTATGGAAGTTCTATTCGCGATTAAACGATAATCACGACAAACAAAAAAAACAACCTTTGTGGCCCTAAGTGCGATGGCCAGACAAACAATAGCAATAGTCTGTGGGCTATGCGAGAGAATCCATGCCGGTGAAACGTGTGCATCCCGCAATAAAATAAAAGAAATCGCCGCAACTCCACTGTTGGTGAATTCGCGTGGACACCAATGTTGCAACGATGACACATATTGTAACAGATACTGCAAATAAAATTCCTCACCATTCCATTCGGCATTATGTAATGGGAACGGGGAAGGAGTGAACAGGGGAAGAGAGAAGAAAGTGGGGAGACAGCCGGAATGTGGGGAGGTAGCAGAGTATAAAGAGTTTAGGCGATCCGATGGTTTGTCAAAGCAATAGGGCCATTGATCCACTAAGAAAATGCGTCGCTGATGAAATTAACATAGGAGGGCATGTCTTTTTCAAGCTTTGAAGACCTCGCTTCTCAAGAGATCCATGAGGACCGACAAGTGACCCCTCTTCCTCACCTCTCCATCCTACCACTTGCAATATATTAGCAACTTTTAGAGAGTGAATCGCTTCAAAATATGTAGTCATATAGTAGTTGTTGGGGCCTCTGCAATGCTCAGTTCCACTGCATCGTACTAGAAGCTAATCTGCTTTGAGGATTATGAGAAATGCAAATGAAGACTACGCGACTCTGCAACATCCCGTTACTTGCATCAAATGGCAAACCTATTTGCTCCCCACATTTCATAAATTCCATCTTGCACACAACCTCTTTAATAGAAATGTAACGCTGTTTTTTCATTCTATATCTCCAGCATGAAAATTTATTTCTACGTTTGAAGGTGTTCCCAAGTAATAACAGAAAACAATAATCTCATGCCAACCTTATGAGGATTTTCGACGTGGAGACGGAACCTGAGCATGCGCAGTACGATGTATTCCATTCTCGCGATTCCCTCCCTCATCGCCCATAGCTGCTCTCCGATTTGTGGCACTGGCATCTCTTCGTGTAGCACACTCAACAACACATATCACTGCTAACGGTTCAAAGTTCAGGCAACGAAAAGCGCATCTTTCCTTTTTACTCGGGCAGGATACGACGGTTATAAGGTTTAAATTCCTATGCATCGGTCTTCTTGAAGAGTAAAAGAACATGGGATCTTGTCGAGGACATAGTGTTCCCTCTCTTTTCCTCTCTTCGTGAGCTTTCGATGTCGGGATCGACTCCATGCAGTTAGCTTCAGGGGACATCTACCACCGCATGCAACTTGCAAAAACTTCAAGGACATAAACATGTCGCAATAACATAATGAAGTAATAAGCAGGTACATAAACATTATGAATTTTCCACCTTCAGGAAAATTTCGTAGCAGCGATGCAGCCAGAAACGATCGTTTAACTGCCGCTTCCCGGACAACTGAGAAAAGAATGTGTGGAAAAAGGAGAGCGCAGAATCTGGGATACTTCACCACCAGCATTACCGATGTTACCGACGGTGTCTCACCTATCGAGAGATCTCCTGCTACACTCTACACATTATAGTCACTGGTTTGTTTGTTTATTAGACTATTCATAAAGCAATTTACGTTTACAGCTACTTCATAGAAGCATTACAAAGAGTACAGGTAAGCAAAAGGACACCTAATCACTCAACGGACACTTTTATGGTGTGCTCGGGTTCCGAGCAAAAATAACCTGCTGATGACCTCTTGAAGCCAATTGCTACAGATATACCTGTAAAGATGTTTATGCATGAAATTTCTGTTTCTTTTCTGTGGAAATACTCGACTCGTTCCTCGATTAGCTCGGCTGTTCCACTCCTTTCTCTTCAAATCGAAAGCTGCTGCGTACAACAATGCCAGCAGGTGCGATCATTTCCGCACGCTAATTCACCTTTGCTATCAGCGTTTCTACTACTAGAAAATGCAAGCAGCTCAGAAGCAATTTGTTTCACATCTGTCGTGCAAACAAAATAATCGACTCAAAAAACACTGATTACCTGTGCGCAACATTCAGAACGTCCCTGATTCGAACCCGTTGATCTTCCTCCAACTTTGCCGCCAGCAGCAAACATGCACACGCCAATGTCTGCATGTAGCACTTTTATCCGTGAATGAGGAACTGACTTGAAGCTGACAGTATGACATGAAATCTCGTTGAAACAAGGAATCCTTTAAAATCTAAAGCAAGGAGGTACCACCGAATTTTGTAGGTATAGGTAAAAGATCAGACCTCAGCATGATCCACATTAAAAATGAATGATTCCCTAATAGCGTCCATAAGAAAGACTCGATCCATTTTTTTTCCTCTCGTTCTGGATTAAAAGTGGTCAATGTTTTTTTTGTAGACTGGAGGAGGAGAGGAGATGGAACAAGCAACGTTCAACGCAACCAACAATCGTCATAGTGGATTCAGGTCCCCTTCCTTACTTCAACGACCTCCCTGCTGCACTGACCACCTTCGCTGCCAGAAACAGCCATATTGACTATCACATTCTCACTCATACCCACATTTTATGCTGACAGTTTTTGAGAACAACTTCCCATGCAACAAGTTAGTTGATCGCACTGGACAAATATATGCGCCGAGGAATAGATACTTTTGGTAACCATCATAAACGTCGTCGTTATCTTTATACTTCCCAAATTTTTATACCTTCCGGCTAGCTTTATTTCCGATTGATTATAAGTCATTATCAATTTGGTTTCCCAAAAAATTTGTTTAAGAAGCTCGATTTAAAAAAAACGTAAAAATGAACTCACATATGGGCAGAGGTCATCGCTGATTTCTTTCCTCAGTGCACGATAGGTTAACACACTTGCCGTGCAGATGGTCGAATTCCTCGCCTCCAGTCTCATCCCTCAACAAAGAGCAGCTCTCCAACAAACCGCTATCGGAACACTTAACAATAAAGAACCAAAGAAATCTAAGTCCTAAAAAACCTCGCCATTTCCAATAAACAAACATAGTGGTCTTAGAAAAGCTCCGAAAATTTGCATAAGTCAACAGTGCGGAAGCAGTCTTTAATTATGCGAAAACGTATAAAAGTCATACCAGCGCCCTTATCACAAAGTTAAAGTAATTCCTAAAAAACTTGCAGAAAACATTAGCATAAAGGAATGAAAACCTACCAGTCTGTATAATGAACGTGAATATCCTCCTCTGTGTTTCATTGTCCATCATGAAATGAATTCAGCGTTACCATTGAAAATCCGAACTTTCTGCGAAGAAGCTTTGTATGCGAATCTTATTTCGCATCGTTTTACACGAATTGATAACGATATCGATGAATTCCGCCAAAAATGTTTTATTTTTCAGCAAGAAAACTGTTGGAAACAGAATATTTCACAGAATAGAAAATCACAACAGCAATACCAGTGAAGCAATCATTTCCGTTTTGTGTCGACAGTTGCGACTCAATAAACGCGAAAATGTCACCGATGAATAACCTAACGACAATATTTGTAAACATGAGTGACCAGTACATTTCTTGGCCAGGAGGCAGGAAGAGGGACTAAGAGAGAGGGAAGGGAAAGGTCGACAGAGGCGTGGGATGGATGCGGACATTACCCATAACTTGAGGAACAGCCTACTAACAAACCTGTAGTTTGTTCAAGAAACCAACAGATCCAAGCTTCAATAAAACGTTATCTAAACAAAAAACGGGCAAGCGAATAAGCCGTCCTCCAATCAAAGAGCGCCATGTTTGCCAAATAAAGCGCCGCGTACCCCTAATGAATATAAGCAATTAAAGCAGTTCGCTTTAGGAGATCATGATATGAGAAGAAAGATACAACCAATGCTCGAAGATATGAACGAATATCTAAGCGATGATTTCAACAAAAACACTCTTGCAACACGTTATTTCTGTCATTTACTCAACAAATATTCCCTAATGAGGTGTAATACATAACTGAATTGTTCACCAACATCAATACTGCAGAAGATATTTTGATGCATCTAAACACATCCTCATCGCTATAAATTCATCCATAGTCGCTTTAAAAACGACTTCCAGGAAACAACACTTTTATTTGTTGTTACTTTGAAATGAAACTTTTACTGAAATGTTTGCGAAGATAATAGAAATAAGTCACAAAAACTGCAGAGAGCAATTCGATATAAAGTACTCACAACTTCTGCTTCAGGAGAAAATCCAAACAACGCAAACAAGAAAACAGTTTCACGGTTTAGGTTTTTTGCTATCAAGTTGCTCCCAAAAGTTAAACTGCTACACTTCAATGGATGATATTATCAGAACTTATACCATCAGAAAACTTACGTATAATGTACAAATGTATATCCATGACGAATATATCACAATGTATGTCCTTCACCCTGAGCAATAATGACCTTATAAACTGCGATACATGATAAATTTATTTAGAACACTTAAACTGCAAGACCAGCTCTCAAGGTGATTGCTGAAGGAGGTGGTGGAAAGCGGTGATGAAGGAGTGGGAGGGGAGAGAGGAGGGCTAAGGAGAGTACACCGTTACCGCTTTAAACCTCATATATATATATATATATATATATATATATATATATATATATATATATATATATATATATATATACTGCAAGCATGCAACTGCTATGAGTACAGAATGCATATAAATGTAGATAAACCCGAAGCGGACGAACGACTATACAAGGACGATGAGAGGTGCGTTTCACATCATTCATTGACTGTAACGACGATCGTATCACCATCAGAAAGTGTATAGAAACTCAGTGAACGCAGTGTATTATCCATTTCAATACGAAAACGCTCAACACCACATTCGGCAGCCAAAGAAATCTGAAAAAGGAGGGCGACAGTAACAGCTAACACGTAAAGCAACAGCTTTACAGGTAAAAGTTTCACCTGAAAAATGCAGTTGCAAAAGCTTCTTGGCTTAAAGTTTTCCCTAAGCGAATATTTCGAAAGACTAACAGACAGAGTCCCAACACTCTCTCATTGCGATCAACAACAGTGAGCGACACAAAGACATGAAGGCCGACTAAACAACGGACGTATTCTCGATAGCAGGTAGCAGTCTGCTGAATCGAACTACAACAGTCAGTTACCTATAACAAGCATCACATCGCGTCCAGTACGCTCCTCCTACATAGCACAAAAATACCTCATTTTCATTTATCCACCACCTCTTCTGCAATAAACGACCTCTTTGTAACAGCTTACTTTTCCTGGATTCACTTGAAACAGCCTGCCGATGATGGTCTTCAACCTTCGTATTGTGGTGGACGTGAGCAGTGAGCATTCGACTGTCTTACCGTTCAACGAAACGTTCACCTTGAGCAAATTCAGACCCAAATTCGTCGTTGGCCTCACTATATCCGGCTCGCCATGAACCTTTTTCAACCTAAATTGCTTTGAAAGTTTGTCAGCATTAATATTTTTATCCCGACAGTTAACTCCTCTGCACCAATCGTATGTGTGAATTAATATTTCTAATTGGTACAGCAACCATAACGAATAAACTCGTGTTCCCTTGCTCCCTCTCCCTGCCCATATTAAAGAAATATTGCTTTCAGAGAGATACTCAAATACTCGAATTGCAAGGGAGGAAACAAAAGTGCACTCATCATCATCATTACAAGACCGGCAAGAATAATGTACCTCCACCGCAGAATTCAAGAACAGAATCTCGCTTTCTGCAATCCTCGCCACTTTGAGAATTTTTGGCAAAAAGATAAAGAAAAACTGAGCATTATATGGAAAAAAAAATAAGCCGACTTCTAGTACAGCTTCGCACTGACGGTCCAATTCTTCTTATCTAGAAATCTGATGGGATCGAAATCATTTCATAATATTGTTTGCTGATGCAAATATTCTTTAAAAACACTGAAGGCAAAGTAACTGTGTGGATCTTTCTCAAGTAAGGCAAATATGATCGTACAAATCCGAAGATGGTACAAACATGAGCTTTTATAATCGAGTGCTGTTGGAACTTCACTTAAGCTATATATATGCGATTCATTGCTCATAAATACCTTACATCTGTCATTCATTCATGTTTTCTCCTGCAAAAATCAACTATCCCATATTCATTGGCAACAGCTCCCCAATAATCCAACTAGGGAGCTATAATCGAAGCTACAAGCTGTAGTAGAGAATTGGAGGAAGGATAAAAGACTTAGAGATACCTCTCAATATCGCTGACATGCTGTTCGCTAATCGGTGGCACTCCACACTTATTGAGGAACCGAAGTTCAGCTGATCTTCTTTCCACAACACTGATGTCACACCGCTCGAGATCGACCAACTGTGGAAGTTTTGCTATAAGAACTTCGCGAACGTCCAGACCGAACTCTGGTTTCACCTCCCAGTTACCCTTGTAGAATAGTCTTTGAAGCGATGGCAGCTTGGCGAGTTCCGACACGCTGTCCCACTAAAATCCGATGGGCATATAGTCCGAACTATTACTGCATCCAAATACAACGTCAATGACTCGACACATTCGAAAAAACGCATTATGACAACGTCTGAAGACATCAGAATAAGAAGGTGCAGATGCGCCATTTCACAGCCTGATTAGCGACGTCCTCCAAATTTGCAAAACTCCGACCGCCTTTCATTAACCCTCCTGCTCGTCCCACCTTCCTTCAACAGGCTCCACTTGTTATCATTTTGAGCCACAGCGAAATCCCCAGTTTACTGGCCGATCCAAAAACGTAATTTAAAAAAAATATAAGAGACCGCGATGAAGCTGGAAAGGTCAGCTAAATCAGGTCTAAGAAAACCTGAACGAATTTCTCGGAGAAGTTTACGAACTCCTCAAACGTTTGGATACGCACTACTGGCGATGAAATGAATGCAGCCAAATTTTCGACAAACACCTTATTTTTGGAGCCGAAATGTCAACGAACAGTACTGGATATCGTAAACTAAAACTGAACTGATCAATACTGAAAATCGCTTTAAAAACTCACATCATGTACTTCATTGTAACGTATATTGAGTAATTCCAGCGCTGGAAAACCAACCGGATCCGGCAGTCGGATATTAATGAGGCCACATTCGGTCAAATTAAGCGATGCCAACCTGAAATACACACTCTTAACTTCAGACAGCTGCTTTAGAAAACAGTGAAGCTACTGTAGTCAGCTCTGTTCACATCCCTCGTAAATCTAAGACCGACCTGCACACAACAATAGGCACACATCCGTATATCTAAGACATCAGCCACGCCTCCTTAAGCACTCCTCTCCTTGTTTTCCTACTCACTCCTCTTTTTTTTGTCTTACATCGATAACCTTGTATGGCCGTTTGAAAACAAGTATCCACGCTTCTGTATGCATCATACCCTCAGAAAGACAATGCAATGACAGCCGGAGTCACATATGAAGATCTCTACTCCAGGGAAATCAACCAATGCCAAATACGCGTGAAAACGACTTAGCTAAAGGTGCGGGCATCTTTGGGAAGATGCAAAGGCCTCTAATTTTCTCCTTTCTTTCGTTGTCCTCGCTTTGAATTTCTCCTTTTCTGCACTTATTAAAATCACCATACTTCAATTCGCTTCATGTAAATTGGTTGATTTTCGCTTTTCCTCAGAAATCTTTCACTCCTCTTGAAAAATTTTCAGATTGCCCTCAAAGCTACCAGCGAGGATCTTTTAGATCCGAGGCATTTGGCTAAGTGCTGCCGATTTTGCTGTTTCTAAAAGTGGGACAATAACGGGCTCAAAGGAGCAAAGGAACGACCTGGCAGCCAACAAGTCCGTCCAAGTGGAAAAAACGACAGCTCAATTCTGTTCGAAGATCCGCTGAGTTTTCCTTCTGCGTTGGTTTTTCATAGAGCAAAAAACTCTCTTCACAAAAAATTGCACTAACAAGAATGAGTAAAGCGTTTCTGATCACAACGTCTCCTCGAACCCTTCAACCGTCCGAACAGATTCTACATTGAAATGAATTTTAAAAACGATTTTTTTCATTTCTGACTGAAAATAATAAATTGAAAAAAGCATAATAAATGTTGAGGAAACTATACGAATGATGCATACTTTGGCAACGCAGATAGATTATGAAGATTGGAGAAGTCATTTACGGGATTGCCTTCAAGATCGAGAAGCGTTAAGTTCGAGCCATGAGCTCCCGGATCAAAGCATTCCAATCCATTACGTGCCATATATAACTCTTCTACATGAGGAAACACTTTCATCACTCTCGCTGCCTAAAAATAAGCTCTTTATGAGAAAACATCAACGCCTGTTTAGCAGTTATCAGAGCCATCGGATGAGAGAGAATGATGGCAGCCGGAAAACATCAATTTTTTATTTTTTAGGAAAATGGATGGAAAAAAGTTTAGAGAACCTTTTGAAAAAGTAGGGTGAGGAAAAAAGAGTTGTTATGAAAGAAATGCATCATAGGAAGTTGGCACATCCCGAATTACCCACCGGTGAAAGAGATTAATTACCTGAGAGACGGGGAAAAGAAGGGACCAGTACTTAATGAGAAAATTTTGAATGTTGCGAAAAAAACCGCACTCTTTTTTCGTCACGGAAGGAGAACAGCAACCTCCAGGCCTGATCGCTTTCCCACCTCCTCCTCCCCCTCATCCTCTATGTCAATGCCGCAAATAAACAGCAGCAATAATGATAAAAAACGAACAGTTTCTCGGTCGATTCGACACTCGCTGAGCACAACGTGAAAAATAGGCGACTTTATGGTACGATTCCCATCGGGGACCGACTCCATACGAGGCTCCATAACGTTACGCCTACAAGGCTATTAATGAAAGAATATCAAATTGTGTCTAAACAACGTCAAATTTGATATTAAACAAACTTTGATCGCAGAACAGTCCGCACTGTTAAATGCTCTTAAAAGTGTCATTCTGATGGGTATATGCGGAGTGTCACTGCCCACTCCGTCACTATTCGTGGCGCTCGAACGTGGAGCCATCGGTGTTCCTCTAATAAAAATGTTGTTTGCGTTCGTCGCCGAGAGATCAGGAGGCTAGAAAAGGAGCATGGGCCTCTACAGCCGACTCATAAAATAACGCTTAGCTGGGAAATTGACAGTCACTCATTGGTTGGTACCATCTTCGCCCCCCAGAAGGGAGTAGACGGAGGCTATTTCTTATCACCCACACTGCCGCAGCATCCGCTTCCGGCTTTCCCTCACTGAAATTGACTTCAAGCTAGCGTTGCTTGAACACCAAGGGGAATGGCGTCCCAAGGTTGTCAAATAGCATTGAAGGAAAAATAAAAGGAACGAGAGGGATGGAAGATAGATAGAAAGAATAGCAAAGACACGCCACTACATTTTACTGCATCACAACAGATCATTATTTGCACAGTTATCGAATGAAGTGCAATTCTTCTTTCCAGCCCATCCCCGTACGCGTACATCTTTTCGCCGATGCAAACGCTAACGATGAACTCTTGAAGGAAATTCTTTGATCCTTGAAAACTGAAAGTCTCTATTCCTAAGTTTTACACTATCCATCGAAAATACCTCCCCATTTCACCCGCCACAATTATGAATTGAGTTTTTGTGCAAATAACTGGAATGCACATTCGTTTACGGCTCTGTTTTATGATATGCGAAAAAGACCTCACTAATGACAGCAACCATCTCACCCGACTTTTTTGCTTTTTACCACTTCGGATTTACTTTTTGGTGCTGTTCTTTTATGTGAGTGCCACGAAACACCTCTGTGCATCAACTTCCACCCCATCCATCTCCGGCATCACATCGAGACGTACGAGTAGCCATTAACCTTGGGCCATCCAATGTGGATGAGTGGTAAGTAAACATTAACCCGTACTCTTAGAAAGAATCACGGCATAAAAAACATCACTCGCATTCATGGAAGATGCGGAAGTAGAACTAGCAACATTCTCCCTCCCAGTTGTTTGATAATTTTCCTGCTACTCCTTTCCTTCCCCCTCTCCTCTGAAAAACTGAATGCGAGCAATACTCGCACCTGATTACGTGCAAAAGATTCGAAAATCCGAAACAAACCTCACAGCAACAAAACGTTTTTTACACCGAAGGATACAAAGACGACTAATATACCTGACATTGAGGTAACGCAACGAAGGGAAGAAATCGAGAATTGCGAGAAGATCGCTCCATTTTGCGATGAGATTATTGTATAGATTCAGCTCAGTGCAATTGTCGAATGGTGGACAATCGGGTTTTGGCGGTTTGCTAACACGTTTACTGTCCAAGACAATGCAGCCTAACTTCCATAGATTCCTTCAATGAACACTGAATAATAACTACATGAAAACTACCGGAATTATCTCAAAAGTAACTCATTCCATAAAACTGACAACATATCGCTCTTATTTTGGTTACCTTTCAATAATCCGTCAATTTCCGGCTTACACAACATCCGTATTCGACTGGGAATATCAGCACCGAAATGCGACGTTTTGGACGATTTTAACCGAACAAACATCGTTATTGCCAGATGGAAATTTTTCCGCTCAAAAAAATCTTTGGAATTTCGTAAAGAATATCTTTGTGATCGCAATACCCATCACCTTTTATAAATTAGTCAATAATGGCATGGGAATATATATGTGTATATATGAAGTATTTATTTATTTTTACATACTTATTTGTTTATTCATTTGCTGCATTTTTAGTAGTGTGCAAATGAAAGAATAACTAAACAAGAAAGAAAGTTGGAAAGCTAACTTCTGCTTCCTATGTATTTTCTCCATAGCAACCATCTCAATTGTTTTCACGCCAATTACATGTTCATCCATTTGCTCATTCTCTGCATATTTCGACTCCATCTCCTCAGTTATCGTTCTGCCAGTATCAACATTTGCCGCTCGAACCATCGATCCACTTGTCTTATCCCTATAATAAATGCACAGTGAGTTTTCGCGTTACTCAGACGGCAAAACGCCAGATCGGCAATCCAAGAGTCGCTAGGTCGATCCACCCTATTCCCTGGAGAAAAATCCTCTATGGACGCTGCGCAATCGGCCAGGTCAGAATTTGGAAGAAGTGACGTAATGAAGCATCGTTAGCGTGCGCTTGTTGTTATTTGCGACAAAGTTTTCAAATCACACCTCACCATGTTTCCAAGCCAGCTTGATTTATAGAGGTGTCCTACATAATTTCTTTCTGCTCCCACTCCCGAACCTACTTATTTTACAGCAATTGAATTTTACACCCACATTCTTCTTGCTTCCTCGATCACTCAGGTTCTATAAATGGCCTTGTGTGTTTCCTCTCTCGACTGTCGATGTTTACGTAACGACAGTTAATGAAACCAAGAAAGGATGAAAGTTGTCAAAAAAATCACCGATGTTTTTATCAAGAAGGCTGCCGCGAATGAACTCATGATGCGGTGGCCATTTTTCAGCCAAATGTAGCGAATTGCCTGTGCTGAGAATTGGCTTTATGAGTCCTCCTCTTCGAGTAATCCCAAAAATGCTGACAAAACCGGTCTAATGGTCCCTCACCTGGCATGAAAATATACTCGGCCATTAACGGTCCCGTTATGTTTTCCACGTTTTGCATCATCCCAATCGATTCCTATCCATTCACCACTATAACCATCGACGGGACCCACATAACGCACTGTGCCTCGATCGTAACCCACAGCAACGCGATCACCTACCTCTATCAAACCCATCTGCAAATGTGCTTAGTGAACAGTGATGAATGAATGAATGAATGAATCGATAGTGACCATCAGGAGGTTCAAATGGTGTTGGTCCCTTTCTGGAAGGAACGAGCCAGTGACCACATCTTATATTATGGCGAGTGAGGGTGTTCATATGGGACACCTTCATATTACTGTCATAATCCACCGTCGCTGTCGTTTATCAACGACGGCATCGAGTCAGCTTTAAAATATCAACATACCTGTTTTTCCTATATATCTAGAATAAAAACGAGGAGCCAGCAACCGCCTGAAAGACATCGATGCGACGCGTATATGTAATCAGCACAGTTAATGCTAATGCTATACTTTAGTGTATCGGCAAAAGCAGCAAAGGCACATGCATAAGGGAAGCACGATATCCCACCTTCGGGATTGACAACAACCGCGAAATATCGTCACGCGGCACAACATCACCTCTGCTGCATTTCAGCGGTGAGGTGACAGCATCAAATAAAAATTGCTCGCAGTATTAAACATATAATTATGAAACATTTTCAGAAGAGAAAGGCATCAGCATTCCAACATTAAAGAATAAAGAGAACAAACGCTTTAATAAATGTGCTCACGATGGTGATAATTCTTTAAAGCGTTGTTTTCCTTTCTCGTCGCGTGCCAATCTTCTAAAGGGCGCATTTGTCGCGTGCGCAATCCATGATATCGCCTCAAAAATGCGGGACGATGCAACAAATGAAAAAATGCAGCTCCGGTTGGAGCGCCTCCGACATTAGCCGCTATCACCTAGCAACTAGCAAATAACATTTACAGACCATTCACCAAAACAGATTAGACCTATCTCAACGCTCAAACGAAGCACCAAACAAACTACCGTACTCTCTATGGCATCGAATGGATTGTCGGAAAGTTCGTTCATTAAGGGGCACTCGCTCTGAGGCCGTGAAGTTGAGGGGCAATAACTTCGAATGCAAGGTAAGAAATTGTTCGGTGAATTTGGTGGAAGAGGAAGAGTTTCGTTGATTAAAATAAAACAATTCGCCCGTTAGTGGAAACGCTTTCCTTGAAGTCAGAACTGGGTGATAAAGGTCCGTTCACATGCGACGAGAATTGCTTTACAATAAACTCATGCAATTAAAGGAGTGCATAAAATTGTCACCACATCAGTGTTATCGAAACCATTCCACTATTCGAAGAAACAGTCAATGTGGATATATTTCAAAAAGTACATTGGTTACCATTCTGGTCGCAACTCATTTCCCGTCTTTCCGGTTCACTCCTTAAGCTGCATGAGCAGATGCAGAGTGAAATTATCCATGATGACCATACCAAAAACTTTAGTGTATTCTTTAATGAAAAGCTTCTTCTAATGCTCGAAAGGTTGATTTCCTGCTCGAATGGATCAGAGCATTTTCCTGCTTTCTAGGGCGATATTGGACGCAGTTGCTCAGTAGCGCATCTCATTCTCAGCTGCCTACCTCGAAGTTGCTTTAAATCCTTTTTTTTCGGATTTTCTTACCGATGTCTCTGATTTTTTGCAAATGACCTGATATATATATATATATATATATATATATATATATATATATATATATATATATATATATATATATATATATATATATATATATATATATATATATATATATATATATATATATATATATATATATATATATATATATATATATATATATATATATATATATATATATATATATATATATATATATATAGCACCTTATTTCATATTGACTTTGAACAATTACCATACCTCCATTATTTCATTACTTATTAAATTATTGGCATACAACATTATAAGCTTCTATATTAGTCTTGGTTTATTCACTTGGTAAGTGGGTATATATGTAAAGTTTGTTCAGCATAGATTATATTGCTGATGATATCATCTAATACTCTCTGCACGTTTATATTTAATACCCTACTACATTCTGTTTATGTAGATATTATTTATTTATAATAAACCTTTCCAACATACAAAAAATGGAAAATGGCAATAAAAGAGGACCTATTTCATGCTCTCAACCCACCGTTGTGGAAAAAAATAAGAAAAACGGATAACAATGACGAGGTAGGCCCCATATTTTAGATTCTCTTGTTCATTCCACAATCATAACAAATATTGTATTTACATATTTGTTTGCTACTTCACTTCTTTATCCTGTTCACAACACGTGCTTATAATGTCTATTTTTTTCCTCTACTAACAGGGTTATGCGTTTCGTTCTGACGATGGCCGCGCACAACTCAGGTGTACGCGTCAACGGATAAGGGCCGAAACGTGTTCACCTTTTATTTGCATATCTATTTCATTCATGCCAAAAACTTACATCGTTAATATTTCATCCTCTAACATCTGTCTTTTAATGTTATCTTCATCTTTAAGCTTCTTATACTATTATACTTCTCTGTAAAAACCATGAAGAAACATTATTCATATATTATAAGCTTCTGTCACCAAAGTTTTCTCAGACTGTGTTGAGGAGGTTTCCGTCACAGATGACCGTATTCCCGATCTCGGAGTTATGTGTGATTCGTGCTGAGGTGCCTTCAGTGCAAGTTGCAGTTAACTCTACTCTCCATTTGTATGGAGCAAAATCGACAAGCTTACATAATGCGACAATTTTGGAATACTGCAATCCCAAACGATCAGGCCACCTGACTTCTCGTATCACTGTAATAGAAAATGCTCAAAAACATTTGACCCAGCTCATCTTCAAAATTTTCCGAGGCCCCTACCAATCAGATTACGGTACCACGTTAAATGCCTTCCACCTAGAATCTCTTAGATATGCTTGAACGCGACGTGAGTCCTTTTTATTGAACTGCGTGCATGTTTCAAAAACCTCCACCCTTGAACATGAGTGTACTTTTGAACCTAGTCGTTCCGGGTGGACAGCAGCTAGTTTGAAGACACTGCACTACAGAAAATATGCTTTATAACTTCCCTACAGACAAAAAATTTGAGCAAGCAGTTTTTGGCATTCCAATCTTCGACAAAGATACAAAATCGTTGTGAACTCTTTATGTTGATTCTGACTAATTACCTCTTTGCTTCAGTTCTATATGTGGGGCTTAGTTAAGCTCGGTTCCGATCATCCAAACAAGGACAAAATATGTCATCTGAATGGTAACACTTGCAGTACTTGGCCAGCCAGTGAAGTTATTTTACCAACTGTAGAAATGATGGAAGATGGGTCCATAAGACTGACCCAACACCGATAATAATCACATATAAATTCGACGAAACTGAGTCTCCTGTGTGCAGTAAAATAACGTATAGCGGCCTGCGGGAGATAACAATAACATTGAAACCTGTTTATTCACCGGTTTACAACAGTGAAGATTTTCACTTGAAGTTATGTTGTATGTGATTCGAAGGAATACAAAAAGATATTAATGTTGTTTGATAATGCCGTTTATGCCATCCTGGATAACTATGATTCGCCCAAATGATAGCATATATGCGAATTTAGGGAGGATGTCACAAGGATCACTGATATTTGATGAGGTCATCTTAGGGGGATACTGTTATGTAAAGATGTGTGAAAAGCTGTGAACGATACTACTACATTCCACTTCGATTTGTTTAACGTTGCCTCTTAATGAAAGGTTGCAATAAGACGAAGAGACAGAAAATCCTTCGGGCCATTGCATATGTGCGACCATTCCTGTGAACACAGAAGACAAGAAGGAATACAAGGGATATAGCAGAACTTCCATTTACAATGAATCGATGAACCATATTCCCTCATTCCTGTGACGAAGGGGTGAGGCCACGGCGTGCGCCAACCTAAGTGCTTAGCGTTTAAGATGCTAATTAACACAACAGGTAGGTTTAATACATGCAGGTATTTCATGAATTTTTAAAAGAGCCGCATTTACAACGGCAAAATATGCTAACCTGCACATTTGAGTGCAAGTAGGAAACCGGAAGTAGTTTCTGAGGATGCGCCCATCTAGCAACAACGCCGCTATAGCAACTGCTGCACATGCCCAACCAGACTCAAAATTGAAAAAGAACAGTTCGAATCAAAGTGTGCAAAAAATTGCAAGTTGCACGTGGTTCTGATTTTGCCATTGTGTTCTAACTGGTCACCTCATTACCTCCTCCCCGTTTCAGCAACGATTAGACAGTCCGCCCGTTGTTAAAACGTATATCAAACCCTAACGATCGCCCATCGTTATTGAACATACTGAAGTGCGCACAAAAATGTCGAGCTTCCAAAATATGGATGTTCGTTGTTCAATCGCACGTTGTGAATGTTTTATGTTTCCTCGCATATTCCATCACCGTCTTCCTCTATGGATTGTTTAGACTTCATGCACGCGATCCTTATGGACAACTACTGAAGCGGAAAATTGTAATGATACTCTTCATGCCTCGTTTCGCTTTATTTGCTCCATCTTCTCACATCTAAAATGCTTATGAGTGACCATATTGTCGCCGATGCCTACGCAGCAAATACCAAACAACTTTGTCCGTTAGTCTCAATGGAGACTTTTAACAGCAACCACGCCGCAAGAGACCGATCCAAGGAGAATGCAAAGGTCTCGGCATGTGACCTCAAAACTAAAGGAGGTTTAAAGATTAAGTGACATCAGGACTACCAATATCGCATCACAAGTCAGAAAAAAAAATTAAGCTCAGGCACGCACGCACACGACCCCCACACTCAACGATTGATACTCCTGGCGTGAACGGAAAACCTACGTGTTCATACTGCTAAGAACACAGCTGAATAATTCGTTCACGTTTACGCGTAGGCAATCAATGTGCGATCAGCAACGCACCCGTACCGCGACTTAACAACGTGAAATCCGTGGAAATGTCGTGGACGGGGGTGGCGGCACATCGAAACGGCACGTCGATCGGGTCAAACCTTTTTCCAAACTAAACTGGCGCCGGCCAGAACTCGACTAGCACCTCCGCCACGTATGACGCGATCCCCCGAATGTGAACAGTGCGCGACACGCAGAACGAACCGACTTCTGCGCATCTTTTATCATTTGCCGATTTAGGCATAGCCGCCGACTTTTTTGACGATAGGCCAACACTCGTTGTCACACTTAACAATGCCGACCTCCACCATGCCCCATCCTTCTCACATTCTCTTGCTTTGACCATAGCTCGAATTGCCTCCAAAAGGCCGTGATTTATGCACAGAGGTCAGGTGTGCTCAAATCCCCTGATTTTAGTACATAACTTTAAATTGCTCTACGGTTACGTAACATTCTGCAGCCAAAAGCCGGCGACCGTAGAGACGACCCACAAGGACTGCTGCGGATTCGAAAGTTGTTAGGAGGCTGGAGAGTGAGGAATGCAGGTATGGAACCATCCTCTCTGTCTGCCACACCAAATTCAGCAATGTGCTCATTAAAGTTTCCTCACAGAAGGGACAAAGGAGCAGTCAAAAAGTAAAAGGTGAAAGGGAGTAGGTGTGCCCCCAATTCGGTGCGTCCACTTTATATCCCTGTGTAGAATCAACTCGTTCACAAGCCCCAAGGCCCGTTATGCTTCTTGAACCCGCAAAGGGGTAATAACAACGCACAGCTCCCGTGCCTCGGATATGAAATCCAGCAAAAAGAGCTTTGATACCGCTGAATCGCCCACGCTCAACACACATAAGGCCGAAGTGCGACAACCAAATGTCGCGTTTCCGGCTTTGAAGTTCTAAAATACCCGTTCACTATAACAGCTGCCTGCTTCCAAGTATTTTGTTGTCACGATCTTTTACTGCGGGATAATTTAGTCACTACCACAGATGAAAAATTGATACACCACTATTTTAAAGGATAAGAGAACAAAAGCTGACCGCAAGATGCTCGTTAAAAAACCCATAAAACTGCATAGAAGTGTCACAGATATTTTCTATTAGATGTCTACATGCTATTTGCACCAAGTGAATATGACAATGATAAACGATAAAATGAGGCGCTCTCGAACACTGCGCTCATCGCGCAATAAGCGATAAAATTAAACGTATCCTAAGTCGCGCTTGTATGTTTAGCACCGATGAACGAGATTTGTGCCCTCCAAGATGCCCAATGCAATCGACTGCAATGATTCTGAACAATGCAACGTTTTAAACATACAATTTGAAGTAGAATGAGGATAATAATTTCTAAAATTCACTATGGAACCACAATAGCATGCAGCGTTTTATACGTGGAAAGAGAAAAAAGGAAGGAGGGGAAGAGAACACCTCTCCCGTCAAAATTACTAGCTGGAAAGGAATATCCGAGGTGTGATAGTATTTGGGGATCTGCTGGCGACGTAGTCCTAATTTAGCTGTTCTTTCCCTCCAATTCGCCTACGCCCACCTCTCTCTGCACACTATCAAAGAACTCAAGGCAGCGACAGTTCTCCCCTCTTCTGGCTATACTCTGATATCCACACTTAAACCCTCGAAAACTTCTGGCTAACCCATGTGTCCATCCATTTCGCACCACAAGAAAAGTTGACCGTAAACGTGGACTTTGTCCACAAGTACGCGTTTCGTCCGGCAGTTCCCCTTATTTCTAGCTTCCCATTTTACTCAACCTTGGAATCGTGAAATAGTGGCATTTCTCATTCGATACTCATCCATTTCGGAGAGTGGAGTCATTCTTTCCCGACGAGAAGGGTAAGAGGAAAGGAAAGGGGTAATGTGTATGCAATTGATTATGGAAAAGGAAGTTTGCCTAAGATTAAGTTTTCTGGATATTAACGGAAGCAGTACACCTTCAAAGCGGACGCCACCAAAGTAAAATAATAGACGATACAAAAAACAAAGAGAGTTGCAAGCCGAGTTAGATTTGCCCTGATGCTCAACCGCCTAACGTCGATGATTTCCATCGCCAGTTAGAGAGAATCTTCGCCCCCCCCCCCCCCCGCCCGTTTGGCTAAACAACATTCCCCGTCGATATACGCGAGTTAACCCGTCTATACTCAATTCTAAACAGCTGTTTTCATGGAAAGGCAAAACATGAGGACTTTAACTTTCCAGCATTGGAGAACGGTGTAAATAAAACAAAAATGCGTGAGAAGCTGTCAAATGATGCAACATAGCACGCAATAATAATATAGCTTTCTGTAACAAATTATAGCTTGCAATAAGAGGGAAATTTCAGTAACAACACATACAATAAGACGTCATCAACTCTCACAAAAGAAACAGCAAAGGTCCAATTACTGCATAAAAGAGTAAAAACTGTAGTCAGTTATATGAATGTGAAACGCTTTAATCTGTGCAAAAATATGCAAACATATAGACACATCTGCCTATATGTTTCATATATTTTTTGGGTTATAAGGGTGAAAATGGGCCATAAAAGATGAACTGTTAGTGCAGTGTAGTGCACCGAATAGACATCTCATAAATTCGTAAGCGTTATTGCACTACTCCAACACGTGTTTTTTTGTTGATGCCCTCCCACGAAGGCCATTTCGCACCACATTCCCTCCAGCTATGCGAAAACTCCCATCCAATATTACATCGAAATCACCGCATCAAAGTAGCCGTCCCTCAAATTCAGCTATCGAAGCGTATCTCTATTACGGAAGTAACTGTCCGGAATCAACATCTCACAGTCCCAACCTCTTGATTTGTGTCAGCGGGTGGATCTGCACCAAAGCATAGTCCTGACTAAACGCTTTCACATTCAACCCATCAGTGCTGTCGATTTACCTCAATTATTACATTATTCCGGAAATTTTACGATCAGTACAGTCAGGTGCTATGCCGCAGCAAACTATATCGTGAACAAAATTTTGCATCTTCAGGTTGCAACTCATGGTTTGTTACGAGGGCACCTCAAATCGTCAAGCGAACTCAACTGCAGTCGTCTTTTTTTGATGATTTGCTTTGTCTGGATTCAAGTCTCAACGTTCAAACCTTTGTCCTTGGGATTAGCAGGTAAATGATGAGGTAGTGCGATGCCGGCAGAGATGACTTTTCATTTGAAAGGGGGAACAGCGCACTTGCAGAAGTCATGACGGAGATTTGCAGAGGAAAATGAGAAAATAACTATACGGCGAAATAGAGAAAGAGCCGTTCGTGTTATGTTGTTAATGTTGTTAGGGGCTATTTAGCTCAATCTCAAGCACACCGATCTCAAAAACGAGAAAAATTCCCTCCTCATATGCGATTTGCCAATGAACTTCCATACCTACTCAATCGCTTAGGGCAAGGAATTCACCTTTCGCTGCAGTCTGCTTGGGAACGACCTGACCGCAATGGATGATAGTGCCAGTTTTCTGAACCCCAATTAAATTATGCGCGAGCACCGATATGATAAATCAAAGGCCATTACCCGGGGTGACTGTCCGTACTAGTCCACTAATCCGTTTCTTCGTGGTCAGATGTTACTCCATGCGTCAGTGGTGCCGAATGCAGTCCATCGATCACGTGAGGCTTCCGACAACCTGCGCTGAAATTGTGGAGGTAGCTGACGCTTTTACCTGGTGGAACACGTGGGTCACTTCCTGGCTCTGGGGGCTGTCGGAATCGACGTCCAGGAACGGAGACCGGTGTTGAACTGTAAAGTCGAGAAGCCATTTCGTTCGAACCTTGCGTAAGTGACGGTTCTGAAGTTGATTCCGGAGAACTGAAATAAGCGAATAATGGGCCGACAAGGCGGAAAAGTTGAAGTATAACTAAAAAACCGTCGTATGAAAACATCACATGTTCGTTTTCATGGAATGATTCGATTGCATACGTGTAGCACCTATAAAGGAAACAGCAGATCTGAAATAACTAGGCAATCGCAAAACAATCAGTAAAATAAACCTATACGCAACATATAAGCGTTGCGACGGCCTCATAAACAAATATCAACACACATACCGTATTGCTGTGACTGTCGACTCTGCAATGAGCTTGTTCCCCAACCAGCAGAAAGAAAAACAAAACTAGCAAATTTTCTCCGAAATAACAATCACACGGTTCTCCGCTCCCCTCCCATCCCCTTCGAAAATCCCTGCCGCAAAGACTTCTTTAAGGCTAAGAAATAAGATACTCTGAAAAACGCTTCATATAGCAATAATCATCTACCTGAGGGAGTGAAATCTGAAAGTCGTACAATCCTCAAAGAGCGCAAAATGGTGAAAAATGTGTTTCAACACAGAGATTAGCAAGAAAAACTGATTCATTTTATTCCCTCTAAAACACAGAATAAAGAAAATGGCGCCTACAGTGTTTGTGTGCTACGATCGATTTTTTCCTTCGTTGCTTCGATGGCAGTTGCTGACGTAGTTGTCTCCCCATTTTTATTCGATGGCACTGCAAAACCAAGAGTTTTTATAAACAATTCACTGGTCTACATATCCCACAACCACAATACTGCAACGAAACAATCGATAAAACATCGTCCGATGGCCCTGAACAACCTGGTTGTTCCCAGTGAAGAAGGAATTACCTCTCTGAGGCATATCGATTTCGTAAAACGATTTCCAAATTTGCAAAAATATAAAAATTACGTCAAGAAAATTTTCAACTTGCCGATACACATCCGAAGGTAAAAACTTCACACTCCACACCGTCACTGTTGCAACACTTGACGAAACACGCTAGATGTCAACTCTTTTCTCGAACAATCCAAGCGGAGGAAGCGGAGGAATATCACATATTGTGTAGCGTTCTCACTAAAGAGCACTAGCACTCTAATGAAAATGCGCTAAAGATTTGCGTTGAAGTGCTCGCACTTGACCCAACTTTCCGCCAGAATTCTATCGTAACGTTGAGACGCGAATTCAACAAAAATCAACATATCCTACTTTCGTGAATGAATTGGCACGCTTGACCATATGGACAAGAGCCCTTCTCAGAGAATTTGTTGCATGGCTTCGTTTTGTACTTCGGATTCACCTTCTCCTTGCGACTTTTTGTCGAATCGGCGGTATTCTATAATAATCGTCATTTAAAACTGTCCATATTCTTTATTGCAGAAATACGACATCCTACGAAAGGACACCTTGAACTCGTATTTCCATAATTCAAGAATTCAAACTCTGCAATTTGGGTCAAAGCCTAGTTTGTGAAATTACGGTATTTTACAGTGCAATTAAATCGTGTAGCAACGAAGAACGTATTCATTTGATCGCTAGAGATATGAAAATAGATGCAAAAAGGAGTATTATTCCCTTGTGCCCTTACATCGCCCTTTAAACTACGAATTCACTGCTGAAACGGCACATGCAAGACCACAGCGTTTGAACGAACGATTAACCGAATCGCATTGTTCGTCTCTCATCAAAAACTTTGTGTAGGGCAATTCTCAGAAAACCATAGCAGACAACAAAGCATATAAAATAAATTCGAAGTAAAATCACCCTCGGTTCGGCCAACCTACTCCCCTTTTTTGAACAAAAACAACCACTTAAATAAAATTTAACGATCAGGGGTTCTCGGTGACTATTGATGAACTAATCACTGCCTAATAAAGGAGCTTCTACTATCCCCTCTATTGAGAAACGCGAATTCTGTGGAACTAACGGTTGCACCGCCCACTTGCACACCGCGACAAACTCTCCCCTCACAATCACCGATTATCGTCATGTTGCTTACCAATGGTTTCTGTACGGTACTGTGACGAAGTGTTTCTTCATGACTGAACTTCACATACGACCGTTTATGGGCACCGCCGTCTTGCTCGACTATTTGTTTTGTCCCTGAAGCCTTCCAAACTGGAAAATCAAAGAGACATTCTTAACAATGAAAGGATTCCGTAACATTCCAAGGAAACTGTGACCGAATTTTTTCAATCTTGCAAAGAACACTGAATTCAAAGAAGAATAAAAGATTAAAAATCCACCTGAACCTATAACAGTGCTTTAGCACAAACATATTTAGTATAAGCAGAAGGTAATTTATTGCGAAATATCTCTATTTTATATTTTTGTAGTAAGTATGTAACAACGGATGCTTTCTGCTTCGCTTATTAGAGAAACCTGTTTTGCTCAAAGAGATGAACCGCCCCTATCAGATAACCTTCGGTGCTCAGAGATTGCAGAACTCAGAGTTGGCGTCCAACCGAAAATTCTGTTTTATGAAACTCGCAATAAATAGATTTTCCCATCCTCGATGTCCTTCTTTGAAAAAAGTCTATTCTCCTCTCCTCCGGTTGGACGCACACCGACTGCCCACTGAAAAGTATGCAGTGTCTTTTTTTAAATCAATTTTGGGCAGGTTTATGTAGGCTGTTGAAAGCGATAAAAACGCCAACCTTGTGAAACAACGGTGCTACGGAGAGCACTCGAACAGACCGATATGGCATATGGTTGCTGCTGATCCGTCATCGGAGTGCAAATGTTGTACATGACTGGTACGGGAATCCCGCCAACAGGTATCGAAGCTCCACCCGCTGGAACAGGAAGCCCGCCGATAGGTACAGGAGCTCTACCGGCTGCTTGCACGTGAACAAATTTCGCAGAAGCCGGCTGCGCATGCTGCAGCGAAAATGAAGCCGGCATAGGGACACTTGCAATGGTGCAACCACATACTGACGGTGGTGGACAGTTAAATGATGGAGGTGCAGCTAACGTTGGAGGCGAGTAGCCGGGTGGTGGCACCTCGCATCTGAATGGAGATGCGGCCACTGAAAATAAATCAACTTCAGATAAAGCAGTACTGATGGCGCATATGTTTTCACCTAACAAACTAATCTGCCGAAGAAGGATGGAAGCGACTGAACATACCATTCCGCAGATACCATAAAAAACTACCCTGTCTTTTCTTAGACAGCTGTTTCTGCTTCTAACAGGTCACGGGATTTCAAGAAAGGAGGTTTTGCGGATCAGATGATTCGTTAAATTGCAGCCTTAAAGATGCAAGCTATGGCACTACCCTTCTACCGTATCGCAATTGCAAAATTGATTCTTTTCTACGTTAAACTCCTCAAATTCTGTGGACATAAGAGATCGATGCCATGATCTCCCTACTACGACTCTGTAAAGGCTTAAGTCGCCGAAGAGATATCATAAATGGCACTACAGCAGATAACTAAGTAACAGCAGTGAGTGGTAGCTTGTTGAAAACACGCATAGAATTTCTTGTTGATTAAAAACTGAAGCACCAAAATGGTACGCTGACGCGCATACTTTGTGAAATCTGATGGCCATACGGTAACGGGATTGGTGTCATCATTCCGCTCGGATCGCATGGTATCGCTGGGCGTGCCGCGGTCGTAAATTGCTGCATCGGAATCCCAGCTGGTATTGCATAAATCGGTTGCGGTTGGGGGATTTGAGCGCCGAATGGTTGAGCAATCGCCTGTGGGAATGTAGTCATAACAGGACGCCACATCGACTGACCGGTACTCAATGCTTCATGTCCACAACTGTTCCAGCGTTCAACGAATGCATTCGTCGTTTGTTTCAACTAAATCGAGATGCATTTCCAGTTAGCAGATATATTCTGTGGATTATATCGATAGTTTCCACAACCGGTATTCCGTTCCTGCTGCTTGCTATCGTCGAGAGTAGCTGCATATTTCCCCAATTTTTTAAAACGGATATGAAAGATCCAGGTGAGGTGAAAGGGACGGCAGGACAGTGTCGGCAATATGAAATTGTGAAACGTCGCAAAGATGATGAATTGGAGAAGCGAAATCCCGAACCGATATTAATCAAGCACATTCCACAACATCCGTTTTTCTATAATTCACCATAACGAGCCACATACACACAAATATGAAAGCCAACGAGCGGGCTTGGTTATTTTTTTGGCTGTAAGAATATTTCGATGGCTGTAAAAATCAACTAGGAACGGTAGTACTACTCCGTCCTCTTGTAGATCAGGGTTATAAACAACGGTGTCTGATGGAATCAAGAGATGCTTGCATATCACACATTTCAATATAGAAAGTCCCTGGAAATTTCAGCAAAGTCGCGCAGGAATTCAGAAAAAGATGGTGAAGTTGAAAGAGAGCCAAAGTGGAGTTAATGCACAGAGAACTTGTGGCCTCGAAGCAAAATACAATAACGTGTCTGCTGCGTCTTTTAGATGCGAGAGGGATTGAGGAAAGGTCCCTCACTGATCGTTCCCGTTGAAGCTTTCGATTAATTCTACCTACTCTTCACATCTTTCACCTTATCCTAACCTCTAAAGATGATGGTTTCGGTGTTGAGCAGTGGGCCGACGTGACCGGAACGATAGGTGAATGATGAGGCGAGCTTTGTTCGAAACTCGCGTGAGAATCAACCCGCATCGTCAAATTCGACCCTTCGGAACAACCGACAATCCACCCGCTGAAAATGTCTCAGAACAGAAGCTACAAATAATACCGCATACACCGTACATCAATAGGCATGCTAAAACTTGTCAAAAATCATAGAACGCACCGATAATCATGTAACGACTAGGTGAGAGGACCGCTAGCTACCTATGAGCGGGCGGGGAAGGGGGTAGAGTACGAAGGAGAGGGAGGATTCTGGAACGGATGGTTCATGGTTTGAGTGGAGTGGTTTAAGGAACAAACACAGCAGTCGGCGGAGCCCTGCTTGGTGGAGCGACTATGCGGTGGCTGTTCCAATACGGCAGTCTAAGCGATTATGCATATGAGCAGCAATATTTTACAATCAGAATGATGAGCGATTGATGTGCAAATGGGAATCGAATAATGTGGAAGGAATTTGCGCAACGATCCCCAAACATATTAATAAACTTCACGACGATATCATATTCCCTAGACATTATGCATTTCTCACTTACAGGTTCATTCATAGGTTTGATGCTTTACCAGTAAGCATATCATCATTAACGTCTATTATTTAGTATTTTTTGGAGGGAAGGGGTGAAGGAGGGAGGGAAGCAGCACGCAAATATGAACTCGCAAACAGTAAGAAATTTGCGAATCGGGCAAATGAAGTCGCGGATTTTCTTTTGCTTCTTAATTTTGTAACAGCATGTCGTTAGTTACACGGCTAATGGCAATTCAATGGGCTTCAGCTATTCAATACGAGAAACCGTGTAAAATCATATCCGTACACAGAGATCAACCAATTTGTAAAACCTATTCTACCGACACTTTGTATTTATGCAACAAGCGGCAAACGCAGTAGGAGGGGTGGGTGGGAGAAGGGGACGTGCAGACCTCCCCCCTCCTACCCTGCCAGATAGACGGCCGGGTGGGAAAAGGGGATGTGCAGACCTCCCCCTCCTACCTTGGCAGATAGACGGCCAGAATGAAGCGAGAGTGGGTCAATAGTACAATGAGAGGTGTTTGCATGTGCTCCATCAAAGGGAGTGTTAAGGAAGCGATTACCAGTTTTGGGCATTCATTAAGCGGTGATCTCATTGCAGTCTGCACTAATACTGCCTTCAGGACAGCTCGCGACTAACATTGCGTGACCTTGCCATAACCGTGAGGACAATCTCCTTTAGGCAACTTCCTATTTCCTTCCGTGACGCATTCATAATAAGACATCACTTCGAGCGCTTATTTATCAAAAATACGCAACAAATGAACACAGCGGATAGCAATGAGTTGGATGTTAGCGCCGTTAAGTGGCTTTACTGACATGCAGCCACCAGCACGGGAAACTCACATCCCAAATAACTGGCAAACGTATACGGGAATCACCCCACCCCTTTTATTTCACTTCAGCAATCCTTTTTGTGAAATAATCGAATCGTCTGGGGATAGTACTACCTAGGCGACTATTTAATAATAACTAACTATAAACTAGTCTAATATGGATCTAAAGAATAATGCGCTTAAATATAATGGTGGAGAAACGTTCCAGATATAACAAAGCGTACACTTTAACCAGTTTCTTGAAGTAGTAATGAAGGACAAAATATACGTTGATATCTGTTCTTGAAGCGCCAATCGATCACAGATCTTTCAAAAACGGCTCGGCTCTCCGTTATTCGTATAAAATTAAGGACGTGATTTAAAACTGCAATAGGGATCGGTTTTCACAACAATGACAGGATTTCCTGTCTCAAATCCAGCAGTTCCCAGAATGCAACTGAAGGATGAGTAAACGGACACATATTACATATATACACGCACCCGCTACGTGAATGTCCCACAAGTATAAAACACGCTTTGTCGAATCAGTCTCAAAATGCGTGCAAACCTTTTGATTTCGCAATCGCACATCTGCAGCGAGTGAGGATTGTGAATTTCGTAAGCACCGTTTCACGTGTGCGATGTTGGCAAGTTGTATTCTGAGGATGCGAGGTGGTCCTTTACCTCTCGCATTTCGAAGGGGAGTGTGATGGGAATGGGAGATAGGCTGTAATGGGAAGGACAGGCGGGTTGACTGTTTCACACAAATAAGACAACGCAACATATGCAAGTGCTTCGAAACAACGCTCTCATTAATATCGGAATTTTGTTGGACGATAGAATTATCAAAACCACAAATTTTGGTTGCTCGTCCTAAAAGAAGTGCTTGTTAGAGCTTCTCCCCCCTCTTTCTGTCAGGCTCAATCGTTTCAACATAGTTGCCTATTCCCCAGGTTTATTTCATCGCTTGATGAAGCTTGTTTAATCCTTTTGACTGTTGGGGGGAATTAGTGAAATCACTGCCGAGCGTAGCCACAAATGGGCATCGCTAAACCCGACCACGGTGCCGATCACGATTAAAGACGGAAGCACGGCCATATCAAACCACCTGGAGACCCGTTAGGTAGACGATAATTGGCTCTGGACTTTTGGCTCACAATCGCCCCTATGATTTGTTAGCGCTTGTTTGTTTTTGTTGATTTCAACGACAGAAGCAGTATTTGTTATCGCTGAGGGATGGAGGGGGAGATGGGGAAGGATGTTGCAGGCGGGCAATATATTTGTCGAACGACTCAATAAACAAATATTCATCTAGGTGGTTATGAAACAAATGAGCAAGTATTTATTCAAAATGAGTTGCTCAATACAAAACGAGTATTGAGCAAATGCAACGGGAACGTCGTATAATCTTCGAGGATTCATGCGGCTTACAAAGGAACGAAATGTCACCTGTCGACACTTTCCAATGAACCGTGCATTAGTCCATCCATGTCTTCTTCCTCCCAAACGGGCTATCGTCAAGATTAAAAGCTCATTTTATGTGGACTTGAAACCCCCACAGAGGGTTTATAGAGAGTTGAAGGATGTGGGAAAGGCTTGGAACCTCCTAGGTTGGGTTTCAGGTTGATTTTAGAGAATTAATTTGTTAAGAAGGGCATTTCTCCGACCTGAGATGAATTCGGAAACGTAGTAACTTCCTCCCGTAACCTGAAAACGCGGGGGTGTGATAGCATATATCAGTGCCTTATCCCTATGAAGGACTACCAAAAAAACGATCCCATACGAACGTTGCGATTAGCAGAACATTACCCACTCGATTAACAGACTTCGAGATGAACTCTCCTTTTCCAGGACTTATGCTGAGATCAGTCATTCATCAAAATTCACAAAGAACACATTTCGTCTATATCTGCAATGAGCGCAAGTTTGCCTTCCGACTATTTTCCCGAAGTTTCCCGAGCTGAAGCAGCTGCGCAAAGAAATTCTATGTCATATAAGTGCTCATATCCACTTTTTCAAAAATACCTTCAAAATGCGAGCTTTCAGCCAGAGCAACCTAAGTTCAAGAACAAGACTGCAACAATCTACCGCCTTCCCCCTTCCCTATGCGTATTCTGAGGATAGGCTTAGTTCGCGAGCGATATCTTGATCGAGACCTCGAAGATAGAAATAAGGCCGGTGCACCTCGAAACCTCAGATAATGCTATGTTAATTTGAAGACCTGGGGGTTTGAATCACTAAAGTCCTCTATCTGTAACAGTAATTGACTACATTAGAGTAAATTTTCGCTGCAATTGCCAAACGTGGCCGTTTTCTGTAGGTGGTTCACAGAACGCAAGATGGGAACCGCGTAGGAATTGCGTTTGAATTTATGAATGCCTCTTAAAGAGAAAATAATCAGGGAAGAGTAGTGGGTGATCTGACCCGATACCCACGTTTGCAACTCGCTTACCTGGCTAGGAGGCGATCTCACAAGTTGCCAGTAAGAAATAAGATCTGCGCAGCAACTAATTCACGCTTGAACTGGTCCGATAGCCGTTGCAAATTCTGCACAATCGCAAGACGGCCAGCACAGAACGAGGCTTCGAAGGTGTAAGGTGCGTGCAAATTTGTAGACCCCTTTAAATGTATAAATCCTCTCGAGGTAGATGGGTCAGTGTGAAACACCCTCTAGATGATGATCTTTTGCTATACTACAGCGAACAAAAGCTACAGCAAAGAAGATGCTTGTTCCTGGATTTAAAGAAGAGGCTAATTTGAAAAGTTATTCGACTATGATGGAAACTAGGTAAGTAGGAATGTTCTGCATGGCCGATATCGTAGAATGAGTGAAATGATGAGAAGTTTTTCGGCATCGATGAAATGTCGAATAATCGTCATATTTATTGACCACTGGAGACGTCTATCCGGAAGTCACAGAAAAGAATCATTATTAATGCTTCTTAGCAACACTTCATCAACCTCGTCCTTGGAAAGTCTCTGCTGTAATCTATATAGAGTGCAAGAAACTTCAAAAATTTCACTGAACTTGTAAGGAAATATTCTGCAAATATCGTAATAAAAAATTCGTTTTGCTATGACATAGTTTGATATCTAATGTGATTAATTTTACATGCTGCTGAATTTTGATTGATTGTGAGGAAATGAACAAAATTTTTGATCACCAAAAATGATCGATGATTTCCGTTGCGTTAACCCCTCCGATGTCGGCCTATGTCCTCCATTTCACCACGAGCATAGACAAATAATTGCTGCAAATGAATGAATTTGTAACGTCGATGCCTACAGAGGACATCAACAAGCTCAGTTTGTAGTTTGCGTGGCATGGACTGATTAACTTATGACCACTCTTCGCAAGTCGAAGCAGGCATCAATGTTGGTAATGTCCCAAGGATCATGTGAAGTCCCATAACTGGGGCCGTCTACAGAAGGAGGCTTCAACGCCGACATAGGACACGCTAAGAATGCTTGGGAGGTTCCGGAGCTTTGGGCGCACCTAAAATGTTCATAAAGGACTCGTACTTCAGGGTGCCAAGAGGATGTATTGCCATTTCATATTTTTTCGAGCTATAATGCTCCACGTACTGGTTTTATGACTCATACTTCGAGCTATAATGGTTTTATGTCGCTTGTTGTTTTATATTGTAGCTTAGTATACGAGTTGATCCACTTACTAGAATTATCCATATCGTTTACTTACTTCCACTCATCACTAAGTAGAGTGGATACTACTGCTCAGTCAAGAATCTGTTGAGACCTGGAACAACCTGCTCACACTTTGCGCGATTTATTCTCGATTCCATCTCCGCTAGCCGTTTTCCTGCTTTAGACAACTAAAATTCGTTTCATTTGTTGTTTCACATGCACTTGAATTAATGGCATTGTCTTCCGGCCTTTCTTTGTTCGTCGATCCGTCCTTTCAGCTCACATCTGTTTCATTCGGTATTGTTGTATTTTACGATTGTTAAAACAATGCTCGATTTCATCAGCAATGTAAATCTATTCTTGCAGATAACCTCATGCAGATTTACTCCACATATTTTTCAATCTTCAAGCAGTTCTCCAAAGATTATTGTTCTTTCTGCGCTGTGAATCGTCCCAACCGTTGAAAAATCACTCCAACTGTTGTCATGCTATAAGTCCTCGAAATCCCGTCCCTTGTTTGAGGAAAGAATTTGCGTTTCTTCAGATTTCAGCCTCACTTCCGATGCAAAGTTCTCGAAGTTTGCACTGCAGATATCAGCTTCGTTTTTGAGCAGAACACATTACGATCGGTGTTCTTCAAGATTGATGTTTATAAAAAGTTGTTTTCTCTTTATTACACACTCCCAAAACCGCGGTTTTTTTAAATGAATGATCGTAATTCAAAACCAAGTGGGGCAACATATAGGAGAGGTTACGGCTTCAAGGCAATGAGGCGGAGCTTCTGCATTTCGGATCTTTGCTAAACTTGGAAGCCTGTTTCTGCCTACTCAAGTTTGCAAAACTGTCTCGTCTGGCCAGGAAGGACGAAAAGAGGATTTCTCAAAGATTTCTGCCTCTTCGCAACCTCTCTCCTGCCTCTCAGTGAGCAGCGAAAGTTCACTTCAGCAGCAGTGGAACGGCGAACAACCGTCTCGATGATGAAAATTGCATGCATGAAAACTGTCTATCAAGCTTGCGCACCTCCGATTACGTACAGTGACTGCCATATCCTGGTCTGACGTTCTTCCGGAATTTTTTAAACCATCGGAGTTCGGCTTACCTGGATGTTTGAAGAATCATGCATTTCTCGCCACGCCCCACCTGTTTTATGTTTATTCTTCGGTTTGGAGCTACCCAAAAGGGTTTAGTACGTCCCGAAAAATATTCAGAAAGACCGGAAATAAATTTGTACGCAGAGACGTTACACACAGTTTATTTCCAAAAGGCCAGAGAAAGTCCTGCCTCGCGCAACCCTCACGGATACTCAGAAAGCACAGATTGTTACTGCGAATGTGCTGCGTTTCGTTCCCCACATGGCTTATGAAACGTTTGGCTGAAGCCCCTGCTTACGTACGCCGACTTCCATCAACCGACGACTGCCTTCCGGGTAGTTAGCAATACCTGCTACAACTGCTGACCAGCGGGTTGCGCAAGTCTTTGTTTTTCCTTCCTCTATCTTCTTCACTGCGAATCCGCGCAATCAACTCGATGGCATACGCTTAGCCACAACTTTACCTGCGTCGTTTTTGTGCAGCGAAATTCTCAAAACGGTTTTGTTCGACAGTCTGAAAAGTTTTTATGAGACGATCTCCTTCTATTTTCTTGCCTTTGCTTAAACATAGTAAATAAGTAAATAATTGAACAAATAGAAATAAATAAACAAACAAGTAAATAAATTTGTACGCAGAGAAGTTACACACAGTTTATTTCCAAGGTTTATCATATAGGAGCAACTGAACGCTTCCAAGCTAATTATAGCATAAAATCAAGAGGGAAGTTCCTCATGAGTCGAGCGACATCAACAGCACTGACGTTATGTGTTTAAAGAGCGAATTTGCTTGCACTAATCTGTTGCGAAGAACGATTTTACTTTATTTTAATTAGTTATTTATTTATTTGTTTTTGAGGATGCAATGTCTGCAAGTGATAGGCAAAAGCGTTGGGGAGGGAAGATAGAGGGTGACGTGATGCCTCGGAGATATTTTCTTCCAAAAAAAGCAAAGTCTCCAGCACGCAAAATGAACTCCCATCCTGAAATCCAAGGTGATCCATCAATACCCAAAACAGCCTTAAACAGCTTGCAGGCATTTCCTATCAGTCGGTTGCATTCATCAATCGGTCGAGTTGCAGAAATGAAAGTTTTTATTCTTATGGACGGCCGGATCAGTGCGCATTTTTTATCACATATTGGTCGTTTATGAATGAGGCTGATCTCACTGCAAAGGCGCATATCGTGGCAGCTGTTTTGATGCGCTTCCCATTGCATTAAAGTCGTAGTCGTAACTGCGTCAAAATCTGCATGAAGAGCAAGCAAGTTTCCACCGCTTTCATTACATTTAAGAGATAACAAGTTGCAGTGACACGAGTTTTATGAACAACGAATAATGAACATAGTGAAATAAATGAAAGCATTACGTAAATTATAAAAGAAAGAAGTCGCTGATGGCAGTTTGCATAATTGACCAGAGTGAAGTGCGTTGAAATTAAGCATTTACAAGTGAGCTTAGCGACTTTATTGAGGAAAATTTTCTTCCACTTTTATGGCAAATGTTTTTTTGTGAAATGAGAGTGGAGGGTTGTAACCTCATGATAATCACCTTTTCTCCCTCTACTACCTCCCCCTTCCCCTCCGGCTATCCTTTCCCCTAATCCTCCCTTCCCAGACCCGAATATCTATCACTGAATAGTCCGATTTACTCGAGTCTCGAGTCCGTTGCATAAATTTTGAAATTCCAAATATTGTAATTGTATTCCTGATGTTTTTCTTCTACTCATTTTCACTAAGTTTTCGCACTAGTGGTCGATATTGATCACAGATCAATATTCTCGTCGTTCGAGCGCGTTCTTCAAAGTGTGCCTGCAAACAATGGATCTTGTTTCAAGCATAACAGAATCACAAAATTCGTTGTTATTTTATTGCAGTACATCGCTGCATTACATCTAAACAAGAGTGTAAACAGTGCACAGCGTAGGCCACGCTAATCGCATGATTTGATCAGGTGAAGTATGCTAACAAAGTGAAGTATTAAAAAAAGTCAGTAAAAAAGGCACAACCGGAAGTTATGATAGACTTGCTCATTCAAAGACCAGTCAGCTATTCACTTGACCAGTCAGCTATTCACAGCTATTGACGTTATCAGATAAGCGAAAAAAAAAAGAAAACGGAGGCACTTTCGAAATTAAGAAACGATTACTTGATTGGGGAAACATTTAGTCTCGGTTGTGATGGTGCGAGGAAGGGATTTCCGTCTGGAAGGAGGGGAGGAGGTGGAGGCGGAACCTTATTGGGAAACAATTTGATAGGGAATGCGAACCCAACGAAAAAGTCAGGAGTTTGGTCGCTAACTTCGATTGCATGGTTATTCCGTTGCATTACATTTCGTGGAACAGCCGTCAAAAAATAAATTTACTCCAAGCATCAATTTGATTGCATATGCAAACTTAATAGGATGTAAGCATTCAAAGGGTTTCAGCGCTAAAGAAATATACGAATATGTGAATGCAGCAAACAAGAATGAGCGCCGATATTTGCTGTGAAGATTTAGTTAAACGTTTCTCGCGAAAGAGGGGAGATGATTTACGCCTAACTTATCTCTTTATAAAGGTTTCGCTGTTTACCCATATGTGTGATGCACATCGATTTCTGCTGCCGCCTAGAGAGATATCTTAGCAACGATTCTGCTAAAACCACTAAGGTGATATCCAAAAATCATTGGGCGATAAATTTCTTCTCGGCAAAATTCGCAAAAAAAGTATCAATAAAAACTTGCTTTATGCTACATCGATGTTAGAGCTGATGAAATTCTCAGGGAAAACAATGGCACATGAAAGTGCCTTTCGTTTTTTCAGTGGTGGAGCGTTTGCGAGGATAGAAAAGTTGCCGCTTCGCAAGCAGATTATGTTTTTATTAGCCATCAAACAATACTGCCAAGATTTAATATTCCGGGATTTAATAAATTTGAATATATAGAGAAGATTTAAAGGCCGAAAATTAGAACTCTTTTTCCGGATCGGCGCTTTATGACAACGAGCATCCATATATTGTGTCAGGTTCATATAGAACTTGCATCTTCGCTGAGTATCACAGTGATTACTGCGCTCCTTGTGAACATTTGGATCCGTAAGATGTTTTGTATCTGATCAAGGAATAATTCTTTGCGATGTTTATTTGATATCTGTGCAGCGCCAAGCGGACGGCAACTGTTTAATAATATTATAATTTCTATATGTGTTTTGTTGAGCTGAATTGTTTCCCTAAATCCTCGCTACGTATGCAGAATTATGACTGATGGAAGTAAATAAAAGCTCACACGATTTCCAGAATTTAGCAAAAAATACTCCGTCGATAAATTATCAGTCATAGAGAGTTTAGAAGAGAGGAAACATACTGAATGGGATAGGGATTAGCCACTGTTTGCCAAGCTTCATTCTCTTCGAATTGCCAGTAGCCTTGTTTGATCTGAAAATTGCATCTTTCATTAGAAAATCAAAGGTCGAAGTTTTTGCATCTATAAATACGCATCATTGAAAACTCACTTTCCTTACTTCTCAAAAAATCATTAACTACTTCGACGCTATGAATTTATACGCGTAAAAATAGAAGCGTTAATACCTAAAAGCATTCACCTTTACAAGCGCTTTTCACAAACACCTTTCAAATATGCATCAAAGAAGATAAACTATTCTGAACAAATAAACTTGGATCATCACATAATTTCCACAGGAAAATGGCAACGACCTTGTCACGACATAAAAATTACTCAATTGAACGTTCTTCTCAGTGACAAATAAGGCACCTATAAGGATCAATCCTAAAGGCGACCATATGAGAATATTCATCGCTGAGGGCTCTTCAGCGAAGAGATACCAAAAATGGTATTGTTGAAGAGCTAGAAACTTGCATGATAAGCCTTTCTTGTACTCTTCCTTTTCTGAAAGAATAGGGGATTTCGAAATGCGGTTTTAAGGGAATCAGATAGCAAGATTATGTCAGTGAAGTTTTGTGATGATTATTGAATTTCTATCTGCCTAAAGAGTGTAAAAATGGTGTGTACCTGAAACGACATAAACGGTGACTTTCTCCAACGTAACAAATTTCGCTTTGTCGAGTATATCACATTCCGACATCGGCATTTTCTCAGAGATCCATTTAGCGCAATCTGTTAGTGCTTCCAAAATTGAACGCTCAAAACTTACACTAACACTGCCACCACTTTTTAATTGATTGCTGTGAATGCTCACTTTCATTGACACATCTCAGCAACATACCTGAGGCATCGGTTCACGATATGCGGTCTCAAAGAGCGCGATTTCGTTGGCATCCGGTTTCCTTTCCTCATCACGATATGTCGTCGTTTTCCTAGAATGCGTCCATGGGAAATTAGTTTGAAAATGCAATCGTATGCAATCAATATTAAATGAAATTCGAAGCAAATTATTTATCGGTTCCATTCATTGCGACCATATCCGGCGACCACGAGCATTCGTGCCCTAATCATTTTGCTCTTTTATGGTCGTAGGAAATGAGGTAATAAATCGATATCAGATAACTTTAAGACCATTTTTAATGTAAGTTCTGATTACTGTTTTTGTAAGCGACCTTTACTGTTGAACCGGTGAAACATTTTCGACTGATTGTTCAAACGGTCAAACATATGCAGGTGAACTGGCCCAAAGCTATGCCCGGCCTGAACAAGGAGGACTGATGGTCTTAATTCTCCAGTCAACGTTTTTGGCTGGAAAATAAAGCAAAGTTTTTGCATTTTTTGTTCATCTGGTCGAAAACAATCAGTTATTTATGCAGTAAATTTCTGGATTACCTTTGAAACCTAACTCGACCACTTTACTTTATGCCAACAATTTTCGTTCATACTCAGGCTTTGCTCTATACCAAACCGCCGACATATCTTTCAATTATCAACTACTCACCGCTGAACGAACCGACTGATAAACTTGGAACAGACAACCAATTTCGAGATGGTTATGCGCTTTTTTACCCATTCCATCATTACGTGAACTTATAAGGATTTGTTTTGGAAAGTAAGCCTTTCGTTTCCCTTTAAGCAACAAAACAATTTTCTTACGGTAGTTGTTCCTCGCCGTCTAATAAATGAGCGGCCCATCCACAATGAAAGAGTAGAATGCCGACGATTATTAAAATAAACGCAAACGGAAGAAGAGCACTCACACTGAAATAGAATGTATTCACGTGTCGCCATTAAACTATTAACTGTGACATATCGATCCAAATGTGAAATACTCCAATATACGTAAACGACGATGTTAAAACGTTTTTTTTCGTGAGTATTAAAACATTTTTGTTTGCTTAAAAAAAAATCACTATGATATGCAAATTTCTGCTAAATGCATAGCAAACTAATTAATCTTTCATCTTAAATTGTAATATTTTTTCATCCTCAATTTTTATTAACCTTTTTTTTCTTCGATGATTCACAGTGAATTTTTATTTAAAATCAAAAACAAAAGATTAGTATTTATTTCTAAACACTTTCGACCCAATCAAAGCAACGAGATCATATTGCAACTGAAAATACCTTTCTAAAGAGATAAAGTAATGAATATACGTGTTTTCAGCAATTCATTGCATAATTACTGCACATTTAAAAAAGGCGACATTCGTAGCAGCTGTGGTAATTTTCGGTCATTTCCTTATAGAAGATATTTCGTTGGTACTAGCACATCAAATATCAATGTTTATTATAACTTACATCGCTGCACATTCGACGGCGATACACGTAAGTAGAAGACCAAGGAGAATCATCACACCTGTTGCGAACAGGATCGCGCCTATAATTAACACGCACCTCCTGCAAGCGGACAACTCTCTACGCTATGCAATAACTGGGCTACGTTTTGCACTTAACTGAAGGATTTACGTATGCAACAAGAAAGAAATTGAGATAAGTGAGAGGAAATTGGTGCTAAGCTTTTTCTTGACTTATTTGAAACGTTCCACTGTGAATAACTGAAGTTGCACAAGATGTTTCGGTGCTTTTATCAACAACAACAGTCATTTATTGGCTACAACCGGCGCTAAATGAAAGTTTTGTCTTTCTAAGCTGACAAATACTTGTATATCAGTGTTTTGAACAGATCAAAGCTTCGACTGTTACAGTCTAGAATTATAATCACGCCACAACTAATAAATACTGAAAAAAGCATGAAACGTGAGAACATCAGTCAGTAAGTCGATAATGTAACAAACATTCAAAATATCATAACTCGACATCTTGCTGGGAAACAATGCTGACAGCTCGATAGCCCCGTGATGACTTGATATCTCTACTATCTTACAACTTAATGGGGAGATGGGCGAAAAAAGTTAACATCAAGTAACTATATCCTAAAAATCAACGCTTCATGAATTTGGATGAATTCCTTCCAAACAGCTTCACCGGTCTAGGAACGAGTGTTAAAATATTATACCTTGCTGGCCATATTCCAGTGTAGGCTGGCACGCAAGGATCGCAAAACACTGGACATGCCTTTCGTAAATACCATGGTTCGTATTGGGACATTGTCGTGGTGCTTCTCAACTATAATCGATTATCCACTTTGCAGATTGAAACCTGTGAGATACGAAACAGCGTTTGGGTTTAATAACGCAGCATTTATCCATATACATATTATATACAGTTGAAAATTTATTACCTTATTTTTGCTAACGTCAAAGCAATTATCCAACCTCAGATAGTTCGAAGAAAAGAGAAGCCCAAATGGAACAAAGCAGATTTCGAAATTCACCTATTAATGCGAGGAAACCAGTCGTTATTTTGTAGGTGTAATGAGCACAATAAATTTGCAATATACGATTGAATTGTTCGAAAAAATAGGGACAGTGAACCGATTTGCAAACAATACACGAAATCATTGGCAAATTATCGCACTCTTTTTGACAGGAAATTTGAGACGTCCCTTTGAAAATTTTAAACAACATCGAAAATAATCGTCTTAAATATGATACACAATGTTCGACAGTAGCAATTACACTTATATGATATGAATACTTGTTGTATTTCTTTGACCAAATATTGAGAGGAAATCTATAAAAAGTATAAATCGGCGTGACTGGTTTAGAAGCGATATGAACTGACTGAAAATGCATGATATTGCTAATCGAAAACTGCAACCTCAGCGCTATCCGTTATCTGATGCAGTAATGCAGTTATAATGCGTTCGTTTATTTCCGTCACTTCGACAACGTTTTCGATAAACTCTAGATTTACTTACGGTGACACGAGAATATCAGCAAGGTGTTCCCACCGTGCAATCGCTTGTAAAATATGAAATAAAATGACACTTACTAATTATTAGTATGCGTTGATGGAAATCGCTGAGAATCTGCCAATGTAAAAAGCACGTGTGGAATGTGTAAATCACAGAACACGAAACGCACGAATGCAAAATGCATAAACAAGAAGCATAAATGCATAAAACCGCAATAATATAAGTCAACAAAATGTAGCATTCATTAGAAATTCTAACATGAAGTGTTCAACGCAAACCACTTTTGTGCTGACATAAATAAACGAAACGAAACCAACTCTTTGAATAAAACATATTCACCTACATTAATTTCTTTATCATTTGATGAGTGAGTAAGAAGTATCGTATAAAAGGTCATCCTATACGTACATTGTACGCATCAAATATCCTAATTTGTCTTCAGTGCTTTTCGGGTTGAAACTGCATGGTAGGCAAGGCTGATAGACATACGGGTACGCGGTACGCGGAAACGCACGCACATACATACGCACAAACGCGGCACGGGAAATTGCACTTTTGCAAGGGAGACTTGGAAAATTGCATTAAAAACAGCAAAATACCTCTCATTGCTTAGGTCTGTATACAAAATTGTGCACTTCTTCAATCTGCAGATACTCTATGGCCAGGCCATGACTGCATACGTGTGTGGCTATTCCTGCGATCGTTCCTTTTTGGCATTTTTAACTTGGCGCGCACTGAAGAACGCTCGCATATATAATCGGAATCATTGGTGACCACTTTTCAGCCTCATCCATCGAGTTTAAACCAGTTGGAGGTGTTCAGGCGGTCCTACACGCACAGTTTTTGCGATTAATCGAGTCAGATCTTACATTGATCATGTGGCAATCTGCAGACACTTGAATGGGGAATCGAATGTTTCGTAAAGGATTCGTGCGGAGGGGTTGGTTCGATGAAAATATGAATGCATTATTGCAAATTCTTAAAATCATTTTTCAATCACTGTTCGTTTGCTAAACAGAATTGCAGAGCGCCTATGGGGCGGACTTTCGTTTGTTTATGCAACTACATGTGAGGAGCATAAAAGCATTAGCTACACATATAGAAGAATGAGCATATTAAATTGGTTGCAATAAGATTCTAGTAAATGGAAGTGATGAAACATTGGGCCATTTATTATTGACTTTAGTTAGCAAGTTATGAATATTAGCCATAATAGAATGCAAGAACCAATCAAAACGGCACTTGTGAATCACTCAATAAGAGTTATCGAATAACATCTAACGAAAACAATAACGCTAACAAACATGACATCGGGCTACGAAGAAAGCAACAACGAGAAGGAAAGCAGCGTGGTGTGTATGTGTGTAGATGTGTGCCTCTCAACACCCACACAACAATGATCCAACTCATCCGGTGGGCGCTTATGCTGTGAGGCGCTTTACAGCACGCTTCCCGCAAGCAAAACATTGTTAGCGAGAATTAGCCTAGTTGCATTCACATTCGCAGCGGTCTGCATCACGTCTCACACCTGCGACTCGACCTCTTATTCACTGCGTATCAAGTTCAGGAACTCTGCAAAGTTAATAATTAAATTGCCTTGTGGAAAAATAAATGCAAATGAATATCCATAATAAAATATTAAAATGCCCTATCAAAGATGTTTCGCCATTGAACAATTCTTTACCACTTAATACATAAAATAGATCTAGTTTATGAGAGTAGCGAATCGCAGTCGAATAATGCGTACAGTTTATCACATCTCTTCTAGGCAAGTGCACCTAGGCATTTCTTATTTACCAGTGCATCAGATTGGGCAAATAAAGGCAAACAATGATGTTACTCCCAGATTCTTAGTCCCCCCTCTCTCCCCCCATCCCCTCCCCCAATGAAAAGAAGGAGGAACATGAGAAATTTTTTGCTCTTGCTTGCGTCAAGTTTCATAATCAACTGACAACCAATGTTTCATAATCAACTGATAACCATCTTTTTGCATATATCACACAAAACATGATCGCTAACAATTCCTCTCAATGCTTTAGTGACTTCTTATTGATGCCTCATTCGTTATAAGAGCATTATGCATGATGAACGGCAAAGTCCCGATTGTTTTGGGACACGAAGATATTCGTTCGAAAACATTTCTTTTCCTTCCAATCCCTTGTGGCAACACTCACTTTTTTCGTTGCACCTGAAACTTACTACGGATAATATCACTTTATGAGTGATAATTATTGCCAGCTGATTCTTAAGATCCCATGCGAAGACGTTTCCGATGAAGGCAATGCAAAAAACTCAATGTCAGTGATGCGTTTATCACATGCTTTTATACTTGTGCCTAGAACTACGGGTAACTGGACGAAAGGCCGCTCAATTGGCGACATGCAAAGTATGCAGATTTAGTCTGTGTGAAGTGATTGTTCAAATATTATTAAATGTGCAAATTCGCTCGACAGCACAATTTGATTTCTACCTGAGGATGTAAATGGGCTGATAAAAGGACACACATACAGGCGAATATGTATGCAAGCGTGCACTGACACACCCGGCGAATTATAACGTAGCTAGCGCAATCATTTATTCAGTTATAACAAGACGTGCTGTCCTTTGAAATGCTTTCAATAAGAGAAATTGAATCGTCTCAACAAAAATGATTTTTTTCGTTGCATTCTGATAAACTGTTTCGGACGAGAGAGGAGTGGGGCGGGGGGGGGGGGAGGGGGAGGAGGAGTATGTTGGAAACAAGAAAAGTAACAGGTACTTGAAATGAAGTTCACGTTATCATTTGGGTAAAGTGACCGCTCGTATTAGTTATCGGTAAGCAGCGCAGACCATAATGAAGCGGCTGACTGAACTCACATGGGCCTTTTGGTTCGAAACAAATCTCCTTCGCATGGCAAGGGAGCGATGCACGACCAACCCATAACAACTCATTGAGTTTGTGTGTAACTGGCGAGCAGCCACACAACATATGAGCTAGTGAAAACAACATAACTTCCATAATAGTATAGTAATATCTTTTGGTATAGCTGAAAACCGTTTTGCAAACTATAGCGATCACTTCTACGTTCATTTGATGTATAACGCTCCTATTTAATGCTGTGATAGCAAAGTCTTTCTAGGAGATTATCGCTATTTTCAGCAATTATAATAGACCATACCGAAGCGTGCTAGAGGCCGAGAATTATAAATAATAGCTGATATGAGCTTTTCAGAAGTGTACTATTCTTTGAAAAATGTATTCACCCAACGTGATGCTGGAAAATAAATATCGCAAGTCTTAAATCACCATTAAAAACTTCATTAAATGAAACAGGGAGAAGTGAGCATCTATCGACTTGAATTCGAGCAGAAACTTTTTCTGCTGTTGCGAAGCCTTCCTCAGATTCTTTTAAAATGGCTCCTTCCATGTGATACCGTTGGAGTGCCCCACTCCCACATCCTGTCCAATGACGCTACCTTTAAGACCACATTCACTCCTCAGTGCAGAGATTTGAAAATAATTTACATTCGTTTTGGTTAGGTGTATGTCATAGTAACAAAAGCCACATGCATTCTAGAATGTTTCTAACTGATTGAGAATGATTCTAATTGCAATCTAAGGTCGCAAAGAAGGTGATTTGTTCCAACCCTGGACACTCAACGAAATCCTCAACTTTCCGCTAATAAATAATTATAAATATATACTTATTCCGCATGTCGCTCCTCTGTTGCAATCTCTAATAACATTTTCATGGTCCAGGTTTTGACTCGTTTGAATGTTTATTTATTTGAATAACACAAGCACAACTTTTTTGCAAGGTTTTAAAATAATCTCGGGACGGTACGGCGGCTCTGGATTCACAAATGTTGGATTTGTATAACTGACACATCCAGACCTGAGAGATGGATATTAGCAACAACCATCCCTAACTGCTCAGCTGTCTTGCCAGTGTCAGCAATAAATAACCGGAAGCATGAAATCATGAGAAAGGCTTGCCATTTCAAACCCGAGAAATTAACGGGACACCTTGCATTGTGATTCATCCTTTCAATAAATAATTCAGATTTTCCTCCGGATGGAAGTAGAAAGGCGTACGAATCTCAACAACAAAATGAGGTATGAAACAAAATAGAAAGTGAACGAAACAACAAAATCATTGGAGTGGAGGTGGAATGGTAGTGGATGATTGACAAGTGCGCTCAACTGACTGTCGACTTTTATTGACCAATTCATGAACATTCTATTGGCTCGACAAATGGAAGAGAATTTCGCTTCGTGAAAAAGAGCGATTTGCTCGCAATGACAAATGGAATACAACTTCTTGCAATAAGTATGACTACGTGGCTTTTGCACATATCCAACCTTTGGCTTCGTGAAAATTGTTTCCTTTACAAAACTCATATTTTCAGCAATTAACTCTGAAACACCTCTCCCAATTGGAAAGAAATACTTTGTGTCTAAAAGAATTCTGGAAATAAGATAGTCTTTTTCTACTCAAAACAATGAGGTCTTTGAGCATTGAAACGATTGTAAAGTTTACTTAAAATTTAGCATAGAGTTTAATTATGAACGCATGAAGGTATCAGTGAGTCTCATCGCTAGGTTCAGGTCGACAGAAGTTCGAGAATTTCTTCCATTCCCGATAGAAGCCATTCTATCACCGTGACTTAAAAAATTTCAAAGGCCTAAAAACAATGAACAAGCAGTTAAAAGCACAAAGGCTAGAATGCTCCAGTATGTGACAAGCATTAACGTAATACTTCAAGGCGTTTCAAACTCTCAGAAGGGTTGCTTTATTGAAGTGAGCCAAGATTCTAAGGAGAAAGTTTGTGATAAGAAATCAACTTCAGCGGCTTCAAACAGTGCAGCTGTGCCGGTCTGTCTGGTGCAATATTTTGGATTTGGTTGTTGCTAACAACTACAAATACCATAGTTGTAAAATTCGTTACAATTTGACTGTGATATGCTAGCATACTTTATAACAACTTTGCGAAACTAATAGAATAATATATTGCATATCGTTAATGTGCACATAAAAATACGGATACGAGTGCAATAGTAACCTCGCAGGTAGGATATCAAAACTAGAAGCTGTCAATGCTGATGTGCTAATGAAAAATACTAAAGGGAAGAACGTTCCGATTTCACTATTTGTGGACATTTTCCTGGCATTTCTTCGACTAGTAGATAAAATGAAAAGCACTAATAAAATATATATAAAGCATAAATATTTATAAATATACGATAGCAATAACTGGAATCGCCTAAAGATGTACTACATAAAATGGAAATAAGGCAACATTCCAATTAGATCAATGCCATGAAAATTACAGATATTCAGGCGCACTGACAAATAAGATTGCGTTTCTTTTACATGACGATGGAATATATCATATGTGAAGAAAGAACTAGGCAATCACATAAAAAGGTCGAAGGAAAATACCTCAATGATGAACCGGCAATGTTACTTACCTCTTATGATTGCTCTTAACCTACCTTAGTTTGAGTTTGAAAATTTAATCACTAAGGGATATTCCAGGACCATTTAATGTTGGACTTTGTGCTAGCACCTACCGTTTTTAAGAAATGCGAAAAATAGACATAATTATACGTAGAAGTTAGCCTTTATTTATAGACGATATCTTGTATGTAACATATGTATCCATGTGAATATCAAGCATCTTCTTATACATGATGGTTTTCGTTTCTCTGATTCTCATCGTAAGGGTATGGCATGCGCTTGATGCCTTCGGTTTGCTACGATCAGAGGATTGCTGCCTCTGGACTGGACATTTCCCCTCCCTCTCCCCCCACCCCCGCAGAAAAAACTGAGAAAGCACACGAGGAAGCCTAACTTGTAAAAGGGGACTTTTTGGCGCATTGTGCCGTACAGCTGAGTCCGTAGATGCACTGGCGGAAAATGGACTCTCGACCGAACTCAGTGACCAATTAATGCAAAGAACAGAGAAGAAGCCAATGCAAGTAAAGAAAGTCTTCTAAACTTTATTCATTAAATGACTCTTTCCTTTGCAGAAACCTATTTATATTTAAACCTAATTAGCTGACAACGACCGTGAGGTTTTGCTTATAAAATGGACTTATTTGCTTTACTCACTGATTTTTAAGCGCTTAGCAAATTTGCTTTCCAAAAGCGCATCTGTCTTAAGTGGATTCTTATGAGTCTCTCCTTTGCCTGTGCAGTGTTTTCAATTCAGAAATCCCTCGAGTAGAGCTATAAAAGTTATTTATCAGAACTAAGAGCGTAAGACGGCCTCTCATACCACGTTTCATGTTGTATCGACAACTTCAAAAACAGCCACAGATATTTAAGCGCCCAAAAAAATGTATGCTTTCTATAGCACTCCATTTTCATTTCACACTGATCGTGTTGTAGAGAAGTGATCTTTTGTGAAATAATGCAGCAGCGGTCGATTCAATGAAATTCTAGGATATTATCTGACATACTTTACTTTTTATTGACAACCTGCGAGAGTGGTTGATTTGAGCGGAGTGCAAAAGCGCATATCGTGCCATTTACTCCAACACGCTTTTCAACATGTTTTTTTATTACAGTCGCTAAGGCACAGTCTAAAACAGCAGAGATCTAAAGAATGCAACAAATAGAAGAAATTCGGTCCAAAAAAAATACTTCAAATGAAGTTGCAAAGCGCAGCAATTACTCGGGCTCCGATCCTTTAATGAACTCCTTTCGATGAAACTGAAGGAAATAAGCAGAACGCGCTCCACGACGCGCCTGTCTTTGATGACCTTTTCTTCTGTCGCTTGCAATCATCAACACACTACTGAGGAAAGCCGTATCAAACACCTCTCTATCAACATATTTGTCGCGCCTTTTATCTTTAAGAAATTTCGTCACTAAAGTTGGCTCCAAATTTTAGCACACATGAGAAATCTAAAGAATCGTAACCTGCGCCTCAGGAAGCTTGCCGTTCCGGGTTTCTTTTCGGAACGCACATTTCGCCCTTGAAAATGCCGTCCTCCATCTGAATGCTTTCGAAAGCCGTATCATTCGACATGACATATCTGAACTATCAACCATCGAAATCTGCAGCCTTTGCTCGAGTATTTGCAGCCTCTGTCGTGCGCAGCTCGCTCCGCTAATATTTTGACTGCTTTCCAAAATAAAGAATAAACCGTCACTTGATTTGCCCACACTAAAACAGTTGGCTCTAACATATTACCAGTTAACAACTTCGCGATATTTTAAAATATTTAGTAAGTAATGCTCATCGCGAGGGATTGGCTGCTGCGTTCATCAGCCGGCATTGTATACGGCGTGAGAGGTGAGTGAGCGGCCGATGTTCGAAGCTCTGGTCGTCGTTTTTGTTCAAGGTTCGCTACATGAATGTTGCGCTGTGCTGCTTCGGTAGTGGTCTGGTGGTTTGCGAAGATTTTTGCTTTTAAGAACCTAAAGGAAATTCTTTTTGCTGAGCATTAGCGAAGGAATGTGGATTACGAGGATGCAGCTGTGAAGTGATCACACTAATCGTGGCTTTTATTACTGCGTAAGATTTTGAAATTTCGTGCACTTAAGGTATACTGAAAGAAACCACATAAAACCAATCAGACGTGATACTAGATGTTTATGGACTTGTAGGTAGACGATATCAATAGTCAGAGGTTTTGAGTGATAAGCGATGAAATAATTTCAATAATTGTAAAGATGTTTAAACAAATACTAAAATTTATGTCAGAAGTTTACGGTGGAGATATACAGAAAATGATCTGATGGCTTTAAGCCTGTGAACAAGGTCATTGGCCTTGTCTTTGACCCCTACCGGTCCTCAAGCACCGACGAAAACGAGTTTTCCAAGAGTAACGTATACAGAACAAGAATTTTACAATCAAGCCCCGCCTTTTTGATGTTGGTAAGCGTCGTTCTGTATGTCTCCATATTCGAATCCTCCTACTGGGGCGACCCCCCGAAGATTCGGCTATTGTTCCAATCTCCCCTCGTCCCTCTATGCGATCGGTGTAAACCATATCATCCGTCAGTCGCTTTTGCTGTCCTTCCTTTGCACCCATTGACCGATGTGGATTCCATCACCCACCGACGGTTCATTGCAAAGCCTGTGGATAATGGAATCGCGACCTTGCATTGACCTTTCACTTGCGGTAAAACATGAGCAGATCGTAGGAGGAACACGTAAAGGACAAGAAAAAGCAAGTAGGGAAGGAAAGACTTGAACCGGCCATCTACTGTACAGTTTTTAGGCATCATGAAAAGAGATGCAGGTATTCGGCGAGAGAAAACGAGGTGGAAAGTATTGAAAATGGAAGGTACCCTTACTAGAATCTTTTGCATCCATCCGTTAGAATTTTTTAGGCTGCCTCCTCATAGATAGATAAAGTGGAATGATGGCTTCATTGTTTTTGCTTTTACCTTGTAATACCGATGAGGTGCACAAGGTGATTTGATATTTTTCATGCTTTTACTGTGAGCTTGTTGTCAGCCATGTTCAGGAGTAGAATTTTAGGCACATTCGATCAGCACCTTTTTGCGTCACCTGCAATTTTGTTTGTTTTAGTGAGATGTTTAAGTATAAACAGTTTTGAACAAGTGCTTTAGTGAAAGCACCTTGGAACTGAAACATAGCCCTTTGATATTGAAGCGCAGTCCCCGCCTCTACGTTCCTCTTACTCGTTTTATTGCAGTTCGGTTCTGAAGGAATCATTATATCACCTCTGGAACACTATCTATCACATGAAAGAGAAGATCGCGGAGATGAAGCGGATTCCATCGATAGAGCGGCGCTTGATTTTTGCCGGTATTTTTGTTCTGTTGTTAGCGCAAAATGAATGTTTTACAAACATACGTGAACGAGCGAATGTCATGAAAGTTTTGTTCGTTATTTCGTGCTTACCCTAAATTGTGAATACGTGTCAAATGCAAAGTTGATGGAACTGCCTCGGTGATACTCGCGTGAATTTTTCCACAGCGACAAGCATTTCTTGTCACAGGAATTGAAGGGGAAAAAAAAGTTAAGTTCACTTGCGAGAAGTACAAAGAGTAGAAATGCGTTTCCATTGGAGTGGCGAGAAAATACAGGTCTAGTACCATTTAGAATAAAAGCATTATGTTTCCTAAACAAAGGAACTAGAACAACACTACTCAAGCGTAAGTAATCAGAAATTCTGAAGGTAGAATTAGACCTATGATAGCGAGTTTTATGCTTTGGTGATAACATCGGCTGCAAACTGCTAAGAGAAGCATCCAAAAGAGTTGTTTCGGACCATAGGTGCTGTGTACTGAGTTTCTATTAAAGATTGCCACATACTGAACCCTTCTTATAGAAATAGATTTTTATGCAGAGGCTTTTCTTGAATTAGCTAAAAACAAGACATAGAGAAATTTACTGGGCAAACACTCCACTGGTGAGGCGTAGTGCGGTAGGAAATAGCTTTGATTAGCGCTTTGATCATCGGGTGGCGTTGATCTCTACAGGTGACCTCATCATAGTACTCCTCACTCTCACATTTTAAACGTATTTTAAAAAGGCACCTGCACATCCGGTTACCTCTCCGTTACAACTTCGTAAAGTGGAAGAGCGCCACGTATTTCCGCACATTCTATAAATTTTGTGAGTCTCTGCAATCATTTACGAGCCCGGGTGCAGTAATACTTCATAAATCTCATAATATCTTTTCAGGCAGACATCCTGAAGATGCTCTTAGGTTCGCGGACTATAACACTGAGAGGGAGTCGACGATCCATCTCGTGCTCCGCATTCTTGGCGGAATGCGAAGTTATATGAACCAGCCAATCGAAAAGATGGTTTGGTGACCTTAAGGACATGAAATCAAAGACTGAGGTCAAGGATTGGGCATTTTACATGTACCTTCTAAAAATGTCGTGCTTGGAAACAAAAGGTCAGCACCAGGGAGGGAATTTTACCTTGCCAATAAACTTTCATTTTACCTATGAAATAGGGGAATGCTGTTATAGTTAAACTGCAGTTTGTTGATAGTCTCCGATGTTAGTGCAGACTAAAGCCGGATAAGAGACATGCCACAGAAAGGCTCTTCAAATATTGCCTCTTAAGTTGCATTATCCGCAATGTTCGCTTAATTTGCTGGGAAAGTGGATTATTTTGCTGCATCGCTGCCTGTGTTCGACAGATCTGCATCGAAGCCGTTTTCGACAATACCACGATTTTACGGATTTCATGCTTTGAGAGGAAGCGTTAGAACTAATCTTAGGGGACGGGCGTATGTCAGAGATTGCTTCAACTCATTCATGACGCCTGAAGGATCTTACAAAGGAGTTGGAGTAAAAATTTCCAGCATGGAGCTCGGAGCTGACGAAGTAAGCCATTGAACAAAAACGCCGGTGATTGTTCTCCTTCAGCGGAGGAAGAAAGGTGATGACTATTAACTTCGGTTGTTACACTTGCTCACTGAATCATGTCCCGCTCAGTTGGTGTCTTCCTTTTTCGTTGTATGTATCCGTAGGTATTTTCTCTGTATTCGCTGTTACTGCTTCCGTGAACAAAGTGTCCATGTTCCATTATTCTTTTTAATAAATATGTTGCAAAATTGGCCTCGCAGTGAAGTTGGTCTTTCTCAATCGCTTTTTAACTACCGCAGTCGAGAAATTTCTATGGTAGACATTGTGAGTGTCAAACTAGTTGATGCGAAACAACTAGGATACTTCGTTGTACAGGAGCGACGCTAGAGCAGTACGGGTTTACTGCGTGCAAAGACCACACTGGAGGAGCAAAACAACGTTCCGCACTTCGGATATACACATAGCAGTTCGTGGCACTTTTACGACGAGCACAGTCTGATGATTTGGTCAAACGAAGTAGCCACATATTACATACAAGCAGAAGCACAGAGGGATCTTCTTGTTACACGTTAAAGAAGTTGAGAAAATGGAGCAGGAATGCTTAACTCCAGTTGCAAATCGACCCTAGGAGAAGCTATTCTTCTCGTAAAGTTTGCTTTTAAGAATTTGCAGTATGACTAGGAGGAACTGCGAGAGAATCAGAGGAGACTTCCTCAACATTACTAATTCGCTCGGTCCCGTCCATTTACGAGGTTTTTAGAAGCTCGTATCTGAACGAAGGGTCTTTTTTCCTCGTTCTCACGCGCCCTGTAAAAATTCGAGAAGAGTTTCGTCTATGATGATTCGGAACTGTGCCTCAGGATGTATACTGCACAGCAGCTGATGCAAGTGAATTATGAAGAGCGTTAACATCGGAAAATCCAGTGTCAGTGGACATACGTAGCCAACAAGTTACACACAGGCTTCTAAATTGGAACACAGATCATAACAGTACTCACTATGGATGAATGGGAAAGTGAAGTGAACTTTGCAACAAAAGATGGAAGGTCACTGAAAACAATCATCCACATGCACGTAAGCAAAAGATAAAACGACAATAAACGCGATCGACTCAAATATAACAAACACCAAACACTAAAGTAAACAATCGAAGCGCTGAAAAATGAATTACATCTGCGCTGTGATATCACCCACAATACTGTTGTGCCTTAAATTAAGCATTCTTTCATCTTCTTTCAGCCATAATGCGTAACCCATGTGGAAGCAAAAATGTCAACACAAATCCCAACTACTTCCTGATCAACAATCCAGCGAGATGTGTTTTTTGGTTACTTCAGAAAGATGCACTGTGACTGCGTGCGATATATGCCTGCCACAGCGCAAACAGCAGATGAGTTATTTTAACACATTTGTTTGTTATACTTCACATTTACTACTGGCCCGTATGGAATACACAATGAGGTGGATTCACACATTGTACAACTTCGTCGTTAAGAGTACATCTATTCAACAAGACTCCGGGAAGTGTGGCGGAACATGGGAACGAAACAAACCAGAAAGTTTGAAGCAACTGATAAATCGGCAAAACGAACAAGAACAAGGTAATCAGATGATTCACTTCGATGGCGTCCCTATACTTTAGAAGTGAGCAAATCCTCGGTGCATTCCATCAAGTTTAGCTTCCACAATGATAGGAATTGTCAGGGTAATAAGTAAATTCCTCAGATAAAGCGCTTCGGCAAGGCGAAAAAGTCGCGAAACAAATCATGTGAATGAAGTAAAAAGGAAGAAATCAAACTGTTTCATATGGGAAGGTGTGATCCCTCTATTTGAAAAAAAATTGCAGAACTCCTTGCTAACAATTTTATTCGACTACGGTCCCTATACGTGAGATTATGGTGAGTCCAGACATGCGAGAAATATGGGATTATCGATCACAGCTAAGAAATGATTTTCAAATAAGTGAACATGGTGAATGTTTGCTCGGAAATAAACGCAAGCAACTCATCAAAGAGTGTTGACTTGTTTGAGGGCACTGCTGTAGTTGAGATATTCGTAGGAAGCACTCCCGAAGCGATTGCTTTCTCCGTGTACGTATGAAGAAGACGATAAGCAGCACCTAGTGCCCACGACACTTCCATATTCCGCAAACGTTTCGCCAACTGCAATTGATCACTGCCATAAATGCCATATTTGGGGCTCATCACTGGTCTCTCCATCTCCTCCCCCCCCCCTCCCCTCCTCCCCTTTGGTATCCTCAAAGTTTTGCTCAATCAGTTTTGGCCATTGTCTCTTCCTGGAGTGGCTGCAACGTCAGAATGCAAAAAGGGCAATCCTTGTTTGCATCAACTGCCTTAATGCTCATTTACATCGTGCCTGCCTACAGCTGTTTTAAAAACTCATCGAATTTGGGCTTATTATTATATTATATTAACGCATTTCGTAAAGTAAACAGGCTGGAATGGAAATTAGATTGAATGCTCGGCTACGCTTTTTTTCAGAAGGAGGATGTGAATGAATTTTGAAAACGCTCGCCCTCAATTGCTATGAAGCTTAGAAATGCGCCAGCAAAGTACCAGAAAACGAACTGAAAACTAACGATTCACGTTATTAATGAGAATTCGATAGGCTCGGCTCGACTGTACTTCGCAATCGGTTTTTCTCCAAACTGGGAACGAGGTGATAAAAAAAATTGAAAAAGGAAGAACCGCTAATTGGAAATTTCATCGGAGGACCGTCGAAGAAAACAAAGCTTACAAAGATTTGCTTGTTGTCGTCCAACCCATAGCCATACCGAAGAAGTGCATATATGTATGACATATCGAGACATTGCCATGGCTTCCAGTGCTCAGGGCCAAGTTGTTTCGACGAAAGTGAACACGCTGAAATAAGAAGGAAAACTAGAAACGTGAGGAGAAAAATGGAATGAAAAAAAATCGACTGTTTTCATAATACTATGAAGATAAACAACGAAACATTTGGTGTTAATGCTCTTCATATTTAGGTCCCAGAAACCGTTAAAATGAGGTACATTTGCCCACTCCCTTCGTACACTTATTGACTCAATTCAGTCTCCAGTGAACTCCTAATATGCTGGCCGCCTCAGCTGCCTCAAAACGCATTTTTGATAAAACACAAGATTTTCATAACCTTGCTACAAATGGAAACGTTGCAGTCTGCAATGATCACTTCTTCTCTCAATGAATGCAGACTTCGATAAGCGAACATTCAATATGATATTTTCAGCATCAACCTAAAAGTCACTTCACACTCCTAAGCGCTATACAGATGCTGATGATTGCTTACAGAAGCAACTATTAAATCACCATGCTTTATGGGTGGCCGCTTTGTGGCGACATGGCGAAATGAGTTTTTGAGTGCATATAGCAACAACAGTTCACACAAAAATGTTCCGATTGATGGGCAACAGAATGAGGAATGCAACGGCCGAGCGAACTTTCTTCTCAATGGCCGCATCACGGATGTGTTATTTAATTTTCCGATAAAGATGTAAAAATAAATTATAATATACTGACAGCATCACTAAGTTGCGAAATGCAGTCTCAGGATTTAGCACCTACCGCGCATAGCTGCATCCTTATAAGCTTTCACCGTAGACTCTCCGCCACGATTGTCGACTGTACGTGGAACGAGGTCACCCTGAACCCCACGATCGTAGAAATAAGAGAAGACATAAAGGTCGTGCTCATTCAGCTCGGGAACTTTTCGTACCGCAGTTTCGTTCACGTACTTTATTGCTGATAGAAGGCACGCGGTAAACGAAGCATCTGATGTACCGCTAAAATCGAGACCACAAAGTAACATGTTTAAAAGGCAGTATTATCAAAGAGCTTGAAACAAGATGCAAGAAAAGGAAGGGGGAATTCCTTTCGAAAGTGTCGTGAAGGGAAGAAGTCCGCAGACGAATTCTCCGAAGAATTCATATGGAACTCGAAACGCTATGAAAAGCTTAAATGGCATTTGCATTACTTTCCAGCATGAGATTTGCAAGATAGCTCTTCTCCAAATTTTTGTTGTAAATAATCACGAGGAAATCTCGAATTAGCGGATTCTTAAGACGGTATTTCCCATGTAAAGTCTCATAGTATATAAAAATTTCACAGAAGAATACTGGATAAAGTAAACTGTTGTTCGATTTTTTCAATGGAGTCAACAACATACGTAATATTCCACAGCTTGCCAGCGTAGTTCCAATCATTAATGGATGCACCAGCAGGTAGGCAATTGCTCATAAGGTAGGGTCCTTTCGAATCGCTCGTTCCTTGAGTGATACCGAGTCGAGCGCTCACTAAACCGTTGCCAAGATAACTGCAACAACAAATTTTCGTTCCTTAGTTCCACATTCTTACATTTTCAGACACAGAGGCATAACCGAATGTAGTAAAGTGCCAACTCGATATAAGCCGAATGAAGCATCTTGTTTTGATTAGTGCAGTTTCACTAGCTAAGGATATTGACTTATACTGTGATAGATATTGCATAAAATAATTCACAACTACTGCGTCCAGTGCTCTTCCAACCAAGGCAGTTGAACTGTCGGTAGTAGCTTATGCAATTCAACGCCATACTCAAAATCAATTAGTGAGCGCATACGAGACCAATATCGCTTAAAAGAATTGCATGTCAAGAAACCTGTGAGTGTAGAGTTCGACACGGCTTCCGAAGATGTTAAGTCGATGCGAGAATTCTGATTCATCGACCTCAGCGAAGACTTTCGTTCGATCGGATGGCTCGAAAGTTATCTGCGTGGAACCGCCACCCAAGTCGAGTGCAGCTGCTGCTAGGTGACTACTTTTCGATGCAGCTCGCGATCCTTCTCGTCGATCGTCTAAATAGCTTACTTAAACGACATTTATAAATCGAACATTGAAGCAATTTGCGTTCGTTTAGCAAGAAAAGCAAAACAGATCTCCCCAGCTTTCAAATTCAATAAACAACTTTATCCAAGCATCAATTACCTACGACGAAATCATTGTGGCGCTTTATTCTTGCCCCTTTCGAATGATCCAATCGTGTAAAAAATAAACTAACAAGTGTTAAATCTTACACTTTTAACTTCTTCAATGAAAATGCAATGAGAAAATTTCTTCTCAAAAGCAAGTATTAAAGTGGGCACATAAGGAGCTTTTGGGATTGTTCGTAAATGAAGCATAACATTTGGGACTTTCAACTTTGGAATCTATGTGAAACTTTGAGCAAATCTTAAACGGCATTTGCAGACCATAATATTTTCCGTTCACATCACCTCTGCCTTCCAACTATGCTCATCTCCGTACCTAATCTCCATTAAAGACATGAAAACGGGATTTGTTTCGCGATGTCGGGAACGCAATTGGATTTAGCAAATACGCCAATCTAGGCGACTTTCGATACAAAACCATTACTATTCATTCGAAGTATATGAGCAGAACGGGACTCAGTGCAATGAGATGAACTCCTTTCATATATTAGAAAGAAAAGAAACGTGTTGCAATTTATGAGGCGATTAATTTATAAAACTTTGAAATCTATCTGCATGCAATTACTACTTTGATTAGGACGAATAATGTGCTGCATGCGATCGGTAAGTACATTGAGAGTGAACCATGAAAAGACGCCCTCATCGGTGCCACTCATAATATCAACTCCACCAGCATCCAGCAAGAAGCCACTTTTCGTCATTCGTTCCCGAACCTGCAAAAACTACCTGTCACTTATCGCTTCCTTCACACGTCAAATAATACTAACTATTGAGAAAAAGAAAACTCTTTGCTGTGCAAAGAGAAAAATATAACTCAAATGAGAACGAGTGGTGAACTCAAGGAAAGGTAAACAGCTATATCAAACAATACCGCTAACTATTTCTACGAAAATATAGTCTTTAAAATGAACGGTCATACAGAGCTTATAAATACCACGATAAGAAACGTCTCATTTGGTCAGAAAAACAGAATCCGAACACAGCATATATGAGCACGAAATTTTCATTAAACATCTTTTATTAAGCTTTTAATCTGCAATAAAATGAGCATAGTGAAACACATGGCTGCCAACGTAATATAACAAAGAGAAATTCAGCGAGCTGCGCAAACTTGTGGCGCTCCTGTGGCTTTCAGAGTGAGATGCTGCAACTTCGACAGAGTGAAGTCTGCACGGCATATTCGGCTGCATTTTACCAATTACGAGCAAAAATGAAGAAGTTCGTTCGGCAGAACTAATATCAGACTATCCAGCGACACTCTCTTCTTATCAATTTGCACTTCAGTGTGGGGAAGGGGAGAGGGGAACAGGAGGGCAGGAGCTATCATGTTGAAGTGGAAAAACTGGCTAAAAGTTGGCTTTTGTTAGAGATTACTACGTTATGGCAGTCGAACTTTTTTATCGTTGCTCCCCTATTCACTCTCCGCCAATTTTCTGAAAGGCAAACGTTGTCGATGCAAATTTCACGAATCGGTTTCAGGCGACAAAAAGAGAAATGGAACTTACAGAGTTGAGAACCGAGTCTGCTTGTTTGCTTGGCAATAACCTTAAGCCAGCGGTCGCCCTCAAAGTAATTGGGGTGTGCTGCCAGTGAGCTCTTGGCACAGTCGCCTTTGCTGCAGTAATTAGCTCGCTGACACTGTCAGCCGCTCCTTCCGGTTTCAATGCAAATGCCGAAAGGCCTGGTTTCACCTACAAATAGTGAAGTAGTCCCTCAAACCTTGAGACATGTTTTTAAACAATCAAATATTTGTCGTCATTAAGATGTAAACGGCCATTCAGGCATACAGACTATCGGTCATTTGGTCAATGTGACCAGTGATCGTTGAAAACAACAGAACTCTTAAAGGCCAGGCAACCACAGTATTGACGTGAAATTCTTGTAAAGCACGTCAAAATAACAAAAAGCGAAGACTATTTTAGGCTTATATTTGCTATTCGAACTTCCACTTAGAAGTTTTCCTTTAACAACACAACGAGCGCTTCTTTTCCTTCTGTCTGTCGGAAAACATCTAACCGGAGTCAACAGGAAGTAAGAAAACAGATTCTAGAACCAGATAATAATAAGACTTGTTTTCTGATCAGATGAAACATATAACGATGATTTGCGAACGTTTTATTTTGGGAATGCAAAAATCCTTTCAAAATCTTAAGTTCAACCAGTAAAAGTAAAATCAGAACCTCTTTGAAAGTCTCCTTCTCCACTCGAAAAGGCACCGCATTCTTGCTGAGGTCGTAACTGAATTCGAACAGATGCATTCGAGTACCTGTTGAGCCAGCATCAATGACGACCGTGTAGAGACGACACCTCTGTTTCTCCTGTACAAGAAAGTCATGATAATGACTTCTAAGAGCTTTATAAAAATACATTTACTTGAGACAAATATCGTAGCAAGGATCTCGTTTCGAGAGGCCAAACGGAAGACTCCAACAGTAACATGTCAAGGATATAGCACAGTGTGGAGCTATAATTGTGTTTTTGAAATTCTCACTGTAAGATGAGTGTGGTCGATGTAAAACTATGAGGAAAATTTGCTTCCTGTACGAGAGCCAAAAGCAGATCGATGGTTAATCGGTGATTTCAAAGCGGCAAACTAATCCCTTTCTATTGCGATGGCTACTTTCGGCGATGGGTGCTCTGGATGTACATCAGCTTTCGACATGAAAAAGCCAATTAGATGCTGGAAACCATCTAGTGATCACTAAATCTTAAGGCAGTATAGGAGATTGATAGGAGACCAATGGAGATTGATTTTCCTTCAGCGAAAAAAAATTCATCGCATTGTTACAAAGATTACATCATCGAATATTAGAGCAAAACGACCGCTACAAGTTCACTGCGTCAAAGATAGCTGAAGCGCATAAAAGCTAACCTCATTAAGAGAAGCCGGCGAAAGGCAATGCCTCACTTCAACGATGTCATCGGTTCTCAGCCAGTAGTCATGGGCACGATGTTCTGATGACAACACCTCATTGACAATTGAAATCACAATGAGGGACACAATAAGAAGCAAAAGCTGGCAGAGGAAATTCATCTTGAGAAGCCGGTTTTTCCTTCTCAACCGGCAGCAAAAACCCGAACTGGCACTAAGTGAGTGATCGAATAATTCGTTTAACAAGCAACAAGACGATTCACCACCTTCGAGTGATGATGAATGTTTCTCGTCTCGTTCACTATAAATACTAGTAGCGCATCGTTTTTTGCTCCCCTAAAAATTTTGAACCACTACTACATCACATCACATGAAAAGTTGACATAAAAAACGACATATTTGTATCGATATGGAAGACAGAAGAACAACGACCATTTATAACTGATAGGTGGCCGCTTTAAGAACAGCTACACGCGACAGAAGAGCAAATGGGGCCATAGAAGTTATACAGGTCACGATCACAAAGCACAGAAAACATTGGGATATGGTTTAGTTATGGAATGAATGCAATAACGGTGATCAGGTGAAATTCTGACAACATAACGATAAACAAGTATGCTGGTGAGAATAACTAATTCGTCGAAAACGATAGCATAACGTTAGTTTTTTATGCAAAAGAATTTCTAAGACAAGAAAATAATGGGGCGCCGTGGTTTTAGTTCAGTCATTAGCAAGAACTGAAATAAATATATAAAATAGAGGAGAAGGGAGAAGTAATGGATATTGATCGCTTTACAGGAAAATCAAGACTGGAATGAGCGTAACATGAGAGTCGGAGAAACACAAGTCAAGCGGAATTCCATAGCAAGAAATAAATAATATCCGTGTAAATATAGAACAGAATGGGCAGAAGTCCAATTCAAAAAAATCTTATACAAATATTATGTTGCTCACTTCAAAACCGCAATATTATTACTGTAGGCGAAACAAGAGAGATATGAGCACGGAACACACAAAAACCATGCAAAGTGTCGCTTAAAGCTTTATTAAAATTTACTCATACAATAACTTAGTGTGGTGAAGCACAACAGTCAGTTCCGTCAAATCCTCAAAGTAGTACAGTACCGCACAGCTAATAAGATTAACCTAAACTGGTACAACTAGTGCTTAATGAATGTGGCGGTGAAGACTTGCTGACGCCGATCTATACGCATTGAGGGTTCCGTCGATGCGTACAGCAATAGATGTCCGCTTGACAAGATGTCTCACAGCGGTATGACACTTTACGCAGATCACTCTACACTAAAATGCAATTTTTGAAATCCAATTCGGCGTCATAAATTTCCACTTTCATATCGATGAGAGAGTATGGAGTTTTGCGACAATTTCTAACACATTCGGCACCAATTTTTTTCAAGTGGGAGTAGGGATAAATGGGGTTCCAATTAATTTAAACTCAGGAGAAGTCGAGGAGAATATAAATGCAGCGTCTGCGCAAGTCGCATTTTTTCATCTTGTCTTCTGCGCAAACTTTTATGTCAGATTTAATCGTTGCAATACTGGATAATCGACTATGCTGTTAAAAGAAAAAATAATAATAATAAAGAACTCAGTGGTGGCTCATATAAAACGTTCAGAACTTAACAAGTGAACATGGGATGAGGGGTGATGTGCAGATTGAAAAAATATATAAAATAGAAAGAATTCGTTAAAAATGCATCGATGGTAACCATATGCTGTCACTCCAACTATTATATAAATAACAGCCTGAAAAGGGAATGAAACTCAAATTCACACAAATTCCATTAAGATTCTGAAAGCAAGTCGAGCACTGTTTAAAAGTCAACTACCTTCTTTTAAGCTCTTCAATTTGAAACGAACGTGAGAAATATACGATGAAAGGGAATGCGTGAAAAGACGATGCAGAGAATGTGTAAACGGAACTTCTCATTTGATATCATCGACAGTTTTATCGCATAAAAATGAAAACCGGCCGGTCGCCTAATCGCGCAATTGTTCCGATAGCAACACTTTCAAAGAAAACGATGAACCGAGCGACAAGCCTCTCCCACGCGTCTCTTTCTCTCTTTTTGTCTCCCCCTCTCTCTTCCTTCTCAGCTCCCTTTTAATTCGACGACGACTAAAATATTCAAGTACGCGTCACCACAAACCGGTTGCTCTTAGTATGATATATTTAAAAAAATCTAAACTGATGATATTTTCTGCATTGAAGTTGAAAAATATAATATCGCTGGACAATGACAGATGACCACTCCCACAGCGTGAGACGTCGTCATAGCTCCTCATCTCAAAATCAGGATGAGTACCGAACCGCCTGACCACTCCATCAGTTAAGAGAAATGTTGGCCGCAGTAATGAGGAAATTTGCGGGTGTGATATTCATAAAGTTTTATTACGACTGCTCGCAAAAAGAATTCGATGGCAAAATTGCTTGGAGCCCGCGAGAATTAGTTACCTCAAATGCTCAGGCCTCTGCATAATGCGAGTAATGCAGGAGTCCTCCCCGTTTCTCCTACAGATCTTTTCCTTGGAAAACATGCGACTGAGTCACCGCCCCGGATAGTCGTACACTAAAAGATTTCTTCATCTGGCTCTTTCGTCAATAAGGATATTCCAGTAACATCCCCTCTTTTACGCATTCCAACTCATAGGCGAAAATCCTTTTGCCACATTATCCGTTTCGAAACATTACTAGTAGTAACAAACAAATACACAAGTTGGAAACGAGGATCTCGCTAAGACCTTAACATACTAGCTAAACACTTCACAGCCACGCTGAGCTACGATCGCAATGAAAGGCATTTGAAAATGAAGTATTTGTGGACGAATATAAACGAAGGAATAAGAGGTTGGAAATACGCGTAAAATGCGCGACGAATGACGTTGGCTTCACAGAGAAGAAAAAAGTGCATGCGAAGAGCGTTAAGAAGAACTAGTTCATGTATGCTCAGTAACGTGGCTTTCTTTTGCCACTCTCCTATCAAAAATGTCGCATAGCATATCGACTTAAACGCTATACTTATTGAGGATATTAGGCGTATGAAGTGAAAAAAATCTTTTTCCATCAGTGACCACTATACTCTCGAGCCTCCCTCCCTCCCCTTCCCAATGTCACCAGAAATGGAACGAGATGGAAATTTGCAGGAAATAAAAGGAATGAGCGTTGCAAACAAAAATAGCTATGTTTAGTAAAAGAATGTGCTAAAAAAGAGAGGAAAATACAAACTAAGATCAAACCACTCGCTAGTTTCTGGTAGATTATACTTAACTGCGTACACAATGAAACTATGAACCACAACGAGCACATGTAAACGATAAAATGTAGACTACAATCTAATAAATGCATATAAAAGCAAAGCATAAACTATAATATGGTGATGTTGCATTCTTAAAGGTGCTTTGATAATGGGCAATGAGAAATTACCCTGGAGTTGACGCTTACTACCATACACTAGAAACTTGAGAGTTACAAAAGAGTCCACTTTTATTCCCTCCAGCAATTAAACTTCATTTGTCTAATACGAATTGCCCATAAATTTGGGCAAATCACCATTCACATCATCCATCTTTGTCCAATGCGTTTCAGGCAAGAGTTCCGAATGGGCTAATGATCCAAGAAATCTAAAACTGCATAGTCAAACAGTGGTTTCATTGCCCACAATTTGTGGAAGCGAGCGGTATTAGCAGAAATTAAATAATTTCTGAACTTAACGTCCATAAACAATAAACAGTACGCAGCGGTATTGATAAGGAGGCGTAAATTAGTGAAGGAGGAAAACAAACCGCATTACTTCAAACAGATCACTTTATGCCTCCCTAAGTGAAAGTTGAGAGTGCGGGAAAATGGAGGACCTCTTTGAATGGGAAATCTATTCAAAATTAATATCACCTTCTGAAAACTGGAAAAATGCGATCATTTATTTGAAAAGACCTTTCCTCCTCCTCCCCGTAAATACAGAAAGGCTTTAAAATATAGATCCTCTTCTTTAAGACCTCGCGAGTGAAGGGCTGCTATGTGCACAAAATGTGGCAGATTCCGACCACAGAAATAGAAATTAAGAAAAGGTTTCCTTTCTACCATCTGAAAAAAACGCTCCACTCTTGTCAAGCTCTTAAAATATCCTTCTAAGGCGAAGAAAATCACTCAAAGCTTGACAGTGCATCCATCCCCCTACCCCTCCATCCTCAATTTCTACGAGCTTTATATGAGTATACTGCACATTTTAACATCAACTTCATCCGCTTTACTATCGCCCTGTAAGGAAATCCTCTCATCTACTAGGCCAAAAAAGCTGTGCAAACTAGTCATCAAAGTGTTGAATATCCAAGTGTTAAATATGAAGACGCAAAGTAAGGGCGGTACTAGAGCACAAAAAAACGAATGAATGTCGCGGCGAGTGCGCAACTGCTGCACATCGGCGATTGGCAACGACGCCGTTCGCTCGCGATAACCTATCGCCAACACGTGTCGAGAGCGTTTGCGTGCACGCTTACACGCGACAGCACACTTAGTGCAGCGACTTAAAGTACTTAACTGTTACCTACTAACGAATGAAGGTGTGAAAGTCGACATCCTCATATTCACTATGAACCAAGTCGTCGTGAAGGTCTCGCTATGATCTCAAGGATCTCATTGAATGAATTTCAGTTTTGCAAAAAAAAAAAAAAAACCCACAAAGAATCCAGTACATGATTATAGACTGAAGTTAGTTAAAGAATGTTTTCGTTGAAAAGTTGTGCAGTCGTCGGCAATGAGCTGAAAGTAACGATTGAATGAAGATGGGGATCAGAAACTGATATAAACGAAAAGTATAATTAGCGAACTTTGAAGGTAGTTGTGGCACTGGTTTCACCGATGAATGAGTGAATGAAACTTTGTTCTTCAAAGTTAACTTAAAGAAGTCGCTTCCGTCGCACAATAATTCCTCCTAAAAATAAACTAATCGACGAAGAAAATATGTGAAGAAGAAGACATTTGCAGACAATCGATTGCACTGTCACTGAAATGCAAAGAAATTAAATCTATGAAAGCTTCAATAAATAATTGAAAATATTATTTAGTGATTAGTAGAGTTGCTGTGATGTGAGGATATTGGTCGATATGAAGTGAGATAGACTCAAAAATGTTGCACATAAGCAGACAGCACAATAGCTTCATCAACAATAAAATCATAAACTTACCGCAAAATGCTAAAGTTGCTCCCATTAAAGAGTCTTTAAGTGCCAGCTACTCCACTCCATAAATGACTGCAGTTCACACAAACGGCTGGAGTATAATAAGAGTCTGTCCCTTGAAAATGAGCTCATTTTTTGGTTACGTAGGCGATGGTGTATTTGATGGGGAATTGCGACGATAATCATTGGTCAGTCTTAATCGTTGCAGAAATTTCGCCGTTTTTTTTGGTGAAATGAGTGATTGTTGGTGGACAAAAGTTGTGACTCACTTCTATTAGGGCATCAAAAACGCGGCGAGGGGCCACTTCAAGTGTTAACAATTGTTATAAAGTTGAAGATCGACCTGACTCTATATTTCAAGTTTCTTTAAAAGACTTTTGCTAAATGCTCATAGAACAACAGAGGTGATGAATTTTGCAACGGGATTGTTGCAAATGGTTCCAGGATAATACTAACGTGCAAGGGGAAGTGACGCGACTATGCGCCGACGCAAAAAAAAAAAACGAAAGAGTTAGCTGATCGACCGATCCGAAATGTAGCTTACAGAGATATTAAAGTTGCGCATCCAATGAGCGCGCAAATTGCCGCACGCATAAGCTGCGTCAAAAAGCTGTGTATATAAACGCACCTCAAGGTTCAGCAATAGCTAAACCTTGACTTCGGCAATTGAAGCGTGACTTCGTTCACTGTGGTTGTATATCTCCGTCTATGGCTTGATAGCGTATCATCAGCGTAAATTTATTGTTCGATAATGATAGTTAGCTAAAGTCGTTTTAACTGCTGATGCTGAGGCTGCCTCGCGCGAGAGTTGAATCACATACAAAGTCGCTTCCTTTTTCCTCTTGAACTTTTTTAGGCGTCGTTGTTTGCTCCTGTCTATGTGCGCATGTACTTTGTCGTTGTCATTGTATACTTATGTGGGCATTTCGTTTGTGATCGTGGTTTTCAGGGTGGGCAGATGGTTGTGCGTTTGTTTACCGTCGTTTTTTGATGTCTAAATATCATAATAAAGGTTAGTTACCCAAGTCTGGGGTGTGGTTCACAAGGCAGCACCAAGGTGGAAACAAGATGTGTGCGCGCCGCGTCGCTGTGTTGGGACTGGAAGGCGAACCACATCAAAAGTATACTGCACTGTTGCACTCGGCGGAACGAGTGCAACATGAACTCGGCGAAAGAGGCGACGTTCGCTTGTTTATTCAAATTCGAAAAGGAACGCTGATGTGCTTCCGGTTCGCGATGCATCGGCTGCTATTCCAGCTCGAAGGTGGAGCGCTAATGGACTCGAATATGAATGGACGCCATAAACATCATCAACGCGATAAAATGTGGTAGGTATATATTGTGATGTGAAGTAGCCAAAGCATCTGAGTCTGAGTCTCAGCCTAATCTCAGCCTTACTCGTATTCTCGTCCCATCCCGTTCATCTCAACGTTTGTCTGTTGTGTACGTCAGCCGAGGCTAACCCCGCCCTCTAAGTGTCGTCCGAGAAACTTCTGATCGGCTCGTCCCAACTCAGGAACTTCGCCACGTGCTATCGAGGAAATCCCCTTCTACATCGCAACAAGCAGTCTTCCGTTCCGACAGGTATATTATTGGGTAACTGGCAGAGGCGAAAGGTGGTCATGGAGGCAGGGAAGGCGTCGTCATCTAGAATAGCGCGCAGTCCAGACGGATCGCAGACGGCGGCTTAGGTGAATGTTATCCTCGGCTACAGCTGTGGTCGTGGACTGATCAGCATCCATGGACGGTGGATCAGAAGCGCGGCACATCAGCAGTTCAGTTGTGACGACATCGAAGACGAGCATCAGCATAGCCGGCATCAAACAGGACTAATCCAGACTTGTTTCCATAAGGATTTGGTCTTGTCTTATTCATCTTCATTGTTTTTTCACGAACCTTTGGGGGCACACAGACCTTTTCGTTGGCCTCCCTGTCACGGAGTCAGTAGTAGGAGTTGGGCGATGAAACAAATTAAAATAACCCGGACAGTGGAATATGGTGGAATCTTTGGTGTAGAATACGTTTTCCATTTGCATACACATTATAGCCTCAAACACAACGCTGAAGTTCAATTTGGGTTTCTGTAGGAACCAGAAAGGTCTTAGTGGTTTGCTGCAAGCGTATTTAAATCAGAGTTCCCATTTAAGTGGTTGAAGAAGAATTGTGTTAAGAAACTCTTTGCCCCATATCCGTTTTCAACCTTTCAAGTGAAAAGATTTTTACCTCGTCCGTCGTCTACTTTAATCGTTATTCAAACTGAATTTCAAGCTACTTTATGAATGCGTCGATATCTTTTTTTTCACTGCACTTTAAAAATGGAACTTTTATAATCATACTTTTCCCTGCGTAATTTAGTGGAGTGAAAATTATTTTACGTTTTCTTCGCAACACCTATTTTTTCTTCACTTCAGGCAAGTTCGCCGCTTGACTGTAACCACCATTCAACGCGTTCTGAAGGTACGGTTCTTAGCGGCTCTATGAGAAAACGACTGATGAGTCTAGATGAAAAGAACGGAAGCCATTAAATGTCTCAGGTGAATATCTTCAGAAGTTTGACTGATATATAATTGTTCTTGAACAATCGCTAAGGTGAAACATTACTCATTACGACATTTCGGGATATGCAACATCGAAGTGCGCAATTCAATCGTATGTTAAATTAGATACGAATAATTGGGCAGTAATTGCATATATGGAGAGACAGGCACACATGCCAGCATAACAAAGTGCGATTACATTTTAGCACATAGAATCTCTCGCTTGGTTTTCTGATCACAAACCAAATAAATAAAAGCTTTTTCTAATTGAAATGCTATAGTAGAGTTTTTTTTGCCTATAATAGCTTTCAGCGTTCAAAAAATTCAAGCATATGATAGATGGCACCGAAGCGCGTGTGCATTCAAAACAAGTAAAAAATTGCAACGTAACGGTTAAGTGATCAATCAACACTATAGAACCATGAATGATGGATGACATGTGTTTGTTCTTTACTCTACCGGTTCATCGAGAAAACTTGTCTCCTCAAATGGCGTTTGATTTATATCTGGTTTATGTGAATATGACGACTTTCTTCTTTGCATGTTAAATCTTTTTTTGTTTTTGTTGGTGAAATCTTTATTTCGCAGTCAAAATAAGAAAACACTCAAAGCTTAAAACTATACAAAAGGAGAATGATGCCGAAAAAATTGGCACCAATTATGCACTGACTCGTAAATTTCTCCGATGTGATGATTAATAGAAACTAAAACACTACGCACTGAGTAACAATAGCAGGAACTTTATTCCATACTCTGATGATTTGAAAAGGGAACGAAGTATAAAGTGAATTCAAGGTTGGAACTCATGGGAACGATAGAAGACTATGCGCTCATGATAAATCACGTCGACCAGTGCGATAAAATACTAAATCAAATTCAATATAAAAAGCCGTTGATAATTTTAGGGCTTAATATAAAGTTTAACTCAAGGCAATTATATTCGAGCGATTTTAGGTCTCGAAAATGCGCAAAAAGGCTTCGTATTTGGAACTGGATGAAGCCGGAAAAGCATTCCGAAGAGCTGTCCTCGTGAAACAGTTTGCACATTCTTCAATATTTCGATTTCCGATTTGATAAACGGTGACCGAATTGTGCAGACATGTCCAAGAATACGACGACAGCGAGCGACGAAAGGCTTCTTATGATATTCTTTTACCTTTTCTGAGCACAAACTTCTTACTGCCATTTTACTGCGGATGAGCTGTCTATACCTCCACTGTGCAAAAATAACAGAATAAATGGCTCGCTTCTGTGAGATTTACTCTACGGTTTGGCACTGCCAGTTAGTCTTTGCTTGCCCGATCAAATATTTTTTGCTTCCTCGTCGTTGCTTGGAGCTTTTCAAGGCAGTTTGCGTTCACCCTCTTCGACGCATAGAACCTGCCCAATTAAAGTTTTATTTAACATATTAGAAATAACAGAATATAATGAGGAATGAAAAACGCATTAAAAAGTTATACTGAATCGAGTCAGAGCATTGCAAAGGACCTAACTGTAGTTAGTATTAACACCCTGCAATATGTAGAATGTGTCCTCTTACCAGTACAGCCTTTCTACGTCCGATGTTGGCCATTTGCGACGAAGAACACCATCGCATATAATGTTTCATGATCAAGAAAGGCAAGCGAATATAACAGCCACAGATGCGACATCGGCTATAAGATTGGTTCACACTGATTCGTTCGAATCTGAATTGCAGCAGCTGCGTAGCAATTATGGCCATGTCTCAGTTCTTATTATGAAGCCGATTACATCTCTTGAGGTGGGGATGCTCAATTGTTTCGTCGCGAATCACCTTTTCCCATACTTATTTGGATCGCTGTTATTCGCTCATCGTCATCGGCCGCCTTGCACAAAACTGCTGACAACAAACTCGCGATCTCTTCGCCTTTCTCATCCACAGTTCGCGGCCGCTAGTCATCGCGAACAGTTTCGCTACACCTTCTCCCCTCCTTCACTACAGAAGCGTCTTTGAGACAAGGAAATATCTCACACCGGTTCGTTGAAGAAATCGTCTGGAAAGGCGAAACTTTTCTTGCCGATCTACATCCTTTAAAAGAAATGGCTTCCTTTCCAATTATCAACAAAGAGAAATTTCAGCAGGCTATGTATAAACACTTTTCGATTTCACACTTTCCGTTTGTGGTTTAAAAAATGAATCCCTCACAGATGCAGATGGTCATCATTGAGCGTGAGGAGTAGGGCGAGAGGAAAGATAAATAGCGAAATGACAAAACAAATGAATATAAATCACGGCTTGTTGGTTCGAGCGTTTTTGTTTCGAACATTCAAAATCGTTTGCATAGTCTTTCCTTGAAGGGGGCCCCGCCATGTGAAATGAGGAATCAGACCATCACGGGCTGGAGGGGCCTTTCGCTCCCGCGAGGGCTCCATGGGGTTTAAGTTCTCGGAATTTGCTCGAGAAGCAGAAGAGTAATAGAGAGCGGGACTCCCCCGCTGGGTCCCCCAACGATGGGAGGCTAGGAAACATTTGCTTCTGTTAGGAGACTTTTCACATCGCTCATGCTGTTGCGCGGCATTGTTTTCATGAGGAGGCTGCAGTAGGGGGAATTTTCGAAAAATGGCAATCTTGGCGTATCTTTGGCAACTCGTCTCATTTAGAAACCGCGGCTGAAATCCTAGATGCAGCCGCATATTTTATTAAATACAAATGGTAGCAGAATTTTAGGAACTGCTAGCAAAGAAAGCGTATTTGCTTCGTGGCTAGTGAGAGGGGACCGTGATAATCTCACGTTGTGGTAGAAGTCGGTAGGACGAAGCTAAACTGTCTGGTCCGAGCCCACTTAAAGTCGACCCCGAAGTAACCAATGCGAGACGATGAATTCTTTGCTCATCAATGAAGTCAATTTCTTGTCTGTATGTGTTCAGTAACACGGATACGCGGATGAGGATATCAAGCGAGGGCGGTTCTAATTTATAAAACAGCTTTTCCTTCCGACATCTATCAGCACGTTCGCAAGTTTGAAGAAATAAATGAGAACCCTCAGGACGGCTCACCATTGATATGTGCAGTTCTGTCGAGGAAATGCGTACACATGTTCCCTACTTCACTATAGGTGATATATGTTAGTTAACGTGAATAATGGCAACTAGCGCAACGTGTTCGTTCACGGACGGAAGTGAGCGTCCACGTGACGTGAATGGCGTCAATTTCTTAAATGACGTGAACACATTTATCAACGCAACTGCGTTTTTCAAAATGTCATGCTGATGTTTGTGTGAACGTAAACACCTCTCAGACGATAACGATTGTTGACATAACCATTCGAATATGGCGATGAAATTTTTACAAGTGGTCAGATCGTTTTCATTTCAAAAAATTCGTCGGTGCGAAGGAATGGGAATATTTCGCAAAATAAACGAGGGTATTTCAAATTGATAGATCTTTTGGTCGTTTTTGTGTCGATAAATTCGAATATTTCTTAGATTTGAAGAAACGAATCAAAAAGCGATAAATAACCGAGTGAAAAACACTGCACAGCATCCACCGATAAACGAAAACAAATTGTGGCAACCAAGTTGTTAAAGGCTGTATGTGATATTATGTGCAGTATGTCCAATATTCTTTACAGTTCAAAATAGTATCATTTCATTCAAGTCATTAAATAAGAACCCCGTCTTGCACTCGTTGCGATTTCGTTGCTTGCGGGAATGCGTAATTACGTGTTTTCATTATCATCGTGTTGACTATCAGCAATGAGGGATGAATTTACTACGAATAGCAATTGAACTCGGTCGGTTATTTGTGTTATTTGTCCAGAGAGGACATCATTGCGAATATTTAAGGTTCGCATTAACTGAGATATGCTTAAGATCCTACAGATAAACTTATAGCTCGACAGAGTGTTGAGTTATTGATCCAGAATGCGATTAGTGATCCAAAATTATGGATGTTGATCCAAAAATGTCGCACTTTAAGGACGAGCAAAGTTTTGATTTACTTTACAACCAAGTGGGTAAAGGCTGTGCAGGGCGAAGTTGCATCTTTTTTTTCCACAGCAGCCGGACACGTGTAGAAATATCACCGCGCAAGTACTTCATCAGTCAAATTCGCATCGCGAGCTGCAGCCACCCTCTACACAATGCACAAGCATCTCATGATACAGCTCTCTGCAGCGGAAATCTCAGACGCCATTATTACCGCTACGGTAAGCGTTTCATAGCATAACTGCGCCATGTGCAGACGTCTCCGCGATGCACTTTGGGACGACTACCACTACTATCCATAGGGCGTGCTGCGAGCAACCGTAAAATAATGCACCTCTGTGAGGGTTGTTGCGTTCCTTTCACTATTGATTACTAAACCGTTGCCGGTAATACTAGATCAACACATTGTCATTTTCACATTTTATACTGTATTCGACTCTTTTAGTTACACAAACGAATTTCAGAAGGTGGTGTCAAGAAAAGTGATGGGATGGCAAAAAGTATTTACTGAAAAAAAACATTTGCCAAAAAGTAGAACATAAAGGCATATGAAGCTTAAAGCAATATGGCAAGACACTTGAAAGAGGAAGACGATAGTGGACACGTTCGTAAATGCAGTTGTACTTCAATTCGACAACAATGCAGCACACACACTCAATAATACTGCCTCTTCAACTAAATCATAAGAAATCAATGGTTCAGCATTTCCTTCTGATCACACAAGAAGTTTAGCAATGAAAACGACTAAGCATAGAGTAGAAGTCGAGAAATAGCGATTTTTTGCAGTAATACTTGATTTACTTTTGTTGGAAAAATTTACATGCAATGATTTTATGCACGGCAATAATCGTTAACAAAATATAACCGCTGAAATATATTTTTTTAAACAACACATTTATTACCATGCAGTAACAATTACCAAGGAACATTAGGTCGCACTTATAGGCACGCTTCAATCGATAAATGCTTTCGGAAGAAAGAAAACAGTGGCGAAAAATCAACGGCTTACATGCTCATTGCCCCCTTATTCTGCTTCCGGGATGTATGTAGGATTGTGGAAGGTAAATAAGTAATTATTACAACCAATAGTTAGTGCTCTAGAAATTCGAAAAACAAAAACGAGGTGAGCATCAGCATCCTTCAAGATCTTCTATGTTATCTGGACAAGCACATCGTACTTGTGTTGTTCCTGGAAGGCACATGTACTGGCAACCACCGTTGTTTACTGCGCAAGCGGTCGGTGCTGAAAAGAACTTATCAAGATGAAATAAAGCAACACAACACAATGAGCTCTGCGCTTTACTAATGTTGGTGTGCTTATGAATGCACCTTTATGCAATAAATGTTGGCATGCTGACAAACTCGCGACCTCCAGCCATTAAAAGACGGCTACCACCTAAAGCGTCTTTCACACATCAGCATATCTATTCTCGTAATCAGAAGGAATATTACAGATATCTCAGTTTAGCATCCAGCAATGGTGCATTCGAACTGGCACAATAGACAGGGAAGGAGAGACGAAAACTTGACCGGATATATGACTTTTGATTTACCCAGTGGCCGGTACGCCTGGCAAAAAAGGAATTTGGTCCTTACCCATTTGCCATCTAAAGAACGTTGAGCGTTGAGCACACATATAAGAAAGTAAAGAATGCGTTTTTGAAGCGAAATACAACAAAACAGCAACGAGACGTTGGCAATCACTCTTATCGATTTATATAGCAATGTCGTGATTGCGACAAAGACACTCATCATAAAGATATTCTTTAAAATGCACTTTTGCATGGGTAAAACGTTGCAAGAGGAAAAGGGACGCAAGTTTGCACGCTTACTTCCTTTGCATTGCAGCGGCACAGATGCGATTCCATAGAGTCTTCCTGAGCCTCCAATCGTTGCCGGGAACGACAAATATCCATCTCCATAAATCGAGACAGAATGAATTTGATTGCTGCAATAGCATTAACATATGTGATTTATTCTAAAATAAAATGGGAGTTCAATCTTAGGAGATTTAAAAGAGAAATCATTACATCCAAACCAACAAAAACATTCAGGGATTATGTGAGTTCCTTCGAGATGGCACAAGAGGGCGCAAATTTGAAAACAAAAAAAAAACAACAGGAATCTGCGTTATCCACAGGGAAGATTCAGATGCTCTTGTTTATTCATTACCAGCTATTAACAGTACATTTATACATCTTCGTGAATTTGGGCAATGTTCAGTGGACGGAAATCGAGCAACGTTGCACATGTCAATTTTCAACATCAGAATGCAACGTTTTTATGCGCCTGCAATTAGGTTCAGAGGATGTGGTTTAATAGCATTGGAGTAGGCGGCTTTTATAAGGCTTGAAATACTCTTCTAAAGCAGTTTAAATAGTCAGAAATGAATGGAGGTAGGAGACAGCTTTTGGCAAAGCATTTCTTTTAAGCTATTAGCGTTAAGTTTCAGAAACTCTATTCTTTTATGATGGCAAACACCGACGTTTACAGCAACAATCAGACATGAGAATGCTCTTGTACTGTTGGCAAAACTGCCTCTAAAAACAGCGTAAATGTCTTATAAATTACGCAAATTCCAGAGTACGTAACATTGCATGGGCGCTAATTCAACTTATATAGTGCACAGGCCCTATATATGAAAGAGCTTTGTTCAAAGATATCTTCATCTAAGCAAACTGAACCACTTCGTCTAGCCTCCTGATTGCACCGAATGGTTATTTCAGCATACCACCTCGCAACCGATTTTTCTAGCACTGCACACCGTTTCTCTCGTCGCAAAAGGGATTCCCTATTTGCTCTCTATAGGAGTTGAAGATCCCAAGAAGACATGTAAAGCCTACTCTTTCCAATCGGTCCAATAAAAGCGTTGTTCGTTGTGAGTGGTCAATCCGAAAGGATATTCAAGGGGGGCGAATACGACGCGACGGTTACGACCATCAAGTCCAATGCACGATAATCGCTGCATTCCAGCGTCCACCCAACACAGTTCACGTCTTTCCTCGAGTACCGTTAAGCCTGTAATTCGAGTGAGCAGTCTGGACGAGAGAAATTAAAGGAAAATTAAAAAACTCACCAAGTTTATAAAGCCAACTCTCCACGACTCAAACAAATGCTTTAATGAAAAAGCAAATTATTACAAAAGAGACACTTCTTTTAAAAATGAACGAACCATTCGGCAAGTACAGCTCGTTATTGACGAAAGGAATGTTGTTTCTGCCATCCAAATCAACACGACCAATGAGAGGATTCTCTCGATGCCAATCAGAATAATACAAGTGCCTGTAAATTTCGTCGATCTGTTGACGTTTAAACGAATGAGGCCACAAATTGCATTCCCTCTCGGCATTACTGTCATCATTGGAATTCAAAACTAATACCGTTTTCTCCTGAATAAGAGCAATCGAACAGCTTCAAATATTCTGGAACTAATTATTGTGGCTGTAGTGCGTATCCATTTATGATCATGGTGAGTGTTGCATGGTCGATTTAGGTCGCACCTCAGCGTGCTCTTACTTTATTGTTCATGCCGAAATATAGGTGGATAAAACGTGTTGTACGTATATATTCCACTTTTCCGGCCTGTTTACCACAGCGGTGCTCTCCTCCACTGTAACAATGCGGGGTCTGCACCTTCAGCGTATGCACGCGGGCGTGTGCGCGCATATATACCTGTATTTACCGGGTTTTACTTTCCTATAGCCTAAACACTTTACTTTTACAATTGCAAATTCTACCTTTGCAATCAGAAAACCAATTATTCCAGCATTTAAAGAATATTAATTCATTGATAAAAAGTAGAGCTTAAGAATTAACAAGAATCATCTCCAGCAATGTTTACTTTGCAAACGCTCCATGCTGCCCGCCAGCTGACACAGCTTCACACGAAATATAAAATACAGGCAGTCATTCAAAAAGATTGCCTCGATCGGAATACCTGTTTCTAAGGTCAATGGCAAGCGCTCTTGGATTGACAAGACCCTCATTGATCAATGTCTTTTGATACTTGCCATCGAGGCTTGCCACACCAATTTCATCCTTCACTGAATCTGCGTAATAGACGTTCCTTGAAGACCAGTCGATGGCGATTCCTTCTGGACTTTGTAGAACTGATTCCATGAATTTCTTCTCATCCGTTCCGTTCAATGAGGCAGACCGTAGCGCATGTCCTAAACACGAAATGCATTGAAAGGAAAGATGTACTTCGCATATTAGTCGGTAATTTTTTTTTTTGCTTTCTTTTCAATACGAAAAGAAGGTATGCCTTAGAAGAAATACATAAACATTTACTAACGGCACTCTGTAAAAATTATAAAGCAGTTTTCATAACGAAAGGGGTTTCGTTCAGTGTTTCATTGAAACAAGCATACATTCATTTGCAAAAACGTTAGGTGCCAATAGAGTGCAGTTGAAAAAATTCCTTCGACCACAAAAGCAGACTTCTCACTTTTCGTCTTCAGCGATCAACCAGCTCGCAGATGAATCAGCGAAGAAGTTTCTCTAACTGGCCTTCATCTCACTTCCCTCTCTTGCCTCAGGAACACTCGTCTTTACTATGAATCGCTGAACTCGTCATAGAGCAACCTATGGCTTCAATAATTGCTCTTGAATTCACCTCAAGCAACACAGCATGCATGAATGCAGCGGTAGCGAAGGCGAATCATAACATATAGTGGGAGGGCTGCAAAAATTTTGTAATACCGGGATGAACAGAAAACCCTTCTATGCACCCAAGGGCAAAAGAAGTGACAAAGGAACTAAACGAAGCTGAAAAGCGCTTTTCTGAGCGACTATAACAATAACGCAGCGTTTACTGTTATAAACTTTTGATAAATAGGGTCCATTACTCTGTTTGAAGAAGCGCACTGGACGCCTATATGATAGTGCACTTTTCGCTGTCTTGAAGGCTAATGCTTTTCGACGATTTCTTACCAACACATTTCGGAGCTGCGTGTAGCCGGGTGAACTACAGCCGCTATATGTTCACTCGGAACCATGAAACGGCCTTATTAAGAAAGGGAATGGTTCTCGTTCTTTCTATAGATACAACTCTTGTCTATGTAACCAAAGCGCCTTAAACGGGTCCAGCAACATCAGACTGTGGTGAGCCGCCTTTCTTCTATCCTACAAACACTCACCGTCGGCCAAGCGCATGCGTAGCGGGGAGATCGTTGTCTATGTACGGCACTGCATGGCTTAAGAAGTTTCACCCGTTGATATATTGTGAATCATGAAGAAAAGCCATTTGTCCTAATCAGATATCGTTGACTGCCAGAAGTATATCAGAAATGTTATGGACGTTGGGCTTGTCACTCTATGCAGATTTCGGAGGATCAAGAATGGAGGTTCAAGCTGATGACGGCCTTTTCAGCGCTAAAAAACCCATTGTGGTCTATGAATAACGGTCAACGGGAAACAGCGCCGCCAGAGTATAACAACATTCCCAAAGATAAATAAGCAGATTAAAATTCTAACAACCCAAAAAAGAATTAATCTGATGTAATTTGTTAAAAATATGGGCAGACAACATCGGAAGATGTGCCATAAATTACCAGAAATATCGCTCCACACAATTCTTTCTTCTTGGCAATCGAAATCCAATCCAACGACAATTTGATGCGGGATAACAACCAACTGCAACAGTGATACTTAATTACTTCCTGGAAAGAAATGACCTTCGAATGAAGGTTTCTTTAAAAGAAAACGTACCTTCAAAACACCCATTCCAAATCAACATGCATGTGCCTATATCAAGAAAGCGGCTAAGTGGAGCATTTCAAAAGCTTCTAAGAAACGTATATATGGCTGAAAACGTAAGTCATATGAGAAAACAAAGGAGAGGGGAGCTGCAGATTGAAAACAAGATAGATTTAAGACATTTTAGAAAATAGGCAAAATGAAGAAAGAAACGGTGGCTCAACATCCTCTCCCCATAAGCTTTTGGTAACGACTGGTAAGTTCATTTATGCCGCATCAACTACATCAATAGAGATCAGGAATCAGCAAACAGCAGCAGTCAACTGTGCCGGAAGCCTGCAAAAGTAATCCGCAACCAATGAAAAATGCTACTGTAGAGTTTATGACCTGTTTGCCATATATCTCTGGATTGGTACCGCGTTGAATAACGGTCATTCCTCGTCCAATCAACAATACTTCCTCTCGATTTTCACTGTCAGCTGAAATTATCCACTTGAAACAAAGAAGCGATGCGAATGCAGCCAATTTTTATTGTGGTGTTGACATCTCTATGATTCGAGTCGGTATAACTATACCGACAAGACGAATGCAATGCATTAATCGTCCAAATAGCCTAGCCACAATTTTGTGTGGAAATTGAAAGGTTGACGCGTAAGAGAAGAGACTTACTAGTAATAAGAAGGGTAGTTTTTAGTATTACAATAAAGTCGTCGCGTATTTTCAAGGTCAATTTTCTTCGGGTGGTAATTATTATCCAGAGTTCCGGCTATTAATCCAACGAATGTGAGACGACCGATTTTCAGCAAAAGATATTGATAATTTCAACAAAGTATATATTACGTAAGCAGGTGCGTCCATTGCCGTGATATCCGTAGTGACAATTGCAAACATAGTATCCATGCTCTCCGGGAACACATTCCGCATTAGGATCGCAAATTGAACGATCGTCGAGACAACTTGCTTCAAGCATATATGATTTGAGGTTACAATCCTACTAATTGCATTTTTTAATAAAGAAACAGGAAGTATTAAGCTTTATTAAAGTGTACTTCGTTCAGTATAGAGAAAATAATAAACAAACATTGCCGCTGTCGAGAACGTATAGGAAGGAGGGAAGGGGAGGAATTTGCAATGTTTTGGATGAGTTACTGGTGTTGCAAATATGCACCTCTCTCAACTGATTTAATGGTTGATTAGACCGAGAACAGAAATTTTCAGCTGCCAGCTAACCAACTAACTGGACCGAGCTGTTTTGATATCAGTAGCTTCCCCTCTCAGCAGTAATAATAAAAATGGTGAAATGAAGAAACAGACAGGCGAATAGAAATTGCATCCTCAGGGCTGAGGAATCGTCACTATTATGACTTACTGAATGGCGAGCAGACATGTCCATTGCCTTGATAGCCAGGATTGCATTCGCACTCCCATGCACCACTGTCTCTTTGAACGCAACTTGCATGTGCCGAACACCGTCCACACCTTGGTGTCTCTACAATCCTACTGTTTTAAGCATATAACAACAGCGTATAAAGCCTCCCTTATAACGCGTTTCTTTATTCTTTAACATTGTCCATCCGTTCGTTTCTCCCACTTACTTTTCTAATTCCTGCATCACTATATAAATACTTCACGCATTTCGTCGCATAACATGTATTATGGTATATAAAAATTTCGTTTGGTAGCTACACTACTCGTGTGAGAGAGTTTTGGCTGCTTCCATTCGGAGGGTTCTTGCAAGAACAATCTCGCAATGCAGCGATATATGTGATTAATTACAGCATATATTTCAACCGCCAACAGACATATCGGCGGATTGATGGAATGGCTCATTCCGAAACGCGCCAGCGCCTGATAAGAGGTACAAAACAAGATACCTTGTATTTCGCAGTTCACGTAGCCATCACCAACTGAGCCCGGTTTACATATACAAATATGTCGGTTCTCATCATGATTGTAAACACATTGTGCATTCACGTGGCAAACTGTTGGTTCGACGTCACATGTGGAAGGTCGTGCATGTGGTGTACACATACGACCATCACCAGCGAAACCTTTAAGAGGAAGTCACAATTCAATATGGCTTATGTAACATAATGCTGAACGAAATCAACTCACGAAATCAATGCTGTCTCCATCATGGTTAAACTGCGATTTTTATTTGCTTCATGTGGTTAATTTGCACGAAACTCACGAGAAAAATTATTATTTTCGTGCTCGTTGGCGAACTGATTTCCGCAATTGAGATTGTCGTGACATCGTTTTACGTATGACTGTGTCTCTCTAATGTCCCGGTAACTTAAAGCTCACAGTCGTTGAAGCGGAAGCTATAAAAATTGATGGACGTAGTTGAAACCGTAAGGTGCATGGCCTCTATAGCAAATTTCAAGCTGAGCGGTTAGCTTTAGAATGAGCCACAAACACTTTTTTGTGCCAAAAATGCAAATATTTTGTATCTTTTAACATTTAATGTTAACGTTCGGACGGGAAAGCTAACTTTCAGTAAAATTCTTATAGGCAGTGGTCCAGACAAAATATGAATGCCTAAGTACTCATATTCCATTACCTTTTGTGGAAAGTTTTTTCTTATGTCTTATTGACAAAAGGCAACATTGACGCGAATGCACATCAGGTGAACAAATGCATAATGCCAGAGAACGCATTCGATCACCTATTTATTGAGAAAAACACATTGTAGGATATGATTCTGTTATTATGTGTAGATTATATGTATCGTCATAAATATGCAATACATTTAACGTTTAGATTCGTTAAGCTTAGGCTGGAAGTAAGTATCCAGTTTATTAAAAAAGGGGACTGCGGCATTTTCTCTATTAGGTTCAACATTCATCCAACACCTTGTTGAGAACAACATATGACCTAATGAGCCGAAAAGTTAAATCCGCAAATCACTTTTGCAGTGTTGTCCTCGCTTAACAAGATATTGCGTATCACATTCATAAAGAAATCGAATGGTAATAACCAAAAGCTTCAGTTTCCTTAAGAAATTGAAAAATACCTGGTGTTAAATTTTCGAATCGCTATTTATTGCGTGTGCAGCAGACTGGAAGAAATTTCGTTGAAAAACTTGCCTTCGAATCGCGCCCCACACAATGAAAGAGTCCAAGTTACTTCCGTGAAAAACATTAGTATCACAACATCTTCTACATCTGTTGTTGATTACCTTGAAGGCGTGTGTTTGAGAATAAACAGCAGAATAAAATTACCTTGAACGCATTTACAAATATACGCACCCTCGACCTGCCCATAAACACATTCGGCATGCTCGTGACAGCTGTGTGCATCAGTTGGAGTGCATTCGTCTACAATCAATATTACAACTGATTCGTCATCACTATTCAAACAAAACTGAATGGAAAAATTTAAATATGGAAATCATGCATGCAGTTACTAAAAGCTGCTCACGGCATCAGGACCGAAATTAATGAGCAAGTTAATTTACTCATTTACTCATAAGTTAGAGCTTATAGAAGACTTTGGATAATAATAAAGACTTTATGAGTTCTCTTCCTTGATGTCATATCTTTGCGCACGAATATTCGTGTGTATATCCTGGTGCTTTAAAACATGAACCAGAAAGTCTACGGCTACGAGATTTAATGTTCATAAAGAATGGCCTTATGCCTTCAGTGTTTGCTAACACTTGGAGGAATTACTGACGCTATGAAAGAGGAAAGCCAAAATGATTTTGCAAGCAGCTAAGTTCGGCTGAGAAACATTTTTTGGTTCTGGAGTTTTGGTTATGTTTATTCGTAAATAAACGGAGCGCAAGGGCGAATATGCCGCTAATGGGCGAACCGGCGGGGAAGAATATGCGAAAAAGGTGAAAACAGCTCCACAAACAAAGGTAAAGTGAGCTACATGTCATAATATTTGACTTGTATAGCCAATCACTCGGTTCTATCTGGAAAAGCATACAAGGAGCCTTTGCTTCTGACGCTTGGTAACCGGTTGATTAGATAACCGGAAATGCAGAAATCCATATCACAGCCACTATCGCAAACACTCTCATTCGTTACTTATAACTTGTGTTCTAAGTACAAGGAGAAATCATTAGCAATTCACTTTTTTTAAACAGCTTAGTCGTTGAAAAAATTACTGTTTTGAAAGGATCTAACTGACCGGCACTTTTGCATACGTTAACCCCATCGCCTTTGAATCCTGGTAAACATTCGCAATAATATTCGAAGGAATTTTCACGTACGACACAATGCGCATTGCGATGGCAATCGGTTGCTTCTCGACACGTTTGCCGTACATCTGAAATGCTCTGCATTTTGTAAATGAAATAAATCTTAAAGAGTTCAATATTCAAAACTGAGACAAATACGCCAACGAATTAACATTAGAATTAAGAGAATGGTTTCCCTCAGAAATCAAAAACAATCTCAGACCCGTAGATGCACAAAACGATATTACCGATCAACAACTAGGGCTAGTCCGGGAATGCGCAAGTAGTCTATTCACTGAAAAAACAATTTCTTCAATTTGGAGCTCTACGATCTGAAGATTTCTAAAAACATAACATTGAAAACTTTTAATATTATCAATATTAATATTGAAAAAAAAAAACAATTTGCACGAATTTGGGATGAAAAAGTGACAAAGCAGAGCATAAAACGACTTTCCTTTTCAACTTTTAGCTGTTGAGGAGATGTTATCAAGAGGAAACAATGATAAATCTATGAACGCATTGTCTGCTCAAACTGAAAACATTCTCAACAAAAAATTCACAAGACAATAATGGAGCGCTATTACATAAAAAAGCCTAACTTAGATAAGCATTTTTATTCTCCAATGCAATAAACTGTTCAATTCTAGTGCTTTGATTTCGCAAAAAAAAGCCCAGTGATGTGCCTAAGCAAACAATTTGCGTTCATTACACCTGTCATCTAATAATGCCCAATAGTTGAGAAACAAGCGCAGAACATAGATTACCTGATGGGTGTGATAGTTCAGATGGAGTGTGTCTGTAAATAGGAATGCACGAGTAGCCGTCACCATCAAAGCCGTCGATACATTTGCATATGTAGTGTCCACTTTGTGTATCATGCACACATTCTGCATTATCACCACAGTTGTTTAAGGTGTCACAATACTGCGTACCAACTGCAAGTATATTCAAGTGAGATGAAATAAACACACTGATATTAATTTATAAAAAGATAGCTGTGACGTTTTGAAGACCAATCGACAATCTGATATTACACAAGTACGCACGAATTTGTTGGAGAAGGAGACGTAAAGTTGCGCAAGCATGGCAAGGAACAGCTGAATCAGACATAAAGGGCTGTCGACTGAAATATGCCTGCGATCACGGAAGCACGAGCCGTAATGGACAACGGCGACGATGTCATCGCTAGTCTCAGCAGGTGATAATAAGTCATCTATCTAACTCACAGGTCACCCTTCTTAAATATCCGCCCTACTGGGAACTCATGAAGGGAGATTATTTCAACGTATACCACCTTTTCCTCATTCCTGAAAATAAACATGTGGGTACTCGAAAATGCGTATAGAGACATATAATTGTTATCCGGAAAGCTGTACAAGCAGTGAAGCGACCAGTGAAGAATTGAAAGGATTGGACTGGCAACGTCGCAACTCCAGAAAAAACGAACAGCAGATTGAATTGTGAATACAGAATACATTTGTATCACATATTTAACAACCAACAATAAAGACCATAACACAGTGACACTTGATCTATTGAATCCGTGCATGATTCTTTAAGTCTCTCATTTAATTCGATATCTATAAATTATTGATTGATAAATTAAGAAACTGATTGCCCAGATGAGGCGCAGGAAGCTTAAATTTTTGAGCGCCGGTCCCACAACTTTGGCAAATAAATGAGCCCAATTTTTAACTGATGGCCAGAAGCCTAATCTCTAGACTGTGAACAGTTCACACTGCACTAAAAGGCAAACTATCGAAGCAGCACAAAGCGCACAAGTGATGAACGGTATGTTGTCGATGGAAGTCTGAACACAGCGCAAACCGTCCCCAGTGAAACCGGGTCTGCATCTACACCGATAGTATCCTTCGTCTTTCGGTCCTTTCTCGAACACGCAGTCACCGTTTACGTCGCAAGTGTTTACAATGTCACATGATGCAATCTCAGGTCCAACGTCTGAAAGTTTGGATGCCATGCAGAAGCAAAGCGCTCGGTGGTGCGTCTGGGAACACAAATTTGACAAATGTTGTGTGCTTTATCACATTCGTGCACTGTAAAGACTAACGCATTTACCGTTACCTAAAATTACATACAAAATTTAAGTATATATATATATATATATATATATATATATATATACAAATAAGGATGTTTGTATGTGAGTTTATGAGATATCTAGACGCAAAAAAGTACAGCTGAGAAGAAAGCCTTTATATGAAGCAGATGTCCCCTATTCGACGAGAAGTGTTGAGCTGCGCAAGCAAATCGTTATGGGAAGTAGCTAATGCTTGACTCCTTATGACATAAAATAGCCAACAAAGCTGAGTGCTTGAAAGCAAACGGTAAAGTAAATCGATGCAAAGCTGTCAAAAAACGAATCAACAAAAGGAAAATAAATAAGAACCATCAAAGTGCCCAGCAGCTGATATACAATTCTGTTATACACACTAGTGACGATCGGTGTCATACTGTAGCGCAACGAAAAAGCCGTGCAATTCGGCATAAAGCCAACAAGGAAGCAATCGAATCCCACACAGGTGAAAATAAAGCGCCTCACCTGCTGTTTCGTCCTTTACACATTGTATGCCATCACTTCTGTAAGGAGGCACACAAACGCATCGATAATAGCCCACATCGGTGCCATATACGCAATTACCGTGCTCCCCACATTCGTCATGCGCGCGACATATACTACCTGGAAAATAGAGCAAACAACTCGAAAAAATATGATTGAAATTTCAATGCAGCATTTGATTAATTTGGAAGGTAAACCGTTTTATCGATAACAGGTTGTGATGCTAACGTCCCATCCTCTTATAACGAGGTTCATGGATAGACAGGCCCCAAAACCCAATTAGTTGCTCGGTCAGCGTTCACCGCAGTTGCATGGCCACCATTCATTCGCTCCTTATCCGCAGATCTAACTATATTCGAGAATAAACACCATCCCTAAGAAAAATCAGAGAAATCTGCTTACCTAGTCCAACAGGGTAGACAATCGGCCGCATCGTCTCAGCATGTGGTGCGCATTGTACGCCGTTGCCGTGAAATCCACTTCGGCAAACACATTCGTCCTGAAACTTGTTTACTTCATATAACTTCAAAATACGATTCAGTGGTTTAAGCGGCCCAATCAAAGTGGTTCCCTGTTTCCTCTGAAGGTCACCATTACTGCTTCTATTTCATCTCTACTTAGCAATCGCTTAACAAGAAAGGCCACTGCAAAACAAACTAGTGCTTGCTTTGAACGGATTCAAAGAAATTGAAAGGATTGTGAAGGATGAATGGAATGGTGGGATGAAAACAGTTCGTGCATGCTTGAGTAGAGTGGTCATCGCAAGCAAAAAACCACATCCACATGGAGTCTGGCCTAACTACCCGGCTATGTACTTGCGAGGTATAGCACGGGGCGATCGCGTTTTTGAATGCTGCTGTTGCACTTCTGTACAAAAGTTACTAACTGCTCTAACTGCTAATCATTCCAGTCCGGGTAGATGACGCCTACCTACCAACAACTACCATGTGGATGCTAGTGATGGACATCGTTGCGTGAAATCCACTTCGACAAGCACATTCGCCCCGTCTAACAAAGCAATATATCCACCAGAGAAGACGGTTGTTTAAACAAGAATCTTTTTAATCTTTGATCTGTTTAATCTAAGTCTAGAAAGTTCGAATACAATCCTTTCAAAGTATTTACAAACAGCAAAAATCACTTCAAAAGAAAAGCAAGCCTATGCCTGTTCAAAGAATCCAAGAAAGGATAAGGCAGACTTTGTTGGTTCCTATAAAAAAAGGGAATAATGCTTAATTCACGAGAATTTTTCGCTGTCGTCGATTCAATTTATATATTCGTCCATAACGTCCCAAAACAGTAATGACTCGCTTGCTTCTCAAAAAGCGGCCGACACAAGCCGCGCTTTGCAACGGTAAAAACACTCTTCTTAAACTTAATCCGTCAACTCACACAATTGCCTCTTTCGGTGTTCCGCAAAAGTAAATAATCCGAATATTCGGAAAAGTCGCAAAGGTTTTCCCTACACTTTAAGGATTAAATTGCGCTTCTTTTCCCTTGAAGCTGTGCTGAATTCCTCAGCGGTCGCTTCTCTAGAACTGCAAATCCGATATAAAAAACAGAGTACAAAACGATCATTCAGTACAAGTCAGAACGAGGAAGCAGTTGCTAAAATCACTCCCAAATTTTTAAGCATTCATAGAAAATTGCCCTATATGAATTCGTTCTTTTTTCATAAATTCTGGGGTGATTATACTGCGTCAAAGTGATGCTTCCAAGTTCCTCCCCACCTTGTGGTAAAACTACTGATGCAACCCACCGACTGTTCCATGACCAATGAGCTGAAGTAAAGAAGCAGATATACTAATAAAGACAGCACCTGTTCTCAGAACAGGTGAATAAGGAAACACCACTGCATGAGAAAAATCAAAACAAATCTTTAAGCGACACTGCGTGGTGATGAAAAACATCTAAGCGTTAAAGCCTCATGCAGTAACGGGAATTTGTTCTAAAAAAGGCGAAGAGTATAGAATCCTACCCCTCCTCGTGGCGCAGGCATGCAGTCGGCATTGCTATCGCAAATATAGCCACCGCACAAATTGCCTGTGTTCTCTTGGCGTTGTGGCATCTCCGTGACCGCTAACCGTGGTTGCTCTGAACATGTCACGAAACGTAAACATCATATAACCGTAAATAAAACTCTCTTGCTTAACGGTTGCGAAGAATTTATAAGCGCATTTGTTTCAAGTTTACTGTACCCAATTAGTGTTCGGTGCAGAACGTCTACTCAGGAAAATTGAAGAAGAAACAAACCGTCATGAAAACCGGAATTGATTACTGCCTCTCTATTAGTGGTCGAGAGTAAATAATGCAGTATAATTTGCACAACAGTTATACCCTCTTCTATTTCTAATCTTCGCAATTTTCCAATCAAGTATATTTTAGGAATAATTCTTTTTTTACTGCAAACCGGTAAAATTTTCAACACCAATACTTCCTCACATTTTAGTTCACTAAGACATTAATTGAGTCAAATACAGGATGTTCGCCATTCGCCATACATAATTAAAAATTGCACCTCCTACTGATTTCCAGTTTTTGATAAGTACATCAGTTTCCTTACCAGAAGATTACCATTCATCATATTAGCATTTTCAAGAATTAAAAAAAAAGACAACGAGGTGTGGCATTAAGAGGTTTTAGAGGTACAATGGCGACCCACTGATCGCAGCGAGAGATATAGAAGGAGAAGAGAGGAAGGGTAAAAAGGCGGAGGAGGCGACAGATCATTTCGCGTCGTTCCCTCGGCAGAAACGCATAGGAGGTTCAATAGAAAACAGATGAGATTTTTAAAGGACAGAAAGGGTCATTCTCAGCAGCGAACCGTTCCCAAGCTGTACTTTTGCTGCATCCACCACTGTGGCCATCCATTCACGTGCTTATTCACTATCCTCAAGAGAAAAGGAAGACGAGCAAATCCTCTTAACACAAACTCTTTGATGGACGCCGCAAAGTGGAATAACCGAAAAGTTTGCATAGCCCCGCAAAAAAAACCATAAAAATGAATTTTACCGTCTGGTGGGCCGCAATGATGTACTCCATCACCGACGTACCAACCTCGGCACCTACAGTAGCCTGCTTCACCGTTGCGACCAAAAGCACATTCACCCCATTGGTGACATTCTTGATGGCTGTGACATTCACTCGCTGTCGATGTGTCCTCACGTGGAATCGACTCGCCAATCCATGAAATTCATCACTACACTACATGCCAACTCATTTTCATCTTCGCCAAAATCAGCGCATTTGCTGACAGTGACAAAACAAAAAGAAAACTTTAGAAGCACAAGTATTTAATCAGACGTGCAGGGAAAGTGCTTAGTGAAACGTGCAAAGAAGCGACATTTTTTACTGAGAAAAATTGTTGACGAACGGTAAGTGATAGTTAGTCGCTTCTGCACTATCTTACAGACCATACATGAACCTTTTTTAGCTGGTGCTCGACTGGCTCCAATTCGCTTAAACTCAGTAAATAGCCTTGACTAAGCGCCAACCTTCGAACAGCTTCAGAATCGAGTAATGCCCCAAAATTCCCAGACAGGCACAAACTGAAACCACGGCTTTTTGCTATAAACTGTCACATCTACTGTACGCTTCATGCTATAATAAAGTTAGTGATCGCTGTAAAGCACTACATTAGCAAATCATCAAAGCGGCCCTCATACTGGCCGGGAAGCACCCAATACTTTACGTGCCGTTGATGTCGCCCGATTTGATGATCACATTACTGCAGCTTTGAAAACTTGAAGTATGGACAAGGCTTAGCGCAGTGATGCAATGAGTGGACGGAGTATGCACGCTTGCCACCCCACGCCGCGCGGAAGTTCATCATCCTTAATAAACACTACCCGATAGCAGCTACCGCCCCAAGTGTACAGTGACATCGCGCTCATTACAGCTAACATATTCCTACCGTACGATAGCGCTAACTATGCAGGAATTTGGTGAGAATCAATGAGAAGTGAAGTCTTCGAGGTAATGACGACAAGAGTGTAACAGAGAGATGCCCATTCGCACTAACTTGCTCGCCTACAACGTATGTAATAACTGTACGTGTTGTGTTTAGTGATGAGATAAGCATATTTTTTTCTATAATGTTTCATTTAACGGTCAAATTTCTGAAATCACTCATAGTTATTCTTTTTTTTCGGATGCATGGTTTGTGAATTCTATATTCTACTTGTAATCGAATAATTTTTCGACGTTGGCTGATAGTAAGTGCTCGGCCTTATGAAGAAGCATGTCATGGCAGCAATTTTCTCGAATACCTGCAATGTACGCTATTCTTCGTATAACTGAAAGCAGTGAAATAATTTTTTAATTCGTTATGCTCAATACTTCTTATGATTTGCAAAATTTAACTTAACTGCTTAAGCAACTGAGATGCATGCTCAGTTCCGGAAACTGGATTAATGAATCCAACGCTTATTCATTCTTTAGCCTATTATAGGAATTACATAAAAGTTCTTTAATCCATAATTAAAGACAGCTCAGCTCTTTGAAAGATCCAGAACTCAAAGCGCTTGATATGGTAATGGAAAACAAAGTTAACACATAACTTAAATGTGTTTAGAAGTTTGAGGTGAAGTGAAGTACAGGTTTTAAGTGAACCTAGTCAACACCCAAATGCGTACTTGAGCCGCGACGATAAAAAGACAATTCTAGAAGCATCCGAAACAAAGGAATTATTACTGTGACATCGATGGCCATCTCCTTGATAGCCCGGTCGGCATTCACAGTTGAAACCACCATCGGTGTTAGCACAAATGGCGTTTTGATCACATGTGTGATCACCGCGCTGGCACTCATCAAGATCTGTGAATACTGCCATCAGACGTTTCAAAGTTATAGTAGACATCCAGTTCTTTAAGAAATTATTCATGGGATTAAATGGGAAGCTGCACGATCAAATGCCCCATCAAAATGTCCCCTATTCTGCGAGAAATTAGTAAATAAGCGAGTACAAATTAACGAGCTAATATTCTGTCAGTGACAATCACCTATGCTTGATAAAACTGCTGATTCTAAACACGTTTATATGAAGTGTTGAACAATTTTGTTGGATCCAAGTGAAAATAAGAAGTTTCCATATGAAACAAATAGCGTTCTTCAAAAATTATATCTACAGGCGACTGCAGATCCTGCATAACCTCAAATATCACGCATTTCTTCAAAAATGATCTATGCATTTTTTAAAGAAGCGACTGACTTTTCTTATTGTCGAGCAAATGCTGTTCACCAGCATTGTGTCCATGAACGTTAGCGTTGCTTTATTTGATAACCCACTGCGGTAACCATTCAAATTATCCGCAGGACAGCAAATGTGCACTACAGGCCCCTCCCTCGTAACTACTATATATGGTCTCGTTTCTTGCAAAGAGAGGAAATCCAGGCAGAAGGAATAGTCGTTTTGATCAGTTTCTTTGCGATTCCCAGAATCAGCAATGACCTGCTGCTTAGTGGATGACTGAAAGAGCGAAGAGCTTGACGTTATCATTTATAAGTTCAACAATTTCGATTTTTACAACGAAACTGATCGACTGTCTAAACGCACTGGCTCATCACAAACCCGAAATGAAACGCAACATAACGCTAAAAAGCGAACCGATGCATTTCCAACCGAGATGTGTGCTAGCGTCAGGTTGTGCCTGAAATCCTCGTTCACATTCACAACGGTAGGACGGCTCGACAGCTGTGCAGAACATGTTTGGCAATGTGCACACATGGTTGCCTTGTCCGCATGGATCTTTTGATTTCTAAACGTCCATTCAGTTAAATACCCACATCCAACAATGCACTGCTGTATAATATGTAAAAGACATTTGTTGTATATCTATCTTGTAATAAAAGCTCAAGAAGTTAGAGTCCTCTTGTTTAAGCCGAAATTGAACACAGCACCGGCATAAGAAGCCGCTCAGATGCATCGAGTATGGAAAATTGAAAACAATAGCAATAACAAAATCTAATTTGTTGAAAGGTTTTAAATTTGCGAAAAAAAGAGAACAAGTACAGACGATGGTAAGCGAAGTGATACGTCATAAAATGTACCATTATCGCTAGAAGGTAGAAAGAGAAAGAAATCTGTGTGTGGAATCGAACGTTCACTAGTTTGGGCATCAACAGTGATATATCTAAAGTAGTGACTTAATGCGTAGAATGGTGCATTACAACTGCTGCATAGGATTCGTTCTACGATACCTGTACGGGTTGCTGTGATCGAGTTCGTGATGGTTCTTGTGGTTCGGGCACAGCTGCTTCAACTAGATTAAGGCTTCGCTCATTGGTGGCCGAGTTTGCAGATGCATAGCGTACAATGCGCTCTTCAGCATCGTATATAACATGCGGGCGAGAAACCCTCAGCACCACCACCGAATCCTTATCGAACTGTAAGCTACGCTCCATTGTGCATACTGAACGGATACATGAAATACTGGTAATCCAATAAGATTGTCAAGCACAGTTTTTGCTTGAAGAAAAGAGTAAAGTCCTTAATGATCTTACTAATATGAAGGGAACATTTCATAGAATAAAACGCCTTTCACCTTACGTATACTTTCCTTCCCGCAAACATGCAGCAAACACTTCTCTCCTATAGAATGTTCCTATTCTCTACTGGAAAACTGGAAAGCATCTTGTTTACATGTTTACATGTTTACACGCACCACGCGTCGCCGCGCGTCCTTCTTCTATGATTTGTGATGATTATGTACCTTCCTAGTTAAGCTCATTCTTCCCTCTTCATTAAATCATACTTAAAACCTTGTAAACTTATAAACTGAGCATTTCACCCATGAGCTTTTTATTGTATAACTCGTGAAAAGGACGTTTTTCATCATAAAAAGTGAAATTGAGCTTCTAAAAGAGGTGCTAACGAACAAATACATTGGGGCTTTTTTATACACAAAAAATGGGGAATGAACTAGTCTGAAAAGATGAGAAGCAAAGGAAAGAAATGAATGAGAACGTTGGATGCGTTCATGTTGCGATCCTTGACAAATGACATGAACAATATACAGGTGCTTTAGATAAAGACGGCGAATGTCTTTCGCGTTCCTTGTGATAAGTACTGCACGAATTTACTTATGAATCTTCAAGTCGAAGTTAAGAAACTCACATGAAGCAATGCTATTAAAGTAGCTGGAAATAAAAGGAGATGGGGAAGTGAGGGAGAGAGTGCGCGCAGAAAGGGCTATAGAGAAGGAAGCACAGCACAGCGTACAACCAAAATCGTTGAATACAACTGAACTAAGGGTGAAGAATAATCCAATATTAAGCAAAAAAATTTTTTAGCTTCTCTTAGTTTTCGAGTTATTGTATAAGGATGTTTTCTTATTTTGTTTACCGCCTTTGAGGACATAGCGATTAAGTCCGATTACCGCTTTATATGGACATTCTTTGTAGTGAATTTGTTGATCGATTGTAAGACGCATTGTCCTCTCGTGGCCATTTTCTTTGACGAGGACATCATGCGCTGAATACGATCGCACGAAGCCTGAAAACAACGCTTTCAGGGCGATTTTCCACAGAAACTATAGGGAAAAAGATTGAAACGTGATGCTTTATTAAAGATGCGCAGACAGTTTCTTCCACGAATGGATATAAGCGACGAATGTAAACAAAGCAATACTTATATCAGTAGAGATATAGCAGGAAATACAGAAAAACAAATAAATAAGTATTCGTGTACCCGGTCCCTCACGTCTATATTCCTCTTCATGATCGGGATAGATGACCTCAACATTCTCAGCGAGTTGTGGAAGCGTGCCTGTCACGAAAATCTGAAAAAATTTCTCCTATGTTTTTCGAGATAGCGAAGACGAAATGCAAATAACACATAGACTGGAAACGAAAATCCGTGATAAAATAGGAAGAAATTTAACTGCAAAAAATTGATGACTGATTGAAACGTTTCTTGGTTCACTGCATAAGTAGTGATGGGGCCATGAGAACAGCAAATGAGCAACAAACGCATTCTTCTCAAAGGCTTTGATTAAGTGAGTTGTGGCCTGCTATAAATGTGCAATTTCCATTTTGGACTTTAAAAAAGCGTACTCACCTGAGCTTTGAAGTAGTGATAGATGTCACGACCCGAGAACTGTTGTTTTATTGTCACCGCACTTCGATCACCGATATGCACATTGACGGTACGATTGAAAAGGCCACCTGAAGGATACAAAATTGTGAAAAAGTCGGGGTAAAATCTACTTCCTGCCAATGCCTCAACAAAACGAATTTTGATTTCATTAAGTAATCTTTTCCCAGAATTAAGTCTGTAGGAGCAAAAGTAGCTGTATATGCTAAAAATTTTCATGGCTTCTCCGAGATCCTCCTCTCCGAAAAGCTTCACTTTGTTTTTATCCGTGACCGACAGGGAGATCACTTTTAGCTCGCCTGAACATTTGACAGCATAAAGAATGTTCTGTAAAGTTCCAGTTGCGCGTTATACGAGTTCGAAATCCGCTTCTTGCCGATATCATCAATGCACTCACTTTATCGGCTTTTAAACTTTGGCTTAGTCGTTTCGCTGTAGTTGCTGGGCTGTTCTTCCGCATGGATTGTTTGTTTGCTCAAATCGTAGCTTTGCGAGTGTTTTGCATTTTCTTGCGTACATACTTCGAAACGTTGCAAGAAATAAAATAATACAAATATACTACATTTATAAATAATTATAGGGGAAAGAGATGGAGTACTCCTATATTAAAATTAAAGACCGGAATGTGAAATTAATCTTCTGCACCTGTTAGCTGGAATCCATTGTAAGAAGATGGTGACTCAACCTGGAAAAAAAGCATCAGATGGTAACGCAGCCGTTGCAGTAGAATTACGTTCATTTCTTCAAGAAAAGAAAGAAATGAAATTACTCCTGAAATATAGAAGACGCAGCTCCTCTCCTTAATTGCGACCGGAAAACTCAACTCTCATCATCGATTATAAGCACTTACATGCCACAATTTATAGGCACTAAAATTTTCAATACCGAATAAGCAAAATAGGCATTTAGACGTTAATAAACGAACTGCATCGGAATGTTTGATCAATCTTGGAGGATTAACGCAAGAGTGATGCGAATTTTTATGAAAATCAATCAATATATTAGCAACTGTCAATCACTTACGTAATTCTGATATCAGGAGGTTGCTTAAGGATTTGTTTACTTCTGTTTCACCGATTTCCGCACAATGCGCAAAACTGTTTGTCGCTGATTTTTACGAAGAACCGTCAACTCTGTGAATTCCCATGGCTTGAGGAGAAAATGATATACTGCGGATATAATCGCGGTGAGTGCTAATCGTTAAAAAACGAACACTGCGTTCCACCGCGTGGGAGTTGAGTTACCTTCTCCGCTGGTTTGATGCCTACGTTTAAGGTTCGGGAAAACGCAGACGATAAAACTCTCGAAAGAATTTTTTTTTCAGAATAAAACCGTCTTCACAAGGGAATTAATGCTTGAAGCTGATATAGATCAATGAAGGCTGAGGTAACCTTTGCGAACAGCCAGCCCATAGCTCCACCAATCGGATTGAGAAGTAAAAGTGAGCGACCATGATGTGGAGGGATCTGCGATAATGCCGTATAGGCTCTTCCTTCTGCCGTCATAACATATGTGTGCAATTCGGTTCGACCGATCGCCTCTCCATTAATGACGCCTTCGAAGCCGCCGTTTATTCTTTGTGGATCACCTGCACGGCTAACCTCTTAAAATTAACTATAGCAACGGCGAGAAGTTAGACAAAATTCTCGCAGAAATATCATTTTCGTGTTCACCTATCATCGCTGAAAGTCAATTCTTGAAGCAAATATCTATGCAAAGTCATGAATACTTCACCATGACAGTTGTTAAGAACTTTCAGTGTTGATGTTGCTCGCAATTGTAAAAGAGAATTTTACGTGCTTGAAAACTACGCAAAAAGGAAGTAATCAAATACGAATATAAACGCCCCTTTACCATATTAGTGCAGAAATTTTTCTCGTAACACATTAATCATTTTCCAACAATCTGCTTATGCAAGGGTACCACGGACGGCCCCGTAAACTAAAGATGAATACCATAGATGAATACCATCAACCCCGCTTAATTTTAGGTTCCCTTTCATTACCGACCTATCCCCACAGAACCAGCAGAATTATGCAATCTTTCCGCTAATCGTGTGAAAAGGCATGTTGAAAGCGCTCTTAACGAGATCCACGAAATCTACAACGGCTGGGAAAGAGTGCTCAGTGCTTTTTTAGTTGCCCTCAAATTCTTGCATATCACATTTGCAATATTACTTTCTCGTAATCTATTTCAGTCTTCATCTGAACACTGTGTTTGTTTATTACTATTATTTGAATTATACAAAACAGACTGTAATCTTTATACTTGTTATGCATTACGACTGAACCATATTTGGTATTAATTTTATTAGGTTCAACTCTCAGCTAATTCCTTTAAAATTATATTCCCTTCCTCACCCTTCATTCCCGATTACCTCTGCCCTCTTCGAGCATAAAGAATGGAATCTCTTTCTCAATATACGCATATCAGTGGATACTGAAACAACTTTGACACTTTGCTGCTGCATACGTTGCATTGTAATTGCTCCTGAGGGCGGTACTGTGCCGAAAAATTAAAGAAAAGGAATGCTGCTTCAATACAATAATGATACCTTCAAAATAAACTGAGCCACTAATGACTGAAATTAACCACAATTACCTGAACAATTACACAAAATTATTATGGAGACTGTTTATCAATATCTGCTTCTCCTTCCATGCATTCGTCTAATCAAAGCCCGATGTTCGAATGTGATTCTAATTAAGTGAATTTAGGAAGCCGAGAATCAATAAACAACTAAACTGCCCAGAAGAACAGGACGAACGGATAAAGCTCGTTCAAATGAAAGCCGAAAAATCATCTCTTCTCGATAACATGCCCCTTATGAAAATTTGCAGATGACTCAATCGCTCTTGAAAACAGATCTGCCAGGTCATATATCTCACTGATCTTCTGTTCCTGCCTCACTCCCTTAAAAGTCCTGGAAATATCGAGACCCTTTTATGAGCGGTTCTTTCCGAAGATGCGGGAGATCCATGAGCTGGAGATTTGCAATCAAGGTTTCATGACATGCAATTTGGCGAAACGAGAATAAATTATTGCCACCGTTCAAATGAAACTGAGAGCGTTTCGGGAAATTAAAAACCTGGGATTATATTTGCACGTCTTTCACAATAAAAATCAAAATTCACCACTTTTGAGACACTCCTTGCCATTTCCATAATAACCATGCAGACATTCGCAACAATATCCCGGATGGTAGTCGATACATCGTGCGTGAGTATGACATGGCTGCATCTATAATCGACGGCACTCATCAGCTACGTGATGTAAGACTAAGTAAGAAATACAGCTACACCCCTACTCTTGTCGAGTGAATATAAAGGTTCACACTACAGCCTGAGTAAGCTCGAGACGACGATATCGCGCACACAGAATCAATTGTGTGAGCGCAGAACTTCATGAGTAACAATTTGGCACTATTATTTTAAGGTGTGTTACTTCCCCTCCCCCCCCCCCCCCCCCCCACTCTTCCCGTGCACCGGCTGTCTAAATCGATTGCATGACAACTCAGTGAATTTAACATAACACACGTGACTACGGTCAGCACCTTTCCTTTCATTAAATTCCAGGTTACTGTGACTCGCACATGAGGTCCTACAACAAAAATTTCAGCCTCAGGCAATCTAGGCAGAGCTAATTTAACCCCGCTTATATGCGACATAAACTTTATCACAAATTTGTTGCTTCACTTAGCGAAGTGCTTGAACTATGGGGTGGATTACTTCTATATCCATTAAAACAATGCATCGCTATCCTGTTTTGACATGAGCGAAATATGTTTGAGGAAATGAAAGTGTTGCAAGAAGAAAGAATTGCGCAAAAATTCTCTAAATAGAGTCGAGTAAAGCATTGAAAGGCCACATTGGTTTTCGTATTTCGACGCATCAAAGCAAATCGAATTCCAATAAGTGTTTTATTATTCTACTCATTACTTGAAATGGTCGCTTCTCTGTTGAAATAACAAAAGATATGTGCAAGCCTCGCCGAGAAATTATGCCGTGATCAGCTGTATAATTTGGTTCAATCTATTATCGAAAAATATTTGCCGTTTTGCCGAACAATTCCTGAATGCGGTCTTTTCAATCATTTATATAAAGGTATAGATTTCAATTGTTTCCCTTTCTGCGCCGCAATCAGAATGTCAGCACGACTGCGCATAATACACAGCAAAGGATTGTTCATATCAATCATTTTTCCCGATGCCCGTCGACTTCACTTACGAAATGCCATGAAATAGTCCTCATTAAGGATGATGGAAAACCTACATGAAGAACATTATATGAACAACTGCAACGAGGCCTCTATGCACGGAGAATTGAATGAAGAGTCAGAGAGATGTTAGAAAACAACATCAGACGCTGTTGAGTATTCATGATAATCAACGCTCATCGCTGGGCGTTAAATAAATTCATTAGACTCATTTTTGAGAAACCGTTTACGAGAGTGGATGAGCCGCAGAAACTAACGAAAACCGTGAATTTTACAGTGGTTGGCATCCTAAATGGCACAACAATATAAGTTCCTATACGTATTGCACCTACCAGTTAACCCTGTGAATAAAACATGCATCTTCCATGCACAGCACAATCGTTCAAAACTACTGATGTTGCTGCCTATGTATCACATCATTCATTTTTCGCCGCAAATTGCAATTTCAACAAGTATGGAATCATTTTTTTTTAACGGCGAAATCACTTCTGAGCAAGCAAATGTTCCGTACCACAGCAACGAAAGACATCAGCGTAAGTAAACATCTGGGTAAAGCTCAGCACCAAAACCTTGTCAACGTACTGCCCGCTGAGGCCATACAGTTTTCAAAATTTTAGAACTTTATAAACTAAAAAATTCGGGACCTCGCGATTCGAACCTCATGACGGCAAAGACAGATACTGGCAAGAGTCTTACTAAGGCAAGCTTTCTTCTACTTGGAAAAATTTATTGGAATGTTTATTAGGATACCTCTCGACATATTGTAATATTTTCGTCAGATCCTCGTTCAATTGATATTTTACGGTCACATAAGGACATTTCATGACACCTCGCTGGTTTTTCAGTTCAATTATAATGTAACATGAAATGACGGCCATCTGCTTAACAAGATGCGGCAACGAGAAAATGGAGAGCATCATAGCATCAGATGAGAGACGCGGCTACAGGTTTAATATATCGTCTAAAACTTTTCAATCTGCGCTCCATAAGAATGGCTTACTGAAAATCGTCTGAGAGATGCTAGATTGTAGGCGACTGATGTAAGGCTATGTCCCGGTGCGTTTTGAAGCGCTGCTTTATGATAGATTCTCGGCGTATGCGTATCACCGCCGTCCTTCCCTACGAATCGAGTTCCCAGTGCTCTATTTCGAATTGTCAGTCTTTAAAATCATCAGTTTTTCTGTTGTTGACAGTCATCTTTTTTTTCTTTCAACGATGCGTTTCACAAGACAATAAAGAACAAACCGTCTCGCTCGCTTCTGCACAACTTAGCAGCATCTCTCGTTCTGCAGCAGATGTTCTTGTGAAAGTGGGAGGCGCATCGACCCTCGAATCATCCGGGATATCTTCCTCTAAATGAGACACACATCTGGTTCAGCCTTAGATATTACGCGCTACCACAATGAGATCTCGGTCGCAGCGGGATGTAAGCAAAGTTAATCGAAACACTAAAATATTTCAAATACTTCCATCCCGAAACATTTGCCATTCTGTCTATTACAGCTAGTGAAATGCGCACGATTCATTTCCGATAGACTGGTGGCGACCGAGAATATCGAATTTCGGCAAAGAATACCTTAAGTTCATTCAGCAGTGTGATACTGTAAATAATGGTGAAGGAAACTGCGTTCATGAGTATTTGCAAAACACATTATAGCAACATTTGATTTATGCGCATGATTGTCTATATGTCTCTCCGCCAGACACTTTGAACTCTATATCGTCAATCTAATAATAACAAAACATTGGTAATCGACCTATTCACCGCATTTTTAATATGCAATATTGAAAAATCAACCATTATTGCTTTCTGAAACAACGAACAACAAAGCGTATAAAACCAAAATTATGCACACATCTTCACATAAAGGAAGCGATGATTAAGAACATAATAATAAGCTTATGCTTTGAACAAACACTTTAGTCACCGATCTAATTGAATAGCTCATGAAGAATGTGATGCTATAACAAACCAGTAGTTTCCACGTGCTGTTTTTGTTGTTCTTTATAGCGCTCGTCCTCTACACCTGTGTGTTCTGACGATGTTTCATGAAGATCGCTAGCGGATTGTTGAGTTGGTTCTGGTTCTGGCTGCGGAGGTAGCTGCAGCACTATTTGCGGCATTTCCTGAGGTTGTGGATGTACGTCTGGCATTATTTCAATTGGCTGGCTTTCCCCGTTTGGTTGTTCCTCAATCGCATTTGCTCTTTCGGAAGCCTCGGTTGGTGATTCTGGAACTTTTGTCTTTCTTAATTTTTCACTTCTTCCTATGACAAACCAACCGTTTTCTCAATTTTTAGAAGATCGCAGCAGTGTGTTCTGCTTTATTCTACATTAACCCTCTCCCCACTTTGTCTTCACGAATACACGAAATAGTCTAAATTGGAACTGAAATAACCTTTGGAGAATCGCCACTAGCCACATCCAGAAACAATGCTGCAGAAACTGTTGCTTCAGATGTCCGGAATTTGGAGGAAAAGCAGTAAGGTGGGCATCATGAGGCAGGAAACTAAAAGAAGAGACAAGACGCCATGCAAACTAATCTCTTAATTATGAAAATATAGAAAAAAGTATGAAAAGCATTAGAAGAAGCGAACAGAAGATTACCTTCAGGATGCACAATAGAGGCATGCATACGATGATATGCTGGTTCGATATCGTGGTTTATGTCATTTTCGCTTAATGTCTCCACAGGTCGTTGATGGCTCGGCGGCTCTGTAGACGTTTTTATTATAACATCCATAAACAAAAAACTTCATGCTTTGGAAATGATTCATGCAGTGATTACCTATTTACTGCTAACGCGAACAATAATTTATGCTTGCGAAATATTCGTGAAAAATAAGGAGGCAATCATGCCCCAAGCAGTTGGCGTGATATTTCTTTTTTGCAGTTCTGCCTACTACATCAGGCACTTTCGAAAATTACTGACATATAAAAAACGTGCGAAATAATGTCTTCATATTTTAATTAATAAGAAGGCTCTACGGAACCTTCGAATTTTCTATGAAAGATGCGACTTTTCATAGATTTATATTTGCGAAACGCATTATGGAGGGAGGAGGGTGGGGGGGGGGGGGTTGCGCCTACCGGGATAACAGACAAACGCGGATATATGCGGACAGTCATGACTTTGCAACGATAAGTGTAACAAACGCAAATTTGCAAAAGCGCATTTGAAAGCAAAAAAAGACTGTTCAACATGTAACGCGCGGAACTTCCACAAACAATCATCCAGTTGTACAATACATGGGAAAAAGAAGCAGTGACAAAGCCAATTATTCAAAAACATCGTTTATGGAGTGCGAAGGCAGATTTTTGCATCATTTCTGCGATGATGTAAAACAGAAATTTTCAACATACTACTTCGGCTTCAGAAAAAACTGCGTAAGTGCTCAATCGTTGTGGCAAACTTATACGCACCCAGTTTCAATAATATATATAAATCTGCGAAAAGTCATATCATTTGTTATCATCGATGATTTTAACAATGTCTCCGTTCTCTAAATTTTGCGTAAAGGTGCAGAAGAATTTATGGTATTTGAGAAAATAGACTGCGTTTTCTAAATTGGTACCCAAAATAAAATAACAACATTATGTAATAACACATCTCTGATAGAAGCCGGCTGTTAACCAACGTTTTGCATGAGCGCACTTCAAGGAATACTAAATTAGAGTCATCATAAAGCACGAAATATTGCGACTTGATATCGGTTGTTGTTAGGATGCTATGCGAATAAAGCATTGAAGAGAAAGATAGGAACTGACGATAGCAAACACATAGCGAGCATCCTCGGTCGTCCGTAAGCACCTGGCATTCAGATGGGCATTCGTAGCGGTAAGGGTCAGAGGGACAGTCGGCAGCGGGAACGGCTGAAAGCGCAAGCTCTTGCCTGTGAAAGAAGAGGCATCACAGCGTTACAATGCAAAAGCGAAGCATTACAAGCTCTAGCTGTCTTAAACGAATTCGACTGAGCAAACGAATGCTGAAGATTCCCAACTGCAAATGCACATCGACCGAATTTTGGCTTTCCATGCTCGTGACAACAATGAACGCTAGCTCAGGTGGGTTTCCATGCTTTTTTAAGCTTTCGATCGATAAAAATGACCTGTAAGTTCGATGAAAGCTGACTGACGACTTCTATTGCATTGAAGACCGCTCTGCTTTCTCGACAACAAGGGACATTTTGACGGTAAAAGCCATGACGACCAAAAACAACGTTTTGCACCATTTGTGGTGATTAACGCATTTTTCATTAAGAGCAATCAATGTGGTGATAACCGATAGAGGTAATTACTGAACGAAAGGTCATAAAAGCATAGCGATGGTGGCTTTCAGAGAAACCTGTAATCTCAAGTGGGATGTTGGAGGAACGAAGTATTGGAGGGTTCATTTACCTAATAACCTTTATAATAAATGCTGTAATATCTACTGCTGTCAGTGGTAAATCGAGTTCGAGAAATTCGCAGTTGGGCCGCATATAGCCCTCCAAATAACAATTATCTGCAGCATCTAAAAATCTTTTTCATGCATGGTCCGGCAAAAATCGCTACTGAACGTTTTCTGAATCAGCGAGTGGATCATATTACATATTACATCGAGATAGCAGCATTTGATAATATGCCATCTGAAACTTTTAAATTAAGCAGTGATGAAAAACAAACTTTCGATTCTCACAGTGCGCTTCCAAAGTATGCGAGCTAGTTTCACTCGAATAACGAGATTCTCCTCAACATTCGCTCATGTAATCACGTTAATTAGTTGGGGATGTTGTTTGGCCAAAACAGGGCATATCTGACTCTTTCACTGTCTTGAAAGCTATCAAATAAGAAATAATAAACGTTATATAATAAGAAAAAAGTCTGTTGTGTTTAATTTCGCTTCTTCTAAAAAAAATTCCAACTTTCAATTCCATCAGCTCAACAAATTCCAATCATGAAGTGATGTGGAATCATACTATGGGAAATTCTGCAAAAGAAAGTCAAATTAAAATATAAACTAACGCTGTGGTCGTCTAACGTTTTCATCAGGATCGTATTCAGGCTCGTAGTCATTGTAAGTATAATCGTCCTCCACTGAGCCACGTGGATCTTCTGGTGACGAGCCAGAAATGCGAAATATATAGCTTCCCTCCTTTTGATTATTTGAAAGGCTGAAGTATTTACAAATTGAAGCATAAATAATTCATAAATGAGGACTATTACGCAATATCGAACAAGTTGATCGTTGTCATTCCGCTTTTCCTCAAGATTTCACTAATTTGCTTATTTAGCACTTAATTCACTGAATTCCACAGTTTATGACGGTTGCTGAGACTCCAGGAAGATGAAATGAAAAGAGGAATTAATATTAAATCAATTGGCAAATGGAGCATGAAACCACCAGCTGCCACAACAATATGCACCTTTGCGATGACTTCAGAGCAGACCAGCTGGTTTCCTTCTTCGCCAAGAAATAATAAAACACCGGAATATTGCATTAAAAATATAATTAATCGTTCTCGGAAGAAATCGATTTTTAAACGTTTTTGCAGATTTGTTCCATGAAATCGCGTCATAGGGACTCACAGGTAAAGGTTTACCTGAATGTCGTACCTGTGTCTGCCTGTGTGCTAATTTCAACTACAGCGTCATGCATTTGAAACTTGTCGCGTATGTTGTACACAGTACAACCTACGTAACAAAGAGTATTTCATATTGGTTCATTAACGTCGAAAGAACCTTTGAACATTCAGAAATCCCAAAAAACTTGCATTCATTTCACATCGATGTGGTCATGAAGGACATATGTTTGGTTGCGTCCTGGCACACCTATCAACTTGATTTAGTGATCGTTTAATAATAAGTAAATGAAATTGATTGCTGCAAGATGTAGGCAATTTTCTATCGTCTCCCTCACTGATCACGCATGACCCTCTTCCAACTTGCGATGATCAAGGCGAACAAGGTAGAGAGGGACATCCTGTAGTGCACAACGCACAAAATCCTCTCAATATAAATTGAGTGATTCCTGAGTTGAAATTACGACGGGGACACTTATGGATTTATGGCTATGACGGAAGAAGAAATTCAAAACAGAGCTCAAGGAGCGACATAGGAATAGATATTCCGTAGTCCAACAGCGATCCTCTTCATTCTACCATTTTCAATCAGGAACCGAACTTCTGCCAAGATTGTAATATATATAAAAAAACAAATGTAGAAAAGCGTCAGGAAAGCTGGCATTGTATGCTTCTGCTGCCCGCCCGCAGATCAGCCGAATTCGAAACTTTGCAGCGGAAAATGAACTATGCAAAGCAATTCATTCATATTTTAATCATCCAACCGCTCCCACAAATCGTCCACGAAAAAATGATTTTTTGTAAGCCGATAGTGCAATTGGCCGCCATAAAATGTATAGGAATTTCTTCTATTGCTTAGTGTCTATATACTGTTTACGAAAACTGATGCAGCAAAACAAACTACGGTACGCGACCTCGATCTACTGTGCGCAATATACCTGTGAAATTTTGTAGTCCTGATTTCGGCAGTTTCCTAGCTGGAAGTGGAACAAGAATCGACGAACAGAAATGAGCGCACATTCACACATATGAGATGCTTCCAAAGCGCACCTTGCAAAACAAAATTTGCGAGAGTACATAAAATCGACACATTTGAAAGGAAGCAGCATTTCTTCTCATAAGCAAGAGGAAGCAAATTAAAACAAACTTGACGAGCTCTTTGATGTTTACAGTGCCACTGTTGACCATTGACTGACGACGACCATCTGAGTAATAAAGTCCAGCCTGTGCAATGCGACCATCCGAGGTTGTCCAATCAATTCGATTATATAGGAAAACTGCATAAGAGCTGAGACCATCAGTGACGAGCGCTAGCTGAATATTTGCTGATCATTGAATATATTTCCAGGCTTTTTTTGCAGGAATTATGGCCATTATTCAGGCAAGCATATAAAACGCCTTCACAAATTCTGTTGCTGCGAAAACCGGATGTGGGCAAGGAATGCATATCACTAGTAGACTACCTATCAACTACAAGATTTTTTGAAATAGTCGGCAAGATAGTGAACTTCGCTTACTGGCAGGAAACAGTTCGTGAGGGCGGTAAAAACCACCTTCCTTCCTCCCTTTCGAACGTTTACTGCTCACTTAAAGTAGTGAGACGGAGAATTGGTGCAAAAACACCGACGATTAAAAAGCCACAGTTCATACGACTTGTTCAACAAATCTTGAACCGCGTAGCCTTGCAACGTGCCAAATTAGAAGGTGACTCTATACAAGGAGCTTCAATCCTCACCTCCCAATGGCGTTCCTCTTCGAAACGACAACGCGTACAGTCTGAACGCCGCAGGGCATGGAGATGAAATAACGTGAAGGTTATGGCATTTGAAAGAATGAGAACGACGGCACATTATAATTCTGCACGCGTATTTAAATTGTGAGAACGGAGCTGTATTGTTTTGGAGCTATAGATGATTCACCTGGTATTCGTTTACTCCTTTTGCATCCGATGCGGTCATTGCGTCCCACGTAACGAGAATGGCATGCAACGCTCTGAATTCGGTTGAATCCCTCCTGGGAAAGTTTCGCCGGATTCGGTCGGTGAGATCATTCAAGAGGTCGTTATCGCTCGAAGTCGCTCTAGAATTAAAATTTCAAACTGAGAACGGAGCCGTGATAATCGGAAATGAAAAAAAACCCTCTATTCAAATATTTGCTACCGAGTACAAATATTTCAGGAAACGAACGTAGAAATTTGAATCATTTGTCAACAGTAATTCTCTTTTTGCAGGCTGATTTAGCTTCGGCGTCCAATATCAGGACGCCTTGAAAAAGTGCGCCAAAGGCGAGCAAAGTTCTGGTGAGCCAAGACCATCACTGAGTTTTCAGCGTGCTTGCATAGGCGAAGTGGTGAAGCAAAAAGATTACGAAAATTTCATTCATAGTCAAAGTTTTTGATACGTCTCATTTTGCACAATGCTATAACCCTTCGAAAAACACACTGATATGAAAATTTTCATTTTTTGCCTGCGTACATCAAAATTGAAAGCATGAAACCGCTTAATGCACATCGGATACCTTTACTCGATATAACCTCTTCAAATCTGCGGATATTCTATGTGATTGTTGGATATAATTTCTCAAATGCAAAATTCGTATAATTAAAGCAGAGTTCATTGAGTGGAAAACGTATCAGAGTGTTTATTTAGTCTTAAACCATCGATAAGCGTTTAAAAGTGTACAATCATTTCTTCCGCTGCTGCATTAGTGTGCAGCAAATATGTATGAGGAAAAGTATGTATGAGGAAAAGCGTTGTCTACAAATAGACAATGCCACGAAATCAGAATCGATCTCCCTACTTGCTTCTTCAGTTTGATTAATGAGAACGTGTGTATCAAAATATAGTAATTCTTTAAAGTTTTCTATAGTCGTCGTTTAGTAATATTTTTGTCCAGCCCATGCACTGAACTTTTTCTCTCTCAAAATTCGAAATATTCTCGCAAATTTTCGTAATTGATGAAAATTTTCTCATATGACAGTGACAACCTCATTTGTACCTAATTCCTATCTCTATATTAAAAGGTTAAAGAGGTTTCGAAGGTTTTTTGCACATGAGAAGGGAGGAGAATGAGTTCCTGCCTTCAACGAGCCAAAAGAGAATGATGAATCTCTGCCATAGTTCATTTTAGGTCGGTTAAGCATAGAATGGCAACTCTCGAATGCACTAGCGTTCCATTCGTTTCCGAACTTACAATTGCGAATAAGGTCACTTGTTGGTTATCACAGTAAAATGCTCAAGTCTGCCTTCTTCAAGGGTCATTTCTATGTTCTAATCACTTCAAAATTGATTTCCTATCCTAAAGTGAAATTCTGCGTAAGTACACATTGCTGGTACGTTTTGATGTGATGACTGGCCCTATTTAGTCTGAGTAATTGTTTCAACAATGGAACCTAGTTGGCCCTTCTCCTCTATGCTTTTTGCATATATTATTTCACATATTCTTGCAAAGCACATGTATAAAACATCGCCGTTCACACTGCATGCTGAATAAAACATTTACAGCTTTTTATCAAATCAAATGCCTGAATTAGCAGAAAATTTCAAGCTAAGCTCCTTACTGAATGGTCGTAAAATGTTTGAAGTAGAAGGGAGAATTAAAGGTCGCGCGATTACGACGACAACATCATTGGCAACGCGATAATATTGCAAGAGATAAACGACTGAACAGTGGACGTGCATAGTGCAAAGCTGATTATGAGCTCGAATAAAATGCAGCAAATAATAAAAATTCCAATAATTTGGAAGCATCCTTTTGAGAACGGAGAGCGTATCATGGATTTAAAGCTATTTGGAAACAGAAATCAATGGAGCAATGCAAATAACTCAAGCCCGATGTCTTCATCCAGTGTTGCTCGTCATCTCTATATAGTCAAATCAGTTGTTCACAGATCAGAGCTAAGCTACTTATCGAATCACGTTGGCACATTTTCTGAACTTGCAAACGACTATCAGCCAATGAAGAAATTATTACTGAGTCTGCCAGGGCAAGCAACGTTTACACTTATTCAGTTGCGCAATGAAGGGTAAGGTATATCATAGCGAATCAGTGCATTATTCGTTTACCTATAGTAGATCGTTCCACCCGAAGTGGGTACATAGAAGACGGCAATCGCACTAAGTCGCTCGGTGTCGAGGTCTTTGATGCCAGAGCCGGAAACAGGCCTGCCGAAAGACAGAAGACCATTCGATGAAATGAATATTTCGTTTTGTGTTTCTTCAAAATAGATTATCGGTACATCCAGCGACATTGCTGATGGCTCGCTGGAGAACTCAATTTCCTGTAAACATTACTAGCTATGGAGAAAAAACGCAACTAAGTGGTAAATCTAGCCTACTCAGGATTTAACAGTGCGATTGGGAGGAGAAGGCCAAATAGGGCAGCCATTTCTATGATTGTAGAATTGGGTACAAAACGGGTGAAAAATATTGTCAGAAATCTGATGCGAGACGCGTTTTTGCAAATCGCTCGCTTGACCAACCGCCAGCACAAACTGCAAGAAAATAATAAGTCATGCAAAATAACACAGAAACAACATATTCACTTTTTAATTGACCCGACCACTAATACAACATTTCCCCAAAAATTTTTTGCGATGTGACTGATGTAAACCGCAGCCTAACACACAATTGAATCTCGGCAACCTGTATGCTTATAATTCCTGTCGAGGTTGATAGAACAACTTGAAAATAGATGTGTACTGTAGGCTCTTGTATATAGAGCGTCAATATTACACCAAAAGTTTTATCATCGTGATTTTATTGGTTCTCGGATTAAAGCTACCGAACAAAGGGACACATGTGCAAGCACTAAGCTGAAAGGCAGCAAGAATGCGCATAATGAGCGTAAATTTGCGGGTGCGCTTAAAAACTGAAAAGCACGGGAAAATGAGAGATGAAAAGCTGCAGTGACGATCTAAGTAACGTAACAAAGCAGCACTCACTTGATCGCCTTCATCCGTCCCATATCGATACAACTGTGTCGCAAGTGCTAAGGACAATAAAGAGAGTAAAACGAATGCTCTATGCGGCAGCATCCCGCCTACGACGATGTTAGTCCTCGAGGCCGCTGCTTTCTTTCTTATGCCGCTGATCGCAGATGCTGCAATTGGGGATATTGGATGACTGTGAAAAATGTTTAATGTTAGCAGCGTCAAGCATATACCCGCAATCACGTCGAGAACACAACCGTATAGTTGGGCACAAAGAATAATAGGCAACAGTGCCGCTTTCTTCCAAAGCCGTCATGAAGTTCAGTTTAAGATACAAGCTTGCAACTACTAAGCTGTTATAAAAGAGCATCGCCTGTACCTTGTTTGAAGCACAAAGGTCTAAAATAAGATATTACCTCTCAGACGCTTTGAAAACTTACAAAATCGAGCACGTAACAATGATATAATCACCACAGAAACTGCTGGTTTACAAAAAGTTCCGACAGGATGATAACATATGACTTCATTGATCTGAGAGGAGCATGAGAACACAGAGGACTTGAATGCGATCACAGTTCTGCTTCCCAGTGATTCCAGAACGAGCGATACGAATAGCGATTGATGCGATGACGCATGCAATATAATGAACTGAACTATTAAAAAGTTGAAAGAATACATAGAATACGTATTGGATGCATCGTGCAAAACATAACATGATGTAGGAAGTCATCCTATAGCATACGATAGATGCACCTAATTTCGTAGCTCCAGCTCTATTGGTTCCAGGCTCGTAATTACCCGGTCAGCAGATAGATATGTGCGCACAGCTTTAATTTGGATCAAAATGGAGCAGATTTGTTGGCTTGCTTGATTATTTCTTGCAGTTTATAAAATTGGTAGATCTGCAAAAGTATTTACGACTGCGTCTTAATGAGAATATACCTTTCAGAAGCATTTCATAATCATCTTCACAGAGTGCTTAACTATAAGAATGCATAGAGTGATGCGTACGATATCGGAAGAATAGATGCTACTTCTGATCGTGATTTTAAATTTCCGGGAATGAGGTTGCATTTGTGAGAAACAATGAATATCCATATAAAGACGTTAACATTGTCGAACAAATGACCAAGCGCAACGTTTGCCTCATGGAGGGAAGGACATTGAGAGCTTGAAACAAAAATGAACTTACACCAAATTCAATCAGCTATAAGAAAATCCCTTCCGAAGGTTTACAAGGTTCACATAGACGCGCTCAGCAACCATCTAAATCAGTGCCCACGTGCTGCTTCGGTTCCCTCTGGTTGTTTTCAAAGCAGTAAGCGCACGCATATCTCGTCTACAAAAGCAATTGGCAGAAAGAACGATTGCTGCCGGAAAAATCTTCGTTAAATCGGAATCATACATTCAACTCGTGAAAGATTCGTGCTGTAAGTTGGCTTGATGAGAGTGATCGGAATCCTGCCGCGAGAAACGAAATGAATTGAATGAAAAGTGGCCGGTGTGATGCATGGAACTTCGGACAACCATACTGCAGCAATTACCTTAGCTACTTTTCTCTGCACTCATTTAGAATGAAAAAAACTAGTGGATATGTATCTGAGGCATCATTCATTACAAATAAGAAGACTATGCAAGACAGCTCAGCATTAAACTCATATGTTGTTTTTATAATGTTGATGTGAAACCAGCGTCAAGTGTTTTAATAAAATTACCTTGATAATTAGAACCAAAACCACTTGATATTCTCAGCTTATTTTTACGACAGCGAAGAGTTTTAGAGAAATCGGGGGAAGTTTCGTATTGCCTCTACGGTCTGTAAAAAATTTAATTAGTCCACACGCTTTTTAGTTCAACTATGTCAAATAAGTTTACACGGTCAAACCATAAAATGGATGACAAAAGTCTGGAAATCTGCTGATGATTCCTTTAATCATCATCGCTGAACAACTGTCAAAGGTCTTTTTGCATCATTGTGAAAGAGGATTTGAAATCTAGTCGAAGACTTTTTTCAGCAGTCTCAAATTTTATATTTCTGCCTTACAATTCATGAGTTAGAACTGTTAAAGGTGCCCATCTCGACTCATCATAACAGAAGAATGTTTGAGGAGAAAAACAACTTCATGACGAAGGAAAAACCGTCGATAATTTGTATGAAGGAAATGTTGACAAGAGAAACTGATAAAAAAAACAGTAGTCTGCGAAGACCATTCCATGAAGCATCCTTGTATGCGAATTGACAAGTGCTCGCCGTAAGCTCTGGAGATGTTTCTGATGATAACACTGCACCAGATTCGACCTTCAAATTAGCAGGCACATGCGCAGTGGAGGAACGCAGCATGGGAAGACCAAGGATGGAGAGGGGAGAATGAGAGGTGGCGGAAGACGAAGTAGAGGGGGGGGGGGGGGGGAGAGAGAGAGGGAGAAGAAAGGGGACGACGGAGGAGAAGACGGTGTTGATGCATACCAACACAGAGGAAATTCTTTCGTCTAGCGCAATTGAATTTTTGAAGTCAGAAATTCACCGCTGCACCGTTTTCTAGTGCAGAGCAATTAGGCAGTTGGATTACACCTCTTTGCGATTTTTTTCCATGTGTCCGACAGTATGCATACCCGATATGATGACGAAAACATACAGCATCCCAAGAAACAAAGAAGTGTTCCTTGCATATGACGATCAGTCAGTGCCGCTATTCAGGATGGTGAGGCGGAGACAAGGGATGAGAGGTCACTCCGCAGTTGGTGATAAGTTGCCTTATTCGTTCGAGAAGGAATAACAACAAAAATAAATTGCCTTATTAAAATCACAGCAGCGGGAGAACGATGGGAGCTACTCAGTGGAAGGCGTTGAATAAATTTTTCACGAGTAAGAAAGGAGACGCAATGGCGAGTAGACACTTCATCAACAATAAAACAATAATGGAGTAGGAAACTTTCTCTGAATAATTAGTAAATGATGAAGATCTGAGAAATATTATAGATTGAGCAGTTTGAAAGCTGCAAAAATTGTATGCAGTTTGTTCGAGATGAATGCTCATTACACTGCGTAAAAGCGTTATTCGTTAAGAACTCATTAAAAACATCATTCGTTTCTAAAAGAAACACAAGCGTTTCTGCTTTCAATAGCAGCATAATGCAGAAAAACTGCCTTATGCATCACAGGTGCGCAGAAATCGAAATGTTTCGTTGAGCGCTTCATTTCTTCTTATTTCTTTCCTTATTAGTCGGATGAATACGCACAGCATGCACCTTTCGGGTTTGCAAAGAAATTCTGCTGCCTTCAGCAGATTTAGTTCAGAGTTATGTTACTGCGACAGCGTTTAAGAACTTTGCTTAGTTCCGACTCAGGAATCGAAGCATTTTCAGTCCTTTTAGAATTTCACTTTCCGCCTATCAAAAAAGCTTTTTATGCGACCCCATTATCCTTGCATCACAGCTCCTTTCATCAAATATTAAAAGATGCTAAACTGGGTCATCGTGGGTTTACAATGTATGTCAGCCCATAAACATTATAGTGAAGGATAAGACGATTGCAGAGAGATGACAGAAAAATCGTAAACGTTTTGGAACGTTTGGTTAATTTTCACCAATATTTGTGAACGGCTTGAAAGATAAGCGACGCAACTTTTCAAATGAAACCACGCAAACAACTCCAACCGTTCTGTGGCAAGATTCCTAGGTGAAGCACAAAGAACTGCCCCAACCAATTGCTTCGTGAAGAAACCAGTAACAAAGAGACGATTCTAATGCAGCATTCGTAGATGAAAAGAAACAATTCGCAGAGCATTGTGAAACGTGGTTGTTGAAGGCGACTTTTCAAGAACTGAGAGGTGAATTCTGAAGAAACTGGAATTCGAACAATTCCTAAACCGCAATTTTACGATCCAAAAAGCGCACTTTGGGGATTCTGGAATGGAAACTCTTTTGCTGCCCTCTTATCAGTCCAAACTGTTATAATGAGAGCATATTCTGCGCTTACTGATAACGCACTGCTCAAAAGGCTCACAGCTAGTCTCTAAGATGTGATATGAGAGAAAACAAAACTTGCCACATTTTGCAATTGCGAATTTCTGTAATGCTTTCGTCGAATCCTTTAAAAAAATTGGAAATCTTGTCTATTCGGTATTACTTATTCCCTAGTTTGAAGGACATAGATGAGAAAACATTGAATTGAAAGTACAAATAAAAGCACAATTTTTGGGGTTCAGGCATATGGGAAGTAGAGAGATCACAGTTAAACGAAGAAATAATATTCTTACTGTGCTGTGTTGGGCAGGATAACTTTGAAAACGAAGGTAAATTAGGCAGGTGGATTTGCTCATATTGCAAGATGTCTACTAGATAAGAAGCATTTCTGAATGGTTAAGATAAACTACTGCGTCGCGACCGCTGGCTTTATGAATGTACGGTGGAGGCGTTGCTCAGAATACAGGTGCAAGAAAAAACAGTGCAAAGGCACACACAGATGAATTTTATCCGTGCGCAGTTCAGCATGGACGTAATCGAGTTATGCTGTAAGACATAGCAGTAGTTTTTATATAAATATTCGCTCACCTACCAACTCTAATGATATTAGTGACAGGTACGCATATCGAAAAAAATTAAGTGAGCTTGAAAGTAACGAGACATTCAGAAAAATCAAAAATCCCTCTGATGAGCGCTTTTCTTTGCTCTTCCCTCCTCTCCTTCTTTGAAATCACACAAAAATGGAGTTTAGATCGGTATTTTCGAGGAAATTTATGCGATAACGTTAAAAAAATCTCGCCGAGCGAGGGGATTTTTCTCCGACAACACTGCTCAAATTTACACGAGAAAAGCAGAAGCAAAAATTTAACACAACGTGGACAAGGTGGACGCTGAAAGCAGTAAGTATGACGGAAACTTCAAAAGGTTATTTTCATATCGCGACAATTATCCTACTATTCGGAAAGTGAATAGATCTTCAACAGAAAAAGAAAACTGCTTTGCGCTAACAGCCATATCGGTACGGAATGACCGTCCATCATAAGAGGCTGCTTTTCTCATGTGCTGAAGAATTCAGAACATTTCTAAATGGGATCCTGACTACAAGGTTCTAGCAACGAGTTTATTAAAATTTAAACTGATTTTCGCCTTAGCTATCAATGCGGCGGGCATCGAAAGCTTCATCAGCCATACTCCAACTTATATTCAAGGTATTCTTTCGGTTCTGTATGTATTTCTTTTTTTTATTGAATACACGCGAGTAATTGACTGCATACTACATTTCGCGCATGAATCAGTCAAGTTCAAGTTATACTAATACAGAATAAGCGAGGCTGCATATCAGAAAAATTTAACCAACCGCCTTCACAAATTATCAACAAAAACAGAATTTGCAGGATTATACGGACTGACCGTCATCCAGTGGTTCTCTCAAGAATTCTTGAAAAAAAATTCGGCTTTACCTCTAAAAAACAGTCACTATTTTCGGCGTGACTCCAATGGGACCATTTAGATGCTATAAAACTTGTGCTTCAGTGCTGCCAAATTTGTGCGGTAGAACTTTGATCTGTCCTGAAATTCCTTCATAGTAGTTTTGGCTCTAATAGCAAAGGCTGCATCCACGGAATCTGAGAAACCCTGGCCCTTATCTCGATGCTTGTGAGCGAATACAGTTTTGCCACCGTTCTCCATAGTGCACAAGATTGAGGTATGAGCGCGTAGGATCTCACTCTTGATTTCGAGGATTTGCAGACGGTCAAATCTGCTCTAGAAAGATTATTCCACAAGAAAGGAGTTCGGCTGAAAACTGCACAAAATGCTTATCAAAGCAAATTGCACTTTCTAAATGAACTTTATGTAGTCAGCAAATGGCAGTGATTATAATAAGAGGACACTGCGAAAACAATAAAATTCGCTACGTTGTAGATTCCTTAAAAGCTCACAAGCGGAAAACATTTTTGAGCTGTTGCATCAAAATGGCACAAGGATAACCCAACTGAAGTTAACTTTGAACATTAAGCTCTGCTTAACCAGAGATCCCTGCTTGACACAACCAAGTTGGTGAAAATCATGAATACAATCGTGATTTAATCGCATTACTCAGGGCACAGTGCAATACGAGCCAATAGTTGTATACGCACAGCATACATTTTGCTTACAATGCCCGAAAGAAAGTAAATAGAATGAAGTAAGGACGAATTAAATAAAATAAATTAAAATAAGAGGAAAAAAATAAAATATGCTTCATTTCAGTAAAAAAAAAACACGAACAATTCTGTAGTGCTACAATTCGGCAAATAGAATATCAGAACTTTTTTTTCGCCAATAGTGGTGGCAATTTAGAGGAACAGAGGTGAGATGCTACGATGAGAAATCTAGTTAAGATGGAACAATTCTGAGCGAAATTAGAGGTGAATTATGTTAAAATAAAATTTTGGCAAGAAATAAATCACTGACGTATGAAATGTGTTGGCATATGCATAAAGCAAATTGGGCATTAAGGAAGTTGAACGCTGAAGGAGATTCAATGCGCAAAAAATGGGGCAAACAATGATAATAGGGCGCCGTTGAACTGATAGCTGACGTTCGCTTCGTTGTATTTCCCCCATTGATTATGCAACAACGAAACGACACCACAGAACATTGTCCGCATAAAAACAAACGTCTTTTAGCAAACTTTTTATAGCCTTTTGATTTCAGGCCCCGCTAAGTCAATCAAAAATGTGAAATGATCTGATAAGTGATTTTAACATCGTTGAAAATTATTCGAAAGTTTGAGAGAGATTCCGACTGTGTAATTCAAGGATTTCGAAATTTTTGGAGAACATCCATAAAGATTTGTTGTTATTTTTGGATCAGCATAATCGCTAGTTTTCGGTTCTTTCCAATCTATCGATGCTTCATCAAATCGAACTAAACAGCACCTTTATGCTCAACATATATGGCCTACTCGCTCTTAAATCATAAGGTATTGCTGAGTGCCATAATAAATGATGACTCATTTTAGTAGGGAACCATATGACTCATTTTATATCAACGTCCGGAAACAGGGAAGCATATAATATATGAGCATGAACAGCAAGAAACAGGAAAACATTCCTACAGCAACGACTCGGCGATGTAGACATTTAATAAACAACAGCACCAGCAGCACCTAGATCACGGCGACTTAGTGACGTCTTAAAAGCGCAGGGAGTGGATGTACTAACACTATTGGCAGGAAACTGATTCCAGACTAGCAAACGCGGAACTTGAAGCTATGCTGGATATATATATATATATATATATATATATATATATATATATATATATATATATATATATATATATATATATATATATATATATATATATATATATATATATATATATATATATATATATATATATCTAGTCCGACCGATCAAAGACCGCCTTTCCTGATTGAGATCATTCAGACGTTAGCTGAAGAAGAAATATTGCACGTAAATCGCTGAGTTCGGAACGATAGAGGCCACATCCGCTGTGAATATTTCAATCAAGCACTTTCTGTGCAATTCGATATACCGATGCTACAAACAGATACCGAATGCTAAACCAGGAAAGCTGATAAGAACATCACATGAAAAAATCTGTAAGCTAATTATTAGTGAGTGATCTATTGTGAGGAAACGAGTTTTTGTGATCTCGGTCAGCCTTACTTTACTTAGCAAATTGCTTCGCTCACATTTGTGTTGATCCTGATATTGATCTCTCCCCATATTCATTATGATTTGCATTCAGGGCCGTAGCCGAAAATCTAAATAGGCCGCGGTCTTGCTTGCTGATCAGTGTGTGCTCTCTTATCGTCCGGTGGTGATGTTGCTCGTGATAAACGAGCGTCGTTAATTCGGTGAGTCCTTCACACACCAGAAACACTCGCAGTAAAAATTTTGTTGCAAATAAAACCTATGAAAAATGGGCCGTTGAAATGAAAATTATCACATGGTATTTCGTTTATTGATTATTTTATCACTCTGTCTATGGGCGGATCACATTATCAATTAGTGCTATGGCTAGGGACGTTTAATTTACAACCATTGTTAGCAGTGTGGCTAAATTTTAACGATGACATATATTGTTTATGGGAGTGGCGTTTAACAACTTAATTTACTTGATTAAGGACCATCCAGGTACACATCGTAATCGTCGTCAAAACAAGGAAGCATGGTATTATTCGCATTCACTAAGAATAATTTGGAATTTAATATGGAAGAGCACAACACCGATGAACAATAAACGAGTTTTGCAATATATCGGCAGTTACCTTTGAAGGAATATCCCGGGAATTTTTAATGATTTCTACGGACTCAGCAAAAATAACTTTTGGTTCTGAAATAAAAACGATGATACATTTAATTTGGCTTTTTACTGATTGTCCATCGAGAGATCGATAAGTCAGACCATTTAGGTGCGAAAATGTGATTGCACAGCAGACCATGCTCACAGATTTATTATCAGGTACAGCACACAATACTGTCATATTTCGCTAGCGGAAGAGTAAAACCGGAATCAGTGGAAGAAATCACTTCAAATGTGAAAATTTGTCCAGCGAAAGAAGATATAGGCCGTGATCAAGTAAGTGCTAATTAAAGGAATAAATGACCAACAGAAATATGAACGGGAACACTCTTTCTAGCAAATTTCTTAAGTGTGTAGCAAATAAAAACAAGGCGAAATGAAAAACGAAGCGAATAGAATTAGAAGGAAACTGCAATATTCGGCGAAGCAGATTCTACTCAGTGAAAAACGCGAAAGCTTTCGCGTTAACCATAGCGAAGAAATTTGGCGTCATAACATATGTGTACCATTGATAAATAATGCAACCACACTGTACGTCGACTGTAAAAAGAAAATATCGCATATTTGCATTGAAAGATAATTCATTGTCATCTATGAGATGGCACCACCAGGCGGGCTTATTTCCACAGTATCGCAAATAGAGAATGACCTCAGTCCTGGGACAACGAAAGCCGTTTGCAGCAGCAATAAACCAGATGGATAATAAAACTGACCGTTCGCAAATCGTTGTCGTCAAGGCAAAAATGGGCGCATTGCAAAACTGTGAGCCACTTCCAGATAACAATGCAATACCACAACCTTTCCCAAACAGCAAAACGTCATCAGTCCTAGAAAGCAGTGCAACAATGAGCCATTTCCTAGGCAACATTGCAATACCATGAGCCATTACTCAGCAACAAAGCTATAGCACAAACCAGTTCTCAAGCAATACCGCAAAATCCTAAACCATTGCAATGCCCTCAGCCTCTTCCAAATAGCAAAGCAAAAGCATCGGCCATACCCTCCAGAATGTTTCATCACTGCTAGCCTTTTTGCATGCAGCACTGCAATATCATGCGGAATTTTTCAGACCACTTTGCAAAATGGCAAATAAATCGCCGGAGAGCACGCAGGAGGTAAACCACTTCAATAACAACGCTCCGTCCTGCCATCTCATTTTCAGACAATATCGCAAGAGCAGAGCCAGTTGCAAGGCAGAATTGCAGTACTTGGAGCCATGTTCCAATAAGGTATACAATAATGAAACGTAGACTCCATAGATGTGCGAAGCACTAACAACTGTAGTTTTTTCTATTTGTGAGGGAAAGTGAATTTTTTGATGTGGAAAGACAAGCAGTTCGAAAGAACAAAAAATAATGAGCGAGTGAAAACGTCGACAGCAAAGTTCAGTACCATCGAAAAAGAGATGCGACATGAAAACTCTGAAACGACGACGGAATGTAGGTGCTGCTTTACGTATCAGTCAATAGATGATTTCTATTTTGGCTTAATTGAAGAGCCGGGTTTTATTTAAAAAGGTCTTTGTAGAGGTTAGTGAATATCATCCAACAATAATACGAGCAGTCATAGCGCAGTTGGATAAGATAGAGAAGCATTTCTTCGCAAAACGTTGGTTGGCTCAATCAGCCTCTTCCTAAAAAAAGAAGAAACAGAGATGGAAATGAGACAATGGTTTGGCGTTGCCTTTATTCTACTCTCCATAAGCGAACACCATTGTAAAAAAGACCTTAGAGTTAAACAGAGACGAAGATTTCAATCGAAACAGTTGCCATATTATCGTGGGATAGACCAAGGAGTGCCAAAAAAGAATGTAAAGCCGCCAAATATCAGCGCTTCTCCATTGAAAATGTCAATGGGCCACAACGTATTGTGAATGATGGTAGCACCTGTCAACTTTGGGAATCGATCCAAGAGGCGCAGCGAACTTTTTTTGGTTCCATGGAGCTCGATAAAATTGCCATTTGGGCTAGACACTGAATGAGCGAAACGTATGTTGAAAGTTTATTGCAGAGTATTTCTTAAGTGATGAGATTATGCAGATTTTATTGACCGTACTAAATTCGCACTGCTTCCGGCTAGGATTTGTAAAAATGTTTAGCACTACACACGCTAAATTCATTTGCTTCTTTGGAAGACTTGCATCGATCAAAGCTCAAAGACCGGTCTGAAATGTGCACTAGACTTATAGGCGGCTCCAAAAAATCGTCTATAGTGACGAACATTTGCAATATTAGCAAATAAAGAGGCAAATTTCTCTCAGCAGCGACAGCTAATATGTCAGAAATAGGCAAATTACAGGAGTGGAAAAGGTGCAACATGGGACGTAGAACACTTGAAAGAATGGAATATACAAAACCCTCAAATAATTAGAAATTTCCAAAGTCCAACAATTGAACTCACACCTGTAGAAGTTTTAAACAACAAAGATGCTTACATACCAACGCAACTTTCTTTCCCCTTCTCTATAGAGCTAACAGAATGACATATCGATAAGGTTCGAATCGAACGAACGTTCACCGACTTATTTTTTTCTCTTTTTCCATCTATACAATCTAATCCTTTCAATATATACCGGTACAACTGACGCTTTATGGACTCTCCATATCAGCGAATTAATTTTTTTTTTTTGGAGGGATTAAGGACAGAAAAATATGGACAGCTCTTAAATTACCACGTAGAGCAAAATGAATTTGTGAAAGGAAAAGTGTTGTGGTCTCTAATACAGGATAGTAAGAGATGCTCGATGAATGAAGCCATCTGCCCCCCGTGAGTACGAGCAAATACGCCTCAAAGTCATAAAGCAATGTGGCCTATAAACCTTGGCAAACACACATGCACAACAAATGTGTGTCATTTTAGCAGCAGGCCTATCAATAAGTTATCAATAACACCAACATATCGCCTAACGAGTGCATCAAAGGCTTCACTTCTTTTTGAGTATATTTTTGAAAAGAAGCTTAAGAACTGTTCAGCGCTGAAAAAAAACGTTAATGTTAATTAGCTTTCATTTTTTGCATACTTTCGCAAATACCCCTTTCAGTGATCCATCATCGCAGCATCATATGTGGGCATATATACACCTGTCCACAACCTCCTCCTCTTTCCTCACAAAACGCAAAATTTGGTAGGCATGAATTTTTATGCTTCGCTCATCTCCTATGCCACATCTCAAGATGCATCCTTACTTTCGATGGTGCTTTACGCAGTTTATGCATCAAAAGATTCCCATAAAGTTTACGGCGATCAGGGAATGAAAAAGAAATTAATCATTCGCATGTAGTTTTACTAGCACTCGGGGCGGAGACAAAATAAGGACAGTGTTCTGCATATGTTATATTTTTACAGCCAGCTTGTGGAACTATTTGTTTGGAACAAGATATGCTGGAATGGAACAAGGGCCTGCCAGCTCATGTGGCACACTTGTGACATGTCTTGCACTTGTTTCAATCGAGCAATTTCTTTTCGACAGAACTGCTGGCTGATCAAATATTAATTCAACGGCATTCGCCTTAACACTCCACTCAAGAAGACAAATCTCTGCAGGCTCTCAAAGCTATAACGACAGCTAATAATGACCTTCAATCGCTCATTGAGAAAGGTTTAAGAACTAGGAGAAATTAGCGCTTACGAAAAACCAACGTAGTTTCCATAAGAAAAAAAAAACGTGGTAATGTCACTGAAATTTTCTAAACGCAGTAACGTAGACGGTTTAGCAGTGTACAAGAACTGCTGAGACGTAATTTTTATAACCGTATAGAGGATCGTCACAGTGTGAATGGAACGAACTGTAAAAAGAATCGTTGATGGCCAATACCACTGAATATACGGTGCTGTATTGATGTTCTAAAAAGAATCAAAGTCACACATGAATTTCGCGTATCGAAATGGCGACGCTTTGTTGTACGTATTTGTCCCTTACGGTGGATATAAACAATACGTTAGCGTATTCAGTTTCACAGAAAGAGTTAAATAGAACTTTTCAATAATCTGCATAAGCAGAGTTAATCGATCAGAAATTTCACTGATTGGACAAATCACATCTTTTACTTGCAAAATGCAGATAACAGTTATTTTGCGAGCGCTACGAAGTAAAATTCAAGGCGCACCAAAAAGTATAAATTTTTTGCAGACTCTGTGCAAATAAAGTGAATGGATGAAATCTCACAATTGCAATTGAGTTAACAAATTGAGAAGCGTGATAGAAATGCTCACATATCTGACCAAGTGGTTGCATGAGAGGCCAAAAAATAATGAATTGTATGCAGTAACGCATTGATGTTTTAGACTGTTCAACCGCTCGCAAAAATTCCCCGAATAAGATTTTTTTACGAATCGGCTGCTGTTAAATGATAAGCAGTCGATTGAAAACGCACAAGCTTTTGCGCGCTTTAGATGCTTATAACTCATTTTGAGATTAATGACGTAACTTCGACGCCATTATGAGAGGTCAATTTAGTGCAACGTATCGATCAAAATCTGTACTACGAGCTTCAATGTTCATACAATTAAACTTCCAGACGGCTGCACACAACATGCGAGAGCATGTACACAGATGTGAAATTATCATAATATGCTCGCAACCGCGAATTTGTGAAGAATAAAAATGAAGTTTGTATTTTGAGGTATACCTGGCGGTGTCATGCCTGCACACTGCTCGTTGCAAAGAGACTTAATAATGTGAGAATAGACAGAACAGGTGAAGATTAGCGTCAAAGAAGATCACTGGGAACCATGCAGATGGCTCGAAATGAGTGAGTTGGTGATAGAGATACTCAATGGCGACCGAGTTGCAAGGGATCATCAAAACCGATTCCACGAATACAGAGAGTGATTCTTTTCTGAGATCTCTTGGCCTCTGTGATAAGGGTCTAAGGGAACCTATGGCAAGGAGACTTTTGCTTACCTTTCATATCAGAGCTTCCTCTCCTCACCTGAAAACTCTACATTTTGTGATTTTCCACCATTTCTACCCTGTCATAATAATGGGAAACATTCTTTCGAGTACTATTAGCCAATTTTGAGGAAACACAGTTTCCATAACATCAGGAAGTGATGCCGGCGAAAAAGAAACACTTTCGTGAGGTCATTCCAAGTAAGAAGTTGTCTTCTTTTTCTTCAGCTGAAACCGAAGTGTTCGATTTTGCACCATCAAGAAGTGATGCCAGAGAAAACACTTTGATCCTCTAGGTAGGGGTTGGGGGTAGGAGGAAAAGAAAGCGAGTGGAAAACCAACTTTATCTAACAGCAGAAGATAGACGGCCTCGTATATCATCTTGCCCAATAAAGTCATACAATACCTCTGCAATTTCCATTCTCCCGTCGCAGAATTAGTCAGTGTTTGGGCATCCAGGAGTTAAACTTTACATTGCTGCGCTAGCTGATGACATTCTGAGTATGGAAGATTTCCAGAGTGACGACGATTCGTTCTCTGATCTTATCTAGCAGTTCCTAATTCGTTGCTTGCACTGAGCTAACCACAAGTGTAAAGTGCGTATGCGAGGGCGATTTGAGTCGACCAGGATTTGATAACAGTGAACGCGGGGAGTCGTATTACATCGAATGCAGCTTAGAAGATTTCGCGGTGATGTGGCAGTAATAAACAATCGACAGCAGCATAAATTAGGCCCTCTATCAGATCTAACTTATTGTGCGGTCGCAACTTATTTCTTTTGAAGCTTATTAATTATAACACATGCATGGTAACTGATGGATAAATTGCTTCGAAATCACTAGGGAAGTGGTCTGGAAGAGCTTCCACGATATGTGCGTGGGCATTCCGTTCACCAGATTTGCCCATTTCAATAGATTCCAAAAGAAATAAAAAATGACGAATAAGACGTTCACAATTTACTTGGCCTAGCCGCTCGTTAAGGTGTTTTATTGAAATTTTTTCCGCGGCCCGACAGGAGAAGAACGCAATCCGAACGACTGGAAAATATACGCAAACATTTGGAGCTCCTAACTGAATGAAATTCCCCCTCAGGGTTGACGGATACACTAGAAAACTGACGTTGCCCTATGGTGCATAATACATCCATTAAATTTTCCAATTCTGGTTTCAAGTGTGCACGAAATGGAAGTACGGAACACACAAGTGAACATACACGCAGGCGTGTCATAATGAGCGTTATAAACGGAAATTTGAAAGGGCGCGTGCAAAATGCGAATGAAGAGAGGGCCTTCTAAAAACAGAGACGCCGGATATGGCTTTGAACATAAACTGTGGAATGAATGAATTGCGAGGATGTTATTAGGTAGGTGGGACCAGATACTATGGTTGCGCCAGAGATCGCTTTTCAAAACATTGAATGCCGGGAGTTTTTGCGTTTATAGCGCCAATTTCGCAATCTAAATGGTTGTGTTAAAGAAATGCTAGAATTGAAACCTGATTTGCAACTTTCGGCCCCCGTTACAATGAACAATGACGATTCTGTATTTTGGAAAATCTTCACAAAGCAGAACTACTGGATAATTCGCAATCTTTTTGCTTTCTTTTGGGTCGTTTAGAGCCGATTACATGTGCATTCTTCCGTTCGCTATTAAACCGTTATATCTAATGAATACTATTAATATCGTAGGTAAGGGAAAAGAAAAACTGCTGCAACTTGAGTATTCCTTGAAGCGTTGTTAAAGAGAGAAAAAAATTCAGTGATTCCAGGTTGAGTTCTTCTAGATTCACGCACCAAACCATCTGTCGTGCGTAAAATTCACCTAACGCATACGGTCATTCTGTTTTGAACATTCTCTAAAACTGCGATGTTAGAGACCGAAGAAAGAGACCTACGTGAACAGAGTATTCGAAAATGTGGCGCAAGGAAATAGTCAATGCTATAGAAGAATGTTCAGCCCCTTTCTGCGAGTCGCGGAGAATACACTTCGCACTTTTGGATGATTTTTCAGCAATAAACCACTTCGTAGGAATAGTGTGACCCCCTAATGAAGATCAAGCTCAGTTACAACACCGGCATCACGGATATTATCTGTAGAAGACAGAACCTCATCCCTTTATAAACCTCCTTGCATTTTTAACGGGAACATTTAGCTGCCGCAATTTCGATCAGCTATCGAATAAGTCAACATCCGTCTGCAGAATGTAGATGTCTTAAGCAGGATCGCGCAATCAACGATAAACTTCCAGGTGGTCAGCAAGCAGCTTGGTGTATGCAAAGAAACGATCGTAAAGTTCGTTCATAGAACATCAAGTTTGCCAGAACGTCAAGTTATATATATATATATATATATATATATATATATATATATATATATATATATATATATATATATATATATATATATATATATATATTATATATATATATATATTATATATTTATATATATATTTATATTTATATATTTATATATTATATATTTATATTATATATATATTTTTATATATTTATATATTTGTATATTTATATATATATTTATTTATATATTTATATATTTATATATTTATATTTATATATTTATACTTTCATTTATTTATTTATTTACTTTTATTTACTTTAATCGACAAAGCATCCACTACGAATAAATGTCTCTTCATATCGCTTCCCCTTCCGCTTAGATGAAGTAGGAAAGTAGCGTGAAGATTAGGGCTCAGGCTCGTCTCCTGCCCATCGGATACTGACGAATCACAAAGTAGCAACATCCTCAGGTGAGAGTTAAAGTTTCCTACGTTTACGTAACATCGATAGTAAAGGCGCCACGGCGCTCATGTCCTCGCAAGTTCAAGCGGGTCGACTGCCGAAGTTCTGTTTACGAGAATCTTCCGATATCGACGTAACTGACGAGTGCTATCGAATAAACATTTCCAGCTTTCCTATGTATATATTCTCGTCGTAAATCGTTTTTCGCGTATAATTCTATAAGTTTTCGCGTAACGATAATCTTTTTGACCATAGTGATTCTCTTGGAAAAATTAGCGGTTATCCATACAATGTGCTGTTCTTAACATATGTTATGTTTTTAACACAATAATGACATAAGAATCATTAAGTTTCTTAAATAGAGTAAAGATTATAAATATATTACCAAAAAACGAAATAAACTGATGACAAAAGTTTTTCTAATATAACGAAACAGAGAAAAAGGAAATAAAAGGTGTTTTTTTAATTTTTGTACGAAGGAAAAATGAGAGGTGAATTGATTTTGAATTTTTGATAAGTATTAATGACATAAGATTTCTGTTGCAAAAAGTGCGAAAAATTCATGGACGCCATATCTCAATCAAACGATTTTTGCAATAAATATTAAAGGCCAGTTAGAGTTACTTAAAAGGAATTAATCGTTACTTGAAAGGAATTAATTTCAAATCAACATAGATTCTCATACAAGAGTAAATGAACTTTTCTACTGGCTGAACGGTACTAGAATAAAGGCGCGAATGGCTTCACTGGTAGATTATGTGAGGGTTGGAAGCTCACTAGTGTTGATTATCTCTCCTTTCTTCAATCCTAGACAATATGCTTGTGCTTGCAATACACTGCTTGATGATGCTCGAGCGTGTACGCTTTTGATGCTTGCATGTAAAAGATAGCTGATTGCTGCAAAGAGATGAATTTTGCAAACGAAGATCGTGAAGGAAAAGCAGTTGGAAAATATACGCTCATAACAATAGTGAAAATCCTTGTTTATAAATAGAAGTAATTTGATTTATATTAATATCACAAATTTATGAAACTATTAAATTAAACGACCTTCAATGAATTGCATGTTGAGAATGAAAAATTGCAAGAGATGTAAAGTAAATGAGCATTAGAAAGAGAAGCGGTTGAAAGAGGTGCAGACCGGTAAGACGGATGGCCACCTGGCGATATGAACTAACCCCAAACCGCGCTAGGCGTTAGAGACAAGCCGCACAACCGTCATAGGTCAACAGCAATCGCAAATGCTCAACGCGCCGATAAAGTTCCTCTTGAAGGTGCGCACCGGAAGACAACATAGCATAGGGCACTAGCGAATATCGGTGTATCTCTTGAGTGGACTTCCTTACACACCACCCCTCAAGTTGATCATCCTTCATTGTAGTGTCATCCGAGTGTTCTCGCATCTCCATATCAACAATCGCTATTTTCGTGCCTTAGCATCGATCACTGCAATCGTCGCCGTGATCACTTCATATGAATTCACTTCCTCTCCACTGCATATTACTTGTTAAGACAACTTTTTTACACTGCGCTTCCGAGTAGAAGTGTTTGCATATTATTATATTTAGAGCACGGGACCGCTATTATGGACCTGGGACTAACACAGGCCTTCCGAATTTTCAGGGAAAATGCTAGTAAATCGAGCAAGAGGCGTAATGGAGAGCAAGTGTAGGTAGGAGGAAGAGAGCACGGTGCGCTGTCCTCTCCATGAAATTTTCCTGCCGAAATTGTATCCAGAAGCTCACAGGTCAGTTGCGTTCAGTGTGTTTCCAAGTATAAATTGAAAATTGCTGAAGAATGTTAAAGTGTACCATTTTATAAGAATTGCAGAATTAGTGCTACTGAGAGCTGAAATCCCCGCTAAGAGTCTAAGGCCATAAAAACTTTTGTTTATCTCATCAGAGCTCGCACACCAGCACTACCTTCGTCTCGTTCACTTGCAAGAGAAGAGAACAGCTCATTAAGTTCCAAGATTTACACAACAATTCTTCAGTTTGAGTTCCAAGAAAGCATAAGAAGGAAGTGAGGGGCATAAGATTTATTGGCATACTGTACGTTAGAGAAAGTTGATATCATCTGGATATAAAACGAGACACCTCGCAAGTATGCAGGGTTCTGACGTTTTTTGTTCGAAGTTTTAAACTTGAGAAATATCATGGCTGCATACAAAAACATTCATCGTTTAGTTTTGCTTAGTGCGCGGTCGGTTTTAACAGGGCTCTGAGCAAACTCTTTGGCTTTGTCCTACCGAGTCATTGCGACAGTGGTCTCATCGGAACGCGGGCGGTGGAGCAAGTCGCATGGAACAACGATGAATCGACTCGTCAGTATCCGATGGGCAGGAGACGAGCCTAAGCCCTCACCTTCATGCTACCTCACAACTTCAGCTAAACGGAAGTGGTAGTGATATGAAGAGACATTTATTCGTAATGAATGCTTTCTCGATTCAAGTAAATTTCGGACAAATACAAAATAAAATACGTCAGGGAGTAGTTCGGAAGTCTTCTGAACCCACAACTGTACGAAACCTCGATACCACACAAAACCGAAATTTAATATCAAACTACGAAATTTGTGGTTGAGTAAGCAACACCTATGGGCCGCCTGAATTTCATCAGTCATAGATGAAATGCAGTTGCCGGTGACCACTGCTAAGTAATGCTGGCGCTTAGTTTCTAATTTAAAAAATAAACACGCGAGAGGGAACGAACTGGAAAGGATAGATTTTTATAGCATATGACTTTAGAAATACTAACTTTCAGTTCGAATATTAGCAGCAAAACCTCCCATTTAAAAATTTTAAAAAAAATGCTTGCCGCATATCATGTACAACAAGGTGCATGGTGCAATATCCCTACCGTCATACATCTAAGTAGTAAATTTTCACGCTTATTTAGCTACGCTCGCACGATTGATTTTGCAGTCGCGTAACTGTGCTAAAACACATATTGTGCTTTGTTCTTTGCTTCTCCTTTCAACCTTTCCTGTCTCCGTTTCACTTCACTAGAGGTGTTCATGCAAATGCTTATTTCCACTGAAATGTTTAGCTTTGTTTATTTACGTCACTCCTAAGCGATTTTCTTAGAAGGGGCTAAAATCGAAGAAAAATCATTTGAAGGTCAGTAAAAGCAGCGAAAAATGGATAAAAATTTTGCAACGAAATCCGTGTAGAAAATGCCCAACGCAATCTCATAATCACGCTTGCCAGTGCCATGAAGAACGAGCGGGCAAATTCTTCACACTTCCGCCTACGACCCACCACCAAAACCAAGGATGACACCGCACTTTGACAGGAGAGGTGCACGGTCGAATCAACTATCTGTGGTCACTTGTTAAGTCAGATCCAAACAAAGAAAGCATCAACATATTGCCATAGCTGATGTGTAGCCCCATTCAGCTGAGTTATTGCGACCTTCACACAGTCACGTTCGACCAATCCGTTTTTTTAAAACTGCCAGCCGAATTGATTGACCGCACCCTTCCGTCATATCGCTGTCTTTGGTAGCCGGAAGTGGTGCCATATAAATGCAAGAACACATCGGACCGCATCGTATAACCTCATTTGCAGCCATCTAAATATTACTAGCATATTCAGCGGCAAAAATTGATAGTGGCGTGTCACGGAAAACTGCAGGAGGAGAAGCAGCGTGGGTGGACGGAGAGGCGTGCTTGGGAACTGTAGAGTATAGGTGGGCAGCTTGCGTGGCATGCGTTTGTGCAGGTTTACTCGCCCTGAGTACAAACAAATTAAAGCATGTGCTTGGTAATGAAGTCACATCTTTAACAACCGACCGATCGTGTAAACCTCGTAAAGAATGAAATTTGCAGTCCGACTTCCGTCAGAAAAAATTCGGCTGCTGAAGAAGTGTGCAAATTTTTGAAAATTTGTTGAAATTCCGGATCAATTTGAATGCCGTACTTCTCAACTCAATCAACCAATTACACCTGCCAATTTACGCAATTTTATCTTTAATAATTTCCGAGTTGAAAGTACCGATAAAGAGAAAGACAGACAGACACTCAAACAGACAGACATGCAAAGATGCGATGATAGCATAGTGCGCCTTGCAAATGCAAATTTGTAAAGCGCATGGGAAGAAAAGAATGGAATAAACTGCGAGGAACGCACATTTACATAAAAATGTGGCATAACCGGTTGACCTGGGCACTAAAACGATACCGTTATGGCCGAAAAAAACGATTATTCCAACTTTGAAGTGCTTGAGTAGAGTTGAGCTAAACGGCTCCCGGCTTATAGAAAAGATGCCACAAAATCGGTCTGAAATGATTGAGGAGGTTGAAGTGCTAATGAGTGGAAGCAGAACTCATGCTGCATTCTTTGCTCAAGTGACATTCAGATGCCTCAGACTCTGAGACTTCGGACTTTCTCAATCACTATCCACTGCTAAAACCTTTGATGAGGTAGGGCAAGATTACTATTAGTCGCAACATTATAAAAATCTTCGAAAAATAATTTCCTCTGTTCACTAGACCGAAATAGATGAAAAACCTTTGTTATGGATTTCCCAACTCGAATACTGTTCCGGCTGTTCTTGAATCCAACCAAAAAGTACCAAGGAATGATCTTAGATTTACAGGCACAAGCACATGCATAAACACCCACCCATATACACCACACCAACACAGCACCACGCACACACACAAACACGCACACAAACACAAACACACAAACACAAACACACACACACACGCACGCACACGCACACGCACACGCACGCACACACACACACACACACACACACACACACACACACACACACACACAGAGAGAGAAACACAACACACGCTGATATGCATACACGCACACACGTTAACGCACATGCGGCATACATACACACATATGTGCCCAAAACACAGACACCATAGGCAGCAAGGTGGAGTTTGATATGAAAAGGCTGGAACCGCGACCAACCTACAGTTAGTTATTCATTGAAACATTAGCTATTCATAGACGTTCTTGAATCGGGACCCTCAGTAATAAAAAAACAGGTTTGACTGCAAAGATGGAGGAAGCTGTAGATGTTGTAGATACAACTAAACATTCGGGCTGAGTAGAGGCAACAAAAAGAAAGTGGATATGAGACGGAAATATTAGAAGTTACTAAGCAACATGTTACTAAAGTACGCAAACTCCATTCCTATATACATGAATGCATCGAATATATATATATATATATATATATATATATATATATATATATATATATATATATATATATATATATATATATATATATATATATATATATATATATATATATATATATATATATATATAATATATATTATATATATATATATATATATATATATATATATATATATATATATATATATATATAAGCTTCGCTGTTCTACTCAGTGAATCCAAAGATCAATTTAGGTGTAGTACTGAAGAGAAATATTTTTTGATAATAAATGCTTGCAGTTCTTTCATATATACGCATTACAGGTCAGCATGATCGATCTTTTGCGCAGGTGCAGGAATTTTAGTTTGCTCGTCTCGCTTATATGCACATTCCCTAATCGCTCTTATTTTTCCTGCAATTAAACGGAACTATCAGCTGTTGTTCTTCAAAGAGTTGGAATTTCCCAAAAGTGATGGTAATACTATAATCGTCGGAATGATGTCCTATAAAACGTGAAAAGTTGGTTTCCTGCAGGCAAACTGCTCAAAGAACTGCGGTGAACTTATATAGGCCGACATTTAAAGTTGTGCCTACCTTTGAACATTTCCACTGTGTTGGAAGCTGCACTTAACACAAAATCATTCGACGAGAATTTTAGACAAAATGGTAGTTATTATAATACAAATCCTTTCATTATCTATTCAGCATAATGTTCCACGAAATGAATTTATTGAAAGTGCGCTTTTTTTCATCTTCATGTAAATATAGGACAGGTTTCCACTTTAATATCGAAAATGTGCACAGCTTTGTGGAACTTGTTTTGCAAAGAATATGAATTCAACATAAGCACAAAGCTGAAATATATATGGGACGCAATGATGAGCTGCTTTTAATTAATATGTAGGAGGCACACCAATTTAATTAGCCCTCTTATTGCAGTTTTTTCTTATGGTAGCCAAAAAGCCTAGAAAAAACGTCGAGAAATCATATTTTCAATCCAGTAACAATTGAAATAGTTCGAAGACCACAGAAAACATTTCCCACCCTCGTAAGAATGAAATCAGATTCGAAAAAAAGGAGTCAAAGAAAGGAGACAAGCTATCATAACGTAAAGTTTTCACAGTTATACTGATGGATTTAAGATGCTTCCTAATTTACCAAAAAACGTGTGCAGTAACTCATCCATGCTCAGAGATCTTCTGTGAGTAAGTCGGTTAGGACGACTGCATCGGCTGCGAAATGTGGCTCAGTTAATCCGTGAAATCTGGAGGAGAATGAGCGTTGATGCTTTTTTGGAATTGGTGGACCACCTTAACGAGGCAAAAATCGTTCGATTATGGAGAACTTGAGGATAAATAAAAGGACCAAAAGGATCAAAGCGATTGATGCACACATGTCTTCCTTGCTTCGATCCGAAGCGGTATCATTGATGCTCAAGTGGAGTCCTTCTAGCTAACGGCACCGTAACCGTAGCCCGACTTAGAGCATAATACAGCATGTCTTCATTATAACAATCCTGTGAGCTCAATCAGGCTAGCCCGCACAGCCCCGTCTGTTATTTAGCCAATCCAGCAAATGTTCTCTGGAACGAAGAAATGATTGCCCAAAATCTCAAAACGCATTACTAATTAACTGTGCTTCCGGCAGCAACAATTTCCTCGGAACAAGCTACCCTTCTTGACGATATTCATCAAGGTCTGTGTTAAACACCTCAGCAAAATTGCAGCATCGTTAGACGTAATCCGTGCGTTTATGCTCAAAGTTTCTATCTTGAAATAAAAGCAAGAACGGTGTTATTTATATTTTGCTGATTAATTCCATCTCGTTCGTGATTTGGCCTAGAAGATTTTTCGATTTATTTCCTCACTTTTCTTTTATTTCATTTAGCGATAACGGTGGAGAGCAGATTCCAGACTTGTAAAGGACGAAAAAAGAAACTATGCGGACCACTGTTCAACATTTTTCCGCCAGCGGGAACTGATGTCCACGTCGACTACGAGAATGACGATGTGAAATATTTCTGATAGCGAGATGCAGAAAAAGCGGCACAAAATTTCATAACAAAGAGTTAAACGCAATCTGACCCCTGATCTGAGGGAAATTTTTTAAATCTAGGTAGGTGATTTGATTAGTGTGGGCCACAGCCCCCTTTGCGAAGAGCAAAGCGGGCGAGTTATCTTCAGAAATGCTCTAACCATCTCATATTAGAAATAAAATAGGAGACCATGCAGGAGTAAAGTGTTCCGAAATGATCAGCAGAAAGTAATGAGTGTTCTTCGACAGCACTTAATAAACCTGTGAATCTATGGACGGAGAATAAGGTTTGCATCTAAGATGGCTTCTCTGCAGGATCAAAATAATGCAACCTCCAATGAAGCAGTGTCGGTTATAAAGCCAAGGTCACGGAACCATCCACCACTGTAGAAAGAATGTTATTTCCAAGCTTGGGAAAACATCCATACTAGAAATGAATGTGTTTCGTATTTTATTCCGAGAGCATTTAACTGAAGCTTCTGCAGACTGTGGAAGTCATAAACGCGACTATAAAACGGATGATAAGAAAATGGCGTCCAGTACACTTCCCCGTGGCAGACCATTAGGAACGGCGTGTGAACTGGGGTACCTATCTCCAATCCTTACTGGAAAGCTTTGTCCACTTAAAAATGCTGTGAGCCATTCTAGGAGAGAATAGTGTACCAAGTTCACCGCCATCCCTCCGGCGGGGCACCTGCATAACATGAATGATAAATTTTAGACCACGGACTCCCGTAAACAGGAGTCCCCTCCCCAACACTGGAAGAAGCCAATAGCGCACTATGTCTTTCTAGTTTTAAAAGCAATTTTTTAATGGCAAAGTATCAAAGGCTTTTGCTTAATGAGTATGCAAAACTTCGATTTAAGCTTTCATTTTCGCAGCAGACATCAAGTCATCGAGAGAAGAAATAAGTTTTGGGATCGTCACCCGATCGCGGGCGAAACTGGGTATTATTCAGAAGGCTCTTTCGCGCAAAATAATCCATTAATGTATCTCTGACGACTGTCTTGGAGAGCTTAGGAATGGCGGATATCAGGCTAATCGGGCGACAGGCTTCTAAAGAGGTCGCCCCTGATTTCAACAACAAACCTTAATGAGCGGAAGAACAGCGAAAATATGACCAGGATAGGGAACGAGGAAGAATAATGCTAAGCGGCCACCAAATTGCTTTTGCGATGGTTTTGAGAAAGAGCGACGAGGTACGGTCTGATGCGACTGACACTTCGTAACTGAGCTTATGAATAGCTCTCAAAACTTGATCAGCACTTGCATTAAAAAAAATACAAATGCTCATTAGGGCACAGAGGAAAAACCGGCAGCACACCGTTATCTCTTTGCAAGCATTTGAGAAACAATCTGCGAGCATATAACACTACACATGGTTATCGTTGACCACGTAGATTCACGTCTATTTTTAACAGGCCTTCCGCTGGCGCTTTCCCAGTTTGCAGTTAATGTATTTGTAAAACGCTCTAGAGTTGTTGCCACATATCACACGTCTCTCATAATTTTTGGCAAGTCAGATACACTCAGTCGGTAGTGCTAAGAACACTGATGAAATAGCGCTGTGCCATCAGCTTTACCGTGGTGAAGCCATAGAAAGGCTAATGTGCAGCAAAACTCCGAAGATGCGGTAAAACTCATGTCTTCTGAATGGACTTTTTCTCTGGTGCACAGATCTCAGTAGCATTATAGACAGAGCGTAAAAACTTCTACTAAATGATCGGTCCCAGACCAGTATTCATTATATTCAGTTCAGTTGTGCTGAGTCAACACAACACAATCTCCTGCCCAGCTATACCTCGCAACATCTCTCTCACTCTTCTGTAGAGCTTTTATAACGTTGTCAGAGTTTCAACTGGTCATCACGTTTGCGTGCTGACCGGTTGAAAAGGTCTCTGCTGTATGAAAACTGCGAACGAAGGATAAGTCATTTGCCAAAGCGAGACCAAGACTATTTTCGCTGGGATTTGGATCTTGAACGACGTCAACAAGAATAGAGCTTTTCTGGAGGTTTCCCAGCAATCAGGTTGGTGTAATCAGACTGTTGGCAAATAGAACTGAAGTTAGGGTCACCAACTGCCCTCTTGCATGATCTGCCATGCGCAACTCATAGATCGCGTAGATTTCTTAAGAATCAGATATGCAACTGTCGGATGCAGGCACACAGAAATCAAGCTAAAGCCTTTGTCGCTAGTAATATCAATGCATGATAATTCGCAACAGAAGCGTCCAGATGAAGCGGCAGTTCCAATAGCACTGAGAGCTTGGAATGGATCCCCGTGAACGGGCCTCCGCCACTGAAATGATGAATCATACCCCTGCGAGGGCTAGGGCGCCTTTCGCCTCCTCGAGGGAGTTTGGCATCTCAGAACCCACTGCGGGGGGGGGGGGGGGGGAAGGGGGAGTTCAGGAGAGCAGGCGACTCCGCGGTGGCCGAAGGTTGGAAAACGCCCAATTCTGTTACGAGTTTTCGACATCTTTCTTGCTATTGTGCCTTGTTGTTTTCATGGGAAGCTGCTGCAATAGGAATAATTTTCAAAAGCATGCAATCTTGGCTCATCTTTGGCAAGTCATTTGCTACAGAAATCGCGTCTGAAGCCCAAGATGTACACTTCTGCCAAAAGCAATTGCATGCCGTGTGAAATCCAGGTGGCAGAAATTTTAAACCCCACCAGCACTAGTTTGTAACGTCTTTGCACACTGCCTTTTTTCTTGTGATGACCAAAAGTTGTTTCTACTCTTGTTTCTTGCTTTCTTAACTAGTAGCATGTTGATACTATGTTATATATCGCCTTCGTATCCGACTACTTCTTCGGCAGACGAGATTTTCTCGATATCAGAAACAGAAAAGGCGAGTATGAGAGGAGGGGAAGAGAGAGCAACCTGTGGAACTCAGGCAGCAATTGGTTCTTCGTCGAGCGGCCTGTGGATTAAACAGATATGCATTAACGCTTTGTCGCAGAGCTTGTTGATGCGCTACTAGTGTTGTCGTAGATTCGAGACACCTCTATTTCACATCAGGGGTTTCCGTTGTGCTTTTCGAATATGTCCATATCATGTTGATATTATCTTCCACGAAAAACTGTTGTTTTTCTGATGACATGCCTACGCCACGTTGCCTTTTAGCGTTTCTCGTTCCAAAACATTGCATCGTGCAGTCTCCTCGTATTCTTTGACTTAATGAAGATTTTTTTCAACCTGCACCACAGAATTCGAGCTTTTAACATCCCTCACAGAGATAATGAAAATCGCCGAGGCACTCACGGGGGTCCCCGCTGGTGGCTGATTGGTTGCAGCAAATCCCCACAGGGGAGGTCTTTGATTTCAGAGGCCCCGCGACGGGTAATTCCGCCATCCAAAATTTATGATCCATCTTAATGCGGGAGTCACCACAAGTTGGTCTCCCGCATGAACCCCCGTGGGGGGATGGCGGCGAACTCCGAGCACTACAGCACTTCTATGCACACTTACCAGTATGGCCACTCCGCCTCCTCTGCACTCCATGTTGGCCCTCGCGGTCGCAGCGAACACTTGGACAGCGTCCGTTCATTAGTGAGAGTAAATCGGGTGTTGAAGGAGAAAGTCATTAACGACTTCTTTCTATACTTCGATGAGCAAAAATTCGATAAAATGTAGCCGAAGGTGAAAACAAGTTTCCGAATAAAGCTCTGAAAGTAACAGCAATGCTGCACTTTGTTCACATTAATAAGACTTTGAGTTCTGGAAATTGCTGACTATACTATATGCATTTATGCCCAAAAAGTCTAGCGTGATGAAGGAAGAATAAGGAGGAGACTTACAGCGGACATTTGTTTCACTGGCCAGCTATGCAACCAAGCCCAGCTAGTGAAGCAGAGTGACTGATGCGAAAGATTTGTGAAGCCGATCCTCCCAGGTGACCTCCATCGGTTGCCTCCTTTATGCTCCTTTGCTTTGGGATGGTGGACCGATCAACAATAGATTTTTTTATAGATGACGTAGTCAGCGTATGTGAATCACATGATGCTCTGTCGAATTCAGGAGTCGCTTAGCGAGTCGGTTTATTCATCCGTTACTAATCGATTTAACAGAGAAGTGTGCGCCACTATAGCTAAAATCGAGAAATTTTTGGTTTCTATTCGGCACAGTCCGCAAGCTTATAACGATATTAAAGTCAGCAGAAACTTGAACACACTCCTGAAAACGACATCGCCTAATAGGTTGCTAGTCTTAATATGCCTTCTTATCAAAGCAATGGCTTTAATATGCTTCATATCAATGCATGTTTTAGACTTTTCCGAATAATTCACGGAAACGGAAGCGATCCGGTAAAAGATATTATTTGCGTTAACGATCATGTTTGACATAAAAACGTTGCGGACACATCGTTGTGTCCAATTTCAAGCTCACTAAACATGCATCGCTGCACCATACATAAAAGCATCAGTGAGTATGCCGACAGCTTAAACAATGCAATAACTAGAGCATTTGGAAAAGCTGGAAGATTCAACGTTATCTGGAGCACATGAATGGATTCAGCATTAACCAGAACACGTGGACATTGGTGCATTATCCGAGGAGCTCCTAATAAAGCTTCAATAGGAGTAAAAGCGATATTATCGGTAATCACTGCAGCGTTCATAGTTGTTTTAGTTCAGAAATTAGTGTTGAAAATAAAATTTGCCTGGATCGCATCTGTTCCCAAATTGCACAAGACACCTATTACCTATGGGTCGTTAATAGCATCGTTTTAATCACTCCATAATGAAGTAGTCCGTTGTTGCACTGCTTAACGCAACAGTTTTCTTCAAAGAACGTTTCCATAGCTAATGTTGTGTTATAAATTCAGGTGAGGTTCAAGCTCATTAAGCATTTGTGATTCTAAAGACCCTGTTACGCATGTTATTAGCCCAAACAACGTCTCTTACTTTATCGCCACAGATTTCACTACGTTTCTTCAAATCTCTTGCTTCATTGTATCATGGATATCATGGATATTTTTCGCTATCTGGTTCAATTGTACTCCAATAAATCCTGCAGGCGCACCATTTATGTTGAGGCCAATATATCTGATCTAATAATTATAGCAATTAACGTTCAGACGAACATCTTTCTGAAGGGATAGGCTTGAAATATTGTGCGCAATTTTGTTAGTGAAAGTTATGCAAGATGAACAAGAAGAACACTTTAACAAGTCCGACTGTTTGTCATGGAGAGAAAGGCCAATGATATACCTGAGGGCTCTCTCTATTTAGGTGATTTAATTTCGCCAATAATGGAATTCGAACACTGCAAATTCGATAATCTCAATTCGCATGAATGGTGGACTCGTTCTCAGTGAGCCCGGATTCACAAATATCTACAGCAATATTTAAGGGAATAACTTCAACATCGAAGTTACAAATGAAAATGGAGTAAACTTTCCCGATCTTAAAATTTGCATTAAAAGATTAATTGAATTTTTAATTTCAAATTTACTATATTCGCTTACTGGGCAGCAGTATAAGGCGTTATACTGCTACGATTGGTGGAGAACTTTCGCGGAACAATGCTCTTGTCAACGTTGCCTGCTATCACACTGGTGAATGTAATGGTAAAGCTCGTGATCGGGTTTTGACAAATGGTATATCCCGTGTTCGCAGTGTTTCCAAATTAAAGAACATCTCAACTAATGATCGTGCAATCATCCGCTTGGAAACTGACACTTATATTAGAAGACCTACGTGGTAATGCGAAAACGACCTTGTGTGGTGCAACAGAGGGAAAGCTAAAGCTCTGCTAACTCAGCATAATTGGAGCAAATATGTTGGAAGTTCGAAGAAAAGAAAACGTCCAGCCACTTTTTTGTTGTGTGCATAATGTTAATGAGGCTTCTGCAATTGTATGATGTGGCCTACGACTTCGAGATCCTGCAGAAGAACCCTGATGGCTTCACAGACTGCTCGAAATGATTACAGTCAAATGTTTTTGAGGCAAAATGTCATATGATGCAAATTAATCATAACATGAATGTTTGCTCAAGCTTGGAAGTGAGATTCTTTCTATTATAGATGGGTTGTAATCGATATCGAACCTCAGCGGAGGTCCAGTATTGCTGAGAAGACAGCCTAATTGTAAACTTTATTCACAGCCTTCATTACTTCCTGCCGAACCATTTTGGAATACTCTACTCCTGCATGGTCTCTTAGTTGGTTTTTGGAATCAGATTGTTGGAGAATATCCGCAGACGCTCCACTCGTGTTGCTTTCCACAAGTCCATACCAATCAAATAACCTTGCCAGGTTAAGAAATCCTTAACTAGATTGACCGATCAGATCTGACAAGATTGAAAAACCAGTTTGGGAAATGAAATCATCACAATAGCATAGGGCGAAAGTTAAGTCGACTTTTTGTTAAAATAGTGTGCGGCTGTTTCGGCATCTCGCTATAAAAACATTTGAGTTCGCCCTTCTTGCATTCGATGTGGGCATCATTTCCAGCCAGCTAAAGCATGTTTCACCATAATCAATGGTCTGCATAACTTCTAATTTCGCAATGCAGGAGTCTGGAATCTGCATTCCACCGATATCATTAAGTCTTTCAACTTTTAAAGTGCGGCTGAGACGCTCTGCACTGTACGCTACAGCTGCTCCAATTACCAAATGCTCAGAGTGTAGCTTTGTGAACGTTTTGTTCCTCGTTATTCACGCTCAGGCTCTTTTCGAATATTCCCGGGCTCCGGAAAGTTGAAATAAAAATTTTAAAAAAACAGAAAAAAGGGTTGAGTTCTCTAATGTGCAGCTTCTACAAGTGACTGAGCATTCCCGCAAGTTTGCTTCAAAAGTAGGAAACTTGCCAAATAATTCAATAATTCTGGAAATTTGCAAAGACAATGCTAAGGCTTCAATACCAATGCGGTGTACTTCTGAAAATTTAGGCATGGGAAGGTGAGGAAGCAACATCGATCACACAATGACGATGTGGAGGAGGTTGTTGTTCACCAATATTCATCATTCTCCGTCTCGCATTGCTAACTGCACATTCGGTTGCAAGGTTGCTCCAACCTCATTCCTCTACTTTACATTAGATTCCTCGGCACTGTCTTCATTGAGACGAGAGCGGCAGGGTGAGGCCTGGACCTTGCTAATTGAGGCAATGTTGAATCGACTCGTCAGCCCTAACGGAAGGAGAAGAGCCCTAGTCCTATGCATCACGAGACCATGTTCCACCTATGTACGTGTGTGAGGACGTTTCTGTCAAATGACTGGTCTGAAGCTTTGAAAGCAGGAGCGTCAAAAATTGAACTAGATATGATTGGCCTTGCAAAACTAACTAGGAAAGGTCATGCCGCCATCGATCGGCCAAAACGTAACAGCATATATTACTAGGAGAAAAGAGGGCATATTGTGGGGCTGAGTGAGAGCTTATGTTTCTCAGGAATGGAAGATCAAGAGAATTCCATTCTTTTCACACTGCCTGAATTGCGCAGATTTAAGTTATAATCAATAGTGAAACAAGCATGTGATTAATTCGGGGATATGCCTCAAATGTGGCTTCGTTCGTTTAGAGGTCAAACGAATGAAGAATATTCTGCAATTCTGAACGATCTAACTTCTGTTGCCACAGCCAACGAAATACGCTCCATGTTTATCGCTATAATCAAAAATATGAAGGATACAGTTGAGACCAAGCGTAGTGGTCGGCAGAAAATTCCTGGATCAGGAATGCGGAAATCACATGAACGATTTTCGCAAAAATATATGGAAGAAAATAATCAATGCATTTAGAAAGATACCCAAAGAATGAATTTTGAGGAGCCTCAACGGCGGGACAGAAAAAGAAACAGATTACTCTTGGCGAATAAGGGTGTAATAGTCAAGGACGTAAATTACCAAGCTACTTTGGAACAGTCAGCGATCGCCGCCTGGTTAGAGCGAGGCCGACCTCTGAAAAGTAGGCTTAAGGCCTAGACAACGAAGAAGCAATAGAACGGAAAAATTAATAGCAGTGTGGGTGCGGCAGGCTCATGTGTTAAGAAACGAGCTATTATGAGTGGTGGTGCTTACATAAATGTTATGTCAAAAATCAGTCAGGCGCCTCCCGTTAGAGTAGGGCTGGAGAGGGAAAGATGAAGAGGGATGCCAATTATCGGACGGATGTGAAATTCGATGAGCTTAAGAGGATCATCAAAAATGACTTATGAGAAGAGTTAAAAGAAATGTTTGACTATGAGGAAGCAATATGCATCCACCAAAACGCTTAAACGCAGAAGGAACTTGTCAACCGGGAATTTATAAAAGAACAACTGAGCAATCGAAAAGCGCTGCATCACCATTGATAATGGCAATACGAAAAACTGACCACATCACCGAGCATTTCCACATGAAACTGCACGAATGGCGGCATTAATCACAGCTTCTTTGCGCGAGAAGACGATCAAGCGTTCCTATAGATTTTCTTGAATGGGTCCATATATATGAAACGTGAGAAGCTGACAAACGTCGAATGATTAACACGCGAAATGCAGAAATGCGGAAGATAAATAGTGATAACGTCAATGAGAAACTTTTTAAACAACGTCATCCGGCCCCCTCCCCCCCCCCAAAAAAAACTAATAAAGGGTTTGACCACTCGAAGTAATCCAACTGCCGAAGAAAGCCACTTTAAACGATGCTAGAAACTCATTGCTCCATCTTTGCTCCTCTGTTATTACTAAGTCCCTTTCGTTAATCTGTTAATATCGCTAACGAAAGTCCCGTTATAATTCAAGGTAACCGGAAAGTATTACGAGCTTTAGATATTGCGGAATAAATTCTCCGACCTTATGAGATTATTAGTGAAAAACTACATTGGCGACGTTCGAAAAGAGTAGCAAATAGAAAAAGCATTTCGAGAGAGCCAGTGGCTTTCAACGGAGCCAATCCACTCAATAAGGTCATCCGATGCCTAAAAATTCAATGACACTATCAAAAAATCGAATAATGTTTTCCTACGAAAGCGGTTGGTCATCAAGGCCGTAGTCAGAAAATATATTTTCATGCATTTTGCAAATTTCCATTCGAAGACAGTCAAAATTTCATATCCATTTTCCGTTCGGTTCAGTTTTCTTGTACCTTTCAAGACAGAGAATTCAAACCCTCTTCACCACTGTACTGCCGGAGGAATTTTTGGAGCGCGTTTATCACATTCAGTCAAACGTGTTTCACATTAATATGAGCATAACGAAACAAACGATTTCATCGTTTATATGCGAAAATATGTTATAAGAAATAATTCACAAGAAACGTTGAAAACCTACATATTTTGCACTTTACGATGCAAATTGCATGAAACGTGCTTAAGCTATATTGAGCGAAGGAATTTAAGGAAGTGTAATCACTAATCATTGCGCTGTAATGACATATGCGGAAAAATTTGAAATCGCTTTTTCTTCATAAATTTATAGTAGAGTTTTATGCTTAAAACTACGAAAGGCATTAATTGGGAGTATCTTTCATAAAGATACTGCCAGAAGGGGATACTTTTCTTTTAAATATCATAGAAATGAATCAGGAAGTGCATAAAGAATATGCGATAAGACGAACGGCCAGAAAATTGTGAGAAAAGTGGGAAAATTTCAAAGTTTATGGACCTCATACGTTAGAGCCGACCGACCGTTTAGTCTGGCGCGGACTCAGATGATAATATTGTCTGATGATCAGTAGGAACTTTTCAGGCAAGAAAACTTCGCTGCTTATCGAACAACATGACCCTTAGTCTGAATTTGTGTTTGGAAGGGTGCCCTCGTGAACGGCAGCCCCCGTTGTTCAAATTTTATAATTCATCTTGATGCAGGGGCGTCCGCAAGGAGCTTCTCACTGGCTCCCAGGGGAGGGGCATGGTGACGAAGTCCGAACAATAGCCTGGGTCCCAACTAAAATAGTTAGCTGCAACGTATAAAATTAATTTTCCATATAAAGCATCATTCTTTACTGGTAATATTAGTCGACTCTGTTTGTTGAGGCTACGCGCTTATTAGGCGTTCTGCACTATAAACGCCCTAGAGCTCACTTCAGGTAAATGAGAACTGTTGGCAGTTGAAAGCATCCGCGGAGTTAAATGTTGGAGTATTTATCCGTTAAGCGGAGCGTTTCAAGTGATCGCTTCGAGGTGGCGTCATCCTCGCCCTGCGACTTGTGCTCCTTGAAGAGAGTGACATCATTCTGCACAAGTTGAGCCATCATAAGAAAAATAGTACATTTTTCAAACTGTGCATGTGCTTATACCAAATACAGTAGGCTTTTGTGCGAAATAAGCCGCAATTACAGTATAGACCTGACGAGTCTGGTTTTCAGTCTGTAGCTTCAGTGTAGTATTGCACCAGTTTCGTTGGCAAAAGTACAAGCGCATCGAGTATTTTCCGACTTCGCGCCTATCTAAAGTATGCTTTGGTTTTTCCTGACCTCAGAATTACCGCTTTATTGCACTTCTCCAGTTCAAATTTTGATCTTCGATCATTGGCATTTGAAAGAGACGAATTATTTGTTTAAACATACGGTGCTAAATTCTTGCATCATTTTAGGTCTTCAAAAGCGCGGGATGACGCTTTTGTTCCTCTCCTAGTTTTTACAACCTCTCAGCTTTGAGGATAGGTTGAATTAGGGGTTATTCGTAGTGCTGAAATGCTTCATAAACCATAGAGAGGTGCGGTGTGTGCTAGTTGAGGTTGTTGATCAAACCATTCACAAATAGAACATAGCGTCATTGGTTGGGGCATAGACGAAAGCGACGTTCGTCAGCAGGTAAGAAGAAACTGGCGCATTGCGTGTCTTCGCAATTGAACAAACATTAAATGTGATCCCTATTGTGGGCACTCTCCGACCTGTTCCTTTGCTCGTTTGCCTCAACATGCGGCCCTCTACAACGCTGCACTCAATCTATCTTTTCCTTCTCTTCTTGCTTTATGAAGTAACTGCAGCAAAAAGTAAGTTACTCTATATCAGTTCGGAAGTATGATTTAAGGCTTTTAAAAAATACGAAAATATCATCGCCGTTACTTCATATTGTCTTCATTTGCCTTTCACTCTTCTTAGCCATCGTTTTCACTGCTCCCGTCAAAAAAATAGCCGACCATTAGTGGAAAAGTTTAAGATCCACTCCAGAAAAACAGGACTTATCGATGTGAAACGCAGTGTCGCACATCCTTATACCGCGAAGGATGAGTTACTGCTTTAAAAATTTGCGGATGTGGAAACCAGAATTGATGATTGCAGTGTGGGGCTAACCTAGAAGATGAAAACGTTCGTAAAAATTACTTCATTCTTTCCACAGCAAAAAAACCGACCAAATTTCTATTATCTGCGTTATATGACCACACGAGCACACAATATCGCACTTGTTCGCACCGGTAGGACGCGCGGTTTCTATGGGCACTTTGTGCGTATTTATAAGTTGATAGCTTGATTACACATCATGGATCTGTGTGCAAAAGTATTTGTAGTATGGATCTGAGCGTAGAAGATTTTTGTGATTTTGCAGAGCTATAAACCAGGGAATAGTTGGTTGAGGAGGCATAATTGTGGACAAGTTAATATTGAATAATATGCCTTAACATAGGCTGGTATAAAACTAATATACCTTAATATTGACCAGCTGAGAATACTATGAATAATGGTTGACATTGAATAGTATGCCTCATTTATTGAATAAAGCGCGTTTGTTAGTGAGGTGAACATTATTTGCAAATGTTTCTCGTCATCGACGAGAAAAATTTTGCACACTTCAGTATGGTCTATGAGAGTTTTGAAGAAACGACAAAGAGTTCTATGAGACGCCTTTTTCCTCTCTTTTGCACTTTGCAAACAAGAAGTGCACTTTATGCTTATATGAATCATTCATCGGCTGTGAACGAGGCGTTATATTTAAAACAAAAGCAGCAATTTCCTTAGAAGATTGGGAATGCAACCGCAGCCTCTGGAGACAAAAACAATTTTGCAAATTTATTGCCGGGTGAAGAATTACTTAGACAGCCTTACGTAATGCCATCCTAAAGCATATCGGTCGAATGTGAACTGAGCAACTTTCTTGAAATATTTTCGAATCGAAAAAAACTTTGGAAGCTTCTAATTCACCTTTGATATTACCTTCGAAAACGATGGCATATGTAAGTTGCTGTTTGTTTACATGCGAATAAGCTCGAAGTTTTCTCGCCGTCCTACCTGTCCTCTTTCACGTGTCAACGGTTCTTCAGTGATGCCGATGCATTTCAGCAATAAGCGAGAGGAATAATTTAGAATATGTTCGTCTGAAATATCTCTCTTCCATGCGTCATATATTTCATGAGCTGAATACTTAATTTTCGCTATTGCTAGAGCTAATCAATTTAGAGGGTTAGGGACATGGCCGAATCACATACCTTATCTAGGCAACTAGTTCGTTATATTCCTTAATCCACCAAGTTGGGAGTCGTATATGCAAACCTTTGTTGTCATCTAATATTCAGCAAATTTGCAGATCGCTGCTACAGTTGCGCGTCATCCAACATGCAACGGGTAAACGAGTTGAGATTTCATACGACTAACTTTATCATTCCAGCAATTTCTATGTGTATCGTATTTTAGCGGGATAAGTAATCGTGTGTGCCCTAACTATTTTGGGAAATTATTGTAATAATTCTCTAAACACCTCAATGAAATTCGACTGCTTAGAAAAAGGTGCTAAAATATGTTGACCCTTGAAAAGAGTTGCAGATCTGTCGTTGGAGAACTTCAGATGCATCCATTTTGCTGAAATCGGATTTCCGGCAGTGAGGTGCATTGGTAGAGCAAAAAGAGCAATTCAAATAGCAAACTGGATTTCGACGATCAATAGAATGTTTGTTGGGTAAATAATGCTCATAGAAAATAGGAGTTTATCTCAATAAACTCATTTCAGAGACTCTTGTACTAGAAGTGCACATTGACTTTCGCCTGCAATAAAATTAAAATCACAGTTGGAGAGGTGGAATCTGAGCTTCCTGTAATATGTCTTACAGATGAAAAATCTTAATTCCAAAATCTGCCAATTTCCTGGATGAGAACCAAGGCACAACTTCCAATGACATTACGCTTTCATTTGCTTGCCCTATTACATGATATTTTATTTCTAGACTGAAAGCATAGGCTGCAAAAGCTGCAAACAGTGTTAAAACAACTTAATGCCTGAAATGCTACAGGATTTTCTGAACAGGAAGCGCGGTCCACAAAAACGAATAGCACAGCCAAAAATGTTCGATAACTTCTGTGACCTCGACGTCTGGATTATTAAACAACGGAGTTCTATCGACTGTGACGGTGCGTGTTTCAAATGGCAACAGATCGTCAACAATTCCGGTAAGCAACTCTCGCAAGGATCGCATCCGTTCGCAGCTAACCTCCACCAGCAATAAAGGGTTCGAATATAGGGAGATATCATCTGGAAAGCTGCACATACAAACATTCGATATTCCGCAATGCAATTTCAGAAGCTATGTTTAATCGTTTCCATTGCCATGTTTATTTCAAGCTATTTCTATACAAACAAAATATCACACTGAAGTGCTTTTTTGCTTGTACAGCGGTACAAGCAAAAATGATACAGCGGTAGATCATTTTTGGAAGTAATTATACAACGGAAAGAAAATTGCTCTTTCAATGCATAGATCCCGCACCCTTTGTCATTATTTCTTTGTTTTTATTTCAATTTGGTGCTAGCTCGTTCGATGGGTCGAAATATTGAATGCCAACGTTTTCACTCAAATTTACTTACCCCAGAAAGAGGTAACAGGTAACGTCTATGTTTGCAGCAACTCATAGCCAAAGGTCATCACAAACCTACAATCTACTGCATGCTACTATATCGAAATTACCATACGTATCACTTGTGATTTATGTTAATGCTTAGCTATATATGCAGCAACGCTATGCGCGTATGTCATAACTGTAGTCGATTGAAACTGAAATATAGACGCATAATATTTTGGGTCTTCGGCAAAATTTACCGTATCATAGCTATCAAGTAGTGCTACACCTAGATATTCGTAAAAATTGCTCAAAGATACTGTTTCGAATGCTCGATCCATTGCTGTTTCTTTTTGCCATTTTCCTATGGTTGCTGTCCAGCCACATCGAGCATTTATTTCTCTGTGTTCAGCAAAATTTCAACATGTGGGCGGGACAGCAAGAGAAAAAATGCTTAAAAGTTCACTTGACCAAATTGTGATGACGAGAGCATCCCCATAATCAATTTTTTTGGTGGCGCATCAGTCCACTTTTTCGTCCTCTTATAAACTGCGTTTATGGAATTACCTCAGTGAGCTGTTTTCATGGTCCTTCTTCTGATAATGACATTAACACGTTCTATGGGCAGTCGAATTTCGCTTGAGAAATCAGGACAAAATTTCTGAAGGAAGCAATTTTTCCTAAAGTAGGTTGAATTCCTGGTTCAGGACAAAACAAATATACTAAGATCAATTCAGGTTCATTTTCATATATGACATTGCGATCTTGCTACTCATCGATGTTTGATCTCGACGATTCAGCCACTACAGCGGAGCCGCGTGAATCTTACTGCTCTAGCACGTAAATCATTTTTAACATACTTCACAATCGTAATGGAGTCATAATTCAGTCTAATGGGATACGGCTCCCATCTGAATAATTTTTTACTTTCAACTGAGTTTTTTCTTACAAGAAACTATAAGATAATATGAATTTTGTCAGTTGGTTAAAATCTCTTCATCGCGTTTCATTCAATATTTTTCGGGCTTTCTTTTAATCACAGTGCTTGACTTTCTATTTGTATGGAGATTCGCCGAAGCAAGCCACCTCACTGAATTTGGCGCTTGATTTCAATAGAGAAATGCGCCGTAGTGTTGTAGTCTCATGTTCAAGTAAATCAATCCGTTCCAATTCATTTCTTGAAAACCATGAAGCAGTACCAGGCAGAATAGTGCCGGAAATTTTGTGGCGCAAAAAACTTGCGTTTTTTCGAAATTTCGCAATAATTGTTTAGTCAATAATCTACTACGCGTTTTTGGCGCATAGCGGATATCTGATTTTGAAAGGATTTGGATTCTTTTGTATTTTGCAGCGATCTGTATTTTTGATAACAGGTTTCTGTGTAGTATTAGTAGGGTCTCATTAGTACAATATCACCCGTTACCACAGCTGTGAAGTGATTCAAATTTGGAAACTTAGCTAACCTTGTTTTGACAAGAAAATGAAGGGAATAATAGACTATGGTGGGGGTTCCAACCTGCCCGTCTCATTTTCGCAGTTGCACTTATTCCCAGTCGCTATTGTCACATTTTTCGTCTTTCTTCAAACACCTACATGAGTGATGATTTAAACAGGCGTTTTAAAATGCAGAACGCCATAATATTCTTAGCATTTGGAAGTATTATACTTTAAAACTCACGCTATGACGTCATTAAAACTGCTTATCACCGCAGTTGCAGGTCAATGGCATTAGAATGTCTCGCTGAAGCAAACGTACTAGAGCATTCTTGTTGGTGCCAAGGAGATTACTGCAATGGGGCGTTGATGATATTGCCGAGCCTCTTCTCGAACTTCGCACTCTTTTATCTGCCGCTTGTGTTCAGGTGACGTCATCCTATAGAACAATGCCAGCCGATTGTTTTCTCGTGCCGACAATCCTATCGACGATCTCGTACCCTTGGAAGTTTTTCAGATTTCCGGAATGTATCCACTAAAAGTTATGCATCCTTGGCAAAAGCGATGTGCGCTGAAAGACAGTATTCATAAGCTTTGGGGGTCTATTCTTCATAGTTGTCGAGTAATCTTGTTTAATGAAGTCCTCGTTTCAGTATGAAATATTATGTGTGAGGATGCACATTGAAGATTTTTGTGTTTTTGTTACATAATGATATCTTGTTTAGTTGATTGCATATTGCACCATTTAGATGCACACTATTCATTCACTGTACACTTTCAAATATTGCACTTATTTAACCCAAACGAAATCGTATTTGTTTCCGTTAGAATTTGCAATATTTTATTTGTCTGCATTTGTTTACTGTTCGCGACACTAATATCTCCGTGAAGTGCGAATTTCGGTGTTCTTTTGTGGAGACATCATGTTTGAATATGTTTAGGGCCTTTCCTAAACAAGGCTTATTAATAGCGCATTACTGTTGTCAAGATTTTGGTTGCGAATTGATGTCGGGGATACGACTTTTACTCCTCTATAGAATGATTCGTACAAAATGCTAGACAACAGCGCTTTCATCCTTCTGGTTAGTTGAGGGGATATTTGCAAATCATGCTCTCTCGATTCAGATTCCTTTGAATTTTTCACATGAAATGAAAATGACGAACTATAGAAATTTGGAAACCCGTTCACTTCGTCTCTCATATCAACGTAAATAAAACCAGCATGAGTTGACTTCCTTGACATTTTTCTCGATTATTTGTATGAATGAGAGTATTGCGTTAACCGAAATACTGAATAAAATTTGCCTCAAATTATTCCTAATCACACCCTAAAACAATGATTGCGCTAGTAAAACCTTTTTCTGATTCAAAAATTACTACTATGGAGTTGCATTTAACTGCAAAGTGCAGTGTGCACTGAATAGTTATAGCGTTATAGTCGTCTCAGTAATATGCTTCCTTTTCCGATGGGGATTTTCATACCTCTTTGATGCTCTCATATGAGCAGAAATTGAGCTCAGATGTACTAATAAGTAAAGCAATTGAAACAAAAGGTTATGGCGGCCATATTCTCGAGTGTACATAACGATATAATAAATTCAGCGTGAATTATGCTTGAATAAACGTAAGCTATTTTAGTAGCGAAACATTACACATCGTTATGAACTACGAACGATATGGCGTGTTGCCGTTCCACACCTCAGCCTCAAAAATTCCATCCGAACACTTCACGGCATTGAACTGTTCAGACCATCATCTAATTCAAACATTCAAGCACCAAGTGCTGAAATATGAAAACCGGGAGATATCTTCTGATAAAGAGGTTGTTCGTAGGCATTATTTGCTCGGAGTGTTTTGCACAACTGCTTGGGAGTTCTCTGCGACTATAATAAAATTAGATCCATCTCCGAAGATATATTAGAGGCGCCTCGAATAGTGGTGTTTTGTCTGAATTGAAATCAATCAAATTCACTCGAGATCGCTGTCAGTTGTTGGCGATGGTCACTACTCGTTAGTAATATGGATCAACTTTGGACGCACAACTGTTGTCTTTTAGCACATCTCTATCAGCTGTTTCTCAAAACGTAAAATTCTATTTTTAAAACGTAAAACTGCATTCCCGTCCATCACCGTAAAATTCTGTTTTTCTGCTTCGCGAAGAAAATCTTCAAATTTGATTAATTCATTTTTTGTGCTTCCTTTGTGAGGCTTGCGACAGACGCATTGAGATTCTAAAAGCCAGCCGCAGTTGGTCTCTCATTTCAGTCGGAAATTACCTTCTTGAGGATTCGCATGTCTCGTAATAGAGGAAGTTCAATGATATCAAACAACAATCAAGCTATATTAAATGCAGTCGACAAGGTTTTCGCTACCAAAAAGTTCTCAATTGATATGAATCGTCTGAATTCCATTGTGAAGGGATAAGTGGAATTCATAGATCTCGAAGTTATCGTCGTATCTGTTCTACGCTAAATCCTCAACTCTTGTGATGCTACGCGACTATTGTTTATTGATGAATGAAGGCGTCTAGCGATAGACAAAACAACTGCGAATAGAAATATATGAAGGCATAAAGGAAAAAAATCTTTGCAATCAAAATGACACATTGTGCGTGTCGCATCTGTTAAACGCTGTCGTAAAATATTTCTAAGGTTCATAGCAAATCCGGCGTGTTAGCCTGCTGAGAAAAGCGAACTGTTGGTTTGCATTATAGTCCATATTATTATTTCCCAAGTTCCTATTCTTCTTCGATGTTACATTACTGCCTTAGTTACTCGCATCAATCAATGAATGTGAACGGATTATATACGAATGGTAATCGAAAATGCAACTGCAACAATAGTAACTTTCTTTGTCATTTCCATCTAGAGGCCATTCGAGCAATGATTATATTGAAAGAGCCCTGTTTTCGATGCTTAATGCGACCCATAAATCGGATTCGAAAGAAATCACTTCTTGAGGGCGTTTTGCTATAAAATCCAGAAAAAGGAGCGTATGCGTGAATGTGAAATCTCAGTTGAGCGCTCTCAAGCAGAAATTCGCACCTACTAAATTATACATTTGTTTATTAAAAGTTGATCTCGACATGCCCACAACTGCACATTGCATTCGTATTCCTTTACTTTTGCTCATATTTTCCACGCTGCTATTGCGATGTTGTCATGAAGAAGATATCTGGTTTCTTCCCATCATTATGGTTTCTCTCTTTCACGCTCTCTGAAATCGCCTACTGCAGCATTGACAGCAAACTGGTATAAATTTCTTTGCTAACATAGCGATCGTTGTTTTCATCGATGATAATATGGAATTGCTAATATCTCTATATGCAGGCTTTACATCGGCTAATGTTAAGAACGCTGATTGTTTTCGCCATCTCCTGCGAATGGGATCGACATGCAATTCAGCAGAGTCCTTTCCTAATGCCACTGCCTTCAACCTACACCATTACTCCTGTACGCATGAACGTAGGTTTCTTATATTTTCTTTTTTTTTGCGTTGAAGTTTTCTTCCGTTTTATTTAAGATCTGATCAAGACTCGTTTTGGTGGACGTCAAAATAACCGCTGAAACAAAATTAATTCGTCATGGGTAACTTCTTTATTCCCACTAAAACGAGGAGGCTCCTTTTTAAATCTTTATCGAACCACATTCCTTCTTAACTTCTACTACAAAAAATGGTGGTGAGTTTTTTTCAGGAGATGCTGGGAAAGGAGTTGCTATCTATGTGAGAGATATTGCATTAAGTGCCCCTCCCCTCACGAATAAATCAAGATTCAATTCTTGTGATCTTCAAATTCGAACGCAATTCCCACTAAAAGAAGGTTATTTATCTAATGACTTTGAAATGCCATCTTACTACAATCACCTATTGCTGTAAACAATCACTAAGAATGTTCTAGTGGGGAATGGTACACTTATGATTGCATCAATCGGCCTTCCAAGCAGTACCGAACGACACTACCCCATTGATATGAACCGAATTGTGTCATTAATGATGACGATGAATAATACAGGTGTTCAGGTAAGCAACCATATTTCCATTGTGAAAATCATACTTAACATTTCTCTAAGTGAAAAAAAAAAAACTAGATGGAATCGATTATGCTAGAGCGGCGTCTTTGAGTCAGGTGGACATGAAATAAGAGATGAGCACCTCATACTGACCTAAAGGTCTCATGTTATATTGCGCGGAAACATTTGTGCATTTCAGATGAAACCATAGAAGAGAGCAAAAAAGATGTTAAGACGAGCGATGTTTCACATCAGTTAATCAAAGCTCCCATTCACTGGGCACGACATCACTGCTATATTTCACTTATACGGAATTTCCTGCATCCGTTGGACTAATCAATTGGAATTATTTGCTGTATATGAGCGGCCGTCGTTTACGACTACTTTTTTGTTGGTCGTAATGATTTTATTAAAAAATGAGTTCAACAGTGCAATCAGTTGTTCCATAGATACGTTTTAATGCTATCCAAGAATGGCTTCTTCAGGTGCGCCAGCTATTACTCGACGTTGAAATATTTGTGTGGGAGAGACTTGAAAATGGACAATGTGGATGGGAAAAGTTGCCCACTTTTGGATTTACGTAAGGATTTTGTACTGATTTTCTTGGAATATTTTCTGTTTAGTGACATGTTTGACAGCTTTCCATTCCAGTCGTCTCTAACTCCTCTTTCCCATCTTCTTCTTAGTATACTGTTGCGATTCATGCTATGCTTTCGAATTAGACGTTCGTTTTATCTCGGCTTACGATGTTGGGACTGCGAATTTAATGTTTCATCAATATATTTCAATACATCCCCATGCATTTAACGCTTAATAATTGTAAATTAAATACATCCTGCTTGCAAATGATTAATCACCAGGATGACCGTTATAGAATATGACTGAAAAATACCTGTACACCTGAGTGGTTCTAATAAGTAAAAAATCCAGGATCACCGTTTACCATACTTTCAAATTCATATCGCGAGAGCAGAAACTGTGTGCTCGGCTCGGTCTCGAGGTTTACTTCATATCGCGACAGAAAGGTAGATAGATAAGTGTGGTGACAGCATAGCGAGGTACAAACATCATGCTACATAAAGAATGCAAGCGCAGCCACTCGATTGCTATGTCCAATTTCCTTTCTTTCATTGGCAGCACACCTGGCAACCTTTACTGCTTCTTCTCTCTCCAGCAGTACGTGTCTTCACCTATGTAATTGTTATATCGTTACGGAAATGCTAATCTTGTAAGAAAATGTTCTGTTCAGGGATGATTTGGACGGATGTGAAATGATGGAGTGCCCACTCGAGGAAGGATTTCGCAAAGATTTCCGTATGAATGTGGATATTAGAGACGGTGCATCATTTCTCGATGGCGGTGTAAGTGCTGATTCGATATTGATTATTTCAAAATCAAATAGGACGTCCATCCCTTTCAAATCAACACAAGGAGTTTTAACCCCGAAATGTTATATGCTGATTTCATACTGCAAGGACGATCTTCTCACTTATGAGAACACAATTGCTGTTTTATATAATTTGCAAACACTATTTGCAACCGATGCATTCTCATGAGAATGACAGCTAAATAACAATATTACAATTTAGGAAACAACTGAAGCAAGAAATAAAGTGAGTAAACATAACAACACAATTTCCTATAGGGAGGAATTAAATTTGGGCAGCAAGTAAGCAAACAACTGAGTGAATGAAATTTCCATAGTGAACCAAAATGCTGAACAGAGCAGAGAGACCACTGGGGAATTGAGCAAAGCATACAGTGATCAACGACAGGACTAAACCTCTTGTGCAGTCGAATGAACCGAGTCACAGAAGCGTTATTCGACAAAGGTGCCCATATCATCGTGAGACAGCTGAGCTGAAGCGGTGATGCAAGCCGAAACCCGGACTTTAACATTCAAATATTGTCCGTTTCCACAAGTAGTGGAATAAAGGAAAATGAAATAAGTGAGGTGATCAAATATGAGGGCGATAAAACTCTTCATTCCCCCTTCAGAAAACACACACACGATCAATCGTGCAAACGGCACAGATCGGAACGGTTTGCAGTGCTTTAGCGCTGCAAACCGAAGCCATTCCCTGCATGAGCTCATGCTTTAGCGCTGAATTCCTCGCAAGTTTTGAAGCTCACGTACTCCACTAATATAATTTCTCATATAGCAGTTTTTAAATGAAATCCCTCAGCATCGCACCATAGATTCCACATGAAGGAATCGGCATTTTTCTCCACTAAAGGATGGAGCCCTTCTCCTCTTGCGACAGTGGGACAAATTCAAAAAGCACTTCTTTAACTGCGGTGGATTTTTGCAGAAACGTTCTTCTTCCACTTAGGAAATGCAAAAATCAGCATTTCTTCACATTCGAATCGACTTTGCCCCTACTCAGTTCCCAGTTATCCTTATCAAGACTTGATGTCGGCTTCTACAGAAACAAAGAAAGCCTCCATCTATGAATACTCGGCAACTTCGTTTAGAAATTACAAGCACATCGTACTAATGACCACTGTTCCACTGTCCAACCAAGTCCGAAGCGGTGCAGAAAAAATCGTGCTCCTCGGTTCGAACAAATGAAATGTTGCAGAGGCTCTACCAGCTGAAGATGGTAATCAAGAATGGAGATCGACCGAAGGGTGTACGGCTTGCCGATTACGTGCCTCCATTATTGGGTTGTACCGTAATCCAGGCGGCTTTATCGTAACATCTATGCTCATAAAAACAACTTCCCACTCAGCAACAACGGTGTACCTCAAGTGGATAATATGAAAATTAATTGAAAAATCGAAATCCGGCTATCAGGACGATTATTTCCCGAGTCATCTTTCTGAGCCATGGAAAGACAATAAAAAACTTCCCGGTCGTCGGTGAAATCTATAGTTCACTGAACCCTGTTGCTCCATATTAAACACGTTGGCTTACGGAAAGAGACAATCAACTGAGCTACGCTTCCTTTGTATAGCCGGAATGAGGGGAAAATTTTAGATCTTTGAGGATTTTTTGAAAATTCTCTATTGAGCATTTATTTGAAAAACATTTCTATCGCAGCGAAGAAAATTTTTTCAAGTTCATCGCGATTTTAGTTGTTCGATCGCCTCCAGAAATCTCGACAACTCTCCAGACGCAATTCGAAACAATTTTTGACGCACTGTTCAAAGCGTGAAATTTCCACTGGGCACTGGCAGCGCTTATTGCGCTCACTTGGTTACGAATACCAGAATACTGGCGCTCTTTAAGGTTTATTGCTGGAAGCAAAATTGGGCCGACAGAGAACGAAATCTGGCACATGACAACTTTTTTACCTGGAAAGACAAAGATCCCTCCTCTAAATGAAATACTCGTAGGAAGTTCCACAAAAATTTGAAAACTCCCTCTGTCAAGCGACCCATCAAAAGGAAAATCCAGTTCCAACGTTGACTTTTCCCGCAGTAACTAATTCCACTGCACACTCTATTCCTGCTGACATGGAGGCGAAAGCAACAGTCAGTCTCTAATCAAAACGCATCGCATGTAATCCTTTCATATCGTATATGCGCTATGACACAAAACAACGATACCTAGAGTAGAAAACATATCTCATGTACAAGGTATTCCCTCCTTGCGGTGATCCATCAAAAAACGTTGCGACACTTTATACTTCGGGGCAACCTAAGTTTATTCAAATCCTCTTCATGTTGGATTATCACTTTCATGCTACACGGGATTCTAAATAGCATGTGGGGGGGGACCACCTTCCGCAATTCTCAAGCAGGGGACCATTTTCTGAAATTCTCAGGCAGAGGCCAGTTTTTGAGATTCTTAGGAAACAGATCATCTTCAACATTTCACCCATGCATCCCTATGTCCTGTAGTGTCACCATGTGTGCACTGCAACCGACCGAGTTCATATAAATACACGTGTAATGTGCAGAATTGTGACGACTGTTCAACAGAATGTTGAAACAATGTCTTGCCAACATCAGTGCAAGCAACATTTCCCTTCATTATCTGAAGTTAATCCAGTGTTGTGAAAATACCGTGAGGATACTTCCGTACATGCGTCACTTCTACATCAATTAAAACGGTTAACAATCAAAGTATGTGACATATATCTGGAGCACTAAAAACAACGTACAACAAAGGCCTAATTGGTTGGTGTCATATAAATAAACGACGCAAACGGGGCCATTTTACCATCTTTGCAGGGTCTCTGACAAAAACCCGTTCTTATCACAACGGAAAATATGGAAAATAAACGAAAGAAATCGATAACAGTACACCGCGACCAATGACAAAGCAACACAAATGGGCTATTTAGTTTTTAACTTGTAACAAAGAAAAAAACCGTGGGAGACGAATCAGAAAAATGTTTTGCACAATTCATAAAGCAACAGGAATCGCTCAACTTTCATAGCCTGGAACTCCTTGGTGACGTGTCAAACCATGTTTACCCAGAGCACTGATCTCCTATGTTCACGGGCCAAGTTGTCCACATGAGGACGATAATTGATTTCGTCTAGAGCGCAAGGGAACGCCCCTCCTCCCCCTATTGGAGGATAAAGTTGCTTTGTCTTCGCTGCATCAAAAAAGATGTTATTTCATCCCAAATCATCTCACAAGCGAGGTTTTTGCAGTTTCATCGAAAAACCGTTTCATGAAATTATTATAAAATCCCAGCATTTTCAAAGAACGAAAAAAGCAGTGGAATGTTAGCTGCGAATTCAGATGGGAGAAAACTGAGAGTTATAATCGCGAGGAAAACCTCATCTAATATCACTAGCATTCAAAAAAGAAAACACCACCTAAAGAAAAGAAAAGAACGATTCTCTGAAAGCAATTGCAACCGATGTAAACATTGCCAGACGAAATGAGAGAAAGAAATTAAGACGAGTTCATCCATACACCACTTGCAAATGCGTTTTCATAGAAACCAAGAGCGTATCAGCACAAAAGAAAAATACCAAAGGACGACATAAGAGTGAATCCTACAGCGACAAGTCCAATTCGTTTCTCTTCAGCAACTCGATTCGCAGCGCAACAATATCTCAACTAAACTAAGAAACTGTTTCAATTTCAACCTACATTTATTCCTTACGAGACCCCAAACAACTATAGGAAGAAGAACGCGGAAAACATTTCGCATCGATACTCGCTCCACCCTGACGTGCCTGCATCAGAAAATTTAAAAATGATACTAAGCAAACCTTTTCAGATAATATGAAGAAATACGGAGCGAACAAAAACTTCAACTGAAAATATTCATAAATGATTCACAACAAAAAGCTCACGAAATTTTTGAGATGTGTAGGTATTTAAATGAAAGCCTTTCTTTGATTAAGACATTAGAGCGTTATGACAAGAAAGGTTTAACTGAAAATGAAAGGAATTACCTTTTTTCCCTGAAATTCCCAAAAATTGCGGAAGAAATTTTATTAATGTCAAGAAATATTTTGGAAAATTTCAAGCCGGGAGGATGAAAATGAAAAAAAAGTCATCATACTGGCTCATTCTAAAACTCTACTCGTATTGCACACATCGACTTCGAAATCAAACCCACTAGCGTCATGCTATTCAACACCGGTATATCGAAGATGCGATACTGTTCACCAAATCAAAGTATGGTCCCAAATTTCCTTCAGGCAACTTCATGAGAGATCAATTACAACTTCATCACAGGTCATCGATAAACTCAGTGTTCGGATACTTCAAAGAAAGATCCCTCCATTGCACAATAATTGAGTCAGGTATGCGTAGGTAATAAAGTATGAGTGCTGATAATGATAAGCTCTTTACACGGCAAATACTTTCAATAAAAAATATACGCGTATCGCGCAGGCGGAGAAGATCGAACATCGCGGCCGCAAAGCACACAGGTATGCACGTACCTGGACCGTTACACAATAAAACATCCGGCCTGAAAGAAAGAAAATACAACAAAAACGAGTGCAAGATGAACATCTTTGCGCCAAAAAACATTCCACTTATACGCGTTTCGGCACTGTAATCGACGACAGTTTCAGACACTCAGGGCTCACGCATGAATGCAAATTCCAGCACTTCTTCTAATAAATCTCCTATCAAACAATTAAATTCCGAAATTTTTTCGCGGCAATTACGAATTATACAACGTCGGGTACATAAAAAATAGCACATGATAACTGCTGGTAAAGAAAACATCAAAGGGTGTGTATAACAATTCAAAATGAGGTGCAAGACGAAGACGACTCATCAAGCAACACATGCAGTATGGGCACAAACCTTTCCTTCCACACCACTGCAAAGCTGTGCATCAAAGCTCGAAGTGTGCTCAATACAGCAGTGAAGTAACTCTGCATCACCTCGCGACTTCGACCAATACGTACCACCGTGAACGATCCATCAACACGCGAACTCTCCAGGTCTAACACCTCAAACGTACTACTCAACGTTACACTTATTCACTTAAACTACCCAATTGTTCTCAATTCTTAGGTTATAAAGAGTTACACAGCGGAAATAATTACCGAAGGAAAGAAAAACCAACAAGAAGTGTGGATGCATCTCTCGGCATTAGCAGGAAAGAGTTTTCTTCCTGCCAATAGCAAATAAAGATGACGCGAAAAAAATTACAGACAGTTAGCTATTGGATCAAGCTTGTTAGTTCTTAAATAGCGGTGATGCTCTTCATCCCCTCTCCCCAATGCACTCAAAATAAGGAACCTCTTTCTCCCCTCATAAAATAGAGAACCTCAGGAAATGAGAGCTAAATTTTATGTTAGTGAATATGTTAAACGGAAAACAAGTTTTGGATTGGGGATTCATTCAAGCTATCATTATGTGAATATATGTTATTAGATGCGATTTCGTGTTTTCGATTCCTGCATAGTAAACGACTATGGTTGGCAGAATTGCGAAAAGCACATATCACGGTAGTCTCTATGATGTACGTCCCTACTGAATACTTATGCAACTAGCTAATACACCGTGTTGCCGTATATTATATGAGACCCTCTGTAACACTCACAAATATATAGCCATAATCATCGGGTATGACCTTGAATATTCCCAGTTGGAGATAATGTTTTGCTTCCTCAGGTACGACGACCCTCTAAACCCTCAGGCACCGAGAGCTTAGAATGTCATATTGAAGGTTACAGTAGAGCCCAAATTGAGAATCAGCAAAACATTCGAAAGAATCATTCCTTAGAGTTGTTCTTTATAAAAGTGATACCGGCGAAGCTAGAGAAAGGACACAAAAGAAGTTATCCTCTAGTCTACATTTGCATGAGCCTTTTCAAAGAAAAAAGTGCAAAAAAGTTTGAGCAGAAGGATGGGGAGAGGAGGGGAGAAAATATGAATTAAAATTGCTTCTGTTGCCTTTCACGTTGTTTTTCTCCGCTCATCAGTACCGTGCAAAAATATCAAGAAAATCAAAGAATAGGAGAGGGGATAGCGATCTTTCCCTTCCCATTCCCTCCCTCTTTCCCCACGTGCCTACACCATTAATCGCGCTGCCAGTTCCACTGCTGAAATAGAATTTTTCGAATTCGCTTAGTGCATAATAAAAACATTTCTAGCATCCACCTTTATTTAGGAGAGTCCTAGAAACTACGCCCTCCAATGGCAAATCTATAAACAATATCTTTGTAAACGACTTCGCTATTTTTCTTCACGAGTATTTTCCAAATCAAAATTGAAAAATAATAGAAAACACGAGAAAATTTACCTTTTTCTCGCTCAACGCATCCGTTTCGGCAATTATATAAGTGCGATACTTGTAGTGAGTGCCGAGTGCATCAACCAGTGGCAGCATTTCGGTGGTGTGACCTCCTATAACGATACGAATAATAATTCAATCCCACTGAAATTTTATTCAACGACAACAACCAACTACTTTTGTTGCATCTCTTAAATGAACGAAGTTAATTTTTATGAGATGATAGGGGTGAGGATTGCGAAATGGGTACGAGGAGTTAGAAGGGAGACGAGGAGAGAGGGAGGGAGGGGCAACGTAAACTGTGAGCACATCTCCCACGAACATGCGCATTTCCCATAGACATCACACACCTCCTTCCGCAACTCCCACTGCACCAAAGTTTAAGCATTTCACTGAAACATAATAAGTGGCGGATGAAAAACATGCATATTTTGCGGTCAGAGGTGGGTTAACAGGACATCAGGTCAGAGAATAAATGAGTCAGAGTTCGAACCATGTAACTGCATCGTAAACTCCATCCCCTCCTCTGTTCTCTCTCTCTCTCCCCTCCCCCACCCCCCCCCCCCCCATCCACCCTCCCCTTTTGCTCTCACTAACTCATCAGCCGCTTCAGCAAACACCTGTGGTGTTCGACATGTCCAGGTGAGCAGTCCCAACGAAGGAAAGCAAAAGAACAGCTCAGTTAACAAACACTGTCCACGAACGTGAATGAAATTCGAGATTAAATCAGCATGAGTAGTACCAACCGGAAGATGAGCTTTCAGGATGACTGTTATAGTTCGAAGATCGAATCTGATCAATATTAACGTATTCAATGAATTCGCTCAACAAACTGCCCTATTGTTGTTTCTCCTATCGTATTCGGTAGATAAGGGAGATAAGGGAGTCTACCAAGAAGTTCGTATGTTGTTAGTGCCGTCGCCGTTAACATCAAACAATCGAAGAAGGATGTCAAAGTGGCCGGCACCTCTTTATATTCCAACTGCTGCGATATCCCGCACAACGTTCTTATTCATAAAAGGTTCATAACTGCTAGGACGTTCACAAAAAGTTCGTTTTCCATAACCGCAGCCAGCCGGAAAGAAAATTTTATTGCTGTGCAAATAAGCTAAGAGAATTTTTCGGTCGCTTTCAGTGCCTTTAAAATTGATCGGGGAAGATGAGATAACGAATATAGGTGATGCAAGTGTCATATCCATCAAATTTCGCGACTTTAGCTTCGAAAATTCTTGCATTGAAATTGTCAGACAAACAGAGACATAAATACATACAAAGACAAACAATAGCATTATTTGCTTCGCAAAAGTGTGTAAAAATGGAAGGATTTAGGTGGGCGTGTTCAGCATGCAAACCTCAAATAAAGCAGTCCTATACGTCGGACTCACCGAATATAGGTTAGCGTTTTCAAGAGCCCTCAAGCGCTTTTAAGCTAGAGGAAAGAATGCGAAACGGCACAGTCCTCTTTTAATTGAAATAATACTATTCTGCTACGGACCTGAGCCAATGACTATACAAATTCTCACAGAAGCACTCGAGCTCGGTGTTCGCTTGGAGGCCACTCGAGAATGCCGTCGCAGATAAAGCACCTCGAGAACAGCAATGATAATAACGAGTGCCGACAGTAGATAAAAGAGAACCACGATCATGCTAAAAACTGACATCACCGATGAACAACGATGAACACTGCAAATCAATCACATCACCATATCATAGCCTACTGAAAAAGTCTAAAATTCAATATTAAGACGGTGCATGGTACAGGGCACGGGCTTGATGGAGGAGCAGAGATGACTCGGCGAGGTCATATATTGTTTAGCTACCAGAAGGGGGGGGGGTATAGACAAGCCACATAATATTCCACAAAAATAAGCCCACGATGATTTCATAATTGGATCTTCCCGAGATCAAACAAAGTGATCATGCGTCTTCGCGGGATGACGAAAATAAACAAGTTGGAAGGTTGCCAAGGAGGTTAGCTAGACACATGTTCCTGCGTTGCTGCCAGCCGCACTCCCAAATGGTGACCTTGTACTTTACGTGTTTAATTGTGATCATTGGTCGAGTTGCCTCTATGAAGTATACGCGACGATCCTCGTAGTACACTCACCAGTTCCCACAAGATAAAAGCTGCTTGTGAACGATGCGTATGCAACTGTCGATGAGTGTGTGTCTGCCACGAACAATACAAAACTCAATGACCTCAGCATCATCAAGTGCGGTGAAACAGATGTCACACTTCAACTTCATGACTGACCATCGGATTCGGCCCGCATTTGTCTGTCTGTCGGAATGATTGAGGTCGTTTAACCATTCACAACGCAGACATGACAGACATCGAAAGTGTCATACACTATTAGTAAGCAAGCAGATTTGTATTTCGGGAGTTCATGAGTGTGCCGTGCGAACCTTTGAATTTGCAATGGCAACTTTAGCAACCACTGCGATCGTAACATCCTCTCTATTGAATAATCAACCGAAGGCCACAGAGAGGACGTAAGGATGCATCCGGCTTCTCTTCAATTATTCCGGGAAGTGGTTGCACTAACCGAACAAAAAAGGTGATTTTGATGGCAATCGACGAGTGGCAACAAACTTTGCAATGCTCTACGATGGATGGAACGTTGCATCGAAAACTTGTCAGCTGGAAGGGAGAGATGTACGCATACAAACTCTCTTGTGTAGGGTTGCCAAAACTCTCCTGAAGCACAAACTCGCAAATACCTGTAAAGGTTACCCCACTTAATTTCATTGCAAAATTAATCGCTCTTACCGCATATCAGTAAAACGGCGCTGCTATGTGTCGCATATCAATGCTCTATGTGATGCAAAACATACGAGAAATAGCCCAAGGAATCTGAAAGCACCAGAACAGCTCTACATTGAATAGAATCAGTAGAAACGATGAAATAAAGAAAATGAAGTGCATCAAGAGTGCGGAAGATCAGTTCAACGGTAGCGGCGCGGTCTGAAGCTACAAGGCGACCAGCTTCGGGGATTCTGAGGCCTAAAGTTTGTCTGCGGCAGTGCTGCATGCTTTAAAGATGCGGTGTTAGCATATTTGTTTGCTTGTGTGTGCACTGAGTGTGGTCAGTCTGCTTTATCGCTTTCATCTTATCTATCGTTGGCTAGCAGGTCATTGATGTTTTCCACTTGCTGCCACAATTCATTCCACCTTCTCTCTGTTTTGCATCAACAACGCTGTGTATTCTTTGTTGAAATGATATTGCTGTAGGCGTCTTCAGAAAGGTGTTCATAAAAGAGACTTCCCGTGTCACTGCTCTGAGGTGGTTGTTTGTTTACTGTGTACTGACAAATGTTGCGCAACAGAAATGTCAGCGAGGTTCCTTTCCGCCTTTCTCAAATTTAAAAAAAAAGAAGCTTTTTTTGGTGAAAAATGATCACCCTCAGTTTAATGTTGCATGGGGGCACGCAGCCCCCCCCCCCTCTTCTTCACTCTCATTATCCTCCCGTGTGTTTTGTTCACCTTCCCGCTGAAAAAATTGTCGCATCTTTCGCAGTTGTATTGCGAGCAGTTCTCGGTACACTTTGCTCTGCTGGATCTACACTGTTTCTCAATGAAGGGTTTCATTTGCCGTTCGTCCACTGTCTGAGCGTTGTTTCGCAAAGGATGCCAAACGTAGTCGCCTTGGTGACGTCAGTGACCGATGGTCTGGCCTATGTGTTTACCACCGAGTTCGATTTGGAGCCGGTCCTAGACATGCGTACCTGGCATCCGAACGAACGTTTCCGCGTCGGCGATTGGCTGTATGGAGAGCTGAGCAAAGACGGAAGAAAAGCGCTGTCTATGGAACGCATAGTACGAAGGCTTCCAACATCGGTCAACATTCAGGGCCGGGTCCAGGTTAGCGCTATCGTTCACCCCCCACCCCTCTCCACTTCCTTTGTCATCGGACCACTGGTAAACCATTGCACACGGTTCATGTCGTGCTGTGATGTGGCGCCTGACTGGAAAACCGATCTTCGTTGCCCTTTCAGAGAGAGGAAGAAAGGATAAAGGGAAGAGGAACTAAACTTGTGCACTCATTACTAGCTCAGTTGTACTGTTGTCCCATATTCGATTAGAACAATAAACGGAAGTACATAGTTGAATCGGCTTCATTCCAAACATTTATGCACCACAAAAACTGCTAGGATATGAGGAGAAAGGATATAGTCGACAGCTGACTCAGACTGATGCATTTGCTGAGGAAGTGCAAAGTGCAGCTAATCACTTAATCTGCATTGCATCACCGAATGAAACTCGATCGTTTTTCATCATCTTTCTTTTCTATGGCTCGTGATTGCGATCGTCAGTACCCTCGCTCACTTCCACCCAATGACTAATCTTTTTTCAAATATTTCTGCCCCACCTAAGGATGAGACTGTCAGTAACTTCTGAAGGGGCGACTTCCTTTTGACTTTGCTAAGCTTCGTTATATTTTAGTTGCAGTCAGTGGTCGTCTTCGCACCACCTGAAACTTCAGAAAACGGCCGAAATGGCTTTCAACCGCACTCCGCTTGTTGGTCTCCAAATGTTGGCCTTGTTGGATGTCCTCCGAACTTCACGCCCCCCACGGCGAATATCGCTTACACTGCATGGATTGCCTAGTAAGTAGTTCTGGAGGCCTCTGAAAGGTTCTGTTATATTATAAAATAATTGTTTTACTTGGCCAAGGGATCGTTTTAATGGTTGTTTTATCTGGCCAGGAAATTGCCTTATAAACCAAAGAAATTGTTCTTCTACTCCCCAAAATCGTTTAAACAAAGCAAGTGCATTAGTTGTACGAATGTCAGACGAGATGTAGCTGATCATCGTGCATTGCAAAAGTGATCTTTGTGTATTTAAAGAATAAAAAAGAAAAAAGGCTGTGTATACATAAGGCGGAGGAGGTCAACATTTATGTGCTGCTATAGTTGTGGAGTCGGTGGTGAGTGTTGTTACCGCTCTCATCGTTTAAATTCTAATGCTGTCGCTGAAACGGGACGTAGTAAGATCGGAGGGATGATAGCAACTTGAATGCAGCATTACTGGGGGTTTTGTCTCACTGTAAATTATGAATTACTATGAATTAAAGCACCGGCCCTTACTTAATTATCCTAACTCTTACCTTGACCACTTATCCGTCCTGTACATTCGTGACCTCGTTTATGGTCAGGTACTTTCTGAGCATCATTCAAATTCCAGGCTTTGCGTGTTTGGGTGAACTTTTCGCTGGTCACGAATGTTCGGTGAGTGATTTGATGAAATAGTGGAAGGGAAGATGCAGATTATGGGTAAAGGATACTGACACGTTAGCAGCAAGGATAAACTCCAAAATGGATAGTGTTCCGAAATGGACGACTCATTGAAATCCATTGTTGCAGTGTATCGCCGGATGATGCTAACGAACTGAACGTGAGATGGATGCTTGTGGAGCGTGACCTGCAGATCTCTGATATCCAGAGTGATGTCGATGAAGCAGTACGTTTCATTCGAGGTTTCTAATCGTTTCAACAAGCTGATACTCTTGTCACCTTTATTTGAGGAAAAGTTTTATGCTACCAAGCTGTGCTAATTCTTTCGTAGCCGGTCGCAGTAATATTTGCACTTTATTTAGTGTTTTTTAAAATCAGTGATCACCTCGTCTTGTGGGGTGTATGACCTTTCTTCGTTGACGATGATCTTTGTGGGAGCTTTATTCTCATTTCCGCATCGAGTAGATTCTTTGGCGAACATTCGATCGAAGCTGTTCTTCAATTGAAAGGATTTTTTGGCACCAAATAAAACGTCGTTAAGATAGCATATCTCTTTGCACTGTTTAACTCAGATCGGTTTTGCAATATTCAGCGAAACTGTTTTCACTCTTTGAACATTTTACACTGTGGAAGTTCGCAATATTGATTCTTAACGATAGTCAAATGTGGATATTATGTTTTGCATCTTTTTATCATATCAGCTTTGCAAAATCTTTTCTTATCAGATTGCAATTTATGATAATCAAAAATTGCAAAACAAAAGAAAAAGTATAGTGTCTTCCTTTCTTTCTTTTCACCGAATTTGGAAATGTTTGTTTTTTTTTCTTTGTCTTTTATTATCTCATTTCAGCCTTGGAATCGAAAAGCAGAAATACCCGAATCAACACTTATTAACGTACGAATTCCTCTTCTTTCTCAACTTAAATACCCTTCGAGTAATAATGATTATCAGTAGAATAGTATGAGTACAAATAACGAGCGCATTTAGAAAAGCAGTTGTTCTTTACTCTCCTGTTTGCGTACATCGATCGTCAAAATTTAACTGATATGGGCTTGCAGCCAAGATGTTTATCCATTTTCTTGCATTGGTCGTCTGAAACGATGCATTTTGTAATATGCTGGCTACCTGAAAGCCGATCGGAAAGGTGGACAATCAGAAATATGTCCGCGTTGCCTATATTTGTAGTTTTGTTTATAACCAGTGGTAAATTTGCTATGGGACTTCATATGTGATTTCTAATGAAGACGCTATCAATCGCTTTTCACAGATGTGTCACGGACAGGTTTCCTCTCGGCGTCGGCATCGGAGACAAGACTTCATCAAAAGCCTATAGCACAGCAGCCGCGCTCTTTACGTCTTGAACATCGTATTTCACATATTTCCCTTCACATTTTACTTCACTTGATAGTTTATCTTTCAGATTATCACAAACACCTACCATGGACTGGTTGTAATGAAAAAGAGTGCAACCTGTATGCTGATCTTTTCGGAGTCATGTGGGCTAGTTGCTTGTCCATGTACGAGCACGTTGAGGCTTGGTTTGCGCGTATCATTTCGTCTCAAACCAGCAGCTGAAGAATTGTGAATTTTAATTTTATTTCATTGAGTCATAGTTTTTATTAAGCTAATGTGGGGAATATGATACTGCAGGAGCTGGAGTTGAACACGTTCGACGCCACAGTTCTGGTTTCTTTAAGGAGGAATTGTTGAGATGCTTTTACAAGAAAGATTTCATGCTTAACATTTATTTATTCTTTGTTTATTTGCGGGCGAGGATGGTTTCAACTCGCAGCCATATAGTGTAGTCATTAAAAGGCCTGAAATTTACAGTTTCAATTAAGAAGTTAGAATACCCATAGTATGGGGGGAGGAGGAAGGGGGAGGGATGAGATGGGATCTGTTCAAGTATGACGTGTTTATTTTTGTTAAAATTGGGGCGTTATTTCTGTGTTGTCTTTCCGAATTTTCTTCCTTATTCTTTGGTACCTGTACCTCGTGATATACGCGGATGTCGAATTGCCTTGAGGCACTCCAAAAGCAATAACTGTTTACCTGTGACCGATGGAGTTGTTTGCTGCAAGATCGCATCTCAGCTTATTTACAATGGAATGTCTTTCGATGGAAGTATTTGCAATTTAGTTATCCATGATCCGTTTAAGTGCATTTCTTCGCCTTATTGTTCAGCAAAATATTCATGCTCTTTCAGGTTCAACTTGACAGGTTGTCAGTATGCAGCAGATGAGGTGAAAGTCGGCGTTCAAGTTTACTCTTTTATTCAGCATCACGATGGGATGACGGTTCGCCAACTTTCTTCGTCGCTTTTTTAGTTCTTTAGAATTTTTAAATCACTGACGGTTTTGCCTTTAAACTTTTAAGTTTTGTCGATAAAGTTTTTGGTGAGGTTTTAAGGGAAACTTTTTGACGAGACTTTGAGGAAAATTTGTGGAATAACAAAATTTGGTATTGTTGCAGTAATGTTTTTCTCTTGCAGATTCGATGTAACAATCGCATATTTCCAAAAATTGACGATAGAACTGGGAAGCAGTCTATAAGAATGGATTTAATTGGTGATATAGAGGATACTGATAGGCTCGTTACGACAAAAATGCTTTATCAGGAGGTTTCCTTTCGAGCCACCTGGAATTATTCGAGACCAGAGATATGGACACTCACTGCTGTTGACATGATCAATGTAGGCTCTGACTATATTGTTTCTTTCGGTTCGTTGAGAGATTATATGCGTAAACATCAGTATTTTATTCGACATTGAGTGATGGGTTTATTTTGTTTATTTATTGCAAGATTCATTTGTATGTTAGCCAAAATTTAAAAAATTATTTGTGGATTCTTCTTTTGAGTGCAGTCAATCATTTGCGATTGTTATTCAAGTAATCTCGTTCGTCTAGAATGAAAGAGCATTAGAATCAATCTAGTGAATGTTGTAACGCTGTGCATCTTCGCTTATTAGACGTTCGCCAGTGTTGTCAGATGCACAGTACCCGAGCCCATCGACAGTGGAACTGTCGATAGTCACTTCTCTACATCCTCTCTCCCCCTTCCCCTCCACTCCTTCCCTTCACCAGACGAAAAAAGCAAACGTGGACGAGCACACTGACACACTGAATTCAAACCGTCGTCCAAAATTCGGAACATAATACTTCTAATCGCAGTGATTTGTTACTGAAGCGGAAGTGAGTGCAGTGGTAACCTCATTCAAAAAGCCTCAATAATACCGAGACAGTTCATCCAAAATGTTTCTTAAACATAAGTCTTGAATACGTCTTAGCATGTTGACGATATCTCAACGTGACTTATTTATACGTCTTTCCTTTAGCACATTTTTATCCGTTCATTCTCAAACGAGTTTCTTATCGTCTTTCATAAGTTTCTATTACCGATTACTGCATTTCTCTGGAGCGGGTCGTTTATATAAGTTCATTAATTTTTAGAACATTCCATACGAGAAGTTCAAGGAAACGAACTTTATTCTACCTGATGGAACTGAGGTATTGCGTTGAATAATTACTTTAGAGTTTGTCGCAGATCTTCTGCCATTTCTCGTTGAATTTTTTTGGCGCCAGTATTCACTAAAAGATAACGAAAGGAAACAATGTGTGCTGACCACCTGGTAAAGACATGAACGCGTATTCTGCATATTTTTTATTACTCATTTGAGATTTGCGGGAGCGGTTGATGAAGTCAGCAAAATGTAAGAGCACATATTGCGCCAGTTGCGTTGGCGGGCTTTCCAGTTCATCATTTCATTGTCGTACTATATCTCATGTTTGTCAAACTTTCCTTGTATTGTATCTCACATTTGTCTGTTCGTTTATTCATATTGCAGAAATTAGTTAACGTGGTCGGATTGGTAAGCAGGGTTGTCGACGCTGATGGCTTTATGTTTGTGTGGACGTTGGGTGTGCAACCGGATGTGATAATCAAGATGAAATAGTTCGTTTTTTCGGTTATTTTCATGTCATCAGAAAAAATTCCTGATCCGGAAAATTGTTTCATTTACTGCATTATGTCACTAATAAGACGAACCTAAGTGTTTGCGTTGGGGCCATCTTTTTTTAGATCTGACAGCTGCCGCAGTGAGCATCAAAATGCAAATTCCTGATGACTACCTGTTTTTGATATTGATTCGCTGTTACCTTGCTCCTTGGAAGTTAAATACCTCCCCTTGGGAACGCTTTTGGCTTTATGGATCCCCTAAAGTTAGTAATGATGTGCCACTCAAAGTTGAATAATTCTACGCGTTTCTCATAGGACACATTCTTTTTGAAACAAGTTGGTGACGACGTTTTGCAATTGTAACACAACAAAATCATCAATGCGGACATCCTTATGCTTCCTTATTTTGAGCGAGAATGGTTACGTTACTCGCAATCGTATTTAGGAGAGCGGTGAAGTTTGAGAGCTCTGTCTCTAATGAAGCAAATCAGAAGTGCGTATGCATTCACGCACCACGAAAATATCTCGGTGATCGTGAATTAATGTTGCTTATTTTTTGCTCGAGGGATACTTGTTTTTTAAGTTCGCCGTACAGATGGGTAATTTAGCTGTGACGCCGTAAAAGCAGGTGACTGGATCCGGTTCAGTGCATCTCGCAAACGTCAACGTAATCGCTTCATCGGGGAGGGACCAGCCGTTAAGGTGAACGCCCCATTAGAAACCTTTTCCGGAGATTTTCCTCCTCAGGTGATGTACCGCGTTCTTCCTTTTTTCACTTCATTTATTGTTTGCCGATTAGTTACTACTACTTCACTTACTTTACTGAACGAAGATTACTAGTATTGGAACCCTCTGTCCCCGTTTTCTTAGCTCGGTAGTAGATTCATTCTGTGCAAGAATATGGAAGTATTTCATGCGGCGCAAAACTGGCTCTACCACTGAGGCAAACAAAGGTGAATTGGTATTTTTTATTGCATTCTTTAAAATTCGATGCACCATAACGAAAAAGCCTTCAATTACTCACTTGGAAGTAATCTGTTCATTTTTATGTAGTAACTTAGAAGTAACCCATAATACAGTCACTCTGTACCTTGTCGTCCCTTCGTCAACCTTATTTAATCATCTCCCCATTTTTCACGTTTAGTTTTTTTATTGTAGGTGAAAACGACAGTGATTGACGAAGGAGAAAAAGTCTGGATTGATGGACGGCGTATCCATCGAGTTTTCTCGCCAAGCCTTGGATATATACTTGATGATCGTTTTTTTATTTCCGAGGAGCGTTATGGATCGCTCCAGTCTCCTTCAGAATATCAGGTTTGTCGGCGAGTTGATCAGGGTTTCTTGTTTTCTTTACGCACACTGGATATTCTATCCTTCTTGGACGGAAGGGGATGGCGAAGTAACAGTTGAAATGAAATGCTCCTAGAAAGCCTTGATTTGAGTCAACTTTTGAGAAATGGGAAGGGAACATGAGTGAGCGTATATTTCGCAATATCTTTACCACGTTGCGGTCAAGCAGACAACCTACCGAGCCCTTGTGAGCGAGCGAAGAAGGCAGAGAGGGAGACGAGAGGGAGGGGGTTAAGGTGGTGCCATCGGACGGTGAGAAATCATAGCGCGAAATCTTTTCGCTTTTTTTTCTTCCCCTCACTAACTCAGCTCTAAGTTGATTTCAGATTTGCAACTGCTATCACTCCTCCCATTAGAGCCTACAAGCCGACCAACCAGCGGAGAGCCTAGTTGTCATAAATTTTCTCTTTAAACGTGTCGGGGTTGATAGGTTCGGAGCAGAATGTGAGTGAAGATAAATGTTTATGAAGTGATCGTCTAGCTTGGAAAGTCATTGATGCAATTTTAACTACTCATGCTCGAAGTTCGTTAAAACGCTCGGAAACATGAAACATGAGAGCTTTACGTTGAAATGTGAGGAAGTGCAGATTCTTTCTTTGGGAATTAGTACAGCGGGCCAACGGCTTAAGAGATATATTGGTTTCCGTTTTTATTGTTTATTAATGGTGATATAATCAGTTGATTTGGTGGTACGTCCACTTCATGTTTTCATTCCAATTTTGCATTATGGTTGATCAATTTAAACAGGTCTTAGCTGCACGGATCAAACCAGTATGTGAATGCCAGTGGAGAGTCAGTACTTCGGATCCCATAACAGCAGAGCCGATTTCAAATATGGTAAGATGGCTTGTTTTTAATCGAACTAACAAGTATGCGGGAGGATAACTGTGAGGAGAGAGGGAAAGGGATAAAACTCCATAGCTAAACAGTTACTTCTTCAGACCTTTTTTAGCAGTTACTTTTTTTTGCACAGCAAATGGGACGGGTTTGATTTATGTGCAGTAATAGAGACTTCTTTGCCCATTCACAAAAACTGTAATCTTCAGAAACGAACGCCCATCGTTGTCCGCCCGTGCTTGTTGCACAGAAAGAAGTGATCTTTATTCTCAAAGTTATAAAGCTGCTAACTGACCAGTGGTCATCCGTGGGTTATTTGATAGTGGAACGTTCCATATTTCGAGAGAGTGTTTCGAAACTCGAGTGCGATGCAAACTTCTGAATTGAGCGTAGTGCAGCATTTGTATCTATGAAAAAACTTTGTTGCGGGGTGAATATCGTGAGAAATAAAGTGACCACTAACTAGTCGAACGTCTACCGCGGTAAGGTTCGTGGTTTTCATTAATGCAATTAGTGGTTCTCCGTTGGTGGGAATATGCCTTTAGGTTCGATGTGCCGCACACCGAATCGCTTTCTATTCAGATGTCGGGTGATCGAAAATGGGCTTCTGTGGAAAGCGGCTTATCCGAAGGAACCATCCTCACAGCTACCGAATCAACAGGCATAGATTCAAATGGCGATGATTGTATGGAAAAAACGCTCATTTTTGGCGAGAACGAGCATATCGCCTCGAGCAGCAACCAGTCTCCCAGCGACTACTTATTCAGGCATGTTTATCTACATCCTCACTTTTAAAAATAGCGGCACTTATATAAAGTATGTCATGATCTCTCAACGTTAAAGCTGACGGTTATCGATTTAACTGAACCTCAATATTGCTTCTTGACAGAAAAGTAACGCTGTAATGGAATCTCTCTTGGCAAATCCACGCTTGAGATTTTGGCAGCTTTCATTTTCGTCATGACCTCGTTTTTGAGTTTTTTGGGCTTCACTCGGATACTCTTTACAGAAAGAACAATATTCTTCATGAACTATGTTCCCTCCCACAGTCAAAAGTGATGCAGTTAGATATATGAGATATCGAAGCTGACCGGCGGGAGGGGATTATGTGATTGAATGGTGATGAATCCGATCGCTATTTTTAGAATAGTTGTTCGATCGTGTTGCCCAAGTCCTATTTTGGAAGGTGCCGAGGACGTTATTTAGCGGACTAATAGTATTATGAAGCCTGAATGTGAATATTTTTGTTAGCGCTGAGCGGAGCAACATATTTTGAAGGTGGTTGAAACTGGCTGTTAGGATCCCCTAATCATGTTGCGCTTAAAGCATGGATAAACAGCCTTATTCGCCTGTGTGCCATACTTGTGATACCTCTGCCGGTCATCGTGTTCCGCTGAAATATTCTTGCGACGCACAAGTGCAATTCACGCTCACATTTATTACATTAATGTTGGAATGTGAAAGATCCCGCTATCACTTATGTTCAAATCTATTATTGTTATGCGTATGGTTTGTGGTACTTCTATTGCTTCTAAGTTCGTGAGGTTGTGGTACTTGTTTGGCTCTCCTCCAGCCTTCTCTCTTCCCCCTTCCTACCCTCAGCATTTAAAGAGGCAGTTTTTTAGTTCTTTGTAGTGGTGCAAGAAACATCATGAAGGAATGGATTCTTCGCCACCTGCGCATCCACCGCGGTGCTCTCTTTCTCGTCAAGAATTTTTACTGTAGAGGAATACTAAAGACAGTATGGGAAAATTGGTGTGCATCGTTAACATGAATAACGAAATGGACATTTTGAATTATGATTGGCAAGCAAAACGGCTGGATGGGATTATTTTGTCGTCTGACGGTTATCTGCTTAGTCTGGTCAGTTGAAATGAAGGTAGATGATCTCTTTTGTTTCGCGAACTGATGACAGAAATAATGGCTCTCCATCCTGAAATAGTTCCTCGGCTTTTTTTCAGAAAAGGCGAAACCGCCAACGATGTTGCTTACGTACGAGGTGCTCACAGTGAAGTCGGAATGCCTGATGTAAGTCGTTCATTTTTATAATCTGATTTTGTTGAAGTCGTTGTAGTTCTTTCCATGTATTATTTTAATCATGCATGATTTCGGTCGCAGTTGCTTAAGTCTTAGAATTTCGTAGTGCCAAGCATAACTGTTTTTTCTTTGCACACATGTTCACGGTCATGCATTTTATATTTACTCACCTCAAGTACACTCAACGGACGCCTAAAGACAATGGTGCAGCACATTTAGTCGCAGTATCGGATTTTTAATATGGATTCAGAAATCAAGCTGTTTCATTATCTTCGTCAAAGTTGCTTAGAGCAAGTATATTAAAGCATTTTTTATGTATGCAAATTTTTTTTCGTTTCATCCTTTGCTCTCTGCCTAAATCTCTCACTGATATGTATCGGCATAACATCGTTGCACTTCATTCTGTTGGAATTGCTCTCGATGTTTTCCAATAAGGCCAAAGGGTGCCTGAACTAACTGAACTGAAGTATTCAGATAGCATTTAGCTGGTTGGATCGAGATTTTCGATGTGATGTGGCTCATTATTGCACTCTCAGTGGGAAATGGTTGCTCAGTCACGTGCTACAGATGAGTTCCTGGTCAACGAAGTATACTTACTGCGTTGTGTGTGCGTCTGTGTCTGTCTGCTTCTGTGCCGAGGAAAAATGCTGAAAATTGTGTCAATATCATATTGCAGTGTGTTCTCTTTAACAAGCACCTTAGGAAGTTTAAAAAGTGCACTGGAACGTGGAGTTCAAAATGGCGTTGGCAGCTGATATTCTTGATGGCTGCAGTTGTTAACGGAAATTGAGTTTTAGATGCATACGTTGGTTTCGTTGATAGGTCGGATGCTCGATGATGAGAGGATTGTCGATGCGTTGAAGACATATAGGCCTCTTGAGTACCGGCGCTTTATTGAGTTATTCGCGAGGATTTGAGCCTCGAGACGAACGAAAGGTTACTGTGTTCTCTCGTTGTGCAATTGCCTTCCATGTTTGCTTCGTTCTGTCTCGACAGTTATCCGTTATTCAAATGAACATGAAGGAGGGATTGATGGCATATAGTGGGTATGTTCTTGAATCCAATATCCAAATACCATCGCTCAGATCCTCAAAGATCTCGTTCCTTTGAAGAGCCCGGAAGTTGCTCCAGGATTCAATGGCTGGCCAAGACCAATTTCTGTATCGACCTAGTCCTAATACACAAACACTGACTGATTCCGGATACAACAAGTCGAACGCTCATGTGCCTTTTAACGAAGAGTTGCAACTGGGGGCGGGGACTAAACGGTGCGAAACATAATGAAGCCGTTTCATAACAAGTTGCGATTGTTGAGAAGGCCTGAAGTTTGCACCGTATTTGTTTTCTGGGAGAGAAAGCCGCGTTGCATCGGTGACGTTTAATTTAGTTTAGAATGTAAAGGCAGTGAAGTGCTTGATATAAGTGAAATGCTACAACACGTTTCCTGCACATCATAGGTTGCATGTGCTTTTTGTTGGAGTCGGTACCGTTGCACTTTTTTATGTATCGTGGAGCTGTCGTAGTAATCTGATGGAGGTATTTTTGACTACCTCATAATAATAATGTTTGTATTTGCAGATGTATGGCTGTAGCAGCTTGCTTTTTCCGAACGTCTTCAAGGAGTGTGCCTTTGTTATGAAAGATGCCTTTTGACCATCTTTATTTTTCAGAGTATAATGTGCCTTTGTGAAAACACCAATTGGCAGAAATGTCACTCAACAGTCATTTTATATAATTCTCTTGTGGCAGTTACATAGTACCATCTTGCTTTAGACTAAAATTTTTCAATGGAAACTCTGAGGCGAGGAGGGTGGGGGGGGGGGGGCAGAGTTTATATCATTGCGTGAAGGTGGAGGCTTTTCATATATTGTTGCAATTTTAAGCCAGTATTACCCATAAGGGATGGTTGGAGTGTTCGTGATTGTTGAAAAGTTTCGGCAAAAAAAAGCAGAATTCGTAATTGTACATTGGGGAAACGATAACGGACGGGAAGAAAATAAAATATAGGCGAGGAATAACTTGCAATTTCTTTCCTCTAAAATTCTTTTCACAATGCAGTTGTTGCTGTTTTCGTTCTCTTAATGCGGTGATTATTCGGCTTCCGCTGCACTCGTTCCTCCTCTTCTTTCTTTGCGTATTTTGACGCTTATTTGGGCTTTATAGTTTTTTTTTGCCAATTGCTCATTATCATTGTGTGATCAAAAAGCTCTTTGTATTTATTTACTTTTATATGTTTGATCTGCTACGCTCACTCCATCTGTTGTTAGCCTCATTTGACTTTTTCTTCCTCAGTCGGATACTTTGGACAAAAGCGCCGCGGCGCATATTTTCAGCCGTTTGCTAAATTTTTATTTCCTGAATTTCATCAAAATTAATCATAGCTTCTCTTTTTTTTTCATGGAAATCATACAGTCTGAAATTCTTTGGGCTTAGCGAGAAAACAACTATTCTGGCCGTTTGGCCACTTCATATTTATGATTAGAGAAGTTTTCAAAATCGTTTCTTTGAAGCGCAATAAGGTAACAAACGAAAAATCCGCCAGAAGCAAAATTCCATAGCACTCGATTTGTGGTGGGAAATTCGATTCCCTTCTAACAGTAGCCGCCGGGAAAGTGCTTAAGTGACCTCTGACGGCGGTCAGCGATAGATGTGAAAAGATTGTTTCACTTTTGTACAGTGCTGCTATTTTTGGTTTGTTTATCTCCTATGAAATTTCTTCATTCTTCATTCGCGTTGTTTTAATGGTTTATTTATTTTTCTTTGTTTACTTACTTTCATTTTTATTTCAACTTGACTTTCTCATTGAAGAGCGCACCTTAGATTATACGGGTGAGTTGGAACAGACGCCTTTATAAATTAGAAGCTCGAGTTCGTCTTCAGTTGTAAATAAACTTCCTGTGAACTTATTTGTAGATGCAGGGAGTCGAAATCAGTTCAGATTGCTAAGAACGAACGGAGGAAATGCATTTCTTAAGGAAGTTCACAGGTTTCGCCCTCTGATCTCGCTTCGTGTAATTCTGAATCCTTAACGGATGCCGAAACATAATGTGCTCTTTGTTGGAAAAAAGTGCGAGAAGAAAAGAACCTATACATTCCTCGCGAGAAATATGACATTTTTATTCAAAAACTCTTCTTTGGAACTCAATGATTTCAGAGGAAGTAAGCCATTTCTTCAGTCAGACCCTTATTGGATTTCACTTCGCTCTCGAATCATTGTGATTCATTCTTTTCAATTATTTATACACCCACTATTAATTGCGCCTTACGAATTTTTCCTAACCGCTCATGCGGGAATTGTTTTATTCTTTAATTTGTTTTAATCGTTACACGGGAATGTACAGGAAATAAAACTCAGAAAAGTTCTTCTATGCACTATGCTCATTTGCGTATACTTTTGTCTTCCTGGCAGGCTCAATTCGGGAACGATCGACGCTGTAGTTGCGAGATAGGGCGGTGTCATGACGAGCTTCCACTCTAGCTTTATGTACGTCTACCATAGCACAGTACACGCGAACACACAGTCCTGTTCGCGTGTAAACCATTAGAGCTCCGTGGGTGTTCGCGTTTCGAAATCCTCCATTGCTGACGTTTTGGATTACGGAACCATTGTCGAAGCGACCACCTAGAACAAGGGGCAAAAGGAATGCCCAGTGGCCAGCCAACCATGTTAAGAGGTTGGAAGTGGAATGGGAGATGACACCGTGAAGGAGCACAGACCGTAAAATGGTGTTGGATGTATAAGGGGGAGGGAAACGTGTCGAGGGATTGAGGCTCAAGCCAAGCACTAATCGATAGACGGCAAAATGTGTATAAGAAGCTTGTTCATTTCTCCGTAAGTGCCGACAGCGTTTTGCGTTCAGTGTGCCGATAAAAGTCGTCAGATCAATTGGCATGCGAAGGAAAAACAGAGGAGGAGCAATCGTTGCAGCTAAGCGGATAGGCGGAATTGAGTAAACCGCTAGTAATGCGTTGCAGCGGTCTGTGGCAGCATCAGAGGAACGTGAAGCATTTCTCGGAATCCCTGTAGGTACGCAGATATCAAAAGGTATCACCTTTAATATTCGAAAGCATGAACTGCTTCTCGCCATCGTTGCATCAGAATATCTGCTTAGATATACTTTTATTTCATTGCTTCACATTCTAGTTAGCGTCATGTAGAAAGCAGTAGCTTATGACTGCAGCATAAAGAAAAAGTATGATTCCACAGGGCGCTCTATTTATTTATAAGCAGCGAAGAGTTGTCCTTTATCGTTAAAGACGAACGATGCGGTCGAAAAGTATTATGGAGTGGTTTAGGATATCTCGCAACACCTACTGATAGGAATAATGTGAATTATGAGATTCTGAGTATATCGATGAAAGCGAGAAGTCTTTATTCACGGAGGAACAAAGAAGACTGCAATGAAGCAGACGAGCAATGCGCATAATCCGAAAAGAAAAACGTCGTCCGAGGATGTACTATAAACAGCACTCCAAAAAAATTACAAAACACTTTAAGAGGTAAAAGTTTTCTAAGATTTGACGTTTCCCTGATGATTTACCAGTAAATCATTCCTACAATGGAGCACAGATTGAAACGTTTTAGACAATTTTTTTTTTCATTTTAGACATTTTTCGGAGACCTATTCCAAACGCGCACCATTCTATACAGGAAGCTGTGGGGAACATTGTTCAGTGAGCACATCTTGCGTGCCAACTCAAAACGATGACCACGGCGACTGTGATGAGGAGCAAAAGCAAAGAGACTACTGGAGGATACATCAGAAAACCGCTTGATAATTTTAAAGAATAATGCCAATTCAAACGTTACTTTTCTATATTCTAAACTCTCAAGCTCGAAAATCCTAAGGCGCACAGTGTAGTCTGGTTTACGGGGCTCGGGAAACACCTGACTGAAGACTATGCGGGTGAAACGCTTTTGGACGTTTTCAATACTTTTAATGTCGGAAGTTAGGTAAGGTCACCAAACGATGAGCAATATTCAGTAATAGGGTGGCAGTATGTTGCAAAGGCTTTGCGGTAATGTTCGATGCGCTAGTTACATTGTACAATTATGTATGTGTATATACAGGGAAGCAATAAAGCATATATAGACAAACAATGCACATAACCGTGTGCTGAAAATCCAAAAGGTGTTAACGAAAGAATATATCAGCAGGAATGGAGACACGTAGGAATGTCGCATGTGGTAATTAGTATAGCCGAATGCTGCGGTGACCGCATGTAATTTGCAATTGCTAAAGCCTATTGGTCACAGACAGCATGATGTATATTCCTCTATAAATACATTCGTGGAAGACATGGCGAGCCAGGCACTTGACCATGTCATTAGTCATGGTAAAATCGAATCGATAACCGTGGTTAATTGAGAAATCCGACAAGCGTAGGTATTACATGAAACGCAATCGATATCAGAGATCGTGCAGGAAAGCATGGAGTACAATTATGTATGTGCAGGGAAGCAATAAAGCATATATAAGTGTGCTGAAAACCAAAAGGTGGTTAACGAAAGAATATATCAGAGATCGTGAGGAATGGACACGTAGGAATGTCGGAAATGTGGTAATTAGTATAGCCGATATGTGGCGCATATCGCCGAGAGATCGCACTGTTCCAAGGGTCTTCTAAAGCATTGCAAATTAGCAGCCATTATCACATTATATGGTAAATAGTTCGGGATGGAAACAACATGGTCAAGCAAAACAGTGAAGCACATCAGTTCGATTTGTTGATCTCCCTTCAATTTGAAGAGGGTGACGCCTCAAGCACAGTGCAGACTTTGTAAAGCAGAAAGTGCTCTCAAACGGAATGCCAGAGAAACCTTTAACGATCTTGAAAAATAAATGTAAATCGAACTGAGCTCTGCTATACCACAGAGGTTTCAAGTCAAAAATACGAAGCCCCCTGCTCATAATTATGCTGGAACCGTCCATGGAAAGCCGCCTTAGTGGGGCGCCGTTGAACTCTCTCAATTATTTCGTTATTCTTTTTCTCGGACACGGACCAAACCTGACCCCAGTATTCCAAGAGGAGGCGACAGTAAGCAACGAAAGCTTTCCGACAATTTTCTGTGCAACTGTACCGCACGGCACGCAGAATGTAATTCGCAACTTGAGCAGCCCTTCGCGAAGTTTCAGCACAGTGATTATGTCAGCTAAGATCGGAACTCGCGTAAATCCTTCATCACTTCCTTTCCAGGAAGACAGAGGACATTCGATCAAGAAATTTAAATGCAAGACAAAGCACTTCTCGGCGGATATATCGAGTTCCCATAGCTGTGACCACTTTTCTAATGAAACCATGTCCTAACGTAACATGTTTTAATCGTTTCAAAACCATGTCTAGGTGGTTTGTTGTGCAGTGTTAAAGGCACACCACTTGATATCAAGAAACCCATATCACTTGGCTTATTAACTTCCCTGGACAGGTATTCCACACTAATGTTGACATACGATGAAAACCAGGTGCTTCACTCCAGTCACCTCTGAAAGCGTAGAAGGACTTAGCAAACATATGATATTTGGCGGAGTTAGCAGTAAGAATGTTTCTATCCACGCAGATAGCAATGTTGCCATTTCATCTCACCGTTAGTGAGTCTCTTCTGTAATTTCAAATCCGCAAAGGTGACCGACACGAAAACCAGCAGTCAATAGGAGATGCTTCTGAGACTTTTGCAGATAACCACGAAAACTCGATCACACATTTGTTTATTCTCAAGCGGCACAATACTCCATTAGTAGACTAACGTTGCATTTTTTCATCAACGTCAAAAAGCTTGATTATTCATGGACGAATAGAGACTCATTTCATTGAATTCTTGCCACATTTACATATCTGCCGTTAATGGGAAGCGGAAATTTGCATTTAGTGAAAATATATAAGGCGTGTACTCCTCTCGAAGGTCAGTTTTATTTGGTGTCTTACAACGAGCGCAGGGGGCGGCTGAAGGATGGCGGTGAAGGAGTTTGAGGATACGTGGGCGTACAATACGATAGGGTCGCCTTTTCCAGATAATCCAGTAAGGGTCAAAGGGCAACAGAATATGTACGTAGCTCTCTGGTATAAGTTCGGAAAACCGATCCATGGTCGTGCCTGGAACAACAACGGCAACGTGGAATGCTCGTTTCCCTACAGCAGGGTAGGCTTGCTCAAGTCTTATACTGTTTGCGCAGTTTTGCCGGCGATTGTGTTGAGGTTTTCAATGCACCATTTGCCCGCGCCTACTTGCCCCCTTCAATTTTGGAGAATAGGATGCGTAGTACGCAAGAAAAAAATAATACCGAGTAAACTATTTAGTGTTGGATCCTTTGAGACTTCATAACAGGTGGAAATTGAACTTTATTCCGCACTGAAATGATTCACTTCAAACATTTTCACAAACTACTCAAAAGACGGTTGGGAATGATCAGTAGAGCTGTTTTTTATTGCCGTTTTCTTTGACCGCCATCTTTTTATTTCATCGGCAAGCTGTATCTCTCTAACACTGCAGCAGAACTAACTGGAAAGGATGGACTCTAGAATCGGTCCAAAGAGCAATTCAAGACCTCGTCGGTAGTGCTTCAAGATCGACTTTTTGTCTTTTCCTTTTCTATGAATTGCAGAAAAAAAAAAGAGCATTCACTTCTATTAGAATGACTACGGCTCTGCCTTGGTATTGTATATGAAACAAATGAAAGACCAATCGGTCTTGCCTTCAGCTTATGAAATACAAACACACAGATGCTTCCTATGGTAGCGATTAGTGCGTCAGGCCAAACTGCCGTTTTCCACTACTTAAGCTCATCCATGGCTAGGCGATGAATCAATCGGCGGCTGGGAGTGCCATGGTCGAACCAAGTGGAACAGCTCTGTTTCCATAATTACCCACTGTTCTTAAGTCGGGCTAATAAGTCGGACTAACTGGTGATAGACAACTTCGCGATCTCATTCAATCGCTTGCTGGATATCCAGGATAAGCTGACGCTGTCAATCCTTCAGGTGGAGCTGACTGGAGCTCGTGATCTAGGTGGACAGATCCAAATCCTAACGGCTGTCGAACAGGATCCATCAACGATGTACCAAAAAACTGGTTTTTGGTACGAGTGGCGTCCGTACAAGGATCGCGAAAAGTCTCATCTGCAGTTGGTTCGCTGTGGACAGTCGTGCCCTGTAATAATGCAGTCAAAAGATGGCAAAACTTTGCTTGGATACTTGGATATGGGAACTGACGTGGCATCTGTTGGGAACAACGGCAAAAGCGAACAGATTTCAGGTGGCCCTGTTCAGGTTCGGAAGTTCCTTGGTTCTACTGCTGTATTCTTCAATTCTGCCATCATTTATTCAGACTCAAGATATGGCATTTCTTTTGTTTCCCGTCTGATCGTTAGCTCATTCATCAATAACTGCTCATTAGCTATATTGAAATTCCGCTTCTGCATAAAATAAAGTGCAACTAAAGTCGTGTACGGAAGTAAGTGGCTCCTGGAAATGCATTTGAGGTTGAGATCTTCATATGCCTTAATATATTCAGGATGCTAAAAACCCTTCGCGTTCTGGATCACCAGCAAGCCACTCGACGAATCAAAGGTGCAGTTTCGTCGTGACTTCCCCTCCACCGCGCGATTCATCATAGTAGCCGGTCACCACTTTGTTCATGCTGTGTACATTTCTCTTTGGGAATTACAGAAAGTTAAGTGTCCTGTTAAATGAAAATTCATTGGCCAATTTGAATGAGGATTCGCACAATCATTGCTGGACGAAAGTCTCTGATGAGAACAAAATGACGGTGCTGCAGTGTATGGAATTGACCGGATCGGCGAAATTTCAGGACATGATGGTCCTCTTCCGCAATACGATGGCGCCTGACAGCGTTCCTGTAATCGAAGACACGTGGATAGATATCAAGTACAGAGATCCATTCCCAGCCAATAAAAACCCGATCCCAGCTGCAAACCGCAAGGTGAAAAACGATGACGGCACAGAGATGTTCCAGTATGTGGCTCTATGGTACAAGCATGGTGAACCAGTCTTCGGAAGAGCTTATCCAGACTGCAGCGACAAGGTGCTGGCTAGTTTCGGTTACAACGGGCAAGAAAACGCCGGGGCTGAGATTGGATCGTTCCAGATGGTCATCGCTCCTCCCAATGTAAGCTCTCCGTTTCGTCGTAGTTTCTTTTCTCTCTAGTGGTCCTAACATCGCATTTCCACCATGATTAGTAGAAGTTTAGTCACGTTGTGTTATTCACATACCATGGAAGCCATTTCTTGACGTGGTAACTAAACTTCATCAAGATAACATGAGATGGAGACATGTGTAGTGCTCAGAAACAAAAAGACACCTTGGTTCGCCGCTAGCAAAGTTACAAGTAGCCTAGCTGATAAGACTGATGCGAGTTGGATACTGAAATATCTGCGACCCAATTACTTGAAACGCGTTTTTTTCCTGCTCGCGGCAGTAGCTGCAACAACTATGTGACATTTGCAGTTGACCGTGGCCCGTCATTCGAGCTACACAAAATCCTTTCTCACACCCTTCTGCACTTTGCTCAGGAACCACCAACGCCAGCATTTTTGTTTCTTCCGACCGCTTTTGCAAATCTGCTTTTTTTTGCTTTTGAAGAAACCGCTCATTCTTTGGCATCGTCTATTGCAGTTGGCTTTCGAGTACAGATGGCTGCCATATAGAGAGGCTAAAGCGGGTGGTCCATTCAAACCGATGCACGTTGGAAACTGTACGCCATGCCTTCTGAAGGATGCAAAAGGTGTGGAACGTCTCGGCAATTTGCATATGGGTACAGAGAAGGCCACAGCAGGTTGTGGCGGCAAGGATGCGGCAGTTAGCGGACCTGCTGTGCTCGACTTCCTCGTACTCTGCAGAAACTAATGCCTCCTCCCCTCCCTCGCTCGCAGCAACCAGTCAGGAGTCACCTGTGCTAACCCGCATAAACATGCATTTTATAACTAAGCGATGTGAAGGCTGAAGGGAGTGGAAACACTTCCGATCCATCCCAAAATAAAATTTTCGTGTGCACCACGCCGTCTTTGGGCTACTTAATGAAATCTGCTCGTTCTCACCGTCACAGGACAATATCAATTAATGGATCATTCCCGACACTGTTTATGCCAGAGATGCCGAAACCTACAAAGGAGAGACATAAGGGGGAGGAGGATACTGTGGTGCTGGACGTTTCGGGAGGGGGGGGGGCGGCAAAGGTGACCTGCACGGGAAAGCACCTTTTCACATTTCTTACCACTTAGATTGCTGTCAACAACTGGGTGTCGTCGGCTCACACTTGAGGGCTTTATGCGAATTCTTCCCACTGTGCATGTATCCTTGACCCAGTGAGCGGGAGCTATAGCTTACCCTTCCCTTCTCCGAGGCAGGATTATGAATTCACTCAAACAACTCACCAACAATCCCTCGAATTGAACAGAAAAGGGTCTGTCCAGGATGCCGAACCTTATTATGTGACGCTGACAACTGCTTCCACAAGCGATCGGAAGACACGACAATGTTGAGGCGAGCGTGCGAGTGGCCTTTCGATAAACTGTGATGCGAAGAAAAACTCACACCGGCCATTTTATTCAGGGCGCCACCGATAAATGACGATGGTTGCTTGGACTACAACTTGGGGGTCTTTGGGGCCGCAGTAATAAACCTTCCCGAAATGGTTCTAGAATCGTTTTCATACCAGACAGTCGTACCGCTAGCGAACTGCATGGTCATGTGCGCGTATAGTGTATCGTTCGGTACGGGTAAGTGTAGAAAAGGCCACATCGCCAAATTCTTCGCCATCTGATTTTTTGATTGACAAGATACCAATCGTTTTTCGACGTTAGTATAATAACTGGTGGTGTTTGTTGATGCATGCATCGTCTGAACGCTTCATTATGCGCTCGATGATCACTCAGCCGAATAAACTTGTCCGAGATTTCATCCAGCAATTGCTGACTTAACCGCTTGGCCAGCAAGCAGATTCGTTGGTTTAGTGAGATACCTTTCCCTTAGATGATCATCCGTTCTGATCGATCTCCATCAGCATATAAACCTTTAAACAGCAATACTGCCTTCTCCTAACGTTTCGACGCCTTGAATAGAAAGCACAACACCGTCACTCGTCTCATCACTTCGAAACCATTTCATTTATCGTTTTTGCAACCACTTTTACTCCATTGCTGCAAATAAAACACTGAAGCCAAGCGCCTAAAAAAATATATATCTGGAAATCGTTTAAATTCTTTTCAAAAGCGGTGAGGCTTCGCCACCTGAATGCCTTAAAATGAGCTTCATGTAATGATGAGTTTCTGCTGTGATGCACATATTCAGTAAGAAAGATGCAATTTACTGGCAGATTTTATTGCTAGCAAATATGTTGCATAATGCCTTTAAACGCCAAAAAAGCAAACTGGAACATAATCAAAGACCGACCGCTTCAACGCATTTAATGATAGGCATGCACATGGTTCACATCAATTGAATGATGAGTTCGGTTGATATGGCTAAATTCTCTGACAGAATATCAAAGCAAGATGATTTTACTGGAAGAAGGTGTCCAAGAATTGAAGGCAGGCTCTCGTCGGTCGGATCCATTATTTAAGTCACCCTTGCCCCAGCTTCTACCTGCCTCCTTCAACCCTCCAATCCATCCAGCTGGACTTTAAGCAATCAGTCGTTGTGTTCAATGGTTACAAGTATTTGTATTAATGAAAAAACGTGTGAAATAGTAATGTTTGTCTCGCATTCAGTAATTAGTTTTTCTCCCACCATACTTAGTAATGGAACAATATTCCTCAAAACCGCAGTCCCCGGCAAAGCCCTAAGACAAGATGGTCACAACAGTGATCGTTGGAGGGATAGCGAAACGCACCTTTCAAGGCAAATCGAATGCCAGAACAGTAAAATGAAGCTAGTAAGATCGTTGTACAGATCTGGCATTATGGAAACGAGGAAAAATCTACATGTTGACTGGAACGGTTTTGCGCGGTCTTTCCGACAATATGCACGTTTAGTAAGCGTTCAAATCGTCGGTTGCTCACTTGGTGGTTAAGCAAGCGAATTCCCGTGTCTCGTTGCTCTAGTCCTCACAGCGAACTTGCCTACTCGCTATGTTTTGTTCAGCCTTCAAGAGTTCGGAATTTTCCGAGATGGCTTTGGTAGACACTATGCGACAGTCGTCACTGTTGAAAACAATCGTGACGAACTTACTGAAAATTACGTCCGCCATAAACGAGCGAGAAAAAGTTTTCATCCACCTCTGAAAAGCGCTCTTTTGCTTTGTTTTACACTTCTGTAAAGTTGCCATGTTTAAAAGAGTGCCAAATATTCTCTCCATTTGGATAAAAATACGCGTCAGTGCAAGAAAATAAAGAAAGAGAAAAGAGAAAAATGTTCTCAGAACTCAGCACGTGGAATAGATTAAATAACACAGAGTAATTAGAGACTACGATCATTTCGAAATGGTACATGAGATCATTTTAATGAAAGAGAATCACTTCAAAGAGGAATATTTGCATGCAATAGTAGAACGATCATGTGAAATTAAATTGGATCCTCTCTCAATGTTCTCCCTCCCTCACCTCTCTTCTACCCTCCACCTACAGGTTTTATTCCTTGATGAAATTTTAAGCGTCTAAGTAGAACCAAATCTTATTTTCGAAAGTCTTCCCGCTAGCTACAGTTATAGAGTGTATTCAGCGCTTTAGATATTAGAGTTCACATGGCAAAAATTAAGCAGCTATACTGTTTAAGCATTCTTTCCACACCTTATGGTTTCCGATCACATAAGCAACAACTCACCGATTATGTATAAATATTAGCTGGGAAACTTACTATGCAAAAACATAGCTGAAAAAAAAACAAAAACGATGTTGTGTAACTTGTGAACGCATTTCGAGATTTACTTAAGTGGAATGTGCAATGCTAAGCGAAGATGCGATCGAAAAAGATGGAAACTACGTCCCCTCAAATGAAATTATTTCAGAAAAAACTGCATTGGATCATTGAATAGGACACTTTACTCCTAAACTATTAAATACTGGTGGAATTGATATCCTTAAGTGCTTGGAATTTTTTTCCCGAATGTATTGTTTCGTTTTGAGAAACCGATCCTGCCAAACGAGTGTTTATTCGATTTTACAGTAGAAATATTTCCTACATCTACAGTTAGATAAGAGAAGTACAACTGAAATCAGAAAAGAAAACGGATTATTCTCAAGAACTGTGGTACCGATCTGCCAGTGTATTTCATTAAATTACGCTCTGACGAGAAAAACGATGGCAAATTGGTGGAAAAAGAGAAACTGAGGCAAAACAAAAGTGCGAACAAACAACGGAGTTGGTTATGCACGAGGCGATCATAAGGAAATATCGGTGAAGGTTCGAATTTTCAATATCCATATCCTTTCATGTCGATTTGTATTATTGGCATTTTATTTTTGTCCTCTTCTTCGTCGCTACTTGAGTCGGCGGCACCGTCGAATTTGCCGGCGCCGATTTCAGCATCGGAGAAATCGATACGATACCTGAAAATACGTTCAAGCTAAACATTATGTGACAAAAAAGTACTGCTAAGACAATGCCAAGGTGCTATTCATAAAGTGCAGCGCAATCATCAGCCGGAAATGATAAAATTGAGTTGAGAGGAAATTGTTACTAAGCATAGCATCTTTGATTGGATTAATTGTAAATCTGGTGCGCTGAATAAAGATGAGTAACTCACCTCTAGTGGCATTTCTTCTATTATCATTCACAATTCGCGATTTATATTTGCCGGGCGCGCTTCAGGAATACGATATCGCGTTATATGTCTGCTTATGTATGCGGGTGTCCGCGTGGGTATGTGTGTGCGTGACATTTGCTGCTCTAATGGCTTATGAGTGCCTGTGCCTAACTCCAGAACCACCTACACCAAAACTCAAAAGCTATACTGCACACCACTAGCAGAATTGCGCACCTTATTTCACGTGAGCTCATCAACTTCAAGACGAACTATAAGCATCTGTATAAGAAATTTACGTGCACATCATGGCGGTCGTGTTTTTCCCCCACATGAGTCGGATCACAAAAGATGCCCATTAAAAAAAGAAAAGAACTGCGTTAACAGCGACATGAACTATAATAAAAAGCTTTTGTCTCAAATATTTCAGTAAAAGTTTATAAATTTTAGAAATGGTTGGTTAGATAAGAGGAGATAAAAGGTGCACGTCACGCAGGCCCTTCTAGCATGTTTCTTCAGCTGTTATTGTTTTACAAACGCGACTTTGCATAATCGAGAGCAAATGGATGGCTGGACTCAGCATAAAACATTAGAGAGTTATTTAGGAACCGGTGTCAGAAAATAAGTGTGTCTTTCACTATGGGCACTCCAACAATAAGATAAAAAATTGTGTGCACATTGAATTTCCATTGTTGCGATACGTGATTTAATTCCTTAGATGACAGCCGCCTTCCCTCAGAGAATCGAATTTTGCTTATCAGATTTTGTTGCCATTTGAATAGTAAATTAGGATTGCCCATCAATCAGTTATCTTTTATCCTCTTTGACGAAAAAGAGTTCTTTGGCACCTGAAGTGTAAATAAACCGCTCCAATTTGATTACATTACTCCTCACGTTTAGATACTTTTTCGCAAAAAAATCTATTACTAAACATGAAGAAAATAAAATAACCACACTCCGAGTGGAAATAATACTCAGTTAGATCAGAAAGACAGCCTGTAATCACTTATTAATATTGCTCTCTGGGGAAAAATAATTATCTTCTTACCCGCCATGTAATTCGTTCACGTCGTCAGGGTTGATAGCCGGCTTATGCATCTCCGGCAGAACCTCTTGCGATGCCTCCGGGTTGACTACAGTGGGGTCCAAAATAGCGTCAATATCGAGATCCGTGCATTGCACATAATCGACTTCCACCTGCAACAACCTTAACTGCTGATAACAGACAATCGCTTTAGGGAATTATTATCATACGACAGTTGGCACATTTTAGTCAACTACGGAATCGAAATGCCAAATTTCACGCAACGGATTATTTTAAAGATGAAGGAAAATATAAACGAAGATTTTCACGAGGAATTCGTCGCGACTGAAAACGGCGCGTGAGCTGTCCTAGCAATAATTAAATCACCATATCTTAGAACTCACTCCATCGATTAAGAACTAGTTTTTAGCGCTGGAACAATTACACTTTGCGAATTGGAGAGAGGCATGATTTTATGCCACTGGAAGAAAAAAATAGGTAAAAGTTTTGGGTAAGAAGACCCATCGAAATTTTGGGAAAGCAATGATCAAACACGAAAATAAGGGTCACCCTATTTCGACCCTGGAGTACCACAATTTCTCTCCTCGTCCTCAACCACATTGCTAAGAAGGCAACTCGACCTTGTAACTGCATTTGGCGACATATCTCACGAACTTTTCCACACGATCGCTATCCTCGTGTTGTTCAACGCTCACCGAGCGTACAACAGTGTTACTGATCGTTGCAAGTGGCATAGTAAATTCGACATCACACGTTGGTAGGAACGTTTCTGGCATCAGATCGAACGAGGACAATTCAAAGCGGCACCGTAGAAGATGCTGCTTATAAGCTGCATGATGCTTTTCGGGTAAGCGTGGAATTCGCCAAACAAGCGCTCTGTAGACATGTTCATATTTTGCTTCACCAATCGCAGCCTCTATCAACGAATTCTCAATATTCTGCACTGTACCCATCAAGCGGTCTTTCAAATTCTGAAATAATTAGCCACCATAAGGCTTGCACATATCCTCAGATGAATTAAGCAGAAATGAGTGTTCTCTGTGGGTAAGTTCCTGTGGAATGAGGAAAGTATCCAGGTGATAGTTTAACGAATAAGAGGCTCTGTTCGACAATAAGAGATGTGGTTTCAATCTTCGTTTTTTACTGCACTTTTTGATTGTGTTACTGAGCGCCTTCAGATGGCATCAAGAGGTGACAGCCGTTGCGAAATTAAAGTGTGATTTCGTTTTTATTCCTCAGAAAACATATGCGATTACGATGTCTGATGTTCGCACTGAACTCTGAACTTACTAATCACTGGTTAATTCGACCTTTTAAACTGATTTGCGGTACTCCGAATCTTTTAATTCGGTCATTTACTTAACGTTCATCGAATTCTTATCATTCGTTCACGCTGAGTCGTTTCCCCACTGATCGTCGCCACCACTCCCCACATTCTTTTAGAAGTTGGGTATTTGCTGGCTCTCTTTCACTAGCGTACTTGACTCAAGAGGCACAGAAAAGCGAACCAATCTAACCTCTTATGCACCAACGGATACCTATGAATGCAAGGAAAAGAATAAAACAACGGCTAGTTGAACGTGTGAGTGAAATGAAATGACGAGCAACGCAATCGCGAAAGTGAGTGGTAGAAGATGGCTGACAACAGCCAAATTTGTTAGTTATTGGCAGGAATGTTGAAAGCGTTAAAAACGCATTTATTCACCTTCACTTTGCCGGGGCGCCTAACTTTCGCGTGCACCGAACCAACACCCCAATGTCGCTCTTCTCTGAACAAATAAATCCACGCCTCTGGAATCGGGAACCTGATCTGAATATCCTCACAAGGTATTTGCCTTTTCGCAGTCTTCCCACTTTTCGTCTTATCAGCTTGTGCCGCGACCATCGCTTCCAGACGGATCTCAATCTTTAATTAAACAGAATTATACGGTGAGAATTAGTTGGCGGATTTAGCAATTAAACGTGATGCTTACAGCAATGTCGTGAATGCTTGGAGCTGAGGAGAAGGTGCAGTCATCTTTCGGTTTTCCCACCGGAATCAGAAATCCATCGATGAGCAACTTTTATTAGTTATAACATTCCATGGATTTAGACAACTACTGCCCACTTAATTCACCATAATAACCGACAGGGGTTCCAACTACTTCAACGCCACAAAAGAAAATATTGATTAGCAAATTCCGCTCTCAATTCGACAATACGTAGAGCCTTCTAGTGCACAAAAATGTGGGTCAACTAAGCACATACGACTATGAGCTAACGACGTTCAGTGTGATCATAAGAACAATCGCACTATTCTAAACACACGTTACCTTTGAGCCAGCGATTTTCATAACGCACTTCACCGTTAAGGGTTTCTCACGATTTTTAGGGGGCCGAACTCTGAATCGCATAACCTGAAAGAAGAACACATTTCACTTGTTTTGTAAGACATCAACGAAATACTTCAATGAGATCTGCTCACTTTTATAAATTTTAGTTTGAGTAATAAATAAAAACAGAGGATAATGTAGCATCGATATACTTATAAAGTGTCGATGATTTGGAAGTGAGTCTTATTGAATTTCCACCGATGTTCGCTGCAAACACCCGTTCACATGAGGCGAAGTGCCTAGATGTGGGCTGTGGGCAGTACGTCGACGATGCAGTATTGAAATGTGACCAGAAAACGAGTCATCCAGGAGGCAATGCTCTGTCAAATCTTGCAACACAAAAAATGTGCATATAAAGCGAAGCGAAGTTACTGACGCGTGTTATAAACATTTTCGCAAGTGGAGGATTTGAAGCCATCATTAAAAAAATCAGCAGCTAAACGTTTCAACAAACTCGAAGAAGATTTTCTTCCAGATCAGAGAAAGCGTTCGACATGAAGAACTCGTTTATTTAGCAGTCAGTATGTCCAGTCTCAACTCTTCTTTCCTTTATATTTCTGATGCAGTAGATATTCTCCTCCTCCAGATGAAGCAAGCAACCAATTTTTACCTCAAAGAAGCATCCGTCAGGTGGAGAAAATCGTATAACTTGTTCCTTATCGAATGCCTCCTTTTCGACAACATTATGAAATTCAACGTTCTCGAATCGAATCCACCTCTCCGTATACATAGGTAGAATGTCCTTCCGTCGAACGACCTCCTACACTCAACAATATCAATTAGAATAAATATACACTCTTGAAATGGTTCAATGCATAGCAAAACGATAATGAAACAAGACAACGCAACATGGTTGCTTGAATAGAGCCATTCGCTTCTGAAGTTTTCGAGAAGGGCATTTGTTCTTGAACGACTTTCATTCAGAATGCACTTATTTTTACGAGAACCACTGTGCACGCAAATGTGAAAAAGAAATTCATATGTATGAAATCTTAGATGGGCACGACTGCAGAGCGAAAATATATCGAAGGTTCAACTTCCTCTGAAACAACTCTCGATAAATGGGAACTTTTTTTCAAAACAATTCTCAGTAAGTAAATGCATCTCTTAGAAATAGTCCTATTAAATTATCCACAACAACTAAGCGCAATCGATCATATTCATCTATATTTCAGTAATATGGTTATGTCTCTATGCAAAAGGAGCAATGAGGAAGGATGAATGAATGGACAATACCTTTCCTTGTCTTCTGCGATCGTTGAGCCCAATTTCGAGAACCGGAGAGCCCGAAACGAACGCTAGGCAGAATAGCCGCACTCGAGCTTTTTGATCGCTCAACAAATTGTTCTTATCAACATAGGCGTAATATTCATCGTAACAGTGAACCTGAAGTCAGTTTTTTCTCGTTGTATATATCTAAGCGAAAGGTACAAAACTACCTGTGATGATACCTTCAGTGCCTTACTTTAAGTATTCCTAGCTTCATTTGTCCACTATAACAGCGCACATGAGATCAAGCATCGAAAAGCAAAAAAAGACAATATGAAGTTCATCTTACTTGTACTTCATCCTGCTTGTAAATTGGCGACGTGTCACGCTTGGTGATACATCGAAACAGAACATCCTCGACAGTCGAAACGAAAGAAGAAAGTTCGGCGGCATTCAGCGAGCCAAATTTGAGCAATACTGTACATTGAGCCGAGTGTTCCAGAGGAAGACCGTACTTTGTGATATGACCTTCGACCAAACGACTTATTTGTCCTGAAATTCAAAAAAGTCTTTTGTGCCAAAAAATGAAACAAGAGAATGAAAGCCTTCGCTCCTTTCATCTATAATTAAGAATATGTGCGCTAAGGAGAATTAACTGCAGCAAAAATTGCATATAATGATAAAATGTTTGAGTTGACTTCTGTTGCTTGCAATTTTCCAATTCGAAATGTTATGTCCGCAGCGCTCACAGTACTTTCTTCAAACAACAGAACATTGCCGCAACCATCAGTTCGTTCTTTTCTTCTATCCTCTAACCGCTAATGGCGTAGCGTTTTCACTCGGGCACGACCGACTCTTCATAAAAACGAAACAGGCGTCGAAAATGGGGCAATGGGCCCATAGAATGTTATTTGAAATGGTTGATCACGAGGCATTATATGCACTCAAAGAAAACACCTCACAACGGCTACAATTAAATGTGCGAATGAATAGAAATACGCTAATATTAACCGAGCTTTTCAACCGAACCCGACAGCGATATTCGATGAAAGGTTGTAATCGCACCTTTGCGATACAAGGGTTGTGGAATAGCATCTTTGGACTATTATCTGTGGATAACAGGAGAGAAAAGGTGTGTGCTGCGTTAAGTAAGGGCTCACCTGGCCTTATGCCGACACGTTCCTTGTAAAGAACATACTGAAGCTTAACGGTGTGTATTTTACCGTAAACGTCATAGGCTTGCAGCGTTGTATCCGACAAAGAATACGTTGCCTTAAACACACAAAGTTCTTCTATAGTGGTTTTATACGGATATGTGGCTATCATTAAATGCCTTCTGCTACTTACGGCATACAGAATGCGTTCTAATGACTGCTTCACATGAGAGTGGTCTTTCCTAAGAAGCTGAGCAACGACAACGTGATTCATCATCTACGCTCCTCCTCCCTCCCCTCCCCTCCCATCCCCTCAATTCCTCACCATCTATGCCTCCCCATTCATCTCATTGGTGCCACCCAAAAAAGAACCATGCACTGGCGTTCATGCTCAGAAATAGGCAAATTCGAAGGGTTGAACAATGAAAGCAGCTGTACTTGAAAAGCGCTGACGTCATCATATATGAAACATGAGACAGTTGCTCAAAGGTGCTGTAAAATAACAATCAGGATCTTACGTCATTTTTCAAGCACTCTGCAAGAGCCAATGCAATTTGCGGAGTGATGTTCACAATACGGAAGGATTGATGCACAACGAAGAAATGAAAACGAACATTGACGAACCTGCAGCAAAACTTCTTGGAAGGGTTTTTGATCAGTTCGTGAATTGCATAATTGTAATGTGCTGCCAATAAGCTTTACGAAACACGGCTTCCAATAACGATCACCCATAATTTTCTTCTTTATCGGATGCCTCACCATCAACTCCCATCCATCACCTGTGAATTTCGCTGGAAAATCTGTCAACGGTTCGCTGTCATCTTCATCGAAGAGTGGAGTTGGCGTACTCATCGCATCCTCCTTAAAACTCAAATAGATAGATCAACGCGATAAAATCTGAAACCCCCAAATAAACCACTCGTTTTGGTAGATTCTCTCACTCGAATGCAATTCTCTCCGCCTTCTCTCTTCCCCGAAATTTTCGCTCTTACGCTTATACAAGGCTATGTGTGTTTCGTTTCTTTGCCAAATCCTCATAGACGTGAACAATTCCACCTCAGTGACAACTCCCTCCGACTCCCCCCAATAGAAACACTTAAATGATCTTAGGAAAGTTAAACGCTCGGGAGGGAATTTATTCAAAATTTTATAATATAATACTTCTAGTGAATTATTCTATTTGCAGTGGCATTCAACATTTGGCTGTAAAAGAGGTGAAAATATGAGAGCAAAGAAAAGAGATATAAAGAGCACCGCACCCGCAAGGAAACGAGTAATGCCATTTCGGCTTAAAATACCTTTCGTTTTGACAAGTTTTTCTTTAATGATGTGACGCACTCAAATTTGCTAAGAGTAGAATGTACCTCCTCGAGTTCTACTTTAGCCGAGGATTTAGTTCGCAATAGTCTTTGCAGTTTTGCAATTGAGGCATTGATGACGACATTCTTCCGCATACCGTTCTATGTCTATATATAAAAATAGATCGTTAACTTCTTCCTACAAAAGCTCTTCGTTGATGATAATTTCGGGATATTTCTTTAATATATGATTTTGTCGCCATTATGGGTGTGAACTCAGGAGATTAATGAAAATGCTGCTTCCGTTAACTGCCACTTGACGGTTTACAAGTATCACATACCGCCTAAAATCAACATTAGAATCTCAACGAGCTTACACGAGAATATCCATGCAGCGCTTCGATGACATGACTAATGAAAACATTTTAAGACTTTGGAAACCACGTCAGTATTTTTCAGGTCCACAATGATCTCAAAATCGCACCATCTAAGTTCTTGCGTTTTTGATGTTTTAAATAACCAAAACGAATTCTCAACAAAAAGAATAGAAGGAAAAAAGCAGAATCCTTACGTCAACTCTGAAGTCGTCCTCAAAACCAGTTGGTCGGGAGCTCACTGGACTTCCACCTTCGGGTGTAGGTGAGCTGAGCGTGCTGTGGCCTTCCTCAGGAATTCCGCCTCCGAAGAAGTCGATGTCGTTTTGGGCCTCTATAGCCGCAGCTTCAGCTGCTGCACGTGCTTTCGCCGCTTCCACCAAATCCTCCGCAGAACGAACATCAAACGGATCATAGCTCTGAAAAAACCTCGAAAGCATAAGTCACAACAACTTTTTCTCTCTGGAAGACTCGTTTAGAGGTGGGCAAAAAGTAGAAATTGAGTTGTCGAATTTGCAGCTGGCAGCCCAAAAGAGGCGGTCGGAGCTGTCTAATTGGGAAGGGAAGACGAGGATGAACGAACAGTTCGATAGTTGAAATCAGCGCCATCACGTTTATTTTAAAAAACAGTTGGAAGAATTGTAAGGGACAATGAAAGAATCACAATAAAAGTCCTATGATAAGTGCATACCAATATAATTTTTTGATTTAACACGGGATTTAGAAGTGTCTGCTAGTTCTATCTCCCCTTGCTACTCTCCCCCACCACGATAGGACGCCCCTCAAAACAGCCAAGTTTATGGCAAATGATATTTTATGAACTGACGGAAAGATTCTCACTGATAGGTAGATGTTAGAAAGGTTTCAACAGAAAGTTCACATCCTCTTTGTTACTATAAACTGGAAATTTTTCAGCACTTACTCAGATTATTAATTTTAGTCCACTGAGGCAAACATTACAAACATGGGGCGATTGCAAACTGATTTTCAAGATTAGCTGATTGCCCTGAAGTGTCTTTTCTATAATTCATCACACTGTAAAATATCGAGTCAACAACGCTCTGCAGTATGCGTATGCCAATGCATAATGGGCTTTTATTATTTCAGGAAGTGCGGATGGACGAATGCGACAGCCATCGCTGGCAGACGATGGATTCAGCGGGTTCGTCACCAAATCGCATAAGAGCAGGTACCTCTGAGAAGAGGTTGTCATCAGCCGGTGCAAACGGATCGACCGTTTTCTTGGACGCGAAGGGATCAAGCGGTACTTCCAAACCGAATGCATCATTGGTGGGGCGTGCAGTGGCCACAGCAAAGAAGCCTGATTCAGATGGAGGCAGCTCAGGTGCACTTTGATCGTCGAATCCAGCCCAACCACTGTGCTGTGGTTCCTGTCTGCAAAGGAACGTTGCATTACAAGCAGTGAAACTTTAAAATCGTAAAGAAATTACTGTTTCATTTCCTCATGTTTATTATATATGATGAAAAACAGTACGTGTACTTGAGAGAAATTAGTTGATCTAGTCGGCGGACATAATCCTATATGAGATGCTATAACATTTTTCTGCGAAACTTCCAGAGTTGATCGTGATGACGGCCGACCTAAACATCTCTGTGCCACCGCCATGGAGCAGTGAAGCTACAGCACAAAAATAAAAAAAAAGAATTTTGGCCCATGAAAGAAGTGAATTATATTGAATCTTTATATTATGTTAATCATACTGTCCGGGTTCTGAAAAAACCACAGCTATAATTTAAGCAGAGTTTATCGGTTACTTCGAGGTAAGATCTCCTATTCTAAGCGAAGAAATTCTCAGCAGCATGCTTTGTGATGAATCGTTTGGCAGCGTTGTTCGGCCGCTATAAGAATTCACTTCTCTTTATTAAGTTAACCACTTTGAGGATAAAACGTTTATGGTGATATTAACCTCAGGTGAAACAAAACATCGTTAATACATGAATTCATAAAAATGCAACAGGAGAGCCAATACCATTGTGATTTTGAAGATTTTCTGCCAGGCAAACAGCTGCTTTATGAACGCTTCAAAATTTCTTCAATTCGTACGTCTCTTAAATTGACTTTCAAATATTGAACTCAAAAGTGGTTACAAGCTCATAATGTAATTATTCTAGTATTAGAAAACTTGGATAAGCTAAAGAATAGCATAATCGATAAAAATATTAAAAAAAATTCACGTGCACAAACCGCTTTCGTTTTAGTGAATTATCGAAAAAAAAGTGCATAGAAATCAACGTTCACAAATCAATTTCTTCAAAGGTAACAACGCGATTTTCAACCGTTCTTTTTATGAGTATCGCTGAGGTGAAAATTTTGAGTATTTTTTAAACAAATTTCAATGAAGCACTTAAATATATAAACGCAACGATTAGTTCTTCTATTAATAGTGAACGTGACGGTTACATGAAAGCTCCGCCTAGTCGCTCTTACGTTATCAGCATTGCACGGTGCGAGCAAGGAAGTCAATGCGCCGCGAGGTGCACTACTATCAGCTAACTTTTTTTATTATTTTCATGCAAGAATTTATATGGTACTCTCGCGGGAGTTATTCCCTTATGAATTCCGCATCAAGAATTAAGTTTTCTCGAAAACTTCAAAATCCTATGAGCTTTTTGCATCGAGCAATGTTATATGGTATGTAAGTGGGAAGGTGTTGCTTGATGGAGGCAGGTGTTTTGAGCAAAAGACAGCATAAGTGCGAGAGGTACAATAACAATGCGCGATTCGTTTCGGTGACGCTACTCAAAGACAAGCGATATTGAAATAAACGCAGAGAAGCTTTAAACACCATGGAGGAAACATTTCCGGAAAGGTGTTTCTAACGGTTACCAGGAAAATTCGCGAAATGCCAACACATACAGTACGAAGAAAGCAAATTTTTGAGGATTAAGGAAATGATGATTGGTGATTTGTAATCGAAATTTAATTAATTAGGACGGTTGGTCAGTTAACCGGAATAAAGATGAGGAAAAGTTTCATGAAGTTTAGCGTTACAAGTCGATCCACCTATGGCATCAGTGGCCGCATCGGGTAGCGAGATATATCATCGGCTAGCAAACGGAAGTACCGCACGAATCGCTTTCAAAATAGAGGTAATGAACATAGAACATTGTCGTCTGAGATCAGTTTATGGCTTCATCAGTTCCCACTGCACCCAACCTCTAAATAAGACGTGGTGATGGTGCATCTGGCGAGGTTGAATCGGTAATTCAATATAAAGAAGCATCTCTCGAAGCGAGCGACGTCATCGCATTCATGAAAGACGCGACTCCTGATGGCGAGCTCATGTTCCTATCCCAGCAAAGTGATTATGTCTTCTGATTTTGAAAGAAACCTAACTATCTGATTTGTGAGTTACTGTTTCATTGTTCGTATGTTGCAATCAGTGGTTGCGACTTAAATGTTTCAATAATAAAACGATGCCTACGAGCATGCGCTTTCACTGATCTTTCCATACAAATAAAGGCAATCAGTTCGCTAATGAAGCCACTTCCCCAGGATATACGGGTATGACTCCACCCTTGAGGCCAGATAAGAAGGATGGTAATTTCACCTGCCACCTCATTCAACTGCTGAAAATACCGATTCCCAAAGTGCAAACTAGAACACGGTGCGATTCCCATCGCAGGAATAATTCGGCAACGTCTATTGCAAATGCGCAAGAGCATCACTCCCAATTAAAAAGGACGTTAAATCGTCCACATGAGCTCAAAGATTGCCCTCGAATGCAACACGCGAACAATATATGCATTCCCGTATCTTTCATTCCATCTTATAACTGACTTCTGCAATGCCCATATCCATAATAGAGCAGTAAATTGATAGACATACGCAATGTCAGTGATGGGCTTATTAAAGCGTTCAGTGCTTTGTTCGGACGCAATTGGCACATCGACCGATTCGGAGCACTGTTCTTCAACAGGATGCCTGAAATCGTCAACGAGTGACGAGAATCAGCGACAAACTGTAAAATGATTGTCTAAAGATATAAAGGTGGCATTCTGAGCATATCCCGACTGACGAGTCATAACACAGAAGTACATGATTATAAGTTGAGTCGTATAATCCGATCATTTCTCATAGCCATCTTCTTTTTCTAACGGATACTAGATTTGGAAGTATATCCGAATGGAATCCATACCATCTTCAACCCTCAACTGCTAGAAATATTCGGTATGCTTTTAACTAAACGACATCTCGTTTCAATGTGCACAGACCAAATAGAGTGATAAAGTGAAAAACTGATGTTCGAACATCGCCGGTAAAACAAACAAAAGCATCGAACAGCGGCAGTTATGCCTCTTTGTTGTTGATATATTTTTGCATAACTGGCGAAACAAAGAAGAAAATAATAAACGCTCGTAATGAGAAGATATGTAGTCACAAATTATGTTTTATTTGTGTGAAAAACTTTTATAAAGTTGGTTGAAGTTCTTCGACGACTTTCGATGTAAAACCGAAGTTCGCCATTTTCATTCATTTTTTGGTTTGGAAGGAGTTCAGCTGTTCGTGTGCATATCCTAATCGGAAATGGACTGCACTTATGGAACTAAAATAAAAGGGATGAAGCCCCATTATACTCCCGCTCACGATCGCAAAAATGGTTCCTTACGTCTGAATCTCACCACTTCTTAATACTTTCGTTTTCCTCTTTTACCGAAGCTGCAAAATTCTCGAAAATGTTCGGAAATGAATGCTTCTGAGAACGAATTTCCTGCAAAAGCTCATATGAACTTATAGGATGAGGATCCGCTCTTTCCTGTAGTCCGTGATTTGCATGAAAAAATCTGTCAGCTATATGCAAAGCATCGTGATTTTTGTTATATTTCAGCAGCAGCCATGAAACTTGATCTCGTGAAGTAGGTTAGGAACTGTTTTCTAGAACAAGGTCGAGCAGCACCACTATCTGTCTATGGCCCCTTGTGGCACTTCAAAGTGATGTTTGTTGAACTCATCGAGCAAATTTGCAAAACAGAAAAATATGAGCTTTAAGAGCTCTAAAAAACAAATCGATAGGTGAGCAAGCAAACGAACTCATCAATTTCGCTTAGTGTACTCTGAAGAATCACTAAGATTAATCGATCGGTTCGTCTGTGGACAGTCTCACTCAACGAAGGATACATAATGAGCCCATTTCAGGAATGGACACATTGGATATTAACGGATAACATTAATGTGCCGCAGGGATTTCAGTTTCAAATTTCAGTGAAGGCTTTGTGCCTTTCGATACGCATTATGTTTATTCAGCGGAGAACAAGCAAGTAGGACAGCAGAGAAAAGACAGGAAAGCAGAGGTAAACATAATGGATGTATCTCTTCAAGTATTTATGCAGTCAACACAGCTGTTCCAGTATTTACAGATTGCAGGTATATTGGACATTAATACTGACGCTGCAAATTAGGGGTTAGAGGAATTGATAGTATTTGAATGCATGCATAAGCGCAGGATTAAGCGAACAATGAAATCGAGCAAAGACGAATAAAACCAATTTAGTGGCGTCCTCGGATTTCTGCTACACTCCCCTGAGGGACATTTACTACCAAAATTCGCATCCATTTACTTTTTGCATTTCTTCAAGATGAGTTACTCTCTTTGGGAGTAAAACGTGTCAAAGGCAACCGACTGTTTCCAGTCCCATTGGTCAACACAGTGTTGAATGGATGACTTTAACTCTTGCACTACTAAGGTTTTTCCATAACAAGTACTACCCAGCAAGGGGCAGGAGGGAAAGAGGCCGGCAAAGGTCATTTTTATTCCGCTGGAAGGAGCATTTAAAAAACACACAGACCCGGCTGAATTGAATGATGGGCAAATTTCAGCCAACAAATATAAAAAATGTGTTTTAGCGGAGAAGACTGCAATTTACCAAATCCTAATCCATTTGCTATGTTTTCCACATCCATTTGTTTGGGATGGGCAGCGAATAAACGTCGTTTTGGAACCTAATATTTACCTCTGTTCGAGTATACTTCTTAAACATATCTTTCTTTGTCACCACAAGTTTCCTTGGTAATGAGGAACATGGAACAACCCCAAAATTTTCAAAACCGGCTATCATCTACCAGCAGAAACACTTCCTTGCTACTTAATACTTCTGTTACCGAGTACTTTCTTATTATTTTGCATAAAAGAGTCCACAAATCCCTTCTTCTCGTTGTGAAATAAATTTACAACCGACTTTCTTCTAGGATCACGAGTAAAAGCGAATGTTCGTAGTAGATGTGTCTATTAAAAAGTACCTAGCAATTGTCACATACCTCCACCCCCCTCCCAGCAATACTTGGGGGAGAGATTCGATGTATTTTAATATCTGTCGGTGAATTACATTTTTTGTAGCTTTTTCTAGCATACAGCACCGTTCTAGATGTATCTTTTCATCGAATTAGCAAACAAACGAAAGACGAACTTCATAAACACCTTAAATATGCAACGTTCCGCTTTCATTGAGTACTCTGTGCGTAGAAGCGGAGAGACAAAGCAGTACGGCAGACGTGCACACCAACAACGAAGCTGACGCATTAATGCCTCAACGGTGACTGACACGCGCGTTCGACAATCAACAAATACATTCAAATTGCTGATGCGGAAGAAAGGTACTTGCAACAGCGTACACCAGTGCAAAAAGAAGGGGAGAAGGGGAAGGTCGCGAAAGCGAAGAAAACGTCGGCGATGAATCGCTCAGACTTCCGGTGCTAAGTAGGCGCCGCTAAATAAAGATATTCGTCTCCACCGATGAATCGCCCGAGTTTCCGGTGACGTCCAAGTGCCGCAAAAAGAAGATATTCGTCTCCTATGGTGATTGTATGTGAACATACCTATGACTTTCGAGGGCTACATAAACAGCCCTCGAAACGGCCAAGGCTTCATCGCTTTGCTTTGCGTTCTGTGCTGTGCGGTCATTCTTTGCATTGTGTACATTGATGCTTCACTCGTACTCTCGCGTATTTTGGACGGCTTTATAGTTCTCCTCGTCTATGTTTGTCCTCAGTTCCGTCGTACTCAAAACCATCTTTCCCTTTACAGGGAAGGTGATGGATGTGCCCCGGCGTCCCAGAATGATCACAGCCACTCTGTGACATGATCATTGCTAAGCATCCCGTGATATTCAAACTGTTCTGCTTATCAGTGATCAACGTATTCAACAATCACTCAACTTTTCACAACGTTAGAAGGACAACTAGAAGAACAAATTCGCATTTAAAACGCTGTGGAAACAAAGTTACACCACCTTCCTCCTCCCCACCGTTTTTTAGAGGGGAATTAACGTCAAGGATGCGAGGAATCCTCATTGAAATTTATATTGAATAATAAGAATGCTTCGAGCATTTGAAAACTAATATCAAACGATGAAATTTACGAGATGCCTCAATGCCTCATTCTCGAATGAATTTCGCATCTGGTGAATCTGTGAAACGAAGATCACCTAAACAGACGAAAATTAGATGGAAACGTCCCTCAGCAATTTCTTCGAAATGTCAAGAGAGCTTTTCGAAGAAACTGCTCATCAGTTTGATGAAAGCAGCAAAGCGACGATTTAAGCAGAAAAGCGGTAAAACTCATTGCACCGATGCAAGAGATGTGAAATCTGTCACACAGTCAACAACCTATCACGCCCGCTTTATTGAAAAACCCAAAACAATGAAGAAATGTCACCTAACGACGCGTAACAATTAGCAACTGTTTACGAACAGTTACCTAACCGAATAGGCATGACATGTAACACGGCTGTAACCTGACCCCAACGGGCTAAATTAAGCCATCAAGGTGTGAAAAAGAACAAGACATACATAGTGAAAAACGGTTTCAGTCTGGGCACATCTTTGAAAAGAGAGAGGGATTCCATTCTACCGTTCCCCTTCCTTCACCTCCCTACCGATGACTGGGACGATATGCCCTTCACTGTAATTTTATGAAGTGAGAACTTTGTTTTGCTTGCTCATGGACACAATTTTAGAGTGCGGAGCAATGAAGTGGGAGCAGCTATACTAAGGTTCTGAAGTAAATAAAAGGGACATTCAGTGAGATAGCTGGGAGTGATCTGATGAGCAGAAAACAGTCATCTCGTCATTGGGAGAGGTGAAGAGGAGCATCAGTCTAGAATAAACCCAAGTCTTGCAAACAACAACCTTGAGGCAGATGCTTCCTTCTCAGCTCTCAAGTTTTCCTTCTCGACATCGGTTGCCGAGGTTGTCGTTTCCCGTTCCGTAGGCGGTTTCCAGTCCTGAATATACCAATTTCTCAAGTATAAGAAACATTAGCATGAAGAAGCAAGAGTCATTAGAATGAATGTTGTGATGGTAACCAACACGCAGTTTCCGCACGAGTTCACTGTGCAATTTTCACCATTGCAACAAACAACACTTCCTGTTCAATAACCGTGAAGCGTACTTTGATGTGAAGCAATCGCTTCAACAAACCAATTTCGCAAAATACTTAAATTTAAATTCTCCCTCGATGAAAGAAATAGGTGAAATTGGAAGTAAGTGGTCGTATATGATGTGGCACTTTGATGGTGCCATCACTTTGGAGCAATCACCGTGAATAATGTGGGGATGTGATAAGAAGTTTTATATGTCCTCATGTTTTCCCACATATTGTCTGTTTTCCTCTCCCTTACCTCAGAGCTCAGTTCTTGGTGCAGTGTTGTGCAACAAACTTCACAGCTGAAGCCAAAATCGAGCTAGATTCTCTGCGCATGTCGCACAAATGCTTTGCTGCTCAGTTCTACGGGCTGATTAAATGGAAGAAATAAAAATAATGAGTGTAGACATAAGTGCTTTGAGGTTTTCAGCGCAACGTTAAAATTGTCGCAAGAATGGAAATTCGTCGTTTGGAAGACAGAAAATGATATAATCAGGAAAATGCTCTAACTGTTGGCTAATCTTGCAGCTGCTAAACTGAGCTCCTCTCTCCTCTTTTCTCCTCCTTATCCCTGCTCTCTCCAGCGAAGGATGCGGACTTCGCTTGCTCAACAGATCAAACTTTGCCGTTAGCAGTAAGGGTGCAACATTATGCATATGCACCTCTATTCCTTTCATTTTTACTGCGATTGTTCATTTGGAGATGAACCCATACCTCAAAAAGATTATTGACGCAACCTCTTTGTTAGACCATACTGCGAATATCTTGACTAACAATATAAGGTTATATTAATATTTTTCGGCGGTATTTGAGGAAAAAAATGCATGAAAAATAGACATACACCAAGATCCATCCTGGTAGCAGCCATTTTCATAGCCAGCTCTTGCGCAGCTCTATCCAAATTATCCTCCTGCCCAGGAGTAAATTCGGGACTTGGTGCTCTTTTACCTTGCGCCTTCGCTTTTTTCTTTTGCGCTTTCTTCTGTGCAGCCATTTCCTGTTGCGCCCGTATTTGCTTTTGTGCGAGTTCAGGAACATAAGCTTGAGACCCTCTGAAATGAAGCTGGAGAATATAGCCATCCATTTGAATATCGCGAATAAGAAATTGCTGTTTTTACCTGTTATCGAGCTTCTTTATTAACGTTATTTTTGAAGAAAACCTCACTGCAGTTACTTTCTTTGCACGCGTTTGCAAGCTTGGATTTAAAAAGCGCATAATTGCAATGTCACGCCTATATGTACATATGTACATGTCCATCTGTCTGCTCGTGTAGTTTGACGTAATGAAGCCACACAGCTACAGTCGAAAAATCTCACCCGTACAAAGCACACTATGAGTGAGCAGATCTGAGTCATTAAAATACAACAACATTCAGCGTATTCTGCACAAATCGTTTTTTGCTTCCACCCGTTAAATATTTATGACGCGACCTCCACAAGGCACACGAAAAATTCATCTCTTAAATTTCAACGGTCTGGATTGCGTGTGATGAAACTAACAAACTGACCCAACTTGGGATAGATAGCTTTCATCTTTGATCTCTTTCGCAGCCGTGGTCTCACTGAGTTCCTTAAGTTTCTCTTCAGTTGTCCTAACCGCTTCGCTCGCTTTTTCAGTGAGCTTTTTGAATTGAGACCAAGCATCTTCTTCCGGTTCTGGTTCAGGAGGCTTCTTCGGCGGAGGAGGAGGGTGCTCGGCAATATGCGGAGGAGGTGGCTTTTTAGGTGCAGTATTGGGCGATGGAGGTGGTGGGCGATGTGGTGGTCCACCATGCGCACCAGGGGGCGGAGGCGCCGGACGTGGCGGTGCTGAAACAAGGCCATTTATTTTAAATGTTATATTCATACCATTCCGGAGCACACCCACCATGAGGTGATAGAAGGAAAAACAGAGGAAGTTCAGCGGGACAGCATCATGGACTGTAAAAACATTTTTTTGAGCAGAGCCACTCTCATACTTCCAACAGATGTTCCCCATAGAACTTCCTCATTTTAATCTACGTTCCCCATCACTGAACCTAATAATGCCTATAGCAGTAGATTTTACCTTAACAAATTTATAGTACTATTTTATTAGATGACCGACAGTGAAGGTTCCACTCATCATTACAACGCATAAGGCAGAAATAAGAATCCAGGAACAATTCAGTTACTGTGGAAAGAAGTGAATTCTACAAGTAATCGCAACACGTTTGCAAAAACATCCGTGAGCAACTTTTCAAGACTAACGCTTTTTCGCCTCCGGTTGAGCTGCTTCGGCGTTAACCCCCGTTGTCTGCCTGCAAATTTATAAACATCAGGCTTTAGAATTTTGTGAGTAATTTATAACCTGAAGTTGCGATGGAAGATTTGTTGATAAATCAACTGGAACAATGCGAATTATGTTACAATATGTTACAACTGAGGAAAATCATCGCACTTCTCCGTTTTTTTTCATTCAGTAGTTTACAGTCAATGCAACAAACCTCTCTAAACTAATAGTAATTAGATCGAAGACGGATGAACATCATTAAATGGGATGCAGTGCCAAGACGACTATAAGAAAACCATCTTCAAGAAATAAGCCTCGACAGGTAAGTGGCACAACAGATCAGAGTAGAGTAACAAAATATTTAAGCATTTGAATAAATAAACAAGACATTGCATGCAATTACATCATTTTATGAGAAACCCTTTACAATGTGGATTAGTTTTTTACAGCGATATAGTGGGTGGTCGCATCTCATTTCAGTTCAGCTAATCCATGCACTTCATTGAGAAGACTTGGATATAATCAATATGAGGCGGTCATCGAAGATTTGCTACAATAGCTATCTCCACAAAGAATATTCTATTATGAGATTTGGTGCACAGCCAATTATAATCAAACAGCTTTCGAAAAAGGTGGACATATAGGGAATATTTTCGAGTGAAACCTTCAAACGGCAGTAGTATAAATACCCCGAGGCAGTTTTAATCGAACGAAAAAATGCGCAAATTTGATATCTCCAAAAAAATCACCGTGAAAACAGTGAAGAGATTTACTTCCAGTTTCATTTATCCGCTTGCCACAATTTCGTTCGACGCATTTTCGGCGTAAATACTCAATTCATCAATACTGAAATCATCTTCAAGCCGACTGCGTTTTATACGCTCACATAAGGGATAACCTCTGTGTTGCGAAACTAGATAAACTGCTATTCCAGTCATCGATAACATAAGTAATAGCATGCCCTTACTGCTGTGTGAGATTGCTTTGTGAAGTGTGACTTTGGCTCTCATCGAAGTGCGACGATATCTGAGGAGGTTGTGATTGCACGCTTGGCTGCATTCCATAGATTGGCACTCCAGCCGACTCCTGCGCCTCCCAGGAAAACGGATCGATTGGTGCTGGCCTAAAATCCTCTTCTTTAGCCAATCAGCAAAACAAATCACCGAAAAAAAAATCCTTCGTACATGGCTACAAGACAACTAACATACTACTCGTAGGAAACAGCTTCCGAGATATTTCGGAATAGAGATATTATGGACTGTAATGATAGCCGTGAGCAATATTATGAATTATGAGGGAATAGGCGACAGTTTTGCTGCACTAAACAAAGAGTTTCATATACTATCTTGGTGGCAGGAAAAATAGACGAAATTCTCTTCTTCTGATTTATGTACAAATGAAATGAAATTCCAGACTCCAGAAATTAAAGTTTATAACAAAAGGCGATCAAAGAAAGGAAGAGTTAATGTGAGCAAGCATGGATCAAAATTATGTCCATATAAGGCTATTCCGTTTACAGCCCCCCCCCCCCCCTATGAGCAAAAACTTGTTCAAAACGCACATAAATTTCAAAGTTGATTAGGTTTTGTACACAGCACTAGATTGATCAAAACAAAGTAGTTTTATTTGCTCCACAGAGGGAATCATTCGGCGATCTTACTGGACTATCATCGACATCGAGCAGCAAATAAGAAAATCTCAGCTCCCAAAACAATATTCTAACGACAAGGGCATCAACCTCGACTTTTATCCATTTCGTTGAAATTCCTATGCATCATCTAGTACCCTCATGATACCGGATGAGTTTATTGAATACAAAAGCGAATAAATAGTTTTGCAAACGGCGAAGAAAAAGGAAGAATATGGAGAAAGGAATAGATAAGGAAATAAAGGAGATGAGAGCTTACCGAAAGTTTGAATAAAACCATGAAATAATTAATATTAATGCTTGCAGTTGGTCAGAGGAGGTGTTGAAATGCAAGAAATTGACAGCGCTGCGTAGAACAGCAATGCTTGATGATGCAAGCGCAAAAGATACGACACCGTATACACCGCCGCCATTTGCAATACTCGCTACACTGATATCAACGTGAATGTAAATGCACACCTAAACGACAAAAACCGCACCTGTTTAGTTCCGGCAGCAGAGGAGCCATAAACTGTGGTACGATGGGGGCCCTTCCGTAGCCGCCTTCGGCTGAATCAGATACTTCAGCTGAATACGTCGTACCAGCCGCTTGTTGTCCAGTTGTATCTTGTGCACCACTCGGATGCTGATGACTTTCCCTGCCTTGTCCACTAAGATAAGGGTTTTCATCTCCGTATTGCCCAACTGGGGGATAGTTCTGTGCGCTATATTCCATACCATAGTAACCTGACGTATATTGACTAGTATCATTTGGTTGTGCATCATACGACGATGATGTGGCGCCATATTGATACTGGTTGTAATCGTTGCCTTCAATACCGTAACTCGTCTGTGGTGTATAGCCTGCAAAGATGCTGACTTGTGAACAATACGAGCTGTCGCCTCGAAGAAGCCTCAAATAGCTTGATGGTCGCATAGCACAGCTGGATCACTAATGCTTAAAGCAAGAGAAATTAGGGTTTCGCGTGACAATTTTTTTTTCTGGGAAAGAGGGAGAGTTCAATTTCGGGGAGTTTTTAGAAAAGAACTCTTTCTCATGCCAAAAGAGATGCATACTGTTCCTCGCATTTTATGCTCATCAGTGAGTGTTCCAATTGCATCATTCGCTGCAGAATCCGAAACATTTCCCACTGCCCTCATTCCAGGATTTTCAGAGTGCAGTTGTAATTGTTATTGCTCAAAATCCACCCTCACTCAGCGCCGCTTCCCTTACTGCTCTTATTGAACAAAGGGTTGTCGTTCGAAAACTGCAGAAATGGTCACAGTAATCAGCGCATCGTTGAGGAGAAGCTTTTGAGAACAGAGATTTCGCAAATGTTTTAGGTGACAATAAAGCATTATAGAGTCCTGCACCTTGAGGAAGTTAGTTCAAAAAGATAACGCCCATATCGGACTGCTAAAAAAAATACTCTTTTGCCTTTTGCCTCTAATATAAAACCTCGGACAAATGCCGAGAAAAAGTTTCGAAACGAAAACTGCTTAACTTTTGTTGAAATTTTCGTTTTTCTTGGCATTCTTTGAAGAGTAGAAATGGCAGCTGCTGAAAATGGCAGCTTCGATCTGGACTGACACTCGATGCTGCTTAGAAAGATCAAGGGCGCTAAGGAAGCTGCCAAATATGCGCACTTTGCAACTTAGCTCGCAAGGCCAATCGGCAAAATAAACAGTAAAATTCAACAACACAACATTCAACAACTGTCATATCCTAATCCATCTTTCGTTGATGACACTATTTATGCAAAAAAAATTTTTTTCTCAGTACTTTATTGTTAGCGATGCTTTTCGTCTTTAATACGACAGAAATTTGATTGCTCATTTCGTCGCGGCCCATTATTCCTCAAGAAGTGACTGAAGTGGATTTAAAAAATTTTCAAGCATCGGCACTTCATATTATATGTGCCAAATAAACCTAAGCTTCATTAGCTCAACAGTTGGAACTACGTGCCAAGTAGGGGGGCAAAACACGTAATCGTCAATGGCGTACCAAAACCCTGCAGCTACAACGTGTTTTCAGGAAAGAAGATTGCGCCTATAGATGATTGATCGTCGACGAATTCAAAAAAGGAGTTTCTTGTGACCACGAGGGAAATAACAGAGTCCAAAAAATGAGGGGTTGAAAAACATCCAGGAAGGCCAAATAACAACACTGGTGGATCATCGGCTCATATGAAGAAATATATTATCCACCTGATATCCACACATTTCATTATATTACAATATGAATCTGCAGCCAACCAATCCAAAACTGCTTACTCACCCACTGACTGAAGGTTCTGCTGTTCTTGTAATGCAGTCGTACTCACACCATACTGGTAGTAATATGCCGGCTGTATTGTGCTTCTATCGTATGCCGAATAGGAAGCACTCGCGTCATAAGGTGATGAGTAATACATTTGCGGACCACTTACGCCACTGTTCTGTTCAGCAGACTGGCCGCCTTGAAATGAGGTAGTCCCATGCGGCTGTCCGTCCGTGGTGTTTACCAGAGTACTGGATTGGTTGTAGGACTGCAACGGTGTTTCCCAGTAGGCTGCAGAGGCCTGATTCTGTTCATCGCCAGACTGCTCATGTACAGCGTATCCATCACCCTCGCGCTCGTTTGCCCCAGCAGTTTGTTCATCAACAGCAGTCGTTTTACCGTACTCTTCAGTGGCCTCACTGTATCCTCCACTTGAGTGTCCGTATCCACTTGTTGCATGCTGTCCGTCTCCTTCTTGGCCTTCAAAGCTCGTTGGCATGAAACTTTGCTGCGTAAGTTCCGGTTTGCCTCCCGATTCTTGATTTCCTTCACTTACGGTATCTTGCTGTAGCTTCGGAACACTTGAAAACGAGCTGCACACCAACGGCTCTGTAAATAGCATCTGATTGCACTCTGCAATCGTTCGAGAACTGTCAAGAACCTTCTAACGTTCAAGCTATACATTCCGACATGGAGCAGCGATTATACTAAAATGACCATTTATTGGATATTATTAAGCATAGCGCTGCTTGTAGTGGAAATTATTCATTTAAAATATGCTGCGCCTCAGCGTTGCCATTCAGAACGTCAAAGTTACAGCAAGTGAAAAAAAGCTGGAGACAGTGAAAGTGAAGATGAAGACGACGGTCCACTGAGTGCTGATTTTCTGCTATAGATACTCATAAACCGAACGATAGCTGAGAATCAAGTAACCTCAACAAGCACTTTCCACGGTGATATTCGGAACATTCTCATACCGCCTACAGAATTTCTGAGAATGCAGTACACGTAACAAAGTTTGGTTGCATCAAAAATGCAGACGAAAAGCACGAGTAAATCTCAAAAGTTACGTTGAAAGGAGAAATAACTAAACAGTTCAGAATGCTCTTTTAAGATCGCTGTCACCAAGTAATAATATAACACAGAAAAGTGCTCTTGCTGATTGAGATCACGAAACAATGGAGTAAGATTTTTGTTCGTAAAGTTAACCGGTTTTTAATGCTATAATTGGCGACTTGTGCCTAGTCCATGAACTCCGGATGCTTCATTCATCATTTCAAGACCACGAAAGAGGGATGTGCAAAATTTTGTCGAAGATAAGCATCGTTTTTCCAGAGAGGATTCTCACAAATCATAACTGAACACAACTCTCACCTTCCATGACAACTGACGTGGTGGATTCAGTTGGATGTGGAAGAGAAGGTGGTTCACTGCTAGGGACAGTCGCCACCGATTCTTCTTGAGAGCTCGCCTGAGCTTGTGTCGCGGACTTCTGAAATGCGCATAGGAATAACGGCGAAAGCACCACAGCAGAAATCAACAGCTGTTATTAGTGTTGCCATATGCACACCTATAAAGCAGTTTTGGAGCTAACGACTGTCACTGGCTGCATCTGAGTTGCCAGGCGCTAGCTCGAGCACGCCTGCAACAGAAATGCAGACAAATAGCCGATGACGAACCCTGAATCAGAGTTAGCTAAACGACCAGTAGCTAAACATTTTTTATAGGGTTACTGTAGTTTCCAAACAAATTGCATATGGAAGACGACAGCGCCAATCAGCTAAGGAAAAGAGCGATTTCTCGAGTGTAGTGTGCCTCAGCATTTCCAAAAGAGAGTATCGAACAAGCTGAGCGCCTTTGTTTGCACTGATATCCGACAATATTCTCCGACACTCTCTACGGACGTGCTGCCGACATCGTTCTCAATAATCAACTTCGTTTTCTTTACATTCCCTTGACGAACATTCAATTTCTTTCCAAGCAAGCTGAAGGTACGAAAGAAGATGTCATCCGATATGTGTGCGATGAAAATTGCGTTATGGTTATTGAACACGTTATTTGTGGACGATGCTATCAGAAAGTCTTCCTCATACCATAGGAAACTTGAACATCTTTTTAAAGGACTGTTTAAATACATACTCCGTTAAATGTGGCATGACAAAAAGATGTGTTGCTGGAGATGTTTTCTAGTTACCTCAAGTGAACAGTTTAGAAGGAGTTCATTAGCGTCGCCATACGCAAAATCTTTCGAGAAACTTATAGCACTGATAACCAACGCTCTCTTAAGGTTTCACATTCGCAATCATTGGCGTACTGTTGTTTACATCTAGCTTGCCCTTCATTCCAAGACTGTAAAATATTTCACCGACATTCCCAAGGAAACAAAGTCCACAATCGCTGCAGCAACAGAACATCGGTTTGGTGCGCAAAACATGCAAGGTGGACAGCACTTTCAACAGCCTTCACTTCAGACCTGGTTGAATTAGGAACAGCTAGTAGAAGGGGTGGTAGAAACCGCCGAGAACTTGTCTGTTTCCGTGAAACACCTCGCGCTGTTTGATTTGCATCTATCTACGATTTGTTGTATTCAATAACATACACCTTTCGACCTCAATGAACATTATATATGAATGTGCTTTAACGTTGTCTCTTTTGACTGATGGTATCTTTCCATGTATAAAATCGTCCTTTCATTAAACGTTTCATTGCTACACTACAGTTTCCTTTGTTCCTTATGAAAAAAAATTCTACAACAACACCATCTCACTACGGCGACCACGACCCCCCTCCCCCTCCCCCATCACCACCACCAATAACAACAACAACAACGACATCATCAGTCTGTGAGTTCCAGTTTCAAGAAATAGCATCACTTCAAACGGGAAACGAAACATCGCTGCCAAAAGAGAACTGCCAACGGACTGATGTACACACAGGAATGAGCGTACAAACCGCCACGATGCCCATTTAAAGCATTTGCATATTTCATTATAATTAAACAAGCGGGATCGCTTATTTATCTGCTTGATTAAACATACCAACCTAATTTGCACTTCTAACACTCAGATGGGGGCTCGATGCTTCTAATAAGCAATCATCAGTTCCGATAATAGGTCAACAAATGGAAGAAGAGACATCCGACGCACCATAAGTGCTGAACTTTTTTGAAAATAGCGGGTAATACCAGTTACGATAAAAGTTGTAGAACGCTGTTTCATCAGAACACTTGGGTAGATCACTGAATGCACATCGTGAATATTGCAAATAGCAAAAAATTAATTTTTTTTCTACTGTGAGTTGGCAAAAACAGTCAAAAACGGCTAGTTGTGGCGACGAAAATCAACTGTTTGCAGGATTTCAAATCAGCATAGGAAAAGAGCAGAAGAGGAAACTGAAAGGTTATGGTAACACAACTAAAGCGAATATGAAGAAGCAGAATCAAGCCAAACTGCAAAAAAATTGGCCAACTTTGTCGCGAAATTTTCTCTCAAGAGATCACCGCAAATACGAGAATAGTGAAGAGCTATTTTAAATTGTGGCCAAATTTAAAACAGGTAATTGCAACCAACTGTGAAGAGGAAATATCGTAAGCTTTTTCATGCAGCTTGGGCAAATTTATCTGAGAGCACGTTATAATTATGCTTGCATTGTTGCACTCATGTTAGCTTGTTGCCCGCCCAGCAGCTTTTCTCCATTGACCGCAAAACACATAGCAAAAAAATCTGCAACTGTGACTCACGTCAGGATTGACCCCTTAGGCCAGATTTAGATTCTACTGACATTCAAACATCACTATTGAATGGCGCTGTAAAACTCCGATTAGATGCGGTCGAAAGCGAAATTGTAGTTCATAATGAGTCCAATCTAAACGTCGAAATGTGAGTAGAAGGGAAAGCCAAACAATGAAAGAATAGGATGCCTAGAGTGAGAAATTCGATATCCATTCTGCTTGTCATCATAGGCGCTTTTCAGTCGGAAAAGAATATGCAAATCGATGCGGCTCATACGCCATCATGATGAATACAGGTTTACCATCACTACGCCATCAAGCACAAGTGGAAGGGGCACTTGAGGAGAGGAAATGATACCCACTTTTACAATCTTCCTCAATATTAACTGGTTTTGTTCGATGTCAAAAAGTGGCAAAATGTGCATTGCTGTTCTGGCATTTTGAATGATGGAATCGTTGCGCAGATCTCTTAAAAACGATTCATTTTTCCAAGCCAAAGAACTGTGAAATTCGAGGAGATGGCTGATGTAAGATAGCGTTTAGGTGCACGATTTGTGCACTTCCCCTAGGCATCTGTAAATCGTTTTGAAGTGGATAAAACAAAACTTGGGGCTGCAGTAGAAAATCATCCAAGATCACTACACCTAACTGAATGAAAAATTCTGCTTTTCAAAACGTCGGGACATACCCAAATAACCCATAACGAGAAGAATCCGGCGGACCGAAGAAATAAAAAATGACTTGAAAAAATATGAGGATTTAGTGATTCCGTAGAGATTTCAACTACGTGGTCAGGTGAATGCATAAAAAAGAAAACTGTGCTGAGCTTCAACTTGCAATCAGTAGCCATTAGGCGTTTTTCGCAGTTAAACAAAAGTTCAACTGCTTGAAACAGCAGGTGATCCATAGCTTTTGGCTTGAAAAAGCTGTTTCTTGTCGAGAGAAATCCTTAGCCTACAGCAACTTACACGACCATTGCTGCTTCAGAAGCTTAAACATACGCTAAAGCACAAATACTTCATAGAATTTAGCTGGTTATCTCAGTGGACCTGTGGACCTGCTCCAATCTGACGTTTCATCTTCCGGTCTGAAACAATTTGTCAACCAGCTAGAAAACGGAAAATCTGGAGCGCTATAGTTGGCCTCTACAGTAGATTGCAACTGCTGAATCTCGCCACTTCAACTTCAATAATTCCCAATTTCGGAAGCCAGAAAGAAATATATGCACGTTTGCAGACATGATCCTGTTATATAGCGTTTTGCAGATGCGGTTTTGTCTTTTCTATAATGCAGTCTGGATAATTGAACGCTCGAAACTTGTGCAGAAATAATGAGAATTCATTCGATCAGTGAAGAAACTTTATAGAAGGCCGGATTGTGAAGATAGGAAGGCATTTGAGCGTGAACTTTGGAAATAAGATTTTTGACGGATGCCTGCAAGGCTCTGCAAAATCATTGCTAGCATGAAGCAGCAATTTCATGTTGCTGAAGGAATTCACAAAATTTAGATGATGATTATTGGAAGAGGAAGAGTGTGGTGATATGACATTCGATGTGAATCTAGAAACGAAGTGGTAAAACTGTGAACGAGTGGTGAAGGAGCGTATCATTTCGACGCAAAATTCACTCTTCGAGAAGACGAGATTTCGTTGATTACGTAAGGGGTAACAAAGAGAATCACGGTGATAAAAATTGAAAAATATTGCAATACACATAGTTGAGACTTACATCACTGACCGATTCAAGGAAGAAAGAAATTTCTCGAACGGAACAACCGTCGTATTGGCTCGTCTTCCTTAACGAAGGAATGCAATTCAAGAAGCAATCACCTATATAGTAAACAAGCATTAGAATTTACCAGCTACCCACTCACCGATGCTAGAACGAACGTGTCCGTTTCGAAAATGTTCGCAGTGGTGATATCTTCCCTCTCCACATCAGGCACTACTTGGGTCTGATCCATAAATGCTGCATCTGTAAACGCCGAGTTTTGCTCCTCATCGGGCCGAGGCATCTCCTGAAAAATACGCTTGTAATAAAAGCTTGATGCATCGGTACCGTGCGGGTTCCATTGTCAGAGTTCTAATCGTACAGTTAGTGGGAACAATAAAATTGTTTAAATTATTTCAAATTTCAGCAAGTTAAACATAAGCGCTCCAGTTGATGGAAATCTCCACAGCTTGTATACCTGAGGGAAAACCTGAGTATTCGCATTCCTGCAAGAAGCATAGCAGTAGCTAATCAGATCACAAAGCATTATTATAGTCAACCCAGAAGGATTTGCTCTAAACGAGGCGTAGCCCTCAAGATGCATGCTCAAGCAACAGATGAGCTTGGAATCGTATAGATCGTTTTCGAATTCAACTCATTTCCAATGTACATTTGCTCATTTCGTTTGCAAGCAGGATAACCATAAATAAAAGCAAATTTGTGGAGAATGTGGAGAAGCAAGATAATCCAATGCAACAAACGAAAATTGTTATTTCGCGTTATAAGTGTACTCTACTATGCAATCAATAAGCTAGTCGTTTGATGAAAGCTTATTATGCACTGTTCCAAGAAACCATTCTCGCGTATAGAACCGCGATATGTCGAGGGGAAGAAAGTTGAAGAAGACAACGGAAGAGTCATAAAGAATGCGGTACAATAATAAAGCGATGCGAATTTAGATTCCTCTGTAAAAATATCGAAGGGAAGTTTGTTTATGCGTATTTACTTGCAAGCCGATTGTCATATTCTGCGTAGAAAGGTCTATCACAGCATGAGGATGTGTTGCGTTTGAGATCTTCAACTGAAAACAAGGAAAACATTTCCGATGCAGAAAAGCGCCACGGGAGTATTGAATGCAATTAAATGGCAAAGTAAAGCAGTAATTGGCGCAAACCGAAATCTCATCTTTAGCGAAATCGATAGTTGAGCAATACTTTTTTGCCGCTAACGTTAATCACTTTTACCGCTGTTGAATGAGCACGTGGAAAGCAGGAAATGAACGATGTACGAATCGGAACGAGATTCCTGTGAATGTAACGTGAGTCAGCGGTGTATCAAAATGGCGAAAATTCACTAGTTGGGGAAACTATAGATGTGAAAAAAGCAATAGAAAATGGAGCCAGTGGGAAAAACTTACGTAGAATAAAACTTCGAAGCACTAATAACATACTCATCAAGAGGAAAAATGCGTTCTCAAAAGTATTCACAGTGAAGTTTATCCTTCGTGGCTTAAGGACGTGCTTTAGATCAATCAGCAAAAAACAGAAAAATCACATGTTATTGACTTAACATTGGGGAACATGGGCAATGAAGTGCTTAAGAACTTGGAAAGAGTATTACCTAAAAAAACTAAACGGCTACGTATGGAAGACAAACGGAAACCGAAAATATATGTAGACCAAGGCTCAAGGTGAGAATGGAAACGTATTTTCAGCAGCAATCTGCTAGTTCGGCAATCGACTGCAGCTTAAACCTGGCGAATATGCATATGAATTCGTGTGACAGCCCCACTCCCGAAGATGTGCCTAGGAAAATACACATAGAGGTGGAGTCATGGGCGTATATGACGTTCACTGTTTATGACGATTGACGATTGAACTCTAAAAAACAGATCGACGATTGAACTCTAAAAAAGATCAACAGAAGAAGGGATTTTAAAGAATTAAACGAACATTACGGGTTAATGCAAAGTAAAAAAGCCCAGATAACAGTTTCAGTGGTAATTGTGGCACCCATGCCAAGCCTTTATTTAACTGAAAGGAAGGATAGCAAGGATTTTCTCCCTGAAAACTTGGTGAAATATGCGACAACTCCGCCACTGAAAATTTGTCAGCTTGCAGAATTTCGAAAGGAAAAAGTTGTTGACCGATGGAAAAGATGAAAGATTGCCTCCTGGTTCTTATGCCATATTTTCCATTCACGGATTCATGTGGCAGCCGTCAAAAGGTAAGGAAGGGGCTGACAGAATCAAGTGTCTTCGCCCAAACTTGTTAATTAAGGAAATTTTTGAAGCACTGAGACGAGTTTCAGCGAACTTTCGGTCTCGCAGGAAGATGCTAAAAAACTTTTTATGCATATTGAAAAAGTTTTCCTATCGCTTCAAGAACGGTTTCTCCCATAACACTATCGACAATACGACTCCAGGACAGGCTAGTGTAATCAGTTCACCTTTCAAAAGGATCGAATGCGCGCAGCGATGCGCGCATTCCATCAATGACAGGCAGCACTTGAAGCGTGCTGTTTAAAGCTTTATTGACACATTGGTGATTCGGATTTGCGACTTTATGAAGCGCGCAACGGACAAAAGCGTGATTAATATAAGGTAAACAAAACACATTAGCAGAATAGCAGCTCTACAATTATGGATATGAAATTGGGCGTCTCAAATTCTGAAATAATTCTTCCTGGTTGAGGGGAAATTTTATGCCAAATTGCATCCGAGTTGAAAAAAAAAATTTTTTTTTTCTTAAAGAAGTGGTTAATATTAAAGTGCATAAACAAGCGCAAATGCACATATTTGACATCACTGAGAAATGGCTAAGCGGAGTTTTACGTTGATTTATCCGTTAGCAAAATACCAAAAATGCGATGAAACATGCTCAAATCCGATGTATTTAATCATGCTCAATAACTGCACAAGAATATATTCCACATACACTACGGCGCCTATTAAGTGGTGTTGGAAAGCATCGAACAAAATATTAATTTATGTTAATACGTTAATTTTATGTTAATAAAAACAAAATATTAATTTTATGCCGTGCTTAGGAAGAAGCTTTTTTAATGCTTCAGCTATACTTTCAGAAAATGCTCATCCGAAAATTTTGCAAATCAATGCGCGAAATCCGCATAGCCATTTTCTGTATTCAAATATTCAAATATATTCAAATATGTTGGAAAGCATTATAACGACGCCATGAAACTCTTTTGCGAGAAGAGGTGAGTCGCAGATAAGCAGAAGAATATTTGAATGCGATATTGATTATCGCTTTGAAGTTCATGCGACAAATTCACGTTCCTCTATACTGCCAATAAAAATTTCAAATCACAATGATGCAATCGCAGATGGAGGGACGTTAACGTCCACGCCCCTCTAGAAGTAACCATAACGTAGTCGGTTTGGAAAACGCTCAAAGCACACCCTATTGTGAGCGAGTCTGACGGTAGGCGGGACATGGGTGTCGTTTTATCTATACTTCAGAGCTTAATTTTATGCCGTGCTTAGGAAGAAGCTTTTTTAATGCTTCAGCTATACTTTCAGAAAATGCTCATCCGAAAATTTTGCAAATCAATGGGCGAAATCCGCATAGCCATTTTCTGCAACGTTTAGATTGGAAATCGTATCGACTATTATTAGTTGTGCTAGGAAGCGATTTCTAATTTAAATTTCAACCATCATCATTTCGCCGCTAGCAATAAAAAAAAAACGAACAAATCGATGACTATTTTAAAAGACGATTACATCGACAATATTTGAAAAGTTTAGTATGTGAAACTCATCAAAAACAACAATTCTATAGAATGTGCAATGCTGCATAAATCAAATCACTTCACTTGTAATTCGGCAACTGGAAAGAAAGAATATTTTGCAAAATATGAAGCGCAGTGCAGCCAATAAGTTGATTTCATATTGATTGAGGTTGTCGAATGAAGATCGTTTCATATGTGAGAGGAACACAGGGACAACGCATTTCGTCGATTTAGTATGTAAAAGAGACTTCATACAGCATTCCGGTCTCCGTCATAAGGGTAGTAAGCTGCTCACTTTGGCTAGTTATAGGCAAATGATCTAAACTATCGCAATATTTCAGTTAGTTAAGAGGTGGACACGACTATCGCTCTCTTACCGATTGTGGAATTTTTCTAACGCTTTGCAATGTTTTGCTGCGACAAAAACGGCTTCACTATGATACAAAATAGGAAAGCAGACGAGAAGCGTGAATACGATATTAAATTTATATCAGAGAGGAAAACATCAGTACATAAACGTTCATATTCCAATGTGAAACTCGCATAAGTCTTTCATAAAACATGTACTCCTCTGAAATCCAACGGAAATGAAACGAGAACTGACCCGGTGGCAAAATACACATAAAATATCAGTTATTTTAATATGTTTAATAACGCAAATTGGTTGGTCAACTTAGAATAACACCTAAGAAGCCATTCTGTAGTGAACTTTTATGCCCACATAACTTCCTAGTCCCCGTGTAGCGGTTGGCGAGTTGAGATTACTTGTCAGACATAAAGACAGACAAGGCATACACACAGACATGGTGTAGTCATAATGCGTTCTACAAGAACAATTCTCCGGAATAGCATAAAAACGGTTTTGCGACCGCCACAAATCACATGAGAATGCAACTCATTCCCCCCTAAAAACTCCACGACTGCAACGCTATCTAACAAGTTAATCACATTGATATATTTCAGAAATTCGACTTTGATAAATGAATTGTGAATTCGAGCTGCAGAGTTCATTTAAGTACCAACGAATGCCTGCTTTTACCACCGACGAATGACGCATGTGCAAGCATTAAGCAGTCTCCCACCAATCCCAACATACGACGGTCCACCAACCGCAACCTCTACTTTCAATGACATTTTTATCCCGACTTATCCCGACTCAATTCACGTTGACAAAAATCCCGAAAATTCATATTACATACGCACTTATTGAAAAACTATTTTTCACTAAATACTTAAGCAAACGTTGCGTGCATTTTGGTAACTGCGATAATTGAATCCGCCAACATCGATTAATGCTCTCGCGGTCTGAGAGCGCTCCTTATTAGACGCCTGAAGATCACTTGCGAAATCTCATCTCACGGCATTACGTGATTGTGCTTATGCGCTCGTTTGCGTTTCTTGATCAAATAGGGTGAAAGCATGCACCAAAAAGCTAATGCAACGAAACCATGCACCAAAAAGCTAATGCAACGAAACTGTGGTGGGGGGGGGGGGGGGGGGGGGGATATAATTCAGACCATGCGACAACTACCCATCAACAGTTCGACCATGATTTAACACAGTGCGCAGTGAGGCCAATAGGAATAAACGAAAAGCAATATATGGCAGCACCTCAAGTTTAGGTACGTTTCTACCTGTTCTAACCGCCCAATACACATTGCACATCTGTCCCCTCCATTGGGTTTTTTAACGCGAAATTTATCAAACGCGGCGCACAAATAGGGATTCCATACAGCGGTAGACAAAATCAGCGCTTTTTGCAGCATTCATGAGAAGGAAAGAGAGAGAGGGAGAGAGGGGGGGGGGGGGGGGGGAGAGAGAGAGAGTTGAATGGAAATAGAATCGAATATGGGGTAAAAACAGCTGTAAAACACGAAAGTGTAGTTAAAATTAAAGCGTAGTTTGAACTTAAATTTATAACATGGGAATGATGTGATGTTAAGTTTGAGCAATTAGCTCGCTTCTTGATATCGGAAACGAATATTCGATGTCAGTGATTAGCCGCAGTGATGAAACTCGCTGGACCCAAAAAATTATCTTACTTCCGAAGACAAGCCAAACATTTTGTTGCTGTATGCAGAGATATGACCATTGAATACCACACTTGAACCTCATTTATTTCCACACCTGAACCTCATTTATTTCTCCAGTCCCAAATTATTCAACTATGAAAAAAGAGATTTTCAAAAAAGCCGATTAAATTACTATTTAGAAAATCTTACATTAGCTAGGAATAACATTAGCATTCCAGTTTCGAAGTTATCTCACATATTGTGGACAAAAAATGAGGAGCAGCTATTAAAATTTCATATAGACTTGGCAACATCTGCTCAATACTCACAAAAGATAAGCGGTATATAGCAGTACGAAACAAGTTACAAGCAAGTTAAGAGCAATTTTGAATCCACTTATCGCAACAAAAAACAAACTGAAAATAGACACAAGGCAGCTAAAGCATCATCAAATTCAATGCGGATCCTTCCTTATAGCAAAAAATTACATACCTGTGCTCCATTGTTTTGAGCAGTTGTTTTCGCATCCATTCCTTCATGCAGTCTAGTCTCTGCAAGAGAAAGAGTTCTTGTCAGTGATTACTTCGTTGAAATATTCGAAAAACTGTATATGAATGAAACGCATCATGATAGAAAGTTCAGGAGAAGAGCAAGAGAAAGAGGACTAGCACGGCTTGTGTTTTTTATGATTCCGCAGATCACAAAGACCCCAAGTGAGAAAATGTAGTGCCTGCCAGCGCAATTAATGAGGTATGAAATTGTTTTTTCGATCGCATATGAGCGATTGCATAGCAAAAATCGCGCTAACAAATCTCACAGGGCCTATAAATATTGCGGATTGCTTGGAAGATGCATAAGTGAGATCGAAAGAGAGTCTAGAACTTGGCTTGGAGAGTAGGTACATCAACTTTGTGGTTCATGGGATTAACTAGGTGGGGAGGCGTATGGACAAATGAAGACGTGCAAACAGATGTGTAAAGATGGCGACTTCATAAAAAATCTCGAAAGTTATGGGCATGAAAGAAGTGCGAATTATTGCGATTCCAAGTACATAAAGAAACGTTTGCGACTTTTTCGACGCCTGTCTTTTTGAAAAGTTTGCTGAGTTTTCCCATCCGGTCCGCCCGTTTTCGAAAACTTTTGCTCCACGAAGCTTACGCAGAACAGCATCAGGAATGTTCAATGCCTAAAACTTTGGCCAGAGTAGCTGTGAGCTTGAGTAAGGAAAGAGTGAAGAAGAGAGAGACATAAAAACAAATCTAAAAATTTTAAACGCAGTGAAGCCAAAAGAAGGCCGCATTAGCATCACAGTCATCCATCAGCCTCAGCTGCGCTAGTGTTTGCGCAAACAAAATCCTGATCAATACAGCCAAGCTGGGATATTAGGCATGCGCTTGTAACGCCCTTGCTTCAACGATGCTACGCAACATGTGAAACGATGTATGAGACGGCGGGTGCCTCGTAGTAATATTGCAGTCGCACTGAAGATCCGTTGAAATAAAACAAAGCGTTAAATGTTGACAATTTGTGACATTTAATTTATTGCACTGAGAAGGGGATGTGAATGAAGATGCATAAACCGCTCAACGAGAAGCACCCTTTCAGCAAACTTGCAAAACGTCAGAAAGTAGAAAGACGAAAACACTCGCATCAATGCATAATCCTCAAAAGAACATTTTATAGCATCAAGCGTACGATGCAAAAACACAAATGCAATTTAAAAAACTGTTTGATTCGTTGATTTCACTTTATATGTAGTAAATTCAAGCGCGCATAGCAAAACTAGAGGTTAACAGAGAGTGGAGACGATCAGCTCAGCTGTGTTCAGTAATGAATCCTTCTCTCATTCGAATCGATAAAGCATTACATGCAATAGCATCTATACCACTGAGATTTAGAATGAAACGACGAACTATTGAGCTGGTGCATGGTGTGCTCAACTGGGAATGAAAACGGCGAAGAAAAGATGAAAGCGAGGATGCCGTCAAACGGAGTATTCATACGCCTGTCTTCATTCTTGCATTCATAGTACGCTCCATGGCAAAGTAGGTCATCTCTATCATTGAAATGAATTGCAATGCATGCAGTTTCCTTCTGGAGGCATTCCTAGTTTCTGCATGGATTTCAAGATCCTTAATTTACTCTGCATGATCACAACGATGCATAGTGTTGTCGATGTATAGCGAAGAGGTTTCAGCAAATCCTAGAAGATAAATGATGAGTTCTACATCCGGTGGACAAATATTATTGAGTGCGTCTAATGTTGACGGCAAGCGTTATTATGTATTCGAGCATGAGGCCGATTGTGCTTCGCTTCCACAGCGAAACGAGCGGTTTTATCGATGTTAAGCAATAGGAAATGTCCGACATGTTTCAGGCTTCAATGCACAACTGCCCATTATTTGAGTATATGCTTAATTAAAAAGTAAATATAGGAAAACGTGTTCAAATAGTCACCAAAAAGCTCTCAACAATGCCATCAACACTCTAAAAAATTGTCTATCACTCTGTATATTATGGAGTAACAGAGAAAATTCGTGTTGTATGGTCGTGGTTTCATGAGATACATACTTGACAAACTGGCCAAATAATCGGACATTTCGCTCATAGGGAAAAATAAGAAAAGTGGATTTCGATAAATAGTGAACTAGAGAAGGCATCGAATGCACTTCGGAAGAAAAATGATCAGAAAAAAAGAAATATTTCAGTAGGAGGAAATACTCTTGAAGACCTTATTAATGCGTTGGACGGGAATTGTTTCAGCCGGTCTTCTGTGCAATCATCATGAGTAAATGAGGATCGGTGGCCATGGAACGATTCAATGATGCTTTGAATTTTATCCATTTCGTTCACAGAGCAACGTTTTTATGAGTTGCACCGCGTGGGAACTTCACACGACGATCATTTAATTCTATAGCAACATAAACTTTAGTGCAAGAGTATTACTGAGTGAATTTGTTTACTTCTTCTAAATTCATGGATAAATCTTGTGAAAGCAATGAGATATTAAATTCAGCACAACATAGAAGATCCCTCTATTTGTTCGCGATATTACTCATAAAATATTGTCGGATATTCATAGGTATTCAGCACCTATTCTCAATTCCAGTGGCTGAAGTAGGGAAGAAACTAGGAATAGAAAGAAGACAGGTTTGATTCAGAAATTGCGAGAAATGGGAATTTAATCGCAGGGAAGACGTATTAAAATGACGATAAAAATATCAACAATGACTGCAAAGGGCAAGTATTGCAATTCACTAGAAGATGAAGCTTACCACTGAAATATGAAATTTGACCAATTGTTTTTATTGAATGAATCCCCACAAAATGTGGCTAGAATGAATGAAGTGGAAAAGGAAAACGCGAAATAATCGAAAACGAATCAGCAAAATAATCATATCTGAGAAAATAGTGAAAGGAAATAAAGATCGTAGAAAAAAAAACGAATTTGGCAAATCACATAAAACAACGACTATAAATTTACACGTTTCATTTTGCACCAGTGGTCTGTTTAATTCGAATTCAGCGCTGCAGAATTTACATCACATTCCATCACGATTTCTTAAAACGCAGTTATTGGATAGTTTGCTACTTCCCAATCACAACTTTCCTCCTCCCACTTTTCAATCGCCGTCACTCCGCTATGCGCTTATCACGAATCAAAGTGATTCTGTTCGTTACTCTTCGAGGGGACATCGTTCGGTCGTACTCTTTGACTAGTGATGTAGATTCGTTGGTTACTTTTTTCGATGGACAATGAGTCCTCTTTTAATGACGAGGAAGGCAGAGATGGGCAATGAAGAGAAACCAAGTTCGTTCAATGATCGAAAGTGCACAAATCATAGTGTCGTCTTCTTGGTCAAGAAACGTTAAGCGAAGTCCGCGTTACGGGATCGCAAAGAGTCACAAATTACAGCCGCTAATAAATCATGACGACTCACTACTCCATATTTCCATCCCTCCAGTTCAGGTCACATCAGCATTTTTGCAAAGATCGCATCGAAGCGGAAAAAAATTCAAAGTATATTTTTTGAGATTTAAAACGTTTCGATTGCATTTCTAAAGGAGCGACCGCCTCGGAGGAAATCACTTGGGAGAACGAAGCGGAGGGGAATGGAGGAGAGAACCATATGGACGTGCTCTTTCACGCGAGTTTTACAGGAGTCGTTATTGCACACATCCCTTTGAATGGAGTAAACTCCGCGTTTGACAACCCGGAAATTCTATGAATATAAAAATTTTGCTCAATCTTCAAGTGTAACTCGTCATCACTGTGTAAATTACATCATATTTTCATTACAGCAAAATTCCGAGATACCTCGATGCGCTATGTACTCAAGCTTATTTCATGCACATCTTACCTCAAATCACCACAGCAATTTCAGGGGCTCCATAAAGGGATCGTTGATGTCAAAAATTTTTACTCTCAATTTGCCGTTAAAAGAGCTCACTTCATATTTCGGTTGTTTTGCATACATATTACAAGAACATAGCTGATGGATGAGGAAATGAGGATAGAGGCGAGAATAGGAGTGCAAACGTGAGATGCTAGCTAGCCTACCTTCCTTATGAACACGTGCAGTCGATTTCTTTCCTTATAACAGCTAGTAAACAGAGCAAAAGCAATTTATACCTGCAATGAATGGAATTTCATCTTTGCTGTTCAAAACGAAAAATGTCAAAGGCGTTTCCAGCGGATTATCAATACAATACCGTCAACTTTCCAAATGACATAAGATTCAGTGAATTTATTCATCGGTCGGTTCATATTTTGAAAAAAATCCGCTTAAATGCAACAATGATATAAGATCAATGATCTTCAGTGTTTCACTATTCGGTGTTCTTCACTTTCTTTTTTAAACGAACAAAACGATATATAATCAATCAACCAGTAGCGAAGCAAGCAAGCCTTTCGAATCTCTCCAACGCGGAAAATATAATTCACTTTTCTGATGCAGCTTCTTACAGGAAGCACAGGACGCTATTAAATATTTTCCTCACAGTCACCATCAACATCCACACTATTCATATTGGTGTAATTAGGACAATCGAAAAGGCAATGTTCTGAGAAAATGCGCAATGCGAGGCGAGCATAAAAAATTCAGTTAGATGCCCGCAAAGACTATTTAACAGATCACAATAAATTTGTCGTTAATATTTTTAACTTCCGGAGAACCAGCAAAATGTCTACCAGCTTAGCTCAGCCATAGCGGGCAGCGTGCTTCATTGCTGAGGCGGCGACGTAGTAGAATGAAATTTCCGAGAACAGCGGAAGCCCATTTGGATGGCGATCCGATAGTCTTTTGCTTCCTTCGTCTTCTTTCCTCAAATGCGTTTCCCTCTCTCTAGAGAATCCTTGAAATTTCTAAGAAACGCTTCTTTGCCATCACAGTCTTCTACGGCGTTATCATGCAGAAAACAAGATTTAATCAAAGACGCTCTCAAAGGAATGATGTTAAAGGTCTCAGTCTTATAATATGTCAAACTCCGTAGACTTTCGAGAGCATAAGGCTTATTTAATTTCATAATCAAATGCGAGGAGAAGCGTATGTGTCTTGCTACTAAAAACGGTGGATGGAAAGCGTCTGCTATAATTAGCGTGCTATGCTCGCGCATTTTTTTCATTGCCCATCATATATCGTTTTAAAAAAGGCATAGGAATATATCATAATAACATTGAATGAACATGCATAATATTAAAGAACTATTTGACGGATTCTTATACTGACCTAAGGCAGCTAAGAAACTCACCACTGTGATGAACAGTGAAACAGAGCCACAGCTTGGCAGAAGAATTTCGCACAGATATAGGTAAGCCGCTTGTCCAAGAAAGTGAGTGATTTACGAAAGAGCACTATTCCGCTCTTATGGGATAATTCTAAGCATAGAGTAGAATCGTAGGATTAGTAACCCCGATCACAAATACGGAGAATTTATGAGAAAAGGATGTCTTCAGAAAAAACAGGACTATATTTGATGACGATATTGTGGACCAGCTGTATTCGACGGCCTATAGTGGCTTTCAGGATTGAGCATTAAACGGAACTGATGACAATATATTGGAAATTGAAACTTAACGACGCAGAATTTACTCACACAAAATTGAGTTAAGTTGAATGGCTAACGGCACATGAGACAACAAGCATCAGCGCTGCGAGGAAATCGCGAGCTGTGAAATCTGACATCAGAAGGGCATTATGAGTCGCATCCTAACGACGCATATTTGGCTGCACATAGGATTTAAGATGCACTAAATAGTGCGTTCATAGGCATATTGAAGATGCACTAGTCTTTTGATGGGAAATAAATGGAAAAGGCTAATGCCGCTGCCGCTTTAGAATCGCCAAGCATTCCCTTTGCCGATCGCTTATGTGAAATTACGAACGCTGCACTCGCTTTTCAGCTTAAGCGCCTAAGGGGTTCTTTCACATGCGCGCACACTCGGATCGACGAGATAGCTAGACGCTTTACTTAGGCAACGTGGATTGCTGCCTATGTCGTGCTCAGAAAATTGCCCTGTATTTCCATCCATCGACGCAGATGTGTCTTTGGACACACACACAATCCCATTTTGCGCTTCACTTCAAGCCAGGTCTATCCACTGTCTATATCGACCGGTTGTTAGCGCAAACTTCAGAAATATATTCGAACATTTTGCTACGCCAACATCTGCACAAAGATATTTGCTCATTTTCAATATTCATAAACGATTTCAATCAGGTCAACCCTTTTATAGGTGAAAAAGAGGCTTTATAACGCCCCGTTTAACTGGAAGGTATTTTAAGGTTGTCCAGTCACCGAAAATCTACATCATCAAATGTTGCCATCACAGCTTTATAGGCAAAATTCAGCATCAAAGTTGCCGGCATCCGTATTTCTTTGATTAGCGGACGGTACTTGTCGGGTTGATGCAGTGACTGTTTCAGATAACGAGGCAACATTTGTTGCCGCAACAACAGCGCGAATCACTTTAAGCGGACAGCTGTATTGTTATGGGACTACACTCGGAATGAGAATCCATATGCCTCCAAGATATATGTTGGTCTTATGTATACTCCCATCCTCTCTCCAATGCCAATGAAGAATACATGAGGCAAACACAAGGCAATATGAGAAAAGATAATGTGAAAGATTGAGCAATCTTTAAAACTCTTGCGATAATATTTTTAAAAGTTGTTTGTAAAAATCAATAAACACGTTATTCTGAAATTGGGTTAAATTTGCCAATAACGCTGAAATAATTGCTCATCATTAATATTTCGTGTGAAAGCGTAAATGTCAAGTGATTTTATCGCCCTATGCTTCAAATAATTGAGCAAATTACAGCGCTCATTATTTCAGAATTATCCTTCATATTTTTAAGCCTTGAGCGAGCACAGATACAAAAAATGAGGTGATGGAAAGTGTCACGCAATGCGTGCTTCTTAGATTTGATGAACTGATCGCAACAATGTTGCAAATGAAACTGAATACTCATTGCCTCTTTTCTAATTGGCAGATCGGTCAAATCAATTGGTGTGATTAATTGTAGAGTAATATTTAAATTACAGCTTCGATGGCAGTTTAACGCTGTTCATACGTCATAGGAGAAATGATCAATCAGAATCAAACTGAATTCAGTGATCAGTAGATGATGGAATAATATTTTTGTTCGGGTGGTTGATTTAGCTTGTATGCGTGCATGTACTGCACGATTTAGTTGATTTCGCTTCAAAAAATATCTTCAGAGATATGCGAATGTGTGCATATGTAACAGGCACACAAAATGCATTAAAACGAAAATTTGCAAACATTTGCGAATTTATAAAATTTGCGGAATCCACAAATTCACTATAATTTACAAATGATATAAGGCTACGTTAGCACAATTCGTAATGAGCCAATGGAGAGGTCGATTGAATGAAAAACAAAGTTTTGTGCTGAATTGTAATAAAATGTGTTAATGGAATCGTCGCTGCCGAATTAAACATCAACCAAATTTCCGCTTATTTCGTATATAAAACACCACAAATTTCAAACAAGTGTGAAAGCGTTAGACATGAAATCTACTGGAAACTTTAGAGAACATAGTTACGGAGATTTAAAGGGAAGCTTACGCCAAATGTGCACTGATCCTTAATGGGAGTTCGTCAGTTTATAAAGGAGTCCGCAGAATGAGAGACATTAATGAGCGAAAATGTCATTTGAAAAGAAGAAAAGCGATGAATGTACAAGTAATAGATGCGATGAGTTGCGCGAAGGTGAAAAATGATTTGAAAATAACAAAAATGAGGAGAATTCGAAATGCTTACTGTCCTCCTCGAAGTTTTCCCAATCTGTTGAGGAAAGACGGTGGATAACTGGTTTCGGTGGTGCCATTTTCTTGTATCTTGGGTCCTCCTCCAAAATATCACCATCGTAATTGTTCATTGGACTTTCACGCCCCGATATCGACGCACTTCGGGCCTAGAAAATTCTTCGCTTAAAAACCAAACTTATAGTTGCAGATGGAAGATAATATTAATTATCAATGGGATGCTTGAGCTAGTATCGGTACAAAATTAATTCGAATACCTCAAAAATACGGCGCTACGGAGGCCAAATAATGTTCCTTAATTTGTTGGTTGGAAAGAAGCAAGTTCTAGATTTTCGGATACTTATTTCTACAGGCAAAAAGAAGAAACAAATCATGCGATGCACTTTCGAGGGCTTTTTGAGGGCCATATATCGTATGGCATTATATCCGAATAACTCTCCACTCAAAGAGGCCATTCACAAAAAAAATCGCTTTTATGTTTTGCCGCATCATGATGAAAAACAGTACGGCCACTACCAATTTCCTTCATCACGATGTGCGGGTGTGAGTGAAGTGCCCACGCTTTATATTTTTATTTTTTTTTCTTTAAGTGTTTGTGCGTATGAATACGTATATATACGTCTTTGCGTTTGTCCTTGCGTGTATACATATTTATGCACGAACATATGTGCACACGTTCGTATATGTCTCTGTCCAGCTGTAGCGTTTTTCCCACTGTTCCCATGAAAAGTAAGGAGTGAAATATCATTGTCATAAAATTTGCCTAAAATTCTTGCATTAAAAAAATTCAACGTTATCGACCTATCTTCTATGAGCTGTATTTTCTCCTCAATTGATAAAGCCTGAATTATAATCTTGTGGTGTGAGATCTGGTACTTAATGCATTTACGCAAAAGCGAGCATAGTGAACTACACCTTCCACAACCTTCCATTAATGAATGTTAATATATGCATTCCTTTATGATTCGTTACTACATCTCAGCGATTCACTGACAACAAGTTCTGAGTATCTTAAAATGACTAAACATCATTCCTGCTGATGCGCTTCCCAACTGAAAAGGGGCAAAAATTCAGCCCTGAATTCATTACGAAAAATAAATTCATTCCAAGATAAAAAGAATATTTGTTAAACTGAGGCAATGTAAAAAACGAATCGAATTTTGTGCGAGATAAACGTTTTCCGTAATAAACACAATAATTCATAAATTCGATTATTTAAGCGAGCGCATAGGTAGAAGCGAGAGGAGCGCAGAGATTCCCCCCGCTTGGAAAGACCTTACAGATAAATTAGACAATGCTGAAAATAAAATTGCTATTGCTTCACCTAGACTATCATTGATATTCCGTGTCACTTGTTTTGCCATGGAATTTTTTTTTCTGCAGTTTCGGTTCGTTCGAACAACCTCCACATCGACCTCATGGAAATTAACTGAGGAGATGATACGAAACCATTAAAAAGGTTTCCAAAATATGCTACACTGAAGCGAGTAAAGATTCATGGGTGTTAACACGTACGTTTGCTTGAAAACAAACCTGAGGTGGTATTTGAGTGGCCATTGCTTCATAGAAGTCCGACCAGGACATTGAGGACCTTCGTCGCCGTAAACCTGAAAAACTTCGATTTCCTAAATTCCGAAAATTTACGTGATAAAGTTGTTTAAGAAAGTTTAGAAGCTCAGAAAACTATTTGTGATGCCGGTATTAACCATGATGAGATTTTCATAAGAAACCACTTCGGCGCTTTTGTTGAGGTTCATGGAGAAATTCTATCGACAATCAAAAAGGAAACGTGATGCGATTCGTATTCACAAGCGCACTCTTTATGAACAAAACGACATGAATTTCTCCAGCTAGTATTCTGAAAATATTCGAAGAGGATGCTCATTTGAACTCTCGACTGAACGTCGCAAGGTTGGGCTAGATGAGCACTGGAAATGTTTCCGAAAAATCCAATGAAAAGGAAATAACTGGTATGCGTGCAACACCCTAAAATGTTGGTGTCAATTCAACTCATTTAACCTTAAAATTGATTAAATTGAATTGAACTCATACCAATCGTACCACTCGATCGAATTTTTGTATGATTTTTTTGGAGATGATGATTTGCACATTATTTTCATTATCACTGAATTTGTATCATCAATGAATTCATTATCAGAAGGCGATTCAATTCATCCATCCTTTCGGATTGGTTAGGGCGGCTCATTTGTAAGTTGACTCCAAACAAATTCGTTGGCTTAGCCTAACCGAAGCAACCCGCGAGGCGAACTCATCGGGACGATAAGTCTCGACCGCCACAAGGGAAACACAGGCGAATCGACTCGTCTGCGTCCAATGGACAGGAGACGAGCCCGAGTCCTGACCTTCACGGGACGATGTTTAACTTATGTGTATATAATGCGAAGACGTTGTTATCGAAATCGGTTGGAGAAATTGGAAGAAGAGTTATCCACGATAAAAAATACGATTGGGCAAAAAGAATTACAGAATGGACGCCACAGATTGGTAAAAGAAGTAGATGCCAACCTGCACCGAATGCAGTGAGTTTTTAAAAGAAGACCGCAGAAACCAACTGGATCAAAGAAGCAATGCATGAGTTGATCAGGACAAGTGAATCAGAGAAGATATGTGGAAGCGATAACGAAGAGACATTTGTTCATAACGAATGCTTTGTTGATTGAAACAAATAAATGAGTAAATGAATATATTCGGCCTAGATTCACAACGCAGGCAGTGTCCATTGAAAAAAAAAGAGTAAAGATTTGCCAGAAGCACGAAACAAGCACCAACCAGGTTGTTTGCCATCTTTTTGAGGTATACTCACACGCATTCTCGCACCAGCATCAGGAGGCACACTTTTGTCATGAGTAGATGCTGTAGATGATGATTCCTCGACGTAGTTTTCGATCGCACACCATGACGTTGGTGTTGTAGGACGAGGTCTTTGCACTGCACTTATCGAATACTCGCGACGTAAAGCCTCGTGATCGGCATCCACCGTCCTCGTCTATTAAGGAAAAACCCGCAAAAGTACCATATTACTTAGTCAGGTATTAAAATCCGGAACGACAAACCCGTCACTGCCGTAAGACCCGTGATCCATAAATTTGGGATAGTACAGCCATAATAATGAACGATAAAATCGAAGGTTTGGGATTTTTCGTGACGGCTGCAGCAATTGTTCGTTCTTGCAAATAACAGCAACCGTTATTTTTATGACGACGATATCATACAATTTATCATGTAATGCGCAAATCTAGTAAAAGAAAGTATTGTAAACGGAAAGTGCTTTAATGGGAATGACAGGAAGCACAACGAATTTTTCAGAGAGCATAAGCCACTTCATACTGAAACGCAAAGGGAACATACAAATGAATAATATTTCACGGGCCAAACAAAATCGAGTCTCAAATCGTTTCGTGGAGACTATAAACGCCTTTTAGGAATATAACCCATATATCGGTTATTACTTTGGAAAAATGCTGCAAGTGATATGAAAAGATCCGCACAGAGTCGTAGGTACTTAATAAGAGTACACTCTCATTTGTCTGTTGTTGCAAAAGTCATGCTATTTCTACCTTCTTTGATGGGCCATTCTTAGCTTCAGTTCCATCGTTCTTCAACTCTCTCACTTCAAAATCACTTTCGGAGCTTTCCTCCTCTCTTTGCAAAAGGCTCTCATGAAGCTCCTGTTCCGCATCAACATGTCCTGGTCCAGGTACAACCATCGGATATTTCTGAGTGGCCCCAAGCGTTTTATCGTAATCCGATGAAGCCGTTTTAGAAGCCGACTTCATCAACTGCAAAGAAGTGCTCATTAATAAAACGAAAAGTGAAGGATTAAAATCGACTGAATTATCAAAAACATAAATGCCCCTCCAGGGAAAACTCTCATTTATTTCATATTGTAAAAAGAAAATGGCCGTGGAATATTTTAAGCGGTACGGTAAGTCCACTTGCTGAGTACTCTCAAATGGCTCCTTAACGAACTCGGGATGAATATTTCTGGTTCGACGACTGAAAAATATGTCGTTCAGCTACTAGTCAAGAAAGAAATTCACGTTATTACTGATACTGTTCCTGACAACTGCTATTGCGCGAAATATTGCATTCTTGCTATCATGCAGAAGATGCTAAAGCAAAGTGTTCAGCGAGTTATGCCATTAGTGTAATGTTTCAAAATTTCCATTGTCTCAGTCGACAAGAACAATTTTTCCGAACTATACAAGTTCAAGATCAGCACTTATCAACGAGAAAAGTACATCCCGCTTACCTACAGCATTGCCATGAAACTACTGGTAGCTTACTATTGGTATTAAAGAGATGAACGCATCAGCTCAACAACATACCACTTCAACGATCGTATCAGCGGTTTCACTTTCGGTCATTCTCTTTGGATATTGATAGTCGATATCCAGAGATTGAGGCAACTCGGGAGCTGGTGGCAAGTCGGAATCTACAGATTCGGTGAATGAACGCATCGCCGAGTGTTGCCGTAGAATCTCTGCAGCATCCACTGCATCTGTAGATGAGTCTATTATCACTCTCAATGGGCAACAACAATAGCACTCAAATGCAATATAGCTGAACATTTTATTCATATCATAACAGTGCCCCATCTCAACGCAATAACACTGGCTTTTTGCTTTGGAAGGTATGAGTATACCAATTCAGTGAAGACCATGTGCATGAAATGTTGAAAAAAGTGGCTTAATTATGTATATGTCGCGGAATTAGAAATGGCTGCTGTTTTAAAAAAGCACCACGTCGACAATACGATTTCTTCACTATTTGAGAATGTTGACAAATTGATTCCTCCGAATTTAGCGAATTGGAGCATTCACTGAAACAGAGCCAAGGCGGAAATTAATATTCCTCTCGTATTCACCTGAAGTTCATGAAAGTCGGCAGTAGAAAAACGATTATAAGATATACTGAATGATACGTTTACTTTTTTCATAGTTCTCAGCATGGTAATTGTTCGCATCAGTGGAAGAGTATTTCTATTTTGTATGCATTTTGGAATGAAATCGATCAGAAGAGACTGTTCAAAGATCAAAATTATAACTCTCAAAGACACGGCGACTAGAAAGGAATTGGCATAATTGATTCACGTCATTCCTAGATGGTAACATTGAATGACGTTGAAAGAAATTCGCACAGAGCAATGCCATAAGTGATCGGCTTTCTGAAAGAGGAAAAGGTCGCAGCTAGCATTTCACGCCAACACTAAGATTTTATTATATTTACCCCGGGGGTATTTACGGCTTAATTTTCCCGCATCAGCGACACACAATAATGAAATCATATAAAGGGATATGTAAACATCTCAACGAATAGAAACAAAACTTTTCACGCATAAATTTAGAATAAAGATGACCAACATATTCTCTACTCAGTGGAATCCTCATTTCATCACAACACGGAAAATCACAGCAGTTGAACTCGAACGATAGGCGTTTTTTTTTTGGAAATATATTCGCTGATGGATTAATACTTACAAATTATTCCAACAAAAAACAACCGAGGCAATAATTTTGCAAAGAGAGTGCCCCTACATATGCAAATTAAAGAAGATATTCTAGGCAAAGTCATATGCGAAAGAACAAATGAAACAGTCAAAATAAAGTCGACAGCAACAACATTCCGTAGGGAAAGTTTTTTGCCTCGGATAGACTCCGATCCCCTCAAACTATTTGGAGGGAGGAAGCGCTCCCTCATTAAACCTCTCCTCCTCGGTAAAATCCTCTCCGTTGTCGAATTCGGAAAATGAATCTTTTTAATTGATTAATTACTACTGCCACAAGCGGACTCCCTTGACAACTACTTCTGAACCCTCGGGAAACCTTTTTTTGGGATGGTGCGACAAGTGCATAACTGCAAGCACTTATGAAAGCTGCAACAGCGCGCATCCAAATAAACTGAACTGGGCTCAAAATTTAGCGAGAAAATGCTGCTCAACAGTTTGAGTTCATGGGCGGGGAGGATCAAAGGAGGGAAGGGGAAGAGATTTTTCCTTCTCATGAATATGAATCCGGTTATTTTATGCACGCAATATCTAAATGATGCGTATTTGACCGGGACCTTAATAGTACAAACATATTGGGAAAGGAAGCACTGAAAAAAAAGAGTGAGCAAAATAAAATAAGTATTGTTTTCGACAGATTTGTGTGGAAAAAAAGCAAAAAGACCACATTACCGGCCGCCTCCCATGCGTCGTTCAAGCCGCCGGCCATACGAAATGCGTTCCGACCTCCGTTTAGATGGAACTCTGTTGAGGATTGGTGTTGCTTGCGCCACGACATTCAGTTACTTTGGCACACTTCACACTTTTCGTGTATGCGCATCTGCAAGCATCATCAATGTGTTCCTCCATTTTCATTACTTACTCGTCGAACGACGACACCACAACTGTGATAGAATGCAACAAATGTAATACTTTTGCTGCCCCGTTCCATCCTTCCCCTCTTGAAACGTGGAATTTAGGGACTAGATGAGAACCGAAATGACGAAGCAAACTAAAAAAAAGGAAGCCAAGATGTCTAGCTTTGAGAATGCCATAATCCTCTTGTTGAGATGGGAAATTTAATCACAAACGATATTGCTGTTGTGTTCTCTGTAACGTTTCCTACACATTGTATGGCTTCATTTGGTCCGGACTTCCCATCATTCATGAAAAGAGAATAAAAATCTTGTAATGAAAAAAAATAATTAGAAAAGAATAACGGTCATGAAAAACATAGGTGGCAATGTGTTTAGTTCGAGAATGCGATTGACGATTGCAACATAAACCTCAGAGAGAATTTGCGTATGGGATTTAGATTGAAAACTGAAAAGAAACAATCCGAAAATTCAAAAACTTTTAATACGGTAAGAGTCGCTTTGATCTTTTTCAGTGTAGAGGGTAACTCGGACGCAAAAAGAATAGCAATTTATTGGAAACTGCTTGAAGACTAAAAAACGTTTAGAGTAAAACTGCACGAGGCTATTTGTGAGCATTGATTTGCATTAGTGTAAGCGTAAAGAAGCATTGCTTTAACAGCCGTAACAAGTGAATACTGGAGGGTGGAACGAGTGTGAGTAGAGACCATGGATCGATGAAGAGAGAGCTTGGAGAAACGACATGATTTATTAAGGAACATGGAAAAAAGCAAGCGAAACGAATGCACTTATTTGAGGCAAGAAAGGCACCAACAAAAATGATCGCAAATTTCACTGCACTTTCGATTGAGCAGCAATTGCTATCCCAGCAAACGACGATACGAAGTAAGTAACCACTGAGAAAGATTCTAATAAGTAGGTAAACACAGGTGTTACAATACAGCGAACACAATACAGAACAACAGCGAATGGAAATATAACGCAAAAGATGCCCACATGTGGCCTTGTATCTCAAGTAGATGAAATGACGCTATATCATCGCAGCAACCCGAAATATAGCGCTTCAGGAAGGCCATATCCCCGAACATCCTGAGAGTAGCAGCGTTCTGAATGTCGGGCTGCCTTTGACGTCGGAGAGTTTTGGTCTTTAAGCTTCAGGGCTTTTTAAGAGGCTCAAAGACATAGTAAGGTCTGAAAAGACCGCGGTCGCCTCGATCTTATTGGCGCTTTAATGCTTCGCCGCACTACTCTAAGATCAAGCACAAAGGCACCGCAGTTTGAAATTCAGTGGCAGGATTGATGCTGAAAAATAATCTTCTGTGATACGTGTAGGTTTCGTCGCATGAATGGAGGAGTGGATGTGTGAACAGTTCACTGGCCGATCGACCAGTGGAATAGAGGGGTGAAGAGGAAGGAGGGGATCTGTCGTTGTGCCACAATTTCCTACTCTCACGGCCAAAGGAACGCGTATTCTCTACTGTCGGAAACAGGGCTAAGGAGTCCGAAAATATAGCTTTCATTGCGGGTTTTGCGAGTGTCGTCTGGGTCAGAACACCACATAACGAAGAAGCCGAAAGAAGTCGTGGAGATGCAGATACGATATGCCCCATTCGCATCGCCATCAACTGACCAACTGACCAATTCACTTGCACAATTTTCAACAAAAACTGAAAACTGCAAAAAAGCATACTCATATTTTACAGATCCAACCTTCGAAAAAGCACCGCTTTTCTGTCGCCCTGTCAATGCAGTACTTTTTTAAAGACCTTGACCACTTTAAAATGCATGCAAATTTTTTAGACTTTTGGAAAGTCTAGTACTCTTTTCGGAGTCGCCAAGTCAACTTGAAATATGGCATGAAGCTGATTCCATAACTCTCTCATATGGAACGAGTGTCGAAACTGCCATCCTTAACGTTCTTCACTCGAAAATATTACGGAGATAAAGAGATTTACGCTTGGATAAATAAGCACGAACAAGATCTCTTTATAAGGCACTTTTGCAGCGCAAATTTGCAAAAGCGCATAAAAAGTGCTTCGTTGTGGGCACTTTGCAGGCGTGACACGGGACTAAAATGCATACCCATCAGGACTGCCGATTTCTCGCTGTTTTTCAGCGAAGATCCAAGCTTTCCTTACTCCATTCATTGTTTCACACCGAATCATCCACCTTCTTTCTCTGTCGTCGGAAAAGAGCTGTCGTCACTCCTTTGCAATGCCACTCGATGATGTACATTTGGAGGTAGAAAACATCGTGGTAGAAGTGGTGTATACAGATATGTGATGAGAAGGAGGATTGCGGAGGAAGTAAAAGAAGAATTAGAAGTGTTAACGAAAATTCGAGAGAATTTTCCATGAAAAGGCCGAACGGCTCCTAATGATCAGAAAACTCCACCACATCTTAACAATCATCCTCGTCATGCCGTCAATCCGCTGCCTATATAACTGTTCAGGGAAGAAGTTCGTGACTTGATAGTGTAATAAAGGTTGTAGAGACCCATGAAGCGTCGACGTTCGGTGAATGAAATTCTGATCCCACAGGCATCGCTGTGATGCGCGGAATAAAAAGAAGACGGAAGTGGATTCTTTCCGGATTTTACTGGCCGCATTTTCACTACAATGAAGAAAGAGGAAAGAGTTAACGAAGAAAACAATGGATTTTCAACGCTAGGATGCAGAAAAAATGCCCTGACGAGGCTGCAACAGCTGGGCAAAAGACGGACGAAAGAATAATCGATAAATAATTTGTGCGCCGAGGTAGGATGGGTGGCGGTTATGCTTCAACTGCTGAAGTGCTTCATGCTTCTGCGATAATTTGTGGCTGCAGTGAATTGCTGAATACGTTCGGGGATCCAACACATCCAAACTAAGACTTTCACAACATCGGAACATCCAGTGACGTTCTACTAAGGTGTATAATTCCAACGAAGTTAACTAGCAATTTCATTTGGTTTCAGTTAATAGCTGACGAAGGAAACCATGGATTCCTATATAAGAAACTTTGCTGATTCCTCCAGTTTTTAGAAGGAATCGTAAAGAAGTTTGAATCCTCAAGCGAAACGTGCCACGGGATTTATCTCCTCTAATTTTCCTTCCTTTATCCCCTCACTTGTGACTTAAGGGGTGGGAAAAATCTTTGATGTGGGATATCCACAGAGTTCATAAATTGCATGATTTATTACTGAAAAAAAGTGCCATGATTTCAACAAGAATCCATATTCAATGTTTTCTTCTTTTCTCAAAATTGCGAAATTCTCATCTCGGCGTATCTGTCGCGGTCAATAGACTAATAACCTTCCTTCATCGAATCAAGCCTCCCCGACTACGTTAGCGCTTGACAGTGAAATCCGACTTTCGATTGTTAATCCATCACCGGCTCGGAATTGTACACAAGTGATTTGAATTCGAAGTACATTGGGGTTCATTTCACAAACTAAACATGGTTACATCGCGCAACATAAGATACAGAACTAGACCTCAGGAAATCAATATTCCGAAGTAGAATGAGGAAGAACATGACGCAGTGACAGTTACGCCTGGGGACACTTCCGCCTCAATTGTCCTGGCAGAAAAAAAATTATGCAGCTGCAACATCGATTACGGAAAGTGCAGGAAAACACGAATCGTTTCTTTTAATGGGCTGATCTAAGGACGAAAGAGAAATTCAACCGTGACGTACTCCTCGTCCTCTCTTATCCCATTCTGCTGCGACATAACTCTTACCTCCTTCTTCGACGGCACAGGTGTCTAGAAAGAAGAGATGAACAGGCGAATTTATGGAACAGTGACGCATGTCACTCTATTCAACAACTGATAAATTAATCACTAGACAGACCGAAATGCATCAATAAATGGAAATATTTTGTTCACTTTGTTTGTTCCCACTGTTCCTTTGGAGATTTCGACCAGCACATTCGTTTGATTCAGAGTGCGCGGAAGCGTGCCAAGGAAGAAGGCACAATAAGAAAAAGTGGGCAATAACGCATGCATGATGTAACCAATCCGACCACTCTTGCAAATCCTTTATAAGAGGCTTTTCATGTGCTTTTGCGATATTGCACTTGAGACATCCTTGAGGGAAATCCAACGACTATTTAAGAAAAATATGGACTGTAAGAGGAGAAAAAAAGTCCAACAGATGACCTATGAGCACACAGATATCAATCTGTGGTTGACAATATAGCGTTGATGAATAATTTCAGAGATGAAAGTTCTTGAGTAGAAGGATGTGTGGAATCCCGATATCAATGGCAACTAAAATGTCAGATCAATTTCGCACGCACAATCGCTGCATGTTGAAGTAAATTCTTTATAGGACAGCGTTACAATGGCTCGCTCAATAAACCTCTAGCGCCAAGCGTAAACGCATAAAAACCAAATTACGCTATCGAATATGAAGACTAAATTGGACCCCATTGGTGCCACAGCTCACTGAGCAGCGAAATATGTACCGTGAGTGAAGTGTTGAACGTCGGACACTCGAACAATGCATCCACATTGTAATGTGGGCCTTGATCAGTACATTTCCAGTAAAATCATACACCTACAAAGAACATGTACGTTTCAACTTTCACGTTTGAAAAGAAACAAACTCGAAGGATGTTCACCAAAGCAATTTTGTCAGTACCTCCGATCAAGTCCCGCTTGCATTAAAAAGACATCTTAAAGATCTGGCATCACTGCAGACCGATGCACAAATCATAGACAATGTTCGCTTTCATTTCTTTTCTCTCTTTGCGTGGAGGAGGGCGGATGGGGGTGGAGGGTGGCGAGGGGAGGAGAGGCAAAGCAAGAGGGAGAGGGAAGCTCACAATTCACTTCTTCGGTGATTACGCTCAGCATAGTGACTAAAACATTGTCGAAATGAGGAAATTTTATATCATATATATGCATAACTGCAACCATTGAACGACTCGCACGCAATGTCAGCCTCAGCGACCGATATGCAAAGTTGATATTTGTAGAAAAAAGATGAACCCTCGTTGAGGACTCAACTCTATTTGACAGATGAAACAATGAGAGTTTTGCGGCAGATTATATGGGTAACTATCGTTGTTCCCTACTTCCTTCATCGCAAAATATTTATTCTCAACTATTGTTTTTGCCAATAAAGCGTTCACAAATGAAACCAAAGTCTTTAGAAGTTTGAAATGACTTTTACTGCGTGGTACAGCTCAGATCACTCGGATTAGCTGACACCATCTGAAATGATACTTTGGAATGCTTTACACCACTCATTATCAACCTGTACAACAGAATTCAAATGAAAATAATATGCAAAACAAGCGAATAGAGGTCGGCGCAGTTACGCTGACTGCACCTACCTCCCTTAGCGTTGGACTGAGTGAACCGCGCGGCCACACAGCTATAGCGTAATGCGCAAAGTACTTTCAAAAAATCTGGTGGTTTAAATCTGTTTTTTCAAATGATTAAGGCGGACCCCCAAAGTTGCTTCACAGAAAAGAACTTTCAATACCTCGGATGAGTTACAAGGATCTAGACGAGGTTTCTTCAATAGATAACATTCTATGAGCAGATTTCTCAAATGTTCTTTTACATCAGATAGCCACATCTACGAAAAGGCTATCAGGTACCACCGTGACTGGCGCAGATACGCATTTTGAATGTTGGCAGCAGGCAGTGTATCAAATCCTCCATTTAAGCGTAATGATACTCCAAAACCATAAACTTTCAGAAATTGCTAGTCAACCGCATTTTAAGCGAACACGACAAAGCGCAAGATAATGAAGAGTGTAAAGATGGCCTTGTGATAAAAACAAACGCTCCTTAACTTTCCATTCCATTCAGGAGCTTCGGATACTCTAATTCGCCGCAGAAGATTTTCAGACCGCATTCCTCGCAAGGGACCGCTGTGAGGGATGCATGCGAGTGGCCAGCTGCGGCTTTCTGTTCACGGGAGCAACTATGCGCATGGACTACTCATAGGGCACATACCCCGAAAATTCAACGGACACGAGGGAAAAATAAAGCACTCTTTACTATGCCTCGTTCGATGAATTAAGCGCACTGTAGTCATAGCTTCTGCGTATTTTCTGCGTATTCATCAAAATCTTGCATAGTACTTAGAAATCATCTATGTTGAGCTCGGTTTGAAAATAGCAATGAGAAAGCTAGGGGAGAAGGATATGATGGAAGGGATGCATGGAACAATGGGGAGTGGAAAAAGAGACAAGATAGTGGCAGAAACATATTTGCTATTAAGGGCTATATAACAATGTGGGTTACGCTGCACTTCGCTCCTCAAGTGCTTGCCGCAGTAGTGTAGTTACGCCAATGTATTTGGCATTAAAAGGCCCTTTTTTAGCTGGATAACACCCCTCCTGAGTGGATGGTCCAGTGCGCAGGATATTCCCTCAAAGGAAACATGGAAAAGTGGGCGACCCGACTTGAACAGATGGCCACCGATGCCATAGATGTCTCTTTCGAAGTTTCATAACGATAGTAGCTCGCTCTATAAGACAAAATCGACCACAAAGAGAACATGCTTTTCCAAAATATGAGAGAAATGGAACATTTGCCCCTGTCCAATACAATACAGCATTTGGTTTCTTGTGATTTGAAGGTCTTTGCTTCTCAACGAAGCTAGCGATTTGTTCACTGCTGGAAGGAGTGAAGACAATCGGATTACAAGGTATGCGTCGGAAAAATGTGAATGCCAACGGTACATAAGTGAATAGCATCGCTGAAAGCAATGAAGACGCTCTTCGCAGTGGGAAATTATGAAGTTTTTACTCAGCAAATGCGAGTATTTCCTTTCTCAACACTTCAAATTAACGAAGAAATTCAGAACGTTGTAAATTGGTATTACTTCACAGGGAACATCCGATTGCATTAATGCTGCTCAAACGATCGCTTTTTCTTGAAGAACGCTTAGGCGATGTTGAAAGTCCACATATTCAGCAACATTGCCAAAGAAATTTCAAAGAGAATGGGTCACAGGTTTTAAAAAAATGACGCGAATGAGGTCGCGTAAAAGAAATTTGATGATCACGATGGCCTCGGTGGGAATATTTCTGAGCGAGGGAGGGTGAAAGAGGAAAGCAAAGGGAAGAGGTGCCCTTACGTTTTGATTATGTCAGTAACCGTCTTCGTCAAAAAAAGTTTCATTGGGGTGGATTTTAATCTCTCCGGGACAGACAAATCCGCTCCAGCTGGCATCCCCAGTTCCACAGAGTTTTAAAGGAGGGAAATTCATTGTTCACGCAACACGAATCACCGACCATTACAGGTGAAAAGTTGCACAGCGGCTGATAAATGTAACTTTCAGAATCTCCTAGCGGTGAAGCGGTGTGATCGCCGTCTACATAGTGCTAGTTCTATGATCTCCATTAATCCTTCATTTTACCAAAGGCATCAAAGGGCGGTAACAGCAGTGGCCTCCGCGGAAGCCTCGAGAGATTCCTATACAAGACATCCCCTCTTCCTCTTCCCCTCCTCACCACGCTGCAGTTTACAATCTTGTTCGGAACAGTGACACCTAGAGGATGAATAATTCGACCTTCCCGATTGCCGCTTAAAATGTTGACCACCCAGTAATTTTCACCTGCTAGACGCGTAATAAAGATTGTGGTTTTATTTGATAGCTCGCAATCGAAGATGTCATATAATTCGTGCACTCCCGCTTTGATTGGCTTCCTCGGAACTCTTGAAAGCATTCAACAAAAAAAGAGAAGTGCAATTACTCACAAACCGAAAGCATTCATTGACAAAATCTTTCCATTTATAATGGTTTAGTCGCTGCTGCTTTTTTTCGACGACGTGTATCACAGCCACATAATTAGGCAACAACGGCTCACAGCATGTATATTTCTCGCATTTGTTCTTTTCGTCGACAAGCATGCTGGAAAAAGTGCATCAAGGAAATCTTTGCTGAGATTAAAGTCCAAGTAGGAAAAAGAACTGAACGATAGTCGACCTAATAGAAGCTGATATTGAAACTGAAATACCTCTATAAGTTGAAGCATTCAGGTGAGCTGGGAATAACGAGCAACGAATGAAACATGCGAGGCGTTGATCCTGCACTCTTTTTCAATAAAGCATTTCCAACACAACCCGGATCGATCAAAAAAAGAGTGAAAACAGGTAATATGGATGTCACCAAAGTGAAGCTGTTGATAAAGCATTATGATTAGAAGATCTGGTAGAAAATGTCAAGATGGAGGGTTTACATAGTGCGGTGATAGATGAGCTCGTCAAACAGTCCAATGAGCCGATGTGATGCTCATACATCAAGTGCTGTTTGTAAATTGTATCCGTCAGCTGCAACTCATGCGCGAACGAACAAACCGACATGAATGTAGTGTCTATGCAAAGGTAACCCTCAGGCAATCCGATTTCAGTTCACTTTCGTTAATAGAAGCTTGAGAGGTAGAGAAACCGATTAACGCAGGAACATAGCTTCATCCATCCGCTACAACAAAATGACCGATAATGTATAGTTTTCAGGTCGGAGTGAATTTTGCAAGTGAATCACAGGTGGAGATTCGTCGAGAAAAAATCGAAACGACCGTTAGAATCATCATTTTTCCAAAGAACGCGGTTCACGAGTTGAAACTGCTTAATGAAGAAACACAAATGGATTAACACCAACAGTTGTGATTCTGCCGTACTCTTATTCAGTTATGTACAATTGATCGGATGAATATTCGCAACGATAAGTGCTCAGCATTGAATGTTGAACAGAATTGTCAGGATGCACAGCATGACGGATTATTTATGCTCGCTTGTCTACTTGATTAACCGACGAGTGTGAGTCATTCGAAGAATTTCGAAGTTTCCCAACAAAACGACACGCATGAGAAAATGCGTCGACCACATCGCATGGGCAAAAGGTGGCAGCACTCGCATCGATTGCGAAATTCGCTGTCACCGGCGATCTCAATTAATTTACGCAACGAACAGAATCTCTTTTGTTTGATGTACGACCACGTGCAACGGAAATCCTTTAAAAACTTAAATGTGGGTGGTCAACTGCAGAACGAGGGTATTTCGGTGAAACCGATTTCGAGTTATCAGTGCAAAGATTGAGATTTCGAGTTATCAGTGCAAAATGCAAAGATTTGCAACAACTCAACAAACCTATGCTAACGCCGACATAAAGTTCATTATTTGCAAAATGTCACGAAAATACTGAAGCAACATTCAAGGAAGTGGAAAAATCCAAATAACTATTGACGGTAACACAAATGGGGAAGCATACATTGCTCGTTGCAGATCAATCACTTCAGCGACAAAAACGATGACTGCTTTCTTAGCAAGCAAAACTCGTAGCCACAAGTTTTGGAGCGCAATATCAATTCTCCTTCTGCTTACCGGCCTTACATATACGCAGTACACGTCCTTGTATGAGAAAAATCTCGCAGGAGCAGAAACTTCGTAGAAAGCCTCACTCATTGGCTTCTTAAGAATCCTTGAACTCCTTGATCGTCACAAAAGACCCATAACATCCCTTGTTCCCATTGTTAAACACCTGCATGGACACAGCGGAAATCCACGGTCTGTGAAGATACACCAGGCTCAAAAGGACGCTTCACAGTAAGTTGTTACACTTTAGAATAGAATATGAATATAGGTTTGAAATGGAAAGGAGGAGGTGGGGAGGGGAGTTGGGAGGGCCATTCTACCCCGAAATTTGCGCTCCTAAAAATCTCATGCAAAAACCCTTCTGGTCCAAACCTTTTAAGAGTCTTAACTACACTCGTGTATTCCCTTCCTCAGAGGAAGAAAACCATGACACCGCTGTCGCAATGTGAAGATTCTAGACGCAGTTAGGTCCATCCATGTTTAAGTGAAGTGTCTCCACCTCCCCCAAAGAACTTTGGAACCGAATTTCAAGTTTTGCTCCTGACTTGAGATGTTACAGCACTTCATTGAAGACGCAGAAATGGGCTAATCAAAAAAAAAGAAGGAATCAAGAGCTTATCAAATGCCGTGCTGCATAATAGCTCATAGTCCTGGAGCCGTTTGTTGAACTGGACGATGCCGTGATCTACTGAAGAACAGTTACCAGAAGATTTATCTATTAGTGGGGAATGCGCCTTTAAGAAGAGCTAACAAAGTTACCGCTCAGGTGACGAGTGACAGGTAATTTCGAAATGATTTCTCCGAAAAAACGACTAATCTTTTCGGAGTGGGTTGATTCAAGTAGGTTGCACGTTATTATGTGTTTGTTTTTTACTGCTTTTGCAGCTCTCTTTGTTGATTACTGATTAAAGGTTTTATTCCTTCGGAGAAAGTGCACTTAAGCTTACAGAATATGATGATGTTCGCAGTGAACAATGCAGCTTGCTTTATTTTTCCAATTAGGCATTCTAATGGAAACGCTATAATGGAAAGACCGAATCCTCAAAAACGCCACTGTTTCTTATGCTAATGTTCTTTCACAGTGCGATGTGTTGAGCACGGCTAGTACTATACCTCCACCTGTTTAGGAAGCTGTCGGAAGCAGATACTGGCGTTGTTCGCTTCGGAAGTTGCTTTTCGATGAAACCATGAAGATTTCATCTGTAGTGGCGCGGGCAGGGAAAGGAGCAAAGACGAAGTCGCTGTTTGCAGATGAAGTAGAAAAAATTCCGAAATCAAGATTCATTACATTATGAACAAATGGCCACTCATGGAGCTAGAGACGGGAAAAGGAAATGTTCGAGTGAGTGATACCAGATAAACACTGTTATGTGGAGATAGATTAGTTTCACCTTATTCTGATAAAATGAGCTTCTCGAGAGACCTAAACGCTTAAGAAGCTATGCATGCTCAAAACAACGACCAAAACTCTGCATTTGAAAATTAAGTGATGCTGAATAGGTTCAACGCCTGTCCCACCTCGCTCATCAAGGACACAATACCAATTGTTGATGCTAAATACCTTCAGCTGGAGAGAAACGAAGTTATCCTCTATTGGCATAAATGAACGCTAAAGACTCCACCTGTTTTGTAGACCCCATTAACGAAATGAGCGAAATACTCGCGATTGGGTTGGTGGTGAACTCATTCTCTCATAAGTGCGCATGCACAGCGTATATAGCATGGCAGGTTGGACAATAGAGCAGCACGGAACGTCACGCTTGGAAATATGGAATGTGCCTTAATTATAATGGAGTTTATTTGCTTTCATTTTCCACATTCCACTCGTTCGCATTTCACTTCTGTTGAAATGTCAAGTGAAGTTTATTTTGAACAGTTTATCTCTTGTTTTCGTGATTTTCCGATCGTAGTGACTGCTTTAAACGCTCGCCCCGAAGTTTATACACTTCGTACAATGACGTGTGCTCCTCGCGAACAAAGGCTAGCACATATATATATATATATATATATATATATATATATATATATATATATATATATATATATATATATATATATATATATATATATGCCAGGATGACACCAAATCGTGCTTCGCTTTCAGATGGTTATAATAATGATAAGTTATGCTGATGGATAAATATAGTGCTCCTTAAGATGTTTAGCCAAGCAGATATATTAGTGATTAACGGCAAGGAGGCTCATTATTCGAACAGGAAGCAAATATATTTCTATATTGTAAAAAAGGACCTACGAGATCTTTCCAATCAAGTAATACATAATTCCGAAGACATCAAATCTGTTCTTCGCAAATGCGCATTTAAACGCCACCAACGCAGCAAAGTGAAATTTATCATAGCTACGCTACTGTCCGTACCCGCATTGGTGTTTCTTTGATGAGCAGAGTTGTATGTGATGATTCTCAAATTATGAAATAAGTGACCGGCCAAAAAATGCTTCGAGGATACATGGGTAAGGTTCTCCAAGTTTCGTACCACAAGGCCAGCGTAGCACTCATCATTTCGCATTCATCGCACGATCGATTTTTTTTCGCGCATGCAAAGAAAAGTCAATGGTGGCCAGTGCCATGACAACTTCATGAGTTCGCCATCGCTCATTTCATATGCGCTGGGGAAAGATGTTTTGAGCGAATGGACGAACTGAATCGTTAAAGCCTCATCTTTCTGCCTACTTCCGATCCGATATTCTGATAAGCAAGCCTCAGGAAATTTTCTATAAAATTAGAGTCCTTTCAACCTTCCCAAGGAACTTTAATTCAGAAGATATCTACTCAAAAAGTTCCATTTAGGAACTCAGAAGCACATCACGACACAATATGTATTTCGCAGTCTGCATACCTTTGATAAGACTAGGCACTTGTTCTAATCGCTGCAAGGAGCAACTCTCGATGAAGACGACGACAGTGAACTGCACATGGTCAGTAACAGCTTTTGCGTAATACTTCAAATAAACCTCACTTTCAAAACTACTTAACTACAGTGAATTATCACGGCGGTATAAAGAAGTGACCAAAGATGAATCAAAACCATAATAAGGCAGTTTTGGCAGCCAAAACGTCTTTGGACCAGTGGAGAAATAAGAACGAAGTGGAAAATTTGAAGGCAGAGCTCCGACAATGAAAGAAACTGACATTCAAGTTTGTAGTTAGAGGTGCATAGCCTGAAGGAGAATTAAAGTGTGGAGACACTCTAAGCTCGAATGTCGCAAACATTGCGTCAGTTGGAAGACTATCTACATTCAAGGTTTCATAACCATGAGCTCAGTGGTTCCATGAGCTTCGGAAGCAATGGATGGGATCATGAGAATTCGAAGTCTCCAAAGTTCGGTGTCCATCAAGGTATGAGGCACAGGTCAGCTTAGAAAGCCCTCGGAGCAGCAGGAGTATAAGATGTTTTGTGAAGCAGGATGTGAAGTGAACAAAGTGAACATTTCATTCGAAAAAAAAGACGCGACTCTCTTGGAATTCAGTTTTTCCTCATTTTATCCTCACTTTCAGTTTCTACTGTTGTCGCAACTTCACAGATAAATATTTAGGAACACCATAAACTCCTTAAAGAAGAAGTAATGTGGCGTCCAAAAGAGTGCAATTTGTTTCAGAATCTTGCGGGAATACGAATAACGTCGATTTGTGCATCTCCTTCGGCACATTGGCATTAATTAGCCGATGGAGCCGTGAGGCAATATTGCCAGTGAAGCGCGGTCATGGATAACGCTGTGTCAGTCGAGCTCTGAATGCTGCTGCTTTCAGATATTGAAATAAAAAAGTCCATGCTGGATTAACTGATGAGGTTCATTACGCCAGAGAATACCAAAGCAGGTAACTGATTACGCGTCGATGAGGAGCTCTCACAATTGTTTATCAACCATCACAAATATGCTAATTAGGGTGCATTTTTAGACTCCTTCTAACAGGTGATATACATGGCAATTGTTGAAAAGAATCGGTTAATGCAGAATTCCTAAAATATGAACTAACCGCTTAGCGTGCAAGTTCTTATTTACATATGGAAGTATGCTTTCTGCGACCAAAAAGAATTTTCGCAACTGGAAATAGTGGGGAGGAATGGATGGGCCTTTCCCAGGTAGTCCTTATGAAAGGTGGCGACGGCTAGAACGCATTACATAGTTTTTCTATTTTCTCTCAATCCGCTTTCAAATGCTCTTCATATATTTTTCCTGGTTATTCCGCATTCTTCATAAAGAAAAAGCGTCGTTTGATGAAGAGGAAATGGCCCACCTTTTCACCTTTCTGTCATATAAACCTGCTATCTCCACTGGAGTCTACCATCCACACTTTTGGGCAAGATGTTCTGCATCTCACAGTAAGTAATCCTGTAGAGCATTCTGGCTTCCCAAATACCCTGACCTTCTTTTGAATTCAAGCTTATATTAAAGCATGAGCAAGTTTATTCTGCTTCTGTAATACGCTTTGCTCGAGCCTGTTCTCGCCTTTTTCTCATCTTGACTCAGTGGCAACTATATCAGACCAAAGGAAATTTATAGGGCAGATAAATATGCCAAATGCTGATCCGTTCTGTCAGACGAAAAAACTAACAACACTCGTCCTTCCGGCAAGGTCAATGCACCAAATTCTCAGAGGTCTTCACATTGACAGAACGCCTCACGAGTGCGGTTTCTGATCATCTCATCATGCTTTTTTGTCTCTGTGTGTACAAGCATTTACCCGTCATCTTGGTGCGACAGGCTAATATGTCATTGTTATTGACACACATGTGCACTTCTAGGCAAATTTCCATGTTTATTACGCATCACGGGATGGCATAATTGTGCTTACGTTGTGTATCTACCCACTGTTTGGCCAATGCTTTCTACTCAAGAAATGTAGGAGGCGCTACGAAAGTCGGCGTACGCAACCCATTCAGCTTTGAAAACGAACCTTACATCCTTGTGGACCGTAAGCATTTCAATATGTTTATCGCGAAAGCGAATCAGAAGAAGAAAAACAGTTTAATCTCTGCTAAACTGTTTTACGTAAAATAACATTTATGCTGCAAATTAAACACGAAGAGCTTGCAGAATCATCGTAGCCGTGAAAGGAAGATATTCGTCTTCGCCAACGAATCTCCCAAGCTTCCGATGGTAATATGAAATATCTACGACGTATTGAGGGCTAAATAAACAGCTCGCAAAACAGCTAGTGCACTTTCACTTTTCACTCGCGTACTGTACGCGTCGCTCGTACATTGTACCAAACATCTACTCGTCGTTGCCACCCTTTCTTTGTAATGGTCAAATGTGTGCTTGCATTTTGCACTGATTTAGATACAGGTAAAGGAAAAGAACGTATGGAAGGAATTGACACGAATACGTCCCCTTCATGGGACAGTTAGTAAATTGTCAAAAAAAAATGATAGTCAGCATTGACTGCTCCCTATAGCCTTCAAACAAAAAAATCAGTTTTCAGGCACGACTAGCTGTGCCCGAACAGTAAATACTAAATGCAACTTTCGACGCATCTTATACAACTTTAGCAAATTGGAAGTTGATGATTCAATTGGTAAGCTCGAAGATCATCCCCTCGCGTTGATTATATGCAGCAAACTTCGTAATTCTAGCTTTAACGGCTTCCGAGTAGAAACTATCGAATGAAAAAACGCACACATAATACACCCATATGCACACGCTCAGATACATTCTCATCGCACTCGCTTCATCATTTATAAAAATCTCTAAAAATGAACATTTTACCGAAGCGAGATATCCAGTCAGAACACAAATTCAGTATTGTTTTACCAGTTGTCGAGACCGATTGGTCTTATGAATGTACTTGCAGAGGCATGCATATACTGTTACTCTTTCTGGCATGTTTCCCACATATTTTCATGAAGAAGCAACGATGTACGGACGTCGGCTATAAGCAAAAAGACTTGAGTTGAGTACGTGGTACGGAACATGTGGAGGCGATATTTAATTGCGCACAGTGGCACCACAATGAGAGAAGAAAAACGACAAATTTGTCGACGCGGGCATTATTCTCTTATTATCGTTAACTCACGCAACTTGAGATGCTTCTGTTTTGGAGGACACTTCCCCGCCTTTCTCATAGACTTTTTCGCTGAGCGTTTCCTTTCTAAATTGCGCTTCCATTCTCAAATGTAAATTGTTGTTAATCATTCAAGCATTACTTTGAACAATGCTTGCTCAACTTAATGGCAGAGTCGTCAAAAATAACGCGCAGGAAGCATTTCAGCAAGTGCTTCACACATATATGTCCTAGCGTGTAGATAAATGTGTCATTGCACGCTTTTGCAGACACCGAATTATGCTTATATGCATCCTTTTATCAATTTCGAAAAGAATTGCGGTCGTTTAAAGGTGGCAGAAATCTTGTGTGCTTAAACCCGCCAGTTCTCCCTTTATACGGGATGGGCTAAATAAAGGTGAATTATTAGCAAAAAATTTGCGTAAGCGATCATATCATTTAGATAGCAGCAGGAAAATTGTAATAGCACATCTAATGCTCCTCTTCATTTTTCTTCGACAAAACTGACAAGTAAACGAGCGGCAGAAAGAATAAATTCTAGTCAGACTTGCGAATTTCGTTGCCGTAAATGCTTCATCAAATGACATTGGAAACGGAAATTAGCCTTGCAAATCCGACTGAGTAGCTGCTGACGGTACTGTCGATCGTGTTAGCTCTAATGAAGTATGCAATAAACGTAAAGGCAGAGGATAAACGCATGCGGATATGCACATACGCAGGGAAGTATGCGCTGATACACGGACGGAGGAAAAACGTTAGTGAGAGCACGAACTGGAAGGACTAAACATGGAAGAGACGATAGTCAAATAAAGGCATATAGCCATAACATGGATATTTCATGACAACTACAATTGCAAAAGCAGTTCATTCTGGTAAACAAATTGGAAACAAATAGAAAGAGACTACCAGTTAGCTGCCAGTTGAGAAAAACAGCGTTGTTACTGAGCAGAAATAACTGTTTTCAAATAATTCAGTTGATATAGAAGTAATGAACCCTATGATCGATCGCCTTTTTTCCTTGCTTTTATCATGAAAATAATCAACTAACGAATGGGAACTTCACATAAAACGAGAATAATCTTTGCAGAAATCTATTCATTTCGCGTAAAAAGCTGCAGTTGAAAGCATGAAAAATGAGGTTGTTTTAATTGGAAATAAACGGTCCTCGAAGGATAAACTCCCTGAAAAGAATAGACACTGGAACGACAAGAAAATAAGTTCATTGCGTTTGCTGAGTGCACAATTCGTTCAATTAGTGCGTAAAAACCCACAACCACAATCATCAAGCTCAGTGGGAATAACTTCGCACCGATTTCGCGCTTGCGCTAACCGAAAGTGGCTGATGAGCCACTGAAATTGAAATGCATCCCGTTGCATTCAACTTAGAATGCATACCGACGAGGAAGATGCGTGAATGGAAATTGCCGGATGCAGTGAACAAGCATATAAGAGATAGCAGATCCAGGAAAGCTATAAGAATGCGAGATAGGCGGCAGCCAGAGCATGGATTACTGAGACATCTTTGCAGATGTGTGGGCAAAAGAAACATATCGTCGTTGTCGATGAGAGTCGCAAGCTTGATACATAAGCCATATAGCGTCATGGAAACGAGAAACATGAAGTGTGTGGTGGAAGAGAGACCATAGCGTATACATTGAGAGCGTTTTTGGTGTGTCATAGAAAACAACCGATGACGCAGCCAGCTAGCTAGGCTCAAAATGTCTTCGAAATGAGATTGCTTCTGAGCACAGCGCTTGGACGCATTCGTTTGTGCAAGTGGGCCAAATGCAGCATCCGATCGACGAGCATGCATCCATCAGTGCTAATCGTCGCACTTAACGCACAAGCTTTCGCACTCTCCCAAATTGTCGTAGCGATAGAATGATTTGGATAACAACCGAAAAGAATCCTTTAAAGCTTTGCGAATTATTTCACTTCATATTCGATGCTCAGTGATGATTCAACTAATCTGAGCTAAGTGAGATGCGTTGAAGAAACGATAACTGAAGGAACTTCCACTAAAAGGTGCGGAAATTTTATATTTCTATTGTACCTTAGTATATGAAGGGTTCGCTTGAGAGACTAATAAAAACCATACTTATAGATACGTCCTCAGCTTTACATTTCATCGTTTCATCACTTGAGCGAATAAATACTACCGATCGCTGTATCGGGCAAATTGTCATTGCAAAAGCCTGTTATATGATTACGATATGTGTCCAAAAAGTCCTCGCTCCTTCAGTCCTATCTTATGTAGCAGGGCAAAACACAAAACTTCAGTAAAAGCTAGCTAACTGAACCAAAAACTCTAATAATAACTAGTTCGTCAATCTCCGAGGAGTATTTGAGCTCGATCACCGCAGTTCTGCGTGCACAACGCGTCTTGTCCGAATTACCAATAATGGTTTGTTAACATCATCAATTACCAAGCACGACTATTGCAATTCAGCACAAACCGTACCATATTGGTCTTATGGGCACTGAAGTCTTGCAAACGACTCTATACCGTTAAAGAACTTCTTAAACCTCAAAAATTCTGCTGCCTTTCATATGGCAATAAGCAGCACCATAATTCACTCCATCGCCTTGAACAATCGCACAAACACGACTGCATTTTTTTGTTACCACACTTCACTTTTACATACATAATGCCCTTTAAACTGTCTTTGCAGCCTCAGTCATGCATTAAACTGCATCGAATTTCACTAAAATTGAGTGGCCGGGAAAATTTCCTCATGCTGATGTAGATAAACACACAAAATGCTAGCCAGCTTTCGCATATAATTGATAGAATCGAGTGAGAAGCTCCATCCCACGTACGAATATCATTTTTGCATATCTTTCTAACTGTTCGGCAGAAATCTATAGGAAGAAATTTGAATAGCATTTTCCGATAGTGGAACATTTATGACCCTTTTCTGTACTGTTTTTAGCTCGAAGGCACCAGATTTCTGTGGAAATTTACAAACGTTGGTTCAATCATACTTATTTTTTAAGGAGCGTATAGGGTTTTGTCATTGCTCGTAAATTTCTCGCGCCTTGTCGAAATTTTCCCAAAGGATGATCTCGTGTTTTTGGAAAGAGGGTGGGAGTCCGGGGAACTGATCAGATAGGCAGAAAATGGTGGAAGTGTGAAAACGAGAGCAAGTGCGTGAATTCGTTTTCGCCCCGAGGAAAATGTTGGGAACTGAAAGAATTACCACTCTCACGCTTGTTGCAGGTGCGAAGTTACCGCGCATCTTTTCTTTCGGCTGGTGCAATTCTGTAGACACACTCTATTGAACTTTGTTTCCGCCATATGATGTGGCAGCCGCGTCTTGAAGTTTAGGATCATCCCGCAGCATTGGGATTTTTTCGTTGAGAACAAAGAAAACTAAACGCTGAAATTACGCTCACCGTAACACGGATCAGTAGCAAGAGAATGTGTTACTCGGATTGGTTAATGTTCATTTGTGTTGCATAATGATGCTCTTCGGCATTTCAGGAATGCTTGAATTCCTCACTTGTCATTACTGCATTACTCCTTCTCTCTTCCTTCCGTCCCTTCTTATATTTAATCCATCCTGAAAGGCCAACGAAATATACTCAACTTAGGGTGGTCTGAGGCTATTATCGAGAAATTTTTTTGTGTTACGTTTTTTGAAAACCTTTTACATTTTCGAGAATGGAGACCATTTAATGAGCGCTCTTCGGCGGAAACATTCAAAGCTGTTTTTTTTTTTCTGGCGAGACGTGGCGCTCACAAAAAAATCACTTTGCAGCTCCAACTCGGAACTCCTATGTAGTGGTTTGAACAGCTTTTTAAAAAAACCTCACTCAATAATGTCGAAAATAATAATATTGAGTTCATCAAAGTAGAGGAATATTTTCATCTAGTTTAGCAGCTTCAGCCATTGATCGTTCTCCAGTCGAAAGGAATGATACTTAGGGACTATCTTGAACTTCATTTTAATTGATAATCGTTTGTTTTTCGTAAAAGTGCGAAGCTCAAACCGAAGTTGAAATCTTTTTATGATTGTGATTTGCGCAAATTTTAATAATTTCCCCATCCGAGGCAATAAAGTTTTCGCTTTCTCTCAAAAACATGTGATCGGGCAAATCGACCCAATTAGGGGAGTTTTTACGCTAAATCGATCATTTCGATTTCTTTTTGGGCATTCGAGCAGAAATCCCTTTACACTGAGCAAATAATAGAAGTCTGATGGAGTAATTACAAAAATCAGGAAAAGCTGACACATGTTCAAAAAAAAAAGCTTTATCTTCAAAATTTCTATGGAGTGAACGGAGTATTCGGAATGGATGGAGTAATGACATTAAAAAAATCTTCAAAAAAATGAAGTTGGTCCCTTCTAGTAAAATAAGAAAGAGCAAATGCATTTTCTTTCTATTTGTTGTTTTTAGTACTCGTCCATTATTACCTTTGTATTTGTCACTTACCTATTCATTTATCACTTTTGTTTATTGTATCGGTTCTTTCGTGATTGGCATGTATAACTGATACCGTTTTCTCGAAACGCCGACGAGAAAAACGATGATTGCATGTTGATCGCATTAATTAAACACATGTCGCATCTATACACAAATTCTTGAGTCACATGCATGAGATGACGATCGTTCAAAGAAGACAAGAAGCTGTGCACAGTGCATTTCCCTGATTTGTCGATATGTGCATCGTACACCCTAGTCAGGCTTGAAAGGAAAAGTGAGCAGATGAACAATCGATGAGATGACAAAAAATATTCGAGTACTTATCGAGGGCACCTGCATGAAAAAAGCTGCAAGCAGCTTCTGTGAAAATATCTTAACATCCTCACAAGCCCACAGAAATCAGTGATGACCACTTCTCCAAGCATCTACTTATATATAGCAATATGTATGCAAATCCATACTATCTGAATGCGTCTGTAAATGTGTAGTTCAAATCACACAAAAATCCGAACAAAGCTCACATGCTTGTTCGTAATTTCTCTTTACAGTAGGATGCGGGCCACTCTTGCACAGATCACTCATATTTTTTTCGAAAGTCCGAAATATTCGAATTCGAGTGAGGACTTTCAGCATCAACTTCGACCTATCGATTTCGTGAAATTTCTTAATCCTATTCAAAGGCGCTGAAAAATTTCTATGCATATTGTATGTGTTCGAACACAAAGAAAAAACGAGCCTTATGTGAGGGAATAATCATTAGCCACAGCAGTCAAAATATGAATGTACTGTTGTGCGTATTTTCTTATCTCTTGGCACTTCGTGAAACCTGTTGCTCTTACAAGCCGAATTTCGAAAGCGCACCTATTCTCCAACGTTTCTCGCGCTGTTTTGGCTCTTTGCAGATTCTTTTCCTCCAGCAGATTACGAACAGCGCACCGACAAGCGTTTCATTTGTGCTAGCAGGTATGATTCTCCATGACGTGCTTCTCACAAAATTTCTTTGCAAAAGTGATTAGAATGATGTCGTGTCTATGTGCGCAGATGCGTATGTATCTCCAACTGTAAAGTGGTTTTAACTTCTCAGCCAGTGAAGATGAATTAATGAAATTATCTAGCATAAAGCGTTGATCAATCAACCATGGAAGGTTTAAAAAATGAGAATAGATTTGTACTTACTTTACACAGCTGAGGTTAGAAAAAAAACCGAGTCTATCAATCCGCACATTTGCTTCTTTGTTCGTGATTTATGCAACTAACTGGTCACGTGAGCGAGGTACAAAAGCGCATATCGCGTCAGCTGCTCCTAAACGCTTTCCCGCTTGGTCTTTGTTACCGATTTTATTTTTTGAGATGGTTACTTTTATACAAAAATTGTTAAAGATTAAATTCTGCTTCCTGTTCCCACGATTTTGAAAATAACATGCATCATCAACCGCCCGCAAGAGCAACCTCGTTAGTAGTCTTTGCGAAGGTTTTCAAACCACTCTCATCTCGTTTTCCATTCCCACACACGCCAACGCCTTTCTCCAACATATACGCCACCCTAGAAGCACATTACATAGCACTTTTGCATATGTAGAATTGCTCCAAGTTGTAGTGTTTATCTCACACGACATCTCGCAGTACGAAATAGAAGACAGAAATAAAGCCTTAACGATTCAATCGCTTAAACCTGTTCACCGAGGTCGGCCCCTTTGTTAACCAGCATATCTTGGTCTTTGTATTCGAAGAGATGATGATGCCTTCGCATTCGTGATGTAAGTATTTCACGTTCCTCTCCCTTAAATATGAAACATTCATCGGCAGAATCACTCTTTTTGGTTCTTCTCAACTAGGATCATTTCAGATGCGCTGAGAAACAAGAAGGTGATTACAGCTCGTGGGTCATTTCGTCTTCAGCGTCTTGAAAAGACTCACAGATCCTTCAACATAACCGAAGAATGTAAGATGCTATAGAAAGAAGCAAGTTAGTAGGAATTACATAACCATCAGAACTGCATTCTTAATTACGCTGATCAGTGAGGAATTTCCCTCCATGCATCTTTCTGTAAAATTGAGCGATTTTATAATCCGTTTGATGGACTGACTGCTATCTGAATGACCAGCTAGCATAAGCTGTCACTTGAACCACCATAGATTTTCTCAAAACGTTACGGTTGCAGCAACAGCTAAGTCAACGGGTTATACTTTTTCATGGACGAATTGTGGCGTCTAAACAACGCCTTATGAGTTCGACTGGCGGTGTTACCTCTCTTTATTATGATTGCTTTGAACATACCGGAAATATGGTTTCGAGATTGAGTATCCCAATATCGAATGTTTTTCTCGCCACTTTACCTTCGCTGATATATGATGACGGAATGCGGAATTTTACTTTTCTTTGACCAGGCTGAAAATCTGAGCCAATAAGCTCGGCGAATTGAATTCACTGCAGTGATTCAAACAGAAAAGATCGATGATGAAGGTAGTGGAATTAAGAAGGCTGCTCGGAAATGCTCTTTTGCTGTTTTATGCATTATATGATTCTCTTTATATTATAGTCAGGTGAAGTGATGTGAAACGCCACTTTTCAAATCACGTGGAAGCATTCCATCACCTGTTCTCAACAGCTTCGAAGCCTTAAAGATATCCTAAACATCAACACAGTGTTTTATGTTTCAATTTTTCGAGTCGAACATTTACTTTATGAGGATAGAATGCTAAGATTAGATTTGTTTTCTCCATGGTGAGGATCTTCCAGTCAAGCAAGAAAAGTACCTTGACTCCATCATCACAGTCGTGATAGACTTTGAACACCGGATCGATTGTTGTCAGTTCTGCGGTGTCACCTTTCAAATTGAACATACCCTGTGCATCAGTGTAACCTTGATCGAGGAGATCATCTGGATCAGGTCCTGAAAGCTGAATATGACACCAAATAAACATAGTGTACGTTTTTCCTCACGAAAATACATCTCTGAATTACATCTTTATATTCCTACGAAATAATATTTCGCATAGTCATATACTCCCAATTCTTCTTCCTTTTCCCTCATCCTACTCGAATTTTTGCAGCAGTTTCAGTACCCCCGTGGAAGACTGCCTTGAATAGCGATGGCTTGCATCATCACTGCTCCAGTGGCTGACAGCTAAACAAGCAGAAGAACGTGAAGAGATAATGCATTGTTCGGTAAACGCTAATTGCTACTAATGGAAGGAAGAATACCGAAATAAAATGTTGTTTTACGACATGGTATGATGTGGGCCACTGGTTGACGAAAGATCATTCCACATCGACAATGTGTAGTACTATTAAAAACTCATAATAGGCAGCACGCATCTACAGATATAAATTATTCGAGAATTCATCGCATACTGACCTGAATCCTCGTCCCAAAGTTTTATACGAACGTTCGCTGCAGGGTTCGAGCCACAAAAAAGTTTTCCCTTAACACCTATTGCTTGCTGCCTCATAGCATTAGAAGCAACAACCAAAATTACGACCACGATCGCCATTCGAGCATCCATTCCCAAAAGTTTATTTACCAATGACAACGATGTCAAAATCGAGTGAACAAATTTCTGTCACAAACAACTCTGTTTGCTGACGAAACTCAATAATAATAACAACGGTTGCTCTATTGATAAACAACCAGACAGTAGTTTATCAGCAGCTTCTCCAAGGAGGCCTCATTTCTCTAACTGCTTTCAAACACACAGTGTTTACCTGAATCCTCTTCCCATAGTTTCACTCGTACGTTTCTTGCAGGCGCCGTGCCACACAGAAGTTTGCCTTTGATGGCGACAGCTTGCTGTCGGAGAGCGCCGCAGATGCTGATCAGTGTCAAAGCTAGCAGCACCAGTCGAGAATCCATTCTTAAGTGGCACTGAGCCATTCTTCCAATCGTTGTTGATGCCAAACATCTGTCAACGACAGATCAAAGCATATTATCAATACACTGCGGTTCTTATCGGCAACAACTAGCGTTCATGTCTACTCAGCCAGCATCAGCCTTTTGTATGGCAGTTATCAACAGATTCTAAATGTCTGTTAGATGTGCAAGCAATACAAAGAGAAATGTTAAACGTAACTGAGTAACAGAAGTCTTTTCAGCAGAATCGTCGACGGATTATAAGCAGTAATCAGTCAACTCATAACTCCAGAATCGTTTTTTCATCGATAGTATCAACTTCGCTCAGGGCACTTTAGTTCAAATTACCGGAACCGGCATTTAAATTTCAGGGTTAAACGTTGACTTTCCAATATGCTGCAATTTAGTAGACGAAAATCGCAAAACATCAAGCAGAAAGCACTGTGGAAGCCAGTCATACACTGTGGCATAGTCATCTACATTCATTGCTCATATTCTGCTGTACAATATTAAACAACCGTCAATCAGCTTTTTTGAGCGTTTACTTTCCAATCTAAAAAATATGAAAACATCTCGAAAAGTGATCCTCATTTAAAATCAAATAGGCAAATAGCAGTGGGAAGTAAATAATAACCGTTACTCTTTGATGCGGTAAGCTTTTCAAATGGCTAACACTGAAATAAACCAAAACCATGCCATGAGATGTTAGGGAATATTCGAATAGGAAGAGCATTGCGAAGTTTATCGCATCTAAAAAGAATATGATATAGCTATGTGATGGTACATTAGCGAGATGCTTTGGTCCCATAATCACATTGCCACTAAACTGTGAAACAATGAAGCAAAAATAAAACACATAAATTTGTGGTTTACTTTTATGACGCTTCAACATGAAAGTGTTTTCCATGTCGCCTTTTATTCACTTGTGGGAAAAAAAGACTCAAGAACGTAAGATTATGAGTTCGTGTTATATGTGTAATACCATGATCCTCATGTTTAGTGCTCATATGATGAGCGCTTCGTTTCTTCGTGCAAAATATTCTTCAGCTTTTTTTGTTCTGTTCACGCCGTGTGCACATGACATCGACGTTACACTTTAGTTTGCTGCTGCTCTATGTTCGCAAAAATCAGTAACTCGTGAAAATTTTTTAAAGGAAGCAAGAGCGTAAAGAAATATACCTAATAGGAGAATTCAATTGTAATTGCATGCATTGTTCCAAAAGACACGTTTAATTCAGTTGACTCGAGAACCGCTCTGTTGTAACTGACAAAATGAAATGGAAATGTTGCCGTTAAGTGAGTTAAGTGAGTGCGTTTCCGAGATCAGAAGAACGATGGACATCAAATCAGTGCATCATCGTCCGAACGCATCGAGGCGCCATCTAGCACTTTTTAAACTTCCGAAACACACGTTTTCATTCACTTCGATCTCTGCAGAACCTTCCACTGTCCGAGGCTCCGAGGCTTGCTCCTAGGCAAGTGCTCTTCCTCTCAGTGTTCATTCATCGAGCCATCCAATGCGCTTATAGCTCGTTCAAGAGCTATCCCAAATTACGCGAAGTGCTCTAGCAACATCGTTCTTCAGTTATTCAACAATGTCCTTCGCTGCGGTTCGAAACTTCTTGACCAAATCCCCAGTAATAATTCGAATAGCCGGTCTATCTGGAGCGGCAGCTGTTAGCCTTGGAGCCTATGGCGCACATGGTCTTCGTAATAAGGTCACCGACGAGAAGCGTCTCCGCTCCTACGATCAAGGAAGCCGTTACCATCTGCTGCATTCACTGGCATTACTAAATGCACCTTTGGCACGTTATCCCATTCTCACAGCTTCACTGTTTCTAGCTGGTATGACTATATTTTGTGGTAACTGCTATTACTATGGCTTAACTGGAGATAGGACGTTTGTTAGGTCTACACCTGTTGGTGGTTCAACAATTATTGTTGCATGGTTATCCTTTGTATTGTGATTGGTTCGATGTTGTTCCGTTGACAAAATAGGCGCACTAGTCAACCATCCTTTCCTGCTGCTAAACGAATTGCCTCTTAAATGTTTTCTTTCACATGTGTTTTAAAGCATCGTTGAAATAAACATTCGGCCTGTCTTGATTACTTATCCTCACATAACTTTTCAGCAACTCTTCGGTCGGCCAAATGTCGAGAGAGACTCGTTTGCTTGGAAATTGTTTGCAATTCATGGCAACAGTTTGCTTAGAAAATTACATTTTTTTTTGACTTGTAGGATTCACTGTGGTCATGTCACATCATCTGCGCATATGCATGTCTGTTTGTGCGTACATGTATATGAATACATCTATCTGTCCTTTAAAAATTTTCAGCTAATGTTTGATGGGTGCAATGAACACCATAGGCGATCTCAAGCTTGAGCATCACCTATCAACTCAGCAATTTGCCTAAGAATGCTCAAAATTTTCCGCGCTTTCCTCTCTTGATTGGATTTTTATATTACATCTGTCACACCGCAAAAACCGCGAACATTTTAGCGACAGTTTGTATAAGCGGTCGAGTCAATCGAAGTATTAACATTTTGCTGAGAATAACCTGGCTGCTTGCGTAATAAAACTATCAAGCAGCATCATCATTATCACTCCTCTCTATTCATTGATTCGCTAGAGAAGTTTGTTAGCATACATATATAAAAGAGTGGCTTTTATTTCAAGAATTATGCGGTGTCTCATATGCAGAGAAATGCCTTTCACTGTAAAATATCCTCGTCGAAAATGCTTTAAAGCCTTGCATATTGGTGAGAAGCCGTTGTCACGAATACATAATCTGCGGCATTGAATTGTTCGAGCCAATTTTTTATCGCCTCTAGCATCTGCAGTTATCTCAAAAGTAGGAACACGATTCGCTATGAATTTATTGTGAGCAATTTTTTGTTATTTATTAAAATCATTAGAACTAAACCAGATGGTGGATAAAGTCAGTGAGAAATGAACACTTGTTCAGAGAAGATCTCTCTCCTCTCCGGGAAAAATAGTTTCAAGATTGAGAACACCGAAATCGAATATCTTCCTTGAATGGCTTCCAGCAGATATGTACTGTGATGGAATACGCAGTTTCACTTTACGTTGACCAGGCTGAAAAATAATAATATAGGGTTATGAACTACTCAGTTAAATCTCCACCCACTAACTAAACATTATGTACACTATTACAGACAATGTTGATGAAACCATGAATTTCTCTAATTAGCGCAGACGATTTCCTTGGTAGTCGAACTTATTTGGCTTTTCAATGGCAAACAGTGAAACAAAACGCTCCTTAGATATTGACAGCAGAAAAAAAAAACTGCCGCTTCATTTACGACCACTAAACTATGTTGTGATGCCTCAACTCAAGATCGTACTCTGATTCCGTCGTCACAGTCGTGGTAAATTTTGAATACTGGATCGATTGTGGTCAATTCGCGAGTGCTGCCTTCCAATTCAAAACCTCCATTGCTATCCGTTGTGCCTTCATCCAGAACGTCATCTGGATCAGGTCCTGAAAGCATCAAGGAATTTTTGATAATGGCTAAACAAACAGCTATTTTTCAATAAGAAATAACGAAATCTTGTAAAAAGACGGTAAAAGTCCATCGATCCGTCAAAGTTCAAATCATTGCACTTCTTAATGAAGAGGCAGAAATGCAGGCGACAATATCAAAGATTTGAGGCGTTCTGGAAGGAAAGCCCGAGGACAACCGGTTGGAGTTTTCAGCGTTACGAAAATATTCTGCTACAAAGCATTCTCCCGATTATTTGCATCAGTATATGCGTGCTTCTTAGCATTTATAATTATTAATTAGAGTTCTTAATGTGAATGGGAGTGAGCTTCGAAATGGCCCCAAGTTATAAAGAGCAGCAGTAAAATTTTAAAGTGTTGATTGCAAGCAGCAGTAAATTTCAAAATTAATGGAGGGCAAGGTATGCATATATACGAAAAGAGATGTATCCTATTCATATTAGGCGCGCACCAGTTATGATTTCATGTACAAATTTGCAATAGACTCAGAAGAAGTACAGGCATGTCAGCCCCAGAGCCCCACCACTCCCACCCCTCCACTTTCTCCCACGCTCTATCCCACTCTTCGCGCTTATGTAGCACTAATGGACAGTGTTGGGTGGAATCACTGAACGCCTAAAATGTTTGAAAGGTTCCGTTCTTTTCCTGCAAGCAGCCTGCTAATAGTTTCGCGCTTTATTAGTTAGAAAAATTTGCTGGGGAACGCAAAATTTTCATGAACTTTTTCGATTTCGCTCCTTAAACATTCATCAGGTTTGATTGATTTCCAAAGAATGGACAGCCGTTTCGGAAAAAGTGGAATTTGATCACTTCCCTTCCGCAACATTGCTACTGTTCGAAGAGCAGTGCATTCAATGCCAAATGCCTTTGTGTTGCGGCGCCTTAATGAAGCTTTCAAAGTTAAATATCTTCCATATGGTTTTCAAAGATCCTTCCAAATTTCAAATGGGTTGAGCAATATTTAGCCAGTGCTTTGTTCCGAAGCTCTTCAAGAAAACTATTATTTAATATTGTCCTTATGGTTATATGTAATAGCAAAGTCATATCAGAGCGGTGGACATAAAACGGTGAAATTTTCCGAATAAAGCATTACCATCATCTTCATCCCACAACTTGACTTTGACGTTTCTTGCTGGACTTGTGCCACATAATAGTCGTCCTTTCACGTGTACAGCTTGTTCACGAATTGCCACCGTTGAGGCGATCACAACAGCAAGCAACAATAGGACTGATCTCATCTAAATAGCATCACATCGTGACAGCTGCAACCAACTTTTCTTTTCAGCGGTCGTTGAGACGATCGTCTCATCACTGTGCCTCCGACTAAACTTGTCATTAACGTGGACTCTGGTCATAGAGTGGCGAGCATTACTACTCGAATGCGTTTTTTCGAAAAATTGCACTAAGTTCGATGAGAATAATACATCGTGGAGGTGGACGTCAAAACAACGAGTCATTTATGCACTGCTCATTGCTGCCAAAATTGCAAGCGCTGAGACCATTTACTCGATTGATGATTTAATCAGCACATTGAGAAAATTCTTATGAAAATTTCTTTCACCTTCACTCTCTTCTTCAAATGTGCTGGTAGCGACCGGGAACCGCTCAAGTAAAACATCATTTGGCAGGATATGCTTTATTATCCGATGGAATGGACCTTTCTCACTTCTAACCAGTGCGAGACCACGCTTTATGGCAGATCAAAAGGTGCCCGACAACAAGACAATTTCGTACGGAGAAGCAACTTCATGTGAACTAGCAGCAACGTTTCGAGATTTCGTAGTGAAAATTGAGGGAAGTATGCAATCCCAGTTAAAAAATTCAATGCTGCTAATACATTGGTGGAACTGAGAGTGTTGGGAAGTAAAAGATGAGAGCGAGTTGTCTATCGTAGTGAACGGGGATCGTGTAATGCAATGCCCCAAAACACCGTTTGCCCGCAAATGAATATACAAATGTTTACGATCATATCGCATTGATAAGGCATACAATCTGTAACACAATAACCGACAGTTTTTTAGTGTGCTCGTAAAAGCGCCACTGATAGGGTTCATAAATGGGTAAGTCCACAATGCACCATTTCATCAAATTTAACGCAGAATTTTTGCACTGCTGATGCAAAGACAGTCGCTGTTATTACTGTGAATGCCAGGCGCAGTTTAACAGACACTGGCTCACAAACTAAAAAACGTTTTATAGTCAAAATAGAGCAGTGTAATACATATGCGCTTAAGTGTCAATACTTTGGTCGTCGCGCGGTTAACGTAAATGAAGCAAAGACGGCACCACTTCAGAAGCTCTTCGCAGTCATTTGCTAAAAGAAAATACCTAAAGTTTACTGTAAAAGTAGTGGTGAGAGGCATAAATGGACCACGAAATTTTAGGAGGGGCAAGATTTTATTCCTTCCAAAGTTTGCACTAACGGCTATTATCTCCCATCATTTGGAAGAAGTTCACCAGGAAAAATCGTTGAGCAACGGTAGGGTAATCACGATTTCACGTATCCTGTGGTTCAAAAAAGCAATCAGATCATATAGAAGTTCGACTCTGTTGAGTTTCTTTTACAAAATCACGTGTAAGAAAAATAATTTGCACTTCAGATTGTTTCCTACCTTATATTGACTTTATTTCATTGAAGAAATACACTGAATATGCGAACGTCAATTCGACACTTTCTTGCTATAATTATCATAGCTCAGTGACTTTTCATAAGAGAGCAAAAAGGGCGTATTCGTCTTAAAAAGATTCCTCAGTCGAAGCGCAAATCACAAAATGGAGTCTGCACTTTTGTTTCGATATTCGACCGCGTGAAGTTGGGCGCTTTTTAAGCAGTTTACGCCTTAACGGAAAATTTCTCCAATAAAGAGACTTTTTCGAGGAGAGAATTATATGAGAAAGTGGTAGGCTAGTTCTCGGATTCGGGCTTGGAAGTGTTCACATCATATCACAAAGGTTTTCATGATGGATACAGTGCTTTTTATGGCCAAAGCACGGGATGCGGTTTACAGGCTCTGTAATGGCCCGAAAATTTTGAGCTCTCTAACAAACTTTGCACCTACCATCGTTGAAAATGAGGTAGCGAACTTCAATGTCTCAGCACACTGGTCACTCGGAAACCAAACTTCACAAGGGCAATTTTGGATGTCAAGCGAGGCTTCATCTTCCGGTCATATCTTTGTTCACATTTGTTATTTAGAATTCCCGCTTCAGCTAACGACTGGGAGTTTTGATCATGTCCTGACTGCAATGAATTCCTGCAGAAATTGCCACAAAACTGGATGAATGAAAAAAGTGCTGAAGGCAAAAGTTCTAAATGAGTGTTGTTATCTTTCATTTGGAAACAAGACGATTTGTTAATATAGGATATAGTGGTTGGCGAGCTGCAAACCTAATTGTCACCCTGCGGGGTCCGTCACTTTCGTCGATATAGTCTTGGATGGTTATGAAAAATTCATGAAGACACTTTCGTTTCCATCCAAACTCAACCACACTAACGAACCTCAAATCTAGCAACGAATTTCACGTCGTGTCATACATAGGAAAAACCATATATGGACATGGCAATCCCACAATATTTCATGTCTGAGTGAGTACACAAACTGGTTTGATTATGGTATTAGCACCGTTAGCCAAAACCTGAGCTGTTATGCTCCTTATTATTTCTAATGAAAAAGGCGGAGGCAGTTTTGCAATTACGGCCCGTAACATTTAACCGTCAATACATAGGCTTTGGCCTATTCGTTTCCCCTATGTGAACTTGGCAGCGGGAATTCAGGCGGGGATTCAGTACACTATTCTAATGGTTTCTCGACAATGGATTTGTTGCCGCCTCCTCAATGCATATAAAACCACCAGATGGGTCGAGTGTTGTGAGATTCTTCCGCCTGACAGTCATGAAGGAAAGAAGGAAGGGGAGAATGGAATAGGAAGGATATGTCCTTGCTTCAGCCATCTCTGAAAGAGCACGTCCACCATACGGTAGATTTAGCTCAAATGATATAGAGCAAGAGAAACCTGCAAGAATACGAGAGCGCCTGAGTACCATTAATGGGAACCATACACGAAATGACAGAAAAGTGGTGTCTCATGAAATGGAACCAGAATCAATCAAACCATACTAGACTTCATTGGTTACTCGGTCCAGTTATAACGATAGCTATTTTAGCCTCGAAACTCTTGCTCGAACACGACCAACCACTCATAAATTTCTTACTAGTATTCTCAGGTATCTGCAGCTAAGGTAGTAATGCTGCCATAGTATGTCTTTGTTCTCGCTCACTGCGCGAAATTGGAAACGTAATCCTAGCATCTCGCGTCATCTTGCAGATAAACGATGGGTTGCTTATATTCCTTTTCACATTTGCACATAGTTTGGAATGCAGTTCGCAATGTCGCCTCTTATTTGTTTTCAGTTCACCAGTCCGGACATTTGTCCCAACACATGTTTACCATATTATTCGGTATCCTTAGCCAATGCAGCAGTTCGGCGGTACGGCAGCAATATCTGCATGCTCTTCTTTCATGAGCAACGTCGGTTAATAATCATGCTGCGTTTCACATCGCTGGATTCTCTACGCCGCCCATCAGCGAAACCGTTGTAGCAATTCTGTTCGCGTGAAACTTACGCTACAGTGCGCTAACTGTTGCCTGCGCTGCTGCAGTCGCTGCTCGCACGCCTCCCACAGGTGGTATTAATTGACCTAAATTGTACGGCTACCCATCATTTGCTGCCAAAACTAGTACATTTATTGTCCTTAACACGTAACGATGTCTTTAGGTGATTCCATATTCCGGAATTTAATCGAAACACTAGCCTCTGATGATATTGCATTACAGGTCTAGCATTTGTTATACCCGTTCTTGAGCGATCCAAACGGATGAAAATCCCGCAGTTAGTTTTTCGAATATTTGTTGTACCCTTTTTTAGCGCTTCTTAGCAGATCTCTCATTTGACGGTCCTTTTCTGTGCTCGTGTATTGATCGTTTTCTGTTTTATATTTATATCCGACAGTTTTATATTCCACCACAACAATCACTCGTCACCTGTGTCTCGCAATGTGCGCATCGCTCTATTATAGTGATTTCGGCTACTGTTCTGCTCAGTTTTTAAAATAATTTTTTCATTTACTCACTCACTTTACTGATAGCAATATTTGGACTCAACGCTGATGAGTTTGACGAATCGTGGCTAAGCCGTAATCTCATTGCGCTCGACTTCTGAGGAGTATCACCCATAAGCGAATTGGCATCATGGTGTTGAAGAGTCGTCTGACCGTTCGAAGTGACCACAAAACCTCACCGGTTTTATGGGGATAATTTTGCGTGCAGCAAGAACTTACGAAGAGATTTCAGTGGTTGTTCGCAGAATCGCTCCTTACCATCGTTGCAATCGGGCGCGCGGTCACAATCCTCATTCAGCGCATATTCAAAAATACTGGGTCTCTTATTTACGTCAGCCAACATTTCTGTGAAACCTTTGTCGAAAAGAAAGGGACACAGACACAGGATCCGCATTTCAAGTATCAGATTTCTCCATTGCGGGGTTGTGGAGTAGTTTTGAGGGATGTGCTTCTATTTCTGTGACCACTGATCACCGAAGGTCAGCTTCTACCTCCGCTTCAGTATGAATTGCCCAGTGGTCATCGAAAGCATCGAAAGTGAATTCCACTATGACCAGCTAGTAAAGTGCCAGTTTGTAAATCTCCTTCAAATGATGCATAAGCACACAAATGGCGATTGCCTCTCAAGTAAGACGCTTGTAAATTCAAACGTTTTCACAGTTGAAACACGTGAAAAGTGAAAACTGCGTACACGAGCATTTATATCCGCACTGAACAGAGAGAAAGTGGTTGCACCACATTCATCCGTGAAATCTTTTTTCATAGTGAAATAAGAAAGCAAACCTGTGCCAAACAGTGAAGGCATCTGGACCCGCAGCAAGCATAACTTTACTGCTATCTACTGCCTAACGTGAGATGTGCAACGGTACAGCTGTCGTGGAAGAATAAATAGGAATTTGGGTTACTAATGTCCTCAAACGAGTATTTAAATTTCTTGAGTCCAAAAGAGTGTTTATTCCCGCTCATTGCTAAGAAGAACTTGAGGAGGTGATGAGGGCATCGACCATCGTACGACCTCGCTTGGTAAATTTCCATTTGACAGAACACGTAAGCGTGTTACTCATAAGCGTGTGAATACATTCGGATGCTAGTAACGAATCGGCGAATTTCAGCGTGAAATTTTTTGGCGTTCTTCACCCGGAAATCCCAGCTCCAGGTTGATTATACCGACATCGAATGTTTTCAGCGACACGCGTCCGTTTGTCACGTAATCATCGGGGATCTTAACGGTCGCCTTGCGTAAACCACGCTGAAAGATATTCACTCATGAAAAAAGGCAGCTATACTCCGTTTATCAAAAATATCGAAAAACAGTCAAAACAATTTCCTTATATACCTGCTTGAATGATCAAGGTATACTTAAAGGTGCCCTCTAAGTGCGCATACAAAGGATTATTTTCATTTGTGCCGTCATCAAATGCTTAACGACTCATTAATTCAACACTGAGAAAAACTGAGCTTTAAAAGTCGGGAAAAAACGACAAGCTTCAAAGACGTCGTTCGACATAAGCGAAATGGCAAACTAAAAAGTTCTTCTCTCAACTTGCTACTGACGCTATCCGACACTAGCGTTCATGTACAGCTTTTTATCACTTAGAGGTGGTCATCTCTGCCGAGATTTGTATTTCATCAATCATGGATTGGCTGCATAACTGTGATAGTTCAAACCATGGAGACGGGTAGGATCATTATGGTTACATCCTTGAAATATTTTAAATGGCACAATTATGTGTATGAATCAGCATTTATTAAATATTGCGATGTGTTAGCATTTGAATGCATCTCGTGACTGTAGCGAGTTCAAAAGGATAGCCCCGTAACACGCATTACATCTCACCATTTCCTACATCTTTCTTGCGATTACATATTACATTATATGATGGCAACGTGAGGGCGAATTGCGGTGCCGAAACGATACGGATGAAAAATAAATCAACACAATTTCTAACTAAGGTCAAAATAATACCTATTTACTTGAAAAATTCAACCACCATGATCCTGGAAGGAAAGCTTGAGAACTGCCAACTCCCTTCTCAAAAGGTAAATGAGTCTAAAATAAAAAATAGACGTACCGTGAGAAACGTTGTTCTTTCTGGTTACATGTACATTCTTACATTACTGGGAAAAGTTGTGTGGTGATATGTGGGGTGAATAAGGTTCAGCTCAATCAAAACGCATTTTAATTCTGTGCATTTTGCGAGCTGCTGTTCGCGGAGAAATGAACGATCTCGATGCTATCATGCACCCAACTTGTGGAGTTCAGTAGAGTGGAGTGAATGATGCGGATGAAAGTTTTGTGCTCAGCAGTTGGATTATATTTGATCTAAATCACCGTCTTTGTTTTACTGAACGATCCATTAGGAGCTATAAGCTTAAATGATTAATGAAAGCAAACTTGCCTTTGGTTTTTGGTCATTGCACGAATGATAAAACTTCAGCACCGCATCGATGGGTATTTCGCTGGAGATCGCACCTGAAATTCGGAATTTCCCTTCTGAGTCCGTTACAGCTGTTCCGAGTTGTTCCGGAGGATCTGGTCCTGAGCCTGAAAAGAGCGTGCTTGCTCCAATAGATGACATGTTTCCCGATCCACTAGCATCATCTCCGACAAAATTCCAGACTCCTTGGATATCCAGATATGATCTTTAAGTTCGATAGTAATCAACCCTTTATCTATGTACACGCTTTATCTTCTCGGTATATAATTCCATACTCTCCTGAGACGAAGCTGCAATTTTTTTTAGAAACTGTGGTCATGCTCGTGGCTACTAGTAAACGCAAAACAATTCTTCAGGTGTGATCGTTTGACTGAAGAATGGTGGTCAAATGAAAAATGGTAAAGCAACAGTCAAGTAAGTTGCTCAAAACAATTATATTTTCTCGAATAAACTGCGCTTTGGTTTTCAGTGCACTTTTAAGAGCAATGTTTGATGAGGAAATCTTTGCCTGTATCTTTGGGGAAAAGGATGACTTTAACGTTCGACGCAGGTCCATTGCCACATTTGAGTCGACCTTTGACTGCAAGTGATTTCGTGTTTGACGATGACTCGAAGAAGAAACAGCTAGTTGAGGCAATCAGCGACATAACGATAAACCACCTCATCATCAAAAGGACAGCCACAGTTCTTGAAACCGACGACGCACCTGAGCATTTCCAACTTTGGGTCATTAGCGAATACACGAGAATAAAAGGGAGCAACAGTTTGATTCCTTTGTCCACGGACATTTTATTTACTAAGTTATGGAAATATTTTTCCTAGTTATATATTTCCTTGAATATTTGCATTATTTTAATATCACAATTATCGGAACTTGAAAGAGCCAAAGTCGCTCGTTACTCAAGACAGCTACTTACCCAGAAGTATGCGAGCTCATTTAAATAGAAACTTCTTTTAGCAAATCCAACGGGATTTCTCTTGTTGAGCGAATCGAAAGGCTCATTTTGATATACATCAACACTTTCATACAAATATAATCGCATGCTACAAGAAATGTTTTGCAAAACTCTTCTCTTAAGGCTTATGGCTCAATTAAAAATGGTAGCATTTGCAGAAGTAGTGCTCGAAGAGGTAATTATAATCGCATGCTACTTTCAGATGTTCCAGGTGCAAAAAGAATAGGAGGATCATTAGTTTACGATAGTGATGAGAAATTTGTGCATTAATGGCATAAAATCTAATGCTCATAGCATTGCTAAGGTGTGAAAGTAACTTTGGGCGTATAAGAAAATGTTTAACTATAAAGGAAAGGAAATGCGGATAAAAACAAAGAAATGTCGAAACTCAGGCAAGAAGTGTCGCTTGCTATTATATAATACGCTATCAAAGCGCCATCAAAGCGCATCGATTGATTGGTAATTACAATCAGTTAGCAGCGTGCTTTTGCTGCTCGTCTATATTTTCGTAGCAACTTTGCTACGACTCCAAACGGCTTTTGGTTTTTATCGTTTTCATTTCTGGGTAATGTGATTCCATGATTTTTGAGAGGATTTCCAGTGGCACTTCTGTCTAAAAAAGATTGCAATCTGTTTCGGTTGTGAATACATGAATCCTCCATTTTACCTTAAAGACCACACTTTCACAGTAACCTTCGGATACTTTTGAGAGTATCTGTAATGATATAATGATGCTGAGACAGACAACGGTTTTCCAAAGCGTCTATAACATTCCCCGTTGTGAGCATTCGCAAGTACGTAATCGCGAAAACGCTGTTTGAATTGCTACAAAATTTTGCCTCCTGTCATAATCCACGTTGCCTGCGATAGCATCAAGAAACTTTGGACAACTTGACAGTTTAAACAACAAAGGTTCCATTCACAGGCTGAGGTCATCTAAAGAGGAGTTGTAGTGCGCTTGCAGAAATCTGTGTTTATAAGTTTTGAACCTGCATTCGTTCCCTCTTTTCAAGCTGCTCAAATCATCCTCTGAACCAGACATTACGGGAGGAGGCTCACACCTCGTCTTGTCAATAAAAACGTATTTCAACTATGTAACAGTGCCGACTGTTCCTATTTTTCAGTTTCATTCGAGATTGGTATTTCAACAGGAGAGCTCGAAAGGATGAAACTGGCGCATATACTGCTTATTATAGTGCTTATAGAAAGGTTATCTGCATTTCGATTGCAAGGTGTTGGTGTCCAAGGACGTCTACTGTGCGGTGAAAAAGCTCTTCGTAACACCAAGGTTAAAATATACGACGTCGACAGAAGTAAGTGCAGAAAAATAAAAAATACTGCAGCTGTGGATGACGATGAGTGAGGTTGTGCAGACAGGACAGTGCAGTAGAATGAGTGAGGAATTCACGTGTTTCTTCTTGGGGATTTCTCACGTAAGCGAATGGTTGCGGAAATTCTGCAAAAGGGTTCACGTGAAATTGTTCTGCCATTCGTGCGGTGCTGTCAAACTTTCTTGTGCAAAGTAACGAAAAAATCGATCATACCGCATTTGTCTGAACCGGTTCTCTCCAATCAGCTATCCTGAACATAAAAAGAGTCCGATGTTTATGACCGACGGTTTATGCGGCATACAAATATCATCTTTAAAAGCACATCAAAAAAAGTTTATCGTCGAGTAAATTGCAAGCCAACACAGGTATAAGGGGCGAAAGTTTGTCCTTATACAATAAGTTGACAAAAAAGAAGGGCACTAGAATAGCTCGAATCACCGGGACGACCCTGCAATCAAACTCCACGCTGCCGCCGATCACCTCTCACACTTCAGCGCCTATCCAGGCCCATTAGGCCCTTAGACCAGTCTAGAAGTTGGACTAGATACTTGAGGTGCTATCGGTTTTATATTCCCCTCTGTGCCCGATTTTGTCTCAGGCTAGCATCACGACTCAGGCCGGGTTATCGTTTGATCTGGTATATGCTCTTAAGCTTCTTTGACTTAACTTGTACCGCGCACTGTTATCGCAGGATTCGTAGTCTTGCATTTCTCAGAAGTATGAGTCGAACTTCAATGCTCCATTAGTTAGCAATTTCAAACTTCTAGAACTCCACACCTGTATTACTGAAGTCTCAGTAGAGATTTGATTGCTGTCGAAAACAGCGTCGCGTATAACTTCGATGAAAGCACTGCAATGACAATTAAAACCGCATGCTAATCTTTCTTGCGTTGATTATTTTGTTTATCTCAAAACGATCCCCCTCGCCCCCACCCTCTCCCCCGCCTTCCACCACAATAGCACCCAAAATAATACCAACTAATAGTTGCTTTAACAGAGCTTTCACCCAATTTCGCAGGATATTGCTGCTGTACCAAATAGATTTTGTTTTTCACCGAACCTTTTTCTTGAAAGATGTCGCGTACATATATCCGCCGATGTACTCCCACATATATATTTTCATTACTTTTTCGACCTTCTAGTAGGGTGTCAACTATATCGAACATAGCGAGGATGAGACCAATGTTTATAGGCAGGAGTAAACCGTAGTCCCTCAACTGTCTCTCAAATCCCATTCACTTATTCCTTTCATGTTCGCCGTTCTTTGCGGTTATAAATAAATACGGCCAGTAATCACGTTAAGGTTGTTGTGGTTATAGTATTATTTCTGTGCATACTGCATGTGTCCACACGTGGACTTGTGCTTACAACAACGGCGACGAAATTGCCGACGATTTCAGCTGACTTTTAGAGCGGCGAGAAATTATTGTGCTGAGAACAAAAAGAGAATAGTTTTTCTGCAAACTTCTTCTCCCAAAAGTGATAGAGAGCTTCGCATTCTCGAATAAGAGCATATATGTTTAGACGAGCGTTGATTATGCATGCCGCTTTATTACGCTTTGATCTAGCGATGCAGCGCTTATCGAATGTTTTCGTTGACGCTTGAATTTGAGGGCGAGGAGAGATTGACTGTTTGCCTTTCAAAGGCGAGAAAAGCCAAGCGGTCCGTTACTGCTATTCGACCTTCTACAAACACATCGAATGCTATGCTACTTTAACCTCATTCTCTCATTTTTTTCACCATGAGGGCCTGTGATTTCCATGTGCTCGATTCCACCACAAATTAATCATCTCTGAAAAATTGATCATCTGCAGATCCGGGTGATTCGGACGATTTGCTCGATGAAGGATATACGGATGCGAATGGAGAATTTCGTCTCGACGGTACAACTCGAGAGCTCACTGATATTGAACCCATTCTGAAGATTTTTCACGACTGCAATGATGGCATAAGGGTGAACTCTACTTTCAATTACCGATTCACTTCTCGAACGTAATTTATATCCTTATCGAAAATTTTCTTTGTACAGTTGGCACTCTCTCCTTGCGGCCTTTTATGTGTTTATTGGCACTTTTTTGTTACATCGGAAAGACAATGTCGCCCACATCCATTGATTTGTCCGTCGCTATCTCACTTTTTAGCCCATTGTTTTCGGGAACGCTGCCAAAACTGATAAATTTCGAACAGTTCCTTCTCACTTTTCAGTTGCTTCAGTTTCGGATCGTCGATGCATCGTTAAATTATTATTAATCCTGCTATAAACGATGAGGAAGGGAAAACTTCTGCTGTCATAATTTTATATGGGAGATAGGCAGAGAAGAAGAACTTTTTACCTCACATATCGCCAGCGTAATAAGGAATCTGAGGGGTGCATGACTATTGCCGCTAAAAATACAGTTTTCTCACCCGCTTCTTTCCCTTCTCACACTTCAGATTCCGCAAAGCCCCTTTTTCCACTTCCCACCTTTAATTCTCCTTAGTTTCCGTATCAAATTTATCCGGCGCAACCTCGTCATCAAGGCTTTTCAATACAAACATAAATCAAGAGTTAACTGAAAGAATGAAATATGCCTTCTTCAAGAGTTAAGCGGATCATTTCTCCAGAAGTCGCCTCACTCATGAGCAATATGCAAGTAGACGGTTCGATATTCACCATAGTGGAAACTCAGCGATTGCCAGCAGTGATTTATTTCAGCCATGTCAGAAGCGTGTAATATTCGACATTCCAAAGAAATATATTCACCACGGAACCGTCAACGAATGGTTTGACATTGGCGAGTTGAATATGGAAATGACGTTCAGAAATGAAGAACGCGACTGCAACGTTTGATGGCGAGTTGAAGTATTTTTGAAGTGCGAATATTCAATATGTATTGCTTCAAGGCACACTGATACCTCTCTTAATGTCGTGCACGCTTCGTTCAAATAACATTCAAAAATCTAGGAATAAGTGAGAAATAGTCTCTGTTAATAAGTCTCTGATGTTAAAAAGCTCAAGAAGACCTTAAGATGCATGAAGGATTCCTCCACACTTTCTTCATTTAATAACTCAGCAAAAAGTTCCTCAAGATTCCTCTTACATGTTCATTTAGAAAATGTTCATTTAACAGTAGATTAAAACATTAGAGAATAAGCGCTGATCTGCAGCTGTTACAGTTTTGAGACAATTGCAATAATATATAAATGCTGCAAAAGAACACTTCCAGCATGCAAAATAAACAGTAGATGAGAAAACAGAGGCAGGATTTCACGGCCGTTTGTGCAGAAAAATTTTCTCATAGAAGAACAAAAGATTGGGAGATGAACAATTGCTAGTGACTGTTGTTGGTACTCGATAGCATGTTCATTCGTTACGCTCACATAATAGACGTCCATTTCTCCACTTCTTTAATATGTGTCGCATTAATTCTCCAAGAAATACTCGACTATTGATTGCCTTATTGTGAACAAATGCTCAGATGTGTACTTCTTTTTCCGACTCGCAACAGATTTTATGCAAGTAAGATCTTATACGGTTTTATTCATCGCCTTTCTGGATAGGTTCCAGATCAGGAGGTTTATTTGAGGCTGAAAGGCAGCATTATGATAGGCGAGATCAGCTTCACGCGGAACGCGGTCTTTGTTTTTCCGTGAGCATTTTGACTGTAGTAATCGGCGCATCAGCTGAGAAATGTGTGCAAAGCAAAAACCGAACGGACTGCGGAGGTCCTTAAGAATTAATGACAATGCTCATATTAATAATAGAAAGCTTGGAAGTAGGCCAATTTGAGTTTGAAGGGTCCGAGAATAAAACGCTGTGTTGTCATCTACTGGAACTCTCTCCGGGCGCCTTATCATTATCCTTCACTTCACTTATCATCTTCTTTCATTTCACTGCTTTCGCATTAGGAATTTGCAATATTAGACCAGCGCACGAATTTTTCTGATGGTAATCACACTCCTGCATGAGCTTATATAGCTTTCATAAGTTATGCCTCAGCAGTTTTTTGAGCTAGCAAGAGACCTGGGATTCTTGCCTCACTTTGTGCACAATGTTGAGGCATCTTGCGGAAGACGTGACGTCTCTTGTGCTTAGTCACTTCCTGTGTAGCCAATTTCGTTGGACATTTGCAGGCTGTCTATTTTCCGCTATTTTGCGATCATTTTTCCGTCGGCCTTCACTACCCGGTTACTTACGCTTCACATATGTCGCCAAAGCTTAGAGCAGCGGATAGTACTGCAACATTTCCACTACAAGAAATTTTGCTGCGGAGATTTGCCCAAGTAAAAAAGTAGTCGTCCCCACCAAAAAAAGCTTTAAACTTGCTATGCGGTTCAGCTGAAATATCATGCGGAATTTTCAGTTCATTTGTAAAACCGTACGATTTTAATTTCGCTATTAACCATCGCTTTTACGCTAAGCGGTACTCTTTCCTTTAAACTGCATTTGCACCTAAGAAACTCGAACCTTTATAGATTTTTCTTGCTCGTCGGAACCTTCACTTCAATGTTTCCAAGCATTGTTACCTGCTTGCCGAGCCTACCTATTTCGCCGGAGTATGCCCGCCTACTTTTCTATTCTTATGTGTTTGCAGGAAATAATTGTAGCTGCTAACGCCCATCGGATGAAGCAACCGAGAACTCGTCTTTGAGTGATTTATTTGGAAACTGGAAAAATTGCTGCAAAAACCGGGAGAAATTTTCCTCAGACAAGGGTCTCACACATAAAAATGCTACTAACAGTGACAGAGGCGCGTTCAGGAAGGACCACCCAAACCAGAATGATTTGCAAAAATGTCGCAAAGACTTCGAGCTATCAAAAATGATGGCCATCCCGCTTTCTCCCTTCAATTTTGATGAAAAAGTTTAGCATAAGCAGAAGCAACGCTTCATTCTGTCTGTAGTAAAAGTTTTGCGATATGATGAAAAAAATGTAAGCCTATTAAGGCTTTAAACTCAAAATTTCAAAGAATGACGGTCAAATTAGCATTGTCCTCCCAACAAATGATCTTAGGGTTTGAATAATGCACATTACGGACATATCGTAGTGTTCGAATTTCGAGAAAGCTGCACTAACAGAGGCTATGGACTTGGTAATCATAAGCACTGGTGGCTCCGAAAATGTTGCTCCAGGAGCAATGTCGCCAGCAAATGATGATTGCTTGTACATTTTGTGCAAGCAATACGACTTCGTTTTGTACATCTTGGCATTTCACAGACGACTGTCACTACTTTTTAAGTAGCACTTTAGATATTTATTTCGTTTTGAATATCAGAAGGGGAACAAAAATCACACCGGGAAAGCGGCACGGCTGTCATGTTGTCCGTTGTCAACTAGCAAGGAAATAGGAAAAGGATGGTGCAGATAGTGCAGCATGGATAAATGCAATCTTGACTCTATGAAGAAAAGAATGACAGTGTTAGTCAGTTTCATAAAAAGGTTCATCACGAGCGAAGTAATCCTTCCAGTCTGTCTGCTCAGTAAGACCGAGCTCTTCAGCTTTACCCTTGCATCGTGGAGGCGCCATCATATCATCCTTCATCCGCAGAGCTTTTTCACTATCCCGTCGAAGTACAACCTGGAAGTTATTATGAACATTATCACTCTCAAATTCATCACTAAAAACTGATCGGTCAACAACAGTAATTTCAGTTCTCTTTGGGAGGAAATATTTAAGCTGCAATGTTCTTTGATGACATAACTGGCCACGCTTCAGTACTGTCACCTTCGCCGGATAACGCGGAGTGTAATCTTCAAAAATAGCGTTTTACATTAATCAGGTCAATTCTTTGGGCTTCCCTCTCGTCTTCTTTACACTAAAAAGGAATGCACAGTAAACGAAGGTGCGAAGTTGCTGAAGAATAGAGCTCACGAGATCGCTGTGGACACTGATGCATAATTGAGAGAAATGGGGAATCCATTGAAAATATTTACCACGCTTCGCAATTTACTTTTGATATTTCTGCTCATTGTTGTTTTCAAAACTCTACCTCTTTGTACTCCCGTGGATTACAGTTTTTGTTGCACAACTTGCCTCCTTCATTTCAATCCATTACATCCATTTTCATTTGCATTGCACTCCAACTTCTTTCCAGTTTCCAATTTCAGTCCACTGCAGAAGCAACAAAAAAAAATTAAATCTCTGCCTGCCTAAACAATCATCCCCAAAGTCGTGCATGGCGTTGATATGTACCAACAGAAAGAATTAGCTCTTACTAAAAATAGCTCCATAAATGTAGCACATGTCATAGTATTCCAATAGATGGACTCACGAATCCCGTCCATTCCATGATGCGAAGCAAATCCAAGATTTACAAAGCTATGAAAGCATTATCGCACTGTCAAGATTCGACCGTGGTATTATGTTTTGGACTGGACTCAATTGCTCTCATCGTTTGCGATAGCAAGCGCAAATAGTAACAAGAAGCAAGTGCTTATGTAGCCTACAATCAGATGGAAACAAAGTCGAGAAACTTACATATTCAAGAACAACGGAAAAAACAACGACCATAAAACCCACGGCGAATAATAATGATCCGACAGTAGCGAAGGTAATCTGCAAATAAGACAATGTGGTGATGCTAGATGCGAATGCCGAATGTATCATGAACCTTTCAGTTGGACATTTTTCTCTACAACGGTCAGGTGTGAGAAGGAAATAAACTTAGTAAAACATTTGTGCAAACAAAAAAATCTTCCATAAATGGCACTGCCGTGCAATTTCTAATGCAAACTTAAATGGATGGTTGTATTTAACCATGAGAATCGCATATGTTGTTAGCCTCAGTTGCACTTTCCTTATGACTTTCTAAAGCCAATGAATTTCATGCGTAATGCATTTGCCATTCACTGTCAACTTCAGATGTTAGCGATGTGCGGAATGTCGGGAAATAGAATCGGTAGAATCGGTAGGCAGGGAAAAAATATAGAAAACTTTGTCAACATCATCACCGCACGATGAATGTTGGAAAACACAAAAACTGCCTGCAGATCGGATAATTCGAATTCCTCGAGGAAGTAATCCAACGGAACCGCTTCTTCTGTCATAAGCACATACGAAATGAAATCATTTCTGAAGTCGCCGTTCTCAAAAATTTTCACTATCAACCTGCAACATGCAAAAGTTGTGTTTCAGAGAGCAATATTTGCGTGTTTGTACATCAAATCGTTAATATAAGTGTTCCAAAATATAAACCCTCAAGCAAATTTCTACTACTCACCACTCCATTAGGACAAAATTATGCATTTGGGCTTGGTCAAATGTGCTTGCAATGGTATATTCTCTAGCTTGATTTCGCAAACAGATGTTGGATGTGCAAAATCTGATGGTTGTAATTTACATCATAGGACGGTCTCTTACGAAATATCCGACGTTGACCTGTTTCCATCGAATGATTTCGAGAGAATTGGGGGGGGGGGGGGGGAAGGGGGTAGAAGGCTTGTATTTTTGGTTGAATTATTTGAGACACAGAGATACTTTTAGGTATACTTTACTATTTTGCTGATGAATCTTGAAAACGCTTCGTTAGATAAGCAGAACGCAAAAGTGCATATTACGAAGCTCCCTTGACATGTTTCTGCATTTGTGCTCTTACACTTGTACTCGATTTTCTCAGACTTCTTACATCTCGAGCTGCTTAGTCAAGTTTTTATAAAGCTTTCTGTCAGTCGATTTGTGCTCACAGTTATCGGAAGCTGCTGCTCTAAATTTCAGAGCATATAATCTAGGGGAAATACTGAACATCGCGTACTTTATGGTATCGGCTGCAAGAAGTGAATCAGCAAACATGTTTTCTAATTCATGCAGTATTTGTTCTGTGAGCTTTGAAATTGTTTTCAACAGAGTTTGTACTCTCGGAGACAGCAGCATGTACATTACTTCCACTCAACTTAGGCGACTGATACCGCGTTTGTCCTCTATCACCGAATGTAGTCTTCCATTCCGAATGATGCTTTGCAAGGATCCAGGAGGTGGTACATGTGTTCTGCACTGCTTGCACTACTGGAGTGGCTGGATGATATGAGAGAATGGCAATTTATCTCGAACAAATGAGCTTCTGGCCTCCTGAAATTCATCAGATGGAGCCCACTCATGTGGAGACAATAGGGATTAATTGATTTGCATTTATAAATATGGTCCAAAGTGAATGTTATGCACCAAATATCAATAACCAGTCGACGAAAACAGTGAGAGATCCAGCGGGATGGAACTCTCTCATGTTAGAGACTGCAAGTGTTTTACATGTGCACGGTCACTACCGCAGAAGCTCTTATTACTTCTTATCTCCAAAGAGAAGAAAATGTGGCAAATAAGGAGAAGACGCGCTCTGTCAGTGTGTCGCATCACTCTTTTCAGGCCTCTTCCATAAATAGTCAACGTATTGTTAGGGCGACGCAATGCAGCCATCACTACGTTCACGAACCTCAGGAATTCTGCAAGGGAGTCAGAAAACGTCGTCGCCATGTTTTGTTTATAGAATCATCGTACTGGGCGTTTCCATGTTCGAGTACCCCAGTTTGGTAGGAAGCTAAGAATTTGGAGTCAGCTTCGCGAAAGCTTAAACTCCTCCTGCCTTCCCCTTTCCCCTCCAACATTTTCCACTCACTTCCACTAGTCTGGATTTGAAGCACCACATTCGGCATTCTCATGTATAGAAATCTCTAGCCCTAAGGGCAGGTTGCGAGCTGGATCCTTCTAAGCGTAACCGTGCAACGGCACTAAGAAGCGAGAGAGGGTTGATGACTTCGACTCCGTTCTCCTAATACGAGGCTTGCTTCGTTGAGGTGATTCAACTGTGAGATAAAGTAATGAATTCAATTTGTGACTGACACAGTCGCTCAGTGAGTTATTTCGCAAAAACGATTCATCCTGCATTGCATCGAAGATTTTCAGTGATACGAATTAAATTCTTAATGCACGCATCATGTGTTGGATGTTTCTTCAGCAAGCAAATATTCCTCTTTAAATGACGCGACACCGCACTTCATCGACGAAATCAAACTCTCTCAAGTTTTGTGTGACAAGATCAGATGACTGCATTTCAGAATTATTCTCTCGATGCTATTCGATCAAAACGTTTCAAAATCATTCTTTAGATCTTAATTTTTGAATTTACAACGACACTGAACAGCTCAGCACTCACCGATTTCGATAGTCATATCGGAAAAAAAGAATCTTAACGGCTGATGGAATGCGTCGTTGCTAATGCCGATACGATGAGTCTCGCAGAGGTGTAATACATTACATGAAAAAGTGAAAGCGAGAAAAAATTCCACAAAACGATTGCTCAGCGGCTCAAATTCTGTGTGTTTCTCTGGAAACACGTCTATGCGGCCTATTCCAGAAGTTTCCTGACACGTTTATAATTCGCACTATCGGCCTCTGCCTTTCATACAGTCTACTGTGTGTTCCCACCACTCTCTACTTTCATCCATCACTCTGATTTATTTAATTTGTTTATGTAAGCTACAAGCCAGTGAAAACAATTATTATTTGACTGATCAAATATTTCGTTTTCCATGCCTAAAATTTGCGTGCCAGGAAAACAACATGAACTCGTGAGTTTCCCATCCCAGCTGCTAAGCATACCAGTGGCAATCTATTCTTGTTGTGTGTGATCGAAAAAATTCTAGAGCGAGGAGGTTCGGCGGACTTTTCTGCGTGAGATATATAGGTAGAGCGCGTTCGTCCAGCGGGATAGCGCGAGTTAGCCATGCCGATTCCTTAGAGCACTGTAGTTTTAATTGATCGAATCCGACAAATGTGCTGCGATCATTGTTATTGCAGAGGTCATCCCCGATCGCAGATTTTGCAACCTAAGGTAAAGATTCGGAGGACCATGAATGTTATTGCCGATTTTACAATCACGTTCGTACTTTTAGATTTTTTCGACTACTTAGAGTGGTTTTTGAGCAGATGGATCATCCTATGAGACATATAAGAAAACGCTATGAATTACGAACAGACCTGATCATAGGTCGGCCAACTCGAGTGCCGTGAAAGAACGATCGATAATAGTTGCTGTGCTGTTGAAAGTTATAATCTGGAAGTTTCGTAAATAATATTGTGAGCAAATAAGGTACCAGCAAACAAGCTTGACTGGGCTAGGTAAAGCTGGCACAAATGCAATTTGGAATGAACCATGTAAAGCGTTTACAAGGAAGTGGGTGTTCAGCTAAGCACTAGAGCAAATAGCCTGAGATGCTGGTAGCACATTGAGAGATAATGAGAAATGTTCGCAAATATTTACAAGCTTTTGTGGTCCGCTGATGCCCTGAACCTTATTTACTTTAACAGAATGCACTTTTTCAAAACTTCACTGGCAATAAAAGGAAGGAAAATTCAGCACATAGAAAGAGAGTGCAGAAATTATAGCAGTAAACCATATTCAAATCCCACACGTGTTTTCGAGCTCATTTTAGGACTCTTTCTGGCAAGCGCTTTTTTCTCGTTCAGTCTCGCATCGAGAGAGAAAACTTTTCTGATAGTGTTGCTCTCTGACTGTTCACAAAATACAGCGAGCGGAATTCATGGACAGTTGTTGTGCACAATTCAATCCTAATGTTTTTTTTCCTGATGAAATGTGGGATAATTCGTTCGTCGACATTTTTATACGCAAAATTTATATTCACTTCCACTATAAAATGATTGAAATACTACTATGTCTCTATAATATTTTCTTCAGCAGCTTCAGATAGAGTTATAGGATGAAAATTAGGATCATTAATGGTCATTGTAAATTGATTATCGATGCGTTTGCATCGATCGGTGCTGTATTCGCCATCAGCGAAATTCCACTTATTCAGCTGCACGCTACGCATTCGCACAAATCTTTTATTTGGTGCACAGATGAAGTCATGCAAATCTAGCTTGCTATCGCCATTTTCCGTGTTTGATTTTTATGATCGACGTGAGGCTCAAGGCCTTTTTCCAGCGTTTCTTGGTAAATTATCAACTAAGTGCAGCGCACGCCTTCCGAATGAGTGGAAACTTCCTTCACCTTCAGTTTTTTCACATGGGCTTCAGGCGTCATTGATTCTGCTACGTTTCCGCTCACCAATTTTCGCCTATAGTTCTGAGTGTGTGCTGTAGCGATCTGTGGTTTAAGGAGTGAATCCTCGAAGAAATGTTTCTGACGGGCTAGTGATCTCGAGCGCTCCCTCACCAACTAGAAGGCGCTTCGGACAGTTGACAAATAAAAGAAGAGTTCGGGTGCTGTCTTTTACGCAGCAACTGTTTGCTCGCGTTTTATGCGGGAGTCTTCTGAATGCAATCCGCAAAAAAATTTCGTAGAAGCGTTCTTCTGTAATGTATGCTCGAATTGCAAACATTCATGTTGCCGTGGTGGAAGCAGTGATTTGAACGGGATTTGCCAATTTCGTTTGAACTTATGTATCCCATGTTGTTTATACATGGTAATGCTTCATACGATCTTTGTCTTATCTGAACGCGTTAGATGGATGAGTATTATCTTCGTTAATGCTAAAGGGTCTGGGATCAACGCATAGAAGAGGTTTGCTTCTTCGCACTTGCAAAGTTGCGAACCTTTTCGTCGACGCAGCCTCCTTTTTGTTTCACGAAGGTATTGCTGGAGGGAGCGCTGCCTGCGAATCGAATTTCTGCTGATATTAACACTTCAGAAATCTCATGATGGCGCTCAAACTTACCCAGCCAACCACCACTAGCTCCCAACCTTGAGATTTCTTTGTTTATCTGCCTGACCAAATTTCCCGACTTTAGCCTTGAGAATAGGGCTGGAAATTTGAAGGATATCTGAACGGGGCTTTAACGAACTACTTGTATAGAGGGCAATCGATGCTAACGTCTTTGGCTACTTTTATGTGAATGGCTCATAATCTTGTCTGTTACTCTGTTTTGCAAGGCTACGCGCGTATTCTTTCTTCTGGAGATTTCTAAGCTCAAAATGCTCATTCCACATCCCAAGTTTCCTGCAACTCCAGCTTTAATTTAGTCGTCTTGATCATGTAAAGTGTGTGAAGCATTTCTTCCGGACGAAAACGCGTTCTTTTCCGAGCATTTTCTTTCGTTTTGATCTAAAAATTCGACAGTCGCTTTATCTCTGAACTTGCCCTAAATTGGGCGGCGTCAGGTCGAAGGTCGCGCCTCCATACTTATTCGTAGATGCTTTTCAAGTCTCTATAATAAAATGCATGCATCAGCAGCATCTTTGCTGCTCTTTCAATTCAAACAGAAATCATCGACTTAATCTATGTAAGTTAAGCTTTTTGTTCAACTAAGCAGTTTGGAGTTCGCATTTATTGAAAGACTCGGTTTTTTCCAACGCAAATGCTTGCTGACGAGGGCAATTATGACTTTTATTTTTTTTTGTGTTATTTTTGAGGTCTATTCTTATCGCATTTTCCTATACCATATTTTTACTTAAGCTGCACACATTTATCCGGGGGAGGGGGGGGGGGCAACCAATTAGTATGTATTTTGGGAAAACAACTAACAGATTCAGATCGTTTCCCTCTTCTTCATTTATCTCTTCCCAGTGTCCAAAGGTGCTATATTTTTCTGCAAGATGTTCTGAAATGATTACCTAGATTCTCCGCATGCAGCTATAGCAATTCAGAAAAAACAACATATTGAGGTTTTTAGCTGTCTTACTTTTTTGAAGGAAGAGAAATGTTACCTGCGTGGCATTCGCTGAGTGATTGACATGTGGCGAAGATGAACAAACTTTGCGGTTTGCAATAGTTGTTTCGACTAGAAACGAAGTGACTGGATGTTTTTCACGTCACTTTCTATCTTTAGAACTTCAAATTCAACGAATAAACATATTTTATTGCGTATTTTCTGGCTAAACCCAATATCGGCTACGAGCATCACTATGTGTTAAATGGCTATGTCTTTGTATCGACTTTTGAGTTATTTCAGCACACATTCTCACAACGATCTGAACGCGCCCTTGAGAGCTGACACATTTCCGATGTGATGTGCTTCCATATACCTCATAGTGAACAAATTTAAACAGAAAAACAGAAATTTTGAATCTTTAGAGAGCTTCTTTCGTTTGCTCATGGCTTCTTTGAGTAAGCTTGAAATACGAACTTCAGAAACGAAGTTGCATAGGAGAATGTTGGGTTTTCTTGGGTCTACCTATATATCGATGATCACTGCTGCATGGAAAATTCGAACTTTCTGTGAAGCAAATGAATGAATTTTGTGTAGAAAGAATAATTAACTACGGGGAGAATAAGTGATTCGCGACGGTCGGTGCATTCAATTGACGAGCATATTCGTGTCTTGCATGTTTTGCACTTGTCTGCGGACAGTGTTTTCATTGGTTATCATATGGCTGAAGCCGCTGGAGTATACCAAAAAAAAATTGTAAAGCACCTAGTGGCCTGTTTTTTCAGAAATTTATCGTAGAGTACTGCCTGGAAAATGATAACATAAAGTTATCGCACAAATATTTTCCTAAGGAAGTTGTTATTTCCTTTCGAGAACGCGTTGGAATTGCTTCTACTAGCGTGAAAAATTGATTCATATGAGCACACCAAGAACCAGTTCCTCAGGCAAAGACTGCCCTTATTCATTGAGTTTTCTATTCCTAATATTTAAATGATAGCTAGAATAAGTTATAGGTGAATATGCCCAAAACTGAATGAAAAAAATCACTTCGCATCAAAAATAAACAAATTTTTAGAAGGGAAATCAATTTCCCTAAATGGCGATATCTTGGAAGAAAAAAAATTGAAATTCCAAAAACGCTAATTGAGTTTAATTGATTGCGATGTTGTTTAAGTTATTCTTCTGAGCCAGCGAATGTAAAATTTTTCCGATAGAGTCAGTATGGTTTGAATTTAATCAGAAATTGACGGAAATGTAAAGTGTTTTCGTTGTTTTCTTAACAACAAGAGTGGCTACCCCTCTTGCAAGAAAGTAAGGGACTATGAATGAAGCATCTTGTCGACAGCGTAGTAGAGGATTCTTAGATATGAGCATATGAGCTGACGATACGCCCTAATTTCGTCTCCGATGACGCGATATTTACGTTTGGAGAGGTAGCATATTTCACTTTCCGCACATTTTCGGAATAGCTGTCGTATGTGCTTCTTAACATTCACTTCTCAAGCAAGCCTCTGAAAGTTCTCCCGAAACAACTGAATTCGCGCAATACGTACTTCAGTAGCTTGGAAGGGAGCGGACGGAGGCATACATCCAGCTTATGAAAATTCACACCGTGCTGCATAATATACTGCTCTGAACGTGTGAATACGAATAAGGAAGAGAACGTTTAATCCGTCACCAATTATCAAACAAAGGTGGAATCTATCCTCACAGACTTCGAAAGTCGGTTGAATGGTCCGCAGCATCTAGGAAATCCGCCAGTCTAAGATTTTGCTTGCAACTCGTTATGATAAGTAGTTTTACTTTCCTTCTCGCAGTGCACTCTAACACCAAATTTGTCAAAGCAACTTCTTCACCCTCACTGCCTGTAGCAGCATGAGTTGTGAGCACGGGAGAGTGATAACCGGTTGTTATGTACGTGATAGCGTTACCTTCAGTCGTATAGAATGCTGACCGTCTTCGACCTTGCTGATGCACCATTTGTTCAGCAGTGTTTTTATTGATTCCGCGGAGCGTCAGCGGGTATTTTGAGCGTTGGACGTTTCAGAAACAGTGAGCGTCGGTTGACGAAGCGATGGCACGCCGCTTTCCACCTTTCTCACCAATTGGACTTCCGAGTCGCTTCTTCGACGACTTCAGAGATTTGGATTTGGATCGCCACTTCATGCGCCCATATTGGACTGAACAAACGCTACAGAATTCGCAGAAATTCGGTGAAGGATCCGGAGATGTGAGTCATAAGCTATCGATAACTTAACTGTTTTCACAAGTGCTGCAACGAGTTTGAGATATAGGTAGCACTTTATGCTAGACATCATAAGATATCATGAGATTGAATGAGGACACCGGTTATGCTGCTTCAGAATGGTGGTTAATGGATGCAACACTTTCTTTGAGCAGGAAACTATAATCATGAGACGTCAAATGACTCTGCGTTCCTTGTCACTTCTTAGATTCTTTAACTGAAGCTTCTATACCCAAAAAAAGACCAGAAACTCTTCAGTATAAACTGATTGGCAAGGTCGTCAAAGTATGGTCCACGCGAAGTACATGCTACTATGATGGCATTGTTCTCACAGTAATACACATGGTGTCCCAATATTTTGTACTGTGAGCAGCCATTCAGTCCCCTTAGTCACTTCAGAACTGCGCGATCTATATTACAGAGAACGATGATGCATAAAGTTTTTTGTGGTAATCTTTGCGTTAACGGAGGAGAATAAAGAAGTAAACGTTTCCAGATAATTGACAACGATGAGAGCTTCTCAATAACGATTGATGTATCACACTTTGCACCCGATGAGCTCAAGGTGAACATTGACGACGGTGTGCTTGTCATCGAAGGGAAGCATGAAATCAAAAATGACAGATATGGGCAGGTATATATTGCCATTCATAATATTACCATTCTATTTTCAATCACTCTACTACCGAATATTTGCATGATAATGAATAGAATGTTCCTTCGATATGCTTCATCTCACGGGAAAAAAAGCTCACTCAAAAGTGCTGAGCTGCCCACTTTGGTCTGCTCAGATGAAGATAAATCGGCTGTACTGCGCGGAGTGGATAAAACAGCCAAAATAACACAAATACCCTTTCAACAACTTATGTGACATAACTTTACTGCAGTTGGGTACATATTTCAGGCTTACTTCTCAGAATTTTTGAATTGTTTATGGAGGTTGAAGTTTACGGTCGATTCTCACAGCAAGATCAGAGAGTTTGAATTGTGGTTAGCCAACAGATGATAAGCCGTTGCCGCACCCCATTTCACTTTTTCATGAATAAAAGGGATAGGATCTGCATTAAAAAAGGAGATACCACTACTTCATCGACTTCAGGAATATTGAAAAATAGCTCATGTCACGGCTTCTCTGCCAAAATAAGGTCAGTAATAGATCTTGGTAGCAGACGATTTGATTCGGCTCAAGGTTTTTTACAAAACTCTCTAAGCGATTAATTGGGGTTGGTTTTTCAAGATGAACTAATGCTATCGGATGCGTATTTGAGCAATCAGGACTCTATCGCCTAAAGCTGCATTAGTTGAGATGCACTAGAATTCCGAAAAGAAGATTGTAAACGAGTATTTGCATAAGCTCATTACCGGAAGAACATTCGCATTACTCATTCATGATTTATGTTATCCAAAAACACTTCACTGAATCTGAAGTGAAATTGCGGCACTCCGTTGAAGGAAGCAACTAGTGTCCAAACGAATACCGTCCTCTCACTCTGAAAGAAGTTCGAAGAGAGAACCGTTGCTTTATTTTAGATTGAGAGACGCTTTGTGCGACGGCTTCAATTGCCGAAGAATACGAAGCCGGAGACAGTGACGAGTGAATTGAGCAAGGATGGAATGCTAACTGTTCAAACACCGAAAAATGTGAAAGAACCACCAAGAAGCCGAAATATTCCAATATTCCGAAAAGATTGATTCATTTCATCGATTTCACTTTTATCACTTCTTATGTAAATTTTTTTGAAAGCAATAAATTCTCCCGTGGCGAGTGGATTTGTTCATTCAGCAGTTGAAACATTGTGCTAAATATAAATTGAAAGTGCAGTTTTTGTGCATCGTTTCAACTGCAATGTTAACTGCATTTTTTGTCGAATGTGCATTTTTAAATTGCAGATTCCTTTTTTGCAGTTTTCTTTTCGCTCAGAACGGAACTCATATTACTATTTGGAAATTTACGAAAATCTTACAGAACTTTTTCAAGTCACTCAGCAACATGTAATTAACAAAGGATTGGGCAAAACTCACATTCAAAATTCATCTGTCGAGCAGTTCACCTGATCAGAGATCGTTTTATAGTAGAACTAATAGCTCCGCCATATTGTAGCAACCGAATTTCAACATTGCTGCTTTTGAACGGTGAAAAAAAATGCAGTGGTTGAATTAGACATCGCATGAGTTTTATCACAACGGAGATAAGCACATATCTGCCATATGAGACGATGATGTTGAAGTATTTGCTAACAGAATTTTATGAAAATGAAGGTCAACTCGTAATCAGTGCACAGCACGGCGTTGTTTTTTTTTAAAGCAATAATTCTGTCATGCTGAATTGATGATGCTGGAGAAATCACTGTAAGAACCTCACAAAAGTGTAATGTGTTTTTTGATGGATATTGCAGCAATGCGAATTTGAAATTGATGCAAAAAATCGCTCGTAACTGCTCGTGAAAAATTTCTTCGCAAAAGTAACAAATAAGCTGAAAGGTTTTTTTTTTTTAAATTTTTGAGATGAAGAACATAATTGTGGAATTACTTAGCGAAACATCCAAAACATATAAAGCACTACAACTCAAAGCTATTCTGAGGTGGTTACCGGCGGTAATAAACTGTAAACGCGGCTGTAAATGATAGCATTGTGAATAGCCATAACCTTCTAGAATTGAATGCATTTCATCATGATTAAGCGTATTGCTTACGTCGCATTGATTGAATCACCAAAACATCCCTACGTCCACTGAATATTCAAATTACCGCACTGTTCTAGCTTCAGCATATTCTGGCATCGAGTACTTAACAGCAGGTTCTTCTACCATTTAAACGCCGTCCGCAATGGTCTTTGGACGTACATGCTGCCGCTATTACTTCATATTGAACTGTGTTTTCCTTACTGTGACCAAAGTAGCAGCTCCCGATTCCATCAACTCATTTCAACTTAATCTTCTCGATAAGACCTTGCCATTCTTCTTCAAGTCTATGGGTGTGCACCATGCCTACCTTCCCTTTCCCTTCGGGAACCGAACAGCTCGCGAACGCCTCTTGACGGTGAAGTCAACATCAAATAAAAGTATAACATTACAGCCTTCGTCTAAAAAGCTGATATTCATAGCGCAAGGATTAATGGGATAACCATAGCATGGACTCGTGTTTCAGAACCTTTAGCCTCTTTTCTAGGCTTCATTTAATCAGCCCTATTGCGCATCGGCCACTCAAAATCTTTTGTGCGATTGAACAGGTATAACTGCGATGGTGAGATTGTGCGATCAGCTGCAAACGGTAATCTTGCATTTCTGCTGTTCATCAATCTTGAAGAGTATAAAACTGGTTAAATTAATTGCAGCGTTCTAGTAGATGAAGGAAAATTGTGCATCTCATTGCAAGTGAAAACGCGCAGTCATCTATTCTTATGCAGCAGGAAAAAAATAGCGCTTTGAAGAAAGGTCACTCAACGCTAATCCTTTCGGTATAAGTTTTTGAGAATATCTTCACGTTTCGATTACCTAGCACTTCGGCAAATGAGAATAATCAAGAAGGCTATATAAACTTTTTGACTGGGCATTGCTCTGATGTGCGTCCTGCAATGCAACGAATCCTGCTATCCGACAAATGAGTTCTAGGTAACTTCGTTTAACGTATGCGAGGCAAACATTGCTCTGCACATGCCAAGCTTCCTTCATAAAAATGCAATGCTTAACGGGAATGTCTCACTTCAACTCCTGCCTCAGTTCGAGCGTTTGCGAACTCTGCGATGGCTCTCTCTGCTTTATTTTTCTCCCACTGGTCATACATAATACCAAATAACCTTCTAGGCAAATATCAAACATTTGCATATTACTCAAATTTTACTTTCTTCGAAGGATTAAAGCGGAGACATTCTGAGGGCATCTGCATCTGCAAACTTGCTTAGTTTTGAATTGATTCAAATAACTGAATTCCTATACTCAGTGTGTGAAGTCTTTACCAATTCAACCTACATTTCAGGAACCTTACGTGTTCTGTGGAACAGACCATACAGCTCAGCTATCAAAACAGCAAAAATGCAACTGAAATAAAGGGCCGTCGAAGATTTGTCACCTTCACAACCTTTTCGGATAATTGCTTCTTCTGTTCGAAGCGACCTCAGCTTAGGAAGTCGACGCCGAGATGAGGTGGAGGAGGGCGGTCAGTATGGAGTGTTTAGCGGACTGGCTCGCAGACCCCATAAAGCGATGGTACTCTTTATTTATTAGATAATGCATCAACAGCAACGCATAAAGCACTCTTTGTCTGAGGAAGATGACTTTAACATTTAATAAGATACACAACGCTCTAAAATCCTATATACAAATAAGTAACAAATTTTATGCGTAGAAAGTAGTCGGATGAGGAGGTTGTTCCATGAAATCCTCGAAACGGCGCATACTCCACGCTAGAAAAAGTGCTAGAAATGAGGATGGAGAGAGATAGATGGATAGATAGATAGACACATAGATAGATAGAAAGGGAAAGAAAAAAGGAGGGAGAGAGAAAGGCTGAGACCACATTTACTTGAGTGTGTGCTATTTCTCGAAACCGAGCTCACAGGTCTGAATGATGAGCTGCCTTGCAAAAGAGCGGAAATTTTGTAGAGAGTTTATGACTCTGCAAAATATGCTTAATTTTGCAAATTTCATTAGGATCATTTGAATAAACTCTGAGGACCTTTTTCCTGACTTCCTGACCCTTAATGCCATGCTATGTTTTCTTGGATTCATGTTTTTGTAATCGTTTACCAAATTCTAACTGCTTCATCGAGTCAGACACTGAGGAATTGATTCGAATAGAACGACCATGCACAATAATTCAAACAAACTATGAGTGCTGATGTCAACGGTATGAATGAATCTTAATTGAAGTTTACCGAAAAATCGAAGAGTTTGAAAGAAATTGAAATGTTTGTTGAGAGCACAAACATTCCAGCAGCAATAAAAGTTCAGGAAACGATGGAGACATACACTGAATTGTGTTATGTCACGTATGGATCAGGTTGTTTGAGCTTGGCTCTTTGGTCATCACACACAGCGAACAGTTGCTGAGAGGAACGTGCAGTTGGTCGGTGGCACTCATTTACGATGGTTCACGCATGCAATCATTACATCATTATGAGCACACATCGTTGGTCAGCGAATTTTGCTCCGCACATAAAATTGTGCAGAACATTTTAGGTCCGCTTATGCAGAATTAATAACCGAAATTAGGTAATAATATATTTACATCGAATCATTAGAGGATCACTGTTGGAGAAACGCCGATGGAAAGGAAAATATCACTGAACAGTTATGAAATACTTAAAGTCAGTTAATCACTGAGACATTTTAGAGCAATTTTGAGTTAATTATTCATTGCCTACAAGAGAAAAAATTTTGTTTCACTGCAGAAATTTCACATTCGTTTTAGAGCAAAATTTTCCGCTTTCAACAAGCAGTAAAAAGTCGAACACCACATATTGTTTTAGTCACCTAACTCTATACCTTATATTACATATTTTTTTACTGCAAATTTTTGATAAACAATGGATGGTAGACTTCTTTCGCTCTTGATGTTTCCAGCTTTTCAGTATCCGTCGGCGTTATCGGTTAAGCGCAAAAACAAACTGAACACAGCAAGGTGATAAAGAAAAAGAGAACTTTAAGTATGCAATGACTCAGAAAAGTCGTTCATTCGCTTTGACCCGTTTGAATTCGGATCGCACCGTTTAGTTTTTCAACTTGCATAGTTTTTCGACGCATTTCTCCAAACCGAAATAGTGAACAACACTCAGGACATCTCAGTATTCTGCTTTCTGATATGGAAAAGAAAACAATGCTGAATTCGAAAGAATATAAAATTCGACGATTTTGAGAAACATTCAACAAGCGAAAACATTGAGCAGAAATTAACAAACTTAACGGTGCGGCGAATTTATTAAAAGCTTGGCATGAAATTTGGATTTCATGCAATCCATCAAAAACAGAGCAACAATTGTAAAGCTGATGACAAAGTTTCAAAACATCATTCCTGAAAATGCGGAAATATCATACTTAAGATTGGGGCGTTTTTAAAATTTGAAACACGACGGTAGGATGTTTCAGATCTGCATTACGGTTCCATCCGACACATATCTGTTTGTCTTTGTATGTAGGACATGAGCAGTGACCTCCTTGGTTATGCTCCTTTTCTCACTGTTTACTATAAAGAAAAAGATTTCTTGTGAGAGTTAAAAGTATCGCTATGATGTTACGAAGCGATATGGTCGAAATTATTGTCGGGTTGGCATTAAAAAATCGACAAAGGTGTAATTGGCCAATACGACCATACCGAATGATGAAATACATGACCAACTCTGACCATCTAAACTCATCTCGCCACTCCGTTCTATATGAGAAGCCCTCTTTTCTTGTGCGGCACGTGCTCATTGTCTTGGCATGAATGCATACAGCTTCTCAAATAGTTGTAAGTTGGCACCGAATGAACGCTTGATCTTCGGTGCATTTGGCCAGAGATTGTAGTCCGAGCAGTAGAGCAGTCGCATTAGTTTATAGTAATGAATCATTTTTTCTTCTCTCCACAATGGACAGTTCCTGAAAATTCTCGGAGATTCCAAAAACTTTCAACTTTATAGCAAAAGTCAGGAATAATGGTTGAATGAATTATTATAACAAACTTTTCAACTAATTCGCCTACAACTTGTGGCTAAGGATAACATAAATCACGGCATCACTAACGCCCTCTGCCAGCAATACCTACCGTCAGAAACGGGTAAAACGTAAACGAACAAGTGTCTTTCTTGCGTAACGCTGACAATAAAGCTTACTCGATTCATAAATTCTGTTTTCAGTTACGCATCAACGTAACTGATGGGACGGTATATGTGACACTATGCGCATAATATTATGCTATTATGGTGCAGTATATATTCTCTCTTCCAATGACTGGTATGCTTAGTAAATAAATAGCGAGGATCTCAGTATTCATATTGATGCAAGTACTCCCTCCGAACTAGAATTGAGGAAACGTGTATAATTTGAGCCATCAGACACGAGTGGAATCAATATAGCAATGAAGTGATTATGACTGCCTTTTGGTACCATTCCCATTAGATTTAGTACATAAATGTTTCAATCGAAGTATTTCAGCCTTTGTTTTTGCAGTGGGCCGAAATACGTCCTTTGTAGGCTTGTTTTTAGGAGGTTCCGCATACCTGAATAGTTCATCGCGTGCTTCAAGTTCCGGCGTGCAGTAGGCTCTCAACTGAGTGTTGTACTGTTTAAGTTTCCTTGATAAATTGCGCTTGTCACTGTCCATGTCACCAATAATTTCTGCAGATAGCTTGTTCCTGTTGAGATAACATCTTTCAACGGGCACCTCGACGGGACCTTCTTCCTGAGCACAAACACACTCTTCAGTATGAAATTTCCTCACACCGTTACATATTACAAGGATGTGGATTTCTTCATCATTCGTTATCCATTAGCAAGCTGAGATGAAAAAAGACTTATATTATCTCTCGCTTGGTAAGTGCCATTAGATGAATGTGTGCTTGATATCAATTTGAGATAGATTTTATGTGGACCAGACATGTCCTTGAAGTGGGCGCATTCAAACGAAATAGGAACGACGCACAGTTGCGGGAGTTACTTCATTTGTTATCTCTGTGGAGTTAAGTTAAATATAAGAAATGACTTACTGCATCTTCACCAATGTCGAGTGGTGGGAGATCGTCAACGTATTCGGCAGTTCCTTGAGCTCGTTCTGGTGGACCGGCATTCCATATCGCATCTGGGTTCGGTACGATACGTTCAACCTTCCTCTCCATCTTCACCTCAAATGCGCCAATTGAAGCAGCTTTACGCTCTTTTGTTTCCTGATGGTGCTCTTTATTAGCTTCAGTGCCAGGCTCAATCACAGAGTTCGAGCTAGCTTCGGCACTCGATGGTGGCAGGGTCGGTGCTGCTTTCTGGATATCAATAACCACCGGCTGCGTTGCATTTTCATCCATCAGCCGAATTTCTATTCGTTCTATTGGCGCATCCAAACGCTCCACTGAAAAAAAAAAACCTCACTTCGGCAATTAACAAAGCCTTTGATGCTGACTTTGAATTTATTATAAGTTGTGTTTGCAGCAGAACGATTTTCACTGCTGAGATTTTTTTCCTCACTGCAGAAAACGTCAACTGACTCAAATTAGAACTACTTTATTTGCAGTTATTACCTCTGCAAAGTATAAGACGTTCCTTGCTCCTAAGAGTTTTGAGTGCAAGTAATTTGGATCTAAGAGTGCTGCAAAGAACAATTGGAAGTTGCCTAGATTTAAAAGCACCCCCTCCTGTCTTATCGCCGAATTTTGCAACGGAGGTCTGAGATCTTCTTCGCTTCACTTTATTCCGCTCACTCAGTGGTATCCCGCATAGATCCGTGCTTCCAGCAAGCGGCCAACCACTGATGGTCATTTGCCAATTTCACATCTATCCGTCCAATATTTTTTGAATTCAATGGCAGTTTTGCTGCATTCGTGTACAGCAAAGAATGAGCTCACTGGTACAAGCAGCCATTGAAAATTCGTTGAAATTAATGAATTTGCAAGATGCCAACACAGTTGACGAAGTGATACCCCGTAATACATAGACAATTGCAGTAAACAGTGACTGGTAGCGGACTATAGGTTGACGGAAACATCGGCGAGCTATCAGCAAAAATTTCTGTAGTCAACATGATCTAGCACTTTGAGAATTTAGTGAATCTATTTCAATGTATTTACTGAATGTCACCGTTGCCTCATGTATACACTCGTTTAAGAAAAGAGTTCAAATCTCTCAGAACCGAGAAGTGTTTAAGTGAATCATAAAATCGCATCTCGCGAGTTGTGTAAAAACAACTTCTGAATGCATCTTTCTCTTGAATTTTGATATACTTGGCTAAGCTCACAGATTTTTAATTCGTTCAACCTATCGGATTAATTCCTTCTCGTTTCAAATGTGCTCTTTTAACGATCGCTTTAATTTTAGAGATTCAATGGTTAAATTATTTGGGATATCTGAAAGCAGTCGCTTGCTGAGACAACAATTTGATTTCTCAGGAAGATATTCCGTATTTCCGCCATTAAAGAGATGGAAAGGCATATCAGTGGAGCCGATGTAATATGTGTGCTGCGTTTCAGGCCACGAATTCAGTCAATCTCTCTAATGTCAAAAACGGCTGACAAAACGTCAAGTAATATGCTTCGCAGTGAACAAAAGCGAAGTGAAAATGTGTCGATAAGGTCGCAGAAATGATCAAAAATTGAGACCATTCTTCTGCATTCAATGCAGTTTGACACTATGAATCCTCCTGATACAATTTTCGCTTCTTTGCAAGCGTACGCGATCAATGAGCTGAGCTGTGCCAAAAGTTTTTCACTGATGGCGATTGAAATGAGATTAAAGAGGGATGGAAACGAGCGACCGTAGAGGAGTATGAATGAATTATATACAACACTGCATAAAGGAATTCTTCACTATGTTTATTCAACGGAGATATTCGGCAACTTCGAATATGTTTAGAATAAAGGTGGTTCGCTATTGGCTGAAACCAGAGCCGAAGTGCGAAAATGCTTCAATGTGGTGCGACCTTCCTTCTGCAGAAGAAAAGAGTGCAGCAAAGTGAAGAATGTTGCAAAGAAGAAGAATGAAGAATAGCCACATCTGTCCCAAAGTTTCTATTGCCTGTGATTCATAAATATATTACAGATTTCGCTATTGCAATCTTCCCATGAATGAAAGTTCAAATAGATGAGAAAGAGAGACGGTCGGAACTTCTAATTTTTACATATCGACTTAAAAAATAACCCCGGAAAGACGTCGAAGTGTCAATGATAAGTGCCTTTTCGTTGCCACCAAGTACCACCGAATCCACTCCATTGCTTGCAATTCGCAACGGTCCTGATGCCACAAAGTGGACACATATTAGTAATACCTCTATGCTTCGCATATAATTGCACAGCATCTGCAATATTTCATAACATTTGGTATAAGGGGGTAATGAAAATTGTCTCAAAATGAGTGCGTTCATTGCAGCAACATGTAGATGCCATCAATTTTCAGCGCTTTTTGGCCTGAAATTGTTGAAAGCATAAGGCTGTATTCACAATATGATTAGTAGATTAGAAATCAGGCCGAATTTTAGCAGTACCTTCCGAATTTGCTAGGAAAGCCTGCATACGAAGGGTGCTGAATTTTCATATAGTATTTTATAGCCAGCTCGATGTTGATCAACATGATTATTTCATAGGATCTGGTTGATCTGTTTAACTTATTCGAAATATATATACATTTCATTCCAAAGATTGCCCAGCTAACAATTATGGAACTGTGTACAGCTATATTAACTATGTTGCATTCTGTGATCTGGAACAACCAAATAAAAATTAGATAAAATCCTTCCTAATCGATGTTTTTGCAACATTTTTCGTCAATTTGCCGGCAATTTTTTTCCCCCCCCCCCCCTTGCCAAACGGCAAAAACGTTCCGTTCTGTCATTCACAATGCGAAATGATAAGAAAATTGATTAAGCAATCGCTTTGACACTTAACTTTTATATGTGTGTACTGCATCTCGGCCAGGAACTTGTCTACAGATGCCTCAATTCTAAAATATAAAAAAATTTAAATAGCCATAATTTACTGAGTGGAATACATCAAAAGCAAGCGCGGCTGCTTAACGTTGGAAAGTTCGACTGCACTTTGAGTAGACGAGCCTTTGAGCTGAATAAATGAAACTGCACTAAATGTTAACATGTACGCAATTTCAGCAACAACTTCACTGAGGCGAAAGAACGTGAGAGTCAGGTGTTAGCCTTATGTACATTGTCGAGACCAGCCGACTGCCCGACAAACGCTTCTCCTTATCGCTGTGGAGCATAAACTCGACTATGTTCAATCTACCCGTAAGATAGTTCAGTTATTAATCCCCAAACGAACTGACTATAAGAGATCGCCAAATAAGAGAAGCTTGATTCGCTCAACCAACTGTTGAAAAATATGTGCAGGAAAAACTGCCTTTTCTACGATGGGAGTAGGAGAACGGCAGTTATAAAAAAACAAGCGCTGCGATCAATGTTTTTACTTCTGTGGGCTTTGTTCGATGTTTCCTAATCTTCTCACTATCATCGCGGATTTCCTTCTAACACCGAAAATGATGCCACGATAACCAGTTCACTTCCTCGGGAGTTATTCCATCATCAGCATCGATGATGACCGGAAGGAAGAAATATTAGGGAGCAAGTGATTTTCAGAATAAAGGAAAAAATACGATCCGTTACAATGAAAAGAAAGCATCTAATATTATAATTATTCCTCAAATACTATTTGTCGCAAGTGAATATGATTGGAACATTAATTACCTTCGAAATATCTCGTCAGGTATCTTTTTTTATTGCTGCTCCTCAATAATAGTGGCAAAAAAATAAACAATAAATGTTGGGAAGTGTGACAGAACAAAGCTGGCACGATATGAGTTCACACACCGCGCATGTGACCAACCGATCTCATAAATTACAAGCGAACAATAAATGTAAATGTGATGTCATAATATTTTTACTAAAGAGTACGCGGACAAAAAGTCTTTTAAAAACACTCGTTTCTGGCCACAACGACGCTGGTACAAAATTCTGTGAACTTATCTTTCATCTTCGAATGTCTACAATGGCTCTCAAGAATAATGGATCAGCATTGATCAGGTCATTCCCACCCTGGTATGCTGTTAATTTTTCCTATGGAGTTTTGCAGTTTCAGGTCCAATGGTTTCCATGCTGAGAGTATAGAAAAAGACAAACAGACAGACACGCAGACAGACGACAGACACGTAAATGCAATGAAGATAGCGCACTTTGCAAGCAAATTTGCAATAGCATTTTAAAAGAAACAAGCGCGAAAATATGCAAGAGGAGTTGGAAATTCACGTGCTTTTGCATACCCCTTGGTGGAAAACCTGCCTCAACAGTTGTTGCCAAAAAACTAATACACGAGGCGATGCCATTTTACTTCTATTAAGTGGACCGTTTTGCCGAGATTTCCGACGAAAACTCATTTCCATGAGTTTTTTAAGTCTTCTTTACAAAACTGTATGGTGATGCGGTTCTTATCTGCGCTTTATAAGTATTTGTCTATCCATATTCCCTAAGTGCTAATTGCTGAACCGCTAAGATAGCGAACTCTATGGGTAGAATGCATGTCGCAGTCTATCCTCCCATCCCATAAGTCAAGTTGATCCATTGTTTTCAAGAGAACCTGCTGATATTGAAAGGCTCAAGAAACTGAAAGCACTCAACATCTTCCGCTGTTTCCCTTTATATCGCTCTGGTGAGGTCTGTACGGAGAAGCGATAAGTTCCTGTTATCTTTGAACGCTCGCACCTTTTTAGAAGTGGATCGATCAACGTGTGAAGTGATAGAGGATACTGCCCAATTTCGTATCTCCAGCTCTCGTAGTGGACGAGTTGAAACAACCTGGCAGTCAGATCCAGACGTACACACATGCACAGGAACGTGGCGTATATAATGCGTCTTGATGCATTAAAAAGCATTTGAGAAATAAAAGAAGCTGAAATTTTCCGCTGGAAGGATAGGAAGAGAAAGGCGGCAGGACATGCTGAGTTTCTAATTGAGTCTATGCATGGAAGGTCCAACTCAAACAGTCGTAAAACAACGAAGTGACATGCAATGGGCCCTATCAATCGCTGCACAGATCCATTGCCGAAACACATTTTTGGTGCATATTGGAGTGTTTGCAGAACAGATTTATTCAAGCTGAAGAAACGTTTTAACCGGAACAGAATTGAATGCTGCAAGAGAGAGAAGTTATGTGTTGTGGAATTTTGCTATCAAATTAAGACAAAGCGGATCCTCCTGCCACAAACTTGAAACTACACGGCAGACAAGTAAGCAAACAAAGATGTAGGTCACAACACCTTAGTTAAAGTTTCTGCAGGAATTTTTCAGGAATCCCTCCAAAACAGAAGGAAATAAACATTTGGCTGCAAATATACCTCCAAAAAACATATATGCTTATTAAGTGATCACAATGCATATAACCAAATTTTCCAATGTTTTGTCGAGTTTACTCATCGATGAACGGAAATTTCGATACTGATTCCATGTAAAATGTTTTTTCTGCTTTCCATGACTTTTTATCGACTTTCTATCAGAACGTGGATTCTTAGCAACAGAGAGTTTCGTTTTCTGAAGTGATGGAATAGCTGAGCATTTTCTAGGCTTCGGCATCATTTCTACAATGCACTTAAGATCAGTTTGTTGAACTAACCCGAATAAGACAAAACCATATGGCATAATGCTTGTGCAGTACGCTAGGTGGTATAAACTTCCTGTTGAAAGTCGACTACAAGCTTAATATCTCAGCTGCTGCAAAGATATGAGCTCAAGCTTCGGTCATTTTTTGTCGCGGTCACTGTTCTTCTTTTGAATCCTCTGCACCACATGTAATGCCTTGGAAATGAATAGCCCATTAACTGCTACCTCATCAACGAAACTGTTGAGTTGCTAAAATTGATGACGAATTATCGCGATCCGCAGAAACTTTATTGCGCTCTTAGTCATGATAATTTCTTCAAGAAACTTTCAAAAGCATTCGAGAAAATAACCTCATGGTAAATAACATTCGGTATTCACATTCTTTTATGATAATGCGGTTAATAACTGATGGAATTTCTATTTTCTCCAAATGAAAAATGACTGCTTCTGCAGTGGAGGTTGACACAAAAAAATGTTGACACAATAAATGAGCTAGATGAAGATTTGATGGACCAATAGGTCAAAATAGTTGCCAACTTCCATAATCTAGCAAAGTGCAAACGGAATTTTTGATGCTATTCCATCATCCTGAAGCAACACTTCCCTTTCTCAGGTAGTGAGATTGGTATTTTGAAGGTTCCTGTTTGCAAGCTTCTTTATTGATGCTCTAGCTCATCGGTTTCGTTTTCAAATCTGGCAGTTTTCTCATGCATATGAACTTAATCGGCTGTCTCTCAAAGTTGAAAATATACTAGGCTTTAGCATTGCGTTGTGGGTGGATAATATGATCACTATGATAATATTCAGCCGATATGCAATCCTTACGATATGCTAATCTCCAGTCCTACTTAACATTTTACGCTAACATGATGATCCCGGTAACTAATGAAATGTCGCGCGAATAGGAGGTGATCGACTGCAGAGATCAATGTGATCATAGAGATAAAGTGTTAGAAATCAAGTATGGTCATATAAATTGTGACAGAATCCAGACAAAAAAGCGGAGCGGCTCTATTTACCGGCAACCTTGCAGATGGTCAGAATGCCGATGAAATAAAGTCTAAATAAAGTCTAAGTACCCCTACTGTTTTCAAAAACTTTCGATGCAAATCAGCACAGAAATCAAGAATTTCCTCACGATGACAAATAGCTAATAAGTTCATGTGAAGAATCATTACATCAAAAGTACAGGGCCACTTAGTTTATGCGTTGTGATTTGGCAAATGAAGCAGTTCATCTCGTTGCGCACACAATATAGCGTTTAGAATAAAATCCTTCACAAAACACTTCTCATCGCGAATTCATTTCAAAAGCATCTTCATAGGTAGATGCACAGCGGTGGCTTCCTCTATAAGAACTATTTATATCAGAATTACTAAACAGTTCACTCCAAACTTCATTCGTAAGAGGATAGTGAAAGTTTCAGCAACGAGTTGATTAGAGAGAACATATGAGGAATATTGCCTGACAAATGTGTATGAAAAGACGACGTATAAAGCAGGTAAGAAGGGTGTTATGAGAAGAGAAGGAAGAAAACGCGATTGGCTGACGACTGGACAGCAGCGAAACAACGTCAGGCAAGGGCCTGCCTCCAAACGACAGCCGCTTCCTCGTATCACACAAACACCCTCGCACATATCAACCCCTTGTCAGTCTTCCAACTTATTATCATCGCTGCGATGATCCATTTCCCCAAGGGTTCTCTTATCCACTTGTTACACACTCTAGAGCAGCTATCAGCTCGAGCGAAAAGTTCACCTCGATAGTAAGATATCGCATTCGATTTCTGCAACATCATTTAAAAGAAAAAGCTTTGACTATCTAAAGATCTGACGCGGATTTAAGCCTCTATTCAAATGACCCGTAGCGTAGAGACATGGCATTCCTTGTTTCGACCTCTGAATTCTCCTATTATCGTTGAAATGAAGGTAGTTGAAGCAGCATTCGAGGGCAGATGTGCAGCTAAACAGAGTGAATATCACTTTATGTTTGCCCATTACACCATAAGGTATTTTCAAAAAGACATCCAATTTTAAATACCTTGTCGTGCACTCAGTTCACTACTATGGCGCCAAACATGGACGCGAATTCTTCGTAGAAAAATGTTTACGCTATCCTTTTGAAAGCTTTCTCTATAGGTTATGATTCGACTTCCTCTTCTTTTCTTTTTTTGGTGAAAGCAGTTTCTCCTCCAAATTTTTCTCAGTTTGATCGAGCACAACACTAGCAACCAGTAGGTAAACCATCGCGGTCTATCGAAACACTGAAAACTTTACTTGGATGGTTCATTAGCTCACTGAGGACCTTTGTTGCATAACGATCACTGCGGAACTGCTTAAACTACCAGTTCATTGACAGTGAAGAATCGACGGGAAGATGTTTGGGCACTTAATTATGAGCTTAAATGTTTCATCAAATTCCGTTTGACTTGATGCAAGTGATAGTGTTGTTATGGCCAAATTCAAGGGTGACCCGAAACAACTACGACCACATCCACCTTTCCTTCTATCAACTTTTCACATCTTTTAAGATAGGTGATTTTTAGTTTGTAATAAAAATATAGTCGAGCCAAGTTCGGCTAATAACTACTCTCAGTGGTTCAACATTTTGTCACACTGATATATGATTGAGAAGAGGAGAATAAGCTGAAGAGTTCTCAACATATGCTTAAATGATACGCGATTTCAATGCGCAGTTGCAAATTTCATTCGCAATTTCCCACTACAGCAGTGGCTGCATGTATACGTGTGATTTTCTGCGTCTATGCGGGATTCTTGCGACATAGTCAACCTAAGAAACCTGAAATTGCCATTAATTTTGTGCCACTATCTTCACGTCGCAATACATTTCCCAGCAGAAACGAGCTTCAACCGAACAATAATTTTGCCAAAGTTTAAAGTATTTGCATTTACAAGCTTAGTTGCATTTATTTATAAACAGATTTTATAGAAAGGAAACAGTTGCGTTGAATAAGCGTGGGCACCGAAACACTAATAAGAAGTAAAAGAAATGCCTTAAATTCCACACTTCGTCATTCTCAATAGTCGCTAAGTGAAGAGAGTGTTTACTAGTCGGCAAAATATTTCCGCTTTTTTGTCCATCTCACGTTTGTTATTTGTGCCTAAGAAGACATATTTGGCATTTGCAATTGTTCAATTCGAAAATGAGAGAAATAAATGAAATAACGCTGGGATTCGATTCGCTTTAACTGAAATACAGGCAAAGGGTTCTCAAATTTTATCGTAAGTCCACATTTGCACATAAGGATTTTCTCTTTCCAATAAAAGCAATTATCCCTCACGCAACGTCTTATAATAAGAGTTTCTCATAAGGCGGAGCAGCTATCAGCCGGCAATATGAGGAAAATTTATGGCTTTGTAGAACCCAAAGAGGACGAATACATAAAAGCAAGCAATCTGCATACAAAATGTGCATACAAAACATCAACTAATAAACTGTTCTACTTTTTTGTGCGCATTGAAGAGCGGCTCAGTCATTACAAGAGTGTAATCGCAAGCCCTAGAAAATGCCGCTGATAACAGTGGTTTGTCTTATATTGATGTTTTGCATGTCGCCTTTGCCAAAAAGTTGAAATATATGGATTGCGAATAATCATAGACAACATGAATTTGGGAGTGTAGAGATGACGCATAGTAGACGCATAGATGATCTCATCGCTGTTTTAATTGCTATTAAATCTCAACAATCGGTTGCGGAATTCTTCCTCGTAGTGGATGAAGGTTTATCTGTGCTGCAACATTTTGAAAAATTAACTGAGCTGTAGCCGGTGGGAATGCTTTTGACCTCAAGTATATATGAGAGAGGAGAAACGAAACAAACAGAAAACAAACTATGCAAATTACGAACAAGCGAGGAAATAAGATGCTCAGAGGAATAATGCAAAGTATAACAGTCAGCTGCCTTTAAAAGTTTGACCTGTTCATAGCCTTAACAACCGAACTCAAATTGCTGGAATACTCAACAGGTGCAAAACTGAGACCAACGATTGCCAATTCGTGCAGAATGGCGAGACCTAGAGAACAGCTTCTGCCTCTAAATTTGATTTCGAAATCGCACTTCTAATTCGAGGGGAGGAGTCGGCTCTTATCCACTTGAACTCCGGAGAACAGAGCAGCCAGTTATTTCTCTCTACATGAAAAGGAACGCTTTTAGGCTTTTTCAAGCATTCTCATACCTTCTATGGCAATATAACAACGGAGAAATTTTCGTAAATTAGGTGGAATCGTCATTCTGACGTTTGCAAGACAACAATAATGAGTACTAAGGAGGAATGGCCGATCCTGTAGAACCTGCTGAAAATCCGAAAGTAATTTCACCACCACTATAGTACTGTAACATCCCGCAACTATTGTTGACATCTTGGGGATAGAAGAGCGCTGATCATAAATGAACCCCAGGAAGGCTCACACACTCCAGTATCGGCGCCAGCCACGACATGTTGTAGCATTTACACCCCTATAAACAAACACCTTATGTGCTCCTCTACAGATGGCGCTTTGTAGCTTTTGTATGAAATAACAAACAAGACATAGGATGCTATCACTGTTCCACAAGAAGCTTCCTTGACGACTGCATAAAGCGGGCAGCTGAAGGAACCTATTATGCAGAAGGTTAAACAATACTTGTTCCATTTCAAACGCAGCATGTGAATGATTGGGGACTGCTCACGTTACTGGACATTGCAGCTCCGGAAATGCTTTCTGACGGCAGTTGTGAATCCAAACATATAAGTTTTTCTTACCTAATGAAGGAGCATCTATTTCGTGCTGAATCGGTTAAGCGAACTATTTGCTCCGTTGAAGAGTTAGATCATTTCTGAACGGTCGATTCGACAATACGATTCTCAGTACAAACAGCGTGAAAGTTTTAAACCGTTGCATTTGAGTGCTGCTGAATTGAGTGAGTAGAATGCGGGAATATTAATTTTTTTCAACTTGGCATGAACTGATTTTGACATCAGAAATTTCTTTATTGATTGGCGGTCATGATAGCATCATATTTTATGAATACGTACGCTTTTCGTCATCAAATGATGTTTAAAAACACCTTCCTCCTCCTTCTGTTCAAGGATATTCCCTTCAGGCCAAGGCTTTTTTAAACAACGACACAACGAACTTATGCATCATATTATATTGTAACTACGGCGAGAAATTATACTGAATGTTATAAAATCACTGGTCCAAAATTTTCCCCTGAACTGTCGTAGAGAGTAAACTGCAGTGACAGCAAAAAATGCATCGCAAACTAACAATGTTGAGAGAAACGACAGTTGCACCTCGAGAAGATCGCTAAGCAAAATTTTTAAAAAAAGAGTCAAAAACGTCTCGGTCAACAATTTGTCTCGACAGTAATTCAGAATCAATGGATAAGCGCTAGATGATCACAGATCCGACATACTTTTCTGCACATGCGAGTATCGATGAACAACTCGACATCGAGTCGGATGGAGTTATTTTCCGTACGACAGCTAATGAGCTCATAAGTACTTAAAAGGCCACATGGGCGTAACTATCAAGACCCAACGGCAATGAAAATCAAATTTCGCGTCTCCTGAAGACATTCCGGTTAATCAGACGAGGTGGTTAGACGAGGTGTCCAACTCAGAGAGATGCTCAAGGTGTACAGAGTGGCTTATTACCCAAAGATTTAAAATGTCAAAATCTCGTACCCGGTGAACGCTTTCGAATTGTTAACCAATATGCTGAGAAGGTGGAAGCATCGAATTTACAGAACATTAGAGCCACTTCGGGCATTTAGGAGTTGTCCTGGCCCTAGAAACAACGAATTCCTCATTGCACTTTCATAAACTCGAAACCATAATACGTTGCAGTCGGTTCCGCTCTTAATAAAAACTGTAAGATTTCGTATCTCAAGGTAATAAGTTTCTATTTTTATATACGAGGGTTAAAATTCCTGGTCTTTAAGTGGAAAAGCTGCTAATATATGAAAAATCAATTTTTTCTACAATGGGGGCCGTTTCGAGCTAAGGATTCCCAAGAGCCATTTGCCTGCTGCACATATGAGACCAAGTTTCGCAGTTATTGTATATAAACCGCTAATCCTACAGCAGATTTGTATATGTCATCGATAGTGTGAGGGAGTTGTCCTACGCTCAACGAAGTTCTTTGATCCTACGGATGCCAAAACCAAATTTCGCCTCATTGCCAACAGCTTTAGCTTGTCAGTGATAGGCTGATATAAACTATTAGGCCGGAACTCAAAAAGCATGCTGCCTCCTAGGAGGATTGCACCTGCTGAACTAAAGTTCTCCTAATTTCCTGGAGATATCACGACAAAGCACCACAGGCAAACAGGTTCGTGCGCATAGGTCCAGATCTTACTATGTTTTGCATCGTCATGCTGAAAAGCCCGGAAGTTCAAAGTCGCAGCATGTTGCAGAGCTTGCATGCGGCATGGTTCCTACAGCAGATCAAAGATGATTCTGGTTGATTGCGATTACCGCACCAGCAGTATACAACGCCTTTAATTTTTAGTTCTGAGTCAGAAAAAAGGACTGAAGAGGTTGGAACGCCACTCCGATTTGTCCATCAAGAAAGTCATCTCCCAGTGGTTTCGAGTTCGCAAAAGACGGAGCAAGCTGCTTGGCGCCAGTTCACCTTGTAATAGGGAGTCGACTCCAAGAGTTTCTTCTGGAGTTAGCTACCGAGTTTTCTTCTCATTCGACTTCTCATAAATAAGCAGGTTCAATGGTACAGTCAAATCTTCAATATGAACTCATTATGAAACTGTAATATTCGAAGCGTGTTGACATGCTATATCGTAGAAAACTCTCCAAAAATTGTTTCAATCCTTCGATAACTGCTGCCAACAGGTAAGTAGAGCATCAAAAATTTTGAAGAGCTTAGCTATGCAAAGAATGACCTATGACAAGAGCGCAACTTCTATATTCCCAGAAAACATCTGTTTTGCCAGCAGATGGAGTTCCTAATTTCTGCTAGAAAGTGATGCAAGCATTTTCGAAGCAAAAGCAAAAAACTTACTTGTCAACCAAACAGAACAAAAATTAGCAACAGTTGGGCAAAAGCTGCACTCCTTTCCCTCCCATTGATTCTTATTCTACTCATCTTTGTTTTTCGACTGCATCGTAGCACTCTTTTCTGATATTTTCACGTGAATCGGCGCACTTTAAATCTGTGTCCTTTTGAGAAGCAAAATGTGAATTTCAACATCTCGACGCCGATTCGTTCTTTGAGTTGAAAAAGCGCAATGGTGTGCAATGTAGATCGGTTTTCTTGGCGTCTTTCATTCAAATGGCAAATCTGATAGCATTAACGCGGGATAAATTAATTAGGAATACTAAACTACGTTTTATGCGTTAATGTTGTATGCGAACAATGACATCCACGTTTTCATCGCAGCATGAGCCAGTTACTCGAGAATAATAGGAGACTGTGAAGGCAGAATGTGCATCGCATACATCAGCATAAACTCGATTGTAGCCTCTGAATTTCTCGGTTTACCTTTTTGGTCAAAAAGAATTCAGTGTGATTCTCTCTGAGCGCCCCAGCATATGCATTTTGCCAATAAACTGCTTCGACAGCAATATGCATCTTATCAGCTACAACTCTGAGGATAAGGTCCTGACCCGCCTCAGATGAACGATTTGGACGTTCATACTGTTTCTCTCTTGGACATCCTAATAATTAAATGCAAAATATCCGAAATATGCAGGCAGCAAACTGTCATCGAGTAAGTGAACTTTCATGCATGCATATCGATATCGGCACACATACCTAACAGTAGCATTTTGTTTTCTGCCAATCTCTGCATGCAGTGTTCGATGAGTACGTGATATACAGTAACATCGAATGAAGAATCGAAAAATGAAAATGGAAGCACTACCGAAAGGTCATTTCTAGAACGCTGACGTGATATGCGCTTATCCAATTCATCTTTCCTCCTTCTCAGACCATGTTTATATGAGTGCAACTAGGAGCAAAAAAAGCACCACCTACAGACTGAAGTATGGACATTTTAAAAAAAACACCCGCGAGGGTGTATGCGTGCTAAGGCACTGCCTTATCGCTTTTCAAGCAACACAGTGCATCACCTCAACGCCCACTGAAGGTGGTATTTAAATCAATGGTTAAGTGCCATTCTACAAGTAATTTGAGTGAGTGATGACGCAAAAGATACGGTATGCATGTTTGGGATGGGCATATTACTGCAATATATGCCTTTTTTACAGGTATTTTTTGTTGGTACTGACGCAGTTTTGACTATCCTATTACCAAAGGAAAATGACAGCTGTTAGCTGGGGTTCTTAAATAACAGTTTATGAGTATTACAGCATTATGAAGCGATGGTGCTCGTTTGCGAGGTGCATATTGCGTCTCTTTAACATCTTTTCGAATATACACTAAACTTTTGTGTTGTTCGACAATTCATAGTCCTAATAGATTTCACGGTATTTTGTATACTAGTTGCGCAACTTCTGACATTCAACTTCTTCAAATTTCAAAATTCCTCTCCATTTTTTCCCATCGATGAGAAATAACCAAAGATATAGCTTTACAAAATAAATGGGAAACCAAATTTTTTAAAAACATTCCTAGGAGTACCTCCTCGATAAAGAATTGTGGAAAAGAACAATGGAAGGATAGCATCAAATAAATATTGCGAGGAAAAGGTCTCCAAACTCTCTTAGGTCAAAAAAAAGACAAATGAAAGAAAGCTGCAGAGGAAAATGACAGAAAAAGAACTTCAGAAAAGTTTGCAAAAGGTTTCTTATTGCTGGCTTATTCAAAATGCTATTGCTTAAAGAACTCAAAGTGCCGGTGAAAGAGGTTTCTGGCAGAACCATTATCAGCTCGTGATCCGAAACATCGAAAAAGCTTTATAGCGAATATGATCATTCATATTCGTCAAGAATCTATTAAAGCACGAGAAATTTGTCAAAGCGAATAAGGTGGTCGAAAAATACATTAATAAGTGCGAAATCAAAGAGGTACTTTTCTCCTGAAAGGCTCCTTTTTTTTCAAAAAATTGCAACAACGAACTGAATACTCCACACACCTGAAGCTTCGTAGAACGGCCTTCTAGATTTTCAGTGAGTGTTAAATAACCTCCAAGTAATGCTCTATAAAAGTACCAAAGAGATGTGACTTACACTTCTTATTTCCTTATGATTATCAAAACCGAGTATGTGGTATGAATTTTGAGCTTATCAAACTGTTCATGCAACCGTTAAACCTATCCTATATGAGGAAAGAAACAGCACTAATATCACTGATAGTAAGAAAGCGTTGCAAGCAGCTCAAAGAATGATTGCGATGCTATAAGCTGACTTGTGTGCAAAAATTACTGTTTTGAAAAAAAAACAGTAAAGCACGAAGAATCTGTATATATTAAGCAAAAAGGCGATGAGCCACGGAGAAATAGGTGTTGAGAAATTTTCGTGATACACATCTTTGACTAACAAAATGTTTTCTTTCGATTCCACAATGCGTCTTCCGCACTGGCCCAAGGAACGCAACTTATGGACTTGAAGTTGGTACCCGTGAAGTCGGTATTTTGATGTTATTCATTGAACTTTACTTTTACTAAAAGCATTGCTTCAATCCTTTGCAGTACACTTACAGCATTTGCATAACGTGCGCTCGTGCCTTATTTAAAACGTCCTTAAAGAGGACTCTCGTGTTGGACCCTAGCTTTAGCGTTTCAATACACCTTGCGCATGTTACTCGCAAAAGCTATAAAGAAAAGTAACAGTTGTTTGATGAAATCTCAATGACGCTTCATTACTGACTGTTTAAGTGTGGCTTGATTCCATAATAAACGTACAGCTACCAAGATTGTCTGAAAACTGAAGTACTATGACACATACTGTTGCATGCATTGCTTCGCATATCTACAAATTCGAAGACGATTTCTTCTCTTGAAATTTTCCAGAAGATGCCAATACATCGCAAGGCACATCCTTTGTGTTACATTTTAATTCCCTGAAAACCACATTGCACCCGAAAATGTTTATAAAAAACAGTAATGGTAACCAACTGAATTATTAGTGAAATTTTGCTCGCCTAAGAAAGTTTTATTTTCAGCGTTCAAGAAGTGAGCACTCAAATTTCCTACAAGAAAGATGTTCACATGCTTTCGGGAGAATATCGATGTAATCTTAGCTCCTATGCACAGCGGTCGCCCCTGAATTACACACTACTGATAACTGCTTGAAACGGGACAACTAGAGGCGGACGTTAGAAAATTTCAAAGCGCTCGCCGCTGATCGTTGGAAACGTCTGACGTTTCTGTGCTGAGGATAATATAGATTCAAAAACTTTATTCACCTGACCTCCATTCCTCACCTCCCCCTTCCCCCTCCCCTCACTTTTTTATCGTTCATGGGGAAGGAATGGAAGCCGGGTACAGAACGAGGGAGGGGTGAGTGGAAGAGAGAAACAGGGGATCAATGAATGTGCAGATTCGCCTCATTGAATAAAAATGACTGAATTGGTAATTGAAGCTAATTGAAAAACTGGCATCAAAAATCGCTGATATGTAATGAAAAAATTGTTGACGAGCGTGGAAAGTTTGTGGAATGTGTGGAAATCTCCAAATTTCTAATTAATCCGAGATCACAGCTCAACAGAGATTCTTCGAAGTTTATAATCGCATTCTAAGATTGGGATGTTGAGATATTCATGTGCAAATGAGCCTTGTACCCAGGATGTCTAATTGAATGGCGATTCACAAGATTGCTCTGTTAAGCTCAGGGGAGTTAGTAATGCTATCATTGTGGTATCAATGGAGGGACTACAGAAGAGCACTGAGTGCACTGGATGCAAAGGAACACTTCATAGCAGGCATTTCCTTGTAGTGTTTGGCATATCGAAAGCATAGTTTTGCTGCAGTAGTCTTATATAAATATAATGAAATTTATTATTTTTTAATGGGCGTACACATGATGCTCGCTTGTCGAGAAGAGGAGCTCAGCTAGGCGCAAATGTCATATTTATTAAACAGAACAATATATAGTCAAGCGAAGCGACAGTCATATGTTAATCTGATTCCATAGTTTGCTGCATCGAGCAGCAATACAACTGCCGCGAAGACACGCGAGTGAGTTAGCTAGCTGCTAGAGATGTGAAATTGAAGTGCGTCTCAACGCAGCAACTCATGAAACTGTCAGATTTGACTTCTTGTAGGAGCGACTATAATCTATCAGTAATTGCGTTGCAGTTCGTGTGGGGCGCAAATGTCTTGCGCTTAGTCAGCATTACCTCATCTTTGTTGTTTTATTGTTGAACTTCCTTTCTCAACTTGTTTATCATTGTTGATTTTCAAAATTACTGACGCTTGGCGATCTCTTTATTATATATTCGCATCTCATTTATTAATGCATCAAGAAAAACCGCTTCAACTATATCAGGTCATGTCTTATGATCTTCTTGTCTTCATCTTTTATTTACGTCGGGTTTTAATGTTATTAGAGAATACATCAATAGTTCAATTACCCAAGTTTGAGGTGTCAAGCGATCGCAGAGCTGGGAAGTGTCCCCCGAACGTTGTGAACAAACTTGGGACGAACCAACGAGGATGGTACACAATGGCGATCCTCTTCGCTGGAATCAGTTCTGGGAAGCGTTCAAGGTTACTATTCACGAGCAGCCGATTCCAGATATTCAGAAGCTAAACTACTTGCTAACTTACCTTCGCGGTCGGGTTTACGCGGCAGTCGGAGGCTATTCAATTACTCCAGCAATTATAAAGTGATTATCGAAGTTTTACAAAAAAGATTTGAACGACAAGAGGCACTAAGATACCCTCTCCACAGGAACTCAAAAACTTGGCTCCAGCAGCACGCAAAGCAGATCTCAGAACATTTCTCGAAAACACTGAAAGAATACTTCGCCAGCTCGAAGAACAGGGCGAGGATTCCAGCCATCCAGAAGTCGAAATTCTAATTGAAGAGAAGCTCCCAAATTGGATACTAAACGAACTTCTCAAATATAAACTCGCGGATCCCAGTTTTACAGTCCAAGAATTGAGGAAAAATTGGAAGAAATCATTCATCTCAAAGGAGAAATAGCTCGAATTCATTTTGATAAGGCAAATCAGCGTCCCAAAGAGCTGAACCGATTTCAGCCTGCTCGTAATTCTATTACTAGTTCACAACTCGCGACCGTCCTCGCAAAAACTCAGATGTTACGCGAATACGGAGTTCATCCCAGTCGCATTCCGCGACAACCATGCATCTTCTGCAGTAGCCACGACTGGAACGACAACTATCCGCAGTGCCGTAATAGAGCTCAGCCCCTCCAACAGCCCAAAGAATGTCACCTATGCTGCCGATGCTGCCAATCTCGACTTGACGCAGTTCACTGTCAAATATCTCTTCGATGCTTTCATCGCAAACAAGCGCATCATACGGCATTGTGCCCACAACTTTCGAGCAAAACCTCGAACGAAATTCCTCATTCCGCGGCTCACCCTCCTATAAAGCCTATCCAGGCGGCACCTTTACGTATAGCGGCAACAGTTACCTTAAACGAAAACTCGGTAGAAAATGTGGATGACTCACCTAACCTCGTTATTACGGCCGCCGAAAATCATTCCAATCCCGTAAGGACGCAGAAAGAGCGACCCGTACTTTTATTTCCTCAATCGTTCTTGTTCGGAACCCGAGCAAATTCGACTGCCAAAATCAGCTCTTTTCTTAATGGATTTGGGTAGCCAACGCTCGTTTATTAGAGAAGAACTCGCCCACGGACTAAAACTCGATAGCAACCGCAGCGAACAACTTTCGATCTGTCCTTCGGATCTACAATTCCGACCAGTTACAGGTCCTCCCCTGTGGAAGTGGCCACTCAAAAGGCAGATGGAAAACTCATGACACTTATAGCCAGCTCCGTACCAGTAATCACACAAAAGATTCCAACAGCTCACCTTCCTCGGTTCCTTTCGCCAACGACAAACCTCTGGAGGCTACAATATCGACAGCCAGATATCTTGATTGGCGCTGATCGCTTTTTCGACTTCATCCAATTCGATCAAATAAAGCAGCTCTCATCTGGCTATTACGAAGTTCCCTCAGTGTTTGGTCCAATGATTTGCGGCAAAGGACAAATGAAACCGCTCAGAGAGGACAATACAGTTTGTCCGGTTACTCTAGAACAATTCTGGGACTTGGAGTCCATCGGGATTATGGACGAACCTGAAGAGACCGACGACGAAATTGCCATAAACCAATTTGTCAATCCAGTTCAATGGAAGAACAACCGATACGAAGTAAGATGGCCGTGGAAATCCCTCGATCCGCCTCTTCAAACGAAGTTCGCTCTGTGCTTAGATCGATTAAAAGCAACGGCTAAACGACTTCAGCAGGATAATGAGCTAATGAAAACTTACAACGACACCTTCAATGATCAGCTCAACAAAGGGATAATCGAAGTTGTTCCCAGCGAAGAACCCAGGCCTCCGGTGCATTACTTGCCTCATCATCCTGTGATTCGTCCAGACAAGTCAATAACGAAGGTACGCATTGTTTTTGATGCCTCGACAAAAACCAAACCAACTGAGAAAAGCTTAAATGAGGTTCTTTATCGCGGGCCCGTATTACTCCCGGATCTTTGCGAGATATTGCTTATGATCGAACTTACAAAATCGTACAGATCGGAGACATGGAGAAAGTATTTTTACAATTGAGCCTTAATCCTTCAGACAGAGATTTAACGCGACTCCTTTGGCTAAAAAATCCGAACAATCCTGTGATCAGTGAAGATCTTATTCACTATATCGCTTCACTCGAGTTCCATTTGGCATAATTTCAAGTCCATTTCTTCTAAGCGCAACCGTCAAACACCATCTTCAACGAAACAATGACCAGTTCGCCAAACAAATCAGTGAGGACCTTTACGTTGACAACGCAATCGTACGCGCAGACTTCGAGTCTGAAGCGTTTTCAAAGTATTTGCGCATCAAAGACCCCTTTAGGCGAGCACACATGAACATTCGAGATTTTCGGTCCAACTCCGGATTGTCAACATTTGCATCCATCCAAAAGATCGACTAATGGAGAGCAAGCCAGCAGTGTTAGGAATATTATGGGATTCCGAGGGTGATTCTTTAACTCTGAAACTACCGTCGCTCTCAATTCATATGAATAAGCTCACAAAACTTATATTAAAGTTTGCTACGACCGTCTGGGATTGCTAGCGCCAGCTGTTTTTCCTCTCAAGATCTTTCTCCAAGATCTCTGGATTAAAAAATATTCGTGGGACGACGCATTGGATCTCGACGACCAGGCACGATTTCAATCTCTAACGGAAGGATGGAACAATTTGCAGCGCAGTATTCCATGCCTTGCACTTAGTCAGCCAAAACAACTCCAACTTCACGCATTCGTGGATGACTCAGCAAAGGCTTACGCAGCTGCAGTCTACGTTCGGGGCATCACCGCCAGTGGTGCTGAAGCAGCTCTGACATTTACAAAAAATCGACTTTACCCAATAAAAGAGTTAACCATTCCTCGCTTAGAACTTTTGGCTGTCCTTATTGGAGTGAGAGCCCTCAAATTTGTCTCTAAGCAGATGCACCTCGAGGAAAATCCAATGTTTCTCTGGAGCGACTCACAATGCGCGCTTCATTGGATCAAGGCAACTACAAGTACAACTCATTCGCGATTTATCGCCAATCGTCTTCTAGAAATTCGCAGGTCCAGCGCTACGCTCAGATATGTGCCCACAGAGGAAAATCCTGCCGACATGTCCACTCCAGGAGTACGTCCACAGGATCTTTCCGTGAATTCGTTCTGGTGAAAGGGACATCCATTCTTAGCAAAAGCGGAAGTGGAATGGCCACAACGGAAGGTTGGAAACGATGAGTTTGAAACTACAGAGGACACTGAAACAGTAGCGATGTCAACTGAAGAGAATTCCCCAAAGGAACTAGTATAGATCCGTCGCACATCAGCTCTTGGAAAAAGCTCGTCAGAATTACTGCTTACATCCTTCGGTTTCTGAGCAAAGTCTCAAATTTAACATCCAAATCACTCGCGGCTGCACACCTATCAACTTCAACCGAGGGACAGTTTACAGCACGCGGCTTTAAAACTGCAAAAATAATATTCATCCGACAGGCGCAAGAGGCAACATGTCAACGCGGTCACGATCAATACCAGTTATGGAAAGACGAAGAAGGTATTTATAGATGTGGTGGAAAACGATTCGATCATATGGATCTTCCAAGGGAACCAAAATATCCCGTTTTCCTATAACGAAGCCAACGAATCAGTGAACTTATCATCTTGGACATTCATTTGCAGAACGCGCACAGCGATGTTCATCATACCCTTGTCCAATTATGGCAAAGGTTTTTGATCCCTCAAGGAAGAAGAACAGTTAATTCCGCCATCCGCAAATGTTTTGGATGCCGCAGACGGACAGCAAAACCATTCCGCCTTCCCGCTATGGCACCGCTCCCCGAGGAACGAGTTTCGACGATCGTGCCTCTTTGAAAACACTGGACTAGACTATTTGGGATCTATCACAGTTCGAGTACATCGTGATGAGAAAGCAAAGTTGTGGATATGCGTTTTCAATTGCTTCACCATTCGCGCCATCCACTTAGAATTCCTCAGCGACCTTTCCGCACTTATGTTTCTTAACTGCCTCAGACGATTTGTGGCACGTCGAGGTATTCCCAAGCAGATTACTCTAGACAATGCGTCACAGTTCAAAGCCGTCTCCAAAACAATGAACAAGATGGCCTGGAGAAACGTCTTCATGGATCACGACGTACAAACCGCTTCGGCTCACAATGGCATCGAATGGAAATACATCACGGAACGAGCACCATGGCAAGGAGGTGTGTACGAACGAATGATTGGACTTGTCAAAAATAGTCTTCCTAAATCGATCGGGAAGAACTGTTTCACACCTGCGCAGCTACTTACTGTGGTAAGCAAAGTTGAAGCTATCATAAAAGCTTTCCACTTACATACATGAGGAAAGACTCACTTCAATTACTACGACCGATTGATTTCCTGTCGTCTACAGCAGATATTGAAGCTCCGGCAACTGAATACGACACCGGCGACGAAGGCTACCCTTCTCCTCAGCTAAGTGCAAGAGATCGACTGCTTCAATACTGGAAACGATCATTAAATTGTGCTGATCGCTTCCGGAAATTATGGCATACAGAACACCTTCAAAGTCTGCGCGAACGATACAAAAACACCCATAATACTCCACACAGTACTGTTCGACGACATCCTTAAATTGGTGAAGTTGTACCGATCGGGGATCCCGAGGCGCCAAGACGAGCATGGCAAGTGGGAATTACCACCGGGCTCAAACCCAGCCAAGATGGCGAAATCCGCTCAACTACAGTGCGCACTGCTATCGGCACTCTATTCAATCGACCCATCAATTTCTTATATCCATTGGAGGTCGATTAAAGCTCGGAAAAGGACGCACAGACATCATCTGTGGCCATTACATATCCTAATATCCTAAGTTAACCACACATCCGTCAGTCATGACTTAGCATCATTCTACGTAATTCCTCAGAGTTATTATGGATGGCTAGGATGGGAATCAAACGAATCGGTAGGTTATTCTTATGGATAGCTAGGAAAAAGATGTACTACGTCTACAAATTTCATTCTCGAGTTTGGCAAATTAGCAATTTCCTGCCACGGAAACTTGCTATCTGACTGTACAAATATGAAAGATTGTAATGTCACCCTAAATGAGTGCACAACGAAAAACTCTATCATTCTTTGGAATGCCACACAACTGACAGAACCGCGCACTTTCCGAAAGAGAGGTACCTTTGAAGGCTTAATAACCTCCTTAATAACACTCACGTCGCGATCCCAAGCCTTCAAGCATCATTCGTCTTTCATAATTCCTCAGAAAGTGAAAGGTGCTTTATTTGAAAGAGTTGACATCGCTGCAAAGAATGCTGGTGACGCTATACGAGTGTATCCGTGTATTCAGATACACGAGTCAATTGTCCACTACGATCATCGAGTGGGCCAACAGTGCCATGAGGATCTTCCAGTGCAAGTAGGAAAGAGGCTATTTTTCGCAGAACTTAGGTCGAGGGATCTAAAAAATCAGTCTGCTGTTAAACCATATCACGAATTAACTCATCGGATATATTAAGACAAAAACGGGACCTGGAAGGATGCAAACGGGCCAGTCCGTGTGACAACATTTCAAAAACACCACCTTCCCGAACAGCTGGCTCCAATAGCCTTTAATGCTGCACCTTTTACAATCGACAATTTGGAGGTATCTCTTGCCATCGTATCGCAGCACCTTCAGCGGAATGCATTCAAGCAACCGCATTGCCGAAACAACAGTCTATAACTACAGTTCGCAACAACGGAAAGGATATAATTATCTCGCTCTCGAATGAGGCTCATCACTTAGTGGATGTGGCAATTGACGATATCCAGGCCATCCTCGACGGCATTTCGTCAAAGTGGTTATATGCATCTATCGTATCAATGATATTATCGTAATCCTTGTGATGTTGTGTTTATATTTCAAATCATGTAAAACGGTTGGGAAACCCGAAATTACAATCATCAATTCACCTGATACAATTTCAGACAGATCCCGATCCCCTCCCCCCAAAACCGTGAATCAAAAAGTTTTAAATTTATCCCAGTCAAATTCTCGGATGGGAATGTCGCGGAAAACGAATTATATAAGCATTCCAAACATATCTTGCAGCATCATCATCGTCTCACAGCGAAAGCAGCTATAGGAAAAACATCAAGGCTTAGCATCCCCCTTCCCACTGATGCTAAAAAGATAGCTCACAAATGGCATTCTTTTCTCACCAGTTCATTGTAATGCGATGATTTGTAAAAAACCCACCGCATGATTAAACTAGCATATAAGCGTGTCTCTGAGCCAATAAATTCATTCCACCGAATCATTACACAACCTGCCCCCGAATTGTCGTTGTTCGGCTTGCTGCTTTGATGTTATTGGTATGTGACACACCTGTGTCGCTTGTAAGTTTTATTCCACATACATCATAACTCTTAACACTGATATTCTTTTCTCTAATAAACCAGCGATCTTGCTGCTTTCTTTTCTGTCGTTTACATATGACCCGCAGTTTCGTTTTGTTCCAGAAAACAGTGCAAATATCTTGGGTGTTATGTAGCTCACAAAGGATCGATCACTGTGAAAGCTAAACTTGAGTAATCTTTTGAGAGGAAATGATAGTTAAAGATTTGCAAGGTGCATGTCTAAGACTACGGGCGCAAATTCGTAAGCATCCTAGTGCATGTTGGCATCGCTGTGACGAATTGGAGAGCTGACTAAACTCTCCAGAATCAAGAAATTACTCTTATCGCTTCTCTTGACCGGCGCTTTTCTATTTAATTGACCAGAAATAAAGACAATAATCAGCTTGCGCCGAATGATGGACTTTGGCAAAGAGGGTCGACAAATTGACACTGCTTGAACGTCCAGAGTATAAAGGATACAAATAAAGGCGCAAAACCGATTATTTTATATGAAGTAGAAAGCGCACCATACCGCGGTAATATAACACCAATTAAATCAGATGTTAAGAATGTGATTCAAGCATCCGATGCGAACGAAAATTCTCTAAAGATACAGAAGAATTCTTTTGCTGAGAAGATGCGCACATTGCAATTTTTTTTTGTTTTTTGTTTTTCAGACCACATCAGATGAATAATGCGAGGGCAGATAAGTGTTATTTATTGGTTGGTTGCGACTTGAAAATTACTCCTATCAGCTGCCATTCTAGGGTCTCATCATGTAAATAAACGACTATATTCTAACATATGTAACACTAAGTGTGATACTTCTGACTTCAGCTCGCACATTTGGTATATTTCTTTCTTGAAAAAATTCCATTATGACTCAAAAATGTCAGTCATCTGATGGAAAATGAAAGCAGGATTGGATGGAAAACCCTAACACTCAAAACTCCCCACAGAGGCCATCGTGCAGTAGTTTTATCGAAATATGCTGAAATGATTATGAAATTTGGTGGCCTAATATTCTTCTTTATAAAAGTGGCCAATTTCCTAACTTCATTCCGGTGCTTATATTTTTCTTCAAAAATTATTGAAAACTTTCACATTTGCTATCAAAAGGAGATATCTTGACCAAACTTTGAGAGACGACGAGAATTGGCAAGGATGAGATGTCAGTATATATTACGCGAAGCGAAATACGAAAAACTATCTTCGTTTTATTATATAGTAAATCACCTGAATTAGATGACATCATTATCTCTGCGCAAAGTGAAGGAAAACAGTCATACGAAATGAATATACGTAAGTGAAGAGTTAACCGCTCAAGACTTTGCCATGCAACCGGCTTAATCGATGCTAGTCTATATGAGCCAAAAACATAACAGTTCACAGCCTGAGACGTACTTGCGACAAGAGATATCGATTTCAACTACTTTTGACCTAGCCACGACACCTACCGTTCGTATCGCAGGAGAATATTTTCTACGACGAAAATCAGCCATAAACATTGGCTAAGTTACGTCTCTAGGTAATCAAAACTACCTCAACTCACCAACGTTCTGCCAGGCATCCTCAGATCTCTAACTAGGAACATTCGAGTGGCGAAATGAGGGTCTTTATCTCGTTTGGGATTGCTTTACCTGAAAGTCTTTTCATTTGAAAGGATCTTTGTGCAATACGAATACTGAGACAGAGCAAGAAAAAAAAAAGATTGTTGTTGTATTGAGACGCATCCGTCTTTTCATGCGATTCTTTGAAGTTTTCCTTTTGCTTCCAATCATTCTAATAAAATCGATTATTTCTCGTAACATTCAAAGTATATTAAAAATGGCAAAGAACAGTAACAAACAGCGACTAATTGCCAAAATGGCCGTAATCACGTCATGTAGGAAGGAACCAGTTGGAATGCATAGAAAAGAGGCGGCACAATATACGAACCTCCTATTTATTCAGCCGACTATATCAGGATGCAGTGAAAGAAAAATGTTTCATATATCTTTCCTAGGCAATTAAGCGATCGTGATATCCTCGACCAAAAAACCGCTTCTCGTTCAGTCCCTGGAGATCAAAAGTAATGTTTTATTATGTGACATCACCAGTATCTCGTGAAGCAGACAACGGTCGGTGTAAGGGCTACGGTAGGAGTCCGTTGTGCTGTGAGTTGTACACGTCAAATTTTGCCCACGTGGATTCTGTGACTTGTTAGATGAAATTAGCGGCCAAGTAGATGTAAATGCACGGACTGCCTGACATCTTCCATATCTAGCGTTATCTGCTTCACGATCGCTATGTATGGACTTGATTGTGAGCACTGCATGCTATGAATCATGTGCATGCGAAAATGAACCATCTCAGTAAATCTCCAACTTCTTCATTGAATCTCCTGCCTCTCAAATTTGGGAAAAGACGAGATTTCTCTTCACACAAACAAGATCTTCCTCTCCCATCATAAAAATTAAAAAAGTCATTGCGCATGTTGGTGCTTGAAAGTAGCGTTTACTTTGCACTACAGTATGTGAACTTTTCTGCTTACGCATTGTTCTATACCTGCAACGCTACACATGTGTATATCATTGCATGCGTACATTATGGATATTGCTCTCGAGTGGGAAAATTGGGAGAAAATTAACGTCGCTGATAATAAAAGCCGTCACCTCAAACAATAACCGCGCCAAAAATCATTAGAAACTTATAACCTCTAAGCATTGTTTCAAGTTGTACGGCACGAATGCCTTTAAGTGGCCCAACTAGACACTCATTTCAGCTGAAGACTTCGTACACACCAATTGATTGACATCTTCAGGTGTCATCCCCACTCCACCCAACAAGGGTGAACGAGACAACATTCACTATACTTCCTCTTGACCGTCAACCTCAGGCCACGCACAGTTATATATCTTTGAGGTCCAGTCGGAACAGTTGAGAATGTTTGTACATTAGTCTCACTTGCGTATAAGACTGCAATTCGGAGTACGATGTAGTCGAAGTAGTTCAGCACCGCAATTTCACAGAAGTGAAAACTGTTCGAGTTAGGAAGCCGTGTATTGAATTAAGCAGCAGTTAGGTTCAAAGATTATACCACTGACAGGTAAATTAAAAAATGAAATAAAGCTGGGAGGCATGAGTGATCTGTGCCTTTGTATTCTGCTATCACCGAAAGAATAAATAAGATGTGATAGGAACATCTTGTTCATATTCCTATTAATGTACTCATTATCACACTATCCTTGTGTATTGCAAGACGATTGGCCTATAGCTATACTAAGATTTGCAGCATAGAGTGGAACTGAGAGGCTGGAATACACTTGCATGGTCCCCATAAATGTTTCTACTCTATGCAATCACAGTTCCAAGAGGTAACTCGAGTTTAGATTTCAACTTGCTGTATATATCGCTAGGTGTAGCCGTACAACTATAGCGTGATGGAGTTGTAGGAATCACGTTCTGCATGGACTGCATCCACACAAACTTGCTTATTTAAGGGGCATGAAATGTTGTACGCAAAGTTTGCTAGTTTCCATGGAAGCTTACTCGAACGATGCAAAGAGGGAATCAAGGAGGATGCAAACGAAGATATAGCAAATTCCAAGCTTACCAAGAAGCAGATATCTTCTATGTGCTTTTCGAACTATGAAACTATTTGGAGAGGCAGGAAGCTTTAAATGAAGCACTAACTGCTACCACGTGCCTTCATACACTGCTATATCTTAAGTGATCGCTTAGCCGTCCACTTCAACTCACAGGATCTGAACACTTTCGACCACTCCAGAGAGAGTGGGGTGGGAAGCCATATGGTGCCTCGGGAACGCAAACGAGCAAACCGCTCCTCAAGAGTGTGGATAACGGAAGTTTTGACATGCACTCACTCCTATCACAGTCATGGACAACGCAAATGGGGCAGTGCTCGATCAACAGCTTATATTAGTTGCATTTTTTGCGGGAATTAAACACGGAACGCAGCTAAGCACGTTCTAATGCGGTGTGCGCAAAGCAGCGATCCTAACGACCGATTCGCCAAAACAACATTTCACTACCGACTAATAGGTTGCACGATTTGTGGTTTTTTTTGCAGTTTTGCGAATCACATCGATCATTCCTATAGATGTTCAGCAAGCAATAGAAATTTTAAGCAGAACCAATGGCTTCAACCAAGGGCAGCAAAAAATTCCCCATCGGCAAGCTTAAGCACTCGAAGAGTGCCGTTTTTCGGACACACAGCGAGCGAATTCCACTAGAAGTTATAAGCAAAAATTCTATAGAATATTCAACAAAGAATATCGCTGTGATCTCGTTTAGCAGTGAAAATGAGTAGACGATTTGATACAAGTGGTGAAATTCGTGGAATCTGTAAATGTGTATGTTACACGCATCAGTATGGAAATGGTTGACCAACATCCGAGCAGTGTTTTACTCAGTTTTTCGCCGTTAGCGTTTCACTATATTCGGTGCTTATTATCGTTGCCGAAAGATTGTGACAGTTCATGATGAGCAACGCAATTCAAGGTAAGTTTAGTCAATTCTAAGAATGCTGGAGGAAATTTTATTTTAGACTTTGCACGAATCTGACGAGTTGCCACGAGAAATGTGACTGCGACCTGTGCATTTTTCATGTACGAATCGAACTCGAATTAACCAAATAGCCGGAATCATGATCGCTGCAAACGTTGTTTGCAGATCCATCAAATAAAACGGACACCCATGCTATGCAATTTATCACCCACTTCCTCATTTGATCGTTGTTTTCGTCGATGGAAATGATCTGTTTTGTAGTCATTTGGGAGGGGACGATTAAATTTTACTTTTGTGAGCACTTCGAGAGCACTATTATGCCGATAAAATTTTGCGAGATTTCTTTTCATGCACCCATTCGTCATAGCAAATACCATGTCAGCGTTGTTTTCATCGGAGAACCAGTTCATTTCATTTCCGAAACGCAATTCACTTGGCTAAAACATATATATTACGTATATATGAACAAACAGCCGATTTAATGACGTCAGTCGTTGCAAAATGATGTTGCACACAAGGACAAGGGACCGTTTTACTGCAAATAAATAAGCGTGGAAAAACTCCAAGTTCTGATATGTCATAAGAACAGATCTTTGATACTCGCTAAGTATACCCACGAGCTGATTTTGATGTTTGCGATAGTTGATTGTCAACTGCTGCAATTTTCAGCGATACGAGAAATATTTGATTCATTTCGTTTGATTAAAAATCGATTTGAGCAAAAGTCAAGTTAAATTGAAAACATAAAAATATTATATTGCATATCACTTCCGATATGCTTGAAAGTGCTAATCTGTTAGGCACAAAGTGGTTTGGTTCATTGCCCGACTTTTTTAAAACATTTCTTGTGACGCTCGGAAACTGTTACCTCAGTGCAGCGGGATTCCACTTAATTCAACGACTATTGCCCGATGTACGATTTTCAAAGCTATTCTCGAATCGGATTCAACCATCTATTATGGAAAAAGCAAGTATGCAATTGAAAAAACTTTCAATTATTCGCATGGAACGATTAATATCTCTCATGAATTAGGCATTCATAAGTGGAACAGAGTGGAAACTCCAACGATATATGAATACGTTGCAATTTCAATGTTTTTTTTCAAGCTTTCTTCAGGAATTGCTGCAGTTTTTACCAGTGAATAAAGCTTCGTATCACTGAATATTTCAATCGCCGAAATGATCGATTTTTGCTAGGGAAACCGCCACGTCGCCACGTGATTATTACAGAGGTCAGCTATCTTGACGTCGACCGCACCTATCTGTGGGAAACACCGAACGAAATGTTTCTAATGTTAGATGGGAAAATTTTGACGCTTGCAAGACTCCAAAACAGTGGTCATCATCAATATTTATAGAAGATATCCTACAGGCTGAAGGGAACAGAACAGAATCACGGCAGCACTTGGACGGACTTAGAAACGGATGAGGAGACGACTGACACATTTCAAAGGTATTGCAGTAATGCAGATTTCAGTTACGTCTCATACGATTACGTCTCACGTGATCATTGCTTGTTAAATTTGCCTGAAAGCTTTAAAACTTCAGAACTATCATATTGCATAAGTGGAAATATTATTTTCATCAAGAATGACTTCGTTAGGACATAAGAAGGGAGCATTTCAGAATGCCACACTGAGCAACTTAAAAAAAATCTACACGATGTGAGCTAGGCGGAACTTGCTCATCTGTTTTTAGCCAAACTGTTTCTTTCATACACAATCCGGAAATCACTCTTATAAAGTAAATAGATTGTTTATTTCAGTGGTCAGTTACACAACCTAATATGGAGTGGCATAAGCTGGCACAAGGTCGTACTACCAATGAAATCATGATAACCTACCGATGATCACTACAGGAGAAACAGTAAGATTCCCTCTTAAGTACTTTTCCTACTAACAATTGTAATAATTTTTCGCTTACAGAAGGTTTTAAATCTTTTGCCTATAGTCCTCGAGTATCTTGTATTTACAAATAAACATAAAATTCAAAGCCACAACTATGACCGAATTGCACTCAGGAAATGACAGAGAGTGCTCCAAAGCTCATTTGGACATCAAGAGATCAAGTGAGAAGGGAACAGAAGACACTTTGTTCCTGTATGATGGATACTAAATGGCAATGATATTTAACGGTGGCTGAGGATTAAGAGATGATGTGAAGAACAGGATTACAGGTCTTCTTACCGTGTACAAAGGACCAAACCCTTAACTACTGGAGGCGGCTATACTGCAGCAATAACAAATGTAACTCGATCACCGAAAAGTAGCACAAATTTATATATGTTTGATAAAAATATGAAAAACAAAGTTAAAGGTGAAATGTTCCGAAACCATGAATAGCCAGAAAATTGAAAAAAGAAGAAAAAAATTATGATATTGTAAAACTATTACGCATAAACTTTCCAACAAGCACCTGATGATTCTGTGTCTCTCGAGAGAGGAGTGAATAAAAGAGGCTCAGGTAGTTGTAATGCAGTAGGAACGAGGAATAGCACAGGTATGCTGCCTAGCAATGAGAAAATCACATCCAATGAATAGAATCCTCGGTCTCGTCAGCTGCTTCTTGGAAGTGCACCTTTCCTACGAAAAGATAGAAACAAGTTGATGAATGTATCAACCCAGCGATCATTAATTGCATATCTTCAGCGTTTTCGCATCGTTTGCACTTGCTGCGAAAAATACACCAATGTAGATTGAATCAGCAAAACACCTGAGAATAGAGGTATATAACGTTGTGAGGTCATTTCCGTTAAACGATATCTCTAACTCGCTTCGTGCTCATTACATACGTCATTGCATTTAGCACACAAAATGTATTTAATTGTGGGGAAATCAAACCAGTGCATTATATTTCGTCGACTATTAGGAAAATTGAACCAAACCGAATGATGCAATATGCCTGAGGCAAAATATCGGCGGAAAAGGTTCATTAGTCATTAGTTATTTTTAATCGAATTCTTTGACGGGTTTCATTCGTGCAGGAAAAGGTGGGCGTACTAAGCACGAATTACGGAAACTAGACAACAGATCAACGGTAAAAAGTAGGAGGAAAATTATTAGCATTTAATTCGATTACGGAAGGGAATACCTAGGAAGAGGACAACGAAACGAAGGCAATGTTGATGGATTTATTACTAATAAAAGATGAAATTGCTTTCTCCCTAGAATGCCGCTTCAATAATGTGCATAGTGCGTTGCTTTTGTATGATATCATAAAAACAAACAATCCAAGAGAGCACTGAAGAAGTTTTAAGTATGCATTTTCTGCAAAGAGAGCATTTCGCTCATCGAAAAGAAAGAGTATTCGTTGAAATGAACTGAAATATGTGATCCACATTTCGGCGAATTAAAAATTACTCGTCGATGCTTTCGATATCTCCGAAAAGCGCGGATATTCAACGTAAACTTCTATAATGTGGAAGAAAGATAGTGCCTCAAAGATGTGGCACGCTTAATGAATTTAGCGACACAAACTGATACAAAACGAATAGCTTATTCGCTCGTATCCAGTATTCCAGTCCCCCTCCCTCCTCAACATATTTCAGTTTATTTGTGGAACTGTAAACATCCATTTATAGAGGTTGAATAAACGCGATAAGAAGAAAATTTTGAACGGCGAGAGAGGTCACTTGAAAAAAGAGTGGAATTTGCAGCAACATTCCTTTCCATTTCTACCCATGTGGATAGAAATGTCCACATGGGTAGAAACGAGGTGAACTGCCAAAATCTGTTCTATATGCCATCACTGCATCGAAAAGTTTGATGCTGCTAATTTGACCATTATAATATATGAAATTAACAGCGAAAACTCACTGACGTTAACTAAAACAGAGTGACTGGCAAGTGAAGTTTGTGAGTGATTAATAAAAAAATCGGAAACCCTCATCCATTAAAATTGAGATGCAGCTGCTGCACATGGATTTCCTCTTTTCAGTGCGTACCTCGCAAACACTTTATTGTCGATCGTGTAAAAGTATAAATGTTTGGTGGTCGGGGTCTCTCTCCATTGAAAAACTGGCTTCTTAAATCTTTAGTGGAATAAACAGTGTGGCACTTGAATCGTGACAAAACATTTGTTTCTTTCAATCGGAAATGCACAGAAACATGAACTTCTGTGTTATAAACTTCATCATCAACAGCACTAATCTCAACAGAAACGTAAGTTGGATGCACCTCAGGACTGAGGAAAGCAATCAAGACGAGTTTGAGTCTCACTTGGAGATTGAGTTTTCATTTCGCGCTGCACAACTCTCAAAATGAGAATAAAATGGCTCCATCCCAAAATCAACGATCTCCGGAAGACATATATTTTACTTTCAGTCCATCTGCACCTGTCATCAGGAGTGAAGCGGCCAAGTGATGGAAAAAGTTCATTTATATTTAATGGCAAAATAAATAGCATGATTAGAAAACAACAGCGGAATCACAAATTGAAAAAACGGTGCGATAGTGGTCATCATTCTAGTGAAGCTTGAAAGGATGCATCTTTATCCACGGGCTATGACAGCACATGTTTAACCATTATTGGGTGCTCAAGGAGCAAAACTGATATTTCCTTAATGAAAAAATAAAATGGCAACAATTCACAATGAGATATTCAATGAGAAACTAACCTCAATGCACAAAAGTGAATATGTTGGATAGTGCAGCCTCGTCATCGATGAAGTTCAACTATCACTTAAGTAACAAAGTGAAGGAACGATGGCTCGAAGATGAGTTTGAGGCAGTTCGAGATCAGGATCGACGAGCAATGTATGTTTCGTGAACGCAAACGTTGATTAGACACAAGAACGAGTTGGATGGACTTAGAGCCGGAAGCGGAACGCCGAACCCGTTGTTGATTCGTTGATGAATTTGAGTGTACATGTGCACGTCGAATTGCGCCATTCATGAATGCAATGAATGGTGAATGCATGGAGAACATAAAGAAAATAACGATCACGTCACACGTTTGCAATCTACAACCCACCGGAAACATACTACTCTTAGAGCGCCAAAAAACAGGTGAATAAATGCGCAGAAAAGCGTAAATATAACATTGTCTAACACAACTAAAATCATTCAAGGAAACGATATGGTATAAAATCTTCGTAAATTCTAGACACTAAGCTTTTTTAATGAACGAAACGAAATTCTTAGAAACACGTTACGCATCAGTAAACTTGTATAAGATAAAGTGAAGCATAGCGCTAAACTAGAGTCTTCTGTATTTAGTAAGCTTGGCTCAAAATATCATTTTTGTAGCGGTCGACACCATCGTTTTCTCTGTGAAAAGATTTTCAAATGAATGCCCATAGAGTGATGAACAAAAAGTAATAAATGTTCACTGCGCTTGTTCCATTAAAATGATCAGCATGCATGGTAATTATATGAAAAACAAACAACCCTACGTGGGTATTCGTACTCTTGCAAAATAAACGTTGGACTGACTCAAGATTTTCATTGCTAGAGAAATTTGGCACTTAACTTCGCTCTCGAAAAATCCCCACGGTAAAGACGCTAAAAACGATATTTGAACAGATAAAAATGTTGATCTCAACGATGAAATTGACGCACTTTAGTGCTTTGCGAAGTGATTTTTCAACGCACTTAATTACTCTTGAAAGTACACATCGCTCGCTGTCCACAATGATAATTGCAAACTTGTTTTTTCTCTAATCATTCGCTGATGCTTGTTGGATAGCGAATCCGCGAAAAAGTATTCCTCTAAAATTGCATGTTCTATATATAACAATGAGTGCGACAATAAGTGGAAAAAACCCGAACATTTGTAGACCAAAATGGATGCACCTATTACGACTGTTCAAATTTAATTAAGAAGTTCCTCATCAATTAATGCGAACAATATGTGAAGATCCATGACTGCTTATTAATGATTTTAAGTTTCAAGCAGAAAAAAAAGTGAAACGACGCAAAATCTGCCTCTATGAGTGGAATCGCTGCGGCTATGAATGCACTCAATAGGAGCGAAAAGGAGCCAAGAATACCCCACTGGTACTAAAGAGAACATCTGGTAATAGAAGGAATAAACAACAGAAAATAACTGATACAAGGAATATTGAAAATGAGATTGCAGAATATACGACTTGGAATTTCAAAGTTATTCTATGCCTCGCAGAAAACCTGAAATGCTATAACGACCGAGGAAAAAAATCAGCACGAACCTATGTCATTTGACCTAATGGAATCATTATTATGTGCACAACCTGTGGAAGAAAGAGGGTGACCATAAGAAAGATTAACGAAGGAAAAATCTTGGTTAGATGAACCTCCCTCCCATTTTTAATTGATATAACGGCTAGCAACAAGCCACTGAAATTCGTGGGAAACTCATCTCCTGTTTGAATAAACAAAAGTTTTCGCCCCCTCCTCCGTCCCTCATTTATGAATATAGCAAAAGTGGTATGAGGGACTGCGATATAGCACGTTTTGCTGAATTCAACACTCGGTGTGCATCTCAAAATCAGACTGCTGCTGTATGCGCAAGAAAATGAGGAATTGAGAGATACACCAACCAACATCAATGTGCGATTTAGAATAGGTTGGTTTAATAAAACGTATCCAACAAATCCCGGAAATCAACCGAATGTGTCGTCGTTGTCTGTACCGGTCGAAGCAAATGACAGAATTTGCCTCAAATATTTCGTCTCTACATGTCAAGGTTTTAATCATTCATTTCGATCTTGCCCACGGCAAAAACAAGCTGCATCTTTCAGTTCCAAGCACATTCGCTTTACTATTTAATAATAAGACAAGGAGCACGAATTCAATATCACGATTGTCGACAGAGTGTGGGGAAATTTCTCGCACATAAGGACTTAAAACGATTCGAAAACCACTTTCTCGAATTTTGAAGGGTCCTGATCATTCATCGGATAGCACGGATGGTGTCCGAAACTGAAAAAAAAAAGTTATTTGGACAAAATGTTTCACTAACATCCGTTAACTCTGGCAAGATGTTTCACTGAGAGCCACCACTTGCAAGGTTTCTGCTATTTACTCGAAAACGTGCTGTTGAACAGTTATACCATCAAGGCAGATAAAGAGATGCGATGAAATGTTCAGAAGAATGCGCCTTGCCATAACACGGCTTACTGCTCTCATATCCTTCAATAAGTCTCCTCCAAATGCTATCATCGCATCGCACGTGAGCACGGGTGATCTTCGAAAGATGGAATAATGGCTTGTTTGAACGTTTATCACTTCGGTTTGAAAGAATGTTGGTCAGTTTGCAGTCATAAAGCGTTCGACCGTTGGTGAGTTGAAACTTGGAAGGTAAAAATATCCACTTAGTGAGCTGGCGAAAAGCACCTCATCAACGACTTGTCGCCACCGCCATCACCAACATAACGGTTGACAACCGAAACAACTCGACCATTCACAGTCATTAATAAACAGTGTCTTCACATATACGTAATTGTCTTTGATGAACCGCTGCTAATTACTGTTCACTTGGCGGAATTTTCCGACCGTCAAATCACCCTAAGTTAGAGGAACCTGATTATTTAATGAAACTTCACCTGATAATCACCATATCTCTATATCTCTAAGAATACGAAATATTTCACGTTGTAGATTCGAAAATGTTCGAAGGGGCAAAATGATAACATTCAGTAAAAGATTCGATAGCTTCCGTTATTTTGACTGGGGAAAAAGAGGAAGACATTTGTTTGGAAAAAGAAGCGAATGCAGCATTACGGATGAAAGCTATGAATCGAAAAAATGAGTCGAGAGATGCTAGCCCAATTAGACATCAAAATGAATTTATAAATGGAAATATCGAAAATCTACTATGGCGTGAGTTTCAATATCGCTTCTTCTTCATTTATTGCTTCGACATTATCATCCTGTAATTAGAATGCTGCAATGCAATGAACAGTCCAATCCATATGCAACTAAGACCACCTTGCAATTAATATCTCTAGAATAATTTGATCGCTGACAATAAGGTGAAGAAGAAGGAAAATCATTCACTAATCAAAAATGAAGAGTCGAACACGCCGTTCAACACGATCAAGCTTGGTGATATCGTCCTCATCGAGTTTGAAATCGAAAATGTTGATATTTTCACGAATATGTTCAATGTTCGTGCTTTTCGGAATTGCGGCGATACCATCTTGTACCAAATATTTCAACAGAATCTATAAACTCATTGATTACGCTTGCATACTATACTGTATATAGTAATGGCAATAAATTTCTATCGCCCGAGTAGAAAACGCAACATTCTGCTAGAGGTGCAGCTAAGAAGCATGTAATTTCTGCTTGATGCATTATAGCGATAAGGTGAATGATAAAACAGTTCTCGTATTTTGAAAGTGTGCTTGTTTATGTCGATGTCGCTCAATGTGAACAGTTCTACTTCAACCGCATGTGAAACCAGAGAACGGCGAACAACAGCAAAATCACCTGATATGTGAAGAGAAGTTTGTTGAAATGTTAGAACTATTTACTGTGAACCACTGGCTATACGAAAACATTTCTCATAGTCACAGCATAACGGAAAGCAGCGTTCATTTAATCATTGCGCCCGTGTCATTGGGTTCAAGTCATTTTGTGTCATCAACTCGAACCTTCTTATGTCTTTCAAATTGATGTCAGCGGTCCAATGAAAAACTGAAACCTGCTCTCAAGTAAGCAATACTTCATAGGCGATGAATTTGGATCGTCACTGCTATCGGTCGATTCAAGGAACTATGGTCTGAAGGAATATAGCGCGGATGCAAGTGTAATGGGATGGATTACAACAGCACCTCTAAATTTCTTTCGTATGCTATCAATGAAAAGCGTTCCATGAAACATGGTAAAAATAGCCTACCTGTGCAGGCGTTTTTTTGTGCTTCCTCGCAATAGTTGCGACGAGCGGATCTTTCAGTGGTTCACCCTCAGGCCAAAAACCACCGGGCTGAAATGCCTTCCGACCAGGAGAGCCAAGAGGGGCATATGCAGTCATCGTTATATTTCTCGCCTTGCAAAATTCTCGTAGCTCCTTCTGCGGGAAATACAAATGTGCCTCCACCTAAAAATTTCCAAAAAAAAGAATTTTTCTCCTGTGACGACCAATTGAGATATAGAATGTGGTATTGGCAATTACCATTCGCTGCTGCAAGCGACGGACTTTCACTTTAACAGAGGGAACCACGACTAGAGAAGAAAATTTTTGTGTCGCTTTTCCTAATCGCGCCACGCTCTCAATACTTTCTGATGCTTATGTTCGCCGCAACCAGTCAATCTAACTTTTCCACATGCATCTTGTATCAAGAAAAATAATTTCTATTTCAACTACACATCTACTCAAATGTTAAAATTAGCAGTCACAGCAAATACAGCACTATATCCATGAACATTTTGCAGATATCATCGACGATAGAATGCAACAGCATTGCAATATGATTCAAGTGCATGAATAGAGAGCCTCACCTATAAGTGTCTCGGAGATCAACGAACTTATGTTGAATTGATGTCTTAGCTTGCGTTTGCAGATTCTCAATGATACAAAAATTTCTGCAAAATTCCCTCACAGTAATAAACATTTTCATCGGCACTTGCTCTTCTTTTCCTCACATCATCGTAAACGCATCTGACTATTATCGCACAACTATTTCAACTCCAATCTTTGAGAACATAAACGCCTCTGAGATAGCTAATCAGACCTTCTCCAAATTATTAAAAATATTCGAGAATGTCATTCATACTGAAAGGAAAAGAACATACTTGTAGATTGTGAGGTTTTATTTCGGCGTGATCATACACTCGTTGGATTTGCTCTTCATTAAAGTTGGATAATCCGATTGCCTGAAATTACAGAAAGCCGATAGATTTTTTCATCTTTCTTTACTGACTATAAATGCTTTTCTTGGCTTCAATTACTATATTTTACCGATTTAGCGATAGTAATCTGAATTTTGAAGGTGAAAGTTCCCATGGTTTGGCTAATGCAAAAAGTCTGGACGCTATGAACAGAAATAAGAGAATCCATGCGATGGAAAGTTTGAAAACAAAAAGAGAAAACAAATGCCGACGGAAAATACTTTCATATATGTTAAATGCCTTGATATGGCATGAATTATTCACATGCGATACGCAAATCACACAAGAAAATCAGAATTACAGCCATAGATAACTGACCGGTTCGTATAACATACTTTCTTTGAGCATAAGACCTCCCTTGAAAGGAAAATACCTTCGCGAAATGGGAGAAATCGAAGACAATCCTCAAGATCGAAGACTTTTATCGGAACTGCGAGAAAGAAAAAGAATTATTCTTTATAGGCAAACCCCCTGAACGACCTCCTTTGAACAGATAGCATATCTATGTCGAAACCTTAGAAGGACAGAAAATCCGATTTTTAAGGAAAGCATCCTGCTGAAGGCTAAGAAAATAGGATACTCGGGCCTTTGACTCAAAGAAATGCGGTGAATGCTTCAACAGTTTCAATAAGCGCAGACGTATGACGACTCTATTTGAAAAGTTCGCTCAATTCTGAGAATCGTACCTTCAGCTTTCCTTGCTTATGCAGCTTTTCTAAGGCTTTCCAGGTATCCAAATGATCTACATCGTCCACAGCAAACCGGCCGTCTTCAACAAGCGGCACATACGATCCGTCCTTGTGCTTAAAATAATGAGTTGTCGCTATATTCAATTTCCTATGACTGATCAAGCATGACGAGGAACACTGCAGAATAAATGCCACAAAATAAGAAGGAAAATAAAGCAGCGTCTGCTTTCTAGCGAGGTAGCATATGCTTAGCCCTTCTTGCAGCTAAGAAGTAGAAGAATGATTAGTGCAGTTGGACGATGCTCTCGACATCCCTGATCAGCTGTTATAAATCGAGCATGCCCGTATACATCGTCGAATATGCAAATCTATCTATGATGCCTCATTTGACAACCATTGCCCCTTTCCATAGTGCTTTATTGTCGGTTTCTATCGGAGGAAAGTACGGCAGTAAAAGTGCGCACCAATCCATGGAAAAACAGCGGAAACAGGTGGGAATATAACTTAGAAGGTCCCATTCAAAAAAGCAAGATAATCCATGAATATGATCCCGTGCAAAAAGATGCAGAAGAAAACTACTGGCGTAACTTGCACTCGCAACCATATTTCCGTAAGCATTGGCACAGCCAATCCATCCTGCCCTTTGAACCGCAGCAACGATCAAAGGATTTGACAAGCGAAAAGATGTGCAGAGTGCGATCACTCATTCAGTAGACGCTGACGCGGCCGCACACATAGAGAACGTTCCTCATGCTTTATCTTTGATCACTTTGCCTAGCACTGCAACAGAACACCTCTTCCCCCACCCTCCTCCCATCTATGGAACGAAAGTAAAAAACACCCTCACTAGATGTGATACCGAGAGTTGAATAGAGTACGCGTCAGACTTCTTGTTCCAAATATTAAAGAAACGATTATTTGGGAAAGTGGCCAACCTTTGTTGCGCAGGGGCAGTGAATGAGATATAGATCAATGTAGCCGGTCTTGAGGGTTCTCAACTGTTGCTCGACTACATTCTCCACATCTGACGGGGCGTGTGCTGTGAACGGAAGCTATAAAACCATTTGCAGACAACAGAAATATTTCACCTCTGTATAAATTCTTGTTGTTCTTTGATTTATCGTATGTCTTTCTTTTCTGGAAGAGAAACGTCGTTTCAACGAAAACCCTTCGCTTGAGAGCTCTGAATTATTAAGGGGCTCCACGTTCGCGAACCTCCTCAAGGTGTCGCTCAAAAACGGTAGAAATACACCGTAAAAACATTTAAACTCTCTGTCTGCGCATAAACTGGTTTTGAATATCTGCAAGAATATTCAAAAAAAAAAGCGAGGGAACAGCAAAACTGGAATAACGCAGCACCTTGAAACCTGGAACACCGGGGTTCGATTTAGTCGAATGTGGCGAAGGTTTAGGCGACCGCTGGAACACACAATGGCCGTTCACTGTTTCACTAAGCGAAACTCATCCTGACTACCAGTTGCAACAGCTTCTGGTGTCTGAAGCCTCACCAAAGTAACGAAGCTCGTTTATTATGAGAAACTACACCACGAGACGATAATAGACCACACGCTGGTTGGTAAGCAAGACCGCAGCCTATTTCTGTCCTTACGGCCCCAAAGGCAGATCATAGTCCACGTGGGGAGAGATCAACATCAAGATCAACACATTTTTGAGCAAAACAACTTGCTAACCAAAATGAGGCTGACCGAGATGACAAGAACTGTTTTGATCACAAGAGATCACTCGAAGGCCGCGGTGGATTCATGTGGTGCTCGCATTTAGCGATCAGGATCAGGACGGCCGTGGTGCGTTCGTTTGGTCGCAACTGGCCAGCAGAAGCACTAAGGAGGTGTAACATCGACGATTGTTAACGAGTGATCTATTGTGATCAAATGAGCCAATCAAGGAATATTGGGTACTCTGAGGATGTCATGTAGCGCTGAAAGCTTTTCAGTTTTTAGATTCGCGTCTTGAAGGGCCGCCAAATTTTATAAGCCTAGAAAAGCACCTGATTCTGCCCAAGAACATACACTGTTGCTGGACATTTTTCAGAGGAACTTGCCGTCTTCCTGGTAAATACATTCATATTCCGTCAAAACCTAATTATTCAAAAACCTGTCCTCTAGAAGGAGCAAGTTGCTCCTCCTCCACATCAAAAACTTTGCACCTGCCCCTCATATTCCTCTTAGTACATTGCAGAGTGGCATCATATAAAAAATTTAACACATTCTCTGATGCGCACAGAATTAAGAGCGGCGTCGTAAATACTAATAAAAGAGCAAACTCGAAAAATGTGCTCACCTTTGTTGTGATAAATAGATCCTCTCGTTTGACTTTGCCGCTTTGAATGCAATCGTACAATGCGTTACCAACGCCAGCTTCTGTCTCATAAAGGAAAGCTGTATCGAAAAGCCGATAGCCGACATCAATTGCTGCTTCGATCGCTGTATGCAACTGCCGCTCGTCTTTTGACTAAATTATAGAAATTAACTCGTTTTCAAATTGCAAGATAAGAAACCAGACCAACAAAGTTCAGTGCATGAAAATCAAACGGAAGCTTGCTTGTAGTACTAATGTGAACGTTGGTCACAATTCTATAACCATTTATTGAGCAAGCATTTAGTTGTAAATTTAGCCCAGGCAGTACTGCCAACGTTTCCTGGCACCCAACATAGACCATAACCGCCTCAGGAAGTCGGAGTCCAGTGTGTAATCCAGTATGCATGTCTTATGACTCAAAAACTACATGCTTAAGTCACTCCGAAACGGTTATGAGACTTGAAGTCGGTTGCTCAAAAAAAAAACGCCCGTTCGCAGGTTGTTTTTTTTTTGACCCGGCAAGTGTGCGGTTAGATATAGTGATTACTCAAACGCATGCTGTTTCACAGTGTCCTCCTTGACAAGTAGCATGTATCATGAGTGATACAGCTTACGGTATCGGCTACTACACGCATACCCACTTTGTTGCACTCGTTTCTTCTTCATTTCCCCACCCACTCGTTTGCTGCGAATGACGTAAATGTTTCGCAGACACATTCTGTCCGCCTGCATATATTCCTTGCAAAAGTGAAGCTGACAGAAGAAAATGGATCGCTACTTAACGAAAAGAACAAACGAGTTCGCAAACTGTAAGGAATAGTCTCGCCTGGATTCGACATTCCAAGGCGCTGCTTATATACTTCCAGATGCACAATCAAAGACTTCAGGCCATAAATAACGCGTCACTATTTCGAGTGGTTTCTTACATTCGAAGTGATTTGACATGAAAGGAAGCAGATATCAAGGGAAAGGAATGTGAAAAGAGATTTGTAAGGCACCCACGCTTATATGATTTCTACCTATGAGCAGGTAAATTTATTACAGAACGCTAGTGAATTTTTTCATTTTGCAGGTTCATATTCACTGCCCTGCAAGCATCCCTCTGACGATAAGAAGTAGACTTTCGCGTTCCTCTTAGTCCCCCTGCCCCTCCCCCCTCCCGCCTTACGTTAGCACCTTGCCTCTAATGAGCTTTGTTTGCCTCAAATCACTTCAAGAAGAAAAAGAATTCCCAGCAAGCTGTACACTCTAGAGAGACTCTAATAACTGCCAATCCCCATAAAGATTATCTTAAAAGTTGACGGACACTTACCAGCCACGTTCCTAAGCCAAGTAACGGAAGGCTGGCTCCAGTTGGTAAGGCTATAGAATCGATCTTCACCATTGGCAGTCGATTTGATATTATCGAATAGTACCTCAACAAATATCCGCGAAACAGCGTAAAAGGAAGGCTCGCACTTCCTGTTACCTTTTCCCATAAACACAGCAAACTCAGCGATCCTCAACGAAGGTACACATCAGCAATATCAGCAACCAAAATACGGACACAGAAGCGAAAGCGCAACAACCTACACGAAACACCGTGGTCAACACACAAACAGGACTACTCACTACAAAGACGACACGGCAAACTACATGAGCATGCCGCCAACAAACAGGCCGAAGCGCGTCACTTCAATCTTCATATGAAGTCTTATTTCCAGGAATACGAAAATCTGGGGGTCGCAGGTGTCCTAGAAGTTTCCGCCCTGGTGGACGCAGGTCGGAAACTTCTAGGACACCTGCGACTCCCAGATTTCCGGAATCCTGGAAATAAGACTTCATATGGAGATGGAAGTGACGCGCCCGAATGCTTTCAGTCTGTTTATTTCTTCACTGACAAAACGAAATATGTCCTCCATTTCGGTTTTCTTTCACGAAAATGTGGTCGCCTCAGATGTGCTGGCGCATGACCTCCTTAGTGACCGCCGCATTACCGCTTTTTCTGTGTAAGGCCCGCCTCTAAGGGTTAACCTCTCTGTTACAATTGAATTACCTACATGCGAGTGATGAAGTGCTTTTGGATGAAGTGGAATTTCGAAGAATACTTCCATCATTTTCTTTCTACACTTCAAAACGTTACCAACAAATATGTTGATAACCATCATTTTCTTTCTACTTCTCCTCAAAAAAGATATCACTTGTTACCTGACCATTTAAATTCTTCGGATATGGCGACTGCATCACGACTTTCCGGCCTATAAGAATTGTTCGCTTTCATGTTGCAATTCGACTCTTAAACATAACCTATCGTTGTAAAATGAAGCGTTCCTCTTAGCTAGCATAAATCACATTTCCCTAGTAAATTAATCTATACATTCTGATAATGCGTTATCAGCGATGCGTTATGTTGATGCAACCAACGGCTGAATAGCGACGATCGATGTAACGCTGAAATATCCTCTCGTCATTACAACTTCCGCCACTGCGAGCGACACTACAATTCTCGCTCGATTAGATCACGTGACCGATATTCAATGCGACTATGTGATTTCGATACGGATCTTACTGCGAAATACTTGGCAGAGTTATGTGGCAACATATTGTTCGAGAAAATTACTGAGTAACATACCGTACACGATTCATTCAAGCTGTCAGCTCTTCTACTAAAGAATTCTGCAAACTCTTTAATATTGCTGTTGCATCTCATGTGCTACCTATCCATTGCACCTGCCAAATGTCGCATATTCATAAGATAGTGCTAATGAAAAGTCTCTTAAGCGAAGCTTTAGTTCGTGAGCCGTATCACTTCAACCAGTCGTCTAAGCAAGAGATTGAATAGTTGTGAAGAGAGAGACGAATTACATTGATGGTGCTGTCTATGGATGGATGGGTGTTGCGGTTATCAAATTTTTTTCCCCCTTATCTAGACTCAAAAATATTGCTGTATTCAAAAGACTATACGTCTTAAATGTGTGTCCTCTAATAGCTCACTGTTATTCGATAGTCGGCTGTATGGAAAAGATAGATTTTTTTCTTTGCTAAGTAGGTATTTTTTATTGTGAAATATTGCAATCTTCCTATGAAGAGAAATGCGTTAATTTAAGACGAACGAAGTGCGTTGCTTTAAGCACAACTTAATGGTTGCATGTTCAATGGGTCTTTCGCCAGCAAAAATCCTCTAACTTTTTCTCTTCTCCAACATTCATTTTTTGGAAGAAACTGCCAACTGATACAATCCAGGCCTTCTCCCTCATTGTTTTCAAAAACGCTTTCTCATTAATCTCATCTCGCATTTTAATAAGAACTTCCGCTATTCATCATTTCAGCTATCTTTAATTCATCTGGCTTGCCGCGTAATCGTGTAAGTGCATTTCGTGCCTCTCATCCATATTGAAAATGAATGAATAAATGAAAAAAAGTGGAATAATAAATTAGTGACTTTTTTAAATTGTATGACGATATTGCAGAAGTCGAAAACTTCCATTTCCGATATGAAATAGGGACTTTGACTCGAGGTCAGGAAGCAGAGTACACCTCCATTAAGTTCCCTCACAACTGTAAAACAGGTTTCATTCTATGCTTGCTTTCTTCGTCCCGACATTTCTACCTCAGCATGGTTCCATACCTCAACAACTTCAGTATATATACGTCGCTTCCCAAACTTGAGCATTTGCCTAAATGTGACCTTCAATCTTTTGAATTTTAGAAGAATCCCAAAATCCTGCGACCATTAAAATGCAAATAAACGTGAGAAAGCTGCCAGACATCCGACTTACTGCATAAATAAATAAGGACACATTTTTAGTGAATCATCATCGCGTGGAAACGCGTTACTAACGTGCTCGATCGTGCAAAGACACGTCATCAAGAGCGTTTGTGAAAAAAAGAATTTCAGTCGCATTTGCCATACTCTCTAAGCGCAAACCTGGACAGTTCACTCGTTGCGTCAATATTGCACAGTCCTTGCAACGTTTTGCCGCATTGTTGAGTCATTCGATGCAATCTCTCATATAAATTGAAGCATTGCTTCATCGGCAGATAATTGTGTAGCACTTCTCGTTCATGCTTTTATGTCACACCTGTACATGCGTGAAATGTAGCTAACTATTGCGAAACTTTAGCTTCATTCATTGTGATATGTAGAAATATTATTGATTCGAGAACGTTTTGCAATTACTGAACTCAAAATCCTATTGAACTTATACAGTTATGAATTTTGTTGGAAATTACTATGGAAATGAAAGTTCACGGCACGCAGCTTGTTCGCTTCGTTGACACGTGAACATCTTAAGGTGAAGTTAAGTTCTCCACAAATGGCTATTGGAAGCACTTTATTCGTCGAAGGTGCAGGGCAATCTTGTTGTCGTGGAGTTCTCGTGAAATTTGTCTAGTGTTAGGATTTCTTTCGCTTATAAAGCTTGCTTTAAATGGTTATTGTACATGCAACGCAACATGTGATAAGAATGTTATTATATGGATTAGGATTATTTATTTTTGGTAACTTATCTTCGTTAATTTCGTCAGAAAATAGATTCCGATATGCGAAAGAGGGCAAAATTTAGTGTTTGGAGGGGGCCTCATGTGAAATGATGAATTATACCCTTGTGGACGAGGAGCTTATCGCCTTGGTGGAGGCACTCAGGGGGGTCTGAGTTTGCAGAATCCCTCGCGGGGATGGAATGTTGGGAGACACCCGGTTCTGTTACGAGATTTTCGACATCGTTCGTGCTAGTGTGTTGTGATAATCAAACGCTGCTTCTACCGTTGTTTCTTGTTTTGCTTACTTCTCGGAACCGATACCTGTTGCATTTCGCCTGCCTATCCGACTATTCCGGCAGACCATATTTTCTCGACATTAGAAACAGAAAAGATGAGTATGAAAGGAGGTGAGGGCAAGCAAATTGTGGAATCCTGGCTACAAAGAGTTTTTCTTTGAACATGATCTAGATTACATAGATCTGCATCAATGCTATGTCATAGAGCTCCTTTATACGCCATAAATGTTTTCATTCATTCGAGACATGCTTCCTTTTCACGTCAGGGCCTCCATTATGCTTTTGACTGTGTCCATATCATCTTGATATCATCTTTCATGACAAAATGTTGTTGCTTTGATGACACGTGTGCGCCATGTTGCCTTTTAGAGTTTTTCGTTCCAACCCGCTGCATCACGAAGTTTCTTCGGTTCTGCGACTTAATGGAGAGCTTTTTTTCAGCCTGAGACCGCAGAACTCGCACTTCTAACATCCCTCACAGAGATGACAAAAACCACCGAGACGCCCCCGGGGCCCGCAGATGGGTTATTGGTTACAGTAAATCCTTCGCAAGGGCGGGGGATTTTTGATGGCGGGAGCCCGATCCAAATTTTTTGGTGCAATCCGAAATTGAAGAGGAAAATTGGGACTGGAAAATTGAGTCGAAATTTTTGAAATAAAGGTACCAAAAATAGCATCTCCATTGCAAAGTAGCAGGCAAAGTCGAGAGTAGGTTTTAGACGGCAGAGTGCGCAATAAATTTAAAACTTCAGTGCTAACTGTGGTGCTGATAAGAATGATGAATCACTAAAAATAGCAAGGCGTAAAGTCGTTCGGAAACTCGAGTGCTCTGAATTTCCTAGCGCTTATGAGATCCTTTGTGTGCGATGAGGCTTATGGTCAGGACTGCTGGGACTAAGGTCCTTCCAAGTCCCAGAATTGACTAACAATAGTCCAGGTGCCTCAACGCATACGGATCGCCAGTGTCGGTCAACGACTGCTGTCTCTGCTTGGTAATGGAGTTAATAGATGGCTAACTGATGCACTTTTGTCCTGAAGTATTCTGGGTCGTGTTGTTTTCTCAGAGTTATTCAAAGTCTGGATTTAATTATACTATTGCTTCTCTGAATGCCATTTTTTAAAGGAGTTGCTTGTGCATGATCGTTTCTGTGGTGAGCTGGAGCCCTAGTATGGTGGTTACGTTACATTAGATGCGACATTTGATTAGCACAAGGACGCCAAATTAATTCCCACCATAACTAAATGGTGATTCACAGCCAATCGATTATCGATTCGACTCTCGACTTTCCGATTTGTTTTAAGCCTTGCATCCTTTTACAGTGCCGAATGATGATTTCATCGCAACATTTGGCACATAATATCGCGCTTGTGAGGTTGCCACGCTTATTCACATCTCCTTCTATAGGCGTTCTTTGTAACACATATTGAAGTGCTGGAAGATTTGCTATAAAAGCGAAATTAAAGGAGAGAGAAGCAAGAGCGAGAGTGCTTCAAGTTTGCCCATTGCCTGAAAATTTTTGTTCACCTACTTCAGCGTTTATACGTCATTGAAAAGTGAATTTGAACTCCTCATCGGAAGTCTCGCCTCAGGATCCGGAAGTCTTGAAAACCTAGAAACCCTGATAAAAGCCCACAAATTTTGTGCGGTTTAGTGTGGAAGCAAGTTTGTTGGCTCAGCATTCCGGTTCTATGCCCTTGATTCCTCTGAGTCAATTTCAACGGCCTACCGCGTGGAACGGCGTGGGCGATCTATGATAGGATTGCTTGATTACCAGTGGAAAAATTATCCGAAGCCTGGTGCAAACCCATCATCTTCAACTTGCCCGGCTAAGCGCTGTACCGTTGGACTGTTGGGAAAATAATTGTGAGACAGGGGCGGTGCAGGCGGACGTTTTTCGATAGGACATTATAAAATGCTGTCGTCTTTGCGACAGGCAGAAGTAGCGACTTCAGGACATGACCTTATTCAGGACAGATTGTTTTTGCAGCGGATAGAGAATAAGGCAATGACCGTAGGGCACCTTTGATCCCCTCAGCTAATTATACAATTCTTTCTCATGCATTCAGTGGAAGTCTGCGTTCAGCAGTTTTGTAACAGATGGATTTTGAGGACGTGGCAAATGTGATGCAAAATGCACATTTTGCATCAATTTTATGCAGCGAGCTCCGATCCTTTTGATTGCTATCAATGTTGCCTTTCGACAAACATTGTCTGTGTCTTATTTTAGCTGAACGTTATGCCACAGCATTTTGACAGTGAAATTCCCATCGTTCGACGGAAGTCCAAAGATTTAAGGATTCACCGTGTCGTCCGCAGGTTTCTTTCCCTCTATATTTGTTTTTATTACTTTATATCGGTAGTCTCAAGTTAAAGATAGCTGTATTATTACCTTTAATCAGCACTAATGTGAGGATTTGCGCCTGTAAGGACCAGCAGTTGTTTGTCTCTTTACCCTGAATTTGTCCTTGAAGGATCCGCGAATTCCTTTTCTTCTGAGGCTCGACCAGGTGCTCTGTAATTGACAATAAGATGAGAGCTTGATGTCTTAATTACGCCTTAATAAAAGCAACAATAGAAGCGATGGTGGCAATCATACGACGGAAGGAGGGGGGAGGGAAGGCGTCACTCAGGCAGAACCTTGACGCCAATAGTGCAGCCTCCATGCCAACGACCACTGGGACTGTTCACGTCCAAACCACTTCGCGGAGAACCACGCTCGTTACGAGTATAACTCTTGCGAAAAGCTAGCAGCACGCTGATGCCTCTGTAAGCAAACACAATCTCCTTTGATACGCACCGATCCTGGTATTTGCCTCAAGGAGTCTGTAGAGAGCTTGCTTAATATTATGATCATCACTTCTCCGTTCTGCACGAAAGCAGTTGATCCACAATTTATTGATCACCCCTTACACTTAATACTGTAATTGTGAAACCTGTCGATGTATTTTCGGTATCGTATTGCTCATTAAAAATAAAGCAGATGTTTTCTCTCAGATAGAGTCAGGCATTGTCAGAATTTTCTCCACCATAATGTTGTTATCATACCACTTTGATTTCATGTTCGTAGGGTTGTTGAACGACGACCGTTTTAATAGTTCAAGAAATTATGAAACTCCGCCACCTACACTGATCCGTTGAATCAGCTGTGGACGGTCAAGCGGGCCTTATTTCCGTTGCTATTACTACTCCTGTTTTGTACTACATAAATCATTCTCAATGTGCAGATAAACACCCAGAACTTTTTGAAGCATCCTCACTAATCCTTCGAAGCCAATGCGGCCCACCCCACTTTGACTCGCATATCCTTCGAAGGCATATGCCTGCATGCTTCCATTCTATACTAATTGCACTCACCACTTAAAAAGTTTATATTGTTTTCACTTGCAGAGACATATGGCCCGATTACATCAGTAAACAGATGGTCCCAAATGAAACTTTCTGCAGTGCGTATACGTATTTGGATTCCTCGAATACGATTGATCCATCGACATGGATGAATGCTGATCGCTCTGCACGGGTGAGCGTTCTACGACAAGCCTTTGTAATGTATAGTGTTGTTTTGTTTAATACTGGCACCACAGGTTCGATATGCCACTCCTTCGATTCGATCTTCTATTTCGACGCAATATTTCCACCTTCAAAATCCGCCAGTTGTTTTTATTTATTTAGGCACAAGATACAATTTCGCATAAAAATTTAAGAACTTTGCACATAAGTTGCTCGATTTTCACTCGCATTAATTGAGAGCGATTTCGTCTCATAAATTGAGGGAATGATTATCGACGATTCTGCAAAATATTTCTTATGTCTGTGCACTCTGTTTAAATTGTTCTACCTTGTTCATTCAGTTTGTGCAGTCAGTTTTCTTATTACCTATAAACTTTTATAGGCTTTTTTTTGTGTTTTAGACACATCTGACGAAGTTCCCAGCAATAGAGTTGGCCGATCCTTTTGGTATGCGTACTTTTCATATGAAGTATTCACTCAATAAAAAGTACCGATGGGAATTGGAGGAGGAGCTGTCTGAGAATATCCACAATTATCAGGTGTGAATACAGAACGCTTTTGTTTGTCGATTGTCACACTCTACGTAACTGTGCGGCAGATGAGCATTTGCTACGAGTCAGGCAAGATCGTCTCGCGTTATAATGAGCCATAAATTTATGCGAATGTTTCGTTTTATTCCTTTATGAGTGCTCCTAATTAATCGATTCATATTCAAAATAAGGAAATTCTTTATTGTTTAGTCAGAAATTAGAAACAAAATTTTGCAGCATCAACTGCATCAAATCTCGCGACATTCAATTTGAGCGATACTTTTGCCATACGAAAATCATCTTCTACTATTGTCCAGCGATCATAACTATTGATATTGCAGTATTTCAGCGCATTCAAAATATGCATCACATTCTACGTCAGACAAAATTTCAGTTTTATTGATCACCATTTTGTGAATTCGTTAGCTTGGTTTGCCTTTGCTTTAATTCCACCATGTTCTGCTGTTTAATTGAGCCGATCTATTTTCTATGCTTAGAAAGGGGTACTGATCGAATTTAATACTTTCATGGATAATTAGCTGAGCATAATCGTCATTAAATTAATAGATGGATTGACGGGGACTTTCACTGTTATCTTTCGTTGAGTTAAGGTGTTTTGAAGGTGGAGGTAATCTCGTCGTTCCTATTACGACGTAGATAATATGCGAACGTCAATAACAATTCGAAAAATAAACCTTTTTTATAAAAGGTTTATTTGAACCCAAAATGGTATAAGCAAGAAATGTCGATTGATTTGTGGTTAATCGCTCGTAAGAATGCATTTTCAGAATGAATCGGTGCATTTGAAGACATCATATTTGCGAACTATAACACGAGACACTGGTTGGTTATACAAGAATGGATATTATTGGCGAAAGCGGAATAAAGTTTGTGGGGTGGAATCTGCGACATTCAGAGATGGACAAGTGATACACAGATATGCAAATAAGGCCAACAAATATGATCTCTTAAGGTGAGTGCTATGATAATTGAAGGTGCTTAAGTATTGGCTGGTTGTTTCTCGACCATGTCTGTACTGGCTTTCAGAGCAAACAAAGAAATTCCGAAATCTGGTCAAAGAATATGCCAGTTTTGAAATGCAGAAAAGTGGGGAATTGCATCCGGAATTCCGACAACGTCTCTCTTATGCTAGTCAGATAACTGCGCGCGTTATCATGCTGTCGCAGCGCTCTGCCGCAGAACTGATTGCAACAGACACTTAGCTCTTGAAATTCGCGTCGGCAGGTAAACTTTCCTGCTGGCGACGATTTTGCACTGTGATCGAAATCGTCAGGTTATGTTTCGAATGTTCTGAGTGTATGTTTATTCGGTTTGGGCGGAGGCTGGTCGCTGAGTAAATTTTTGAGCTTTTTCCCCTAAATGTCATGTTCGCTTCCGGTCCTTCGCCTCGAATTGCATAGTGATAGTTCGTGATATGAGCAAAAAGAAAAAAAGAAAGGTGTCCCATGCAGCATCCGCATTGGCCTCACCACTTTTTGCTTCATAATTTTGCACAGAATGCAAATGTTGCAATCAATCCGTCGTCCAAGCGTTGCAAGCATTATCTATGGCCAGTTTTCTTGTTTTATAATAGCTGCATTTGACTGTACCACGTGACAGTTCAGTGCAGTCACACTTATCCGTTTCTTCTTGATTTTTTGGGAAATCATGCATTTATTCCACTTCTATAATGTTAAACTTTCCAAACAATATTTGGAAAGCGCAAAAATAGATCTAGTTTGAGATGTCAATAAAAAAATTAGTGGGCTTTTTCTTATACTAAGCTGCAAGTCCTCCAGAGGTCCAAAGGCGAGGAATTTAAATTCAAGGAAGCATTCGGCACGTATGTCATCTGCATATAAAGCCTCGAAATGTTCGCTGTGCGCGCAACGTTCGTTTGTCACCTCCTTTTTCCGTAAGCATAAGAGCTGCGCATTTTAAAAATGAGATAATGGATCACCCCTGAGAGTTGTAAAACTATTGTTTAACATCCGCATGTTTATCACGAAAAAGGATCACATTGTCTCAGGAAAGTGATGAATATATAATCCCGGATTTGAAGCACAATGCTGTTGAATGTGTTGTGTTATACGGCCGCAAATTAGATGGTGTGGTAATGGGGATATGTAGGTGTGTCCATTAAAAGATTTGCTTTGCTGCGACGAAATGAAGCATCCATGAACGCCTCGTTATAATTCTGTGCTTAGCAAAAAACCGATTGTGTGACTACCGAGAGTAGTTTTTGTAGTTGCTTTTTTCGTTGCAGTGAATTATCAACGTGACTTTCATTGAAGTTTCGCGCATAATATTTCAGTAAACCGAAGAAGCCTCGAAAAGGTAAAACTCGTTGGAGTAGAGTGGAGGTGACCTATCAGCCTGAACAGGATGGATGGAGCAATAACCTCGAGCTTCATGTCCTCTATAAAACCACGACAAACAGTTGGGACCGTCGCGTAGGGAATAAATGTGACAAGTAAGCTTCAGAGTGCATCTTTTGCAAACTTGCGTGCCGGCAACTTTCTCCCTGTCTCTCTCCCTCTCTGCGCTTGTCCTTCGAGTAGTTTCATTCGCAACCACAGGAGCCTGTGTAATGAATTTTTAATCAGTGAGTGTAATGCGTACCAAATGGCCACTCATCCCAGTTCACCTTCCTCCATTTGGTCGTTTGAGTCGTTAGCATCTGGATTTTGTCCTGGAATACAGCGCATGCTGTCTAGAAGCAAAATGTGCATTGGGAAATTCTGCAGCTGGCTGGTGACATCGGATGGGCATGTGAGACGGTGTTTTGTTGTTTGCTATATGGCATTAGTGAGACCATTACATTAATGAATGAATGATCAAGAAATCCGTGTTGTCCCGACCCCGTGATAAGTGTTTCGACGTTGTCGACTCGAAACCAACTTGTTGGTGGTAATGTGCATTTAGCCTTTGCGGTTTTTTCCAATATCAGCTGAAGAAATGCCTAAGTCGTCGGTGTTTGACGAGCTGAACTGTTGTCATGACTGCTTTCATGATCGATGAGAAGTAAGCAGTGTTATTTGCATAATGGACAGCGATTTATTGCAGCAGTTAGACACAGTTTTCGAAATTTACTTCTAATTGACGGCAACATCCTCGACACCTCTCTGATCAAACGTTCTTTCCTGTTTTTGCCGTATTATGCCCCATGATGTTTTCCCGCGGTCCAAAGACCAATGTTTTCTAGCTTGTTGAACATTGTACGGGTCAGAGCGTGTCCTAGCTAGTAAACAAAAGGCCCTCCAGACCGCCACATCATTCCGTCTCGTTTTTCACGGCCGTGCCTATTTGTCGCTGTTTTTCATTGTATTTCTTCTCTCAGCGAGTGGAGACATTCCCTGGCCTCATTTCGCCGAAGGAGGTACATGAATCTACAATAAGGCCCTTTTCTATGCTATCTGTCTTATGCTGGAATCATTGTGAACTAATTTTATTTCTTCTTAAATAATTATCGTTTTTAGAAAGATCGCGCTGAAAAAGAGGGAGTCACAGAAGAACTTCATAAAGAAGCATTGTGACGCCAAAATCGTCTGGCCCGATGATGTTTACGATGAACTTGAAGTCTATAGCGTGGACGAAGACTTTGTGAAGTACTTGCCTTCTTCGCCTACCGAGACTTATGAACTGCCAGCGGTCACCTGCACTGTAATTAACAGGCCTCATCGAAGGGAACGACATCGGTCGAATAAGAGGGTAACCTTATGTTTTCTATTAAGAGCTTGTATTGACCATTCACAATTTCTTCAATTATATGTTGATTGTATTTTTGTGAAGGTGTGAAGATGGTCAACAATTTTTGAATGTATGATAGGATAGTTTGTCCCCAAAGTTTCGTGAACAAAAATAGAAGTGATATGATTAGTGTTAAAAATTAGGCCTACGTCCCTGTTGTTGATCGATGTCGCCTGAGCCACCGATCGGTTTCCGCTATCTACCTTTGTCAGTTCTGTGTTGACGCGTGGCGTCTCTGATCCACCGTCGAGTTATCTCTTTGTCCACTGGAGAACCAGCCTGGTTGTCGCACCGTAAAATATTGACGCCTTTCGCTCGTCAATGATCACCTTGGCTTGCCTCTGCCAGTTACCCAAGAATATACACTTGCGCTGAGGTGGTTCGTCCTTTTAATACCACTATCAGATTCTGCTGTGCCCGTGTGCACCTAGCCACTGCTTTGTGAACCACACCTCAAACTTGGGTAATTAAACTTTTATTATCGTATATAGACAATAAAAACGTGACGAAGAACACTTGATTATCAGAGACGTATATGATGACGATAGATTATCGCATGGCTAAGAAAACTCACGTATAATGATGGGAGATTGCGTGATATGCTAATAGATTACAACTTGATTAAACAATTCGCATACATGTCCGATATGTGCATAGCATATCAGTGCTTAGATTAAAACGTGACAAAGAAAGCTTATACATAATTATCGGGGATGTCCGTGATATTCTTATACATTCTAACCCGAAAGAACAACTCGCATATTTATCAGACACTTTCATAGCACAACGTCACACATATAAGTGAAAAACGGGAGTCGCAAAGCCGATCCAAATTTAGTACTCAACAATTGCCGAAACTTTGGGTTTGCTTATACGTTGACACCTTCTGATGGCTGCTCGAACTCCAAAAGAATTTGAGGCATAACTTTTATGATGTGTTTATAGCGGCTTATGCGGTTTTCTTTGTGCCACTTACCGCTCGCTCATGCATTTTTGTGCACATCATTTGAGTGCCTGTCAACAACTTCACCCCCTTGTTTGCTAATTTTCTCGTTTCTTCTGCAAAAACTAATTCTGCAGCTTTATTCGACTTGTTTTATTTCTTCGCGCGCACCGCGACAGAGCTATTGTACGTGACATTCAGAGACCGACTAATTGGACATACGTATTCGAAATTGTTTCACTTCATTCAGCAAACCTTATTTAACCGATTGCATTAAGTGGCGTTTATTGGATATCCCAACTAATTTCTCGTCAGCGCTTCATTTTTTCAGCATCTTCCGGACTACACAGATGCCTATAAGGATTGGCTCTTCAGTGCACCAGAGGAACGTCCCAAAACAACGAGTGTTTCGTGCAGCGTATCAGAAGACGTCTCCATATATGAGCCAGTAACGAAGGTTAACGAAGAAGCCGTCAGCCACATGACCGAACCTCGTTTCTTAACCTCTGTTGTCATACCCATTCCGGAACGTCTTACCCTTCGTGATTACGTGCTCGGTCGCGATTTCCTGCTGCGAATCGTATCGAAAGGCTCCAACCTGAAACGTTTCTTGTTGCAGTGAATGACGAATTCTTCGTGGAAGCACTGAATTCAACTCTATTCAGTGGTTACATCTCCATTCGCATGGAGAGCGGTGAGATCGAGCTGAACCATCCAAGCGTGAGGTACGAAATCTCTAATCGGCCGTCGATTGACACGAATGTTTCTTTCCGTTGGAGAATTCTGATGAAATTTTCTACGGGTTTTAATTATCCGTTGAAATATCTGAAACATCTTTTCACATACCGGTGGTGCTCTTCTGGTATATTTCCGCCCTGATGGCTTGAACTGCATACAGTGACAACAATTGGACAATTAATAGCGGGACGTTTTTACTAGCGTTGCTCTCTTTGTCACTCTCTTGATTTATGAATGCCACAGAGCTAGTTCTAGTATCGTTCATTGTAAATTATGAGTAAGCGAAGAAAAGAGATTGCAAGTATAATATGGCATTGAAATTTCCAACCACTCTCTATATGCCATTTGATAGATAGGATGTTTCAAGCAGATCTGCACATTTATTCGCACTGCAATGTTGAATGAATGCATGGCCCGCTTGATTAGAAGCGCTGTTGCTTCTTTCACTGTGTCGTATCTTAGTGAAATATGTTTTGAGTGGTTTACATTTTTTTTCCAAAATTATTGCTTTCAAGCAATCCACATAAGCGCTGAGTGCTTATTCATGTTCTTTCACGGAAACTCATGATTCCTGGAACTTGGCAAAAGAATATGGGCTATTGTCTATGGTTGTGATGCGAGCGGTTGACGTACTTAAGAAGCAGCGAGCTCGAATGTGTGATCTTCAGAACTTATCACTTTAATTAAAACCTCTCTCTCCTATATTTGCTGTTAGAAAGTCACTAGAGTTGTCTATAGTGCATTCTTTCGAAGTAGCTAAATTCCAGGTGGACTTTCAATGAAATCTCGGAGGTGCTTAATGGCGAGAGCAAGCACAATGTGCCTTCATCAAGTGGCAGCGCTGCGCTCTGCTGCAATACAGTTAAAGTTTTGCCACCGTCGCTACTGTCAGATGCGGATTGTTTCAACGAAGGTGCTGTCAGGAAGGAGCTTGTTAACGAATGGCTTGCAACAGCTAATATGGTCAGTGCTTATAATTGAAGAGCTGCATTGGTCAGCACGTGGTGCATTTACGAGGCTCACTGATTTCATTTGGCTTGACCACATTCCTTTTGGCTTATCACCTAGGTTGAATGAAAACTTCTCATCTCAATGTTATCGCTTTGCGTCGAACTTATGTCACCTTAGGAAATGCAAATGACCACCTATTATCCAAGACTGGTTCTGGAAACATCCTTTGCCATCTTCTTGGTGATGGACACTGCGTTCCGAATTCATCACCCTACCTTTTCCTCTCCCAGTTTCCCTTCTTCTGCCTAAAGAATAGGACGAAAGCGAGGAAGTTTGCTAGAGAGTTTAAACTGTGCATGCTCACTCCTTTCCTTCCTGCACAAGTGAGCATTGAAGTGACCCAACACTTTTTCCAGCAATCGGCAGTGAAGGAGTCAATCCATTTGAATACTTCGAGCGTATGCGAAGTATGTCTTGGTGATGATCAGCAGGGTTTCTCTCTTCATTGTGGTCATCATTTCTGCGCAACTTGTTGGGTGCTGAATGCGCAGCAGTGTTTGTCGACCGGAATCGTGCCGATCCAGTGCATGGTAGGCCTATTTACTTCTTTCTCTGTTCACATATCTTTTTGTCTTTTTTGCTTCATTAAGATGCGAAAACGGAAGATTGTAGTGGGGAAACCTGAATGATTCATCGAACTTTTTCAGAATTTGGGCTGTTTTTCAATGGATTCATTGCTTTGATTATTGCGGTATGTTTTTGCAGAAACCACAAAGGAAGGTTATAGTTCCTGCTTTGTCTCCGAGGATGATATTAAAATGTCGGTAATTTCTGATATAATCTCCACGAAAACTATTGAAAGTGGTTTGGTAATTGCTTGTATCTAATGCCCAAAAGTTCATGTTTCCAGAGCAACGGGTGTTGTGCGGCACTCGAGTTTGATCAGGCTTTGACTGTCATACCGCATGAAGACTGCGTGCGATACGAGCAGATGCTGTGGAATAAAATGGTTCTGAGAGAGGGCTGGATGTACTGTGATGATTGCGGTCGTGTTATTTGCCCCAGGCAATCTACATCAAAATCGCAATCCGTTGCGCTTTGTGGATGCGGAGCGGCAAAATGTATCAAATGCAAAAGCATTTTCCATGCACCGATGCCATGTCATTTTGCCGAGCAATATTGCGACATTCTTCGTTGCAACGGTACTCATCTTTTTATGTGCCAATGCAGCATTACGGAGAAGGTGGCAACCACAGCAACTGAACCTACACACTGTCGTAATCGTTTCAAAAATTGGAAGCTTGCACAATGCACGAAAAGAAGGGTCGTTATGCACCGCTGGGGGCTGTATTCTTTTCAGCGAAAAGTTTCCACATTTTTGCGAGTCACAGACAACTTCTGCAAGAACTCCGGTGGGCAGCTGGAAGCATTTGGCACTTTTCGAACGTTGATGAGTTTATTGTCGTTCTTAGCAAGATGCTTTTTCTTGCATTAGGATATTCTTTGCTTGTTGATTGAAGCAATGCAAAATTTAAGGAGAGGATATGGAACGCGCCCTTGTTCGCAGCAGTTTATTGCTAAGAAGATGTCCTAAATGTAGAAGCTGTTGTGAGCGCACGGAGGGATGTAATCATATGCAATGCCGTTGTGGTTATGAGTTTTGTTACGCGTGTGGAGAACGTTTCGATGGCTCTCACTACAGCTGCGAAAAAATCGTCCTGGTAAGGCTACTACTAGAGATTTCCTTACGAACATCTAAAACAGCGATTGAATTTAAAGTGAAAAAAAGAAACGTTGAGTAGATAGCACGTCAAGGAGTAGGAGATGGCGAAAGCACGGCTTTTCAGGCTTGAAAATCATCGCTGAATTAAATGTAATCACTGGAAACGAACAGGTCCAAAGGGAAACTCATTCAGCACAGTAAATGCGTACAGCATACATTGAAACGGCAGTCGAGCATATTTGAACGCTCATCCATCACAGTTCGAAAAAAAATGGCATGAGAACGTTGTATACCACCATAGGAAGTACAGTATAGTCAGTTTTGAGCGCGGCACCTTGCAGGGATTTGAAAATACTTGCAGCAGCATTTTCGAACTGGTGATTTCGGCGCTTGAAAGAGACTAAGTAGCGCACATTTCGCCGCACTCTTGCTAGCCGCACTTTTTATGGATAACTGACTGCAGTCACTTTATCGGTACGAGCATAAAATCAACCGAAAGCGGCTGTTTTCCACAAACTGCTTTAGTAATCGCTGCAACATTCCAGCGGCACTTCACGAACTTGAAATTGAAATGTGTGCTTTCGCCAACTATGAAATTATGCGTTTCATATATGGGAAACCGATGCATACGTATATATCCGTCTATTTGCTAGCCGGTATTTTTGATCCCGCAACCACCGAAGCTAGAGTTGCCGAATTTCCACCGCGCGATGGCCACTTTTCAAATTTCAAGGTGATGTGTTAAATTCGATGAGCTGAACATGCGACGAATGGTTGCATGTCTTTCACTACCTGCCAGTTTCTATTAAGCACGAATTAGGTAGCATTTTATGTCGGCCGGAGGCGTGGTCGCATATTCGAACAAAGCGAACAAGCCCGTGAGGACGTGATAGGACATGTGCTTCATAACATGCGTTTCATAGTCTGTTCCCCTCTTCTGATCGCGCATTTCCCCATGCTATCGTCAGATGAGATGAGCCGGGATAGATGCGATTTAATTTTTTAATTGATCTTCCGATAACGTAGTTCTGCAACAGATTTTTCTCGATGTAAAATGCTCGCAGAGTTTGTAACACTTTTTTCGAAGTTCATCCTATGAAATAACTTGCATTCACCAACTTGAAACTGTATACAGACGGACGTACGTAGGTGCGTGCAAAAGCCACGGTGCTGTAGGACATTCTCCAAGCAGGGTTTTACAAGATCGCATGATTCTCTTACAAGATCATGAAGATCTGATCGGTTCGACCGCAACCTGCCTGCGTACTTCATGAGTTCCGTTATTCGTTCACGTTGTGATAGAGGTTGATTCCATCGGCGGGATTAAAGGAATGCATATCTTACACGCTCTTCCGATCTAACTGCTCAGTTGCTTTCTGTATGTGTTGTGCTTTTAGATAGTAGCACGAGCCTGTTTCATGTTATGTCTCAAATTCTCAATAACAATTTGTGCCATCCAGTCCCCATTGAGAGATGACTTACATGGAGGAAAAAGAAAAATCTTGAAACGTTCAAGCACGAATTTCGTTTTTCACTGTGTAGGATGTCACAAACCTCTTTATGCATTCAATGCTGTATTGGGTAATGATTTCAGCAACGGATACATTTATTTGACGTTCATGGAGGCGTGGGCGATGAGACCCTGCAGGCGATCTATGAGGACATCTGGCAATACCGGGAGCAGCGCACACCGAAAGCGGTAGCCGTGTTGCGTAAAAAGCTCAATAAAATCTGTGCCGGTTGCGACGTTTTTGCTGGCATCTACATTGCTGTACGTATCGCATTTGCTAGAAGGCTTGATGTTCCGTGCTGATGTTCAATGTGCCAACGACAGGATCCATCGCTTAGACGAATTTTGAGAATGTATTTTGAGAGCGCACACAAGACTCACTGTACTTGCCGCATTTCTTATTGCAACGGTTTGGCGGAACGGCGGTAGGAAAAAATTGTTAGCCACCTCAGGAGAGGAGCGAAACCATTTATGACTGTATTCAACGAGGTATCTTAATAGTTTCGCATGAACAACCGGCTAAGAAAGCGCAATACGCGAAGAGTTCTTTGGAATATTTTCTGCGGAGTCGGCCACTCCAGTTTTGCAACATCAAAACAATCAGTTGAGGTACATTACCAATCCATCGGGCCCATGAAAATGCGGCAGCGTGCACACTTTGCGAAATGTTCGCAGCTGTTTATGTTGCCCAATTATCAACATTATGTACACTTTCAATGTGTTCGTCTCCCAGGTCACATTATTACGGGGAAAGTTTCAGGCGATGGAAGTGTTGGAACTAAGTATGGTAACTGTGCAGTTGCTGAAGAAGGCAGCTGGTCTACCTATAAGCCACACACCGAGTGGATCCTGTAAGAACGATGGTCGCATCACACGGATGTCTAACTGCATCCTCAGATTGAAGTTCGCCGTCGAAAGGTTCCGCCTTGCGATTGAAACCAATCCGAAGAAGGCACGAATGGAGCGGCTGTCAGCACTCATTGAAAACAGCGCTAGGGAACTTCTTATTGTAAATCCTGGAGGTGTGTGAACATCAGTGCATAGGTTTTACGGCATATATTACTGTCGCAGTACTGCTTCCCAGTGAGAATTATACGAGTGAATCGAATGCGTCTAGCAGTGTCAGGATGAATGATGTCATGAGTGGAGCGCGGAAGGTGGTATGCCATTGCCGACCGACGACAGACGAAAGCGTCCGCCAGATTGGACGCACTCTGTTTATGGCACAGAGATTTTAGGCTGTAGCGTAGTGTTATTGCAATAGTGTATTGAGGAACATAATACCATTGTGCAGTTTCGCTTACCTGTTGTCGCCATTTTTAAGTGACACTGTAGAGCGTTTGTTACTGCTGCAGCGAGTTTATTCTGTCAAACATGTGATCAATGCTTGTTTTCAACAAGTCTTTCACCACTTCAACGAATGCGCTATTCCAGTGTTTGTTAAGTATTTCTTATGAACCAATATTGCCGTACGTAGATGTAGCCACTGGTAATGTCCGCATTAGATACGTTTATATGCGCAGTGTTTGCTCAGTCGATTCCGCTGGTATTGTACATACGCAGTGAAATTCACAGAATTGTATATATCCGCCTGAGGCACTATTTACTTATCACCGCTCTTGTAATGTTAATTTCCCGAAAGTTTATACATTAACATATCTTAAGAGTAAGGCTGCTTATATCTGTTAGCCTTTCTTAGAATATTTTCAAACAACCATCGTTTATTCAGTCATCAAAAAGAGATGAAAAAAGGCACATGATCAATAAAACGTGCTAACGAGGTAATTCAGCTTCCAACCTGCATAATAAAAAGAGCTAATCGGGCTGACCCACGACTCTACAATTGGACCTGTCCATGGGTGTAACTCAGACTCCTTTTCTTTGGGAGCGGAGTTTCTTGGTAAAATACTTTTGCAACTACCTCTATGCTGCAAAAAATTCCAAAATTCATTTAAAAAATCTCATTTCAAGTTCCACAAGGAGGCTATATTCCCTAAGAAAAGCATTGTAATAATTAAATAGATGCGGTTGCAAAATCACGACCACTTAGAAGAGCACAGAATACATAGGAGAGGAATTAAAAAACGATGTAAAATGACACGGCGCTGAAAGATGAAGCAATATTACAAGTGCTAGTTCATGTTGCTGGGGAGAACACGGAGCCCCACTGTTGGAGCGGCAGTTGGTTCTGGTCTCCTGCTTTTATGCTGCAATCTCCTTTTGGGCAGTGGTCGGAGTCGACAAATGAATTAGAGAAACTTTGTGCAAGATGAGGAAAAATAAGCCTCATTATTCGATTGCTATACAATAGGTCGGTCAAAATATAGGAAAAAAAACGGACAAGTATACCTATCGGTCTACGCAGTCGAAGCGATTATCACAAATTCCAGTCCTTAAATCAAATCCTGTTACGGCACAAAGGGAATCATTTGAAGTTAATTGCATTTGCAGAAGAGATTCCACTGTTAATAATCGGACACTTGAAAGACTCTTGTTTCACTGCGAGTTTCTTTAACAGACAAAGCGAAAAGATTAAAAAGTCGCCGAACTTTGTACCACATAGGTCGTAATCAATAATTTCAGAAACCACCGTATGTGTCAGTAATGCAGCTCGAGCTCAGAAGGCCTAACTTCTGGTAGGTCGATTCTGTCGAGGAAACTTACTTTTTCGTTTTCTGGAAAAAAAAAATATTTTTTTGCGATGCTTTTGGTGAACTTTCGTTTTTCGTTTTCAGGCTAATATGATTACGCAAAATCACGAGTGACCATCACAAATAATTTGCATTCGAAAGAAAAGTTACGTAAATTTTGAAGAGTGGGACAGTCACCACAGATGTTCATGATGACTTTCGTCTGTGCTGATGGTCGGTATTTCTGCATTTGTCTGAGATGCGAGATTTGCAAAGACTGAAATTTCCGATTCGCCCTTAAAATTGCATCAACTAATCTCATTTTTGCAAGAAGCAATTGGTCATTAGGGTTATGGCTGTGACTGTGAAGAACCGTTGTTCCCGTTTTCTGATATCTTGAGAGATCTTTTTTTAGACCATGCAAAAATTGCATGTAATAATTTTATATAGGTGAAAATATCTGTGAGACGACAGAGCTTTGGCGTCGTCTGCGATTATACAAACAAACCAATTGCCAGAGTAAATGCTAGGGCGCTAATTTTTATACATAAGAAACTGGAGGGCAGCGCTTATCGCATATTGCAGCCTATGACTAAGTGCAGGTTGGAACTCATTATTGAGGCTATATATTGTAACAACTTTTGAGTACCGTACGAGAAATGATACTGTCCAGTTCGACGGTGAATCCTCAAAATTATAGAAGCTTGTCTAACAAGTTACCAAAATTTACCAAGCTCCGCTCACTTCGAGAGATAAAAAAAGCAATGGGGATGTCTTATAAAGAGTTGTAAAACGATTTTTGTTGATTTCACGAGAGGCATAACGCATTCGGATTATCACTTCTAACTGTTGGATCAATTCCGTTATGCGTAATGGAGAAATTTTTGTTGTGTTTCGAAAAGTCTTTCGACAATTTCCATCAAACATTTTTTAGGTTCATGAAAAACGAAAATTACACTGCTGCAAAACCAATTTATTAATTGACAAATGTTTTTTGTCCAGGAATTCTCCTCTACCTGTGAAAGTTACGTACCCATATAATAGTCGATGACAGAAGTATGCTGGTGGCCAAGTTTCACCATACGGTGGTTAGCGACTGTACCGTCAATCACTCTTACTGACTCCCAAACGGGACTGTTTCCAGATGCTATGCAAAACATTTGATGCTTAAGTATGGCACCATGTAGCACCGTGTTGCCACTGCTCATGACCAGCTCTTTAATAGCGATGATGACAGAAGAGATTAGAAAGGCTAAATTGCAACAACTGAATATAATTTGGCATATATAAAACTTGAAAGGCCCAGAGTTTTGACCCCATGTATCAATCGCATCAAGTTTGAGGAAAACACAGTGTTTCCTTTAATAGTCAATTCACTGTTGTTCTCTCTTCCTTCACCCACAGCTACCCAGCACTTCCGTTTCCGATGCATTAATATTACTTAAGGTGACCATTACGGTGTATTTGCAATAATCGATTGGTTGTTTGTGTGATTCGCTGCCATCTTCTATCGCATATTTTCCATAGCGGTTAAAATTCTCGTTTCCGGTAAGCAGCACTTAGCGACTGCTCTCGCATCTTCTTATATTCGCAACGAAGGAACTTCTTTTAGCAAAAGCCGGAATTCGTTCCGCATTAAATTTAGTTTGCAGCATTGTTTCTGCCTTTTATTTCAAAATCTTTTCACTAGTGGGTGCGTGAAGTATACGTTGCATATAAATCTATATGTTTCGCGAAATTTGGAAAGTATTCCTCGAATGAGCGAGTATATAGCGCATCTTATGCATCAAAGAATGAACACGTTCGCATTTATGTGCGCTGCTTCTCGACATCTGAGGTAGTGCCGACAAAACTGAGGTAGGCAAAAAAGTGCACAAGTAGTGATTGCTATATGGAGCGCGGTGATGTTGCATCAAGGAGAGACTAATATGCTGATAGTGACTCTATCGCATTCGTTTACAAATTTTCGCACGCATTTTTCAATGATCATTATGCTTGTGGCGCATCATTCAGCGTCAATAAACAAATAAGTTACGCTGTGGAGTTTAAAAAAACATTTCGAAGTTTTTTTCCACTCATCGTACAGAAAACTACATGGATTTCGTTCTAACAAGTAACAACTGTCATGGTGCCTCAGATGAACTCAGTGATGAACGGAAGGTATCCGAGCACGCGGTTAAGTTTTAGAGGATCTTTCAAAAAGAAGTTGTTATCAGTGCTGCGGGTTTCCGGTGAGAAGGTCTCAATTCTATTAATACATCGCCAGAGGATTTGACAGTATTGAAAGCACGGTGTATTTGCTCATTTATGTGCTTTTGCAAATTCACATACGGAAACTGCATCGAAAGTCACCTATGCAGCTATGCTCGAGAGTGACGGGATATGCCGCTCATGAGGTGTTTTAAGAACCTACTCAACACGTCACTAGGCGCGAAGATTTCCTTTTTTCTAAGAGGATTCTCAGAATATGCTCAAGGTTCCGAACTGGTCCTATGCAAACTTGATACTAAAAGGCATAATCCAAGATGTGTACATCTTTCTCTCGACACGCCTAAAAATCATCGAAGCCGCCAACTATAAACGCAGAAAACTTGCGAATTTAAGAAATCGTCCAACGGTAGAAAAGCACATCATGGCACGTTCAGTCTATAATATGTAACTGCACGCTTTCGAAAGTGGGTTAGTGAATTCAAAGCTGTGAAATTTGATGGGTGAGGTTCGCACTTTAAATTAACTTGCTGCAGCAACTAATATGTTCGTTAAAATGAATCGATGGTGCTATTATACGTGAGACGATTTCATTGATAGTCTACAAGCAGCCGGGTTCCATTTTGCCGTTCTCTCAAAAGTGGAGGATTTGTGCCAACAATCGAAACATTTAAATGAGAATAGGCATTGTCGCCTATTTTCTTACTTACTGGTTAGTTACGAAGCTAGATGTTTTCTTAGTGAACTATGGAAATGCATGTAGCGCCTCCAGCTTCTTTTATATACTTTTCCATTTGTTTACACTCGTCCTGGTTTCAGTGTTTTCGACGCCTGTGAAACTCGACGGAAATGAGTGACGAACAAGAGGTTAGCCCACAGCTTTGTGAACTTGATATGTTTTTACCAGCAGCTGAATTTTGATGCTTTTGCAAGCAACTCTCTCGTTTATATTGAGCGTTCGATGATCTTAGGAAAGCGTATCAAATATCGCCTTGTTTTTCAATCGATCAAGCGATTTTCTTATTGCTCGATTAAGTGCTTAATTCCCTCCGCATACTGTTTATGAAATAATGGACCTACTTAAGGCTCACTATATATCATGCACGGTTGGCACCATACGATAAGCCTTCTATGAGCAATATAGCTTGTTATAATTTCGTGGTCAAGTTGATTAGTAGAAATAGCTGCATTAATCATCCCGAAAATGTTGCTCGTAAATGATGGAATACGTGCAGGTGTGTCCTTTGAAAACAGTGCCTCCGATGACTCTCCTCTTCTTCTTCAGCTCTACAGGATTTACGAAGGTCAAGATATACGAAACTTCCAATTCAGGAATTCTGCAAACAACTTCGATTTTGCTGCCTAGTTGTTCATGAATGTAACGGTCACTTGAGCCACTTGGATAAATCTTAGGAATCCTCTTTCTACTGCCAGCAGGACCTGTGATAGAACAGTTTGTTTCTCGAGTTAAAGAAGCAAATCATGACGCTGTACAATTTAAAAATTATTCATGTTTGTTTGATACATGTGAAATGCGAAGTATTACATTCTAAGTGACCAATCGTTCATTACACTGCGGTAACGAAATATAAATCTTTAGTTATAGCTGCAGGCAATTTCTCAAGAGTATGGGACAACTATCATGCAAAGTCACACGTATCGGTTAAGAAAACTTCGGACAGTGAAGAGACGTACGAACGCATCGTATACCACATTAATATTTCAATTAGCGCTTCTTATATACTGTAAAGACTCCGCTTCATTCTAGTATGGATGCTGACGAACGACATGAAACAACGACATTTTACAATTTAGCTTATGTTTTAGGGAAAAACATCGGTGGAGGACAATAACGATAAAAGGTATCTTCTTGCTGAACTGCTTTTGTTTTCTCCGTGCCATGGTTTGCATCACCATGAATATCGTCGAGAAACTTTCTTAGTGAAACGACTTTCTCATTTAACGATGCTTATTTATGTTTGAGAATAATCGGTTCAATGAGAGTTTAGCGTAAATAATTTTGAGAGAATCCTTCCATGAATATGAAGCCAGCTTGCATGTGACGCTCATCTAGAAATTAAATTTGCTTTGCGAATGAGGAAGTAAAGGTGTGCCGTGTTGCGGTGATTTGACATCGAGGCCAACTCGTTTGTAGTGCTTTGAAATTTCGAAATTCATTTAATTTTCCACCAAATGGGTTATGAAAAATGAACTTTCATAGGAAATTTGTATGGGCGGTTAGGCAAGTTAAGAATGAAAGGCTCTGTTAATATATCACTACTTGCTGGTGACATATAAAATTGTTGTCGTAGCAGCTCTCAAGATATGCTGCTTCAGTTATTTTTATGCACATTTAAGTGATCTGATTTGCGCTCTGAGGCAATGTTTCTTACATGAGAGTGACGAATTTCTTGAAGGATGAAGAGGATGGACAGTCAATGCAGCCGCAAACGTGAAAGTCAAAATCAGCCGTCCGGTGCACTCTTCATGGACAAAGATGGCTTTGCGAATCGTCTCAGACAAATGAAATCCATAGGTCAGTGGCTAACCTTTATAAATGGAATGACATCCGTAAGGAAATTACTATCAAATAATTGTATTAGCAAAACAAAAACACAGATAGCAGCGAATATAAAGAAATTGCTTTGATTTTCCTCAGACGTTTCCTTTCGTTTGTTCTTCGTAACAACCGACTCTCATTTTCCATTATCTTCTTTGTTATAAGATGTTCCTTGATGGCTATTTTTCTATATAGTTGGAAGACAGAATGTAACAGATGAGAACAAAATGATGAAACGATCCAAAATTTACTCGCTGTGATTGGGAAGTGACTTCACGCACATTTGGAAGCGAAGTACTGCCTCCAATCGCTGCTGAGATACAATCACACGTTGAGGGCTGAACAAATTTCGGAATTCCCAGTTATATGATAATTGAAGATGAGGCGATTATCACAAAGGTGAAGAGGGGCCAAGAATTACGCCGTTCAGAATTCTGCTCCTTTAAGCTCGAAATAAGCACCACCCATGTTCACATACAGCATATCTCCACTTCCCCTCAAACGATTTTAAGATGTTGCATCTCTCCCGAACGCTCGTGCTCTTCAATATACATTAGAGTCTCATTACAGGTTAGAAGGTGTTCTGAATTGTTTTATAAACATGACGATTTCATTCGTTTCTAGGATCTGCTGACGCCAATGATCCTTCGATGAAAAAAGAGAGCAAGATTGAAAAGCTCGACTTGTCAAAAGTGACCCACGATGACCCAAAGGTACTCTTTTACAAAAACAGATATGAGAATCACTCGCGCATATTACTTCACATTTTTGGCTTTCGTAACGATGCGTGAATGCGTAAATTAAAATAAGACCTCAAGATTCTGTTTTTGCAGACGTAAATCTTTAGCAGTCTAACAAGTGAAAGGACGAGCATATGAGCAGTAGCAGAGAAGCACCGATGAGATAGTGCTTTTCTGGCTGGTTGAATGGACACTCTCGTCAATGTATAAATTGCCAGTTATTATGATCGGAGGAAATTACTGGGGCTCTAAGCACGAATTGGCTAATGCATCATAAATATTTCGCAACACAACTGCAGAACCATAATGCTCGCTGCCGAAATTCGCTGCTATTCGACCAGATTTAAATTTCCACCTCCTTTTGTAAGCATTTCTTTTTCAATTTTTTAACGCGTAAATTTATGAGCATAAGCACCCGAAAAAAGCTATTCCTTCATGCAGCGCAAGCGTTGATACGTGGGAGATGAACGCAAAAAGGGGCGCAGTTGCAGTTCGTGCAGCATTGAAACAATGAAGGAGATATTTGTGCCTCAACCGCACATTCATTGCGTACGATGTGGAAATATTTCTGCTTGAAATCTGTTGGCTCAGAGTTTTGGTTGGCTTGGTGACTATATCAATTAGAGATCCGTAGGTTTTTATCAGCAGAAGCAAATCTCATCAGACTAACCACATCATATGGGCTGCCTTTGCATACTTTAGAAGCCTTAGGAGGCCGATTCGGTGATTACCAAAAGCTGGCCGCGAAATACGATACTTCGTTTCTTCCACGCATCTATATACAAACGCGTTATGCATCGTATGCACGCTCGTGACATCTACGAGGACTGGGGCAGCGAGCAGCATTGGATAGAAATCTGTCGTGGCTTAAGAGATCTAGGAGATTTTTTGAGATCTAGGAGATTTGATGCCAGAAGTTTTAAAAAAACTCGAGTTTAATTTCGACCACCTCCTGGACAGTTGAAGATGCTGGGCTCCTCGAAGGAATGAAAAGGTCTAAAACGTTTGAGGCTTTGTACTCCTTTCCAGTTCTTATTCCCTATATTTGAAGTTACAAGATTCATCGATTCTCTCCAACTTTTCAAAATTTCGTCGTTGAGCCCCTGAACACTATGAGTGCATATTGGATCGAATGTTTAATGCAGTTATAGAAACAAATCATGCACCAAGAACAAATATACGCCGCCGAGTTTTTGCAAAGAATGCAAGACGAATGGAGTTCACAGTCTTTGCCTTCCTGTAATGGCTAAAACTTCCTTTCTTTGCTGCATATTTCAATCAGTCACAAGGAGAACGGTAGATGTTGCAATCGCTGTGTTGCAGGAGAACATCACTGAAGAAAAGAATGTCACTGGAGAGGATGTTAACAGCGGCGAGGAAGCATGCATCGAGAATGACGACGAAAGTCCGTCGAAAAAACTCGTGGACACAAGCAGTACAGATAGTATCAAAGGTGGTCGTTTAAAGAATAAAAAGGCCAATCAAGTAATACTTCAATAAAAGGATATACGAATTGAAACTTTTTATTAAATCGTGACATTGCGGGCCATAGCAGTCACTTTGTGGGATGCAATGGTTTCTTGAACAGGAATAAAAAGTTAAAGATTGCAAATGTTTCAGCAACATCGGAGGTGGCGTTTCCTGAAGAAACAATGACGCCAAAACAGTTCACTGATAGAGAAGACGGGAAAAACGATATGGACGTCAGACAGAAGAGTTGTAGCATCGGAGAAACTGGAAACGATGTTCCGGAGGCTATAGATGACGACTCCCGGCCACGCAAGCCGTCTATTGCAGGCGTCAGCGACGCAGATAGTGTCATAATGGGTTTAGAAGTTAGTTACATGTCCAACTCATTAAAATCTTGCCGTTTTTCCTTCGTTCTGGCTATACAGTGTTCATTTAGGTGACACGACTCGTCCACAGTAAAAACACTGCACGTAAATCTAGTAAGTTCAGCTAGTGTTGCGAATTTTTCAAGTAGTTCTTTCATATTCATATTACAGTTTATGACACATTACATAGGAGAAAGAGAGCAAGATGGAATTCAAGTGGTGGTGATGAGATGTTGGACTGAACGTAAACGTGGGGTAGGGAAGCTAGCTAACCTTTTAGCGACAGAGAGAGAGGTGGGCTGCTGAGGTGAGGTGTGGAAAAACTAGTAGAAATAATAGAACTGCCCATACGAAACAAGGGGCAAAAGATAAGGCAAGAAAAAAGCTTGCGCATCCATAGAATGCGCAAGTACGCTAATGTATAAAAATTTGATATCGTCAATTTTTCTGCCTCATCTCTGCTCTACGCAATATTGAATTGTTTTATGAATTTTCTGGATCCTTCGTTCGGCAACAAAGCATGTTTTTAGAGACAAACTTCAGTCCTTATTGGCCCAGGATATCCATCAAGAACAGTGTAGCATTTCTCTTGGTGCATTTCTCCGACGCAATCGATATGGAAAGTTGGTGGAAGCAAATTCATAGACACTTGTTTAGGCAAACAGAAACACGCATACCGATGCAAGCGCTCTTATCAGAAGCACTCGGAAGAAGGCAAATAGCGACGCGAAGCAAATTGCCGAGAAGCAAAAGGAAAAGCGAAGCTACAGCTATAGTAAAAAGGTGATGCGATGTGAAATATTTTGTGCGCTAAATGAAGTAGTGAAGGTGGGAGGGCTCGATAGGGTTCGTGCTTCTGAATCGATCTGCGTTTCTTTCACTTGCAAGAAAGCTTGCTGTTCCCACTGGAGGTGCTTCATTTTTCTTCGTCTTTTGTTGTAAATTTTTTCCCCCCCTGAAAAATTCCCATCGGGCCATCGCTCATCCTCTATTTCAATAATTTTCATTCGCATTCAGTAACTCAATTTCGGCAACGCACAAGTTCTTGCTATGGTTGTGTGCTAGTTGTTATCGGTAACGTTGCTTCATTGATTGCGGTGCCTTTCTGCACTCCATATATTATGCTTTCTTTGATTCTTCCAACGAATTTTTTGATCGCTCGCGTGTGCTTTTTATTTGCCCGAAACGCTTATTCCACAGGCTGTTTTTCCCTTTTAGTCAATTTATCCTTTCGAGCAGGTGTTGCATGCAGCGATTTAAATAACAACTCGAATGAAATTTAGCGAGTGTGTGCATAGCCGCACTTTGCGTTGGCATTTCCATTACCCGCCGAAGTTTCCGGTCTCAACTCGTTGTCATTCTACACTTACCATTGGTACACGAAGAAGGGGTTCATTATCATGAAACTCATCTTATGATGTACTATTTGTTCGGAAGCTCCTTTACGGTCGCCTCAGCGGTCACTTTTCTAAATTCCACATGTTTTGTTTTATTGTTGCAATAACCGTAGAACTTTGTAACAGCAGGTGGGTGAGGAGAGAAGGGAAATCCTGTTGTTCTCGCGATGAGACAGTTCCTTCATTACTGGAATGGTCCCAAAATTTTCATCATTTTTTCACTTCTACTGCATTGTTGCAATGGCCAACAGCCATGATCTTATAGGATAAATGGAACGAGAAATTACCCGCTACACCGGATGAGCCCGCTTTTATGAAACTCTTTCCAAAAGACTTCGAACTTCCTAATATTTTCTGGCTGCGCTACTTCCAGGTGTCATCCGTTATGTTTTCGGAGCATGGGCACATATTGCAGTGCTCGACTTCCTTTCTTATTTAGCACCTTCCATAAGCAAAGTTCTTTTTGTCGAAAACCCTATGAGCACAATTTCAGGTTATACCGCCCATCGGTAGAGGCAGATATGCGTCAGATGCAAACTCGCAGCCATCAAAAATCAACCAAGATACCTCCCGAGCAAAGGGCTTCTGGAGTCGATGCCCTTGTGAGACAATCAAATCCGATCCCCAACTGAAAACGAAAGTGTGTAGTATCATATAGATTGATTGCAGCAAAATTTTCTAGTTCATAATGCATAAAATGATAGTCGATTAAAGTTGGAATTTGAATATGTGATATCGAAAGCTAGTCTGAAACAATCCTATAGAAACAGCCAAGATGTGGTTATTCATTTGAAATTCGACCGAGCATTAGACCTGTTTGTAGCGTGGATAGCAATCTGATATGTCTTTGATTTCGCTATTCGATAATGTCGCTGCTAATATTCCCGTAGAGAAATATTTTGTTTTGCGAGACTATTAGTTAATTTTATTATCATAAACGACAATATTTTGTTGATCAATTTTTCCAAAGTCTTCATTTTGAATTGTGGCCACTGATTTGCTTCTTTGTGGTTCGTCTTCGAACCATTTTCCTCAACAATTAAAATCACCAAAGTAATAAAATTTCACTGCATATTCTCTCACGTGTTGATCAATGCATTGAGAAATTTCCCCGCTAGATGCTAAAAATTAAAATCCTCATGTCGTTTTACCGCTCGAATCATTCCACCGAAACTGACGACGTTTTCCATTTGGTGTGCGACATGATCGATGACTCAACCTATTCGAAGAATCTGTCTAATTTTGGAGTGGGAAAAAGATTGGGCTAGGTGCGAGCGTTGATGCATGCAATGAATGAATACGAATATTACTTGTATTTTTTAACGATAAACTCCCCGCACCTATGCACTGAGGAGCATTTTCTGCAGTGCTCTTGCATCATGAGTATGTTCATTGGCATGCAAATAAATAATGCCACTATTTTCAAACAACAAGCTTCACAAAGGTATTGCATAAACTGTAATCAATTCCTCTTGAAATGTTATTTTAATTTATAATATGGAGAGAAGAAAGTGTAAAAAATAAGGGAGAAATAAAATAACCTCGATAGTGAACTTAACAAACACGAAGACTCCTATGATGAGCCACAGATATTTACTGCAATGAGAACAGGACGAATCGAATAAATTACCAACATTGCAATGAAAATTAAATTATTCTTCGGGAATTTGTGAGTTGCTGAATGTATCCGATGAAATCATTCCACGGAAAAGCGTGTTCATGACATATTCCTTTGGAACTATCGTTTTTTTTTCAGCGAGTGTCCCATCTCAGTGCAGCTACCAATAAAAGTGCTAGTGTGCTGTATCATGCCGACAAAAAATCTTACAATGTCATTTATTGTTTTATAAAAATATCTACAAAGCGATTTAATAGTGGTAATGGCGGATGAGACTAATTCAAAGTTCTCCAGTCATTTGAAATCCGTTCAGTGCATATCGGTCTCTTTTTTTGAGAAAATTAAGGGTTGAAAGAGGTTGAAAGAGGGTTGAATTTTCGAAAAACACATTGCGAATAGACAAAACGATGATGATAATGAGGTTTCAGCGGAATCGGTAATCGATTAAGAATTGTAGATGCGAGCTCACTGCAATACAGACTGGTTTCTTGTGCCAAACACTTGAAAATGAAGTCACTACAAGGACGGAAACTAGATATCCAGCGATATTTCTGTGGGATGCGTATTTGTTCCGAAAAACACTGGAGCTTAAGCTAAAAAGATGAGTCGGCAAAGGGCATTGAAAATCGAAGGATTAAACATGTCGTCATAATGCGAGAAAGTTTTTATAGCGGTTCTCATTCGATAATTCAGCGCTCGTTGCTGTAAATGTGAAAGCAGACAACTGCTCTCGAAAAAAATCATTTCTCTGTCATTCATGCAACTAGCACTTCAAGTTTTTTTCTTCTTTATTTCAGCTTTATTGGAAGGTCCACTTTTGTTTCTATTTGTTCACAACAATTGCTTTCGTAGTCGGCTAAGAATGCATTCATAAGCAAAGTTTGAATCTTTTCGAAATTCAGCAAGGAGATTTTCGTTCATACGCATCCTCTGTCATCTCGACCACTTCTAAAAATTGTATTCTCCGATGTTCCGACTTTGCAATCACTTCCCCTCATTTTCACGACATGATACGTAGCGAAGTCATCACGACGATTTCGTTCTCTCACCCAGCTGCAGAAATCACTCACTAAAATAGTAGAGCATATGAAAGAAGTTAATATTTTGAAGCAATAATTATTTCTACGTTGTGCTGATAGGCACAGTGGTCACCTCGCTATTTCGCTACACTTTGTTAAGGTGTCGTTGAATTCGCCAAATGGCGATTGTGCGTGATATTTGTAAGGATGCATGCACATATGGAACTGAAAAGCACAACCGCCGCATGTATTCTGGTATGCACTTATGACAGAAAGTGGACATCACAAAGCATGTTTCTAGATGTCACACCATTGCAAGATGAGTAGAAATCCCACCTCCCATGTAAGCTCTCTCAATTGTAGTTCAATAATATCCCGATCATGTCCACCAAACACCATTTCCCTCCTGCAGCATCCGCTTCCACCACCGCACATCGATGCTAGAAACTTGTTGTCATTACTCCAGTCAATGTGATAATGCGCTTGGACAATGCTGCCAATTTCTTCTGAAACAAAACGCATTTTCCTACCAGCTTGCAAGTATAAATGGGATTCGGAAACGGACCATTCTTATGCCACGTGGCTCTCTACTCTAGCTTCCGCGGTATATTGCCGCAAATCAAGCGTAAATATTGATTCAGAGCCGCAATTTTTTTACGTGGCAGAGAAAGATAGGAACAAAAAGGACCGGTTGATATACTCATTGATATATGATATACGTGTAATTGGTGGAATTATGTTTAACAACTTTTATATAAGTCACAGGAAGTTATTAAGTTGTGTCGGAGGCGAAACATTCAAGTGAAAACTATTCGCCACAGATATCTTCCTAGTGGCTTGCTACTTACTCGACTATGCGTTACGGGTATCTGTTTGAAAGTTCGTGATATATCTTACGATTTCGAAGTGAATCTCCTCGCAAGGAAATGTGTTTCAGTACACCCTCGCAAAGGAGATAGTACAATCCATAGATTTACGCTTCTATTAGAAATCATATGCTTCACTTGTTGTGCTCATGAAAAATTGACTGAAATTCCACATTATGTCATAATCATCAGAATTTGACCGAATAAAACTATCATAACGATTGAAAGTTGACATCAAACGGGAAATATGCCGCAAATCACAGTCATGACCGAGTGGTCTCTTCTCTGAAGTAGGCATGCCGATCGACGCAAAGTAAACTAAAGTAATGAAGTCGATTTGGGCAAACATTGACACTCTTGAAACTTGTACTTTCTCCAGCACTTTATTCTTGTGCATAATGCTCAAATATACATCGATGAGCACTATCAAACAGTTCATAGATGCAAGAAAATGTAGGCTCATATTTTGTAAGGCTTGATGATCACCAAGAAGATGACCGTAACAAATCACAGTGAACTTCTATGATGATCACCGTAACGAATATGCAGCGGTCTTTTTTACTTGTTATTAGAAAGTTGAATTCCTTCACTTTCTACACATATATCGGTTTGATTTTGCCGGTTTTGAATTCAGTGAAAGCTATTGTCGTTTCCGTTGAATTACACTTTTGAAACTGTTGAGACACAACCAACTAGCAGTTGAGAGCGCAAATTAATCTGCGACGTTGCCTGAATGCTTCCAACGGGTAACGGTGATGTTGCTGCTAAGTAACGGATGTTATTCGCAGTTGTTCAATTCCTCCTCATGATACAATGTTCTTTGACGCTTATAGGCCGAATCATAAGCTGCACTTATTTTTCGAAGAACGGCAATTGCATCAGTGAACGCCAGCGGTTGTTAGGGCATGAGCTTTTGCAATCATTCAACGGCGCGAAATGATTTTATAAACTAATAAAAAGCAATAAAATATTTGCAAAAAGACAGCCATAAAATAATCGAACCAAATGCTTGCGAAACTCTCTCACGACAAATTCATTTTCGGTCCAAGAAATCTTTTTTTAAATCATAAAGCACAGTCTGATTGGCCGTAAAATGCATCGAAGTTTTCAGAAATATTTACATATCAATAATGGTGTTCAACATCGATGAATCAACTTGAAAATCTGCTCAAATGAGTCATCTATGATGTGCATTACAGTAACAGAAAATAACTCTCAAAGTTCTAATTGCGGACGTTTCGAAACTAAAATCATCAGGCACACAGGCATACACAGACATGAACATTTCACGGTTCTACACGTCATTGTCGCAAGAGGTTTCGCAAATGCCAGGTGCCGGGGCATATAACGAGCCATCAATGTCTAACGTGAAGGAAGCTTAATGCAACTGTGCAGGTGCGTCGACAGAAAATAGAAAATAAGTTCGAAACTGCAAGCAAACTTAGCATCTCTGATTAACGTCTAGAGCATCCTACCAATAGAAACGTCGGAGAAGTCGTCTAGGCAGGTGATCAGGTCATAGTTTTGCTTATGGCATGGAATCTCACAATTATGACACAATGCATAATGCGATGGGACCCCATAGCAGCGAACTGCAATCGGAGCTTTGCGGAGCGTCGTAATAATATGCAATACGTTTTTGTTTTATCGATTGGTGGTGATAGAGTGACGTCATAATAATGTTATTGCGTACTTGATTCTCGCATCATTGGGATGGAATCCATCGATTCCGCACCATACAACATTTGGCATCGACCATAGAAACGAGTGTGACTCATAGGAAATCGAATGGTTTGAAGGAATTGCGCTATAGTCTCTTTTCAAAAAAAAAAAAAAAACTGGAGAGATAAATACGAGTCTTACATCTGTCAGACGCCCAAGACTCGTTTTCGAATACACATCGCACCAACAAAGCGGTCACATAAATTTACGAGAAGCGATATCAGACTTGAAATTTGCACATCCTTTTGTTATTGGAAAGGCACCAGTTCCCACTGGGAGAGGAAGGCTGCTCCATCGTATTTGAACGGACGCTTCTGCGAATGAATACGGAAGTGAAGATTTATAATGATATTGGAGTGCCGAATGAACAACCAACAAAGGAAATAAAAACAAATTTCTTGAATAAGGGCACTTTTCAGTTGCAAGATAACACGGAAACGTTGTTGTGTGTAGGAGTGTTCCAAATGAAGCATTATGAATAGAATTGAAAACGGAAAATTCATTAATGAGAATCGTTGCTTATGTGCACGTTTCTTCCATATTAGTCTTATGGACGCATTGCAAGTTTGAAAAGAGAAATTTATGGAATCGCTCTCGATGTGTTCTCTTGTGAAACATCTGAAGTGCACCGCTTGTGAAGACGAGGATCACTCGACTTGTGCACTGAAAGTGCACAAAAAGTCTAGCGATTAGAAAATTTAGCGATAGTCGGTGAATACATCAGCTTTTCACGCAGTTTGATTTTCAGTAGCGCTAATGCGTGTTGATGAGCGAATAAACTGCCAGGAGGGTCAAGCGTGCGCTAGACCGAGTGTTTTTCGTGGTCGTTGACATTCAGATAAAGCATTCGCCCATGAACGCTTCTTTCAACTACGACAGTGCTTGGAGCTGCCATGCGTATTCATGTTGACAGCAAAGCATCCATCGTTCATAGCATAATTGTTATGAGCCGATTTCAAAGAGAACAATCTAGGGAGTACTCAATAAAGCACATACTCGACGACTGCAACGTCCTTTCACAAACTTAGCTGCATGAATGACGAATACATCTTTTAAGCAAAGTTCCCGCCGTTTGAATGTCTACATAAAAATGCGATTCGTTGGGACGGTTTTCAGTTTACCTCTGTAAACGCGGTCCATGAGATTCACTGATGCAGCAAAAAAGGCTTATATGTACAGATAATCAACTGTACTTATAGAGTATGTTACGCACACTTTGCAATAAACGACAAAAGTTTTAACAAATTTATCTTTGAAGAACGAACATTTCGTTCACACTATGGTCATTCCTATCGGATTTTCAGGTCCTGTGGTTACATCCCTTACTGAGCATTTTATATTCCACTCGAATGGCATCTGTTTTCGTTCAACATGCCAGTGCAGCGTGCATAAAAGTTTGCCTCGAAAGGCGGGATGCAGGAAGACTTGCAGAAGGGCGTGGCATCCAGAGTCAAATTGCGTTACGGGCAGCGATATCAGCACACAATGCGCACACTCCCTCTATTCACGTATGATTCATTAGAACGATGCCGTGCCCGTCGCTTCGTTGGTTAGCTGTCTTTACAAACATTTTTAAAGACGCTTCCGATGTCATCTTTGTCAAGCCCATCGCATTTGTAGTCTGGGATAACTGGTGGAACTTGTTTTCGTGTGTTTGCTCCATGATTTGGTCTAGGCTGAGGGACGGGAATGCTGGACAGAAGGACGTGGCAACAAATGGAACAGGACCTAGGTGTGACACCTTTGGTTGACAGAGGCTAGTCTACTAAGCATTTACAGCAGACATTATTTGCATCTCCAGCAGCCCTATTCCAATCATGACTCTATCAATCTATGAACATTAGCAATTTTTTCACTCGTAACTGAAATGGAGAACTGCTAGACTGCCTTTGCTACCCCTTACGGAAGGTGGACGATGGTGTGATTGAAAATCACATCAGCCGGTCCTTTGTAATTTCTAATTTGTTAATGAGAATGTAATGAAATGAATGAAATCGAAGCCGTAAAATTCGCTACATACGACCTGTTTCGATTATGGAAGTGGGGTCAAGTAGAGCACAGTTGTGGATATGCGTTCCTGCGAACAGTCGTTAGTTTAAGCCCTTATTGCTATGCCATTAGACATCATTTCGGAGTGCTAATGTAGTTCTGAAATTTGCTTGATAAAATTTCCTCTCAAACTTCTTCTTTCATTAATTATCGTCTTTTTTAATTGAAGGTATTCTGATGCGCGACTTTTTCACTGCGTCTATTTTCTACTGTTTGTTTACGATGCACAAAACTATGGGGGCCCTTCATGGTTCGCCTACCTCCTTCCCTCATTATTATTTGCTATTCTGTCCCCTCACCTCCTCCTTTCATCCCCTTGAATCATCCAAGGACGCCATATGCGAACTTGGGCACCCATGGCAACACATTCACATTTACTTCGTTTCACGATATTTGATCATTCTAATTTGCAGTTCTTACATAGGAGTTATCCGCGTTTGCCATTTGATGACGGAACAGAAACAAGTATTGTTCTTTCCGTCCAAAACTGATTCGAAGCCATAGCACTGCCTTGTTTGCTGTAACAAAAACGCCCCGAATTTGTGTTTCTATCGACGATGCTTTGCAGTATTTCTGATTTGGATCTATTTGTGGTTGTCTAGCTTGATTGGGCAATATTTTCAGTTCCTCGCACCGCTCGCTAAAATGTTTCAGCTCGAATGAACAGGCAATTACCCAGAGAATTTTTCATCCAATGCGCTAACCTATATCGCGTGTGATTTTCATTTCATAAATTTCACTTACGAATATTCTAACCGGGCGCCATTCAAAGCCTCTAACAAGTATGATCTTATTCGATTATTGGATTCCAAGCCGATCGCATTGGCTATTCTTAGTTGAGAAGCATTTGTTGCAATACCTTTCTTCTCTATCTCCTCGATGCATTTAGTAATTAGCGAAGAAGGACGATGTTTTAATAACTTTGCCTGTTGAATTTTTTTACACTTTTATAAAAGAGAAAAACAAATGTATATAAACATTCTTATTCTTCAAGTTTCTCCAACAGAAAAACAAATGAGGGCGTACGTTGAGGTGTTTCAAATTGTATCTGTTTAGATAAAAAGCGAGTAAAACGCAAAAAAAGTTGTTGAAATCGAATAATAAACAAGCTAGCAGACGTGTAATTAATTAAGTCGTACACAAATGGCTGAATGTAAACGTGGTAATGAAGAGTCCAATATGTATAAAACATTAGCAGAGGCCAAGAGGAAAATGTTATTCTGGGAGAACAGAATTAAAAAAGAATTTAGGCGAAGGGAAGTCTATCGTGAGCATAAATACAGAAGGAATAGACGACTGTTAGAAGTCTAGATGTTAAGAATGCAAAAGGTAAGATGCGGATAGATTACCTATAAGAACAAAGGTGAGAACGTTTCGGCCTCTATCCGTTGACGTGTGCATTCGATATATGCGCGGGCCATCGTCAGAACGAAACGCATAACCCTGTGAGTATAAGAAGCTATATAGACAACTTAACTAAAAACGGAGAGAAAAGTAAAAAGGAGGGAAGTGGAAAAGGAGCTTTTCAGGTAAAAATGAGTATAAGAAAAATGTGAGTTATTACATAAGTTGCACAAGATAGTCCTTACCTATTTATAAAGCTAGGTATACACTATATATTGAGCTAAAAAGTCGTATAGTTTACATTATAAAGCGGAAGGAGGTGATATCGACAGCGTGATGAATGAATGTTTGGTAACTGATAAACTCAACTGTGTATGTTGACGCGATTGAGCTCATAGCAGTGGCTCACTAAACCAATATTTACTTGATCTTTGTTAACGCCAAGCCTATCGAAACAATATGAATAACATCTGAAGTTCACTAAAAGATTATGAAGAAGAAACAAGTACAAAAAAACTAGAATAAAACACCAATACTAATACACAAAATTCATGAGATAATATAAAGATATAAAGTTACACAAATAAATGCTCGGCTGAGGCGTCGTGTGTATTGAATGCATAGAAAGACAGTGTTGCAGAATGCAAGTATACTATTAAGGAGCGGTAATCAATAAATCTTGGTATACGTAGTCAAAGTGGTTGTACTACGAAGTGGTAGCACAAGTAGAGCACTGTTTATTTGATGCTAGACTGTATAAACAACTCCATTATACAAGTGGCTTTTAGAGTTAGTTATACGAACGAAAAGGCTTATGCATTATGAATGGTTAATAAGCGCAAAAATTAAAACCCATAAAAGATTTCGTTAATCAAACTTTAGTACCCTTTCTGTTAAAATTGACGAATTTATACGCTAATTCTGGTTTGCTAGTTAATGTTTACACAAGTATTTTTCCATTAGAGTTACATTAAGGCCTTTATTATTATAATTTTTAAGCTGCTTTTTACATCTAGTAATAAAATCTGTCTTAAATGAGCACAGTTTACTAAACCTATAAATTTGAGAGTTTATAAGGTTTTTGTATATGAACAGTGGGGTGTTACTGTCCAACTGAGTATATATGTTTAGTGAAAAATTAAATTAATCCGTCTTATCATAGACGCTTGAGATGATATCGTTGCAAGTAATATGTAGGCTTCAGTCCAAAAAGTTAGTATGCTACCAGCGCATGTAACATCAATCTGTAGTGAATCTCCATAAATTAATTAAGCAATACTCTGAAAGTGATCAGTATCGAATATCAGTAAACCAGCAACGAACCTACAACAAATAGCATTAAAAAGTGAAATTTTGATACGGACCTAGAATATCTATGCATCTAATGCGGAAGCAATGATGCGGCTATTTGCATGGATATTCGAAATCGCTCTTTTCTCAGTATAAAAAAATGTATTTCTTAGATGGGCATTTCATCCCTTCAGACTAAAAAATTTTCCTGTGTGGTGAATTATTACTTATGAACTCTTCGTTGATACCGACCAACCGTGACTATGTATCAAGTGAGTAACTGTTCAGAAAATAATGATGCTGTTTTCTCACCTGTCATCTGTTGGTTTTTTTTCAGCTCATGAGTCTTTGTCGGCTAAGTAGAATGTTTCGCTTTTTCTCAGCACCAAAAAAGTAGAAGCATAAAGGTGCAAATCGCTGCCCTGCAATGATTTTTCTCAGATGGAGTGGGGAGGGGACGAGTGGATTTAGCTTGGAAAGGTCGGTATGTTCGCTGTTTTTGACGATAGCACATGAGTGATTGAAAATTTTAAACTTCAAGTTTTGCGAGTTGAGACCTGCACTACTGTCTTATAATTCTAGTTTAGGGGACCGGTTTGCTTGGCATATAGCAATTTTATCCATTCAATTACCGAAACTCGAATTTCTCCCAAATTCATCCGATGACGTCATTTACAACGACGACTGAGATTTTTCCTAAGAATGAAAAACTTGCCTCTGCTTTTCTATGCGGCGTACCAGCAAAAAGACGTTTCGAATAATTTCTTGATTTTGAAGTGGCAGCCGGTTCTTTTTTCGCTTATTTAAATGTTAGCATTATCACTCTTATTTTTGTAGTTCGGCTGACGTCATACGTGTTTCCTTTGGCTTGAATATCCAAATAAACTTTTTCTGCTGAATTCGTCGCTCGCTAATCCTTGTTCTTTCCTTCAATAGGGATTCAGTAATATTCTGCACTTTCTTCTGTTTCACATGCCGCGAGTGATGTTTCTTCGACTTCATAAATGCAAAGGAACTTTTCCTGGTATTTAGAGGTCTGAGTATTAGCTACTACCACAGGCAATCACTTCGCCTCGGATTTATGTTGTCCTCTTTTGTGAAGACCGATGAGTTCTCTATCTCGCTTGCGATGCATGTTGAGATAAACGTTCTTTGGGCCAAAGATCTCAGGTATAAAGCGTAGAACGAATTGAATATGCAAGGCGAATACGCTTAGTAACACAAAAGAGTAGTCGAGGGAACTATGTGAACTCTGTGATAGAGGTGCCACTATACAAGGAACCAGTGCTATAAGGTAACCTGCAGTTGGACAGAATTTCAGTAAGTGGGAAAAACAATAGTTGAAGTGAATGTTGAGGTGATTATATAATTGTCCATCATTTCAGCTTGAAAGTAATCCTTCAATTTCCGCACGGCCATCTCTTATGCCCCGTCATTTTTCTTAATGGGGAAATCAAGAGAAAAGGCGGAAAAATACTGTTAATTTCACAGAACCATTGGCGATATCGCGGAAGCTCAAATGCATTTTCGCCGCCGAATGCGTCAATTTATTAGGGCAGTAAACATGTTGTGATTTTATAATGTAAATCTTTTTCGCTAATATTTTCCTCGACATGTTCATGTTTTCTCAATCGCAATTCCCTATTGTCAAGCCACACTCTATTTAGCAAGTGAAGACTCTCACAAAGAAGTATCACTGCATCTGTCACTAACAAGTCATTTGCATGCTATCCTTCGAGAATCATATCGCCAACATTAATACAGTGCGTTGAAGCAGCACATTTCTTCATCGGAATGCTGTTCAATGTTAATCTTAGAGTTCGTTTCAGCCCCTCGCACAGACCTCAGTGAAGCATGAGATCACTCACTGTGACGTGGTACTTCAATATCGTTACATTTTTCCGCAGTGGTAAAATATTTCAACCCTCTTTTAATGAAATCGAAAAGAAATATTTCTTTTCACTGTACATATTTTAGAAAATAATCGTTGATGCTTTTTAAAGAAAACCGTCGGAATGCATTAAGAACGAACCGCGTTTCAGATTTGTTGATCACAAAGTGAAAACCTATTTTTTGCACTCTGCAACGAATTTTCGCCGAATCATTGAGGGCGGAAAAAATTGTATGACGAGTGAACAGGAATGAATGAACTAGCTGAGTAATATCTACGAAATTCGGCACAAAATGTGCGTTCATCTGGGATTAACGACACGCTTGTGGCATTCAAATGAAGATTTGCCGAGCCGATAGCACTGTGCGGTGACACTGCGTCAATCAAGTCGTCGTTGTCGTCGTCATCGTGGTGACTGGAGTGGTTGTTCGCATGGCTGCTGACACCAGTTATAGTAAGCTTGCATTTCTCTGCTGTCTAGCAATATCCACAAAGATATTTGCTCAAATATGGGATTAAAAATTGGATCACGCAGCACTGCGATAATGCAATCATTAATCGTTGAATTATAGTGGAAAGCGGTAGTTTTGATAATATTCGTAGTGGACAGCTCAAGAACCATTTCGAAGGACTAAAATAGCTTAAGGTCTGTTAAACATGTATTCCCGTTACCACAGAAATGAAATTGTAAAACAATCATACTGCAAAAGAAGCAAATTTTTCCCGATGCTTAGAAAGCCGTAACAATGAATGCTGTTAAGTCAGTTCGGAATTTCCTCCAATCCGCTGCGAGACCTGTTGAACTGAAGGTTAGCTCAGCCCTAGGCGGCCATGGATCGGAGCCACTGTTCAGATCATAGCTTATGTTGTAGCTAAGTTTCTTTTTTAACTCATGACCAGAAGTGAAATTCTCGCTGCAGCCAAGGCTCGATGTTTTGTTTTCATAACTTTGGCATTGTTGCCATTGTGGTGTACGGAAATGAAGAAAACCAAAGGAAACAGGAAGGTGTGTCGAGAAGAATCCGATAGTGTAGCAAGCGATAACAATAACATGGACCTCTTACACATGCCACAAATCTCCTTAAATTCTGATTTCCGGCAGGAAGAAACTTAATAAGTGTGACAGAAAACTTAGTAGGAAACTTGACATGAAACTATGGAACAGGCCATCACAGAGTTGAGGCAATATTTGATTTCCTTTCGCACAACGAAGTGTCCATAAGGAAGTCGTTCATATTCGATCCGTCTTAGAATTCAGCAGCAAATTTTAAGCATGCAGCTAATTTGAAATTTCTCCTACCAGGTGTATCATGTAATTCGCATACTCCTTATGGATGGATATGCCGCAAATAGCTTGTAGTAGAATATTTGAAAAGCAGGTGGTACAGTTGCAAGGGAGATAAACGTTTTTCTCGCTTCAGCAGATCCACTTCACCGGTATTTTCCGCTTTCTTCCTCTAGTCGAAAATTATAGGTGAAAGTGGAATATGCGTCAGAGCTTGATTTCTTATGCTTCTAGCTATGCTTCCGTCTAGATGTGGCGAAATCCTAATTCACCCAGAAGGAAATCCCATCACATTTTAAACGTTCACCTATATTTCACCGGAAAAACGACATAACCTTCAGTATGCTCATTTTCGCCGTTGTAAGTTGAACTTGTCAGTGAGTTATTTCTGTGATTCCTTGATTATTTACTGAAGCGAACGATCCTAATAATAGAATTATTTCCGCTCAATGGCTGTTATACTATCAATCTAACGAGTTCAAATAAAAATCTGAATAAAATTAGTTATGTCAATGTTAAGCTCACTGCGATTAGCTATTCATGTAGCCAAAAAGTTTTGCTTTCGGGAATGCCGAATAGTTGCATCTGCATCGGTGAAGGGTACTAATACGATTCATGTCCAACAAAACGCATAAGCTAAGTACGGAAATATGACGAGCTTCACATTGCATAATTCCATTGCCATATTGTCGTAACCGTGATTGCCTCATATTACAGATTATCTACTCAAATTTCTGATCATCGGCAATGCGGGAACTGGTAAAAGTTGTATTATGCATCAGTTCATCGAACGGAAATGTAAATTATTCAATTTTTTCTTTATAGCTTTCTATTACTCACCTTTTTATTGCGGCGGAAAATGACACATAGAGCCCTGTTATCAAGTGAAGTCTTGAAAAAACCCTCCTTATGTTCAAAATAAACTTCAGGTTGAGCTTTTGAAAATAAGAGAGTATTGGTCTCATTATATTCACACCGAACAGAACCGGTAAAAGTTTGAAGAATAGTGAGTGTGACGTTTGTGCAGCCAATAGTTGAGGCTTCATTGCCCTACTTCGATGACTAACATCAATCATTGCCATTGCCCACAGGGTGCAACATTTTTTCTCAGCATTAAAACTTCAACTTCCGCCTTTCTCGGTTTCTGTTGCAAATCGTCATCATAATCTTTCACAAATTTTCTCTAAAAAACTGAGCGAACAGATTTTTTGCAGAGACCGGAGAAAATAAGTCGCTTACGCCGATGTTTATTCAAATTGCTTATGTGATAATTCACATTCATATTAACCATTAAAGATTGCAAAACGCTTAAGAGTCCTCTCGAGTTGTGCAACAATGCAATCTTACTAATATTAGCTAGCGCGGGTAGACAAGAAAAATTTATTGCAAATATAGATCGCGTAATGAAGCATAGAACATTTAACTTTCGGGTGATTATAGACTATATCCTCTTCATGTAATTCCTCTGCAATGAATTTTTGGGGTGATGAGTTCTTGTAGCGCAAAACAGGAAATCAATGACGTTAAGTGAACTTCACATGTGCTATTAATTTTAAATCAATATGTCTACAGAGATTTTTGCACGTTGAAAACGTTTCGTATGCGATAGATGATTATATGGTGAAAAAACTCCCACTGACGTAGGCCACGTTCAATCCTTGGAACACTGAATTTAGAAATTTGAAGGAACACGAGATATTGCAAATAATAAGTGGAGAGGTACACCAAAGAAGGTGACATCATGCACGTTTTTGCCTCTCCTCTGTCTGAGTACCAAAGCTTTCGGGGTGCCAACAAATTATAAATGCATTACTATCACTTAAACGTTAATCACAAATACTTGAAGTTATCAATACAGAATAAAGCCGCAAGGCTTTCCAATTTCACCTCACCAGCAAAATGCCGAAATAATGCCATCATAGTTGAAAGTTAACTTTTTTAATCTTAGAGGTTTTTTATGAAAGATCAGTTCTTGTTCCTTCAACGATAAAATGAAAGACCGGCCGGTGCAAATCGAGCAATATTACTCCTGTATCTAAGGGCCTACAGCTTGACTCGAATTTTATGGGTCAGTGTAATGCAGGACATGATAAGTCCTCCTAGGCATAACTATAATGTTTATCAAATTTCAAAGCTGTGAACTTAATATTTGCCAAGTTGAAGCAACCGAAGACTTTCATCCCAAAAAGACTTACATGCGCGCACATATGTACACGCGGACACACCAACATACGTGTTACGGACATTATGCGACATAATTTGCTCGCGGAAGACAAATGTATAGAGGCCAGTAAGATGAAAAACAAGAACTCCTATGGCATTCCTTTACTATAAAAGAATGAAGTCATTGAGAAGGAATGGAGAAAATTTAGCGGGCGAATGCACTTCCGAAGGGAGAGCTGTGTGCAAGGATGCGACGTACTTGGAGCGGAGCGGTTTTGTGATTTCCCGTTTCCAAAATGAGTAGTTGACTTTGGTAGGACCATATTGAAGGGATGGAAACTTAGTCGTTTTTCACTGAATATGTCCTTTTCCTGCAGTGCGGCCATCATAAAGTATTTGTCTCTTAAAACAACTTTTCTTCCTATCAAACTCCAGGGTGCAACTCTCCAGGTCCTATATGGCAACTGGCTTCGATTTCCCATAACCTCGAATTAAAACTTGGCCTTATCAAAAAGAGACGACGTGCAATGAAGCCCTAGATAGGTTGAATGCGATCGGAGTAAGAGGGAGTGGATAAAAGTTGCAAAAAAAGGTGTATGCGAAATCACGGAGCGCTGCAGCGGTGCAAGTATTCGAAGGAAATTCGAGATAGAAGGATCAGCCACGTTTCCTGACCTATAGCTAAGCAACGAAATAAAGGAATCCGTAGCTAGGCCACCGGTTCTCTCACTCGAGACGATTTTTTCATTCGGGACGGTGCGAAACTATGTTGTTCTATCAACGAAACGTTATTTTCTTTTCTTTTAAAATCAAAAAATTTTTCTGGATTTTGCTTTCGATCACAGTAACTTGTTGGAATTAGAAACGGCAAATCTAACTACCTCACTCCCTCTCTCCTCATTAAGCCCCTTCTTTTGCAAAAAAAGAGGTGGTGTTTAAATTTGGCTGACAATAGAACCTCCTATATACGAAAGTAGGCACCTTCCGGCTTTCATTTTGAAAGTTGTGGAACAAAAAAAGCAAGCCATTTGGGGGAGCATTGCGCTGTGCTCCATAAGGTGTATGGAACTTGGGGAAGTTGCTATGGAACGAATGGGCTTTGCGCCAAAGTTAGATAAAACATTTCGCGAGACAACCGTGACCACATCCGTCGGTGACTCATAATCGCTTTCTGCAGGCATGCACGCTTTTTCATCTTTCGTTGCTGTTTTTCCTGAGATCAAGGGGTGACGGGGTCTCCGCGCTGCTGGAATGTCATTATGTTGGCTGCTATTTCTGCAGCATAACCAAAAGAGTGTATTTGTTGCAGTCAAAGCCAATTCGGCGCATACAATCGGGGTTGAATTCGGATCAAGAATGGTTGCGCTTGGCGGTAAGAAAGTCAAGCTGCAAATCTGGGATACTGCTGGCCAAGAAAGGTGATCTCTTTTTCATTTACATTTATGTCGCTTTTGTTGTAATACCTGGAGCATTGTGATCGTCGACAGTGCATCGTTGCGTCCATTTGCTCGTAGCAAAATAAAAGCAACTTTAATGGTGACAGATAATGCGGGGTCAGAACAGTGGAAGCCGTTAATAAAAAGAGGCGAATGGGAAGTGACATTTTAACATAAATTTTCAAGAAAGGCTGATTGACTGCGACTCTTGTATTCAGTGTATTTCTTTGCTTAATCATAATAGTAAGCCCGACGCGTTCACGTTGATATCATCGTACATTTCGAAAACATTTTATAGCTCCAGCATTTCGTGATTCTCCTTATCGGTCTGTCTGTCGGCGTCGAATAGTCGGAAACAGCAATCCTCAAATTGCTGTTTCGGACTGGGGGAAATGCATTCGGTGTTCTTAATCGGACGATAGCTGTGTTTATTCCATAGACCTGAGGTGTTTTACATGATTTAATTAGAGCTCGCAGACGAGTTTCTAAGCATCCCTACTGATGCGTCGACGTGTTTGAGGAAGTCTCCGACAATATAACAGTTTGTGCTATTTGCCGAATGATTGTTCAGAGATGCTGTTCTTCAAAAATATGTGAAAAGTTTAATTAGTTGTTTTGGTTATTTTGCAATACTTTTGAAGTGTATTCTGACACCACTGTCTTTTTCGTGTTCCAACAGTGGTTTGGAAACCGCACGATATATGAGGATGCAATTTTCCATTTATTATCCAAGAATAAGATGTCATTTGGATTTGCCCTCTTTCATTCTGAGCGGTCAATACCTTGCGCGTAGTTGCAGTTCGAAGGCTGTTTTTTTTAAACCCAACTTCCTTTGCAGCCAGTCGAATGCAGCTTAAAAAACGGTTATTTTTCGAGAGAGGGGAAGTAATCGAGGGAGGGGGGGGAGGGGGCCGCATTGGTACGAATGATGGTTGATTTCATATGAAAACGCGTTCTTAGGCATCGTGATGTCAGCGAGCCAAATTCCCCGAAAATGCACACATGCATTCTTATTTCTTCCTCAACAAATTCGTTGCACTCGTTCTATGTACTTTGCAATTGTCCACTTTTGCGGTTGAAGTAAACCTCAAAAATGTGAAATATTACGCACTAATGTAGATCGTATCTATCAACGAAAGTGGATCAGTCTTGAATGATGTGCTAACGAAATTCCGAGGCTCGTTTATGTGCGTACATATCACCGAATTATGCTCGTCTCATATCTTCTTCTTCTCGTAAATAAGATTGCCACATAAAAGTAATGTCTTAGCAGGCATCCAACATACTTGCTACATTATACCTTCAACTGTTGTACGAGAAATTTCCGTATCGTTTTCGTGTATGATGTCCGAAAGTTTATTGAAATCGGTGGTCCGACAGCAATCTCGTATGTAAATATTCCCACATACATTCCCACATTCCTTTTTGCTGCCTTCTCACTAAAATATCAAGAGCTTCATTAATTTATTACACATCTAATAGGATAAAGCAGTGGAGTGAGGAAATTGAGAATATTGTGCATACAGCGTATTCGAGTATGATTTTTTAATGAAATTCTGGGATATCGCACGATGACCTTTCTCCCGTAGGGAGTCACAGAAATTTTCTTGTTAAAACAAATTCTCGTAACAGCCCTTTCTTCATTTCAAGGGCACCATTTTTTTAAATCTCCAGTGGAGTTGCCGTTGTTTAATGCACAAATCACTGAAAACTCTACTAAGACGCAAGCAAATGAACAATGTGACACATGGCTCCTTCGAAAGAAAAATGTATTGCGTTAGTCTGTTGCTTTTTTTCCTAGCATATCTCTTATGAAGCATTTCACCATTTGTGGAACGCCTATCGGAAATTCAACATCTTGAAATGCTATTAGCTGTCGGGGAATTTTCAACACAGTCATTTGGTCCGTTTTCCACAACAGCCTAAAAGAAAGCACTTTAGCAATTCATTCAATATCTGAACGCGTATTTAGTTCTAAAAATTCTTCGACCCATTCTCTTGAGGATTCTATAATTCAGACCGCAGGCGATTTAGTGAAACTACAAAAAGCTGCACTATAAAATCCACCATCCTCCCCTTCTGAACTAATAACTGTCTTAATTAAATACAAATTTCCCGAAGCATCTGCAATGGGAACATCCAGTCATAAATTAAGTTGCTGACTACAATTCTTTTCCAATGTTGTTCAGAAATTCTGTACTATTGAGTATAGTTTTGCGCAAGTTTTAGAATTAAGCGTAATTCATTTCAAAGATTGTCAATAAAATGCTAAAATACTTGATTCATTGGAGCTATAATGAGGTAATCAAGTCATAAAAGGCGGAAAAATGAATTATATAAATGCGTCTCTTGCTGATTGAGTGGCTCTTTGTTAAAAAGCAATTCCGATAAAGCAATACTGCTAGGAATCGTTCGCAACGTTGCGAACGAGAGAAATCCGAGATTGTTCGTTCTTCTCCTTCAAATTGTTGAAATGAAATTATTGAGTATATTGTTGGCCTCGGTGAGCATGTAACGTGATAACGAAAGAATGAATATAGACATGAAAGCTTTAATGACATTTGGAGAAGACGATAGAACACCTATCAAAACAATGAAAAAGTGTGTTCACTAGACCAGCAGACGCCTACAGACACAGCAGAGACATGCGACGGTGCGAAAATGACTGCACCATGATGTGCTTTCGAATTGAGAAGAAGCGCACAGCTCTGACTCATTTTGAATATTTTGTTCAGTAAACAAATGTTTTAGCTGCCGATAGATTTCCTTCAATTTGCACTAAAAAAACATACAAGTAACTGTCACTGTAGTTATCCCAGTTCGCTAGATGATCATTCCTGTGCGACCATCTTCATTCATGAGTATTTCACTGTGACTGTGAGCATTCTTTTCATCAAAATTGCCTTGATCAGCAATTTTTGCAACACGCCAACGCCTCACCATCAGTAATCCCGAGAGAATGCCATTGAGGATGAGCAACCGGTGGATGCGTCTCGTCGATGGCCATTTCGAATGCCTTCGCCAAGAACACGCATTCACCAACACACAAATGCGTGTGGCAAATTGATCGATGCAAAAAGTGAGAATATTTCCACTCGAGCGATAAGGAAACAGTTGTCCGTGCGATTCTTCAGAATCTCCTTCTTCATCCACTTAATTGTTTTCAATCAATTGGCACATCTGACTGTAAAGAGAAGATTATAAAATTTGAAGAACTAATGGAGATTCGATGCGCAATCTTTTCTCGATTATCACATCTATTAATTGCAGCCTGAATTCCAACATATATGCAAATTTGAGCACATACCTGCCCAAACTAGCTGAGCTAGGCCACCAGTTCTGCAGTCTCGCATACAAAATTGCACTCTTCAATGAGCGACAAATGAGGGTTATATTAATATTGCGTCACTGTGCATACACATTTTCGCTAAGACGAGAAAATAATGACTTTCATAATAGCTTTCACATCGATCGCATTATCCTTTCATTTCGTTCTCCTTGTAAACCTTTTTTCTGCTTTTCTTTCTTCTGCAAATTTAGCGCAAAAGAATATGGTGAAATAAGTGAGCCGGATGCATATATCATTCTGCTTGCAATTGTGGCCACTTTTTCCGCTTTTTTTGCTTAGCAATGATAATTTCTTGTATTTTGCTAAGACTGAATGTGCTCCGACGATTTTAATTATAAGGCTTTTGCCGTTATTACTTATCATAATTATGTTGTTAAATTCTTCTAAAGAGATAAATGAATTTCAAATATGAGATATTTAGGTTCCGTGCGGTTACGCGCAGCTATTACCGTGGTGCCGCAGGAGCGCTTCTGGTTTACGACATTACTAAGTAAGTATTTTAAACTTGAACGTTGTATATTCAGAAGAATTGTTCCTGGATACGATTCCACATCGCCAACATGCATGTTTCCTATATAAATTAGAGGAATTCCTCTCGGAAAAATGGGAAACAAGTGAGAATCGCCAACATATTCTTATAATAATGTGGTTAAGAATCTCACAATCGGCAAATGATTAGCACTGCTAATTTGATGTTTAAGAATTTTTAGCGTTCGAATGTTTGGGGTAAGCTATGGTGAGTAGGATGAAGCGTAGGAAGAGGTAAAAAAACTTTGTGGCTAGCATAATGTTAACACTGTTATTTGTTGGAATATTAAGGAAATAATGAGAAATATCACCAAACATAACAAACTTCCTAACCGCGCATTGGCGAAGAATAGAGCACACCGTTGAGGCTGTGCGAAGGGTTATCAGACAGTGAGGTTTTCAGAGATTATTCGAAGGCAATAATTTGGGACAGGTATGTAGCAGAACGCAAGCAATACTCTTTTTTGGTTTCCTCAGAAAAGATAGATGAAATGATCTTATGAAATTCCTGTCATTGCTGCTCCAAAATGAGCTTCTTGTGCTTCCACTAAAAGAATTATTGACAACAGCGAATATTTGTATTTGCCCACGTACGAATTCTCAGTTTGTGTTTCTCAATAAATATGATACGTTTTCCTAATACTACACCTGTAGAATGGTGCTACGTCGAGGTATTTGAGATGTTCAAAAAGTTTTGATGTTTGCATAGGAAGCGATAACTAGCTTTCTAAAACGAAGCCTCAGATGTGAACCTTCTCGTAAAGCAGTTTAAATAGTTCTGGCAAATTACACTCGAAGAGTCCCCGTTTTCAGCTGGATCGCATGAGCAAAGCCAACTGCAAATGTGTAGCTTTTTTGCCGAAGTATTTTTCTAATGCACTATTGGTTGTTCGAAATGGATCTCGTCGCTTGTGAGCGCAACGATTTCTTGTGCGTTTGTAAACACCCTTTCTAGGCTAGCGGCTATCCATTGAAGGCATTTCGACTTTGCATTCATCACTGTCGAATGTTTTACTGCACTTCAAATTTCATCGGAAGAGCATATTGCTAATTACTGTTCAGTTTACTGCGCACATTTCTTTAAAATAAGGCAACAACAATTTAATAAGCGCATCAAACCTGCGTAAAGCCAATCTTTATGAATTCTGAGAAACTAGTTCAACACATTTCCTTTCATCAAATATTTACCACAAAAATAGAACAGACCTCTGGAATATCAGCTTCAGGCGCTTGAGTTATTGACTTAGGTGCTAAGTCTCGTTTTTCGGAGTTTTTTTATCGGCATATTGTGATTGGAATTCCAGCATTTCACGTTGATGTAACCTTTCAGGGATGCCATATTACATCGTTTTTTTCTCTTGAAGAAGCTGATGGATACTTTGGTGAGACGAACTTAGTTTAGTGACGCTGTTTAACATTCTTCAATTTCATGTGTGTTACCCGCCTGTTTAGCCTCATCTGACGAATAATATGACGTGAAGTGAACGTTCAGTTTGATTCAGAAATGGATACATTTTTCAGTCGCGAATCTTATAATGCCCTACAGCAGTGGTTGATTGAGGCAAGAAACTTGGCCAGTGCACATATCGTTGTCGTACTTGTGGGAAATAAGAAAGATTTACACGAGGAGAGGCAGGTGATGTTCCTCGAAGCAAGTCAGTTCGCTCAAGAAAACGGTAGCATTTCTTACTGTTTGATCTGTTCCTCTAAGAAATGAAGTTGCATTCAGTTATTAGACTGGCACAAGTATAACGTCTAGAGACATCACCTGATGCACCTATCGCTAACGAATATGCGACTCTGAGCAAATAACGCGTGATTTGAGTGCTGAATAATCGAGTGTCATCCCATTAGAAAAAGCATTCTATGTGAGGTCGCCTTCATTACTGCTCAAATTCTCGGTTACTTTCTTAAACTAGACAAGGAACTATCAGTTTTCATCTGAGAATACCGAAGTGGTCAACACATATTCCACGTCACGATTTTGAAGCGCCTACGTGAACGGTTGGTGAAATTTCTCTGGAGGGAAAACCTAACAGATATATTGAGACATTGCTGAGGTGAAATTATGAAATTATTTTGCAATGTTTCTGCCCTTTTTAACAATGAAGATGAAGTGTGGTCTCACTGAGCCTTTTCCTATCGCTTTTTCTTTTTTTTTCTAATCTGATATCGAATGCAGAATTCAGCAACGAAATCGTCATCAAGAAGCAGCATTCTTTGAAAAGTAAGGCATCCCGCTGCCAACTTATCTGAAACTTGTTGGATCTTGTCACTTCATGAAATGTTCAGATTTACGGGAATACAAACGAACGCTTATTATTAATGGTTTATGCTTTAGGAGAACCTTATTACTTTCTGAAGGCTTCAGAAGCAGCTTTATGGATTCATGTGCATTACCCGAAACGCTGTCCGCTTTTCCTTCAGATCTGACGTTCATGGAAACAAGTGCACTTAACGGCGAGAATGTTGAAGAGACGTTTTTGAAGTGTGCGAAAACAATTCTTTCAAAAATTGAATCAGGTACTTGTTATCCTCACACTGGGACCGAAACTGAGAACTGTTTTTTTGCCATAATTTGCTCCTGCCATATAATGATAAGTGAACGATTCGACGTTCCTACCCGCTTCCTTTGTATAACAAGCTAAGTAAAGTTTATAAAGGTCTAATTTGAGTCAAATCTTATATCAAACTTGTGGGTTCACTTTGCATAGATAGTTTGTTAACGTGTCAAACATTCACAATTTTCCAACATGTGTTGGACTTTGGTTGAAAAACTCGCACAATGCGTCGTGACTTGTAATTTCGTTCTTAGCAGAAATCGTCTCTAAAATTTCTTGTTTTGTGGTCTCAACGAGTAGAAGTAATATATAACTCGACGGGTTGCGAACAAAATCAATTTTTGAACGTAGTTGATTGGAAATAACTTACATGGAGCTTGTTCGACGATATATATATATATATATATATATATATATATATATATATATATATATATATATATATATATATATATATATATATATATATATATATATATATATATATATATATTTGCGAATGCGACTCTGGTGTTCCACAAGTAGGATTCAAAACACCGATGTTTCACGAGCATGTTGTGGTGGGTTTAGTGCCGCTTTCCATTTAAAATGCGTTTTTCCATCCGACCCACTCCTTAATTCACCGCCAACCTAGCAGCATTAACAGTTATCTTGACATACATAGAATGTGAACTCCTTTCTAATATATCGGTGGTGCAAGAATTCGGATGTTTTATTCATTTACCGATGCACTAGCCTCAGAATGGCGGGTGAAATACTTTTGTGTGTGTTCTGAGGGCAGCGTTCTAGTATCATGATCATACCGTTGAACAACAACGATAGCACAATAGAACTTGTTTCATTCTATGGTTATTTGCTACCGTAATAACTTTTCTTTTTACCATCGCAATTTAGCGTTGAGACGAGCTCTTCAAAAGAAACACTTTCCTTTTGCAACACTTAAAACAACGTTTGGTTGGAGGATATTGAAGATTTTCGCTTCAATGAAGCAATGAAAATTTTGAAATTTATCCCAGATTCGAATTCATAACAGGGCAAAGATGCACAAGCACACCCTTCCCGACAATTTGCTCGCCATTTCCTGTCAGCACTTTATGCTGTTTTGCAGGTGAAATTGACCTCGAATGTATCGGTCCGGGCGTAGAAATCGGCAGCAGTCAATTGAAGAAATGTCGTGATGAAGAATCAAAGCGTATGAATCGGCGTCGTTATCAGGAATGTTCAACAAGCTGTCGTAACTTGTGATTTCACAAAAAAGAAACGACCCCAAAGTTTCACTGCTGATCATTGCGTCCTTATCATGTGCCGAACAATCGGGTCAAGCTCATATGTTTCGTCGCGTATGAGCACAAAACCTTTATTTAATAATTTATCAGTGGATGTATTTTCATGTGAATATGATGGCATAGACTTTTGCGAGATATAAATAGTAAATCTTCATGTCGAGTGATACGTGGGGAGAAGTTTAGCGCACACTGTATCCATCGCACATATCCGCGTAACCGCATCGCCGAAAGGTCGCACGTGGAAGCCGAATTCAATTAAGCTAGAATAGGAAGAAAATTTGCAGTAGAAGTTATGAAGCATCATAAATCCATCATTCAAGCAAACCTTCCAAACAAGGAGCACATCACTGCCCCGACAGTAAGCACATCAATATCTCCCAAATGTTTTCGACTATATGGTTTATTTTCTCGTCAACCGTAGCAGCAATATGAACAAATCGTTTCCTCATACGTTCTTTTATCATTATATATCAACGCATCACGATTCGCCGCGCTTTTAGCATGATTTTTGTTGCACAGACTTCTCGAACATTTCCACTAGATTTTTTCTATCCCTTGAGCGGCATCGGACTTACAGGACCTAATTTCGAAATCCTTAAATTTCCAAATGTTGAAGTAAAGCTCCCCAAGCTGGGAAAAGATAGGAAAACATGGAAATGATATGTGATGAAGAACACAGATGGCCAAGCAACGAAAGGAAAAATCAAATTTTCGTCAAAGCATTTGGGCGAAGAAGCATCAGGCACCTTTTGGTGCGGCAAGCAAAAGTAGCAACAGTCTGAAGATCCCAACGGTCCAACCGTGGTTTGAGAGATGAAGGAGTGGATGCATTAATCACATCGACAGGTGACAGATTCGAAGCCTTTGGAAGACGACTTTGGAAGCTCTGCGAAGCGTTGTCTTTAATGGAAAGCTTCTTGATGAGCTGGGACTGATGCATGCGTCGAACACAGGGATCGGCAAACTGAAACATTCTGGAAAGCAGAATGTCAGAAAAAACGCATCAGTTTTCACAGCAGACGACCAGATCATACTTTTGTTTACCAATCGCATGTAAAGATTTTTAAAATGGGAACGTAAATCGGCTGCTATGGTCCAAGGCAGACTTTGTGAAACGCAAGGCGAGTGAAGCGTTCTCTTGTATTGTCTAGCAGCGTGATTTCGGGACACAAATTGAGCAGGCGTATAGGATCTCAACATTTCAAAATTGGTCGGTAGCAGTCAATGGATGCCCTTCGATATTGGTCAATGTACATATGCAGCGAAGTGACGCAGAACATAGTTTGTAATTTCAGAAGATTTCCAGCGGCAGTGGAATACTGCAGCCTCAAGCGAGGACGAGGGTCACTTATAAATATGCATTGTCTGTAGAAGAACAAAGTCTCTGCCCGTTAATTTGTCTGAAAAGATATATTTTCAAGGCCGGCATAGATTGCATATCATTTTTTGTAGAAACTTTAACTGCCACAATTTCGACCACTTGGTGAAGGAGTTAGGGATATTCTGCAGAATATGGAAGCCATGAGCCTGATAACACAACGAACGATAAATCTTAAGATCGCGGCTAGGAGCCTGGCACTCTCCAGAGCGTCACAGACACATCGCTGATGCATACGAGGCACATAATATGACAGTAATACTTCCTTGCGAAATGCCACTATGAATTGGACGCGAAGAGTGGTAGTTCCACTCAGTTAATCTTTAAATTTTCATATTTTCAGCCACATAAAAAACTGTGACCAGCTTCGGCAGGCAATCGACGATGCCACACTTTTCCAACCACAAGAGTACTTCCTTGTGACAACCGCATAAAATGTCTTTGCATATACAACATTAGGTTCGAAATTTCGTATTCACTAAGGACAGCATAGATCGTAGAGTCTATACAACAATTAAGCTGATCGACCGAAAACAGAATTGTGCGAACTTAGGAGGTAATTGCGCATAAAATGATATAATATCGCTCTGTAACAATTATGCGCAACCCGAATCGCAGCAAATCTTTTAGGGAACGTTGCAAACGAAGGAGGATAGACTAGTCGAAAAACAATTTGTTTTTGCTTTTTGTTGAAGTGTCACACAATTCCTCTTTCTGGCAACTATGGGCGAACTCGGAACTCCGTGGCGGGAAGGTAGAGGAACATGAGAAGTAAAGCAGAACAATTATGCCAGACGGTCATCAGCTGCTTTGGTGGTATGCTTGTGAAACAGTGGCCAAGTATCTTCTAGTGCAACCTAAACTTTCTTGCGTAGTTTAACTATAGCTTTGAGAACTGAGTTAGACCTGGCGCAAACCAAATCAAGGTGCTTATTGCAGCATATAGGAAAACCACATCACACATCTTTGTCTTCCATGAAAAATCCGGCAAGTATTCTGCAACTAAGTTTTATTATAGTAGCTCGTTATTTAGAAAGTGTGTTGCATAGCGTGCGTCCAACATGGCGTTGAAAAATTTATAAAATGCTTCGGCATTCATGCCGCAAATGACGCGTCTCACACGGTCTCTCGCAAATCTTGCGTACTGAGTTAGGTGGTGCTTAGAAAATTGCTTAAATGCCGCCAGTTCATCTGACTTTTGCTAGTGAACACAGGAAGTTTTCTGTTCTTTCGCAGGGAAACGCTGAGGGTGTGATAGGGTCGTATAGGCTCGATGGCCCATTCCTCTGACGTAATAGAGAATGCCTCAAAAACGGCTGCATAATTCCCTAATGTCAGATGAGCTCGCAACATATTGCAGCTCTTTTGGCAGTGATAACGTTGGATTCCCCCAAATTGCACCTCGCAGCATCTGTTTCATGCCCACATTAAAATTTTGCAAAGAAAGTTTCAACTTCTAAATCGATGCTTGCATGGTCGCTGCTCTGAAAGCGAATAAAGTGAGAAATACAACGCTCCTACCGGAGCAGTGAAGCTTTGGTCGCCGACGAAAGATTACACGAACCACTAAATGGAATTGAGAAATGATTTCGAAAAGCTCTTTAGAAACAGTACATGTACCAGATGCTGTGTAGATGTATATCGCTAAAAAGTTTTGGTGACGAGGATAACGAGGAAAGTCAGGCCGCAACCGAAATATTTGGATGCGACAACAATCTCAACAGTCGTTACATGCGCATTCATCAGTGCAGCCATTCTGCCTCCCTTATTCCCCAAATCAGCCTCAAAATTACGGCAAAGCATCCGTTGAAACGGTCCTACTGGAAGCAATGGATTGCATACCGAGGGCGGCATCCATTTTTCTGAAGTAGCACATACCTTTGCCCTCCTATCATCTGCAAGTTTGATCATATACTGGCTATACTGCATCCATTAGTACACGGGGGACCTTTGCTGCGCTGCTTCCAATGCACCGTGACGTTGTAGCTGATACCTGTTGTCAGTATCCACAGCGCATTCGTAGCACGTTTATGCATTCATTGCTGAAGTTCCACTTTGTCGAGGGTTGCATCCACATAGAATTGCGCCGACGCCAAGGTCTGGCTCACCTGGCAACTCATTCACGAGATTTGCAAAACCCTTCCGCCCAAAAGGCATCCAAGCATTTCTTTTTGTTAGAGTTGACTGATCAACAAGTCGTTTCTTGCACATGTTATGGTAAGCTTTGGAGTCGGACTTTTTTTCTTACGCAACTACCAAAAACATGCTTCGGATGGGAGTCGAGAATGACGAATGTGATGAAGCACAAAGAATCTCTCAAAGCTTAGACGCCGTCCTTCACTGTGCATGTGTAGTGTTATGAACACTCTTGAGAATGACCTTCATTGGAAGGCACTTGTTTTCATCGCGTCAACCATACGAAAAAGCTGCTCTCAAATGAAGCTCAGCTGACATATACGTTTTCGAAGGTTTTGTTATATATGGAACTTGTCGATTGTAGCACGGGTTCGACGACTTAGCGTTGACATGATCTATTGTTGGCGGATTTCATCATGTCTAGCTGCATCAGGTACCTCTTGTACTTTGCACAGTTAGTAGGTGCGTTCCAACTCTTAATTTCAACGGCTCTCTGCAGAAGTTTTTCGACGACACATGTGAAGATGCCTCGTAACTGTGGAATCTATCTGAGCTAGCCTGTTGACGTTGCATATTTCGGGAGCAAATTCACCTTGCAAAATCCCTCCGAAGTTTTGATTGGTGCTGTGAGCAAAAACGGAGGGGAAAAAACAGATTTGAAAATCATTTCTAACACATAGGCAATTGTTGTCACGAGGACTCAAGCGAATGCACTGACTCATTCCAGAAGTTCCTTCATGTCAGTGGTCAGCCAAAAGCCAAAAATTTGGCGGTGCAATCCAAAATCGAATATTTGATGCCCTCAGTGCGTAATAACTCCTGCTCACTCAGAAGAGCTTTTCTTGCACCGAACTTCCAGCTTTATCAGCATTTAAAAGTTTATCGCCTGATAAACCAGGGCTATAATCACACGTAGTCAATTGCAGAACAAAAATTGTGCATGCTGATTTTAGTTTTTATTGTCGACAAGGAATTTCAAGGCAACGTTATACTGGTGTCACGAGCACATAGGTAAGCAAAAACTGAACTGCCTGTAACCCGTCTTCTGCAAAACTTTTTGCTAGGAAATCCATAATAGTGACCGGATACTGCTGAAGGGACTTTGGCAATTAGAGCATGAGAGAGAGCGGTTTAAAAATACCTCCGCGGAATTAGTTGGATCTGTTTTCCACACTTCGCCCATTTTATAGACATTGCGTTCTTTTTCGTCGAGAAAGTGCATTCACAGAACAGAAATAAAGTTCCCAAGTTTGCTTGCACAAAAGGCTGCAAAACATATAGCAATTTTTCATTGCATTTTATTTAGCCATATCAAACGCTTGAGTGGCACATTCGCTTTGATAGCAACGTCCAATCATGATACTCTTTCATTCAAAGACGAAGGAAAGGAAATATGCGTCATCTATTCGTTTAGCAGTTGATTGATTCCCATTGGAGACTTCTGCAGTGGAGTTTTTCTCACCATGTGTGGCTCCATTCGAAATGGGGATCGCAGAGTGAATAAATGAAGCACGAACAATACGCAGTCAGACTTTGTTTGAAATTTATCTCACTTTTTTCTCTTTCAAGCTTGTGGCACTTTTAATGGTCTCCTCATGTTCGATAATTCTCATAAAACTCATAGAGTTTTGGCGAAATTTCATTCGTGCAGACACGATTTCTTCATAACGGCACCTACTAAGATACTTTGGGGTATTCTGACTTAATCATTACTCCGATGAAAAACTAAAAATGCAAAAAACAAAGAAAAAACTCTTTATTGCAATATTACGCTTACTGATATACAATAAATGATGCAATGAATACTATAGGTCACTTGAAATTTGTGTGACAATGTTTTCGCAACATTTCTTTGCGCCTTCATCGCAACGTTTCTTGTCGCTTATAGCGTCACGGCAAAATTCCTCCATAACAACGCAAATCTTTGTCCTATCGAAGCATCTGCAATTAATTCATCGTCACGTCGCTTGTCATGGAATATGCATATGCGGTTAATGCGCTTAGTTCGCTAACATTGCGTATATATTCTTCACTTAGTGACATGGTGAGTGGATGCTTAGCAAAGGATATTCTCACTCGGATGATGTATCTACATCGGATTAGAACTTCTCTACTCACTCCGCGCTCTAAAGTATAGCTGGGTAATGTTAATCTCTACCTTAATTACAAGAGTAGAACATAACTTAATAGTCAATAAATAAAAGAAAAAAGTAATTAAAGTACGATTATATTCCTTTTAACGTCCCACTGTTGATATACGTCGCTGAAAGTTAATTTTTTCTCATTCTTCGAGCATAAATCGCCAATATTTTCTCTGCGTTGAATAAATTGTTTAATTTCGATTGCAATTAAATCATTTTTCCATTCTTTTCGTTCGCATTGGTTCAGTGCCATGCTCTCTTAGAGCGTCGTCTACGCACATTCAGAAGGCTATAAATTCGATCACATCGGAACGTCACCAACTCTTTTCATTCCACTGTCATAAACAAGATAAACTGTTTCTGCGTCAAGCACACTAAAACACTCTTCATGAATACAATTCAGTAAATCAGGAGTACTGAGGTGAAATTAGCTCGATTTTCTTGCTACCGAGACAGAGAGACGGTTTCTTTCATTGTTATGGTAAAAAACTCAACCTGTCATTTAATACACTGCGTCTTGCATGCATATGAGCTCTTATCCATCCACTCTATATATAGCTTCGATTTGCAAACCAGCACAACTGTGGTTTCGAAATATAATGAATAAAATCCGAGCTGTTATGTTTCCTCGGTATATCTCATATCCTTCAGAATGATCTTCTTGTACTATTTATTTGGACGTGAATATGCTACGGAAATTGTCAGTTGATTTTTTTAAATATTCAGTGATACTATCTTGAGATTAACTTTGGCTCGGTGATCATAAACCGTCTTTGCTGCCTGCCAAGTATAACTGTTGTAACGGATTGATTTCTTTCAATCAAAACATTTTCTCGTGGATCTTGGAAGGTGGACGACAAAAGTTGCATCGGTAGGCACGCATGAAGTGACAGCTGAGCCCAAACGATAGTTGATGGCGAAGAATGGGTGGGCGCGGTGATCGTTTTCTCACACTGCCTTAGAGCAACTTGCGACAAGATGTTTTGTTGTTGCTTTCATATATTTGTGCAATCGTTTGTTATAATTCACTGTTAACGTGGCAGACGGATAAAACTTACAATGAGCCAAGCTCGTCGCACTTGGTTGCGTTGCGAGTGCCGCTTAAATTGCATTTGTCAATCAGACGCCAACAAACAACATTTCGCTGATGAGGCCCTGAAAATTGAAATACATTGCTCTTTGTTTTCCCACAGACAATCACTCTACTATTTACACTTTGCTTTATTTGCAATTCTTCTAAATACCATTGAGATTGACGGCGTCATTTTAGCAGAAAATGCGGTTATATGCACGAAGGGCTCTTCTGAAGGCTTCTGAATTGCAGAAAATAAATGTTGAAAAGTTTCGATGAGAGAGTAATTGCGAAAATCCGAGAATGCGAAATCCGTCAATTTCAAAGGTAAACTACGAGGATATCCTCTTACCAGTACATGCAATTAAGGTCCATAGGAACATAGCAAGATCAAGGAAAAAACTGGATATCTGCGACTGATTTTGGCACCGGAACTCCGAACCTTCGAAAGACCCTGGATTTCCAGCTTCTGAACATTTTGAGAGGCCAACAACACTTATATGTGTGAATGCTAAAGCAAGCACGATCACTACTAAGATTGGATAGTTTCCTAGGAAGCAATATCCGTGTACATGTTGAAACTGCTGACTGGAAAACACTAACATCTTCTGACGAAACGAAATATTTCAGGGGAAGATCTCGGAGCGTTTGATCGATGAAATTTTTTTTGAAGGTCATAGGGAGCTGGAAATTTCATTTACGTTGTCGAGTTGAGAAACAACTTCGTCGACAGAAAGTGTTTCGAAGGAAGAATTTCTCAGTTTATTTGTTTCAAAATCATCGACCAGCTTTTTCACAAAAGATAGAAAGAGTTAAGGTACCTGAGAGAATCGCATTATTTGCGGCCACCTGTGATGGCTTCAGACGTATGATGAGTGCGAAAATTGTTATAATGAACTCGACGTGAATCTCCTTCTTCATCTTTTCTAAAGAGGAGAGTAATGTACGACCTATGTGCCTATACCGCAATAACATTTGAGAAATGTTTTTGCTGTTCCTGCTTATTTGTAGAGAATGTACTGTGATGCTCGCCACTGCGATGTTTACAAACGGTTACCAGTTTAAAAGGGGCAACAGAGAAGGAAAAGGTATTGTGATGCCAAAAACGGAAAGATCCAGTCGAATTTCTGCTGCACTCTTCCAGTTCGCTGCTTGTGGTCCACTTCTCTATTTTGTAAGCCAGAGCTTATGAATTTTCCATGCTAGTTTGAAGGCAGAAAGGAGAGATTTATTTCCTTTGCTCCTTTTTTTAGTGCTCAAATTTAAGCACTTTTGCATGTTTACTTCGCAAACTATCTCTTTGATTGTTTCTACTCGAGAACCACTCGTAACTTTGAGCTATGTATTTATTAAGCATGACGTACACCATAGGACGACCTTCTATGTCATATACTACGTTGAAATATCAACCCTTAAAAGGATCTGCAAACATTTGAATGCCCGAAAAAATTGGCATGCGCTTTGCACCAGCCATACTAATGCAAAGAATTTTTCATGAGCAGTCGTATCAGTTAAACAAGAGCGGACTATTTACAAACAAGAGCAGTCGTATTTAATTTTTCGACGATGACGTAGGACGGTGGTTGATGAAGAGCCGAATGTGGAGGCGATATCGTCACAACCCCCTCTGCACAGCTCTCCATCTACTTCAAGCCGCAATCGACTAGTGGAGAATGTAGAAAAAATGAGTGCAAAGAACACTCGTAAAAACGTCTTTTAAAATGCGAAGTAGTGCATCGCCACAACGTTGTTAACGCGTAGAGAGATCACTGAATAGAAAAGCATGCTTGAGTAGTGACTGCATTTGGCAGCGACTGACTGCTTCCGCGCTTCTGCTACAACCACTTTTCATCTTAATTGCCACTTATTACATAACATCAACGCCCAGACTGAGTGGAACTTTCGAAGCATCGAACATAGGGGCACTCATCTCGCGACATTATTTTCGTTTGTGTGGCTGATGCCACGGACTGATACAACCGGCAGGAATGATGCAAGATCAGAAAAGGGTATAGAAGATCTTTGGGCAATCACGACGCCAACAGGTCAGAGGAGAGAAGGAAAGGAAAAGTAACTCAAAGTCCTTAAAAATCGCATAAGTCAACAATCTAGGGCACAAATATTATGAAAAGCAATTTCTGTTGCCCGCGAATTATTGCCACGATGAATTCAGACAGCGCTTCTCAAGCAGAATGATAAAATTCTCATTAGGAAGCGAGCCCTGACTGGACTCAGCAGTGAACAGAACACCAACTCTCTACAAGGATAAGGTGGAACCGGACTGGAAACCGCAGCGAGAGAAATTAGCGGAAATCGGAAAGCATGCAAAGTTAAGACTTGCTGCCAGTCTTTACAAGCTGCCGGTGACCGATTTCTAATGAGAATGGCGATTCCACTGAAAGAGTTCCTATGAATACATTGGATTTCTCAAATTCCGAGAAATCTATTATCATAGCAACAACACAGCATTAATCACAATCGCATTCAAGCATCAGTTTTTCAAGAACCCAGAAGTTGAAGACCGTCGGGCCGTCCAAAAATTGACGGCCTCAACTTTCGAAACTGCTCCCAACAGGATTCGGGTGCCCAGGAATATCAGTCATGGAATTTGGCTGAAAGAGAATTCTAGGGCCCCAGGAACTCCGCATCTCAAGTTTGATGAGAGTGATCACGTGCAAGCCGGTTCCGAAAATCCAAAGCTTCAAAAAACAATGACTCTCGAATTTCAGAGGCCTGAAAGTTTTTAGTTTTTCTGGGATTTAGTGATAGTGAGTAGCCATACGTTCCAGAGGAATATTTACAGCCGGGGTTAACGGAGAGAGCCCATTCAACACTTCTACCATCCTTCTCGTATGAGCGAAGCCAGGCTCCAGCTACAAACTCCATGTCTGACACCAGCTCACCATCAAAGTCAGAACCCTTAAGTCTGAAGTCCTTGAATAAATCGATTAACAACTCGATAAGCGACAGTGAAGCGGTCAAATGGCTTTTATAAAGCTTTCGAGCCTAATAGCTTATATCCGCGTGCCGACGCAGTGAACTCGCTTATCGTTCAAAAAAATGCAGTTTCACCGATCTTATTTCGTCACAACTGCAGCACTAATGGCAATGCTTAGAATGTGTTTGAAAAGTGAACGAAGACAGTTGGAAGTTGAAAATGCATGTGCCGCAATTGTTTTCCACGAATCGGACAGTGATATCTATATGTTCGTTGTAGTGTTCGGAGTCAAAAATCAATATCTCTCTCCCCTTGGGGGTTGCGCTGAGCTCCGTCATGGGGACCCCGCACTAAGATGACCCACTGATTTGGAGGTACGCGGGGAAAAGTCACGATGGTCTCCGCGCTCAAAAATCCCCTAACGTCCGAGAGATTCTTTGAAACCGTTCCACCTCCGCGGGAACGCAGAGACGTCCAAAGACCTCCTCACCTCAGTGATTAACAATGAAAAAAAGTGGGTGTTGCCAACAAAACAAATTCTCCATAGAGTCGCATGAATGTGAAGAAACTGCGTGAGGCATTGTGTTCGAGCAGGAAAATGCCTCAGTGTACTTAGCGCATAGATGTTGGTAGAGAAGCAGCGATTTGTTGCGAAAGGCGATACCGCGTTATGATGGACATAGTCAGAAAACAGCGGGAAATGGAAAAGGTTGGAGCTAAACTGGCTCAGCGTCGAAGTTTTATTAAGACACTCGCGCATATACAGTCATACGAATTGCAAGAATTTCGTAGAATTACAAATAAAACGCCGAAGTAGATAAAAAATCAGATCGTGCCAGAGCTGCAGTCTCTCTCTAAGTAAATCATTTCAACGTGCAAGCTTAAACTGATTTACACGTCGAAATTCTTTGAACTTCGTGTTTCCTCACAACTTTTTATCGCAGCAGGGCGGAAAATGCCATATTTTCTTTACGCTTTACGCAAAAACCTTTCAAGAGAGAAAAAATCTTTTAATCTCGTACCGGGAAAATTTACAACACATCCGGACACATATATCGCTCAGTTAACGAAGAAAGCGCATTGCGAACGAAGCAGAACATCTCGAGCTCGTAAGGAGCTAGCCTGACTAGGCAAAGTCGAAACCTCGCCAAATGAAAAGTAGAAGCCTGCGTCAGTGAGATTCTAGCTGAAGGAAAATTCAACGCTATCGGAGCCCAATAAAATGCCGTCTTCTCCTGTGTTTTCCTTCTTTTCGCTTTTCATCCCTGTGGCCTCGAAAACGGGGCATCTGCTATAACAATACTCGTCTGCATTTCGTTCGCCGCCTTACCTTCATAGTTACTGTATTTTGGCAGCAAAAAGTGAGCTCCTCGAGTACTCCAGTCCCTCCTTGCTCTGCATCATTGCAGCAAGGTATTCTCTATTTGCGATGCATATGGTTCGCCATATCGAATAACGGGGACCCATTTTCAAGATGCTTCTTTCCTGAGCAAGTTCTTAACTCTTCGCGTTGTGACTGCGTTGTGATGGTCTGCTTGTTTGATGCGCGTCATATGTTCGATTACCAATGGGGGAAACCAGCACTGAAGCTGCCGAGTTGTTTACATATATCTTTTAGCGTGATTTCGCATATTCTTTGAGACTTCATTCATTAAACACTAACCTAACTGTTTACTCAGTGAACAAATTTGCGCGTTCAGCGAAGTACCAGTTCGGCAGTGGTTCACCTAGCTATCCGTCATCGTGATCTGGTTCCCTTCGCTGAGTTCATCTTTGACCTTAATCTCTCAGAGAGCCAGACTTTGCGACTTCAGCACGCCTTAGTGCGCATGTTTGAACATATACGTGGGTTGTGAAATGCGACAGCCCCGCGAACAGCAGTGGCAATGCACGAAACGTAACAAACACCTGCACTGCTGCAGCAACACTCACATGATTCAGAAGGTTGAACATGAGTGAAATTGATAGAATTTTTAAGGTAAACTTTGGCCTATCTTGCGATGCAACATTATAATGATTTGCAAATAGGGCCTTGTGGTCCAGTTAACAATACAGTCTATGAGTCGCTGTTTTTCACAGCGATGGCCAAGAAGACTCATTGTATTGAAATCGGCTTTAAACGAAAGCTGATTTTGGCAAGTAGGGCCGGTGGTAAAATGGGTGTTGCCTCTGAATAAGACATACGGAGTTTGGAATGACTAGCAGCTCGAATTTCCTGAGAAGTATGGAATGCCTATGAGACGGTAAGTAAATAGAGATAGAAGTAGATGGGGCGTGTGCGGTATTGTTTTATTGACCTTATACCCACACAATTACTATTACAACGTCAGCTAGTAAACATTTTTGGCAACTTAGTTCCTCTCTCTTTTCACATCCTCCTAGCGTACCTCTCTTTTCATTTCCTCCATTGCGATTCAAGTGAAGACCGTAGTTCAGGTTCCTAAATCCTTAAGAGAACAGAGTTTGATAGGCAGTGGAAACGATGAAAACAATGCATAGACCCTCACCGTTGAACTCGATGCGCACGGAATTGACAATATTTCAAAGAAGCAAAAACTAAACAAGGCGTTCGAATCGATCTGAGGAATTCCAACTACATAAACGAGTGCCTCGAAGAAATGAGAATCATCCGCTCAGCAAAGCTTTCAGCGCGAAACCTTCCCCTAGCCTTCTGCACTTTCAGCTGGGAACCTTACGTTTAATCGTCTTTGTATCTTATAGAACAGACTGCTTTCGTTTGGGGAATTAATTTGCTTGAAATGTAAATGAAATCACGGTTTTTCAAGAGCAGATTTTTCGAAGGAATATTGCAGAAAGTTACAACTAAATCAAACTTACATAATGGGGACTGCAATATTAGCGTTATGAACGCATCGCAAAATATTTTCTCAGTCGTTCGAAGTCGATGAATTTTCTGAATTACAAGTAAAATAGTGCACAGTTCATTTGTATAAATGAAATGCTCCCACAGCGAAACCACTTAAGTTCCTTCAAATATTGGGAACTCCGAGAATCTTCAGAGCGAATTCCAATATTGGAATTCACTGAAATGTGTTATTTGTGCGATTTGTATTTCTTCACATTTCACGATTGCTTTATCATACATTTCTTCTGCATAATTTACATTTGCAACACGTTCTATGGGAACGTCATGTATTGGATGCACTTATGTGTGCGTAAGGATGTCTATGTGCCCGTCCAGCACCTACAACATGATAATTGCCGAGGCTAAAATTATAAATTTCTTCAATATATTATAGACAACAATACTGCCTCTAGCATATTCCATGGTGGTCCATGACGACCTTGGAAATGAGTTGTGAGCATTTAAATGCAAGAAATAATTTATATGTATATTATAGCGATTGGATTTTCATTTCAATTCAATGGGGAAAAGACTAATAAAAAAATTTTTCATGCAAGCATTATACGAGCGATGGAATCAATTTATGCCATTTAATTAGTGTGAAGATAGCATTTAAAATGTGCTGTTACTAAGCGATAATCCCGGAAACCGATTGACGAAGTGAATGGAGCGTGAAAGTGAATATCATATCACCCATTTTGAGCAACTTCTTTTCTTTTATCTACAGAATGAAGAGCCATTCATGCGTCGATGTAAAACACGACGTATGGTAATATATCGCTTAGTATATACTCTTTTATTGAAGCTTTTGACAACATCAAAAATAAAGGCGATCGCAGTGGAATCATATCAGAATCTAATTTCGCGATACCTGGCCTTCTATGACGTTTACTTCGTCAAGTAGACAAATTCCGTTTCCTTCATCGCCTCCTTGATGCTGCAGCAACTTTTCGCAAATTTTGTAAGAATATGATGCTTCTGTACGCAGTTCATCTATTTCGCGCTTTCTTTTCAAGTTATATCTGACGGATCTGAGATAAAAGAATAAAAATGCATGGTAGAAACTTTATGAAGCAATAAAACTGGAGAGGCTAAAACTCGGAAGTTGCTTGAATAAAGCACTCAAGATTGCTTGCGGGGAACGCAAGAACGAGCTAATCGGAGAAGGTACCCTAACGGCAACAGTATTTTTTGTAGTTTATTCGAATGCGGTAAGAAGCTCTCATGCATCGTCCTTTATTGGTTACCACACGGTCGGTTTTAAAATGGCTCCGATCAGGTCCTTTGAGCCAGTTCTACGAGTAGTCCGATTACCACGAGCATAGAATTTAGGGCAATGGAGCAAGTCAGGACCCACCACATAACCGGAACAATGATGAGCGGACTCATTCGTGAACATTTGATAGGAAGATAATGAGCCTAAGTCCTAACCTGCATGCGACCTAACGACTTGACCTAAGCGGAAGCGGAAGCGGTATGAAGAGATGTATATTCGCAGTGAATGCTCTATTGATTAAAGCGAATAATTGACTAAATGGGAAAACCTCATACTAGCACCATCAATGAGGTGAATTACTTTCTCAGTTCAGAGATCAAGGAAATTTTTTCAGAGGCATAGTTCATTATAAGTTCTAGCAGATTGTATGTGCATTAAGCACATAATATACTTGCATCATAATCGAATTTCACTTTTCCTTGAGAAAGTGACGATCTTCCAGCGAAACGATACCAATCGACACTTTGAGCTAACATTTCGACAGTATGCAACGTGTTATTACAAATTATCGTAGTTGTTGAGATCAGTATACTTCGTTGCATCGATTTCTCTCATAGTTGTTATTTCATCATTGAAATACCCCCTTCTCGTCAGGATTGTTACTTGTTGTGATTTGTAGAGTCTGCATTCCGTGAAATTCCTCGCATTTTCTGCTACTTCTTTTGCCAATAATTTCTTTGTCTTTGTTTATCTTGTGTGGCCCCCGAGTCAGCTGCACACTATGTGGCTTCGAATGACTTCTGCAATTCCCTCCAATAATCCGACTCTTTCGAAGGAAACTTTCATGACTATAGCATTGCACTACTCTTTTTTCATTCCTCTCCCCCCTCTGTACATATTGTCGAATGGTCCTTCAGCAAACTGCTAAAAGACGGTTTTCAGAAGTTTACGTCATTTGGATTTCGCAGGGGCCTTTTTGGCCACCAGAATGTTTCCATAATATTTTTTTTCAGTGAAACGCCGCCTCCTCTCGCTATCAACTTTCAAGATTTTAAGCAAACATCACTTGAGAGATCATATTTGCCCCGAAGGGAACGCAAATTCAGGTCACATCAATGATGGCCGATCACAAATTGAAAAGTACCTTCTGAAAGGTTTTTAATATAGTCGTGTAGAGATCTACCAAAGCAGCGAGTTAGCACGTTTACAGCACAATCAATACATGATAACAGAACTTTAGTAACGAACATGAACACACTGAAACTAAGGAAGGAAAAGAAATATCGGTTATCACAGCGAGATAACAATGAAGCGAGAAAATAGGGAAATAAGTAAAAACAAGTAATGCCAGTATTTAAGGCGTAGAAAGAGACCCTTATCGAGGTTGCGAACAAATTCATCCACACACTTCCTTAGTCGAGTAGGTCACATAGACGAAACCATCGTCACTGCTGTGCTTGTATGCTAATTCAGCCATAGTCATACTGTTCGATGGTAGAAAATTTCGATTAACGAGAAAATATATAGGCATATAGTGGAGATTCTTTTTCAGTTGTTTCCTAAAATCACCACATTTACTAATACATTTTAAGTTACATGTACTGACATCCCTCTGCTCACTTCATCGCTCCTTCCAGTTGAGATGAAAGGAGACAACTCGCAAAATGTAGTCTAATTTCGGGAGAGATATGGAAATCGCCAGAAAAATCGAAAGAGTTAATGCGAGCGGAGATGAGCTTTCAACGTGTTAATGCGTGCTGCAAAGTCAGCAAACAAGTACCTACCCTGGTTGTAAGCGTCCACACGAGTTCAAATGAATTCTAAGCATAAATGCGACAGAAATTTTCGGAGGAGACTTGAGTAAGTCGTCAAATCGACTCCCAACTGAGCAGCGGAAAGCATGTTGCCTTTCACTGCAGGAACCTTCGTTGGGGAGGAGCGATCATTTAAGAGTTTGGTTTCATGCCTTTCAAAACCAATGCACACACTCCCGAATGTTGCTGCGGATGAAGAGAAAGAGGGAGGTGGAGTGGTACGTGAGATGCTCATCCCAAAGTTTATAATTTCCGTAATGGTTGGCAAAGCTCGTGCTATAGGCATACGCCCATCTTTGTGGATAATTGCACTCGTGCAATAATAACATCAACTTCAATTTAAAAACAAACAGCTCTGATTTCTTTTTATATAATTTTCGTAATGAATGCTTCTTCAGACATGTGCAATTATTTGTGAGCATCTAGTTATTACCGTTACTACGCCATATTGTGATGCTTTCAGTGGTGTTTGCTTTCATTTATGTCTCCACTTAACCTCAACGATATGGACGGGTTTCATTATTCCATTGCATCTACTGATAGGAATCCAGCCCTCTCTGATTTGATTATTCCTTCTTTCAATTCCATTACTTTCAGTGTTAAGCTAGTAGCACTAACACACTCTTTCCTCACATTTTATTATTGCGAAATAATAAAAGGAGCAGAGAGCACTTGCCTGATGACATTCTGCAACTGACCAGCGGTCATTTCAGCAGGAACGATAAAAAGTTCGCGATCAAGTTCCTCCAAAAATTTTTCGTTTTTGAAGCGTTCAATGATCAACTGCAATTGTTGAAACACTTGATTAGTTGATTCCACTTAATAACAGCACATCACTCACCAATATTTTATGATATTATGGCTTCTATATGTCAAAGTGAGTGGGCGAATAGGAGTTAAATGCTTCTCTCAATTGTCTTATTGAATATTTTTGATAAGCTCTTGGTAAACGGGGAAATGGTTAGTGGAAACGCCGATACCGCATTTCTACCTTGCTTAATTGGTGGTACCTCCCAGACGGTAACCACATTGAGACGATGATATAGCTGTAAACCTTTTAATTCATCTACAAGGAAGCACGAGTGTAACCATAGCTATTGCTCTTTACGAAACGAATAAACATAAAATAAAAGAAATGAAAAGAAGATCCTCCGTCACGACCATAAATGCAGTCAAATTATCCTGCGCTTTTAAAAAAATCAGTTGGTTGCATAACTTTTGAAATAAACCCACGCCTGTTATGCTCGAGTGCACTCTGACAGCTCTTCGATTTTCGGATAGTAAAGAAGCCGATTTATTCAAATCGTCCAACACACCACATGGTTTATATGTTGAAGATTCATGGGTGGTGAAAGTTTTCAACGAAGAATAAAGTCGTTCCCACAGTAAAACAAGTCAGCGTTTTGTCATAAAAACCAATCTTCAAAATGAAATAGTTGCTCTGGGTGGGGGACGGGGGTAGAGGGGAGAGGAGGGGAGGGTCTACTGCTGGGTGTGAAGAACTGAAACTTCTATTAATGCAGTGCGAAGGGAACGACATGCAAATACAGTTTTCTGACACCACCAACATTGCATAAAACCAGCAACGGATAACGACCTCGATCTACTTGCATTCTATCGCCAGTCGTCGGCGATGATGGAATTAAGTTGCTCTTGAGATTTGCTTGCATATATGAATTCAGATTAGCCGGATGGACGCCGACTGTTTGATATTAGCCAAATTTAACTTATGACTGGCCGAATCTGTTAAATGCGCCGATATATGAGCCTAAAATCGTTCATCACTTCCATCGTTGAAAACTTCGCTTGCAAAAACCATTTTTGATTGAACAAGTTATCCACCATCTGGCTGTTTGATTCTTTAGCATTTCGCAAAACGTGAAAAGAAGCTAACAAGATGCACTACAACAATGTTGCAATGACAGTATTATGAACAGTATCAACAGTATGTGCGGCATTACAGTACTACATCATTACAGTGAAACATTACAGAATCTCATGCAGATATTGCATTCTACCGTCCTGCTGCAGCGAACACAAATGGAGTCGGTGAAACGGGTCAACAAAGAGCAAAAATGCAAAAGTTACACTATTGAAGTAAATGAGATGTCAATAACTTACTGCAATTTTATTAGGATATCTTTTTGCATAGTATTGTCTCTCGGATTGTCGACAACAGAAATCGTAACGATCTTTGAATGAAATCCTTTTCGATTGTATTTTCATCCTCTGCTTACTTGATGACGCTCGGTGTTCCCTATCGTAGTAGGCAAAGCACCGTTTCGAATGCGCTTTCGGTTCAGGTAGCTAAACGAAATATCTTTTGAAGAAACTATCGTAGTGATTTGTTTTTGCATGAAGATGCCGAAACATGCTAAAAAACCCTTTATAGCTTGCTATCTTATCACACGCGGCTTATCACGTTATCACATACCTCCTTGAAGCATCTACACGCGGCCAGCAAATCCATGTAGTACATTTTAGTTTTCGACGGATCTCTGTGCAACTTATTTCACTGACTAAAACAGGATGACCGAAATTATATCGTCATACACGAATTACACCGGAAAAATTTCTAATGAAGGGTTCGTTTTGTGTTACCTGGCTTGTGTGAAATGAAGATTCGTCCAATTTAAGGCGCATGCCTTTCGCACCATTTAAATTCTAAGCCGCTTTCCAAATGCATGAATCCGCGTGAATATCTTCAATGAGGTTGCTGCTGTAGTATCGGACGGACACGCACACACTCATACGGACATAAATTTAACCAGAAATTATGCTTTCAAAATGCGCTCAGCGAAGCAAATTTGTAAGAGCGCATTAAAATTTTTGAAGTGAAGTTCCTAGCGATGAGATGCATTTATCGAAATGCAAGGCATTAAGTCTGCACAAATCACATCTTGCGACATGCGAGAATGCAAAGTTAACAGTACAACGGCACGAGAAGTTCCGAATACTTGGTTGCTTGGCCGTTATTCGAATGATCGCATCGAGTGATCGAATTCCAGTCAACCGCAAACAGCTTCTAGATTGCCCCCCCGACTGAAGTGCCATACAATAGATTGCATGTGTCTCACTTTTACTATAACAGATATCAAGAATTCTGCACCGTTTATGCTCAACATACGGCGTTTTTTTCGGCGAACGAAACGTCTTGTGCGATTAATCGTTCTTTTCGGAACTGCTAATGGCATAAAGATTTCTGAAAGATTTACCTTCGCTAATTTGAGGCACTCGTCGAAAGGTCTAATCAGTGCATTCGGGCATTTATCAAAGATTCCCATCTTCTGTCGATATGCTGCAATGTTGGCGATAAAAAACTCATCACTATTAAGGCAATTCAGTAGCATTAAATAGTTAAACACGGCTATCACAATGAAATCAAATAAAAATTTGTTGATATCTGCACGCGAAAACATTGTGCTGAATAGATGTGTTAAACTCCGAACAGTAAGTCTATATTGGAAGATGTGATATTAGAGGCGTTGTCAATTCTCATTAACGCTCTAAAGAAAACCTCGAGAAACCTCTAAAAAGGAGGAAATAAACGCGACAGAAAACTATATAGCTTCCATATCGGGTTGCTGCATTTAAACGCGGCAATGATTTCACATCTGACTGTGGCGCTATCGCTAGGTTATATGTAACTACCTCTAAAAATGGTTGATTTCTTCTGAAATAAACATCGAACAGCACTGATTCGTGTTTAGAAGGTGATATACGGAGGGGATGGATACGGTCATAAGCTTAAATTCCTAGAATTGGTATAACACGGCGTAAGGAAGACTTTCAGGACACCGTCTCATCCTGAACGGAGGTAGTGCGCAGTTGATGCTCATTGCTCTCGACGTTAATGTGTATAAGGGCAATGCGCAGTTTTTGACGGAAAAGGAATATTTTCATTGAACTTTCTAATTCTTCGTTTTTGCTTTAAGGGAACAAGAGTAGTGGGCTCACAGTCGATTCCACATTACATCTTTCTCGATTGCCGATTATATGCTAAGAATATAATGATGCAAGATAAACAAGCATTTAGCAAATGCTGAAGGCATGTACTGCACTTAGCCGTTCTTCTCTCTTCCTCTCTTCCTTCCTCTCTCGCTTTTTCTAAAAGGGTCAGTCAGTAAAGGAAGCAACTGAGGTCCGCCCCTTATAAATTGCGGGTACGTATGAATATCGAATAATCATGCTACAAAAGAGAAGAAAATTACGAAGATGGATGGGTGATCTGTAAGCCCAACCGAGTACTCGAACGAATACCAGCAGAAAGGTGAAATGCAGAGCGCCACAATCGTGCATAAATGTACTCACAGAGTGGACTTTCATAATGTTCTCTACAAAGCTCCAAGAAGGATATACATGAAGTATACGAATGTTGCAGTTTTTTCTGATACTGACGATGCAATGGTCACACTTTTCCAACTGATACACAAAACCATCGATAATTGTACAAGATAGTCTCTGCAGTTAGTAATGCAAAGCCGCATTAAAGCAGTCACAACATGTGCAGATAAAAGTTTCCAGAAAGGCATCAGAAATTCGCTCGCCAATAGTATTTGATCGGTGGCAAACCGAATTTGATGTGTAAATTTTGTGGCGCATTTACGAGGCACAAATTCACATGGGATGTGATAAATCAACACGAAGTTGAGAATACCTACTTCCCTTCTTAAAAACAGTTACAAGTGTCCAATTTCTCTTTTTGCTGTTCATTAACTAAGGCTGTTGAATAGAGTGATACGCAGACAGCATAAGTACAAGGATGCAAGTACTCGCAGGCATTACATCAGTATGAGATCTGTTGCATATCGAATTAGAATGCGAATATGGTTATAAATTTTGAACGCTTTCATATTTCCGCTATTCCATCGTCTTCACTGTTTTCATTTTCATTTAGTGAGAAATTCATTTAGCGAGGAAATATTGATATGAGCTGGCGCAACATTAGAATTGAGGAAGAAAATGGTTTCCAAAAAACACGGGAAAGATCATTGACATGCTTCTCGATGAAATGATAAAAACTGCGGCTGCAAAATCATTCTCAATGCAATCCTTACATTATCACAATGCAGCAATATATTGCTTTTTATTTAGGGTAAGCATAAAACATTCCACACGTTAAGCAATACTCTCATCCGCTCCAGTATAGAATACCGCATATTTTAAGAGCGACTTCACCAAAAACCGTGACCAGCAATCACGCTAATTGGGGAACCATAATTGCGAAAACAGAAACGCAGTGAGGAACGGGTCGAGAGTGGGGGAGGGGGACGGAAAAGGGAAAGAACAAACTGTGGGAAGGAGGCGAAGGCAGAAGACGGCAAAGCCTTCTGATAAACTTCAGACGGATGGAGCGGATGGAAGAGTCTCTGCACTTGGAAGTGAATGCAGAAATGACAGAGAAAAAGAAAAAAGCTTTGACAAATGCGGTCAGAACCCTGTCACCGACGACCGTCGAGCCCCATCAGAAAAATTTCTGAAGACAATTACGCTGACGTTCAGACGCTAAAAATTAAGAATGAGTGTATTAGTATGATACAGGCTGTAACCTTCGTCGTACGATAGACCAAAAAGATCTTGTCTTGCACGCAAACGTTCTCCATGATGTCTAAAGACAGCTTCGATCGCCTGAAGGCACATTTGGTGATGTAGAAAACTTTTTGTCTCCAATTTTTTGAATTTTACCTCATTTATGGCAGTAGGCACACACTACATTTATATTCACCATCAACGAGTCAAAAGGATCGACGCTGGAGCGTTAACGCTCAACTGGACACTTTTGCAATCGACAGCCTACCTATAGCAGTTTTATCGATTTTGTAGCTATATTATTTTCCTGTAGATAACATTATTACCGAAGAACATCGATTGTTCTTCTTCACTCCCCCTTTGACACAAACTTACAGAACGAAAGCAAAAAGAGACTTAATGAGTTCAAAATTTGGAGCGAGAACAGTTGCGATGCTTATCATATCAACGTTCACATCGAAACATTTAACGAACGAGCTCATGACTGGATCGATGAAACGCACTGAGATATCACTATCGCTGAACAGTGAACGCTCATCTTTCAACAATATGGGAAAGCACGCCACGACACAATCAGGTCAAAAATATTCATAAATCTTCGAATATGCACTCGTTCTCCTAATGTTCTCACTCAGTGGATGTCAACTGGCGAAATGTTTAGTGCAAACATCGACCAGTTCGTGAAAATAATTCGATGAGAAACTTGTATGGCACTTCAGCTATCCGTCCCTCAATCCATCCCACTCAGATGATCGGTGAGAGAAAAAAAAGAGAAAACTCTGGTTTCTTCTATTGCATATCGTAATGAATATTTAAACAAAGTTTTGCTGCTTCCATCTGTTCCTCTCTGCAGATGGGAGTTAGCTGAAAATTTTCCACAAAAACATCGATCGACATGACATTGCTACGTGAGCGGAAATTCGTTTCTTTTTAGCAGGATACTGCAGTAGTTTTTTTTTGCACCTACAAACTATGAAATCTTGCATTATTCTGTCTTAAAACGGGGTGGTGCAGAATAGGTTGAATTTCCGCTAGGAATATAGAATAGCTTTAATAGTTCAGATAATGTTCCGACACCACTCAGGCGCTAAGAGCAAAAATGTGGAACATTGCGACAAGCTTAAAAAATCGAAAATTATAATTAAACTCTTCTTCGAATTTAAGTAAATATACATTTTCGAATATTCTGTTATTTCCGGTCATTCTTTTAATTCATTTGGAGGAGCAGTAAATTTTGAGTGATCAGTGCAGTCGATGCTTCTGTCGCATCAATTATGATTGTGTCGAACTAACGATGATTAAATCTAGAGGATCCGCCCATTGAGCAGTTTGTAGGGGAGCCGCATTATAGTGGGCCATCATAAGTAGTTTTTGTAGTAGGCATGGCTAAAAGCTTCGATTATATTGCACGGAGAATGAGATGTGGGAGGGGTTTTTGACGACGCTTTGATGTTTAACTATTCAATTACAATTCTAAGGATGTCTCGTAATAAACGATCCTCCTGCATCCTATCTTCTGGGTATGTTCACACCGTTTCAGTCATCAACCGCTACAATCTTTCAAATGCTTCCGCTGTAATGATGCTTTCCCTACCCATTCACAATAGGCAAGCAGATTAAGTCAATTACTTTTGAAGAGAAGTTCCCACGTTTTGTAACTGATTACCATAGAACAATACAGTTTATGAGAAGGATAGAATGATGGAAAATGCTGCAGCAAAACCTCACTTTTTGCGCTTATAAAAAGTATAGTACGGTATATTAAAGCAAAGATGCACTAAAAATGGAGTGTTATACCGTTGTTCAATTTTGTTGACGAGAAACATAGCAAAAAATAGTACAGCATATGGGAATTGGCTAAGTGCAAAGGAATATCACTGCACATAAGTACAAAGAAATACTATGCTGATCACTGCCTAGGTTGACAAAAGAGGGAGGCCACATACGATTATGACACGTAATGGTGTGCCATTTAACTACCAACTTGTTTGTACTTTGGGTGCACTTTTGTCATTCACGTTCGAGTGCACAAAAATTTATCGCGATCGGCAAATACCAAATGATTGTTCAGTAATTGCTGATCACGTTAGAATATTATCTCTCCAAATCAGCACTTGGATTTTGCTTTCGAGAGAGAACTGAAAGCTGATGAGGCAATACATGAAGGAACGGAAGAAAGTGGGCGAGAATGAAAAAGAACCTCGAGGGATGCGGTCGAGAAAATTAGAAGCAAAGTCGCCCACCATCAACACTTCGTTGGCCTTTGTTTTTTCAAATAAGCATAATCTAAGAATACAAATCTCCTACGGGAACCATAAAGTACTTAAGACAATAGGTCACATTGAAGTCTATTACTGTCAAGTGCGGACAATGTTTAAGGCTGTATGGTCATAATCGGTCTTCTAGTTGACTCAAATGAGTCACCTCAGAATAATGCTGTTAACGTTTTATTACGGTGACTGAAGAATACCCCCCGTCTATGAGAAGATGATTCGATACGAATGACCAGGACGCCTGAGGGAAGGTTTTTACCGATGAATGAGTGGGACGCTGAGAAATGCATTTGAATAAACTATTACAAAAGTCTAAATTGCTAAATAAGATATGCATAAATGTTAACTTCTAAAAAGAATTAAATGAGGTGACATCATATGAACTCGAAAGATTGCATATAAACTGTGGAATAATCCATTTATGCACCAAGGGAAAGGGAATCCATTTATACATGCACCGAGCGTCAAAAAATTTTTGGTTAGTTATCAGTGCATCAAAAAAACCCGTCTGTCAGGTCTGATATCATGAGACAATGCGCCAATTCCCTTTCGAAAACCACATCTTTGTGATAGCACTTGATCAATGATCACTAATTTTTGCTGATCTTTTTCATCCAAATTCAATGATGAGAAATCTGCGATACATTGCTCCTTTATAGTTGCTGGTACTTATTTTCAGAATAACATGGAAAATCTGCGGTCAAACAGATAGTCGCTCGAAAGTGTCATGGTACGTCGTACTAAGCGGTACATTGCTCACAATTTGGAATGCCGCGAAAACCCCTCTCAGGCGTGTTCATACAAATTCACTCTCTTAGTTCATTATTTCAGTAAATATGGTAAGGATTTCAGTTTATCTATGATTTATGATGCTCAGAAAGTCATCCACATGCAGGAAGGAACGTATAATAGGCAAAGAATACATTGAAAAATTTCCTCACGCACACAAACCCAGACGGTGTTGCTTCAACACAATGAACTCACCCGGAATTCTCCCACGCCTGTGTACAACATACATTTCATAGACAAGTTTATAAACCATTATTCTCACAGCATTGAAGAATATTCAGACTGTCGGCGATAATTCACTGCTTTTACCAATGGCTCACTTCTCTTGTAGTCGCTGCTTGGCGAACTATGAGCTTGGTGGTACCATCAAGGTGTTAAAAATTTCATGCTGCGAGTATTTGCAACGATACGAATGGAAGTTTTCAAAAGCTATACAAGAGGTTAGATAGGTGCAGTACACCTGTTTCTACGGGTAAATGAGCCGACTTTTCGTGCTTGCTTTGAGGTGCCCACAACAGAGAAGTTGAGAGTTATCGTCTGCTAATTTCTGGATTTCTTCAATTTGCACCTTCTTGGCTCTATGGCAGAAAGAGCTAAGCATACAGCATCCTCCTTTTTATCCACACCTTCTTGCGCAAAAATCTCGTCCTCCTCATATGCTCATTACATTTTTCGAGTTTAATCATCGTCCATGATTAATGAGAACTTCAAATTGCCATATAATTTTTCCTGCAGATATTCGTAAGTGGCATAAAAGTGAATTTGATTGCGAATTTGTACGAAATAGTAATTAGGTGGTCGAAAAGAAAAGCAAAAATAGCATGCTATTTCGTCGATGTTCGAATGTCCATGATGCGGACTGCTTTGGTGAAATGTGCCGTAGAAAATGCTTCTCATGTCCCTGTTCTTGGCGTGCTTTCGCATTAGGGTGTGCATCTGACTCCACATTTCCCAAGGCTGCGTTTCTCGTCAGATTTGACTTAACGTTTCTCGAGTTCACCGTTCAGTTCGTCAGTGTCAAGTCAGTGAATAAGCTCTTCAAAATCCACTAAAAATTGCGTTTTTATTTCCGTTCATATTGCTTTTTGTCGCACTTTTCTAAATTTGCCGATTCTTCGTTGAAATCCAAGTTCGCAAGGAAAGCTGGCCCTTGGATTTTGGAAGAACATAACTATTTTGAGACGGAAAATTAGAAAGGGCAAAGTGAATCGATAATCTTTATCAGAACGATGTGTTGTTCTAATCGTTTACTAAGCAGGTCCCACTATAAACATGTTGACTGTTATTTTCTGTAACTTCTCATACCCGCAGCATCGAATTGATCTTAGGTGAGGTCTCCATGCTCCCCATTTTTGCCCGTTCTCTTGAGTTTCAGTAGTATTCCGCTTTGACACTGTGACTATTTGAAAAATAGAAGAGCATTCCATTGCTTGATATTCAATTACACTGCACCAATGTAACTGAAAAGGACTAATCCGAAACCTTATGCTACATATTTCACCACACAAAATAAGCGAAGTGTTGTGCGCTTTCCTTTTTTTACCCTTTCAGCTGGAGTGGGTGAAAGTTTTCTATGAGCTTGAACGAGCATAGAAATTTCAAATATCAGGCTCCCGAAATCAGAGATGCAAACAAAATCCGTGCTATCTCGGTATTAGAAAGCCTCAAATTCAGGTAATGGAAAGTCACGAGCACATGCAGAAGATCTACACCCAGAATTTCCAGGATTCTAACTGAAATTGAGAACTCCGAATTTCAAACGCAGTCAAACCTCCGGGCTGCGAATAGTCGAACTCTTTTCAAGTGGTTCCAAACGTTATAACTCTGATACTAGCCTAAAACTATTTTTCGAGGTCAACAGTGGGATGCGCATCTGATGGCTCGCTGGTGTGGGAATTTTTCATAGACGAGACCAAACTAGTAAGTTTGAACGCAAAATTAGGCTACAGCTTGTGCAGCTTGCGAGTAATCGCTATTTTGAAAAATGCACTGTCGCGTTGTTTGACAACGACGAGTGACGCAACGCACATGCACCACAGCGATGCAATGGCCTGAAACGACAATAATTAGTTGGCTGACCAATACCCGGTATCGATCACAAATTTTTGGCATTAAAGTACTTTCGCGAGGCATTCCGTCGCTACTGTACTTCCGGCTTGGGATACCTCGACTTCCCGGGCAGAGAATAATGGGTACGGGGGCAGTGTTCATAGCACTTCCGTAACACCGAACAGAGGGTGATGAAGCAGCGTAAAATTCTCGCGATAAAACGAGTGCAGGTGTAGGTTTGCGCTAAATAACAAGTTTTTTCATTAAAACAGAGCGGAATGACTCAGTATAAGCTTTCGCGGAGCAACCTATACAGTTCATATACTTCATTCATAATCAACATTGCAACCAATAACGTGCAAAGCATTGCGTGAGGTGATTGAATCAATGCTTGTCATTCTCTCTATTACGGAAAATGTGCTGCAAGTAGGTGTTCGAAAGAGGCGAATTTCATATAAACGGAGGCAAGGGAATGATTGACCTGCTGGGGGTGCAAAACGTCCCACTCTCGCTAAAGAGCACTATCGAACAGCCATATGTGTCGAAAGGTTTATTCTGTATTCGTTGGTCGCATGATAATATTTGCTTATTACATACAAAAGTACAGCATCAAAGCACACTTGCTTTATGTGATAGACTCCAGCTGCATTAGCTGCAGTTAATTCCATTTCGAGTTATTGACAAAAACAAGGTAAACACTACGAAGGCTTAAATGTAATACTTCAGAATCCATTGGCTCCAATTTTTAGCGAATGAGAAACCACCAGAAGAAATAGCACAAAACGCGTGTTTTCGATTGCGCTTCAGGCATTAACCGATTTTTCTGGTTTCTTTCAGCTACAAAATGCACCGTAGAGCATATTCAACTGCAAATTCGTATGACAAGTGATGCGGTTTTAACTTCTCAAATCTTCATTATTACGCAATTCGAACAACGCCAAATGGCGCTGCCAGGGGCTATAAATTGAGTCCACAGGTCTTGATCAATTTTCCTTAAATAGAACTCTTTACGAATTTAATCGATCGACCAATGATTTGCTGAGGTCGAAAATGCGGATTCGTTTCAAGCGCACGTGAAGCGAAAGCTGCACTCGACTTTGAGTGCTGCATCTATCAAAGGCTATGAAGCTATGATTTATTATTAGAGTGAGGAAAAGTGAAGAATGTTGAACAAACAGTTTGATGAAACCTTCGCATCAGATACTGAGAACTCACAAGTGGTCATGTGCAAAAAGCTGCAACAGTTAAACCACTACTTACAGGTTTAGGTCATTGACCAAGCCTTCCTATCGCTGCCCGTAAGTTTTCACTTGTTCGTGATAGGCTCCCTCCGCTGTTTCTCTAAAAAACATTACTCTGCCATTGCCTGCCACTTTTCACCCTTCGTTTTTTTCCCCAAATCATTTCTTTACACTGGAACATTCATTGGTAGAATGCCACTGTCGCTCGTTTGTATTAAACACTGACTATGAAATTGCTGCAACTATGTGCAACTATTTCCCTGCAAGAATATATGCAAAGTACTGGCGCCATTTCCGATATGAGGAATTGCATCGAATGCTGAACGATTCTCACTGATGTTTGATGAGCAGGAGTCTTGTGCAGCGGACACCTGTTTGCAATATGAAAATGTGAGGCTTCATGGAACCGTTTTGCGATATCGGCATGTGATGGATTACTGCACTCATCATATATATATATATATATATATATATATATATATATATATATATATATATATATATATATATATATATATATATATATATATATATATATATATATATATATATATATATATATATATATATATATATATATATATATATATATATATATATATATATATATATATATATATATATATATATATATATATATATATATATATATATATATATATATATATATATATATATATATATATATATATATATTATATTTATCTCAGGCCCGTAGATTTCCTGTGGTGCATACACCAATAATGTTTTGCCTTGGCACGCCCTCTCCCAAAAACGTGGAATGCGTTATTAACGCTCGCTCAAGAAAGGACTCAATCCGTCTCCTAATTTATTTCCTCATCCCACTCCATACTTGGTCACTCATTAATTCATTACTGAAGTGACTGACTATGTTAGTCCTATGGTATTTCTTCTGTTGTCAATTACAATGAAATTGAAATTTCTCGAATTTTTCTCTTCCTCGGTTTTTTCACTTCGCTATTTCCATTAGCACGATATGAGTGCTAATGCTCGTCATGTTCGTTATTGTTATTAAAAAACATCTGCCAATAAATACTACAACTACTAACGCTTTAATCTTGACATAGGAAGTCCTTTTATCCTGCACACTCTATTTAGTAAATTTCGTGGCTGTAGCTTCGAGGCTTTTAAGCTGTATCCACCGGAACAGACAAGCAGGCTACGTGCACAAACGATGATGCCATCATAATATCCTTCGCAAATAAAAATCAATAAATACACCTAGTAATGAGTGCCCTAAGTGTGTCTGTGTGCACATCCGTACGTCAGCCATTAATTTAACGCGAATTATAATCAGCTCATAAACACGCCAGAAGAGCTACCGCAACATTTGTTTTTCTTCCCCAAGAAAGTTCAGTTTATCAAACGCAGACATTACATCCGTCGAATTTCGTAAATCTGGCATCAGTATTTCCCCATCTGAAACTACCTGAAAGACAAACCGACACGCACACATGCACTCATGAACAGGCAAGACTTTGCCACCGTGCACTTTGCAAAAGCACATTGAATTTGCAAGGGCGGAGGATATGAATCTTCTATAGTGAATCAACCGGTTTATATGAGTGCCCCCGCCAAGCGCCCGTTGAACGCAGTGATGTGCAAGCAGCTGGATAAACGATAGCGAAAAGGAACGGCGTTGACAGCAATGAAATCAGTATGTTAGAAGAGGATTTGCTGGATAACAAACGATACGTACTAACAACGAATGATATCAATAATTACATTTTTACGATACAGTGATTATATTTCACAATGATTAGGGACAAACAACCAACAGTAATAAGTACCTAAGCCGGGCTGGCGCCCATGTTTTTCCTCAGAAATACATAACCGAGTGCGAATTTATACCGTAAAGCCCTGAATAAAGCCTCAGTGAGCTAATGGGCTTCGCAAATTTTCTGAGATAGTGTATGCTGCAGTTTGAATAGGACAGGTGAATTGTTTAGAATCGTCATTAGCGTTACTGAAAAAACGCCGGGCAGTTGGTTAGCTCTTCGCGGTGTCATGTATTTGAGTCAGCAATTTGTGCAACTCATAACTTTTTTGGTCGCTTAAGCAGTTGGTTCTTCTAAACTGTTGGTTGTTTTCATTTCAGCTTTTAAATGCTCATGATTGGCTGTAAATTAAAGAACTTGAATTTCGGTGTGATATTTGGGACCACATTCTTCACGCTTTCCATCAGTTAAAAGCAGCAGATGCTCACACCCTCGATGATAGGCGCCTTTTCATGCTACTCTTAAAAGAAAATCTTCGACGTTGGCCTTACGCGGTAAGCAAATCTGGTGGCTTCATTATATACGTGAGAATGTAATCGCTCAGTTGCTTATAAGACTACGGTCGTCAGAAATTCTTTTAAAGGGCAAGTAACGTAGATTCCCGTTTCATGTGCACGACATTATCTTTCCGTCGACTGTTTTAAGCTGGAAATATTGCTAACGAAGTTATTTTCATAATGTCTGAAGAAAGAGTTGTCAGGGCCCAAGTTTCGGTCTATGTGCACATACATAACTCTTTAATGATGGGCTTTGAGAGTTGAATATCCCTTGAGTGGTGTCTCGAGCTTCTCCAAGTAGTCCGTAGCACCGCGGTTCGCTTCAACAATCTTCGTAGTCAAAGGTAAATGAGCGAGGACAGAAAACTAGTGTCATAATAGGTAACAACACATCAAGCAAGAGCGAGAAATTATAACTGGTAACTTCATTATCCAGCAAAAAATGCAGCATGCTGCAAATTGTGCCAAAAACTTTTGTATTGGTCTGTACGCATACAACAGCTAGTACCTCAATGGAGATGGCTTGCTCCCCTTGAAAACAAAAATTTCATCGGTCATGGGGTTTAAATACAGAAAGCGCACATGGCGCGCACTTTTATGGGTGTGTTTCACCATTATTTTCCAATTTAAATAGCAAAGTTGAGAAAAGTAGAGAAGGAGCACTTATGAATCGAACATAAATCGGCGATGCGCTCCGTAGGTCGGCAACAGATCTATTTAAACACATCAGAAGTACACTCTTTCGTTCAACACAGCGGATCCCGTATGTAAATGCTTCATGAACCATGAAGGCAATAAGACATCAGGTAATATGACGCTCTGACAGGTGTGTGGCACAGTCCCTTTAGCTTATGAAAACACTGAAAACTCTGACTCCCTTTCAAGCAAGAAAGAGACTACGGTATGATAGCGCGTTCTTCATAGCGTACTCAGCTAACAATGAATAAACGAGTGCGTTTGGTGTAGTTTTATAAGCAGTTGTGCTTCGGCATAATGAAATGGCATCTGTGAGGCGTCAGACGGTCTTTGTCCCCTGCCTGCAGCTGCAACGTTGAGGGGATGCTGCATAGGTGCATGTTTTAGGGCTTTCTTCCTCAGTTTCCTTACAGGATGCTTATTTTATTCAAACAATCTCTCGCAGCAAGCAGTACGACTAATCTGAATTGCGCGACAGTCAACAATTTAAACAAAAAAATTGCTCCTTCACCAGAGGGGGATGGAAAGTTATTTTGAGACACAGCATATTTCAGTACGAAGATAGAGGCAAAAACGGAGCAGTGGCATTTGGAACAATGATAATGCACTCATGAAAGCGAAAATTCTTAAGAAGAATCTGTTGAAAAGGGTGCAATCCAGAGTTGTGCTTTAAATCATGTGCTAGGCTCTGATACTGCACACCAACACCAATGGGCACAGGTTCCGCTGCATGCAGTAGCACTGCGTCTTGCAAAAGCGCATGTTGCATTTGAATCAGAATGTTGGCTTCAAGTTCTTTGCTATTAAAAAAAAATCCGCTATGCTCTATGCTATCGAAATTCAAAATATCTCGGGGATACTTGCCGAAATATCAACCACCACCCTTCATATGAAAACCATACGAGATTGGGAGTATATGCTAGCTAATCCAAACAAGGAACCACATACAGCAAGAATACTCTATCGCTAAGCTTGCTAAGGTTGCGTGAAAATGAAAGACCAGATTAATGTGGCTGAATATTCGAGTGGGCTTGTCCGATATTCTTGTTCACCTGTGTGCGTATGCAGTTAAATGCATCTAAAGCAGTATTTGTGACCAGCACGGTATCCGATACTCAGTTATCAAAACTTTCATTTCTTTCGCAGCTAGCACACTAAATACGAATTCTAGGTTTTAGCAAGCACAACACAGAGAGCCTGTATAACAAATTGGGGCCATCAAAGACGAACCAATGGCAGTTTTCCATTTCAGAAGAGGTTTGCTTACATAGAGGAAAGTGCGGGTACGAAGAAGTCCAACGTGCTCGATTTCCTTCAAGGTATAGAGGTCAAACGAAGTGTGAGAAGAGTAACAACGTTAGGAGGAAGAACCCTTGAATCAGCAAAATAGGAAGCCCTCGTAGTTAGGACAAAATGCGATGCTATGGGAGAAAAGCGCCCTCCCTCCCCCCCCCCCCCCTCCCACCGAAATAAAAACCCCTCTGATAGTTAATATGCGACCGCTTCGAGGGCAGTACCTTCCAGACGTTCCCAGCTGTTCAGTTAGCCCATTAAAATCAAAAGCGCTTCCTGAGTCGGAAGAAAGTTGATCTCCTCAAGACCATACGGTTGAACAAAGCATGATAAACAAGAACAAATCTTGTAACGCTGAGTCGGAGTGCACTGAAGAGAGGATCAGAATTCCCTATTCGGGTCTGCAGTTAAGGAATCTCGGGCTTATTTCTGCAACTTTCATTCTGTGATTTCGATTAAAAACTGACGGGAAAGATGAAGATATGTTTCATATCGATGTCCCCAAAGTATTTGCATTTTCTGCTCATCGGTCCTTCCTTCTATTTAATGAGAACACTGCTGCTTCATCCCTCTCACCTTTATTGCTTTTATTTCATGGGTTATTTAGGATATCTGATCTGCCTGATATATGGGAGGCATCCTCGGTGTTCAAAAAAGGAGACAGGTTTGAAGCTGTTAGCTACTGTGTGCTCAATGTGACCAGCCGTGTTTGTAGGGTTGTACAGCGATTTGGAACAACGGTGCTGCTTTCCATCTTTCATGGAGCAATCTGTTCGGTGAGGTCAGTTGTCAGAGGTTTTTCTTCACAGGTCTGCACGTGATATTAGACATGCCAGAAGGTACCATATCTACCTCAATATTGCTTCCACCTCCGTATATAAGTGATGTAGTTGAAGTTGTTCATGCAAGCTGGAAGACGTTCGTGGATAATGCAGAATTGTATAAGCCCATGAACCAGCAGAAACTTTTACACTCGCGGCATCTATAAATACACCTAACACGCGATATGAGCGTTGGCTGAAGATTTGCCCAGCTGGAAGATTCTGCATCGTAATTGTCCTCAATAATGATTTCCGTTATTCCTGCACCTTATCCACTACTCAGCATATTTCATCTGCTTTAGCCGAAGAATTGTTATGTTCACATCCTCGGATTTACCTTTCTTTTATTGTTTATCGGCACACATCAACAGCTTTGGAAGAAATATCGAATGTCGCAAATACCACAGTTCCTGTTTTTCACATCAGTGATTTTAGCGCCTCGCAAATAGCTACTGTTTGTTGTGTAGAGAAATTAGCTATTAGGGTGAGTTGGCATTACTTTTTACCATATCAAGTCGAATGCATTGTTCAACTTGAAGCCGTTCAGCGAAATTGTAGAGATTATGTATTGCTGCGATGTCACTTGCCGGATTTTACTCATGAGGGAAGGTTAACCTTCTTCCATAGTGAAAGGTTTCAGCTTGTGTATATGGAAAGCATTTTGTACAAGCGATGAATAAAAAAGGTGGTGTATACAATGATGCGTGAACTCGTTGTTGTGCCTCTGGAATCATAGTCATCTCCCTTCACTAAAGTTGTCTTTAAGCATGGTCACGTCCGTTCTAAATTTATTCCTCAACTTAATCAATGTCGTATTTTCTCGTTATTTCAAATATTTCCCCATGTACAACTCGCTGTCATTAGATTGTATTGAAATGTCAATCCCTCATCCTTTCATTAGGCACTCTCCCACACATCTTCCACATCGATTACTTCCTTTAAAAAGGTTAAATAAACTGTGTTATTTTCACATCTGTGGTATTTTTTGTTGACAACGCTAGTTAACCGAGCAACAATTTTGAGACTCCTTCGTACTGCAAACGTTCTCATATATAATTCGAGTGCTTTTTTGTTTTGCACGAGGTTTTTCGTTCATTTATTAACTAGAGTGTGCATATGAAGATTTGTTTTTCTAATACGTTTTCAACATCTCTAACTCTCCTTCAGAATCAATAAATGAATGAATCACTAAGATTGCTCTTTTTAATTTGCACACTTTTTGCAAGGATACTTTCAGTGGAACCTCAGTGCGACAGTCATAAGTACTAATTGTGCTCTAACCTCGGCAAATCTGCTTTTTATTATCGAGAGCACGAATTGAAGTTTTACTTTGTTCCCTATAAATCAGCTTTTGTTTCATAAGTGGAAGACGAACATGAGAAATGCGAGAAATGCGTTTCTATTTGTTAAATGACGTCTGCAAAAACTATGGCTCACTGCAACGTTTGTTCCAAAAGAGTTCCCTATGCTTCTCATTCTTCAAAAATTTAGAATATTTCTTGCCGATGGGAAATTTGTGGTGGTCGCATCCTTGGAAATGTCTTAGAAAAAGGCAATGCGTTTGAATAAATATCCTCTGACGTCGTGCGAAAACGCCCTTTCTTTTTTTTTTCTTTGTTTGCATGTGACGCCTAAAAGAACAAACCATCTGAGCCTAGCCTCACCCCTCCCCCTTCTTCTTTGTTCTTTAGCAATTATATCATGCGATGCTTGCATATTATTGAATATCTATGACGAATAACATCTGACAATTTAGTGAGAATGATAGAAAGCGATCAAAAATTGCAATGCGTCATGATTCATTTCCTTCAACAATCACACTCCTTTCCGGCCAATTACCTCTGTCAACAACTGTAAAATTTTCCGCCCACATGGATTCTTGCGATTTTTGTTACGTCATAACTTTCACCACTATAATTGCGCAATATGTCCAAATTAATCATTGACTGCTTTGAACTACGTCACCCGCTCATCCCCTTAAAATAAGATAAACATCGTTTAGAAACATCATTACGTCTTCATAGGTAGAAACGCCGAATTTGAAAACGTTCTTTCATGAGCAAAAGAGCATCATCAGATACTCTCATCTAAGCAAAAATCATGCTCTGCATAGTCGTTTATTAGCGTCACTTGCAGTATGGAGCATATACACTACCTTCAATAGAATCCAGAGACTGAAATGAAAGCGAAATGACAGAAAATCATCAACGAATAGTTGTAGCAACTTTGCAGGTTGACGAATTAGTCGCCTGCGCTTTAGATACTTAAATTTGACAGTTTCCCTAAATATGGCTACTCAAGTTGCACGTGCCACAGAACTAATTCAGAAATGGAAATATCTTGTGCCAAAAATGTGCTTTTAAAGCTTTGCGCAAACTTACATTCTTTTCAGATATATCCCATGCTCAGATACCTTCTTGTATGAGGGCCACAGTGGAGAAGAGCGGTTGCAGCTGGCAGAAATGTGCAGTGAGGGGCATAAGGATTATGCAGCTGCGCTGTTCACATTCTGGCTATATGACATCTCCGCCCGAGGCCATGACAAGCTTGACGTAAGAAGTTCTAATTGCGAGTCCAATTCAGTAGTTTGTATAGTTCCTAGGCCAGCACTGGGTCAGTCCATAGCTATTTACCATTTGGTCATTGAGAAAAAGGCCCTTTAAATTGCCTATGAAGCGATAAATCGCAGCATTTTCAAGCTTAGGCAATTTCTGGTCCCCTAAAAAATGCCGTAATGAGTTTAAAACATCGGTAAATAGATAGACGTGTCGAAAGAGTTGCCACGTTTCGCGTTCCTCCACTCCGCTTATCTAAGCAATAAGTTTGAAATATTACACAAAAATTGCGAGGTATGTGCAATAATGTGATCAGGTTTCAGTTCATCTAACCGCTCGGAAATAGAAATCATCCCAGAATAAATCAACCTTTTAAAACCGTGCGAGATGAATTCAAAAAAGTGATCAACACAGAATCAATTGTTAGCTTTTTTATATGCCTTTAACTCGTTCGAAAATTTGATGGATCAATGTAAAAGACAATATAATACATCGGCATCCGATGAGAAATGAGTCGAATTTGACTGCGGTGATTTATTGCCTTATGCCATGTGTGCATTTTCACATTTGTTTCACATCAATTCAGAAATCGACAACCGAATTGATTTGACGGAAATCGAGCTGAAGAGTGCAACGATTGCGTACTGATTGATGTAACACCCGAACATCTCTAAGAATTTTCGCTAGCGTTCCTTCTCTACCGTTTTTTACTCTATTTGTTCGCTAATCACTGAGTGCACTTTTTCGATTATTTCAATCCTTTTGGATATTTGCCACTTTCATCCTTTACAGTTGTGACCTAATTGAGTTTCTTGATTTGAATTCATTTCACACTTCTGCAATAAGAAAAAAGCAGTGATCTATTAGACAGGAGCTTCTACGCCTCCACACCACCACTGTTCCATAAAATTGAGCTCAATTAATGTTATTTTCTCAGACAAACGGCAACGATTTTATGCCAATGATATAATGATCACTTGAATGATGTTTGTTAATATGCCTATAACTACTTGAATATCACTATCATATAATGAAGACATTTCTTCTACGATAAAGTTGCCGTTAGCGTTGTACTCACTGAAGGAAATCAAAAAGCTTCTTGCGATAATAAAAAATTCAATTGTGCAACGCAAAAAAGTGCCGAAAAATCTCAGTCGGATGCTTTCGATATTGCCCCGTGCAATGGAGAAAAATGGATTTTGCAGATGCAACTATACAGTTCTTACCGCTATCTCTCAGTGTGTCACTTTTGCATGACGCAATTATAAAAAATTGTACAATGGCGCCATTCATATGATCATCACGCTTAGAAGTTTTTCGGTTGAAAAAATCCATTGCCATTTTTTTCACTTTTTAGTGCTGTTCACTTTCATTTATCGTGCTATCATCATGAATAAATTCATGCATTTTATAGTTGATTCTTGGCAGCCACCTCTACGCTGTGGGCAGTTTTAGCCGATTATTGAAGTTTTACAGTGAAGACTGTCCAGTTCTAGTAGAAAAAGCAGCATACAACATCAAGCTCACGATGTATGCCACTTATCGTTTGCAGCCGACAACTCCACATGTCGATAAACGAGTTCCCATAGAAAATCCCTAGCAAATATGCTTGTGCTCTGCGAACGCGTTTTCATCAAGTGAACAGTGCGCAGTGACGGAAATAAAACGAGCAAGAAGGAATCGCTCCCTATGAGTTTCGGCACCTGAAATGAAGCGCTGACCGAACTTCCAATTCAAAACGCTCGAAATTTTCATGAAAAAGAAATTTAGCGATATGACTTTCATCTTCGTCTTGTTTCTGTGCTCATTGCTAGTGGAGTTCAGCTCTCTCCGCTGTTCCTGTTCTTCTGCAAAATCCAAGTTTTCTGATGTGACTGCTTCGGAAGGTGGCCGATCTCACTGTGGCGTATGTAATTTCTCTCATAATTCTCCTGGTTTCGACCGATTTTCAGTGAGGGAAGTCTGCTTAGCGTTGATAGACATTAAAAATTGTCTGATTCCTTTTGCACGATGCATTTTATACTTTCCCCCATCACTCACTGTAAGCTACACTGTTGAATCGTGTGCTTATGTCGCTAAAAAACACAAACCAGAAAAGGCCTCAAAGACTGTAAAAATATCTTTGGCCTCAAAGGCTGTAAAAATATCTTTATGTAACCTGACGAAGAAACATTTCACTGTGGAACATTTCGAACTTCAAGACTCCTACTTAGTAAAATCCCTCAATTCACATACGCGATTCATCGAAAGCTTCTAGACGTTGTGTCGATAAGAGAATACAGAACCGCCAACAAGCTCCTTTATGAGCCACCAACTCACCAACTTCTTCCACAATCTCATACAGCACTAAATTTGCTCTCTCGTACATTTTTTTGAATGTTCCATAATTTTCATGGCCTCATCGTGTAAAGTGAGATGGTCAAGTGTAGGAATATGGAATATTCCCAAAGACGAGCACAACTCATTCATATCCAATAAGTCATCTTGGTGGAAATTCACCTAATCATTAAAGATTTACTAAACTTACAGGTAAACGAAGGGATCTATTTCTTTCTGTCTATATAATGTCCTAACCTCAGAAGAGAACATCAAGAATTTGTTGGTGTGCACTAGCGAACCGGTACCTCATCGGTCTTTGTCCTGTAATTTCATAATTTTACTGCAATTATCTTCAACATCGTTCCTGGCATACAATACGTGCAGTAAAACCTTCAAGAATAATCATACTGTTTATTTGTCAGCACATTGCACTAAATATTTATTGAACCCTTTATGAAACATCGAAGTGTTTAAATAACATTTGCAATGATTTTCGAACGCGTCGACGTCTTAGATGTGTCTATAAAAATTCTGGCCTCTTTATGATTCACTCGCACTCACCTGCTTGTTAACTTATAGCAGGTTTTAGGTGCGAGAGGAATTTTTTCACTCACAGGCTAAATTGCAACGATAAATCCACTGAGATTCTATCAACACAATTCATCCGTAGCAATGAAAACCTGTTCACAAACACTGGAAGATTATGCTCAGCCCTCCTCCGCCATTCCGCTCCCAGAAGTTTCGCCGATAGTTTCATCGTGGCGGAGAGGAAACAAATTTGTTGTAGTGCAGTGTGAATTTTGAAACTTGTGACTGCATCAAGAAGCAACAAATGAGGAAATTACATAAAAGCCATCCTTACATTTCACTGAGCTGATCAACCAGCTTAGTGAATTAGCAACAGATAGTGCGAATATGATATCCTCATATTTTATTCCACCTGACCGCTTATAAATCGCCTGCAATTGATTTTTTTTCTCACGAATCGGCTGATGCCAACTTGGAAACTTGTTCGGAAGCATTTCAAGTTTGCAATAGCGGTTAATTCTCAATGTTGACAGTGAATGCAAATTTTTTGACGAAGTTTAGCGTCAATAGGTGCTTCTGAGGTTGATGCAGCAACTTCAGAGACAGCATAGAATGTCAAGTACAGTGTACATTGTAATCATCAAATTTCGCTACTCTAATTTCGGGGGTTCCCGAGCCGAAACTATTGGACATCCATATAAACATGGACTCATAGCACAAGCAAATATACAAATGCTCCCTGCCACGACTTTGCCATTAGGCGCCTTACCAATAGAAATTCGCAATAGCGAATGAGAAGAGAGGAAGTTTGGATTTGCGAAAAGAGAATGTTGCTGTAGAATGACGAATAAATGCTGGAGAAAGCTAGATTGTTGTTTAAATGAGACTTTGAAAAGATTATTACAACAATGACAGCTTGTCCTAGACTTTTTTTTACCATTTCATCCTAACACTTTCACATAGAACCTTTTTGCTAGAAGTCTATATGCCACTCTCGTAGTATTTTTCGGAGTGCACCAGTGTGGGTTATGTAAGTGGTTATGGCTGTTTCAATTAATTCCCCAAATATTGGCTGCCACGTGTTTTCTCCGTTCTTTTACACTTATATGCACGCGCGATTTTGTTTTCCCCCATTCATGGCGAAAAGCAGATAATGTGGTGCGATGAAAAATCCACCTCGCATCCGACGACCTATAGAACACCTCGCAAGTTTTTGGATGTGGGTTTATCTCTGCTATTTTTCAATTGAGTGTTGCCACAAATGTTTTCGTGTCTGCGATTTGTCATGGTTTATCTCTGCTATTTCAACTTACATAGACACTTTAGGTTTTCGTGTCAACGTTTGATTTTACAGACGAAACGATTTCTGGTTAGAAGGAAGGAAATGTGATATTCTTTTCATCTGTACGTTACCAGCAGAGCAATAAATTAAATATCGAAATCCTCCTCGTCGTGCCTCTCACTCGCTCAACTCGATCAAACTTTCAAGTCATTCTTATTTTCGCTGCTTTTATTCGTTAACAAAGTACTTCAAGATATCATATATTATCGCGCATTCTCGCTGTTTGGAAAAAATGAAAAAACACTGGATGCTTTTTACATCCGTTTTTGTTTACCAAAGAGGATTATAGCTGCACTCATTATGGCAACATTCTCTGATCGCAGCATGCTCATTCGGGAAATTCTAAGAAGCAAACCTCTTTCAGATGGCCTAAACTGAGTGCTTATTTGTTCAAAAATTGACGAAATAGATGCAAAATTTGGAACAACTGACACGATTTCGTATTTCAGTGCTTCACTTTGCAACCAAATGAATTATCGATTAATTTGCAGCTGTAAATTTCATCTATTTATTGTTATCTAGTGCGTTTTAAACTAAAAAATCAAGTGGTAATGCGACAGTGCGAAGTGTAATCGATGACTGTTTAGTTTTTTATCGCAAACGACAAGCAAGCAAAGTTACATCTTTGCCACTTCATTGACACACCCTGTTTTGCACTCTGAAATTTGCTCAAAATGCAACGAGTTTTTTCGACGTTGAAGAATATTTGTGATTGTCGTTCACGTGAACGGTTGCTGCAATGAATTGCATTGTTGCATTCTTTAGGGCACCGCTGAGATTTTTTGCTTGTCATTTCATTCATGATGGCATTTTTTCCCCGCATAGCGATAAAATAATTGTTGGTGACGTTATAACTTTATAATTGCATTCAGTTTATTTTTAAGCGAAAGTTGTTTCATTTTTTTTTAAATTTAAGTTTGCTTTTTAGTTTAGATTGTCGGCATTGAAAGTACTTCCACGAAGTTTTTAGGTCCTTTAGTAAAATGTTGTGGTCAAGCGCCTTGTTCCTTTCATCACGTACCTTAGAAATTTATATATGGACACTCGATCCACTGAACCATTTTAAGCCGTTATAAAAAATAGCTCATTTCGTTATTTTTGTTCCACTCATTCGTCCACCTTAGTCAAATTGAGAAATTACTTCCTCCCTCGAGAAATTCGTTCATAATCTGTCACGTGCAATCAAGAAAATAAAAATCTGTTTCAAACTTGTCATTTATTTTTCGTCAATGAAGAAGTCAAGGTTCTGAAAAAAATGGTTATTTTCATTACTTAATAATAGAAACTCCGAAATAAGGGGGGTCCGAAACAATGCATCCTCTGCTTCCTCAAAGAACCTCACGACTCTGTACGATGCCATGCACAATTATTTAGCTTTTGCCTCAAGTTACAAATCGTACAATAATTAAAATAACTTCTATCTCAGCTTACAAATACTGAACGCAGTTCGGATAAAACGCACTTCAGGTTACATTATTAGAAATCGTCGGAATAACCTCTACTTCAGGCCGCATATGATAAGATCAGTTAAAATCTCCGACCAGCCTGTGAAGTGCTCTCTTTCGATAGCGGTCTCCAAAAACAAAACCTCACTAAGCATCACTGAGAAATGACCAATTCCATGTAGATGTTTTAAGAGTCATCTGAATATCGCGAAATCTTGCAAGCTTCTAAACGAGAGTTTATAGTGGTGGCGATTCTGAAGCAAAGCTTCAGCTATCGATTCACTGAGAGCAAAATTTTCACTTATGCTTCTCCTAATAACTCTTCTTTAATGTCGATGATTATGCTGGTTTTACTGCAACGAATAGAAGAAAGGCAATATCGATTGAATGATGAAATGTGCAGCGGTTGAGGAGAGGCAGCATCATCCCCAAATTGCTTCCGTGCATTCCTCTACGATGTGTTAGATTATTTGTGCTGTGCAGTGCATCTTTCAAACATAGCTATCGTTTTGTCTAGAATCGTCCTTGTTGCTTACAGTTACACACCGGTTGTGAGTTGCACTCTTCGAATGACTGATCGGTGCACGTGAAATTCGCACCGTTAGCGTGCAATTCGTAGGCACGCATTTTCTACTCTTTCATTCTGCACTTTGCAATGGGTTTTTTTTTTGCTTCTGCAAGTTTTTTTCTTTGTTATATAGACAACTGTTTGTCTCTCGATTATTGTTTGCCTTTTTATGGCAGCTATATCACGCCGTAAGCATGAAGAGAAAAGACAATATGGAATAGAGAAGGATAAAAATTCGGCGGATGTGCTGAGATGTGTTGAGGAAAAGAGATATCATTAAACGGCTTAAAATATGTACGTATGCGACGCAACTGCATCAAAGAAAAAAGTACGGTGTTTCTCATCTGTACTTCTGCAATACTTATTTATTTTCGTTGTTTTATTCGTGCTGAAATTGCACTGAGCCGATTCCGAAGCTTCAACGAATTTTTTTTACTCGTTCAAGTTTTCTGCTTTCCAGGTGACGAATAGTCGATATAATTTGCGTTTTAGCAAATCTTTTTCCTTTGAGGAAAACCACCTGTGAGTTATTTCTATCCTATTTCTGACTGTGTCATCAGATGTAAGAAGTATTTTTTTCAGTGAGGAAAACAAAGTCCTAAAAATAGGAACTCTCAATTCCTTTGAAACTTCAATGCATTAAAAGGTCGCTTGAATTTAACTCCACCATTATGATCTATAATTACCTGACATTTGTGTCATTAAAAAATGTGATACAAGGATGGATGTGATATTTGCTTGCAAATTTTATGCACCTTCAGATGCTAATAAACGATGAATGAGGACGAGGTTCACTTCAGGTTATTATTCGAATGTAAATAATGAACGTGAAATTTTAGTGTGTAGTCATGCGATCCGTAAGTAAAAACTGCTGAGTAAGTGAAGTGAGAACACTTGAACGGAACCGCTAAGTGCATTTTTCTTGGACGTGATGAGTGTTAATATTAGATATTTACTTATCAGTAGTCTTGTGCTTTGAAGGAAGATCATGTGATGCTAGTGAACTGCAGGGTTTATAACCATTTGATAAACATGTACTGGTGATTCGATGACAGAAGTTGAGTTGAAAGGCACTAAAAAACGATCGCTGTAAAGTGCGAGGAAAACGACGAAATTGTTTGAAACTAACTTCGATCATAAAAAGGGATTATTTCTGATATGGAACATAGAGACTGCTAACGAGTGATCTATTGTGACCACAGCTCTAGTGATCTCTTTCACCTTCATTTTTTTTAGGAAATTGTTTTGCTTATACTTATGTTGATCATAACGTTGATCTCCCCCAGTATGGCTTATAATTTACCTTTGAGGACGCAGCTGAGGATATAAATAAGCTGCGGTCTTGCTTGCTAATCAGTGTGCGGCTAGTAATAAAGGATGAGGTCCAACACCTCGTAACTTCGATAGTCCTTCACATACCACAAACGGTCGAAGAATCCATGAAGGAGTCTTGTAGTACCGTGAATTCTAAATTCAAGGATTCAGCACAACATTTTGAAATTCTCACTGCCACCGGTTGAATACGTGGCAACCGCTAATCCATACATGATAATTGCTATTGTTTTCATTATGGAAACTTTTGAATGAAACATCTTCTGCCTTTTCCCATTTGAATTCGCTAATTCAGATTCAACCAAGATTGATGTTTTTTATCAAGTTGATTGCATAATTTGAGAATAATCCATTATATGACCATCGTTTAAGACTCTTCACCTGTGCTCTCTAGCTTCAATATGCAATGGAAATTGCGTTCATTTCTTGTACATGTTTCGTGCTAGTGTCATGGAAAAATATCACGAAAGTGTTTTTGCAGATTTTATAAATTCTTGTTTTCCATCTCAGAAAGACAGATATGTTACGATCACTGTTTTCGAAAGACATGCAATTAATGCAAAAGAGAGAGAGAGAGAGAGAGGGAGGGAGAGAGAGAGAGAGAGAGGGAGAGGAGGAGTGGGATCGTCCTGAAATCAGCATTTTTCTTTACAGTGAACATTGCTGCTCGACTTTTCAATAAAAATTCTTCGTCCACATCGTTCACATGATAAAATTCACATCTTTACTAGCGCACTCTTCAATGCGTTTTTTCCTAAATAGTAGGGCATTTGCGTTGCCATCCTGTTATCAATTGCTGATGTTCTATCCGTTAATTTCTCTGTTTTTTTCCACCTTACAGTTCGTCAGTCTCTCTGTTTTTTCACTCGAAGAAAATGACCGCCATCTTTCAAGTAAACCCTGTTGCATTATAATAGTTGCTCATCCATCTATAGAATTTCTTTATAAGTAAATAATACTTCGAGGACACTTGCCTATGAGTGTATAACTTGAGACGAGGCACGATAGTTGTATAAATGGGAGAAAAAATTACACAAAACACGAAGAACGCACAGCGTGGAACTGTTTCCGCTCGAATGTTTTGGAGCGTTGAAAAAATATGTCTAAGAAAACTGTTTACAAAACAAGTATATTTTTGTTTTCGAAATTGCAATTGGGGATCCACATTCGATCTGATTTCAGGGAAACTTTCATGGATAAGTGCAGTTTATTTCAGCAGCAGAACTAATCGCTTATGGTTTGTGCGTTGCATTCGTGCTTGCACATTGCACTTGCATAGAATTGATTTTAAAAGTTTGCAAAATGGCTTTTGGTATAATTTTGGTGTATCCGCCCTATGTGTCTGCTTAGCAGTTCCAGTTCGAGAATCAATGGTGATAATGGTGCACATTTTGATGATATACCAGAGCTTGACCACAGATATCAACTTTTAAGTTGATCTATCAACGTCGAAAGAACTTACAAGCGACTCGAGCGGCCTAAAAATTTGCACGTATTTTTCTCTTAATAGCCTTGAATTTTACACTGAGTGGATGTGCAAAAACATGTTGTGTCAGCTGCTATATAACGTTTCGCCATTTATTTTTCCTTGAGTGAAGCGTTTGCCGGAAGTCTTCTTTGCAAAGTGGAGAAATAGATAGTAACAATTTTTTGTAAAATAGTAACACTGTTGTTCCACTTTTACAATTTTCCCGAGGTTTCATTTCTTCTCTCGACACTACAATTTCTTCTGTATGCGAAATACTTCTATCGAGAAAATGACAACATAGGTGATTAATTAGACTGCATCTCCACTTAAGACATGAAAAACGCATCACTGTGTTAAAGTTTCCATACTTCCTGCGTGGTTTACATTGACGATGCAGCTACTTGTTCAAAAGAAACTTGGAAAAAAATCTGCGCTTCTCGTCAGTAGAGACCCCTTATATGTGCTCGACGATGTTGCAATAGCTGGGTTTTTTTTATCGCAACAAAGGTGAAATTGTCACTGCAGCGATTAAAACGTTGACAAGTCGGAAACAAGTCTTTTGGAATCTATGAGTACATCTTCTTCGAGAAAGCAAACTCTTCCCATTGCAGCATTATTAAATGCCACTAAAGCACAGAAATATTCCCAATAAGCAACGGCAGAAGAGCGCTCATAGTCAGGTAAATGCTGTGCCACATATTTTCTACTATGAAACATGGGACCACCCAATATGACAACAATAATAAATCCTCCAAGGGTGCTGATAACTTGCGCGGATTGTTTTTGAGTAGTGCATCACGTTGACCCGACACTGACCTCGCATAGTTTTGTTTTGCACTCTTCCTTTTGGCGTTATGCCCGCCCACGTGACGCTAATTCTACCGAGGTCGTACCATCTCGTATCTACCCTCAATGATCGCACCTCCCAGCACAGCCAGCTGATTGCATATATCGCCCTTCATAAACCAATTCCGCGCTCTCTTGATGGGAATTCACCTCATTGACGAAGACAGTTTCTACATAAGCAGCAGATATAATACACATACACACCCATATAAATATATGCCCATGTCATTCAACGTATGTTTTCAATAACTGAGGAAATTCTCCTACAATAATGCTAGAAGAATAACAAAATTTGCGCTAATGGAGAATCTGGGAGATGTTGCGTCGCATTCGATCTAAACCTATCAAGCTGTCTTTTCTGTAAAAATGTACTACCACAACAGTTTTTCAGCATTTATGAAACTCTCTGATGAAAATAAGTTGATTTCGTGCAAAAGATGTTTCAGTTTAGCGTATTCACAGACGTCAATTGAAGACATTCTGCTAGTATTCGCCTTAACTGTGCTTTTTTATTCTCTCATAGAGAACTTCACTGAATGTCCTTTTTTTGTTTTTTTTAATCCTTTTGCAACATCCTTCTTAGCACTGTTGCATTCTATCACACTGATGCATACTATACGCTTTATTATAATGCTCCATTATACTACTTTTTCCTTCTTATTTATTGTAATTCTTCATATAATAGGAGTATGTTACGTAATGACAACTTATTTGTATAGCACATTTAGATTACATAATGGCCACCTTCATTATGGAGCTCATATATCTGTCAAATGAGGACGTTGTCGATATCGCTTTGTCCATTCTTTTCTGCCGGTTTTCCCCACTCATTGTTTATAGCACTCTTTTTCGTCAACTGCGCCGAAAGGAGGTTGGCTAAAAATAATTGCCGTACGTTGCCACTGTTCCATTTATTGTGACCGCTGAGAAGTTAGAGTGATTTCCTTCAGAGTTTGCACCATTGTGCCCCCTTTCTCACCCTCCTTCCACCAGTCATCCACCCACAACCACTGTCACCAAGAAAAAACGGCGCAACTTTGAACTTTTGTATTGTTGCAATTTAATAAAAATAATGCCAACTTGCATTTCGGGTGCATTTAACGATATCATCCGATTATTTATTCGGCTGAGCAGCAATGCAATTTTATTTGCTCTAAATTTAAACGTTTTGCGGTAAGAAGCGCTTAAGTTTGAATCGAAACGATTAGCGGTTTCATGAAAATGTGGGGAAAAAATCAAATAAAGCCCGAGAAAATTTTGCAATTGGTTCCAAATAAATTTATCATGAGTGAAATATTTGGTTATTTTTGAGGCAATGTAATGATAGTAACAAATTGTGTCGATTTCCTATTTGAATCTTCTTTTAACGATAATTTATGCAATACTTTTCTTTAGAGTTCCTTTGAGTAATTGTTCGAAGTAATCATGGAGATTCCTTCATTGATGATTAAACTCGCACTGATCGTCCACTCTTCGCACGAAAATTTCCAACGTTTTCTTTATCTGTTCCATGTGAATAGAAGCATAAATAATAATATTTCGATGCCCCTTAGTAACTTTTTGCTTAAAAAATAATAACTACTGACCATTCTTGAATCATTCAGCTGAGGGAGGAAGTGATTGCATTGATGATAAATGAAGCATTAAATATCAACAATATTCACTCATCCTATTCATATTCATGCGTGCATCAGCCATAAAATTTCAGCGCCTCTTCCTCTATTGACACAGCACTATTGCGATAAGATAGCAACTTATCAGCAACATACCCCATCAATCCTCAGAGCATACGAGCTCTTTGCCTCCATTACGAGTATTAGTTAATGAAGCAGTGCGTTAACAGACTTTGCTCGGTTGTAACGCTGTGATCAACGAAAAGATGAACAGCAAACAGAACACTCATCACCCAGACATCTTTTGGCACATCATCTCTTTCATTTTTAATATTTATATAGTTTCACTGTATTTTGCATATCACATCACTAACTTATCAGCGCTTTCAAATTTAATAATTACGCTTAACAGTTCACAAATTAGAAGATCTTTTCCGCACTCTCATATATGCATTTATCCATAACTATTGTAAATATTTGCTTGGTTTCATTCGTTAATCAATGAAAATTCTTCCAAAGTGCGCCTCAGAATGCTCGTACGCAACCATTTCTGCCACTTGATGGACACTATGGTGCTTATTTAAGCCAGTAACTGAATAACAAACGGATGCATTTTTAGAACGAAAGTCTTTTTTCTTCGATAAGACAGATTCGCCGAAATGTATCTTCTTATAGAGTAAATAATCGCCTGTGATAGAATAAAATAGCCGAAAATTTGTTCCTTCGGCAGTTAACTTCTCTTTGACTTCTCTCACCTCCTCTTATCAACGCATTCATCAAAGGGTTTCTCGTGCTCATTTGTATATCTTTTAGTCGCTAATCTTATTTTTAATGTGTAATGTTTGCGCAATAAATAACTTCTGCGTTATCATAAGAAATGAAACGTTATTATCGTCCCGTTCGGATTTTCAAGAAGTACCAAATTTCTGTGGTTCACCTACCATAACTAACGCATCCGTATAATAAAAGTGCAATATATCAAAAAAGATAACGATAGAGTGCCTCGGCATCAATAAAATAGTAGCGAAACTTCATGAGTAGACGTCAAGTCATAAAAACATCGCTGAAATTAGACCCACTACTCTTTGCGCTGAAAACTTTCACTAGTGATAGGGCAGCAGCATTACTCACACTATCGTTATGAATGACCTTGTTATCTCTAACGATACACACTGCTTGTTCTCTTTCTCGTTAATCAAAATACCGGAAATTTAAACAGTGACGCGTTATATAATCGTATAATATAATATTGAGAATCAACAAACAAAAATTAAAGAATATTTGTTAAGAGTATTCGGTTATTATCGTTTTTAGAAGTAGCGAAATAATGAGACATGCGAAGCTCGTACAGTGCACCTATCTGATGGCCGAAAATGCACACCAGCACATCACTCTCGATTTCAATAAAAGGCGTAATAGCAATGACCACAAGCTCAATGACAGCCTCACGGTACTTTTTGACGATGAGGTGATGAAGATCTCGTCGACAGACGCATCCAATATAGGCGCAATTAGGGCAAGCAAACATATCTGCCGTCTTAAGTTTTACTCATAAATCGCATATACTACACGCATCTGAGTGCAATATCACTCGGCAATATTGCTTAAAGAAATGACGGTTGAATATTCAAATACAAAATACGCAGTTATAAAAAATATTTGTCAAAACTTCGGGAGGTCTCCCATCTGAGGTCACCCATAGAAAATCCTAACAATCTAAAACGCCTAAAATGTGTTTTGTTATACTACAGTTAACTAAATGCCTTCGTTAAATTTAACAAATTTGTGCATTTGAATTTTTGAGAACTGTTGAGCTGATTTTTAGTGCAAATGAAATGGAAAGAATGATATTTATTGCTGATTTAGTTTTATTTTTCATTGCACAGTGCTGTCGAATGGATTTTCGAATTCTTATTTCATTTAATTAGGTAAGTTAGTTACTAGATAGTTTCATCCAAAATGCTTACTCTTTACAATCATCAAATATTCTGCCAGTTGTATTTTATCACTGAAAATAAAAAAAAGAATCATATGAGAGCTGCTAGGAGAAAAAGTTTATTCGAGGAAGTAGTTTGCAAATGCAGAAACAAAGACGTAATCACTAATTTTGCTCGTCATTTGTTGTTATTCACTTCTCCGCACACGTGACAGTAAAACCGAAAGAACTTTGTTGCTATTTTTCACTTTCATAAATAACTTTTTCTGAGATTTTCGAAATTTTATGTGTTTAATTGAATGCGTTCATTTTTCTTTCCTCTTTTTTTAACTCATCAGTTGCGTGAAAATCTCTCAAAATGCATGAAATTATTTTCCTCTTCAATATTTTACTGCCTAAACTGTTATGACAAATGGGTTGCATGCCTCAAGTGAAAGGCTGTGATTTCATATTTATGCTTGACAAAAATATATAAAATACCCCCAGTTCAATTTCATCTGTTATGAGAAGTAAATTGTCGATGCTAGCTCTAAGAGGTGCAGAGAGATTGTTCACTAGCAAATTCAGCTCATCAAGATCTTTTGTACTTTAGTTAGATCTTATTTACATCGGTTGTTTTTGGTTTATACCCTTTAGTAAACAATTTTTTGATGCATTTATTTTTATTTTTTATTTTTGTTTTATGTCCATAGAGAGTTTTCTAAAACCACTGGGTTTTAAAAAATTGGTTTTTTGCATAATGGATCGAATTACTTCATTTCCCCCATAAGTTGATTTAATCCTCAACTGTATCGCGCTTCCTCGTTGATGTCTGACTTATTTGCTTAATAGGCACATGAGGTTTTGCGTGTTATTTGTATTGCTTAAATACAATCTCGACGAATGTCCTTTAAAGAAGACACAAAATCTCGTGAACATCATCGAAGGGTTCATTAGAGAGGCATGTTTTATTTGTTCCGCTTCATCTTTTAAATTAAATTAATTTTTATTGGTTTTTCTCAGTATAATGTTTGGTTTCATTTAATTCGAATATGATTCTTAACTACAAATTTCGATCATATTTCAAAGAAATCCGATCATAGCTGCATCGAAAGTTTTTAGAGTCTTAATTTTCCTTTTTTTTGCGATTCGGTTAGCTACGATATCGTATGAAGTTGGATAAAGAGTGCATCGAGCTGTAAAATATCGTTATGATTATCCCTCGTGCAAATGAGAAAGTACCCAAATCTTTGCTCTTTTATTCAACCCCAACAAAAATTTTCAAACGCAAATTCCAAGAAACTCCACATTCCATGTGTCTCCGGAGCCTGAACTTAATATGCCTTATGCATATTGGAATAGTTTTTTGGAATACTTCAGTATTTCTTTGCGTATTCATCAGGTGTGATCTACTTAGCTGTTCCTGGTGCCAGTCGTGCACCATATAGGTATACCTATGTGTGCATGCTTGTCATTCAGACTGTCGTTTTTTTTCGACTCCAGAACCAATGAAATGAGAGTTGTCGAACCGACGTCCTTCGACGACCACCTATAGCATTTTTAAGCTGACTACGTAATTCTGAAAGTGCGACAGCTGTGACGTGTTAAGAACCTCACCGAGGCAACCAGCTCGGTCATTACGAGCAACAACACCACGAGAGTAGGCGAGACCGCGGCCTATTTATGTCCTCGGCTATGGTCCCTTAGGAGAATTGTACTCCACATGAGGAGAAATCAACATCGTGATCAATAGAGGTATGAGCAAAACAACTTGTCAACAAAATGAAGATCACCACGATCAGAGAGATCACAACGACTCATTTGATCACAATAGATCACTCGTTGACAGAAAGGAATTATTACAGCTGAGAAACTCTAATCTCGCAACTTTTACGCACACTTTGACCATAGTGGACATGGGATAATCAGTCTTTCACATCATTCAGTCGGTTGGTTCAATTAGAAGATGAAAGTATTGCCGTGCACGTCAGATCACTTGTGATCAGTTAGCGATGCTGATTCGATCGATAAACAGCACTCTAAAAATCTTTGTTTATTCTGATTTTCAGATTGAGACCAAAAGAGAGCAATTGAGAGTTTAACACAAAAGGCTTGACGTGAGGAAAAATTTAGATTATTCTGGCAGTTAAGCAGTAGCAATTTTTATGACCCTATAAGGAAGTTTGTGCGCAAAGAATAATCGAATGTGTGAAATGGTGGAGTATATAGTGCAGAGTGGCAAAGGAATAAGCGTGACTTGAGGTCGTTACGTAATGATCTTTGAGAATTCGTTTACGTTTACACGAGAGGTTGATTCTCATTGTGTTAGTTGCTATAAGGGCTCAATTATTGAGCTTGAAAATTAACGTGTCGTCATGATCGTTCAACCCGTTCACGTGACAGCCGTATGAATAACTGAAGTAAACAGATACTAATCCACAAATTCAGTGCCCACCTGACTCGTCTAATTGCACAACACCGTTGTAACTCATTACCTGTTTCATCAATGTGTCAGGGATATTTTTAGATGCATAGGTAATCGCAATTTAGACACTCCAATTCGACCACTATGGATGGAGAATAGAATGGTGTAACGTTCGACGTTCATAGTGGTAATGCCCGAATATAAGCCCGTAGGGTGTGCGAACGCCAAGAGAGGATCAGAGTAGATCAATGCATCCTTTTCTTAATCAGAAGGTAGACCTTTGTGTGGTTAACGCAGGAATATTCAAAAGCAATGAATAAAAGCTGGTCATGAAGCGAGCCTAATTCGTTGCACAGTTTTATTCTCAGAGTCATTCGCGTAAACGCACAAAAAAGAAACAAGAATTGCCTAGAGCAATGAAAATAAAATAAAAAACTGGAGGAATGTTGCCGCATCAGATTGGAATCGATGTTTCGTTGAACGGATCATGGACACAAGCTACAATGGCATTTGTTAGAGCACTTTAAAAGAACTGCCAATGCAGCAATAAAACATTCCGCTTATTCGATTCATAGCAGCGGAAAAGTATATGCCGAAATCTCTGTAATTGTTGGTGCATAAAGCGAGATTCTTTGAGTTCTGACCTTTCTATTAACTTCTATCTTTTATTACTAGTTTTCTATTAGTATCTTGTAAATAGTTCTCTATATGCATATGTGTGCTTAATGTGTACGTCTCTATAAATGTATGTGTACATTATGTATGCGTCTGTGCATGTATGTCTATGTCTTCATAAATATTAATACAAGTATTTGTGCGTTGATGTGCGTTTCAAAATCCCTTGTCGAATCATTATTTCAATAATCCTTCTCTTCTTTACCACCTCAAAATTCCCAATCAATTGTGCATTTTATCTGCTACCGTGGAATTTTTCGTCGTTAATTCCCATACATAAGGAATTGGCAAATTATGAGCCATAGCGATTCGTTGGCTGTGAGTTGCGGTAGTCATAAATTGTGCGTTTATCGAAGGCGATGATTCAGTGATCAGTGAGTTGTCGTAAATTACGATTCACTAGACGCCTTATGTTATAGGATGCATTGAACTCACTCATTACCTAATTCCCAACTACCGCCATTGAAAACAGTCCACAAACACATCTAGTGGGAAAAGACGTGGAGAATTCTGTTTTTCTTTGAATGTCGCCGATTCTTCTTGAAAATATTTGAATTTTTGAAGCGAAATTCTTTTATAATCATCTTGTTAAAAATCTTAGAATTAAGAAGCATCCTACGGAAAGGGAGATACTTTTGAAGCGATTATTCATATGTGACTCGAATATCTAGCAGGAAAGTGGAGATTACAAGTTTACAAGCACATCTGAAACTCCCCTAATTACTCAACGAAAGTGGTCACACTGGCTAAAGCTAAAGTGCTGTTGAATATCAGTCCGCGTAGCTACCGGGTACGCTTTATGGACGATGTTCGTAATGTTAGTTCACCGCGGCTCCGCTTTTCTGTCGCACTTCCACTCGTTCAGCCGTCTTTGCATCGATTTTCTTCACTTCTGCTCGCTAAACGAAAGTGCCTCATGCAGCGAGCAGTCTGGCAATGACCGAGAGAAAATCTAGTTGACGCTTGCCAACCAGTGCTCGTTGTGCTTGTGCGTCTCAGACATGCGCACTCAGATCAAGACCAAAGGTTACTTAAGGCTATTTTTGGCACATTTGGTGCTTGTTTTGTCGGCAACCGCACTCGTCTTCACTCTCTCCTCAACTCAGGCAAATTCATTTCCCCTTCCACTTGCCCGTTCTAACATATCGCTACAAGCAGCATTCGTCTCGAATTGTGCGACGTCTGTGGCTAACACCATGTTAAGGTCAGCATGTCGAGCGGTTTCGTATGTTTTGAATGGCAGTTCCTCCTTCTATAGGCTATGAGGTCATCTCCCACGTAATCATCTTCTGCCGCTGGTCAGCAGGAGAGATCGGTACAGTGGCGCGCAAATGAGCGTCTGGGTCGATGTGATTGACCTTGGAGGCAATCGACGCTCTTGCCTGCTGTTAATGGGGCAAAGCCGCGCATACGTATAGAATGGCAACGATGGTCAGTACCATTCCGCGCACATGTGCCCAGGCATGTTATGTGCCATGCGGAATTTCTTTCGAAATGTTGTCGTGAAATTCGATGGCATCTTTATCGCTAAGTGAACTCGTGTGCCACTCATCGATGTCGCTTTACAGCCGGTGTCATAATTTCTTCTGTGCGAATTCTTTTTTTTTCTCAAAGACGCGCACATTTCGGGGCATTCATCCTTTAATTTCCAAAAATCATCTCTGTATTTGGACTGATACGTTGAAAAATATTTCGTGTTGTGTTGGCGAATTTGCATAATAAGGTTTTCTAATTTTATTTTCCCACTTAACACTTAATTCGACTGACTTTTCCGTCATTTTACATATAGAAATATTTGCGCGCACACATTTTAGCCCACCGTCTCTTCCTCCCTATTATTTGCTTTCATCTGCAAAATTAGAGTGTCTATGCAAATGTCGCCAAAAAAATTCCGTCCGTTTGAGAGGAAGTGGAAAATATTTCATGCACTGAGACATTCATCTACCCTCCTTTCAGCTACTGTATGATTATTGCTAGACATATGATTCCTAAACTAATGAATGCATGAATGTTATGCAAAAATTCTTCATCAGCAAAAATATCGCACCGTCACTTCCTTATTCGCTAATATTGATGCAATCGTTTTGTTATTTACTTCATTATTTTTTCCCGCACGATCAATGATGCCTGTTCACACTACTGATTAGAACAATACACACATAAATATTAATGATCGGTTTTTGTATGTGGACAAATCCGGAAATAGAATAACTCATACAACGAATCGTCTATTAGCCATCACAAGAAATAGCTCGAGTTGAAATGTTCAGTTAATTATTGTTTTAGGATTATATGTATATAATATTGCCTATCGGTATGTATCTCTTTTCATCCAGAATAGTGCGTTTTATAGAAATTCAATCATTTCAATATATATCGATGAGATGAACGAAAATATGATGAGTAAGAAATAAATCAGGAACAAAAGCATAGAGAATAGAAATGAGACTACTAGTATGTAAAAAGCATTTTGTATATGAACTCTCATTCTTCCTTCAAATTTTTCTTTGAGATTAGTGCCTGTGCCTCCTTACATATATTGACTGGCTCAATGCAAATGAAATTTGCATTTACAGAAAAGAAAAATTTTCACATTCAGGGAGTTTTGATCTTTTTACGAGCAAATACTGCTACTGCAGTTCAGATGTTTTTAGGAATTTCGAATGTTTCTTCAATTCCGTCTTTCAATACAAAAAGTGAGCATCGTTATCATCGAATAACTTCTACACTCACACGTATTCAACACGTTTATGAAAATTTCTTTTTCTTTATTCTATATTTTCTGTATTTTTTATTTACGTATACACACCTACGTATATGAATATTTTCTATATTCGCTTATTTATTCTTTTATAGGATTCTACATTTTCCAACGCAAATAAAACTCATAAACAGATGCAATTGAATGGAAATTTGCATACAAATATTCTCTTTCTTACAAATATGGATAGGAAGGTTGTCATTCGATAAAGTGCAAATTTGAGAAATGCTGCTTCGCTTTCTCTTAAATAAATCAGAAATTTCTCAAAAAGTTTCCCCACTCATTTTTTCCCTTGTACATTTTTTCACGCATCAAAAAAGAAATGAACGGATGCTTATTACTCGATTGTTTACATTTACGAAACACTTTGCTTCTCATCCTTTTCGAACATACAGCTGATTAATGTTGAGAAAATTTCAACAAACATTCAAAAAAATATCGCAGTTTGTTTTTTCATCTTAAAATGCAAATTTTATTGACAGCTGCAAATATATTGAGCGCACTACGCTCGATGTAAATAAACTAACCGATTCGCCTTCTCGCATAAAATGAAAGATTTCCTCGTGGGCAGAAAGCGCCTCCTTCGTTAATATCGTTCGTTGACATAATATAAGCAAATAAGCACATTGTGTTGCCAGTCTGTGTGGTCATAATTCAGCGAATGTTAGTTTAGTTCATTTTAACAGGTGCACTATTTTTAGCATATGATTTACGGCATTGCGCAAATCCTTAAAGATCATTCTCAAAGCTTCAAGCATGCTCTAATGTTGGACTTCAGAGAAGAATGCCAACGTTTCTCCTAGAGCGCGACTTGTTTATGAACGTACCACAAAAGTGTTCCTACTTTCCAAGAAAATATGAGAGAATTGAATGGGACATGCGTTTATTTGTAGGGGTGTTGGGTCTTGTTTCGCCCCTTTATCCTTGATTTATCCCCAAAGTATTTGCAAATTCCTTCTCTTTCGAGGCTCGGCAAGATCCTGCGCAACACCTCAGCATGAATAGTGCCACCTCTGCGCCAAGGAGCACCAGGAAGTTTTCACGCCCGAAACCCGAGACACTTCACGGCCGTACTGCCTACCACCACGATCAGAACCGACCCGCGCAAGGACAACATCTCGCGTGAGAGACTAGAAGCACACTGATGTCGTCTAATCAACGACACTGTCGTTTTATAGACCCGACCCTTGCCTCAAGGCGTTTTTAGAGATTTTGCTCTGTCCCATGACAATCACTTGTTTGTTCTACCCAAAAACAGTTGGTCTACGACCTTTGACCACCCTTATATGCCCCTCTCTGCTGCGAGATTCGCCGTCGAATCTTGAATATGGAATGTTAGAGAAGAGGTTAGCGAGTACGAAACTCGTTATTATTAAAACTTTGAGAAAGATGTACCACTTGCAATCGGGATCCTTAATATGGTTGTATATGCCAGCCTCGGGTCTCCCGCATCAATAGTGAACGCCCCTATTTCCTACTCGATGAGGTGATGTTGGCTTTCGTTGCGAGTAGGTGAGTGGCACATCAAAAACTAGCATGCAACTCGTTGAAACTTTCGTTCACATTCTCAATCCATTAGCGGTCCCTAGGGCCATTTCCGTTCACTATACGTTTATCACGTGATTCAGGGCACTTCTCAATAAAACACCTACATCTAACTATGAAGGTATTAAATGGACGAGTTTACATTAGAAACTCGAATTCAGCAATAGTCTGTTAGCGTAATATTCGTGTGCACAGCCGGCGTGTTGTCCCCCACTAGTGGCCGTCGACGTCTACATCATCATTTAGCTCGTAAACAACGTCTGACGGGCGAGTCTAGCGAATGTTTTCAATCGTTGTTGATGGGAACGCAGAGCAAAAACATTGCTGCGTTTCGTTGAATAACCTTTTATTCCCTCAGTATTCAGTATTAAGTTATTTTTTCGAGTAAACCTGCAAAAGTGCGAGATTGATTCACAAAATTTTGTTTGGAATTACTCAGGAAACTTAAGTATTTGATTTTTTTTTTGCTCTAGACCAGTGTGAATTTCATATTTATAGCGTCATTTGATTACCGCAAGATTTGAAGATTATACTCGAAAAGATACCATCAATCCTATCAGTCAATGAGAAAGTAATTCACTAAAAAAAGAATTAATGGAATCAGCAAAAGCGTTTCGTCCACTAACAAAAGCAGATTATTTGTAAATTGTTAAAAGAGTTCTTCAAAATTCCATTCTTTGCAAACGTTTATTCGTTTAAAAGCTGTTGAATAGAATGTCTTTCTAGTTCAACAATGCCTGTTCGTTGACATATAAAGAAATATTCAACGCAATGCTTTTGTGATTTGCTTTCGCTCCTTGAAGAGTTTTTCGTAAATAGTTTCTTTTACGTCGATCACTTAATCACAATAAACTGAGGAAATTTCATTTTCAAGCCGCATAGAGTATTTGCATCAAACGTTTCGATATGCAAATAGTGGGGAAAAAGAAGATGTAAATTCGCTGTTCATTTTTCAGTTACGCACCTGAAACATTATTCATGAGATGATATAATAGTATCTATTGTGATGATAATTGTGCGTTTCGCGCTGCTCAGATTCTTATTTTGCTGAAATATACATATACAATTTTAGTCAAAGGAGAGCACCTATAGTTTTATTATTTATTTGTTCGCAATAACAGTCCAATTTACCTTTTCTCACCTTATCTAAATTATTTGTTTTTCCATTTGCGTCATTACGATTCTCATTGCATCATTCTACTTCTGTTAGGATTTTATAAAAAAGAGTTCCTTTGCAATTATTGATTATATGCATGAATCTTCTCACAAAAATATTTGAAAATCTTTAGTGCTGAAGAGATCAATTTGAATGAATCTCTCGTAAGGTTCCACGTCGTCTCAAACAATAATCTTCATTCATTTTCATTTGTCTTGTAGAAATTCTTTTCTTGGGCGTTTGAAGGATTTCTCACGTGAATTTCACGTTTACTTCAGCTGATTAAATATATCAAGTGTTTACGGTGAAGAAATTTGCTTAATGAGTGCATTTAAGCGATGATAAGTGTGATGTTGTTATGAGAACGAAGAGCATTTTGAGTGCCCTCTGATAAATATTGCTAGCACTTGCAAATAATTCCTCAGAAAGATGAGGTGAAAAAAACGATTAGAAATATGAGGTTTTGTTTTGAATATTCATTTTTCTTTGCTGATAGTTCCATTCACTGAGCCAATGTGAAAAAATCATCAAATTTGTATCTGAATTTGTTGTTCTCTTTGATTTGAACACTTGTTGACTTTGTGTTTGCACAAACAATTGCTGCATTGAGCGAACAGTTTGGGCGAATGAATTCGATTTCAGCTATTAATGCCACAACAAATTTGCTGAATATACAACAGTATATTTGAAATGTATAAACACTTAGCAACTACTAGTTGAACAAAAGTTTGGAAGGAGCTACATAAATTCAAATCGAGCTACAATTTGAACAAAAGAAGAGGAAAAGCTGTAAAAACCTAATTTCGACAACGTAGTACGCAAATTTTTGTAAGAACTTTTTTTAGGTGGGATTGAGGTTTCCGCTCTCGCAAATTAACAAAACTTCAAAAGACATGAAATTCCCCTCAAATGACAGGGTTCTTTTATTGTAGGCGATCTTGAAGAGAATTCCTTATAAACGTTAGGGCTTCAGTGTTTTTCTTAAAAGTCCTATAAATATTCTAACGGCACTGATCACGTATAAAATTAAAGCTTCACAAATATTGTTTCTTTCTTTTTTGGCAGAATCTGTTCAATCACAGAAGGCATCGGAACAGATGCGTCGAATCCTGTTTATGTGGGATTTTTCAACTCATTAGCAGGACACAGCTTCAACTCGTTGATATTCACCTTTGCAATTAAAGAACCGAAGCACTGCATTTTGAGTTGAACGACCAACCTATTCTGACTTCTGTTTTGGTCGCACCTGAAAAATAAACAAAAAATTTCCATTGGAAGTTTCAAGTCAAGTGAGTTCATACTAACAGTTACTGAGAATGCGCTAAATGTTTCTAATGGGTGAATGTTTAAGTATGTGGATCACAGGTTTTCACATAAGGTGAATCGTCTTAAGCCTTGAATTGTATCACCTTGATGAAAAATGCACTCATTAGTTGAATTATTTGGAAATCCCACTTGAGTATCATCTAAACGAACACATTTCTTTTCGTTTAAAAGAAACGGTTAAGTGCCTAATAAACTATGTTCACGACGCGTTCAGAGATCTATCTGCTCAAAGCTGGGTTCAGGTAGTTCATCCTCTCATTCAGTCTATCCGAAACCCATCGTTGCAAAGTTGTGTTGAGTGTTCGTTGTACTGGGTGCCTGTTGCATATGAAATCCTATAAAAGAAGCATGTGCATTCGTCGTGATGTCCTTATGTGCTCAAGCAATGCATCCACCTGTATTGAACAGCATGGGAGCAGTCCTCAACGAGCAATGTTCATCGTCGAGTCGCGACGTCACAACTGCACGTTCGCCGACACATTCACTTTCCCATATGCAAGTCACGCCCACCAACTCAAATCGTATATAAGCTGCTCGACGCAGCCGCTGCTTCGTTCGTCGTCATTCATTTGCGGTTATGTGTTGCGTGCAGTTCGTTCAGGTTGGGATGTTGTACTAAAATGATGAATTTGAAGGTGTTACAGTCAGGGAACGAGTTGGGGCTCAGGTTTATAGTACGAGCTGACTGTTAGTAGCACATTGTTGTTGCATTTATAGCATTGCATCGGTAAGCTTTAGGTCGAATTTTAGTTTTCACATACTTTGTTGCTTTAGTATTTCCTGCAAATAACTGCATCTAGAACTTTTATATTAGACTGCGAGTGCGAATGTTCTTTGTGGAAGGTGTAGAGAGGTATAACTTCTTGGTTGCGCATGATCTGAAATATCTCACTTCTCAAGAACTGCATATGGTCGAATTTTTTAGTTGTGCCTCCGAGTTTTTTTTTTGTACGTGATCACCGAAATTCATTCCCCTCTCCCAGCCCCCTTTGAATTATTTTCAATGCTGCCGCTATTTGATACGTTGTTGTTAGTGCGATGTGCTGTTTCTTGCCAATGTATAAGCCTCATCGGAAATTGAAACGTTTTTTCGCTAATGATTCTCTCCACTAAGTTCACGTTTCATTAATCACTGTTAGTGGCGTCTGTGTCATGATTCACTGGTCGTCGATCTCATTGTGAGCGTTCCGATGATTCAGTGTTGCATTCTTAGGGTGCATTTTCTTTTAGTATTCGTGTTTCGTACTGGTTAAAGCGTATCCTACTTCTTTACTGATCCGACGTGGCGGTGAATGAAAAGTATATCAGGAACGAAAAATCTAATTTATATTCCATATTACAGACAAAATTTGCGACGTTAATTCGGATAGACCGTCGACGTTAAATTTGAAGCGAGAGCAAGCGACAATGTTTATGGTATCACCAGCAAACGCAGTCCCTATTTATAGTTCGTACACTGCTATCGCACCAAGTTCCTCTTCATGCGATATCGATAGAATGCTCGATGATATGAGCATTGGTGTAAGTTCTCTTTTTATTTCGTTTTTCTTTTCATTAATTAATTCTGTGCAGACGTCAAAGCAGTGAAAAACTCGGGAAAGGAGGGGAAGGGGTAACTGATCGATAAAGTGCATCGGAATGTGGAGCAATACTTCAACAGTCAATTCTTTATGTTTTTACGGACTTTCTGATTTTTTTAAGCTGCTTTTAAAGCATTCAGCCTAAACGCTAACACTGTTAAAAGATCCATTTCCTTCATTTCCCTTTTCTTCTTATCGTTCTTTCATGCTTTTGCGATATCCGTGGCTCTGAGATTCGATGCTGTCTCCATAGGGCATCATCTTTTGATCCTCTGAATTCTTTAGTATCCCTTATCTGTAGCTGATGTTGCGGTTATGGAAGCATCACTAAATTTGAATTTATTCCAGGAAGATTTAGCTGCATCGTCAGAATCTGATAAGTCATTCGGCGGGCTTTCAAGGTCGATTCGCATGAAACGTTCAGTTTCTTCACTTAAAGGCAGCAATGGACAAGGCTGTGATATTGATCTCAAAACTCAGTGTGTCGTCGAAGCAAGACAGGTTCACCAACTTTACTGTTTCTCAATGAAACATATTTGTTGTAAGCTCAATTTTGTATAAAAACTTGCTCGCTTCTTTCCTTCTCTTTCACCTGTCTTGTATGCACAAATATTTCCGTTTATTCACAGGCATTCGAACATCTTAAAGTGTTTACTGGCATGTATTTCTGCAATTTTTCTTAAATTGCCATCTTTGAGCGAAATATTTATGTAGTTGGCTATCCACAGCGTTTCAGTGTACCAACGTTGTTGACGTCAGATGTCTGCAACAACAACATTTAATGACAGCTTTTTTAATCTAACTGCAGCTGTTGAATATACCATACAGTGAAATACTCAGCCGAGTATAGCTGCAATGATTGAAATGAAAGTTGTGTAGCTCTAACAAGGGAGATCTAACAAGCGGAGAAGCATCGCAAGAGAGCCTTTATAGCATTTGCTTCCGCCGTTTCGCTCACGAAACCAAGCCCTTTCACAAATCTCCAATGCAACTAAAAGTGTTTATTATATGTTGTATGTTTCTACCCTAGTCCTTTATTAGTCTATCGCTGCAACCCGGATGTTCAAATAAATGTGCGCTGGATTTGCTTACGAAAATCATAATGGTCACATTTTACATATGTCCATTATATGTGTTGTTAATGTCGAATATATCGATTCATATTCAGTGTTTATTGTTTCAGATTGAAATTGACTTCGCTTCGATCACATCAAAGTCTTTCATGGTGCGCATTAGTGCACCAAATAATGAAATGAGCAATTTACTCGAATTCTCCACTTATGGCACAACCGATTATTTCTGTCCAAAGATGGACGGATGTGGTCATGGCATGTGGACATTTGAAGTGCTACAACAAGATGGATCTCGGTTAGCATTATTATTTCATTGAATTTTTTTCATGATTTTATTATATGCAGAATTGCATTCAGATGTGGTCAGTGGTCATCATTTCGAATAAATCACATTGAAAACTACAATACCAATGAGCATTATTAATATTAAAATCTTTGCAGCCGAAGTTGTGTGAATAGAGGACCACTGATCGTGAAGCATTAGAGTGGTTTGTGATTCGATTGTTTTCTGATTCCTGCACCAACCATCTAGTGCGCTTTGTTTTATTGGAGGTATTAAGTTGATATTTCCACGCGTCGTAACGGTGATTCCCGGCATTTTTCTCATGGAGATTTTTTCTTAGACATTGGTTTTTCTTGAGGAAAACGTTGGGAATATGAGATGATGATGGCAATGATGTGTTTAGGCTTGTGACAGTTGCTTCGCAGACAATGTATCTGGATGGAGTTGGTTCCCTTTTCTTTACTGTCGGAGACGACTTCGAGCCACGTCTCTCATCGCGAGAGTTCCTACGTCTGCCTTCAGCGAGTCGTTGCTGCGGTAGACAAAGGCTTCTTGACCAGTCACTTTGAGAGAGAGAAAGAGCTGCAGATTCTGTAAGGTGTTGTACCCCAGTGTATGATTTCCTATGTTTTTTTAACGTTGATCGAATTCTCTGTGGATATTCTGTTTTAATTAGCTAAAAGCTTGACCAGGACTGAGTGCAACACCATATCTCACTACTTAAAAATCTTTCACTCTCTCTTTCATCTCATGTTCACAAGCCTGCGGCTCATATTTGCGACCGGCCCCTTATGCCTACACAAAGTGCGCATTTGTTGAAAAAGTTCGTCAGTCTCCGGGACGGTCGAAAGACGGGTAAATGGCTAGCGAGTCATGCGACTGCATAGTGGAGCGTCGTCTATTCGTTCCCCCTCTCTCTCTTCTTCATGGGCTTCGCTCTTCGCTGATCTCATCATCTCTGCAAGCAAATCAGAGCCCGGAGGCAGTCATTTTTCTAGCGCCATATCTTCGATCACAGCATTTTTAATTTCAACAATCTCTCCAGAAAGCAGCTTGTCAGTCTCTTCAAACAAGTTCGCAGAAGCATGAAGACGAGAGCTTTATTGCCCCCAAAATGCAATTGAGTGATTCTATAGATGACATAGGCAGCTCTTATTCAACGAAAAACACTAGTGGTTCTCGGTGGAAAGCTTGTAATGTGCCGCTGTGATCGAAGTATTCGTGTAGTCCTGTCCGTCTATCCTTCCTATTTATTATTTATATTTCCTAATTTATCTGAAATTGCCATTATGTTATATCGTTTTTGCTCATGTTGTTCCGAAAGTATGCGTTATCACATCAGCGTATGTTTGCTTAACTTCGCTGAATTTGCTCGTCTTTTATTTTGTTCGCTGTTGAACACTTGTTGAATATTCCTGTAAATAAATATCATCCTCAGTTAGTATTTCCTAGTAAGCTTATAAGAAACATCCTACCGTTATGAAAACTTTAATTTATTGCCATCCAGGATTTCGATGTTAAGGGAGGATATAAATCTCAATAATGTTTATCAGGGAAGTGATGGAGCGCGTACATACCAAGAATGTCCAAATTGGCCTCCGTTCGCTGCCCAAACGCTAGTTAGTGGCAATGCGCTGCTGGGTCTCGTTTAAGGGGTGGGCAGTCCACAAAATTCCTCAACCCGGCTTTTTCCTAACGGTCTTTGCTTTGACAAAGTCGCTGATCGTTGGGGGCCGACATGTTCGCTTCGGCACCACACCAATCTTCAAGGCCGAGGTTGTTCGACCGAAACCTATTTCAGGGAGATGCAGGGTGCCCGTTCAGTGACATTTCCGCCGTCCTCTGCCTGGACAGAATTGCTTCATATTGAGCAGTCCTCTGGTTTTCTCCTTGCCCAACTTCTCGGCATCCCAGACCGGAAATTATCTTCAACACACTAATTAGCCAGATCGCGAAGCCGCCAAATTGTACTAGACGTTGGTGATGCAGTGTTGAACAGTAGATGAGTGTTTCTAACGCTTGCACTAGCTGCAGAAATACAATATGCACATAACGGTGAAAAGATCAGTGCCGAATCCCTACCCGACAAGGTCGACGATTCATTTTTTGTGCGAACGGCTCAATCTTCGCGGTAGCAAGTCTTTTCGAAAAAAAACGTCCAGAAACTTTAACGACTTTACTGCTTAACGTAGTAAAGGATCTTCCGGATGGCAAGCAAGTGTTATAGCGCACCAGGGAGACCAAAAGTGATACGCGCCATTTTACCTCGCTCACCTGACTAATTGGCTTTACAAGTTACTAAAAATAGTGAGCTGTGTAGCTCAATACTTTCATATTTCAGCAAATTCTATCGTCCATAGAAATCTTTTACAAAAGCCGTTTTGCAGTAGTTCAAGCGCTGTGAAATGAAAACCGGACCGTCGTGAAATGTACGAACGTTTCTGACAAATTGAGAAATTTATTGGTGTTTTCGTTAAGGAGAAACAAGCTGTAGCGTACGTTACGCTCACTGGCTTTCACTGCCCATCTCCGGTGATTGTCAGGTAGAAACACCAGTGGCGGTGTTGCTGCGTTGCGTCTTCTACTTACCTTCATGCAATCTTCTAGTTATCTCTCACTATCAGCTGCATGCAGTACGTGTACATTATCAACGCACCTCTAAATGGCAGATGCGACAGTATTGGAGCAGTACTCCAATTACCTTATTTCCATGACAGTACTGATTGCTCGCCGAACTGGTGCTCCCTCTTCTTACTAGATAGCCCTATATTAGGGAAGGTGATTTTTAGTGCACCTAAAATCCTTAACAACCTTACCTACCAAAAGCAGACACATAGCAGCGTCATACGCTTCTTGAAAGTCAAGTCAGGAAATATCTCCACATCATTGCTGCTCTTATTTATCGAGCATTCATTTACCTGCATTCTATCTCTGCCGATATTCTATTTCTCTTTCGTTATTTTTCTACCTCACATACTTTTTGAGTTTCCTAAATTTGAAACAAATAAATAAAAATGTTTCATTTTATGTCTAGCGATAGATTAGTACAGGCTTACTTTAGTTTCAGGCTCGTGCTTTTTGTCACAGAACAGTCTGCTAGCAAAAAGAAGTTGAAAGAGCCACAACCTCATTTTCTCGTGCTTTTAGTTTTATGATTGCGCACGATAAAGCGGTTTCAAAGCGTAATTAGGAGGCAACGATAGATGCGCGTGTATTCATAGCTTTTTCGATCCATTAGTTAGCACTTTTTAGCACCTCTCCTTCCTATAGGAGCGTTTTAAAAGGTGCTAGAATACGATAATAATTCTTGATCAGAATTGACCACCGCCAAACCGTTGTGCTGATGACGTCGATAAAATGAAATCACCCCCCCCCCCCTCCCAAAGGCCCTTCCTGAAAGTTTTCATAACGTATGAAATGCTCAAATGTCGAACTGCCAATCTGACCGGCTGATCAGACGGCGATATATAAACGTCGGCTGCATTCCGCGAGATGGCCTTGCCAAAAAATGCATAGTGACGAATGTTATCGCAAAAAAAAAGGCTCTGTCGGCGTTGCAGACAGACGGCACGTAAACGGCGGAAAAATCAGCTCAAAGAAAACGCATTCTGACGGCTGCAGGATGACGAATATGTGCAGCGTTCGCTTCATCGCCGTCTCCGACGCTAGCAAAAAAAAAAAGAAAACCATCCATCCAATTGCGAATCGAAAGTGCCCATCCAAATATCGAGCATAAATTACCATTTTTCCTCGCTATACAAAGTTGTTCTGTTCTTTCACACACTCCTGCAAGATTTCACAAAAATGCTCGCTCACGATTTCAACTATCTCCATATATACATGGGTGCTTCACATACACAGTGCTCCATATTATATCTTTACATAGATACTTACATATTTCATAGTTTCACCTCGTGAACAATAAAGTCAAAATTTTGGTAACCACAGTGTAAATTCCAAAATTTACTTCCGCTCAATTTCAAAACCTTTCATACGATGCATTTAAATAAAGCATATTTGTGAAGCATCTCTACAGCCGGTTAGCCACTCAAAATGCGGCATGTAAGAGAATTTCAGCTTAATTTTTTATGAATACTGAAGTGACCGGTTGGTTTTTGCAATAAACTGTAAAAAGTTCATTTCGTGTATCTACGTCCCGGGTACCATTGCTGCTCTATTTTCTATTGCACCTATAGGACTGAAACAATCAGCAACTGATATCGCATGCGTCGACTATTATAATATGCAAATATTATATGAAAATTATTTATTTTATTTGCATATTACTATTTTCGTAATGCAAAATGTCTGTCCTCTTCATCTATTAGCAAATGCATCTAGTATGGATCTCCACTTGCAGAAGAGCAAAATTTTAACTTGTTGCATTGTTGCGCGTCGCATCGTAAACTGCATCGGTATTCAAACACAAAAGTGCGCATAACAAAGTCGCGGAGTTCTCCTCTCGTTTTGCCGTTTTTCTATTTTTGGGGATGCTTTGTCGTACATCCACACCCATAGTGTAGGCACTTCCGATCGTGATGAAAAACGACGCAGTGTAATTCTAAGGCAACTTCTGCTCTAGATGGGGAGCATCCATCGTTTGCCACTACGACAAAATTCTATGAAAATCGAAGGAAGCTTGTATTTGAGGAGACTGACCCAGTGGCCAAAAGAAGACGATTTAAAACACAGCGAGCAAACTTATTTAACCTACTAAGCATATTTTATGGGCTTTCCTTTCGAAGAGTGCTGAGCTGTTACTGCTCTGTGCAAACTACTTTTCCGAAAGTGAAAGGTTGGAGCGTCTGAAAATTTCCGACATTTTCTGCCATTAGAATCAGCTAGTCGACGGAAAACGAACGACTCAAAGAAGTTGTCCGATCAGTCGAGTTTTGATGGATATAGGAAAGATATTGCTGAGAATAAAACTGCGCTAACTGGTTACATGATTCGTGCTGATAGTCTTTAAAGCTTGAGAGAGGAAATCAAAGCAGAAAATAAAATAGTAAGGCAAGAGATTTAAATAAGCGGCAGGTGAAGTAATAAATTTATGAGAATTTTAAATGCAAAATTTATGGTAAGCAGTGTATATGCAAATAAATTTGAAAATAATAACAACAAATATATGCAAAAATAAGCAAAACAACAAATAGAGTAGTAAATAAGTATGTAAAATTTATGAGAATTAGCAATTGTGAAATTCACCACTGCAAATTATCTAAAACGGCATCAATGAACAAAAGCAATCTAAATGACAATTACATTTTATCTTCAAAAAGAATTGCTTCAGTGAAAACCCTAAGGTGGCGAACGAAAACGAGAACTGAGCTCGTGATTCGTATCAGGTGAATGACTCAAAAATCCCCAATGTGTTGTTACTAAGTTCGTTGCTCGCTTATCGAGTAGAAGTGCTCTGTAGCCAAAAAACAATTCTACAGCAATAAAATATAAATTTCAACTGCGATCAATATTGTTTTCATGGAAAATGTGTTCTATTATGAAAGGCGACTCGGCACTCGGAGACATTCCACCAAAGTGGAAAGAAGCTGTTCTAGCGAAAAACTATAAGTAAAGGCAATGAATAATCAAAATGAGTTGATGATTTATTTTTCTTCTGTCGTTTTGCAAACGGGATTTGCAAGGTAATGTCTGTACCTGTCCACCTATCCGTTAGCCCTAATTCGGGTACCAGTGAGAGGAGAACTGCAAAGCCTGGAAACTACGGTGTACAAAATATAGTCGTCATTTCTTTAGTAGCTTTCATCTCAATCCAGTAATATAAATGCAGTTACCGGCATTTGAAAGAAATAGGTGAATAAATTGTCGCATATTATAGAAGAACGACGTATGGAACGATGTATGCAAAAAACCGATCTTTTGGCGTAGAATTTCCAGCATTGGTTGGCTGGGTAGAAACTAAAAAGTATCTTGCTTGAGTTTAGTACTCAGCTGACAATTCACGGGACTCATTGGTCTGCTATGCGAAATTCATCACAGGATTATTGGCATATTTTTTCATTTGTAAGCGGACCGAAACAACTTCCGCAACCAAGACGGAAGCTCTCCCTGAGAGTCGATTGACAAAACAAACACTCTTAAGTTGCAGATTTCGAAAAGAAAGGAACTCCCGCTTAAAAAATTGTTCTATGGCAATCATAAAATTTCACGTGCAACGATCATAAGTGCTAATGTGTTGTAGCAGTCTGTGCAACAGTTTCAACTTCTAATCAACAATCCAACAACAGCATACTTTCGTTGGTATACAGGGATATCGAAAAGGTTTTCTATTCCCACAGTACATAAAACACTTCCTCTATTCAACGATAATCTCAATTATTCACGGAAAACTCTGCAAAGGTTATACTCTCCAGATTTTTGAAGTCTTCTGATTGTTTCAGGTATGGCTGAATTTCTTTGCAAAGTGGATGGAACTGAACCTTAATCGGTGATATCAAATTCTCGACGTGGGAAATACTTACATCATGACCGACAGCAGCGCCTTTTCGATACAAATGGATAGGTGACGTTAAACCACCAATGAATTGGTCGACACAGTCAGGACCCACGAAATAACATCCTTGGCTATACGCTGCAGGATGAAAATTCTTGGCGATAAAGGCTATAAAAAGGAAACCCGTAGAAAATTTTTTCGCCTTCAATGTTGTTCTGATTTTCTCTCTTCAGGGAGTTTGTGCGACTGCTGCACGAAAAGTTTCGACCGTCGAGGAATGTTCGCAGCATGAATAGTTGTCCCATATTCGCAACGAGCAATAGAGATCCAACGATCGGAATATAATCTTTGGGGAAACTTTGACCCATTTGAGGCTAATTTCATAACGTAAAATATTCGAGTACTTATCATTGTTATACTTATTGGCGTTTGCATTCATCGCATTCATCGCTTTATATCACTGAGCCGATTATTTTTACGTGGCGTAATTAAGCACATAAAGATTTGCGACAATTTATTTTCTTCTCATTTTCTTTTCCTCCGAGATCTATTGAGTTTAGTGAAAGAGCACAAATTTCTCTATTCGGGTTTCATAGAGATTGCGTGAATTGTTTGAAGAAAAATCTTCTTTTAGAGATTTGAGCAATTCAATGAAAATGTGAAACGAGTGAGGAAACTCAACAAAAATGCCACAACTCAACCGCTCATTGGGCTTCTCAGAGGTTATACGCTATTAGAAATCACAAAAAATGTGTCATTGAATATTGAACAGAAGCCAGCAGCATTCTAACCACTTCAACGCGTTTTGGTTACGAAAGTTGCAGTGCTTCTACAAACGTTCTTGCTCAATATTTCGTTTGAATGACTTGTGGTGTTTTCTCGCTCACTCTTCCTTCCCATCTTCCATTCATTTCATTTGCCACTAAATTCCATCCATTCTCTAATGCCCTATAACCATGCAACTACTATTGCTGAGGTGACAATCCATGAAACTTCAAATATTTCTTCAAAAGGTAATTCCTCTATTCAAAGCTGTAACACCATCGCAATGATATTCTATTCCTAATTGTAGTCAGAGAAACATTGTAGAGAAGTCTTCAAAGGATTATTCGGCGTCTCAAAGAGAGTATCGGCTCATCATTATTGCAAATATATTCACGTCATCAAGTCCAAGAAAGGTAATAAATATCTCAATGGGAACGACTGAATATTTGCAAAAAAAAAACTCTGAAACTCATTTTAAAAATTTCGGAAGAAATTTTTGAGAAAGTTATAAAGTTGCAAATCGGTGTATTATGCAAATAAGTAATATTCGCTTTTTGCATATCGGATGTGAGACATTTTCCTATATATCAATACAAATTTCAATATAGAGAGCATATCATAACGTCATCATCAAGTCTTCATATGCAAATTCTCTATCTCTCTAATTGGGCAGTAGATTCGGCTAACGAACTGTTTGTGCGATGGGAATTTGGTGATTATTAAGTAAACCAAACGTCGACCTCTTTTAGCAATTTCCAAAGAAAATATTTATATCTGTTGATGTGTATGTTTTCACGTGTGTCGAGTGAATTTTTTTTCTATAGCAGTTCTATGAGCGATTTAATGATTTCGAAGGTAGATGCTTTATTTCTTAATTTTTATCACTTTTTTTTACAAATTATGAAGGTGGCTGATAAGGTGAGCCGAAGAGCAAGTGCGGATATGATCCCAACCCTTGCGGTATGCTTCTCCATTTATTAATTTGCATCTATGGCTGTTCATCTGATATAAACTCAACATTGCTTAAAGTAAGTTCTGTGAGGATAACTTGATATATTCATTCAGCAGCGGTCTCAGTAATGCAAATGCGAAACCTCAAGACAGTCCTCTTTTCCATCGAAATTGGGATTCGTTGCCATCACCGCACCTTTCTTCTATTCACTAAGCACGACATAAAACCATCACTCAAATTTGTCGTTGTTCGAGGTTTTCAGGAAGAATTCGGGAGCGGAGGCGGGGAGGGGGGGAGGGTGCCTTCAATTAACTAAAATGATTGATGAGTGACAGTGTCTTGTTTCATGTCTCACTCCGGTAGTTGTAGCATGAGCAGCACGATGTCTTTAATTTGAAAGCAAGCAAATGTGCTGTGTAAATTGGGAATAGGTGTTGGATTAGTGCTCTTGTTAAAAAGCCCTCGAGTGTATTGTCTTCCCACTCAACAAATCCACTCTGCACTAAAGACAGTTGTTTCCGCACAAATGCATCAGAAATATGACCATTTGAAAGACATTACTATTGTATATCAATGGAAAGCAGTTAATTAAAACTCTCGATGAATATTGACTATTGAGGATGAGAGTGACATCATAAGTGCTTTAGATCACTCTATTCTAGTATATGTATGTATATAACACTTCATATTATTAGCATATTTCGTCGGGTATAGTACGATCACAGCTGACTTGATTACAACAAAGTCTGAATGTTCAATTACTTACGATGGGTGCTCCATCTAATAAAGGCGCGAACCTATGAAATTTGGTTGGAAAGGAGAACGAGGACGAAGAAGAAGAGTAAGAGGAAAAGTGGCCTGAGGAGGCAGCTCATTATATCCATGACCTTCGAGGAGTGGAATCCATTCGAAAATTTTGTTTCTTCATGTGCTGTTTAGTTCCATCTTATACCATAGTGATACATCAATTTCCATTTATCATGGAACAAATTTGTTTTGTGAATTCTCTCTAACGAAGGGTATATTCAGGCATTTGGCTATAGTAGGCGTCGGATGAGGCGGGAGGATAGTGCTTATGTTCGAGTAAATCAGTCTCTAAATTTGAAGGAACATCGTATCAGAAGTTGCCCATTATACATGATCGCATGAGAAAGGTTGAAGAAGAATACAATGGCGTGCTGGGAGATCGTCTATGTGTTGTGTGATGAATAAAATGAAGGTGGGAAGAGGAGAGGATGATGGAAAAAGGGGAATGAAGGGAAGGAGAAAGAGGGTTTCCATGATGAATATCAAACGGTTTGGATCTGCTTTCTATATGGAACATTTACAACAAGAAATGACACAATGAGGAAATCCTCTCAAATTCTTTCATGCTTAGCAAAAAGCTTTGCACTGCAGAGAATATAGAATAAGTAACGCTTGTCAGCGCTCGTTTTTTTTTTGCGTTTTGTCAAATTTTTTTGCAGAAGCACCACATGCCATGTTGTTCCTGTCCCTGGCAATCTGTACGTTTGTCTCTCTATGTGGCATTTCATGTCTGTTTGGCGTTCATTCCGGAGAGAATAAAAGTTACAAAACGAGGTGCGCATCATGGGCATAATAACGTATTGTGATGTAGGAGGAGAATTTTCGACCCACGAAGCGGAGAAGGTGCACTTTATGGAGGACCAATTTCTATTGTTAAAACCCTGAGATGAAGGTCGAAAGCCTCCTAACAGATAGCAGTTTTAACGCGTTGAGGTGTCACTGAAGAAGTCGGGATGGAAAACAACAGAATTCCTCAGACGGGGAACTCGAAGAGCGGGCCCGTTCCCACTAGCAATAATATTATTTTCATTGGAAATGTTCTCGCTGCAGTATGTGGCTCCCATATTTTTACAAAAATAAGGGTCTGAGTTGTTATGGCGAAAAACCGCAATAGTATGAGTCTTACTAATCGTCGAATAAAAAGGTAAAAATATAAATATAAAAACTATCACATTAAGCTGCAACACTCGTGATTCCACCATCAAAAATGGTATCGACGTCTCCGTTTGTCTGCCGCTGTTCACGAAGCTAAGAGTAAAAATGTACAGTAAGTATAATGTGGTGTAGAAATTTCGGCAGAATTGCTTTACTCAGCATATATTTTGCACGATGCAATATACAGTGTATAACAAAGCAAAGATAAGAAAGCAAAGAATAACAAATCAAACCCGAATCTTTTTCCAAAGAAGAGAGCATTTTCCTTATGAGCCCAACCAATTGTTATACTTAGTTCAATAGTTCATTGTTTATCAGCTCCCGCTTATCCTTACAATCTAGAGTTTACATTCTCACAATTCATTACACGACCCATTTTATTACGAAATTTCCACTCCACCTCACAACCCATGGCTGGACTCCTTTGCACCCAACTCTGCAACCCAATGTTCACCACCTTCCACTTAACCCGTCACGTCCAATAATTGTCACTGCATATTCATCTCCAGAGCGTACTACCAACAACTAGCACTTAATCTCACAATCTAGTCATCACCTTATACTCCTTCCTACAACGCAACGTACCAGTCTACAACCTTAAACTTGAACTCTCACCTTGTCAACAACCAACACTGCACGAATCAACCCATAATTGTACTGTCCTCAACATGCCACAGCTGATCTCCCAAATCCCCTAGTATGACTTTACATTGAGCAAAGTAATTATGCCGTCAAATCGATCCGCTAGAACTGTCGAAACCAACATTTTCTTACTCAGAATTTAACCGGTAAAATTTTTTGATTTTCGTTTTTCAACAAATGGACGCACGCAAGATTCCTCTCCCTTCAAACCTAGTTTCTGGCATGTTGCTTTTTTTCCACATCAACGTTAGCCCACAGAAGAACATTTTCTTCAGTCATCTGACACACCGACATCCTTTCACCACTCCGAAGAATGCCTCTCAGAATGAGTCGATTGAAACGACTTTTTAATCTAATTACCACCAGTGAAATTCGATCTTTCGCTTTGACTTTCCGTTGGATCACCTATTCGTCTTCAGAAAGTTGTCGAATCAACATGTTGGGTGACAGTTTGTTTCGGCAGCGTATTTTTTCTTGGAGAGATGCACAAAAAAGCCAAAGATTCAAAGAGATGGCTGATAATTTCCCGATCCGCACAACACTGATTTCATCTATTAATATTTTCTTGAAGTGTACATTTACAGTTTTTTACAATAAACAGCTCTTAAAGTTCAAAGGATTTGTACTTAATAAATTTTCATAATATGTTTAAGTTTAGTTGAAATTCGGAAAGTTGGTGTTAAACTCGTCGATCTGCCTTCATCGTAAGGAAAGCCGCAATGTACCTCAAGTGTTACATCGAGATTTCTGCATTTATCGGAACGCCACATAAACCACCGTCCATCTAAAGCAACTCCATCTGAGAAATAATTAAACCGAGAAGAAGCCACCTCCATTCCACCTATTCTTTAAAATCTGAAAGGTGAGCTATTCAACGTTGATGGCATTCTTGTCAAATCGACATCTTCAGCGATTAGGCGGATCGCTCACATGAAGCTATTCTGAATTATCTACGGCAAAGAAGATCGCCGACAATTGCAGCACCTAAGCTATAGCCCAAGCCTCAGAAAACACTTAAAAATCATGTATGCATCTACTTTAATATGACATTCGGAAGACAAATAACCATTCATTAGATTCGAAAATTTCACTGTTCTATCTGAACGACCGATTTTACTCAATTTGCTTAACCTCTCCCCCCCACCCCCCCCCCCCTCCACCCTCCCTTACCGCTCCACTCAAAAGAAGTTTTCGGAGCAATATTCCACTGAATTTTTGAACCTATTTGCATTATTTTATAACTCTTGAAATTAGCTACATTATTTTGAAAACAATTCCTCTCACAAGCAATTTTACAAATGCTTTTAAGGCTGGATAAGTGGTCAGCGTTGGGCATGCAACAGTAGATGTAGGGATAATCTCATTGCTCTAATTTGCACTAAGTTGTAAGTTTGAATTACAACACTAAGAAAGGTATCTGAAACGTCAAGAATATGTCAGTATTTTCGCAACAAGAATAGCAACACATTCCATTTGAAAAAGAGTTCGCAGTAGATGAAGAGTTGAAGAAGAGTTCCGCAAAGGTGTCACTTCAAACGTGTACGATAAGACGGAAGATTTTAATTTTGCAGTGAACAAGTATACTCAATTAGACAGTAATATTCCAGCGTTCATACACAAAAATCTTATAATTTCTCAGGTCTTCCGATTTAGCAAAATATGTTCAATTAGGACAGATTTTATTAATAAATGTAAAGGTCTGCTTAAAAATTATAAAGAGAAAGGTCTATGTGTTATACTAATGGAAAATAATTATTTAAGGCATTAGTTAGTAAACCAGAATTAGTTTGTAAGCTCGCCTATCCCAGAAGGCAAAGTATTAAAAGTTTAATCAAAGAAATGTTTGAAGCACTTTAGTAAGTGCTGATTCCTTTCCTGCCAACTAAAGGGAATATCCGCCCTCACCCAACCTAGATATTACACATTTAAGAACTTATATGTGTTTTATATGTGTATAGTATCTTTTTTCTATTGTATTTATATACATGTACAATATTTTTTATTTTATAGTGTGACATCTCAGTTTTATTGATCTACAATGCCATTTTCTTGAGTTGATGCATGAGATTGGTAGCACATTGTATATAAATATTGGTCTACATAGGACGATACTTTAACAGTGTTGATCTCAACATAGATGTTTTCGCGTATAGAAAATACGTGATTATTGGTATCTTATGTTTACATAGCGCATTCGGACGACTTGAATACGACGGGTTTGGTTTTATTTCATTTTGATGTTCCTTTGTAGTTGTGAATATGTTCTTTCCCTAGTACATTTGGACATACTAGAACGGTTAAGACTATCTGCATTTCTAAACCCTTAACTGTAGGATTGTCTTTTATTACAGCTTTTAGGTTATAATCCCTTACTTGAGTAATTATGTATATCGTCTTATAATGTTCTCCGCTTATTGTACCTATTGTTTTCAACCCAAAAATCTTTGTTAGAAACTTTCTAATACGTTTCCTTCAGTACGAGGTAGGCCGCATATGTAAGATTCTCTTGTTCATTACACAATCATAAGAAACATTGTATTTACATATTTGTTTGCTACTTCACTTCTTTATCCTGTTCACAACACGTGCTTATAATGTCTATTTTTCTTCCTCTACTAACAGGGTTATGCGTTTCGTTCTGACGATGGCCGCGCACAACTCAGGTGTACGCGTCAACGGATAAGGGCCGAACGTGTTCACCTTTTATTTGCATAATTATTTCATTCATGTCTAAAACCTGCTTTGTTAACATTTTATCCTTTAACATCGGTCTATTAATGCTATCTTTATGTTTTAGGCTTCTGATACTATCATCTTTCTTTGTAAAACCATAAAGAAACATAGACATAAATATACGTATCTGAGTGCTGTATCACCCTAAATATGAGGGTTCACAGTGCTGGGCAATAGTCTTCGAACAAGAGTGACAACAGAAGGATGTTTCCGGTGCTTCTGTGAGGCTTTGCTTTTATTTTCAACCGATAACTGAAATATTCCTACCTCGCTTCAAAGTGTTGTAATTGTACCATCGAACGCAGTCATGAAGTGAATTTGGAATTTTAGAGATGACCGAATCTCGATCGGCACCCTCACAGTGTATATCGCACAGAGTACGCTTATTAATAGACGCTGAAATAAGTCATACTTATTACTGAAAGTGCAGCTTCACAGAACAGTTCAGCAACCACCCTGGATGCATCCCTGTCTATAAATGATAAAAATTGTCGTAAGTTCATTGCAAAAAAGCTTTACTCGCTTCATTTTCCTTCGTTTATGCATCACTAAAAAATATTATCGTCGATCGTAGAACCAATCGTTTGCGTTTTCGAAAAAGAACAATGAGCAAATTTTACTTTTAATTGAAAATATGTTTCAAACACCATCGGTCGAATGTAATTATTTTTCTTCGCGGTAGTTATTAAACACAGTGATCGCTAATTTTTTATATTAGATTATGATAAATGGATATCACGATGTAAAAATTCAACGTTTCAATAGAAGCAATTTTAAAAGATTTGTTATCTAACAAACCAATTGATTTTCTACCGCCGAGGCTTCTTTGCTCGAAAGCTTCCACAAAACATCTTGTGCTCACTTCCGTTTCATCGGTGCCAATCTTCAGTCGACAGTCGGCTGGTAAATGAGTTGAGTTGCTTGTGTTTCGAGTGCGGCACACCAACGTCCTTCGTTCTCAAATCAAAATCTTTAGCTTACTGTGTCTCACCTATGCAATGAAGGTGAAGCCGATTGCCTCCTTCACATTAGACTGTAACATCGAAACACGTCCCGACCTCACTTGAGAAAACTTACATTTAAGCTGTTACAACTCTCAGATGGCTCCACTCTTCAACTCCGAATTTCAAGTTATCTAGAAGAGTGCTTCATGCAAGCACATCACAAATGATAACTGCTACGTACTCATGTCTATACCTCTGCCTCAAAATGTACATCAAAAAGAAAAACTGGACAAAGCTAAATGTAGCTCTGATAGTCTGGAAAAATATGCGTGCTTTAATTGTTTCTCTTGCATATTAGAAATCAAACAAAAGTGTTAAGAAAAATAATTTGGCAGCTAAGAAAATTGCTAGTTCTTCTATCAAAAGCTGAGGGAGCAATAGTTCTCGAGCTTCATAACCCGGATGATTAGTTCAAGAGTGAAGAGCTGGAACCAGTAAACATTCCGATCCTAGAGGAGTGCTGAAATTTTTCGTGGTAAATGTAAGACCCGCCGAAAGAGCAAAAGTGATCTGCTAGGGGAGTGGAAAGAGGAAGTTAGCGAAAATGTCCACTTCACCCTTCCGAGTATTTTGAGCAACTTTCTGACGTCACTTATTCTTGCGCGATATCCACTAAAAAAGCTGTCAGCTGTCATAGAATCCTCGCGTATTATTAATCAATTTATTTGGAACGAAATTGAATCAACATTACAACACTCTTCTGCGGCTAACTTTATAGACATGAAATGACTGAATTATTGTTGCCAGCTGCTGCTTTTTTCAGGGGCTTGAATGCTCGTCATTCTCCACTCCACCTTCTCGCGTTCCACCTCACCTCCATCAAACCCTTCCCTTTCCTGTACTCACTCCCCATCCCCATGCTTTCTTTCATAAGCAATAGTTCCATTTGAGCAGTTGAAAACATATTCACAACCAACCCCATCTGACAACTTTCGAATAGTCGACCTTATCCTCGATGTCGTTTGCAATGGTGTTCCGAACAATTAATGCTAGCAGAATTGCTGCAATCTCCATTGGATTAGCTGCAAGACTCGTTGCACGATTTCGAGAGGTTACCACGAGCTCTGTGAAAAGGTACCACGAGTAGCGTTGTAGTGAATTATAGAAAAGGCTGCAATAAAACATTTTCCGGAATCTATGAACTGTCAAAAAATCTTCTTGTTTCGTATATGAAAATACTGAAACGGGAATAGTGATATGTTCGATTGCATTACAGTTGTGAGTTAAGGCTGTATGAGGAAGTTGAATTATCGTTGGCACTGAGCACAACGCAATGACGTAAGTGGAGAGGTGATTTTAAACAATGGGCAACCCATTCCTTTCTAACTAATAGATAATGGTGCGGTTGGCAGAAAACGCATCACAATGAGATAGCAAAGAAAGACATCGAGGAATTGAATAACTTACCGAAATGCATTAAGAAAAGTGGAGGTTCTAAGTACCACATGAGAAATTGACTAAACATTCAAAGGTTTTGGCGTTTCGGCCTTTATAGCGACCATAGAGACTGGACATTTGAGAGATAAACTGCTTTATGCAATTTACCGTCTAAACTTTCATTTTGCCATTTAAGTCGAAAGGTTTGCAAAAATGGTTCTTCGTAAAACTTATGCAACTAAGCGAGCATTGATGAGCGATGCAAGTTTCGAATTTTGCATGAATAAGTTATCAAATATAAACAACCACGTTTAGTGCATTTATTGGAGAGAAATTTTGAAGGTGGTGAAGAGGTGAATTGAGAGTGCTCTGCAATATTTACTTCCATCATTTACTGTCTGTCGCAAGCGTAAACGTTTCGAGCAGTCGAATTACTGTTATTTAAGAAACAAATGAGACATCAAAAACCCCTTTAAATGCTTATTCTTGAAACGCATGCTTCATTAAAACCAATATATATTAATTTTGCCTAGCAGAGCGGGTTTCACTACGGTCTGAAAGGATGTTGGTTTGGGAGCTGTGATAAAGCACCAGAAGCAAAAGCAAATCACTTCTCAGTGATTGGATAATAATATACCTTACCTTCATATGCCTACCTTTATATACAATAATATATCATAATTTAGTTCGCTCAAATCATACGTAATTCTACCCAACAAGCGATTCTTGCAATGGATCAACCATTATAAGTTTTAATTTGCTTCCTTATTTGCTAGCACGTAACCTTTGAGGTTGCTCTTCCTCATCCTTGTTAGTCGAATTTTATGGAATTATGGTAATCTATGTATTTCAATTCTTGATGCTTCATCAGAACCTCTTTCACCTCAATCTCTGTAGCTGAAGTGACGCACTTTGCTTCTTCACATCAACATAACATTGAACGATTTTTATATGAGCCTTTATCGTTGGTCTTCAGAGAACAAACTTATTGACAGAGCGATTTTGCTGAGCGTAAGAACGATGAGGGCAGAAAATAAGATGGATTTTTCAACATAAATAGCGTTGAAGATCACTTAACAGAATCGATTGCTGCAGCAGACATAAGATCAGCAACATAAAGTGCAGTGATACTGGAACAGCAGTCCCTCTTGACCAGCAGCTGAAGCCGTTTACAGCGAGCAAAGACACCTTCCCACAACACGTTTGTCGATATTCGCAGCAAATTTATCACGTTTACATCTTTATTTGACTATTCAATCCAAAACAAAAAGCATCTTTCAATCGGTAAACAATTTTTGATGGAATATTACCTCAAATTGCTCATTTAATTCCACGGAACAAGCAATTCTGGGAATGAGTCAGTAACAAATCCATCTGCTCTTAAAAAAAGTCAGTCCGATCGACGTAACGACGTTGAAATCCTTTGCAAGGAAACCAATCTCAAAATCTGTTAAATGACCGCTTCATCTTTATTTGCGATGAAAATATGTTCCAAGTGTCCGAAGTGAGAATCCCAAATAGTTCTAAGTGAACCAAACGAAATCATGCAATTATTCGTTTTTCCTCTTCATTCATGCAAATCATTTGTGCATTATATAAATTATTTCCACATATATCACTCCCAATAAACAAAGAATCCCATTTGTATCAATTTTCCAGGTGCACAGGTAACTTCCCTTACCCTATCAGCAAACAAGTTAATGGCTACTGAGCAAAGTTTCTGCGAGATGGAGCAGAAATAAAAGAAGAATAAAAGTCGGGAAAGGAAGTTAACGTGAAAGTGAAGAGAGCAGTGAATTTCAACTTCTTATCCGTACAGAATGCGTTGCTTTGACGTATTGCGACATCGCTGACGACGACCTCATTCGAGCGAATTGGAAAACGTCTAAACAAAGACGCATCCCTTTCGCGATCACATAATGCACACTCAATAAAAATTACATCCTTCAAATTAAGCTCATCCACTCATCGATGAGTACATTTCATTAATAAAAGAAAATACAATGAGGTTTGAGTGTCGTTTACTAAAATTCAGTTACGGTGATGAAACTGCCGACAAGACAAGCATATCGGCATGCAGTTTATGGATTGTAGGTAAGTCGCGTTAGCCAGCTGAAAATAGAGCGCTTCTCCAAAGAGATGCGTATGATTCGATGCAGCAACTTCACATCAAATTCAATATTGCTATTCGGTGAGTATAATGAGAAACAATTCTGACGCTCATATTCCTTGCTATTTTTGCAGCGTTTTTGGAAAAGAAGCCGTAGAAGTGGTAAAATGTTTTAATGCTCATCCAGTCGAATAATTCGTCACCAAGCGGATAATCGTTCGATGTGCAATTTAATTCAAACAAAGCAGTATGCAACCCTTTAGAGCAAATGTAGAATGGAATATTATTCAGCTTAAGGCTGAAATTGAGGGTGGAGAATTTTGCAACTTCGTCGAATGTTGCATTTGAATGCAATACGAATGCATTTGAATAAACGCTAGTTGCAATATCGTTTCAGTTTTCAATGGCGTTCCTTTTATACAAAATGGGCAATAAATCAATGGTAAGAAATAAACCTTCATAGAGAGCATAACCGCTGATTGCTTTTTATTGAACGTGTCTTGTTGCGTCTGTGATAGAGAGTGACATTGAGTGAACAGTTTCGCGTAATCGATGATTTGGAGCAGCTTTCACCTTTGCTGACAGCCGTCTCATTGAACAGCAAGCGCTCGTTGAGAGTCTCGCCTCATCTTGACGATGTTTTGCTGAAAACGATCGTCTGCCAATTGTTCAACGCATCTCAGCGAATTATCTGAGGTGAAGTGCATCCAGTTTATTAAACCGTAACCGACAACGAAATATCGCCTCATCGATGTTACTTGGCTACAATAATTCAAATATAAATAAATAAGTAGAATCGACCTTCCGCTTGGGATCCCATTAATTCTTTGTACCATTTAAAGTGTTGTCGCGTCGGCCATCAGTGACAACTCAACTGGAAATCAATTTTGTCAAATCTCTCATATGAAACTGGCGTGAAAGTCCAAATGAAATTTAACGGCAGAATAAGGCCTCTTCTCTGGACGCAAGTTTCTTTCTTGCCAAAGCAGAGAATTCGGTGGGCAAGGATGTTTTAATTAGCTCTTTGGTCGACTACGAATAACTACTGAACTTTAAATCCACTACTGTCTTGCATATATTTCCTTAGTACAAATTCCTCATATACCTTTTCACTCTTCCATTGTTCGTGTGAAAGATGAACTTGGGTTTAGTTGGACCCCCCCCCTCCCGCCCCCTTCATTTCATAATATATCGGCGACCCATTCAACTCCCTCACCTGCAACGGCTTCATTCGTTCCTCGTTAGCCTTTCGGTACATGTAATGTTTGCTATATTGCAAATTATCCACGAAAGGTAATTCAAGTGAAGCAAAAATGGGAACTGTTCAACATATCAATCGTGCTTATCATAAGGCAAATATCGGCATTTAGGTCACCGATAAAAACGAAACGATAATAAAGAGTAGGAGAGATGACGACATTAATTTAGAAATATTCGTGTTCATGAAAATCACAAAAAGACAGCGAATTAATACCTGAATGGGGTCACTTAAACGAAAAATGGAAATTTGCGCTACGAATGATTGAGATAAATTTGAGAACTTGGTCGAAAAATTCCCCGATAGAGACGGAGGAAAATTGCAAAAATAAAGAAGGGTAAGGCTGCGAATCAGATAACGATATGATTCGACTGTTTTCGCTGATAATGTCAAGCAAACGCTGGTAATGGTTTGTTATCGCCGCATTCATATATATATATATATATATATATATATATATATATATATATATATATATATATATATATATATATATATATATATATATATATATATATATATATATATATATATATATATATATAATATATATATATATATATATATATATATATATATATATATATATATATATATATATATATATATATATATATAATATATATTTACAACAGCTTATTAAAACAGTTGTAATTGTAAGCAAAAATGAAGATGAAATTTGCCTCTGAATTAGCAATAACTGTTTAGTATCAGGGTGAAATTCTCATTCATTTGTTGTAACCTTTGATCTTAATTGCATCTTGTGAATAAACAAATTTCGGTGGCACATTTAGCAAAGGCAAACGGATAAGATGAGAGCTGAAGAAAACAGTCTCTTACATTCAACAGCGCTATGCACTGTAGACAGTTGAGAGGGCGATACCAACCCACATATCACCCTGAAGGTTGCAGCCTACGAATGTTTATGCCCACTTATTTGTTCAGTTCCCTTTTCATCTCCTTCAAAAACACTGCCAAATCTGAATCTCGCCATTACTGGACACTTCACTATGCGCTGTTGCAAATCGGTTCTCTGAATAAACTATGGCGGCAACCTCTGATCGCACTCCTCGTTTCTGTGCTTATTTACGACTATCTGATGCTATCAACTCTGTGAACACTGAAGTTAGATCAGTAAATCTGGTGGATTTAATGCATACCACGGAGTAACCTCATATGCTTCACAACTATCTATTAATTTTGAAAGAAGCCTTGGAGAGTTGAAAGTGAAAAGAATTTGCATGCATTTTACACAGATCGGTCGGTTCACAGGAAAGCGACTTTTTTGAGGACGAGTTGTATGGACAATCGAATCGCTTAAATAAGAAGGCTTTATTCTAAAGACTACTTTTTGCTGCTAAATTGTGAAAACGGTTGCTCTCAATTAAATTTCCCAACGAACAGAAATACAAAATGCAGACAATGTCGCCGATTGAAAGAAATGTACAAACACGCCATATGAGCCCTCGTGATATGCGCTCTTTCATCTTTCTCATCTGCCTGCAAGTTAGCAACAAAAATAAATAAAATATGCAGGACAATCGCCTCATATTTTGGCTGATCCGAGCGGCCGTATAAATCGTGTTCAAGAAGAACGTTTTTCAGCGATTCGAGCAATCTGGAATGAATGTCCAACTGGTGTGAACTGAAGGCCGCTTTTCTGGCACCTTTCAATTCTCGAAATTTCTTTTAAAATTGCTGCATCGGTATAAATTTTAGGTAGGAGGTCACCTTATCTGGAGTAAAACAATTAAAAAGTAAGAGTAACTGGAATGGAATACAAAAACCGATGCTGAGGAATATGAAAACATTAAAGAAAAAAACAACTCAATCAGCAAGAACGTTAAAGCAAGTGGCGAGATAACGCAGCAAGCAACCAAGGATTGCTATGAATATACGTTGCACTATAAAAATATTCGTACTAACTGGAAATTGGATAAGCAATCGGTTGAATGCCTGAAAATGTTTGAAGTGATGAGGAAAATTTTACAAATATGAATTAAGCATTAGCGAAAATGCAACCCTATGAATGCTCTCTGACAGGACTGCCTTCTTCCAACACAGTTGCGACTCCTAGCTCCTCGATTACTCGCTTCTCCCTTTCTTAACAGGTACCACAATATTTCGCTAAAAAGGAAAGACATAAAAAATCGTACCAATGGCGTGGGCAAAACTAGGCATTGAGTTCTCAGCGATGAGATGTCAGCAATCGGCTAACGCCGAACGTGCCGCCACAACGACACTGCGATCTCTGATTTTACTGTGAGTCACGACGAAGGTGGGCAGTGGTACAGTAAAAGCAACGGTAAAGAACATCGATTTGTTTGATCGATTCCAGCGGTATTGCATTATTGGTGAGACAGATGATTATTAGATATTGCAATGAAATGCGACGATATTGTGTCTAGCAATATTCTTTTGGATGTTTAAATGATGGGTTGGTCTCGAACAATTCCTGGAGTTCGATAAAATCCGTGAAAATTCCATAAAGTACAACAGCTTCCTTTAAAATCTGTGAATAGCCTAGATTATGGCAGTTTTTTTTAAAACAGAAATCGCATGCAATTAAGCAACGAACTGTGGGTGAAACCTGCAGACGGTTTAAAAAAAACAAACGTTTTCCAGTCGGAATTCGTAAGCAGTTGAAACATTTGTCGGAACTCTGTTGAAACTCGTGAAAAAATTTTTTGAAACGTTGATTTCTGAATCCAAATCGTAGACGTATTTCACAGCTAGCGTGAATTGGGGAAAAATTCGTGAAAATCTATGCATATGGACAGCGCGTATAATGGTTTAGACGAACACAATTTGAAAGTGTTTTGCTGCAGCACTCGCTCCCCTCCTATTCCTAGTTGAAATGAAAAAAAATCTACTCACCTCTAAAACACCAAAGACTTCACTACTAATTTATCACCTCCAATGTTTTGTTGAAATATGTCTATTCAGCTCAAATCTCTAGAAATTGTGAAGCTCTCTATAAATACATATAGATCAACAATTCTTTAGCACTGTACTATGAAATATTATATGCACTTATTATACAGTCTGAAGTAGTTCGTGCAACGTTGTGCTTGCTGTTAATGAGCCGTTCCTCTCGTGCGTCAGCATCGTGTAATGTAAACGATGCATTCAGCTGTCTTATTTTCCTTCAGAAAAACAATAACACAGAAGTTGAGCAATGGGGCCACTTGAATTCTACTAGAACTTCACTCTCACAACAATGACATAATTTTCAAACGATATCTCAGCAAACTGATACTTTATAACATAATAGTGCTACCTTACGGTTCAATAGATTTTACACGTAAAGTATTACGTCGATGTTCTCCATCCATACAATCTGCACACCCTATCATGACCGATGTTTACCTCGTTTCTTTCTTGCCTCATCGATTACCTCACATCTGCACATTATTTCGTTTTTTGTCATTTCTGTAGCAGCATCAATTAGTTGTGTGTTGCCAGTGGAGATGATCGCAAAACCGCTATTTTCGACTGGTTCCAACAGCATGAAAAAAGAACAAGAACATAAATGGGGTGGGAAAATTTTGCTGGTTGACAAAAGAATAAAAAACGCTTACCGACTTCTTTATAAGTTAGTATGGCAATCGAACAAAGAACAATGACTAAAAGCAAAATCACTTGAGATCATTTCGCTTTCAAGCGTAGAACTGTCGAAATCACACCTATCTGTCTCTCGTTTCTAAAACTATGACCCCCGCCCGCCCTCCCCTGCCTCGTTATTTTATTCAACACCTCCAAAAATTATATTTGAACTCTGTGACCGGTCGACATTTTCCGTGAACAGCAGAGTTTTAAATAAGCATCCCTTCTATACTGTAACCTCGCCCTCGAGCTAAAAACTGCTTTTTGTCTCTGAAAACCTGTTCAATTAACATTGTTTTCCTCACAATAGCGGGAGCTGAATTACACTGCAGGGGCAACCTAGTACGTCTTAAAATATGCAAATGCTATAGTGCTGGAGTTTTACGCTCAAAGATTTTACGTTAGAAAGTCTCTGACGCTAATCAAACAAATCTTGATTGTCCAGCCGCAGATCAAAAGCCGAGTACAGGGCACATCGGGCTCCTTGCGATTTGCGGTTCGACAGGGGCAGATACACAGTGAAAGCATGTTAACATGCAAATTTTCTTCCGTTATGCGCCTTTGTAAGTTCGCACTTCCAAACAGCATCTTTACAATATCGTGTGTGTGCATATATGCTTAGTGCCAGCGTATCTGTGTCTGTGTGATGTTTTCCGCACAACAAACCAAACAGTTAAGCCTGACTTACGAAATCTGGCGGATATAACATGAAGCAAAAGTGTTGACTTCCTATCCAACTTCCCCACTGGCCCTTCGAATCTGAAAGTTTAGAGGCCCTTTTGTTACTCCTCCTAAGCGCCCCCCCCCCCCCTCCTCCCTCACTTCTACTAAAAATCTTACATCTGCTGGCTTCTTATTTTACACCGGCGGGGTCATCGTCAAATGAAACCATTTGTGGGAGAATCACATCAACGAACGCGCAATCACAATCCATATTCCATTATTATTGGCAGACTCTGTTAATGGTTGGTCAGATGAGTGCAGTGTGAAAGCGCATATTATGCCAACAGGTCTCATGAATTGTTTCAGCCGTTTTCAGTGATACTGTCTTTGAATGAGTGCATTCTTTGAGGCATAAAAATGCGTTATTTGAATGTCAACTGATTTATTCAATTATGCTTGCAAGTCATGTGCTTCCGCACAACAGCTGACCTTTCAAACCATTTGACGAGTGCCGAAAGATGGACGGCCATTGACACACACTCAAGTTGGTTCAGGCGACTGACTACTACCTGTCACATAGGTGGCACATAGAGGTGGTGGTACACTGCAAAGGTAACTTTTGCAGAGTTGGAGAACAAGGAAGAGGAAAGAGGCAAGAATTTCTTTTACTGATAAGATTTAGCTCAGTGAATTTTTCAGAGAACACCTCTTTTGACCGCTGAAGTAACTGCCCGTCTTCTCTCCTGTAGTGGACGGATGAGCGACAACAGACTCAGTTTTGTTAATGGATGCTGAATTCGGTCTGTTGCTCATCCGCTGAGAAGCATTCTTCAATTCCATCCCTATGCTAGGTGCACTCGACATCCAATGTGAAGTGCTCATTGCCTTTCGGTTGAACCTTTCAGAGACGACAACTGTCTTCCACAAAAAAAGCACCTCATACGCAAAACGAGCTTTCAATCCGCCGAACTCATTTAAAAAAGTCGAAGAAAGATTTTAAAGCTTCCCATTAGTATTAAAGTAAATTCTTCCAAAGAAGCCGAGTGAAAGCCCTCCTGCAGGTATTTTGTCGGTTTCTTCCACAGTCGGTCCAACGCGATCCTAAAAGATGCATTTTTAAATAATGGGCTCGCGAACTCGGTTGATGGTATATGAACAAGCACATAACACGTTATTTCATTATTGTTGAGTAAGGTGCAACTTTTGGTTGATGGAGTTACGAAAAGCGCAAACAGTATGGTAAATACATAGGTTTTAAGACCCGTACTCGCTTGTTGAACTCTTTTGCAATTTTTCTGCAATTGCAAATTTCCGCAAAAAATCCATTGTGGTGATGTCACTTGTGTGCTCAGGTAAATTCGCACCTGCTTGCCTCTTCAATGATTTCACCTGGAGCAATTCAAAAGCTCATATCATGAACATGATGTGATATCATGGCGATGAATACGATGATATCATGAACACCGCAAGGAAGAGGTCTTCTATCTGAATGAGCTTCTGACAAATAACGACCTAAAAACGAAGTTTTTTAGCTCACAACCAGTCAATTTTAACGCATAATTTTGCAGAGTTGTTCGTCACCGATCGACCGACCGGCTGCAAAAATGCTTCAGAAGTGAAATAACTGCTCAAGGCATAATTATATGAGAATTATAACATTTGAATACATGAAACAATGAACATATATTATACTCGTTTCAAAAGAAATAAGAATAAAACTTACTTGCACACATATTCAGGTGGCGATAAATGCGGCAACACCAATGATAAAATGATGTTCGGTGAAAGATGCTTTGTTGCACAGCAACCGAATCACTTCTTCAGTCTTGCATAGGATGCGCTTTTATATTCCTTCTTTTTGTCTTCCATACTTCGTTCTCAAATTCGTCAGGGAGTATTAATTGCATTGGTCGATGACGCATCTGTAGATGGTACACATCAATAGCCAGCACGTTGCACAGACGGCACAGCTGAGTCATAGTGTACAGAAAAGGCGATTTGTGCATGTGTGAGAAGCAAACCAATTTTTCGATCGGAAATATTCACACAGTACGCCAGAAGCGACCCCCACAATGGAGTATGACCTCTGAAACTTGGTTGCTAGTGAAATCCACTCTCTTTTTAGATCACGCCCTATTACATAACAGGAGGATATGATGAGAGGAAGCAAGAGAGTGGGAGGGGGGGGGGGTCAATATGGCCTATTGCCGGAGTTGTAGGATGCATCGAAAGGAAAGAGACTCCTTTCTTGCTTCTCCAAAACTCAAGAAAAGAGCAGTGTGGAAGTATTGAGGTAGGCAATGCTAACTTACCTGTCACATAATCGCAGTAAAGCTGTTACAGAGTCTTCTTTTCAAAAATCAATAAATATTTCAATCAATAATCTGCGTCTTCTATCAACAAACCAAATTTATATAGCACTTTAATTTTTATTCCTCCGATAATCTACGTAAAAATGGATACTACTGAAATTGTACATCAGTGATCCGGAAAATTGCAATGCGATATTCCAAATTAAATCGCACTAATTTCGCCTTCGAATATTCCTTTCCTCCAGCTGGATGAGGTCAGGCGCACCCGAAACGTCAATGGATGCGTGCAGATGAAGTCGACAGCGACAACTCCACCACAAAAAAAAACATCAGCATTCACGTTCGCATTCAGTTGAAGTCAGCATCAAATGCCTTAGGTGAAAGAGGATCACAGTTGTTTCTCTACAGATCTTTGAAACTGCACGTCGTCAAATGCTAAGCAAATGCCCTCAAGCACGTCAACGATACATCTTCACCGGGTTGCAACGAGTTTTTGCATCGTTGCAAGTGGGTGTGGTCTAACTATTGCTCTATATCAGCTAGTTGCTCTCCCTTACTTTATACCATCAGCTCACTTAGACAGCTCACTCGCCTCGGTAGTGCTGCATTCCTTGGCCTTTTCCATTCATCTTTAATGTTATCCCCTTCGTTCAACCGTTCTTAAATATTTCTATCTTATTTCTTTATTCTCCAACAGTATTCTCCTCATCTAAACGTTAGTTTCACCGCAAAGGATACTCAGTTAAAGAGTCATATTGTTTAATCTTTCAGGTAACATGAACTTGCACAACCTGTCCACTGCTTGAAGTAGTAATCCGACCGAAAGTCCCGACCCACTCGACCAACTTGCCATAAGATAGTCGTTGAGGAAATGCACTATAACCCCCGACCATTGTTACACTGCAAGGGTGTTACATAGTTGGTGGTGTAGTGTCCTATAAGAAAAACTAGCTGCATTTGGGAGTGTCGGCTTATTGCTTATTGCTTGGCCTAAATGCCTTCGCGGGCGCTTATAGACGTTGCTCATGGGACACTCTGAAGCCTTGTGTGCTGCAGCCAGTGTGAGTTTTTCAATTTCGATCGGAATTTCGGAGCCGAGCTGCCCTAGTGTGTGCATGTAAGTGTGTGTATTCTGTAGCACAAGCAGCAAAATTAATCTCGAGATTCGCTGAGTATAATATAGTCGATAGAATGCTCTTCTGTGTTAACTTTCATGTTGATCTTTCAACGCTAAAAAGAACTAGAGTTATAGACATTTAATAATGCTAGGAATTTGCATACGTTTTGTAGAGTACAGACCGCAAATTGGGCACACCTTTTGCACGTTTACCCAAGTGGATAGATTGAATGAGATGTAAAGACGTCGTTGCGCAAATTTTATTCTCTAGGAAACTGTACAGCTGGTTGATGAAGTGAGCAGAACGCAAAAACGCATATTGTATTCTCTCGTTTGGGACATTTCTCCATCAGCCATAATGTTTATAAGTTCGTTGACATTTTTCTGAATATAGATGCATCGTTGAATTAAGATTTTGCAAGACTGCATTGCAATCATTGCAAGCAATCACTGTATAATTGCAGTCATTGCAAGCAATCACTGTATAATTGCAATCATTGCAAGCAATCACTGTATAATTGCAGTCATTGCAAGCAATCACTGTATAATTGCAATCATTGCAAGCAATCACTGTATAATTGCAGTCATTGCAAGCAATCACTGTATAATTGCAATCATTGCAAGCAATCACTGTATAATTGCAGTCATTGCAAGCAATCACTGTATAATTGCAATCATTGCAAGCAATCACTGTATAATTGCAATCATTGCAAGCAATCACTGTATAATTGCAATCATTGCAAGCAATCACTGTACATAGTTGCAATCGCTGATTTAGCTAGCCGCTCGAATGTGATTTTTAGATTCGATGAAATGTACTAAAGAAAACTTTTTAAAATCTCTATGGATTTCAAAATGTTGCAGTTATATGCCAACGTTTGAACTGCCAATTTCATGTTATCCAAGGGTAGTTATTACCATATTTAAGCATAGAAAGTTGGATATATATGAAGGCGAAGCTGATATGTTTAGTTGCTTGAGGTGAGATCGGTACATGCTTGTATTTATTTCGATTTATTTTTGTCAGTGCAGGTTGCGTGAAGTACATTTGAAACTGAAAGGATATTGTATGTGGAGTTACGTCTTTAAGTTGCATTAGGTTTGGGATCAACTCGGTTTTGGTCGTGATCGGAACCGCGACCGAGAAGAAAGCACTTAGTGCATGAGAACAAAGTTATGTTAAACCCTACCCTCGTCTGATGGCCTGCTTTTGAGCAAACCTTGCTGGAAACGGAAGCTGAACTCACTTCTGTACGGTCATGGGCCCAGTCCGGTCCTGATTCCGTACCAGTCGTTACGGGATCGGATTTCACTCAGATCCCTTTCTTGGCGCTTTTCAAACCTTTCTTCTTTATTTACGCATCAGCTGTATTATAATACAGTCAACATTAGCTGTAGTTGCTTTGCATCACGGATATGTAATCAGACCGTTTTAGCGATGAGAGAATTGAATTCGTTGCTTTTGTGTGCGCTCCCTTGAAGCTTTTTTATTTATGCTGTATGGCCAAACAATCGAGTTCTCTTTGCACAAGGCTGGCAATAGCAGTTCAGGTGTTTTCTTAATAACTGCCGACTGGGTTTAAAGTAAGGTAACGAACGGCTGGCAGAGTTCTAACTTCGCAAGGTGAGTGGTTTGGGGCGCGTTCTTGATCACCGCCAATATGCGTATATAGAGGTGCAAAATGGCGCATACTTGCAAAGGACAGCTCGATCTTCTTTCTTTACTTGTAAATCGATCACACTGAACACAGTGTTCGTACCGAAAAATTTCTTTGCAGTCTGTCGTATTTAATAATATCAGATGTCATTCATTCACATCGAAAGCTTTGAAGAATTTTGGCTATTTTATGGAATTTGCCAAATTCAGAAGGTTCCGGTCGAATCTGCTATGATGATCGAAGAATATATCTAAAAATGCGTAGTATGAAAGTGCAGACGTACGTTTTGTTGTAATGGACTTGAGTTCATAATAAGTGCACTGATGTGAATGAATTGCATTCAGTTGGTGACAAATTTCCGAGTTGTTTTTCGATCATTGCTGCAATTAAATATGTGCGCTTCGATTCTTTTAACTTTTCACTACCTCATAGAAACTCGCTTATTAATTAATATATCAAGGGAAAGTAATTATCTACAGGAATTTAGAGGTAAATGAAATCCTAAGGTGTGGAAGGAGGTGATTGAAAGGTTTGCCATAGGGATGTTGTATGTTGACGTCTCACAAGCTTTATATGTTATTAAAAATTTCACCATCATTCACAAGTATATTCTTCAGTTAAAGTCGACAATAATCGATAGTGTTTTGTTCAAAGGTGGCATTCTCCACCAGATCGTTGAATATTTTAGCGGCAGGGAATTAGCTGATTTCTTGTTTACTTCCGTTGCATCACTAAACTGCCGACACATGCACGCAATTTCTCTTGATTTTCTTTTCAAATAATTTAGAAGCGAAACGCTTACTTCGCATTAAAATTATCATTTCGGTCCTGAAAGCAAATTGTGACATATGTAAGTCTCCCGCGGTAATAACTGAAGAGATACGAAGCCCATTTCCGAAGACTCACTTTTTTGTATCGAACATCTAAGGTGTTACATCTTCTCGATCACGTTGTTCTGATACAGTAGGGATTTAATATGCAAATTTTGCATCACTTCTATACTTCCATAACATTCAATGATTTCTCCTCTTTTGATGGCATAAGTTGATTGGTTCGGTAAGTTGGCTTCGACCAGATTCCTTGCTTCAGTTTAGCCGAGCCATTCCGCCCCTTGCTTTCATCGGGACGAGGACAGTGAAGTAAGTCCCGACCGTCATCTTAACCGGAACAACGATGAATCGACTCATCAGCATTCGGTGGACAAGAGATGAGCCTGACCTTCACTTTTCACGAGACCTTATAACTTCTCCCGGACGGAAGTGGAAGATATATTTGTTTGTAATGAATGTTCTGTTGATGAAAGTGAACTAAAGATGATTGATTTCCAGGCAAAGAACAAATAATGGTTAGTTGATGTTGATGGCCATTTGTGCTGTTTGCACTCTTGGTCATCTGATGCACTGTGGTTAACTTTCAGTGGAAGCAGTTGACACAAATATAATTCAGAATGTATGCTTCAATTCATTTGTGTCCGGCTTGGCATTTCCATTAGCTGAAATATCCTTCGTTTTTACTGCTTAGTGAATTACTCTCATGATGAAATTCGTTGGTGATGAACGTTGATCGTATCTTGTTGTGTCGTTGGTGACCCGCGTAAAGTACCTTTGCAGGAAGGAGCCCCTGGTAGCGGGTAAAGAGTGCCTTCGTGCACCAGTCGCCGAATCGTTCCTCAATGATGTCCAAATTTTCCACCCGAGGGATTTCATCATCCCTTCGGTCAATGAATGGGTTCCATCTTCCATCCGCGTCGATCGCAGCAGCGTCGCTTAAAGCTGTCATTCCATCGTTAGTTTTCATCCAAATTTGTTTTTCTGTTCTCAAATCTGTTTCTGCGATCATGGCAGTAATTGGGTACAAAGGTCAAAAAGCACTCTTTAGCTAGTTATTCTTGTCATCGACAGCTTTTTTCGACCGCATCTTCGTACAACTTCCAGTGGATTCGTCACCTTCTCAAATTACTGCAGCTCGTGCTCAGCATAAATCGCAAGTCATTATTAAGTTCACTCACGTACAACCGAATATATTGATATCTTCCCTTGTTGATCTTCTTTGCAGCTATCACCATGGAAGCACTGGTGCTACAACGATAAATATAATTTGCTTCGTATTCATCTCTAGTCCTCGATCTCGTTTTCGGTCGTTGTTTTTTATCAGTTTTGGTCGCTTGAAAACATAAGAAAACTTAAGCATCAAACTTATACCATGTAATATCGAGTTCGATCCAAAAACAGCCTTTAATCGAGATGTTTTTATGGCAAGGGGATGTATTTTTGAGTGCAGTAGACCGGATCAGAAGCATCTAAAGATGCGGTTTTATTTGCATTCGCAACGTTGCGTTGCCAGAGCAATGAAATCAGATTATATATGTGCGCATATATGACAACAGCCTGTATCCAAAGTTTTGAATGAGTTGCGTGCGTTAAAAGGTGGGAAATTTTTGCATATATTTACGCCGACGGTTTATTATTTGTGCGTGCGGTCGTTGAAATTAAAATATGAGAACATTTTTTGCATAATTAATATGTGTTGACAATTTCTGGAACTGCCTGGTCAGTTGAGGTGGATGCATTGCACTGGCTGATCTGTTGCACTTCTGCCTCTAGCTTTAATTGAATATAACTTGATTCCTATTTCAGCCGTGCTGCATCCACATGCCGACTTTCGCCACTTTTTGGTGGATCGCCGAAACTCCTTGGTCAACTCAAATATAATCGGCAACCAATGAAGGCGAGTATTCGATTCTACAGCCCTGGTAAGGATCGATTTGACCACGTTAATTGATCCGTTTATGCTTACCTGCGAATAGCGTATCAGTGTTTGAGAAACACTGTTTTTACATTTTTGCACTCGGTAATGCGGGATCGAACTACACAGGATTGGTGTTTTAGACGCCTTCGTAGATATCTTCTATATCGACTTCAAACATTCACATCAACGACCCTGTTACCTTTATCATCTTCCCTCCGTAGTCCACTGTCCTACTGAATTACATGAAGCATTTCACGGCCTAAACGACGAATTAGAGCACCGATGGCGCAAACTGATCACACTATAATATGCCTCACTTCCCTTAAACTTGCAAGTCTGGCGGTACCCATCTTCGTCACTTTTCGATATGCGAATATGTTCATTTTAGATTGTGCTTTTGGAGACATATAAAATCCTCGTGGTGTTATTCAACTTGTTATTTGTGATGTATCATTTAACAATTTGGTTCGAGTGATTATCATTTCTTTCGAATTAATAACGAAGGTCTGAGTAGATTGAAGAGGAATTGGTAGCACGACGATTACCGGATTGAGTTGAGTTCGTTTTCCGATCCCATCCCATTTTTCCACAGTTGCGACTAATACGAATTGATGGTCGTCAACCGTACTCAGCATTTACTCACCCGAGTGGATTCTATGAGGCCATCTTCGTAAAGAGTTTCTCTGTTTTGGGTCTTCAGCAGATCCTTACCGTCATATTACACCGTCTGATTTCAAAGTAATAGTACGACGTCTGGGGTTGAAGCCTAGATCGCCCTGAGGTCGTCTGGAAATGAAGCTTAGATTGCCCAGATTCTGTGTAATGCTCTCAGTGATTTTATGCGCTGAATTGATTTCAGTTCAATTTTTCTTCAGATCTGCCGGAACACAAAAAAATTCCATTGCCGGCGTTGTCGCCGACTATGGAGAAGGGTAACATCGTTTCGTGGCAGAAAAAGGAAGGCGATGAATTGGCAGAGGGTGATCTTCTATGCGAAATCGAAACCGATAAAGCGACGATGGGCTTCGAAACCCCCGAGGAGGGCTTCCTTGCCAAAATTCTTATCTCAGAAGGAACCAAAGACGTTCCGATCGGGAAGGTCTCATTTTTTCTCAAATTTGCTGATGAATAAAGATAAGTGAGTTGAAGTACAGTTCAGAATTTCTTTTATTTCCCACATATTTTTTGAAGCGGTTTTGTCTTGTTTGCTTGCGCGAAAAAAAAGACCTCTTTATGCGGGCTCTTAGAATGTAAATAAATAGTAATGTTGCAGTGAAGAACTTACGACTTTGCGTTTCGCGTTAGTTGAGGGAATTAAGAGTGGAGTTTTTGAAGGCTAACACCTTTTTAATATTTATAGTGTTTAGCAATTAGCGAGATTCTGGATTATCGGAAGCATTCGGTTAGTTCCTTAGATCTCGTCCGCTGATTTCTTTTTGTTTTCAGCTTTCACAAAAATGCCGATTGCTCAGCCGGTGATCAACTTCAGGCACTGTTTGCCGTGTTCGGTAAAAAATTGTTCCTCTCCTGCCTGTAAAGACAGCTGACTGGTTAAGAAATAATTGGGAAGATACGATCAGCAGATGCTTATTGGGTACTTTGCTGTGATTCTGTGATCGGCGGAGGTCCATATTGAGAGATGATATTTCAGTTGTTATGCATTATCGTGTCAAGTAAAGACGATGTGGCCGCGTTCGCTAACTACAGCGAGGATGGAGCGGGTGCTGCACCAGCCGCCGCACCGGCTGCTGCGGAGGCGCCAGCCGCAGCAGATGCTGCACCTGCCGCATCCGCTGGAGGTTATATTACCTTTCATTAGATCCTTATTATTGCACTACGATAAGGATGTGTGCGTCATCTAGAGCGTTGTATATGCAAAAACGAGAATAAATGTAGGCTTAATTTCTCATCTCTGGATGTGTACAGATCAAGATGAGCAAGTACTGTGAGCTCCTTTCCTCATATTGCGTTGTTTTTTTCTAGGCAGAATCGTAGAAAATTCCCTGATGAAGAGGTAAAAACTCAAGTGAATCACTTTCTCTCAGATATACTAATGTTCCAGCTGATATCCGTGAATCTTTTGGGCTAGTTGTTCTAGTAAGAAACTGCAGCACATGCAGAACGAGAGGATTAAGCGAATGATGATTGGCGGTCGGAACTTTATTTAAAAAGTATGGTGAATGACACGTTTTTAATGTTGCTTGTATAACGGGGCCCAGTAAATCAGAGAGGACTTCTCTGGAAGGCGATATGCTTGTTAAATGAAGGAATTTGATAAGTTCGATATCATTCAAGGCCAACCGTCCAGGACATTTATCTCATTGCTATCTGGACACATTTCAGGTGGTGAGCTTCGAGGCCAGAAAGTTTTATTGAGCAGCCGAATGTATCTTAGGTATACCCAAAAAGCACCCAGTTTTCCTGGGCATCAACGCCTGGAAATCTTCCACGCGAAATAGTTCAGACAGATAGTTGAAGGGGTATTTATCATGTTGCTTCCATGGCCAAGTCATTTCTTTTCTTTTGTTTCAGACTTTCCTGAGCACAAGGAGATTCCTCTGCCAGCTCTGTCACCCACCATGGAGAAGGGTAATATAGTTTCTTGGCAAAAGAAGGAGGGCGATGAATTGGCAGAGGGTGATGTCCTATGCGAGATCGAAACCGATAAGGCGACGATGGGCTTCGAAACCCCCGAGGAGGGATTCCTCGCCAAGATTCTCATTCCCGAAGGAACAAAAGAAGTCCCTATCGGGAAGGTTAGCGTGCTTTTTGTGATATCTCTGAGATACGCTACTACAAGTAGCTTCATGTAGTAATGTAATCTTTCGAAAGTTATCGCACTTTTTTTGAAAAACTTTTAAAAGTTTTGAAAAATGTGGCTTATAATTTGATCTTCAGTAAGTTCTCGTGCTCCATCACAGTTTTCATGCTTATCTTCCTTTGTGTTCATTAATTTTTTATTGTTTATAGATATAGAACCTAATCTTGTTGCCGACCGTCTACATTGCTGATCTTCGAAAACTACTATTAGGACGAGAAAGTATCCACTAGATGTGCTGTTAGAAGGAAACTCAGCGTGCTATTTGATAATAATGTCTGTGGGCAAGAATAGGTAGCATGCTTAATTTTCACGAAGCAGGTAGGTACTGTTATGACATGTTGTCGGAGCAATTTTATTGCATTGATGCTCGTTTGGGGGAGGGGGGGGGGGGGAGTGGAAGAAGGTAATATCCATTTTAACACCTTCTTTTCTGCAGCAGATCGGATACCGGTTTTATGCGGTCCTTCCAGTTAAAGTCGTCTTTTGTTTCGTGAACATTTGCACCTCATCGTATTCTCTGAAAGGGATCATTTGCTAACAGCAGTGATGTTTTACATTGCAGTTATTGTGTGTCATAGTATCGAACAAGGATGACGTTGCGGCATTCAAAAACTTCACCGGATCAGCTGCTGCTGCTGCCGCTCCAGCACCGGCAAAAGCAGCTCCACCTCCACCACCTCCAGCGGCTGCTGCACCGCCGCCACCACCAAAACCAGCTCCAGCTCCTGCACCGCCGACGCCAGCACCTGCTCCTGCTGCTCCAATACCAGTAGCAGCTGTGGCACCTCAAGCTGCTGCTGCAGGCGGTAGAGTTAACGCCACACCATACGCTAAACGGCTTGCGGCTGAGAAAGGCGTCAATCTTGCCGTATGTTTTGAAGCATTTCTTGAGCTGTGGTATCTTGCTAAGATAACGAAAACGGAAGACGAATTCCTCCATCACAGCGTCAGAAAAATCTGTGAACGAGAATGTGATTGGGAAGTGGGATACCGTTGCCCTGATCACTTTCATTCTAGTTTTGTTTACCGAGCATTAGAGGAACTCCTACGGCTGTATGTTTTTTACTCTCTCCAGACTGAAAGTGGTGTACATTCGTCAGCGATTGTATCACATTTGCAAACAAGCATGTTGGTTGCTGCCGTGATGACCTGCAGTTGAGCTCTTCCCTTCCTTTGTCTTTATCATCGACTGTGACTATTCGCCGAAGTGCTGCTATCACTGAATTACAATGAAAGCTCGAAACTAACCTCTGTAGCTTATGCAATTCCAGTATTTGCAGGATTCATTTTTAAAGCTGATGTTTGTGATTTGAAGGGTCTTGTTGGAACAGGTCCAGGAGGACGTATCCTGGCGGCCGATGTGCTGGCAGCACCTGTTGGTGTAGCACCACCAGCTCGTGTCGGAGTTGCTGCTACGATGGCAGGCCCAGTATCGAAACCGGTGCCAGAGGGTGGATTCATCGATATACCAGTCTCAGAGCAACGCCTGGCGATGGCTAAGCGCGTCATTGACAGCAAGATCGCCGTTCCACATTACTATCTCTCTTCGCTCATATTCTTGGATGAAATCATGAAGTAAGGTTTCTACGCTTTGCAGAGGTGTGTTTGGAGGCTAGGCGGTTTTCTGCTTTTCTTCTATCTATAAACAGGAGAAACGTGAGGAGTAGACTGTTCACAAACGAGCATATGCATAGTAGTACTTATACATGTGATGGCCCAATGCGCATTTTTTTTGCAGTTGGCGTGATAGACCGTATCATTTCATGAGTTTGGAGTGCGCGCATGTAATAGAGGTGTGAGCATTGTTTGGATCTTACCACATAAGTTTTAACGTAAAGTGAAGTGTGGAGGAGGGAGAATTGAGGGCAGGAGCCATAGAAAGTATATCTTTTATGCGAATCTAAATTATGGGGTAGAATTCTTAGTGTATAGCGTATTGTTGCCACCCTTTGTTATCATGTTCGGCATCGTCGCTTATATGCTTGCCTTGGTTGGAACACCTTCGATCTATTCTAGTTTTTGTTCATTCTTTTCATTCGCTCAATATATATGCATCCTTTTATTTGCGTCGGTGATGCAGGAGTGCATCCTCAGGGAATTATCTGTGGGTATTTCGGCGCCTTCATTGTTTCCTCAATGTGAGCGGGAAAGCCGCATAATTGCGCATTATATCAGGTGTTGTTCGTCTTTGTTTCGCAAGAGCGTTTTGTATCACGAGCTTGAAATGCACGTAGTGTGCATTGTGCAGTTTCATTCTCTTCAAGCTTGTGTCTAAATGTGGACCAAATCAATGAATCTAAGATTTGATCATCCAATATAGTAGCATAAACGAGGAGGAAATGGTTAGACGGTTAGAAAGAGGGCGGAGTGTGGTGACTATTCTTATATGTATGTTGGTTCTGGAAAGTAATTTTCACTTCTGGTTTTGTCTGCACCAGCAAAATAATTCATTATGTCGAAAAGATATTTGGAGGAAGGTTCGATATGGTGGCTACTTGGATAACGGAGAAGTGATGTTATCGTTTGATTGTTTAGAGTGCGAGAAAAGTTGAACAACTTGTTAGCGAAGGCGAAGGGAGAAGAAAACCCGACAGAGATCTCACTCAACGCGTTCTTCCTAAAGGCGTCTGCATTGGCGTGTCTGCGTGTGCCGGAAGTGAACAGCTTCTTCATGGACACATTCGTCCGGCAGAACAACAACGTTGATATCTGTCTGGAAATTACCACCGAATCCGGTCTTACTGTTGCGCCAGTCATCTATGACGCCCATATCAAGGTGAGTGTCGACGATGGAATTCGCTCCGTATAATCTTGCATTAGGAAAGCGGGCGCAGTTTTGTTGGTCTTTACGGTATGGTGCATTGGCGTTAGGAGATGGAACCGCATGTACCTTTGGACATGATAAGGGAGACAGCGTAAAGGATATACCGCGTTCCCTTAGACGTATACTGTGCGCTTTTGCCGCGCACGCAGGGCATCACCTGCGAGCGAGCCCCAATCCCTCCCCCTTTTCTTCGATTATATCTGTTTGCAAGAAGTTGTTTTTATTACCTTTTCGTGATGACCATATAAGTAGGGGAGATTTTTTCGGAGTTTTTAAGGAAGGTGTATGCTCACTGAAAGTTTTTGGAACTCCCATGTGAATGAACTTATCGCTAAATTCTATGTATATATATATATATATATATATATATATATATATATATATATATATATATATATATATATATATATATATATATATATATATATATATATAAGCAGTTTACTACAATCAGGTTTATGTTCATGACTTTGGCTGAAGTTGCTTTGGAGTGCCGACGAAAGGTGGGTATGCTTAGAATTATTTTGCCGTTTGTTTAATTTTATTGGACTGCGTGATTGGAGAACTTTGCATTCTGGTCAGCCTTTAAATAGGCGGCAGACTTACCTGTTATACTGTCGGCACCTAACTTTTCAGGCGGGGAGAGGGTAACAACTGCAAGTGGCATGTGGAGAGACGAGGGACTGTTTGCTGATTCGTTGTACTGCCGTATTTATGGGAGCTACGGTCTATTTGGGCAGGCTCATAGGGGTTTATGACATGCAGCAGTCGAGGAGTTTTAATGAACTTTAACAGAAGCGAAGTGTTCTGGGCTGACGAAATTGGATGCTATTTGCCTCTTGGAATGATTCCGCCATAATTGTGCCCTACCTTTAAGTCATTTGTTGAAATAGCACTTGGGTTAAAGAGGATGTAAGAAGTGACGACTTTGTTTGTATTCCAATATACATACTGCAGAGGTATGCAATGTTGGCAATATGTTGATATTACTGGGTTCTTGTTCCGATTTCCGGGTTGGCAGCTGTGTCGTAGTAACAATGAATGGTTTGTTCAGGGAGTTTCGACAATCAGCCAAGAAATCAGGGCGATGATCGCGAAAGTAAAAGAAGGTACACTCCTTCCTCAGGAACTCGAGGTTTGTGTTATCTAACTTTTTGTTTTATCTGACGCCGTCGTTTTCGAAACTACTGGTTCGCTTTTTTTAAATTTGTGATTGTTTCATCAAGAAAAAATAAATGCTATCCGCGTATTAAACTCTTTTGCTGCCTCCATTTTTGATCTTTGTAGAACTTTGTAAATTTCTCCTTTCCTAAAGGATTCTTTCCGCTTTTGATCTTCCGTCAAATTTGCGAATATTGAGGCTCATCGTAATTTTCATTCCGAAAGTCCTCCTATATTGTTCAATGTCTCTGCGCGCTGGCGTGCTCCAAATTCAAGTTTAATCGGCATTTTATGCTTCTTTCTCTGACAATGAAGCGCCAGAATGTGATGTTTTCAAATGTGTTGAATGATTCGAAACATTCTCAAGGAACATATAGTTTTGAAACGAAATAAGTCCGATTTTATTTGAAGCAAATTTTTTTCAGGGTGGCACAATCACGGTAACGAATATGGGCGAGTATGAAAGTATCCACAACTTTGCCGGTATCATCACTCGCCCTCAGTCATCCCACTTGGCAATCGGTCACACCGAAAAGAAACTTGTTCCCTCTGGCGATGGCGGGTGAGTTTATTTATTGCAATCATTTTTTGTTGAAACTCTCAAAAAACTCCGTCATATGTTGCACAGGAGAGTGAAGGAGCAGGGAGAACAGAGTTTCCGCGTCACTGCTGTCCGAGGACATGACCTTTGTTGAAGTATAGGGATGTGGAGGTATAGTGTTTTTTTTGAAGAAGAAGAAGAAGAAGAAGAAGTGGGCGAGCTAAATGGGCATTATCTAGAAAAGTTCACCTGTGTAGTGGGTTCGATAAAAAGGGTGCAAATTTAGGAGCAAAAGAGGGGTAGTTTCGCAGCATGAGGCGATACAGGCGAAATGTTCACGCGCCTCCGCTGAGTTGTCGAGGTGTTGAACGAGCGTGCAAACGGTTGTTGGTTCTGAGTTCCTTGAAATGGTCGTTGGTATTCTAGACGTTCTGCTTTACAGATACAAGGAATCGCTTACGATGAACGTGACACTGGCCACCGACCATCGAGTCGTGGACGGTGCAGTTGGCGCACAATGGCTGAAGCAGTTCAAGGACTTCTTGGAGAAGCCTCATACGATGCTCCTATAAGAGGTCGAGAGGAAGTTCATGCTCACAGTAGAAAGCACATCTCTTTAATAGCTCCTCCCAGAACGCATCTCTTCTTCACAAGTGATGAATATTATTATAGTCGGCCTATGTTCGAGGCACCGTTTTGTTTGCTCTGTCGTCTTGGAAGGTGTTATACCAAATGAGGGATGGTAGTACTCTCGACGTTATATGTATTTATGGGTTTTAGAAAAGAAAAGCTGTTCTTTATTTTTTAAGCGTCGAATTAGCCATCAAAAGTTGGCAGCGATTTATTGGATGGTACTCATTAAAGCAATTTGCATGAGGTGAGTTTTATGCTGTCATGAGGTTTTCGAATTTGTCGCTAAAGTGTTTCAGTAGTGCTGAACGAAATGATTTTACTTCCTCTTAAGGGTATCACATTGCGTTTTTTTATCAGCTAATTTTAATCGTTTCACACATAAAGTTCTTATTTTCATCGGTGTGTTGACTTTATATAGTCGATTGTTCGAGGGTAACGTTTTTTAGTCATTACACGGTCGAGCGTTTTTGAGAGAACGCTTTTTGAAGTTTTATCGAATTCTTTAATTTTTAATTCGGGTTGTAGTTTTACGGGTTTTGCAGTGATGTGTTGGGTAGAGGTTTCCAGAAATTAGTGCTGCATACTTCGACGGCAGGAGGAAGGAGTAGGAAGAGAAGAGGGAAAGAGAGAAGCACTGTGTGCAGAGGTAAATGCATGACTTAAGAAAACGCAAACTGCAAAGCAGAACTTCAGGGATCATTCTTGAAAATTAGACACAGTATTTTGCGATCAAGATCTGAGAGTCCGATCTATCTTTGGCCAAGCCTGGCAGGTGTGACATAACGCAAAACTGTTTCGGCCGTCTGATACCGCACACTTAAGGGGAATGATGCAACGAGAAATATGATAGGCGTTCGTGCTTCAATTATTCATTCACGTTTATCTAACCCGGTTTATTTTTGTTGAATGTTATTGATCCTATGTTCATCTTGTTGCTATTACTCACTGTTCTAGCCATCAACCACTTCATGTTGTATCCCGCGTCTTTATCCGTCTGTCTGTGTATGTATGCGTGCGTGTGCAATATCGCCGTCTTGCGTGCACTTGGCCCTTAGTAACTAGCGTATGGTTAGCGCGTTGTTTTAGGATGTCTGTACGTGTGGAGTAATGTTGCGACTGCTGTTTTTTTTTTCGTAAATAATAAAGTTGTTTTAAGTTCCACTGACCTGGCATTTTTTGGAACCGGAGGAAGGAGTAGTCATGACTTTTAACTGCGCAGGTAGGGATCCGATTGCCATATTTAGATAGCAGTGCATCAAATTATGTAGGAGGGCGGTATTGAGTTTAACAACTAAGGTTGAAAGAATTCATGCATTACAATTAGGATGTAGTCGGAAATAAACAGATTCTTGATCGATTTCTCGCAACTGGAAGGATGAATTTTAGATGCGGAGACATTGCAGCGAGTGGTGTCCTCATGATATTGCGCACCCAAAACAAATGCTTCCCGCTATTCTATTCGATTGCTGCAATGGCACCCTTGTTGGTTGTGGGCTTGTGACTCCCATAGAATTGTTGATAGGCGCGCCCATTCGTAGGTGTCTATTTGCTTCATTGATTTTAATTTAATAAAACATGGTGATCTAGGAGAGGTGTTGGTGGTTATTAGTTGATTGCATAACGACTGAGTGCGAAATCGAGTCGCTAGGCTTGGGGTGAGCTTGTGTTGTGAACATCCTACGGTTGTGTAGGGCTGTTGCGGAACGTGCAATTGAAGAGTTTAAAAAATCAGCATTTAGCAAAGCAGATGTTGATATTGTGTCGTAGTGGTTACAAGATTGAGTGAGTGCTCGCTCGTGAAGGCTAATGTAATGCGTGAAAGGCTCCATCGAAATGAAGCGCAAAAAATACGACGGGCACTGTGCGGCTGGTCTGAGAGAACGTGCCGTTGCTATGCAAAAATGCCAATAGCCGACAAACCAGCACACTCGATCGATTGCAGCTGACGTGCATTTGAGACGGAAAGAAGTGAGAAGAGATTGTCGAGGGTGAAGCTTCGTTTGCTTCTATGGGGACTAGCTGACGTCATACTACCAGCAGTGTTTTGAGGGAGCCTTAACGGCCTTGATGCTCAACTGAACATTCACTGCAGTATCGAATATCACATACTAAAGTTGATATCTATAGTGAAGGTTAGCAAAGTTCACATAGAGCATCTTCACTGGTGCATTTCATGCGCCAGATAAACATTTTCGAGTTTGCTAGTAAGTTGTATTTAATGCTGGGTTAAGTGGAACAAAACTGGCATTTCCCCTCGTCTATAAGCCTCTCTGTAAATGCCCCCATATGTCTGTCCGCCGTGAAAAGTTTTAACCTCTCCCCTCGGCCTTCCCTCCCGATTGTGAATGGAAGTTTTTATTGTACTCCTTACTTCCGAACGTACGTTCGTTTGTGGGAATAAGAAGTAATCCTCACATAAGTTTTCTCATGGCGATTTTGGAAAACTATAAATGCCATAAATAACGGGGCTCATATAAAAGACCCGTAGAATATGCACTGAGTGAGGAAAATCTGCGAGCAGTTGAAATGAGATGCATAAACATACACGATGATTTCATCGTAAACCACGTCACCTAAATATTCATTGAGCTTTCCTCATTAATGACTCGGTGAAATTTACATAAAGCTTACACTACATTGACTACAAATTTTCCAACCATTATTGTCTTTGATGGCTGTTGGTGGAGTCGAGGTAGCTCATTAGTAGGGAGTTCATGCAAAAAATAAACAATGGCAGGTCCCAAGTTCGTCCTCACCTGCTAGCGGAGTTTTCGTTGGCCATCAAAAAAGCCGCTTACATAGCGACGAAAGAAGTGTTTATGCTCTCTTCTCATAAAACTGTTGAGGAGGACTACATTCATCCCACAGTTAGTTAAACGATTGCACGACTGAAAATAAAAAAGATTGCATTGCACGACTCGATCAAGGTTTTCCTAGATGAAAGAGAGATGCAATAGTTTTGAGCTAGCAAAGGGAATTGTTCAACAGGTTTCTTCTATTCTCTTATGTTTCTCGGGTAATTTGATAGGGCAGCGCTGAGGGAATTGATATAAAGTATTGAGCACCATTGATTCGTCATTACATTCTGTAGCCTACCGTAATTCATAAAACTCTTCCTAGTTATATTTGTGTACTGATGCAGTCGTGCGCTTACTCGAACACCCTTCACAGTAAAAGTTGTTTTGCTCGTTCGAGTATGTCAGCATCCAATGTTTTACACCCCAACTCTAGGCATTTTTGATCTTTACGTTGTTGCGTGATCGTTAATGCAAAAGAAGAAAAAAAACTTGAAGATATTGCTTATTATTATAGAGGTAGCAGTATCAAGTGCAAGTCTTCTGACATTTAAATATTTTTCTCACGAAGTCATCTGTAACAACATTTCGGTCACTTCCACAATCCCATTGTCTCATCCCATCGCTTCGATCCAATGCAGTTCAAGAGCTCCACAAACCCGATCTACTGAAATCAGCGTCGGTGTTCATGAGAGAGGCAAGGATATGAACAATGGTAGTGAGTAGGGAAAAATAACGGTGACGAGGAATATGCGGATTTTAAAAGCTAAAAATGTGCAATGTGGCAATAACGATAAAGATGAAGAACTAAGGAATAAGAAGTAAAGCAAAGCAAAGGACCGCGAACGCCCTTCAGCTTGGCTGACGAGGGCGAGAAAACTATTCATATATGCAGGATAATTTGTAAAGATTATTCGAAAAACAATTTCTGTATTCCTATACTTTAAGTGAACTTTTAAACTTGTGCTGCTTGTGTTATGCAGATTTCCGCGATGTTTTTTCCTCTCTTGTAAAGTCCCAATTCGAGTGAAAATTGCCAAGAGAATATAGCCGATCTGTGCACCCTAGCTGGTATAGATCGCATTGGCATTGCATGCTAACCGCCATTATTATTTAAGGTCGTTTCGACAAGATTTCGTTACTCATCATACATAGATCACGTGTATTTACCGTTGCGTGTTATCGAGCATCAACTTAAAGCTTTCAAGCGTCGAATTTCTAGGTGCATGTAAATTCCTTCCAATTTGCTTATCCAAATTAGATTGACGGTGGGGTGATCCACGAAACTGCTATTTGTTACTGCTTCTTTCACAGCGAGTCGACGTGCTCGCTTTTTTCTTTGACTCGTCAATGGCTGGGCAGGTACTTTTTAAATATGCGTCCCACCGCGGCGAACGAAGGTGTATGTGCATAATCACGGGGAAGTGTTCAGATTTTTCCATGTGTGCATCAGGGATTCAAACATGTCAACCTACTCCTTGGTTATTTTTTGATAATCTGGTGTCACAAGCCCATCGGACCATCAGGACCTCACTGTCCAGGACTTCCGACGACGTCCAGCCCCTCAAAAAAGCCAGGCAACTGATGAGCACCCCGCAGAACGTGCAAATTTTTTGGCTTGTCAAGCGAATAAGACGGTGATCATTGGATGAAGTCTCAGTTAATTTCACTGCTAATGCAGATAAGAGCAAACAGTGCAGTTAAATGTGTACTATGCGAATGAGTCGCGATTGCGCGCGAATGCAAAGAAAATAAAGAGGTTGCTGACCAGCAGCTCAGAAAGGTAGTTCAACAAGATATACCAAAGTTGCAGTGCAAACAAGCGGCGGGCCCTAAGTTGCCGCAAGCTCAACTCAGTCAAAAAGCAGGGCTTATAAACGCATCCAAAGGTTCGGCGTCTATTAAGCCGTGGTTTCGACTGCCGGAAAGGGATTTCGTTCTTTGTGATTGTATTTCACCGCCTATGGGTTGATAATATAACATCAACGTAGTTTTTTTTTTTGTTCGATAATAATAGTCTAGCGTGAGGTCGTTCAACGCTGATGTTGAAGCTGTCTTTGCGCGAGTGATATCAGATATTAACAGCTTCCGTTGTGTGAACTCCTTTAGGCATCATTGTTTGCTACTGTTTATGTGCGCGTGTACTTCATCGTTGTCATTGCATGCTAATGCTGGGCGTTTTGTTTGCGACGGTGTGCGCTGTTGTGGTTGGGCCGAAGTGATGTCTGCTAGGTGCGTGCTTACCATCGTTTCTAATCTCTAAATGTTATAATAAACGTTTGATTACGCAAGACTGAGGAGTGCCTGCAAGGCAGCGCCAAGGTGCAAACAAGAATTCTGTGCACGGCTGAATACGATATTGGTTTTGGAAGACGAGCCCCCACAAGATTATATGGTGTTGGGTAACTGGCGGAGGCGAAAGGTGGTCATTGGTGCACGGGAGCGCCATCATTTGGAACAGCGCGAACCCTAGTCGATCGCCGACGGGAGTCCAGTGGACGTGATCGTCGTCTCCAGCGGTAGCCGTAGACTCGTCAGCGCCCCCTAAGCGATGGAGAAAGATCGATGGTGGGTCGGGAGCATGGCACATCAGCTCGGGTGTGACAGCGACAGACAGCAGGGGACGAGCAACAGCACAGTCGACATCGGGCAACAGTGATGTAAACCTTGTTTTCAAAAGGATCTGGAACTATTTTTGTTCATTTTCATTGTCCGTTCGCGAACCTTTGAAGGCGTACAAACCTTTCTGTTGTCCTCCGTAATAGGGGTCAATGTATCATCGAATAACCATTTTAAGCACAGAAATGAAAAAAACTGGAAAAAAACGGTCGAAGCAGAGAAATTTTGGTTGTAAAGCCGTCCGCATTTTTGTGGGACAATAATATTCCAATAATACCGACAGATGTGGAAAAACTGTGCAGCACCGACCTTAGCCTGAGCGATCCCTAAATGTGTGATCCTTAATGTGATCCTGTGATCCCCATAAATGGTGACGGATCCCTAAATGTTGCCTTCTTTACCTTAATAAGTGTGTTATGATATTTAAATTTAAATTGTAACACAAAGAGCAAAAATTTCCTGCAATCAGCAATGATCGTCTCTCTTTTTGCACACAAGGCGATTTCGCTGTAACCCCTTCCTCTCAGCCTCTTCATAAAAATCTGATGAAAGCAGTGATACATTGATAGTTTCATTTGGGTGAATGAACAGTAAAAGCCACAACGATGGATGCAAACGCTCCTATTTATTCTTCATCTTCCCCATCCTCTTCAAATTCATCGATGATAATTCGTATAACGCCGGAAATTTTAAAAAAAGCTGTCGAGAAAGGCAACAACATCACAAGTTCTCAATCCCTTCAATATCTGATAGAAAGTGGTCGTGAAATCTGACGGAAGCAAACCTTCATGCAGCACAATTTCAGCAGTACAGTGCGTTCACTTCCTGCACTCCCCTCAGACTTTATTGCCTCTCGTATTTCCTGTCGCCTATTATTTTTCAATATTTTAGCAGAAGGTGCCACCTCATCCTCAAACATTACGTTAAAAAGATTCATAAATGTTTTGCACATATGTGGATACCTCTCTGAAGGCGGGTCGACAACGACGGAAAAGGAGACGGGGAGTATAAGTGGAATAATTTTTAAAATTTGCAGAAAAAAACTGCAGAAGGCGCGAAAAAAGTTACAGGTGGACTCACAGAATATCGATATGGTTGAAAGCTGACGGAGCCGCTACTGAAACGATTACGCGAACATAGGGTTCATATGAACCTTTAGGCTGCAAACATGACAACCTACTCCTCGTGCACAACAGGCAGCAACCTGATATGAAGACAGGCCGAATGCGACCCCGCTTGAATGCTCGAGGGCAGAAGGATTTGCAGATCGGGGCGAAAATGGTTCGAGGGTGAAGTAGAAAGCAGCGGCAATCCGAGAGGCGATTCGCAATATCACATCATCAAACGAAGCAGCCGTTTAAACGTGAATGTCGTTCAAAAATAAAACGCATGGGAGGATGTGGTATGGAAAAATGTGTATAAAAAGATGTGCTGTGAAAAGGTGTGCCATAAATGAGCCTGCTGAACTTAACTTCTTCTTGGTCGAAAATTCTTATTTTCGACACAAAAATTTTCGTAGCTTATTTTCAATCGAGACGAAAATTCCACTCAGCATAATATTTATTTCAGGCGGTGGTGGATGAACGACGTTTCGAGTTATGTGAAAATGAAATTGACAACACGCAGAAAAGCAACTATGAGGCACAAGATGATCGCAAAGCAATGTCTAGTATAAAATCGAATGAATTGAAGGAAGAGCACAGTGGGGGCAATATCGAAAGCTCTTCACAGCGAATCGTTTCCAATAACAGTAAACCCTCGGACGATGCGGATTCTCGTGAAACAAACGAGAGTTCGACTTCGATAGAAGTTCTAGCAGAAAGGAAACAGAAAAGACATGGACGTAAGTACATAATAACAATATCCTGTCTGAGTGGACCTTTGGAGGAGAGAGTCTTCGACAGAGTTTCCTCCTTTCACAATCGTTTAATTTTTATAGCGCTCGTGATAAAAAAAGTTACACTCTGAGAAAAAAGAGGGGGAAAATTGATGAGAAAAGTTTTCAGCACCTTTTTCCAAATTTTGGCAGGAACTGGATAGTCGACTCCAGTAATCTTATCAGCTCCCGTCTCCACAAAGACAATACTACGAAAAAGTTGCATCTATAGGAACAAGCGGAAAAGAGTGGATTTCGAAGAAAATCCGTCCGGTTTCTCTTCTTTATTCTTCAACCTGAGCCAGTGAGGGAGTCAGTTGTCCGCTGCCGAACATTTTTAAATTGACTACATAGCGATTATGGTCTATGGCATGGACATGACTATCAGTGATGCTTGCAGTCATTTGCCTTAACAATCTTGTTGAATGTCAGCCCCCAGCAACTCACCTATAGAGTTTTTCGGGAGAGAAGTTATGGTTTGAGTGTTATTGTAAAGTTCTTGCTTCCCGCTGATTTCTGCTTCTGTCATAACCTCGGTTGAGAACAACAAGAAGGAGGGGGGGAGGGGGGGGGGGGGGAGGAGGAGAGCCGTGTGAGGTATTCCGGTGGGTAATTTGTGCGGTAAGTGATAAAGGACTGCTAATATGCGAGCATTTCGGCACGTTGAATGTGTCAGCTTTGTTCCTAATTCACTAAAACTCCTTCCCTAGTCCGTTGCAGCAAAGCAAGGGATCACAGTAGAGGGCCTGCTGGGCCTCAAAGAAAGTGCTGAATGGTCGAATGCGGAAGGCGCAGATATCCTTCAACAAGCAGTCTCGTTGAGCAGCAAAAAGACTCGGAAAGGGCGAAAGTCCATTACTACGAAGCAGGCTCTAACGAAGCCAACAGATAAAGTAGCAGTACGACCTGATCCATACAACAGCACATATGAGCTAAACAAGGAGGTATCGACAGGCATCACAGTACGACAGCCCATTACTCCTGTCGTGTCTGTCGAGGGGGATGAAATTGTGCTGAGGGTATGAACTTTGCGCTTCTCTACTCTAGGTTTCCCCTTATGACGAGATGACATGAGTCCTGTATACGGATCTATCCAAAGTTACAGTAGGTTACCGCCATTAGGAGCAACAAGCAAACAAAGCTATCCAGCTTTTATGATGCTCTATACATTTTAGAAATAGGAAAGGACTGGATAGAAAAAAGAGCCGCAATATTTTGAGAGTACGATGAAAAAATATTCATACAACCGTTAGTGGACGATTCTCCTTAATGGGCAAACTCAAGAAGATGGGGTTGCATCGTTAGTTGCCCAGTCCAGTCTTCAAGATCAGACCATTATTCTGGAAACAACGAGGGTAGCCGTGCTAAAACGATCTGAATCCACGAGTAGTAAAATGGTACGGTTAAAGTGAAATGAAAATTCTCTTAATTTTCTCGTGTTTCTTTGATGAAGTGTTTGTCACTTGTTCCCAGTGTACTCGGCACAGCCTTCCTAGCCGGATTCGATAGCGTCTTTCATCTAGTGAAATACAAGATTCACGTAATATTGTTAGCAGTCTGCATCGAAGTGAGGCTGAGGGAATGAGCTTGAATCGACTCTTGACATTCCATCAGAATTGTTGTCATTTACAGTTCTCCTCTAAAGCGTCTTTCCTCACCCTCAGGACTGTTTTCTCTCCTTGGCCATATGCACTGAAAGTCGACGATCGTCTCGCTTCGAATTTTCTGTCCAGCATTTGAAAAATATTACTAAGATTTTCAGATTCCAGTACGAGTCGAACAGCGCGTCAGCCATCTCGAACGTCAGCTGAGGCAACCCGGCCAGGTGCGTTACTTTCGCCTTTCCTGTAGATAATTTAGAATCTAGAACTCGCTCATGAAAAACTGTTGCTTTTGTTTTAAGAGAACAATAAAGTAGCTGAAGAGGTAAACTTCAGTCGTGAAAAAGAAGAGCAATTCGTGCGGTCGTTCATTCCTATTACGTGTGAGTGTACTTAGGCAGGATGGGTTGTTCACCACTAAGGCGGTGAACAATGAAGGGGTACATACTGTCTTTTTATAAATAGTGCCCCTTTGTTACGTGTAACAAATGTTGTGTTGATGAGTTAAATTGAGCAGTTGCAGCAAATAGCATTTTGTGTGCTAATTGTGCGGACCATTGCAGCGAGTATTCCCTAACCTCAATTTCATCCTCGGAAAATTGTAAGAGCATGGGTCCCTTATGCTATCAGAAATGTGGAGCGGGCTGGTTGTACTATACTTGCAGTAAGGGACAGCTGGCATGACATGCTCAATGAGGTGGAGATGACCCCATAAATCCATCTCCTGAGGTATTCAGTTGACTTTAACAAATGAAAGTATTTTATGAAGAGGACGAAATCCGCCCCCACCACCCTCACTCCACTCCTAGATTGAGCCACTGGCATGCCTTCGTACCAGACAAAAATATGTATTGCTGTTTTATGCAGCCATTTTTTGGGATCTCACCAATATGCGTGAACTTAAGTCCTTTGTGACGAAAATGCCACGAGTCGGCATTCAGGTATAGGAAAATGCAAAACGAATTTATCAGACAGTATAGGGAGCAATTTCCTGTCATAACTACTGCCTTAACCGGATTTCTTGGTCAATTCAACGCATTTGGTTTGTCATGGCTTCAGGATTCTAATAATATCATGATATTTTTGTCTGTCTGTTCATCCAGAAGTTTCATCTTTATACTCGAGAATAGGAAAAGCTGCGGTGATGGAATTTATTATGAATGGTTACGCCGGCAATGCAATCTATAAATTCTTTCGAGGGATTGCCAACTATATGATTAAATATTTATGTAGCTGAATTGGCCTAAATAGTGATCAGTACTGTGAATGACGCATTCGCTTCATCCGTCATGACGTACCTTTTGTCTCTATAAAGAAAGAGTTCTTAGTGATCGTATGATAATCCACAATTTTGAAACTTTCCCATGGCGTAATAACTTCCATGCTATCTGTTTTCAGGAAGCGAATTATAAACGAGATGCCATAAAAAAGCTCGCTTCGAGGCGGAATCGCATTGCGAGGAACAAGAATCACAAGTCATCTAACTGCTTTACGGGAGACGAAGGCGGCATTCCAGTGTGCGAGGGAGCATCGCACAAGAAGCGTTGCCGAATTCATGGAAAACGAGTGAAAGTGATACGCTCGAAACATCACAGGCGCTCTAAGTCGGCTCCATATAAATTGAATGCTGCAGTCAACAAGGATCAGCTGCGTGAAAATCAGGTCCGCAAAAGCAGACATTTAGGCAAACACCGGAAAATATCATCTACAAATGCAGAAAGGTTGAACAGTATATCTGGGGGCCATTCATGTGAATGTGTTGACGGAAGTCTGGTCGATGAGCGTCGAAGTCGACGTTACCTTGCATTAGGACAAGATCAACGTTTCGAATATGTGCAGCAGCCAAAATCGAAAGTCCGAATGCCAATCAACCTCGTGCCACGTAGGAGTGCACAAAAATCATGCCATCTCCATCGTGTACGTAGCAACCATAAACGAGCCTCCCGATGAGTCGTGACTAACAAACAAAATAAACACTGTAACCCGATATGGTCCAATTATGCCCAACTAATCCCATCAGACTTCTAAGTGATTCCTTATTACATTCTAATCGCTTAATATATACTCACTTTGCTACGTTGTACTATTCCTGACTGATTCATGCAAAAGGATCACATCAATTACATTTGATCTCGATAATATGGTCATCGTCTTTATCAATAAACGATTGCCAAGCATTTTGCAATGCCCTTCACATATGAAATTATGGAGCCAAGATGGCGGTTGGCGAATTTAGAATACCGGACGGTGGAATTCTATGCATTGTTCCCAACCTGTGATGGAGAAGCTTAGTTGAAATATTTTTGAAGCAAATCACCGAGAACAATGATAATAGCCAACAGTGATACAATCATACCATTGCAACAGGGATGCAGATGGATGCCATAATCACTCTCATTTTACGTCGATAATTGATGTCACGCTCGTTTGAAGAGATTTTGCTTTGAAAACAGCTAGTGGTTAGCGAAAAATTACTGCGCTAAAATTGTGCAAGCGGGTTATGCTAAAAAAATGAAGATAACTTTTTGAGAATTACCTTCGATCACTGAACTTTTCATCTACGGTGTGCTATCCTATCAAATTCCCCTTTTATTTATTGCCTGTCTCTTGACTGATTACAGAGGGGTTTAGCACAGTGACAGATTTATTTGTAAAGCATAATGACCTACTTTTGGCTTATTGGTGGTTTTCAGCCGACTCAACAAGCAAGCCGTTCAAAATAGTATTTTCATGAAGACATATATATCGAGCGCGTTGTTGATTACAAATTCCTGCTATGTTTTACTATTTTGATTATTATTATCTAAGGAAGTTGTATGATTGATTGCTAACTGGGATAAAGAGTGTACTACTGAAACAAATTAGAAGTGCGCCAGTGAGTCCGGCACGATATGTGCTTTTTTTAATCTCACCTACGTGGCCAACAAGTTTCAGAAGTTGCAAAGAACAGTATGTAGGCAAAATAATGTACGCATATCCTGATTGTCGGGCATAACGTATAAGAAAAAATTCGATTGATAGTGGCAGATAATTTGTTTTTTTTTTTTTTTGGTTCATATGCTGGTTTATTTTGGCTTTGCAAAGGTTTGCTTTCATTCGATTTGTTACTACCTCGCTTGTCTCCAATTGTATTTTAACTGTTTGATTAGTCGAAAGAGTATGGCAGCGTCCGATAAGTGAGCAAAAAACAAAATTTAATGAGAGTGAAATTTATCTAATATTATTGGTCTTATTCATAAAACATCGATTCAAAGAGAGTATTTAAATGATGCCATTGTTATATTGCACTTTTTAGAGCGATATTCCCAATTCCGACGTAATGACAGCTCTTATCAATGATCAAACAGAAGGTGGACAAGTATGCTAGATTAGGCGTTGCCACGATAAACGCTGTTTTTGTGAAATTCCTTCGCAGTATTGAGTGCAACGATGTTTATAGTCCCCATTTAAGCACCCTTACCTGTAACTATACTCAGTTCGTTGGGTTTGAAACGATAACTGCATCTCCTCTCTTTTCTTTTGATTTCTTTTAGATGCTTAAATGCTTTGCGTTCCTAACAAAAAGCCGCGTCTAATAAAGGAATGCTTTATATTAAGGAATTTATTTGTTTTTTCAAATAACTGCTCAACAGGCCTTCTATAATTGGCAAACTACGCAAGTTAACAACCGTAAAAAGATCATCGAAAATCATTTCAAGCCATGGAAAAATATGTAGATGACACCTTTGTTATGCTAGCTTCTTTATCATTTCTCCTAGTGAACAACAACATTCATCAAAGCACATGCCCAGATATTTTTTTATAGTTAACCATTTACAGTTCTTTTCTCTTCCAACATAAAAAAAAACAAATAAATAAAACATACCCGACAATGCACCGAAGTTCTTACGGATATGATCGCTCAATTGAATCATCTAAGAAAAATTCGGTCCTCTAAGAAAGATTTGTTCTTTTTCTGTGCCGATCGGCGCAAAATGAAAATCAGATTGAGAATCGAATCACTCGCAATATACGTAAAAAAATTTCGCCACATTTTTTAGCGAAAATCACTTTTTCTCATTTCGATAGATCAGCTCCAATACTGATATTGGAGATTGCTCGGCTGGGCACAGTTCATTTACCATTTTTTATTTCTGCGGCTTCAATGCTTTCTAAGTGTAATCTCGTAGAGAGAAGTGCTAGGCATTTACAAACACATAGGTCTCACAGCTTCAACGTCGCTGTAGTACCCTTGCAGAGTTGCAAATTTACACAATTCATGAAGAGTAACTGTGCAAATCGGAACTATTCGCTAAAAGAAATGCGAGAGAATGCCAGAAGGCACGGCACCTATATGCGATTTTTTAATCTGCAGCCAACCGCTTTCATGAATTATCCATAATAAATAATAAATACACGTAATAATATATCCATATTCTATTCGAATCAATGTATTGGCAGAAATCTTCTTTCGCTAACTCATTAATTTTCTACACATTTTTCGTTCCGATCAACTGCGGAATATCCATGCATGCGCAGTGTTTCTGACACTCTTAAATGCCTTCGATCATCCACGATATTAAACGACAGCACAAAATGTGAGCATACATCTAAGAGTACACTTCTCGAATTTCCAACCGAATCTTCACTTGTTCCGAATAAAGTCGTAATGACGGACATGAAGACATTCAAATATGAACACGCTCATAGATGTAGTATCACCTATGATTTGCTCAGAAATGCGAGTTTTCAAAAGAATATAAGAAATGAGCTAGAAGAATGTGTGAGACGTTTCGAAGAAGAAAGCATGGGCGCAGTTCTCTCAAAGTTATTGATATTATAGTACTTCGATTCATTAAATTTGCAATTTGCAGCTATGTTTTCGCTTACATACACCGTGCTTGTGACCCTCTCATATCTCGTTTCATTCATCGCGGCGATAGGCGAGGATGATCTCGTCATACTACCAAATGTCACTTTCACTTACAACTTCAAAACGTATAGTGGTTATCTCTACGGAGATGCAACAGGAACTCATAAATTGTTTTACTGGTAAAAGTATTTATCGTTTTATGTAAAATATTTATTCAGTTGTTAACATCATCATACATTAGAGAGTAATTATTCGCATAAATTAATATGCAAATTTACGAAGTTTTTTATTTGTTAAGCTGAGAATTCGATTGAATGTATGAAACCCACTCAGTAAGGAGTGAGGGAATGTAGACTCTTATATGACATTGAGCCTTCGGCAAGCTATAATAGGTGTATTGTGAGAAGCATTCAGCTAACAATCATTACGCATGTTCGGATGAACTCAACGTAGCTGTGGGAAAATAGTACCGTACTGCAGCGGTGTTGTGAAGAATCATAGATCATAAAATCTAAAATTTTTCATGCGGTCTTTGAACGAGACGCTGGTCGACGCGGCTTTGTTTTTTGTGAGTCAGTCTGAATTATCAGTTAGGCGTCTTGCCAAATTGCTATCCTCTCGATTATCGATCTACAATAACAAATACAGAAAAAAGTTGGAAGCACTCTAATCACGTAATATGCAAACTCGTTTGCATCATACTGATAAGATGTTATGCCTATGATAAGGAAGGTGCAGTAGACATTAAAAAGGCACTAAAATAAAGCTGATATTGCATGGAAAACTTCGAGTCGTAAAATGATTGTCAGTGGGTGAACTGTTTCACTCTTCAATTACCTTATCAGTAGCGCGAAAGAGTTTCTTTATGATGAAACCGAGAGAAAGGAATGAAGAAGGAGAGCCACGAAATGAGAGATAGGTCTAGTCGCCACCAGAAAATTTTTGGCCAAGCTTCATCGCAGCATACTTGTAGGTTAGCAGAATCTCAAGGAAATCCTGCCACTGATCCTCTATTGTTATGGTTAAATGGTGGTCCCGGATGCAGTTCATTAGGGGGCGCTTTCGAAGAGCTCGGACCGTTTCATGTGAATCGTGACGGCCATTCACTTTACGAGAATATCTATGCTTGGAATAAGGTGAGTGGACAGACGTCAGTGTTTTGTGATTAACGACCAAATTTGAATAAACAAATTCCCCTTCAGAGAAGCGCCGATCCTAGGGTGTGGTACTACTACATTTCCCATGAATGTGCTCATAACAATTTCTCCGTTTATGAAATTTATGAAGAATAAAAAAATGAAGAATTAGAGAATCCTTCAATAAGGTTATACTTTTCTACTCAGGAACAGTCTATTTATAAAAATTTCGGAGACAATAAAGTAGCGCAGTGGTGAGGAATCAATGCGTTTAGTGAAACGACGAATCGCATACTGCATCAAACAAGTCGACGTGCTTGTTCAATAGTCTTTTTATAATTGAGTTGCAAAGTAGTTCATCGCTTTTCCCTGTTAATAAGAAGTGTATGCATGTGTCCTTGAATACCACAAGCATGAAGTTTCATAATAGTGTTCCGATTCCCGAGCCAATTTACGAGCTGTCCTTTAAAGCATTCATGCTTGCAAGTAGGCTTATGTTTGCACTCCGCTTCATTTTTCTAGCACCATCGTGAAGAATCAACAAAGGAGCGGGAGAAAGAGAAAACGAATGGATAACAGTCGTCAGAAGTGACGTCATAGTGATCTGAGATGTTGTGCATAAGCACCATTCCTTTCTGAGCTCGTTCAATGTTTCTAAAGGGAGGTCACCTCGGAATTAATATTTTGGAGGTCACCTCGGAATCATCGGGTGCATATAAATGCAAATTTATTTGGGGTTATGATCGTGAAATTACAGAATGCGAACGTCTTATTTCTGGAATCACCTGCTGGTGTTGGCTTCTCGTACCTCACTACCAACGTGAACGCCTTTGATGCTAGAGGAGATGACGCTACAGCAGGTTATACATACACGTTTAATAAAAGTAATGCTTAGAACTGCGTGGAAACAGTCTTTAGCAGTACGTAAAGTTTTTTATTCTCGGTTTTAAACTCAAATAATTCCTCCGAGAGTTCAACAGATTTTTCAGTGGTTATAAAAAGCACCAGTGAGGAATCAGTGCATTTAATAATACTTTGAATCGCCTAATGCATGAAAAAATTCGAGGGAAAATCCAATTGGATCGATAATTGGTCGATGAAAGTTTCTTTTGCCTGTAGTAGTCATATAAATAGATTTTCTTGCGAGTGTTTCGTTCACTTTCAGAAGCAAATTTTAACGCACTCAACGATTTTTTCACACGAGTTCATCCGATCTATAAAAACCGAACATTCTTCATCACCGGAGAATCGTATGCGGGAATCTATTTGCCCACTCTTGCTCGTCTCATCATCCGCAGTATTAATGCCAATAATTTCAGCAACCCCAATTTTCAGGTGAGTTATTTTTCAGCCTCGAGAACAGTTGCTTTCTCGGTGAGTAAGTAGTCTATTCATTGCTGAGTTTATGATACTCAACAACAATGAAGCCTCAGGCGACTCTGAGGAATGTTCACTCCCTACTACGCCTTAAAGATGTGTGAAAGGCTGCAAAATTACTGAAGAATACACGAAACAAAAATTTCTATAGTTGCTTATATGTTCGTGAGGCAAACGACAAGCGCGGATTTCTAAGCGAATTTATTTCCGCTCTTTTTATGATTGCTGTTTCGATACGTTCTCCATAATTTAGTCAGTAGTTTTTGGAAGGGCCGAGTGCTTTAAGCTATGGATTAGTCCCGTTTCTTGCGTCTAAGAAGACCTGCCAATGATGTCTCGTATCGTTTTTGTCGATGTTTGTTTCGCAAACATCCGCGCTAGATCGGCACGCCCCGATAGCCAAAGCTGAAAAGAGAAACTCTTCAGGGTGTAGCGATAGGAAATGGTTGGATGAATGTACAACTGCAGACGAATTCATATCTGCTTTGGAGCAATTATCATGGCATCATTGGAGTTGAGTAAGTAAAACTTTTTAATTTCTTGTTCTTAAATGCAACTTTCCAAGAAAAAAACTCACCCAATGAGAAGACATTCAAAGAATAATATTTAAATTTACTGCAAATTACATTTCCTACTGAAAAGCAGTTTTAAATTTACTGCATTGCGGCAAGGCAACTCTTCAATCGTACATTTCGGAATTAGCGATAATTGTTTCAAAACAGATTTCATTTGAATCATTTGAAATTGATTGTTTGTTTTCAATGGAGGAAAGTTTTTCTTCCAACAAATGAAAAATCCTCGCACAATGGAATAGAAATTTTTCACAGCAGACTTTCAAATTCAATTAATATGCACAAACGATACCTCTTGTGACGATTTCATGCAAGTGCGACAATTACTTTAATATAACTTCACGAATGAATTCTCCAAGGAAACTTTTATTGAAAAGTCGAACGCCAATTCATTTGATACGTTTCTTTTTAGCGAATGGAAGGTAATAAAGAATGCATGTTGCCAGAACAATTCCGATGTGGATACATGTGACTTCTACGGTCAAGTGGTCTGGGATATAAAAACATCGAAAACAACTCAACTCGTGGATACTTGCTGGAGTTTGGTTAGTCTCGTTTATGTTCGGCTCGATCGCAATGCTGGCAAGAAACGAAAAACTTCTGAAAACTCAACACTACTGAGATTTAGGGAGTATGATATGCTATAGCTATCAATTTCTATACGTTCAGCGAAACAGCTGAGCAATTTTTGTGTACTCAATAAAAATATAAATCATTTATTGCTGAGTTACAGATGTGGCGCATGGCAAATAAGGCTCAGCGGTTTTAAAAGAACGATTCCTTTTCGTTTTCTATTCGAACTAGTGAATGTCACTCGTAGCTCAGGTTGAATAAAAAATAAATTGCGAGGAACGCCAGCTATTCCAGAATTATCTCATTTAGCGGTGTGCTGATCGCTCTTTTAATGCGCCCTTTCCTTATTTCATGCGCATCAAATTTTTGACCATATCATTTTCCACTGTTTGAGGAAATACTATAAAATAATTTAAAAATGACGTCATTTCCAGCTTTTATAGAACTCCATAAAAATATGTTCTTTAAGATACATCCAAAACAGTCTGTTTGAGCGCTGATGAGAATTCAGCATAGATCATGCATCGAATCTTAACATTGTAACCATATTTCTTCATGTCTGATAAATTCTAGATAGAGGAAGAAATATTTAGGAATCATAATTAAATAAACTGCGCTAATAGAAAAGCATATGTCTCCGGAATAGTTTACAGAGGTACTTTGCCATCGGAAACCTATTTTTCCAGTTATTTTCAATTCATTTTCAGGTGAAGCAGTTCTATGAGTTGCCTGGAAAGTGAGTGCTTATTTTTGTAAGTTTCCTTGTTGGAGTAACTTTCGATTAGAGTCCACCTGCTCAAAACCCACACAATGGACAAAACGTTATGTGCACCTGTATTCGGCGTCTCTCTTGCTGAAATACGAATGACAGAATTACATCTTATAGCATCAGCTAGTTCTCTATGCTTCTCGTGTTATTTTCGTGCTTCCATGCAGTGGAGTCTGACTTAATTCACTTATATTGATAGAAGCACATATGTCTTTTGCATAGAATGCTTGCTTTTAGAACTTAATATCTTTTATTATCAATATTATTGGCCGGAATTTGCTTTCAACCGGATTCAAATGACAGCAGCAACCCATTGCTGTACTAATGAACTCGAAAGTTTTTGTTTTCATCCCCTCCGATGCAGATAGCAATTATTGTATTTTATAAACTCTACACATCGCAGCGTCATCATTGTTCATGTCAGGCGCTTCGATGATCAACATTCGCGTTTGAAAGTGGACCCAATATGAGATCTTTTTTGACATTTCCGCAGACAATAACTCCCATAAATTCGTTTCGCCAAAAAATAGGGAAGAATTTTGTCGCTTTTGCTGAATCAGTTGAATATTTTCACAATATTTTTTGACATGATCGATGAAATACAATTTGCAGTTATGATCCGTACAATTTCTATCAAGACTGCTATCAAACAATATCGTTACGAAAAGCAGCAAATTTCCACCGAAGGGCAATCTTAGCAGAAGCGAAAGCACTGAACACTGTTGTAAGCCGATATTTTATCAGTAGTTACAATATCGCAACAAAATATATACGCTAAAAGTGGCCAAGAAGTATTTACCACCTTAGATGACCGCTAGAAATTCGACTTTTGATTTTGTCTGCAGAAATCATCCAAGTGAACAGTTCTTTTCATACAGGGATGTTTTCATTAGGAGAGCACTCTCAAATTATTCTCAAGAGAAAATCCGCACAATAGTTCTGGGCATGGCGAAAGTACTTGCATAATTTCAATTTCTAGTTATAAAGAAACAATATTCTTAGTTGCCCTTTCGAGTGGATTTTTTTAATCGTTGGAATTTTTGAAGGCTGATCTCAATTACGATTCGACGGATAGCCAGAATGGATTTCCGTGTTGGGATGATGACGTTACTCATGTCTACTTGAACGAGCTTGAAGTTATGAAAGCACTGCATATCGACGATGCTTGGATACAAGGAAGGCGAATACACTGGGAAGTTTGCAAGTGAGCATCTCAATAGATTGCCACGCTTCAGTGATTACCTTTCGTCATTCAGCAATAGTAAATTCTGAAAGTGCATGGTCGCCTCCTAGAGGCATGTGAGAAGCATTTATTCCGCAGATTCTGTAGCCAGTTATTTTATGCTTATGTTAAAATTGCACAGTGACAGAATCATGTTCAAATACTGTCGCATCGAAAAAAGGATAGAATGACCAATTACAAGAATTCCTTCTCTCCCGACTACCTGCAATTTTTCTATTGGAAAATGGTGGAAATTGCGCCTGTGAGTAAAATTTCATTTCATTGGCTGAATTTTCCTTATCTTTTCTGAAATTCTCAAAAAATTCTCAAAAAATGAATCCTTCCCTTATTATTGAGCTAGGTATGCTAACATATTCGTATGGCCAGCGTATTGTCTCAAACTTTAGAAAGGCAGCACATTAGCATGCATATTTATTATCGACTTGGCGAAAACGCAGCTTTTATGATACTACTTCTTGAAAACAATTCTTATTCGTTAAGAAGATTGCAAAAAGTTTACCAGTAATAAACAAGTTCACGAATACTTTACTGGGCGATACCATCATTAATGATTGCTTTTTAACAAAAGCTCTTCAGCGCTTTACTCTTAAATGGTGATTTACAGTGATCAGCTCAACGAAGAGTATCTTCGTGAATATACCGATACAACTCAAGTTTTTACGGAGATTATCAACGAAGTTAAGGTTATGTAATATTGAAATTCTTATGAACATATAGTGTTGAGTAACGAACAACTATGTTTTTGATGTGGTGCAACTATGGTGCGACCATCCATGTGGCGTAACTCTCTTCCAAGGACCCAAATTTTTGCGCTTCATTCCAGAGAAACAAACCATGACTTTAAAATATAATTCAATACGTCAGGCTACAAGAGCGAGTTCTGCCTATGGTATCTCAAAATGGGAGAGGATTTCTGAAAGTGTTGAGTTCAGCGTCAGTAAAACAGAACGCTTCGATCAGTTGCCCCGGTCGGAAAGGATGAACTGGCAGAAGACAAGTTTATGTAGTCGATCGACGGGAAATTGGGGAGCAAAGATAAAGCACTCTTTTTAATTTAGAGATAATACTTTAAGCAAAAAAATAAGCAAGGTGCAAGACAGAGAGCGATTTGGCAGAGAGAGGAGCACTACGGAGCCAGAGCTCCATTATAAAGCAATTTGACTTGGGGTTGATGCCAAAGAAACCAGTGAGCGGTATATCAAGGAAAGGAAGAGTGGGTGGGGGAGAAGCGATGAATCGAACGATGTGTCGAAAATGCTGCAGAGTGTACGAAGCTTACCGCTTTGAAAACTCATTGTTTCGTGCACAATCACCGCATTTTACCTCGATGTGTCACCTACTAATTACAAACGTTCTGCATCATACTCTTTCGACTCGAATAAATTTTAGGAAGGTTTCAGATTTGGGTTCTACGTGACCACTTTTTAATATGAGGCTTCTGTAGGCAGTTTCCTTGCTTTCCATGCTTCTAAAACTTTGATTTCTTCTCCGACTTCGGTGAAGGCCATTTCCTCATGGTCTCTAGTTCTACTCATGGCTACTCACAATGAATTGGCATGTGTTGTATCTATGTATCTATGCATATCGCTGCTATACGCTGCATTACACGTGAACTTCTCGTTGGGCAAATATTGTTGGGAGGACAAATAAACAAATCTCCTCTGCAGATTCCCGATTTTCGAATTCTTGTCTATAATGGCGACTTGGATACGGTATGCGATTTCCTCGGCGATGCATGGCATATTAGCGCACTCGCTAAACAACTTCGTATGCAGGTTAACTATTGCTGCAACGTTTGTCATACGTCTCAAATTGAATTCTCTAAGGAAACAGTTTTTCTTCTACAGTTTCAGAGTGGCAATATGTACTGCATTTGAAATGCTGCATTTGGCAAGTTGAATACTATGTGGTTTTTCTCACAAGCTGATTACCTCGAGCATCAGATTGTAGTCATAATCAGCACTACTACGGCGAATCTATTGAAGAGCTGAAGATTTTTTTCAAATTCTATTGGTAAAACTCAAAGTATTTTTCTCGAATAAAAGTTAGGGTAGGGAATTTTTATTGCTCTTTGTGAAACCTTCAAGCGGCTCTCGTGCCGACAAAGATGCGCACGCTTGTCAACGCGTAATCATGGATTACGTTTTCGTTCACTTCGGTGTTTGATTTAATCATTTTATTTCGTTTTGCTTTATCAGTAGCAAGTATAATAAATCCTTGGTGAATATTAAGAAAATTCGCTAAAGGGAAGCTCACGTAGAAAATACCCGAATTGCGAACTTTCTGTGAAGGCCTTGGAGGACTTCGAATAAAGAGGTCGGACTAAAAATCAAAAGAAAAATGCTGTCGTTTGAAACGAGAGATTTCGTAGGCGTCGAAATTTCCGGGGTAGGGGCCTTCGAGCTAATTTCGAAACTAGTGAAATTCTGGGGTTGAGGATTTCAGGTCATCAAAATCGGAGTTCCCAGACGTTTGAGATGGTAGGATGTTCAAGGCTGAAGGCGAAGCTGTATCATTGGTCAATACGACCGCAAGCATCCAGCCTTCTTGTTCTGGGAAATTAAGGAACAAGAAACCATGTTTTCCGTCAATGTGACGATCTACCCAAGTCATCTTCATTGAACACGTGCATCTTCAGTGATTGTCGCTGAAGTATTACGTTAAGGTTATAGGAAAGATTAAAATCAACTGACACAAACGCAGTCCAGGAAGTGCTGCACAGTTCCACTTTAACTTGCTTAGTTAGTCAGAAAGGAATCAAACGAACTGATGAAAGCGTCCTTTCCTGTCGCTTTCGACTACAAGCTGTTCTGTTTTCATAGATGTGCAATTGCAGTCGACTAACCGAGTTCAATGGAGTTTCCGCAATCAGCTCGTTGGATTCGTTCAACGGTACTACAACAATCGTACCGCAATAGACGTACTCACGGTCAAGGTTGGTTTCTTGGTCGTGAATGGTTCCAAGAGGATAAAAGAGATTGAGGCACAAAAGTATCAAAAGTTTTTATGTTTTGCAAACGAAACTTTAGCGCCTGAAACAATTGCATTCATTGTGGTCTCAATAAAAGCGACTAGATTAATTGAGCGCAAAGTGATATCTAATCCATGAAGTGATTTAATACGTTTCCAGATTCAGCAGTGAAAGAATTATCGATCTTTTTCCTCATATAAAGGTGAAGTGGAATTGTTTTTATCATCTGATATTTTAAAAGGCTGGTGAAGCTCGAGTTTTTAAACGAAACGAGTGCCTTGCCTACTGCTCATTCATGTGTTCTTCCGACAACCAACTGTTGTGTCGACCCGGCTGTCGCCATTTTCCGTGTCGAGTTGTTCGTGCACATAACTTCATGAGCCATGCTAAGGTTTAATCAGACTTAGCGAATTAGAGACAGACGAAACATCGGACAATGACGATCGATTCCCTTTTGTTTGTTTTGCCTGTTGTAAGATTTTGTCGAAGGAAGCAACTGTCAGATCTGTTTTACTGAGCACTGCTAATTCTATAAAAACTTCACTGCAGGGGGCAGGACATTTTGTACCTAAAGACAGACCGGGTCCTTCACTTCAAATGCTCACTAATTTCATTCGAAATAATGCCAACTATTCGTCGATCAATGGATTCGATCCGACGCCGCACATTAATACCAATCGTAAGCATTTGAGCTGCTATACTGTAGTATACTGCTCTGGGCGTATACTGCTCGCTTTGCTTTTTCAATCTTTTTTTTTGATTTTATGATTTTGCTCCATTCATGCTTATTTGCACTCACATTTCTTTGATCATCGATGGTAGCTAGTAGCAGTGAACTGCAATATGTGGATGGTTTAATTTTTGGATACTGAAGCTCTTATGACATAGTTTCATTTAGTGAATAAACCTTGCTATGAACCTCTAGGAATATAGTGCAAAGTGACGCATCTGTTTGCTTCGCGTAAGTTTATCTGTGATTATTGGCAGTCCCGTATGAAAAGTCCCGGAGGATGGAAGGAAGAAGCAGCGCGATCTTAGGCATAGCCAGCACTGAATACCTCAAATTGAATTTCGCCATATTATCTTTGAATGCCACTGCAGTAACTCACTCCAGGTTTGAGTTGAGCAGAGACACCATGCGTGAATATATATGCCAGTCAAGCTGTCGCAGCCGTGTTTCTAATGATAACAAGTGTAAAACGTATGAAATGTTGCACCACAACAAAACCGCTTTATTTGCAGCAACTACATTTCCTTCGTGGGCGACCACGTCGAATTCAGCACCCGTCACGATCAAAGTAGAACGCTTCCTCGAATTGGGTCTTTCCGCGATTTCGCTTATTCTGTGCAAATTCTTTTAAAGTTAACCGAATCATATAAAGTGCAGAAATAAATGGTATTTAGTCCAGGTGTTCCTCGACACTGCAGTGTTCGGATGTTTTGGATTCTTCTCTGAGGCGGGAAAGCGCCTTTCTAAGATGAGAATGCAGCAAGGCCAATCTGGAACCCTTTCCCTTTCCTTCCCTTCAACCGTTCTTAAGGCGGAAATCTCACTGTATAGCAAAAGTGCTTGACTTCCTGCTTGTTGTGGTATTAAATACACGCTCTTTGGAACGTTTTACCTTGCCAGTAAAGTATCTAGAAATTATCAATGATATCAATGCATACTATTGGCTTGCTAATCAAGCTTTAAAAATTCCTCGAAGGTTTTGCACAGTAACTCGAATGCTCTTTGCTTATACTTTATGAAAATATCGAGTAGTTTTGGTGTCACTCAACGTTAAACAATAACTTGTGCAGATCCGTTAAATAACGATATCTTTGAAGCGTTACGCTTACTGCGTCAAACATGTTCGCAAGCCATGAACGGTCGCATAAAAGCGTTGTTTTATATCATTAGCCAAATATTCTTCATTTATGAGGATTTTTGAAAAAATAGCGACAAAGTGGAGACCCTTTCTTCTACAAAAATAATGTTTTCTGTGATATCATTAGCCAGGAACGCACCAGTTCTTTGACTGACTCAGCTAGCATTCTTACGAACTCCTTCGGAATGTCCGCCCGTCACTGATCCAAACAGGCGATAGTCACTGGAAGTAAGGTAAACGTTACACGAGAAACTGGAAAACCCAAATTTCAATCACTGGACTAAGGCAATACACTCATCACTGCTGCCAATAGTTACAGCGCCCCATATGCGTTATCGTGAAGCGGAAGAATGTCCTAATGCGATGGCAGGCCCTGCCAGCTTCATCTTCGCCTATAACAGCGCAGACATCGCACTGCGCCGAGCTTTATTGATTGTTGCACCGTTTTCCTCATAGTTTGATCTACTAGCCAAACCATTCATGCTTCAGAAAACAGCAAATTACTTTTCTGGTCCTTTCGGCCTGCCAGGGATGAGGGAGACAATGGGAGCAAAATTAAAGCTTGAGCCTCTTCTGGACCTGGGTTTATGTACGCTACCATATCCAAGACCGCCTCTTGCTTTAGGGCCCATAATGATTTGCCAAGGTTTCATCTTCTGTGATAACACCTGCCAAAAAGTCTTCTTCAGCGTCACACCAAGCCAAAAGTGCTGTACAAGCTGAAAAATAAATCGCCTTGCTTTCTTCACTTGCGTTTGTGCCATCTCGGGTACAAATAGTTGATGGCGCCGCCATGACGCATACTGATTCTTTCCGAGTACGCGCGCCGTATCATCGATTGGACACTGCTAACATTCCCCGAAAGAATTCCCTTCCTTTTGCGGAACTGATATGTATGTAGGATACTTTCTTGGGATACTACCGACTAGGCGTTGCTCTTTAAAAGATGCTCGTGCTTTGCCTTGAATTGGTACACCCTGAACTCACTTTTGGTCTTAGCATGTAGTCCTCTCCTCCACCCATTTTCTCCTGAATACGGTCGCCTTCAAATGTGAGAATGGTCTGAGCTCCTCATCTTCCTTCAGGGATGACTAGCTAAAGATGCTTCCATAGGCTCTCGGGTGGATGCAGGTCTTTTTGGAAAATTTTGAGCTATTTAAACCTTAGAGCTCATTAACGGGAAGACGCAACATCGAATAGGCTAAAAGTTCACCACCATTTCCGCGAGGGCCCCCGCATGAAGATGAATTTTAAATTTTGCGCCACGGGAGACTCGCGTCCAAAAAACCTGCTTCATTCGCGGGGATCTTTGGAATCAAGGTCTTTCCGCGGGGCTGCGTGGAATTCGCTATCTATGTAAGAGATGTTCGGAGCGCAGATTTTATCTTCGCAAACTGAGGAAAATCCTCACTGAGTTATAGAACATGAGAAAACTGTGCGAGCTAGTGTGTTGGAAAGAGAAACACTGAAGGGGAACGCAGCACATAGCTGCCGTTAGAGAAGCAACAGGGCGTGACCCAAGCTACAAACCGCCATCTGTGTTAATTTTTCTGTGGGGATTTTAATGGTTGCAGAAAAACTTTCAATGCTAAGTAATGCGAATCATTGCGCTGACATCACTTTATGATTCGATATGGATGAAAAGAAAAGCTGGGGAAGAACTTAAGTATGAATTTGCTTTATAAATTTGAAAACTGAATGAAAGAAATTTGCGCCTCTGTACTCCGGAAGCTATCAGTTATTTGTAGCGTGATACCTGCGAATGCAAATGTACTCTTCATTCATTCGTCCTTTGGTGCGATCTTCTTTTAATACTCTTATTGGCATCCTTGTCGATGCTCGTGACAAATTTGCGTTTTGTCGAGATGATGATATTAGGTGAGAAGGCAGAAATGGCAATGCAGGATAAATCTGCCTGAGGACGTCAAGTCATACGCTCTTTTGCAATCCACCTTTTTTATCCGATTTGTTGAATTAAGCGATCCAGCGAAGTGAATTACGAGCCGGTCGGTCATACATTACATACAAAATTTCAGGAACATATTTTAAAGTCGTTGATATCGAATACTTGACAGCAGGTATAAATTGAGGCAGTGTGCATAGGTCACTGCAGATATTCCATGAACAAACGAAGTTGGTGGAATATGAAGCGAACGAGAAAGTGAACACGTATAACCGGCGCCTGAACAGCAAAACGATGGAATAGAATGTGGGATGATGAAGAAAGAAAGAAGGAGAAACAAATAACGAAGCACACAAGAACAACACCATAAACAAGAGGTGATGTTAACACCAGCAAAATGGCATAGATTAAGGATAACAAAAGCTGTGGCTGTAATTACTTCACCATTCACAACCTCTTCAGATCATCCGTTCGATCGCCTCGCACCCTATTCTGTTTGTGAGGAGACGTTGAACGTCTGCAACCGGCTACCACCAGCTTATATCTATGTTGCGAAGTAAAGCTTCTAAATCACACTAAAGACGTCGAACGTCTGCAACCCGCTATCCACAGATTATCTGTTGCGAAGTAAAGCTTCTAAATCACAATTTCGCCTACTTGCCCAACACTCACATTTCTTCCAATAAGACAATTTCACAACTTCAAACCTAATTCGAAAAGCATTTCACAACCAGCTTCACTGCATGGCACCATGTGGCACGCTGCCTACACTCACCAGTAGAAAGTTCCAAGCGTTAGGCCATCAAGTTCGCTTAGCTAGTTCTCAAAAATAATTTCAAAAACTCAAATTTAAACCAAATAAACATAAGTGGCATAACTTTTGGAGTTCTGCGATCAGACTTTGAGCTGGAATAAACTCCTTTGAAAACTTGGCTAATCGAACCATTACAACTCAAACTTTACAGAATGCGAAATAAAGCGACTGCCTAACTGGTTTTCTGCAATTTCGAAGAACATGCGCTAATTTGCGATTGCGAACATTTTGGAGTTTCTAAGTTGCATGAGATGATCTGAAATTTGGAAAAAACAAAGCTCGACAAAACGGTTGGTTCTTTCATGTCTATTTAGGACTGGCTCTTCTGGCAACCGACCTTGGCAGCTAAATTGCGTTTAATGCGATTTTTCTCTGGAGCAAGTCACTTGGCACCGAAAGACAGATCCGGACCGTCATTGCAGATGCTTATCCTCTTAGTTCTGAACAATGGAAATAACTCGTTGACGGTAATCTATGGTCATCAGACAGTCAACTTGAACTTATGCCTATCAAACTGTGAAACGACAAACGAAATTATTGATTGTTCCATATTCATTTGGGACTGGATCTTGTGACTCCAAACTTCGGCAGTCAGTGAACTTGAACAAATGAATGACATGTGAGCTCAGATGAATGGCCTTCAGCTACGCGAACGCTAAATTTTCCGTGTAGGGCACGTAGACGGTTTGGAGTTTGCGAAATAGAACCTCGGTTCTCTCAACATCGCCGTGCTAATGAATGTTGGAATAATCAGCATGCTGTTTTAAGTACAGGCTGTTATTAAACGGACAAGGCCAATGTGAAACATCACATAAAACACCGGAAGTCATTTACACCTCTGCATGTACTTTTCTCGTTCAGAGTCAATGTAAATTTTTGAAAATGCACAATGAACGATCACTGAAACGGTCCTACGCTCGTTTGGATCGCGCCACTTTAATAGACTCGAGATCTTCGGGCAAATATGTTCGTAATTTTGAAAATTTTCAGTGCACTCCGCGTAGTGTGAGCTGAGCTCGCTGTCATCACCGATCGCCGAATTTATGAAATGCTTTGCTCGCCTTCACTGAAAAAATGTTTCTGCAGTGTACTGATATTTCGATGAAAGGGTTGCCCTAATCTATATGTTCCGACCACTACGAAACGTTATCTGCGCCCTCTTGACCAGAATAAAGCTTTGAACAGCTTCATTGTATCATACCGAGAAAGCGATGTTTCTTGATAAAATCTGCTTTATGAATGACCTATTTGCATGTTATACATTATCTTCATAGTTGGTTCGTGTAGATTCTTTAGACCCTTTAATGCAAGCGCTTAGGTGGAGGTTGTGAATACTTTGCGCCAATAAAAGTAGATTTAGAGTAGTATTTCTAGAGCAGCGTGGTTAAGTGTGTAATTTATTGTATAACTTTAGTGATCAGAAGCCAATTAGTGAATTCAGCATGCACTTAACTCGGTTACACGGGAAATGTGTGTGCAACTATCGTTCCTATAATTTCCACAAAACGCGGGAAAACAACACGGGAAACCTTGAATCCTCCTCGAATTCGACTAGGAGGCGCTATAGATAGTTCGGTGCAGTGCAGTTTCAAAATCCAGTCGCATCGTTCCACGCAACAGATGGGGAAAGGAAAAAACCTCGATGTGAGAGCTCATAAAGCCGGTCGCTTGAGAGCAAACGTGTTGTTTCATTATTTCAGACATATTCACGTCTATCATCCTCTCTGGCCAATTTTGCACTCGTTGCAACTGTTCATATTGCTAGTGATTAACGACTAGAATTATAAATCATGTTACTCTGCGTCACGCATCGAAATATTTCTAGACGAAAATATTCCCTAGTTAAAGCAGTTCCTTCTTCGATGATGTTCTCTTCAATGAATCAAGTAAGAGAGAACAGTCATCGCCAGCGAACATTTCACGTGGCATATGGCAATGAGCAGAATAAAATCTTGCAAGTGGAATGCAATGCAAAAACCTCCCGAACATGTGGCATGTGATGGCATTGAAACTTATTTTGTGTAAAGCTGCGCAGACACCGATAAGTGGCGTCGATTCGGTTATTTATTGCTGCAAAACTTGTTTCCGCCATTTTGGTTCAAACGAATTGTGATTTCGAATAAGGGAGCATTCCACTTTGCAATCGTTTTTTGCCATCTTCCTCATGAAAGACGCATTAGAAAAGTGCACTTTTTCTCAGGCTGAGACTCGATATAGCCATTTCCACAGAGCTTTGGTCGTCATATGTGATTTTCTTTTCTCTTTTCACTACGGTGCCTAGTCTTACTATAGTCATCATTGCCTCAATGCTCACTCAACATAATGCAAACCTTCAGCCAATTCCCCATCTTTCCTCACCTTATCTGCTGCCTCCTTGTGACGTATTAAATTCGCTAGGCAACAGCCGTTGTATTCAACTTTCTCATCGTTTTTCTTTCATCTGCTCCACGGCGTTGATTAATATTTGTATTTTAAATTTGCATAAGTCACTTGATGGCATCGAAATAGATGAACTCGAAAAATTGGTCTCCCTGAAACAATCGGAATGACCAAAGACCCTAGTGATTTAGTGTAAATACCACAAATTTACGAACATAAACTAAACGACTATCGACGAAGTAAATCTCAAAGAGATACCGAAAGTAACCAGTCATAGTTTCTTTTAGAGTGAACGAGACAGCCCTATATAACTTTGAACTGATCACCTCTGAAATATCACACCTTGCAGGAAGACCTAATTTCGAGGTGAAGAATATCTTGCATGTATGGGCAGAGGGAAAGGAGCACAAATGTACCAAGAAGCATCAAAAAATGGGCGAAATGGTAGTTACGCAGTAGTAGTGGAGGAAAAAATCCTTCTCATTGCCGAATTTTCAGTGCAGCAATCCACGGTGTCTGCATAAGTGTCTGTTTTATGTCAGCTCACATTTCCTTTATAAAATGGCAAAAAGCTAATAACCGCATACCTGTTGCCTGAGTACATGTGTGTGTACAGCAAATGTGTAACACAAATGAATGGTATGCCTATATCCCCACAAGGGTTTTGCTTCTCTTGTCTGTATCACAGACGAGTGGCATGCTGCTTATGTTTTTCGTTTTATGAGGGACCTGGTTTCCACTTCTCGCTGCCAACTAGACATCATAAATTTTCATCAAAGCTATGGGGTGTGCAGCAAAAATAATTCCGAGATGCAAATATAATAGCGATTTTGACTTAAAATTTCATCAAAATTTTCTCTGGAAGTTTAGGGTAGAGAGCTGTAGAAATAATGAAATTCCCGAAACACTAGACAAAATCGATGCATCCTAACGAATCGCATGTAATCTGACAGAGCTGTTCATTCGAGGTATCCGCATTCATGCGCGTGAGTTAGCATTTCAAGCCGATCAGAAAGTCGACATCGTTGCATTCTTCTTTTAATCAATCAATAAAAACCAAATTTATCCACTTTTATTCGACTTGTTGATTTATTTCTCTGGTTCGTCCAGCAGAAAAAAGCACTTTTTTTCAAACGATTTTCAACATTTTAAGTCTTCTGTAGAGAATTCAAGTGAAGACGACTGGCAATGTAAAATTTAAACAAAAGGAAAAGACATCGGAGGTGAGGTTACGAAACTTGGATATAATACCAGTCGATGGTCCTACTTTGCCATATCTTATGTTGATCTACCAACTCGAAAGAAGTTGATGGCGTCCGTAAGTGGTTTATTCCAGTTGGATTTTTACTTCATACCGACCGAGTAGGCAAAAGAAAAGCGAATATTTTGTAACTTTTTATGGTTGGAGCAGTTTAAATGCGAAGGAGCTATAATTTATTCCTTGTTGGGCACTTTGTGAAAATGATCAGTCAGATGAGTGAGATGCAAAAGCGCATATGCAATGTTTCCTCAGTGATGGTGCTTCATTTCCGTTTCACTGAAAAGAGGAGCGTGAGCGCGAAGCGATGAATAACCACAGTTCCGCTCAAAAAAATGATGCCGACGAGGAATTATTGAAAGTGATGTGAGAAATTGTGTGGAGCTGCATGAAACCTTAGCTGCGTCGTTACTTCTTCGATCGACGTATACAGCATATATTTTACGATGCATTATATATGTAGAAGTATTCCTGAATAAATGTAACTTTTAGTCGAAAGAGGAAAATAAGACATCGTCAACTCACCGTTTGAAATGCTTTTGAAGGAGTGCACACAGCATTTCTAGATTACTGAGGTGTTTACCGACAGGTAAAAACATAAACTATGTCGCCGAGATTTAGAGCAGAAATGGGAGATCGATATGTGACGCGAACAATATTGATCTTCGTGCTTAGTCATCAGCAGATCAAATCGGAATAGGCAATGCATTTTTTGCGGGTATATGTAGACAGCACATCTTATTCATTGACATATGCTGCGATGCAACGATGCTCGTGCATTTTGCAAAGTCATTTAGTTCGATGCTTCAATGAAAGATTGGGATGTTGGCGTTTGTGTTAATTGATTTGATGGGTTTTGATGGGAGTTTTGTTGATTCGAATATGGCGCACCTTTGTGACACTGGGATTTTTTCGATGAGTTTCGTAATGCGTCTGAATTCACGACATTCGACGACGATTGAAAAACTTTCAACGGAGCAAATAAGATTAGCAGAGAGGGTTCCGCTGTGTTGAAAAGTGTCAACTAGAGCAGAGTTGATAAGTCATGTTTGTTATCTAACGCACTGTGATTTTTTTAAAGAGAGTTGGCGAGAGAGGGTTTAGAGTGCACACTCCCCACCCCCCTTACGCTCCCCTATTCTCACCCTCCCCTTAGCGGTTTGTTACTTATGAAGTTGTAGCTGATGTACTAATTTCGTCAGCAAAGGGTAGAAGAAATTCGCTTTTATTGTTAACGCTTTATGTACACGTTCGCAACTTCACTTGCTGCAGCTCTTCTTGATTTGCTCGATTTTTTTTGCTTCAGTTGGTGACCGAAAGAGTTTTCGTTTCTCCTTCTGGAATTTTAACATGCTGCTGATTAAAAAAATTTTTCTTCACCCAACTTCATCTGTTTTTTTTGCGTTAAATTTAATCAACTTTGAGCTACCAAATGCAATATACCCCTTTGGAAATGGAGAATAAGATAGTAAACTTTGCAAATAGGCTGTCGCGTAGGCTAGGGAAGAACGCTGAATATCGGCTTTTGAAGTATCAATGTTGGCAGCGTTTTTCATCTCCCACGATCTCCATATCCACTCAATTCGTAATTTCTGTCAAGAAAGCTCCAGATGCTCGATTGAAACTTCTATAGTTCCTCCTGTCCTTTTTGATGATTGACGTCAATAATCAGCCTTTCCAACATTTTACATCAACGCATTGTTGGGTGAGCTCAATATGTAAATTTTGAATAGGCACAGTCATTGCAAACATTCAGATTGCCGACCTAGCACCTATATACTTCAAATTGCAATGCCCGCATCGACTAGTTGCACTGCGCAGTATAGCGCTCGATCGTGCAGAGGACGGAGCTCTTCGCCTCTCTTCACATCTGCTTTTGTATGGTGGTCGTTTTCTATGAGTCATGTTCCATCACAACAGAAATACAAATTGCTTCATTGTAACATTGACTTCACTGCCGAAACACAGCTTTGATGCTTCGTTCATTCTTCCTTAATTATACAATATTTTCTCTTTCACTTGTTGCAATAAAATTATAAATGCTAATTACTTCATTGAATATAAAAGTTACGTTTTTTCTATATTATCGAAAACGTTCGTTATCTAATTTTAATAAAATATTTTGCTTGAAATTTATCCCCGAGAAAATATTCTTTGAACTGCTCTCCGTTTAATATTGGAATATTTGAATGGCAATATATCTTTATTCATCTAGGAACCAAAAGAAATGCTTCTGAGCAACTGACAATTCAAGCAAGAAAAAAGACGTGCCAGTGCATAGTTTATATTCGAAAATGGTAAATCGAATATGAAAACTCATATGACTGCGCCGTTTGAATTTAATTTCGAGTTATGCATAAAGCCTACTGGGGCTTCGATGTGTTTCATTCGTATCACTCGTGTTACGAATATGTCTCTTCATATTTGCTGATTTCATGCTTCGTTGATATTATTGCTCTTTCATGTCTGTTGTAATAAATATGTTGGTTGTTTGCGCTTAGAAAAATTAAAAATTTACAAGAAACGGAAGGGAAATAATTTTGCTTAGAGAAAAGCTGTCGTTGATGGAATTCGATGCCTCACATTGCCCTATCAATTCCTTCCTAATGTTCTACAAATCGAATTAATTTTTGAAGGAATTTTGATGTCTTTCTGCGAAAGAAACAAATAACATATAAAAGGCGTCAATGTGAGTAGAAATTGTGCTAGCGACTTTTGCGCTTCTTTGCACACTCTTGTTTATACTTCCGGCATCCGTTTTCCTCTCGTTGTTGATGATTTTGCTCCCTTCTACATCGGTTTCTTCAGTATTAAGTCAACACCATTTGTGCTTTCTCGCTTAAACTTTCATATTTCTAGGTAAAAGAAGGCTTGCCAACGGAATGTTTGCTTCTCGTTTCTTGCGTTTTGTTCCTGTTCGGTTCGTTCCTTTTTTCGTTTTATTTTCCTCGAAAGACAGTGTTGAAATGTTTCAGCTCACAAGAGGTATATTGTGTGACCTTCAGGCGAAGCTCTTCCTTTCTAAAATTTCCCTCAATATAATCCTTTAGATTCTTATGAGAGATTTTATGAGCATTTTCCTAAGCAGAAGCATGGCTTCATTTTTGCAGCCATCTTTTTTCACGTTTACGTCCTCAGTGCACTCTCCTTTGTCGGAGTGATGACGCTTTATGCACTAATACTATTAACCGAAGGAGAATATGATATGAAAACAAGCGAATAGCGAAGCCTTAAACCCGTTGTGTTGTGGGAGCAATGCCGCAATCTCACCACCTATGCTCGGTTCGTCCTCTCGAATGAGACCTTCTCGCTGACACGCCTCTTGCAGTCGAAATTTTTGTTGCAATTTTTTGCTATAATTTCTTTCCGAAAGAACGTTTGCTGCGTGTAATTTTCACACATTTGCTGTTATTATTTTCCGCTCTTTCGGATGAAATTCTGCAATATTTCACGTTTTTTCCCCGTGCTATTCACCCAATAAGCACACCATTAAAGTGTTGTCCGATGCAACTTGATTGGCAGCAGAAACTGTGGTATCTCGTAATTGATAATGAATTCGTTATCTTTAGTGAGAACTCATCAAGTAACAAAAAGCACAATTTACCACCTGTTTTATCTTTATATTTTCATGGTTCAAGCATGAGTAGAATGCTGTCATTACGCAGCTTCATATGTGCTGCCAATGCTGCCATTGCCTATGTCACCTGTAAGGTGAAGCAGCGAAGTGGCATGCGAATTTCCAGCTCTCAAGCATACTCAACATTACTAATTTGCAACATCTGATGTATGTTTTCAGCCGTGTCGGTATCAGTGTCGGTGAATTAGGAAGCGGTGAGGGAAAGGTAACTGTTTCATTCAGTAAAGAATTTTTAGTGAACTTGCTACTTCACGTTTCCGCTCTCATTTATTAAACCGGTAACTAACTCGATTAGGCTCTGGAATTTTGCTTTCTTTTTCTCTATTAGCTTTCGTTTTTTTGCTCGTCGTTGAAGTTTGTTTTTATTCTCCTTGTGCTACACAAATAGTTGCCATAGGAGAGGATTGCAGCTGCAAGGACAGCGGTGCGTTTTTGTATCGGTTTGCGTCCAAACCGTTTTTTTTTTCGGCGTTGGAGAATGTTGGATCGAAATGTTGGATCACCCGGTCGTGGCATGAATTAACAACTTTATTCTTATTTGGGCCTAAGGGTGGATTATTAGAGTATTTGATTTTTCTGGCAGATGAACTCACTGGTCCTATTTTGCTGGAAAGAAACTTCAGCGTAAATTTTCATGTACGCGATGATTAAGCTGAGTTGGCTGCATGCGGATTTATTATAGAATTTTGAACGAACTATCTTTTTCCAAGTTTATGGCGAGAATCATTGCCTCTATAATTTCAGTGCGGTGGAAGTGGTGGTACAATCCGTGAAGCGGGCGGTGCATTCGGTAAACTTGAAGCTGCGCGAGAAGAGAAATACTTTTTCGAATTGGTTCGTCTCATTTTTAAAGCGATTCTTTATGAAGGTTGTGTTGTTCTGAAAAAGAAAAAAAAATTTCTACGCACAAATCATCGATATAAGCCCATTTATAGGAGATTTTCTACTGCGATTTATGCAAGATTTTATATTCTTTTTTTTTGTTTTTTTTTTGGGGGGGGGGGGGGGAGGGATATTTTTAAACTACAGGTTTCACTCCGAGGGGATGAAATTGAATAAAACAAGTACCTTCGCAGTGCTCGTTTGTTAACTTTAATCAGCTGATTGAAAAATTAACTTATGGGAAAGGCTTGTATCCGAAAAACAGGTACCCAGTAAAACCTGCACATTTAAATGGAAGAAAAAGAATGTGAAAGACCTTCAGCAGCAAGCAGTGCATATGGCATCACAATCCCTGCTAAATACGGAAAAGACACCACTAACGCACTGATGATGGGAAAATAATGATAGGTGATAGTACAATGACAGTAACGGTTGATAGAATAGTGGCCAGTGATCGACATCGACGGTGAAAATGATCTTATCTTTGATGCTGCATGAGAAAGTTAAGCTTAATCAATTTCCGACTGTAGCGGCTCCTTTGATGAAGTTTGCGCTGTGGAGTTCAAAAATGCGGTTACTTCCTCCCAATGTGGCTGTATTCTGGAGGTATGGCTGTCAGAAATTTTCCCTCCAGCGCCGAAACCTCAACTGATACTAGTATTACCTTAAATGATACCAGTTGATAACATCATCATATTTTGTTGGCATAAATATGATATCATAACAAGAGGCAGCAATCAGATCCCATTCAAACGATATTGATATCGTCCCTCAGTTTAGTGAAAAATATGGAACTGAAGATAATGGGCGACCATTCGTGAAACCCTGTCATTCTATGCACGTTCGTTTGCACTAAACATTCCCACTCACACACTAACCAGATGTGGGTATGAACGCTACGAGGTAGTAAGAAAACCAGAACTTTGCGTCGTTCCGATTCCCAGAGAAATTCTGGCGTAATTTCGAGGAAAATTGCGGAAAGTGTTCACTTCCTGCGCAACGTTTTAAGAAGCTGAGCTTCGAAGCCGACCGTGATAAATTGATTCGTTTGTGGTTGAATGGCTGAAGTACGTACAGCAAGCTCCATTTATACGTCTCTTTTGGCACTTCAACTTTGAAAATCAGCATGCATTTGAGGAGAGAGTGCTCGTACTGTTCATGATGCTTGAAGCAGAAGTTTCTTCTAAACAAGGGGGGGGGGGGGGGGAGGGATACCATTGTAGAAAGATGCCGGTGTAGAAACACAAGCGAGATGGAAGAAGGAGTTTGTGGGAGAGCACCTGGCCTCCAAACACGAGTAGGACCAAAGACATCCAAATGAGCAGGACCCCACTCATATAGGCCCAAAATATCGCCTCGGGCGGCACACGAGCTCATAAGTCGACCAATGACATAATGTGAATAACAATAAATGGGAATCGACTACAAGAGTAAATCTGATCACTGCAGTGTTAGATCACAAGTAGATATCTTGGGTTGTTGGCTGTTCATGCCATAGCCAATAGTCGGCTGATTGAAACTTCTTGTTTGCTTGTTAATGATGCAGATCCTACCGAAGCTAGTAGACAAGTTGTATTCACTTCGGAACAAGTGGGTGACTAGCACAGGCACGATTTGTGCTTTTTCGTTCATCATGAATAGCTTTAAGAATTGCCGTGATCCATTAAGGAAATCGGGAGAAAAGTAAAAATAACAAAATAATCACAGTTAGTATTTGGCTAATCCGACCATTCATGGAAATCTTCCAGAAAGCATGGGCAAGCTTTTGGAACTCGATCGATGTAAAATGAGGCGGTCATACGTCAATTTTCAATGTTCTTAGCTATCTGTAAGCTCCTTCTTAGTATATAGCAATCTGTATGATCGCATAGATGATTGATCATCTCGTAGTCTAGGTTATGCCGTCCAACGTTCATAACTCTAGCTTTAATGGCTAACGCATTTGAAGTGTTAGGTGAGCAGATACACTCATACAAGCGCACTCAATGATGTTCTCACAATGAGTTTTTGAACGTAAATTGGCAAAAAAGATGAAGTGCAGACCTACTTCGCGAAACGGAAAGAAGCGTTAAGCTGAATTGTGTGAAAACTTTATAGCTAAAGTTAACGATTTTCGATGTTTCATGAGTGGTTTTTCACCTTTCAGGTATTTCCTGCAGGTGTGCAATTATAAGTTTTCTCGCAGTGTCAGTTTGTTTGCATCTGCTTTCGCCTTATTTTGAAGGCGGCGAAATCTGTTTTCATTCCTTTTTTACTTTGCAAACATGTGGGTTCGATTGAATGTATGCAGTTGTCATCAAACTGTCACTGATTTCCGTGATATTCGTGTGTGACTAAGTAACTTCATCGAATGAGAGTTCCTATGGTCATCTGATTATGCCCTTTTTTCCAGAATGAAGAGCAAATCAGAACGCTGAAACATGAGGTAGAGGAACATGAGCATCCAACCATCGTCAACAGGAAGAATCTTTCGGAGGAAGAAAAACTTTCTCTCGAGGCAGAAAGACAGCGCCGAATGATCGAAGTGCCTGAATAATTCCAACACTTTCAACTTCATGCACAGTTCCTTCTGAAATTTTTGTTTCCCAAGTTTTATAAACATGGGACATCTGACTGATGCCTCTGATCCGATCAAGTATCGCAGCATTTTTTCGTTTTGACGTAAAGGAGGGTACCGGGGAGGTTGTGCTGTCAGTTTCCGGTTTTTTGGGAACTTCATTACAGTGCTGCAACTTGGTGTTCTTCAAAATATGGCACTAGCAGTTTCAGATCACTTTATGAAGTTAGAATCAATTGTATAATTGCAAGACGTGGGTCAAGACAGACATTAGTATCCGCTGTGTGTCCTCATTAAGTAACTGAAGTTTACGATGCGTGCAACCGATGGTCACATTTTTTTCACCTATCACTTATAAAAGCCATCAACGGTTCACTGCTCTGATATGCAGAAGAGGTTTCACATTACCGACCTTGCTCCCATAGGGGAAAAGAAAGGATCCGTTTTAATAGTCGGCACCGATAGCATATTCTTTCTGGCGCGTGGCAGTTGTCCCGCATTAGTATCCGCTATTAGCAGTGCTCATCAACCTCTTTCAAGGATGTTATCACTATCAACGCAATTCCAGTTCATTCTCTATGAATTCTCCTTTTTGCCAGTTCTTCCATTCATCAGTTACCAGCTGTTGCACTTTAAATGGTTATGGATCTGCACTCTGTTCTTCTCACTGTCATGTGTGGCGTGTGTAGTGTTGTGTATGTGGTGGAACAAATGTTCGAGTTTAACGTCTGAATGTTCGCCCTGAAATGTACCATGCGTGGTTTATCGCATAAATTTTTGTTTACAATCTTAAGGATGTTTGTTTTTTGTACTGTGCCTCAGGTATCCTCTTGGTTCTCCGAGTTGTTGCGTTCGTTTGCGACTCTTTCCAACACGAAAATATACGGTCGATCTGTGAGTGCAAGTATGGGTTTTCATGTTTGGGACTGTTTTCCAGTACGGGACCCCACGTGGCTGAACACCCAGTTGGCGATGAACTCTTACTGCCATTAAGTAAGGAAACCGAAGCAGATGGCTATGAAATGAAGCCCCACCAGCATGAAGGTATGAAGTCACCACAGCGGAAAGGAATTTAATATTCTCCAGCGCAGTGCTATTTTTCAGTTCATAAGACGGCAATATTCGATCTTCGTTCATGTGGATATTGTCGTCCACTGCGAAGTACTTTCAGATTTATCTAATTCAATGGATTCACAACGAAAAAAATTAACAAATGAAAATAAAACACAACAGAACCCAAACTGAGGCACTAAAAAATGTTTTTAAGCACAATCGAACGGATCAGAATGACCACAAAACAGCACGTAGTTTATAACGAAAGCAATTGAGCTAATAAAAGCCTTCCCGTATGAAACACGCAAATATCGGTTTTATTTTCAAAGGTCCGTTCAAACGTATTTCAGACGTTTTTCAGCTCTTTTAGTTTGAGTATATATTATTGCTTCTTTAGAAACTTGCTTTGTTTAGACTGCTTTGTTTTTCGCTTTTTTTGCATGTTGGACAAAAATTATTGCTTTATTGCTCAGAAAAGAATATTACGTCAACGATTGAAGAGAGGTATATTTGCTCAGCCTTTCCGTGTTGTGAGTCGAATAAGCAGCCGTATAGAAACTGCACTTGACATCTAAACTGATTTGAACTGACGAAGCAAGTGACATTCATCAGTTTTTTTAATGTGTTACACGTATTTTCCTCTTTCGAATGCTGTTAGTCCACCGTCGTCGCTCATTGTTTGGAATTAGTGACCCTTCAGATCTGCAGCAGCAGGATGGAAATAGCAGCCTATCGCACCTGGTATGACAGCTTTCCTAAGTGATTGGAGGCTACAGGTGTCTGAGATATGATTGACATGAACCGCTTAGTCTCAACACGACAAATTTCTTCAGAAATCTATAAGTCTAACAAGAAGCTGGATGTGCAGACTGGCGTAAGCAAAGAACAGTGGGGGACACCGATAAGCGACGGTGAAGAGCCAAGAACAGTTGAAGGATCACGGGGGAAAGCAAAAAGTGCCAAGATTGCACTTAAAAAAATGCTGCATACAGAGTTTCCAAAAGTTGGCAACGCCAGAGAATGTGCCTCTCAGCATCATCTTCACCCGTGAGTCTCGCGAGTGTTTAGTTGTGTTGAATCCACGATTCGCTCTTCCAAATTCTCAAGAAGGCCTCTTCGTCTGTTTACAAGGACCACTGGAAAAGGCCATAGCGAAGATTGTGGCATAAGTGGAAGACATTTGGGTGTCAGCGACTGTTGACATTTGGACCGGAAGCTGCAATACGGATTCGTTTATTGCGGCAACGATCCACTGCGTTGGAGGTGGATAGATTGAAACTGCATCCTTGAGTTTGAAAAAATTATGCGGACATCGCGATGCAGGCAACTAAACAAGCATATGTGAAGGATTTGAACGACGCTGGAACTGTCCGCAAGCAGAAAATTGACTCAGGCACAAACGCTATGCGTTGCTTGACAAAAAAATTAAACTATCTGTCTTCGAAAGGAAAACGAATTTCGAAGAGGGAACGGCTTCAGTGAGTTCAGAAGACGATGATGGTAACAAATCTACAGCTCAGCTGGTGAAGTAGTTGAGCCCAATGGGGAGGAAGCAGTTGGTTTTGCAGAGAACAAATGATGGAATTTATGAGAGTCGAATTTTGAAAAGGCATAATAGCACTGAATCGCTTTTGCAGGGGATCACGCATGCAGTGTCGTAGAAAGAACTTTTTGGTACGATGGCACACTGTGCGACGTGAATCATCTTGCTCTCCTCGCTAGCAGGCACCTCTGCTGTGCGCGGACGCATATATGATAATAATTGGAAAAAGCGGACTGCACCCAGTCGCGGGCAAGATTCAGGCAACTCTTCAGCTGGAGCCTGCCGCATCCCGTCTTCTTTTACCATGGGGTCTATTCAACAACATATAAATCATACCACTGTATGCGCTATCAGTTTAATTCAGGTGGAAGCGGTGCGAACACCAAAAGTGACACCGCTCAACCTATGCTGCCAAACAACGTCTACCGAAATTGGAATTGTTTCTCATGTATAGGTGGAAGCAAGTCGAAAGTGTAAACTCCGCAAAAGTCAATTCTTTAGCTTCGGCTCAGGCAACGTCCCCCAGAAATCAACCCTGTTAGGGGCACAGTTTCGGAGAAGAATCGTCCATACAAAGGAGAGGAATAGCCACGAAATAGATGGAAGAATATAGCAAGGGATTTCAGTCCTGATGACATACATACCTGACCCCAGCTAGTAACAACGTCCATATTTCCCAAAGCAGCCTAGCATAGTATATGGCACTGCTTGGAATTACCCTTGAGCGCTGCATTGGAAACACATGAACATATCATGCGCGGAAATGGTACATTACTACAGTTGTGATTGAACTTCATTTCAAAAACGCCTTCAGTGAGCGGATGGTTCGTTCTCCATCACTCAGAAATGCTAAACACCGAAAACTTTGCAAGGTGAGAATAACGAAAACCAAATTTTCGCGCAACTGAAATCTGAAGCCGCGAAGATATTATGCTTCTATGAAATGGAATGGAAACAGTGGAAGTAAATTTGCAGTCACTTCTTACTTAGGAAGAATCCACAGGGACTACTCCTTGCTGGATTCGACTGCCCTTTGATTGAACACGCATTATTAAACCTCCCATTTAAGAACTCTATGAAGTGACCGGATGAGCACATTGTATTCCATTGCCATACTTGTGTTCGCTGAAAAGAAACTACCGGGCAAATATGCACATGACGGCACAACGTTGCATTCCGTTCAGGCCTACTCGATGAATGTCATGCTCAGCGCTTTTCTTTTTAGCTTAACCAGGGTCTGACGCAGATTTGTGCTAAATCGAAACGAGGTGCTGCAACGTAATGTCAAGGGCCACTCTGAACGTTCGCAACCTCGTCGTCCATCGCTTTCTCCCGATGACTAGTCTACCAATAACATTTTTCTCTGCCTGTCCCCCCTCCCCTCACATCCTACAGCTGTGATGAAAAGTAGTGGTTTCTTCCTCTCGCAAACCTAGTATCGTCAGTTACTAGAAAAAAATGTTTAATCAGTTTCTGCCCAGTCCTTATTAAAATGCGAGCACTCCAGTGCAATTGGAAAGAAAAGAATAAATTTATTGCAGATAAACAGAGCAACGAAATTTGTAACGGTGAATGAAACAAACTAATCGAAATGGTGCAAGTTCTGATCGCACATCTCACTGTTTTGAAATACGATAGTGACGCAACGATGTCCACTGAGGGGCTACAATCGAGACTCATCTCTTATTTCGGCTGTCTCTCAAAGGAAAATTCATAAGTGACCGACAATCACAGAAACGTTTTGAAAAAATATTCAAAGTGCGAATTTCGCTCTTCATCTCACAGTATCACTGAGAAAAGAAATTATGTCACCATTTGGGAAATGCTCAACAAAAACATTTTTTCCCGCCGACAACACACTAAACGTTTACGTCGCAACTGACGATCATTTCCAAACAATTATTACCCGTTCAGTTGTTGTAGAATGTATGCAGTTTGGACTGTGCAATTCGCTTATATTGCATAAATAAGTCGAGACTACTGTTTCAATGTGATTGGAGAGAAAATTCGATATCAACAGTCGTCGAACAACAAATTGCAAAGATGGATATCAGTTGAGAATAAATTTGCGAACACGACTAGTGAGTTGCATGCATTTCTTGCTGCAGCAAACAATTTGACGTTGCAATTCGAAACAGTCATCTCGATCCGGATTTAACAAGCAAATTGCGCGTTGAGCTGAAATAACTCTATCTGACCTCTAGCATTCTAATTCTGAAATGAGTATTGCGATTACTTTGGCGCACAATTTTACTATCACCCGATGGTTTGTTGACTGGACGTGTTATTCCATCTGCAATTTCATATATAAAGTTCCTTTTATTTTACGTACTCTTTTATGATTCCTTCCCATTTCTCCATCTCCATCCGATGCCTTTGACATCCTCCGCCTGGAGTGTTCTCTTATGACTGACCCTAACTCATATTGTTCTATATCATAATAATATTACTCTATATCATTCTCGATGCAACTTAGTTGGTTTTTGGTTGATCTTCTCTGAAAAATTCAAACGATCCGAAAGATTGTCAAATTCTCGCCTTCTTCGATCGATTTCCACTTGTTCTGTCACTTTCTCGCCCTGTCATTCAAGCACTTACTTAATATTCAGCTAAGCGCTAACGTTATAACGGTGCAAGTAATAAAGTGCCTGGGTTTTTCTGGATTTCTTCAAGTGCACATTCGGTTTACGATCCGATATAAAAGTACAGGAACATGAACTAGGCAACACACGACAAAAACGAAAACCTTCTGAGATAGAAGAGTTCCTCGAACCAGAAGCAACTACGTCCTCTTCTGAGTTCATCGTCGCGTCTGAAGAAACACCGCTTGAAATGAAAAAATAAGGGTCCACACTTTCGAATGATTATAGAGTGATAAAATTCCACGGAGAAGCTACTACCACAATCATATTATTGGTATGCAAGTGAGGACCAAATAATGAAGTTTACAGAAAATCGAGCGGTGCCGAACTCGGAGATCAAATTCGTCTAATGACGGGTTTGAAGCACGGGGAAGGCCGAAAACGGTAGCTAAGTTTTTAACCGATATCGAAGGGCGCAGATCATTGATAGGACAGTTCGCCGACATCGAATGTTGCCAAACGATCGTAGAAGTGCAAATTCTAGTAATGACCGGAAATGATAGCAATTCTTCACTTTCTATGTGATAGCCACTAACAGAGTTTATTTGTAAATAGCGATGTTTAATAGTTCGCTTACCGGTGAAAACACATATTTTATTGTCGTCACTGATCCGTCTTTGTGCGCTCGAGCCAATTTTAGTTTCAATACGCTCGACTTCGACAGTCTTTAAAGAGAATAATGTTAACTACTGCTTTCGGAGAGAGAACGAGACAGAAATTTTTGAATTGAACTGCAAAAAACTCAGATAGTACCACTCTGCGGCAAACTATTTGCATAACATAACAATTCCGGTATCCAGATGCGTTGTTACTTACATTTTAAGAGACGGTAATATTGGCGCCAACCAAAGATATCCATGAATCGAATGACCGCTTATCTAAAGGTCTCTTGAAGAGGCGATATCTCAGCAATTGTTGATTCCTTAATATACGTTGAAATCGTTCTTCAACAGTGCCCTACCGGAAAGTAGCGCTAAAGAAATAGCGAATTTTGTTGAAATTATCCAAACCAAGCACTCCAAATGATGACAGACCCATCAGAATTTGTGAGGTCAGCAGAGATTTGAGATAGAATTCCTAGAAATTGCTACAACAGATATGGTACCTTCGATGGATGTGGAAGCGCTAACAAATCGCACAAACTTTACAGCAGAAAAGATCAACACATGAAGTATCCCGTAGAGTGATTCTGCCATAAACTTCTTGCAAAGGCATAGTATTTAATAGATGTTATGTTGGAAAATGCTGTTAGGCACAAAAAGATGCTCAAATTTATGCTGTAATAGTAGAAGCTTTGTTATGCCGATAAAAGGCAATTTTGGTTATCGTCGAGCAATTTGGACTTTTGGATTGGGAATGAAAATTTATGGATTGGTGATCAAATTGAGGTTCAATTGAAACGTGCCACCACACAGTAGAGTGCAAATAGCCGGATAGCACAGTTTTGGTCTGTGCCTAAGTTAGCTTTCCTTCCTGAACGTAAATTCGATGCTTACATAATCATGTGAACGGTTCTTAAAGCTAGATCTGAGTACTCTAAGGATTAATGAAACAGTGGAACTGTTTTACTCGTTTACTCATTCTCTGTACTGCTACGCGTATCGCATGGAGCACTTCTCTTCGATCGCTGTTACAACTCAGCGTTCCATCGTCCGTGTATTTGCGACAGAAGCACACCGCCTCGGTCGTCCTATTGTTCGCGACATCTATTAAGCAGCGATCTTCTTCCGTTGCAAAACTACAATAAGATAGTTCTCGTAAGCAAATGCAATGCGAACTAAGTCAGACTGATGGATTCAATGAAAGAAATGCAACAGTGCACAATGCAACAGGTTTTCGGGCATGCATCCCTCTTTCGTTCCCTATTCAGTCCCTCGAGAAATAATTTGGCTTGCATCGTTGCCACATTTCTAACTCAGCATACTTCTCGGCACGTTGAGAACGAATTTTTTACGAATAATTTAGGCGTCTCAAGACGGCAAAGAATGACGTTTGATATCCCTCATCTCTGAGAATCACAGTAACGAGCAAAAAACTTTCTTTAAAGTAATGGCAAAAGCAGAGTTGTATTTGATGAAGAATACGGCGTTGCATTTAACCCCGTTGGCTATTATTGCATTAGTGCCTCTTTTGTCGACACCAGCGAAGTATTTGCTTGCAGCGCATTTCAGCTGCATTAATAAACGACCTAAAAATGAACAACGCACCGGGCCAGCAACAAAAAAGCGATATGGTCCATTGGCATCTTGTTATCGTTCGCCATTTTCCTTGTCGCCATACCCGCTTCAAATCCTTTTGCATCTTCAAAATGTTTTTACAGAAAAGTGCATTTCAACAAATACCGAGCCATCAGATAGTTGAGTGCAACTAACTCGAGTAATCGACCAATTCCCCCTTTATAATATGAGTCTCATTAGCAACTTCATTTTTATTACTATCTGCAAAATAATAAGGGTTGTCACATCCCAATGTGGCGCTAGTTGTGCAGTATTGTTCACAGATGCAAGAGACCCTATTCACTCTATTCCGCTGCACTGGTGTAAACTAAACAAGCCAACGTGGAAAGAAATCAATGACGAGTTTGCAACGATACCTGGATGTGAGCGAAACAACATACCGCGGGTTTTTGGATCAAAAACTGCCTTCGTAAAGCACACGGACGACGCCCTGTTGAACTTCTGCTTTTGCGGCTGAGTGATGCTCTTCACAAAATCGTGAAGTGTGGTGCTATGGACAACTGCACAATAGGTTCGATGTCGTACGGCTTTCTGAAATACTACTCGAATAAAATCCCCCAAATTAGCTAACTGAAGAGGATCGTCGAATGCGTGAAAATGTTGCTGAGATGGTGCAGTCGAGGGCCATACCAGTAATAGATGAGATAAATCAATTCATCTACATTTGACAGATGAAGTTCGAAGCCTTTCATTTTCCACCTCGTTGGCAGTGATACAGCAATTCAACAATTTAAACTTTATATTTCCAGCACATTGGTTTCTTTGATATGCGTTTATTTCGTAATGTGACTGGAGCTAATGAGACCAATTAGTTTGACCGAGTGCATTCGGAACTGCTAGGAAATCCTCTTTACGGAAATTCGGGAACTGCATATTTTTCAGGTGGCACAGGAAGTGGAAGTGTCTGTGAAGCCTAGGTAGGTATTTCAAAGTGCCAAAATCTTGCATGCAGTCAGATGAGCAACGACTAGGCAATAATGCTGGGAAATTATTTCTTTTACTATATTACTGTCTTTTGCACTGTCGTGTTGTTGCTGGAAATGCGTTGCACATGTTCCACCATTCTGTGGGAGTTGATGATATTGCTTTAGCCGTTGGGAGAGATGTGAAAGCGCATTCCATGTTAGCTCTTCTGGCACTCGTTCGCCCATGCTACTAAGCCATACCAATTTCCATTAACAATTCTAGTTATGCACTAGTGCAAACTCAACGCAGCATCCCCACCAATCAGCTATAGCATGTAAGATGTGGATTATTATCACTATTTGCTGCTATAGTGAATGCATTATGATTATCAAGCCTTTAAAATTGCGCGTGGAAAAAGTCCATGGTTGAGTTGGATGGATTCCCCATTTATAAATAGAAAGTGAAGGATCACAATACATCTGCCTGTTGTTCGCATGATTGGGACGGCTTCAATTTGAGTTGAAAATGAAGCGTCAGTCACCTCGGTGTGTGTGGCTTTCTCCTTTTCAGGAATTTTTTTGCGCAATTCCACATCGCATTCCTTCATTTTCGATCCACCTGAATCCGTGGAGCATCGACAAACAAACAACTTCAGAGGAAGATAACGACTCTCGAGAGTTGCACGAGTTGTTTCGTTCGCTTCGTTAGTTCCGTTACACTCCCTCGTTGCAACATACCGCGGGTTGACCTGTGATACTTTGCATCAGCAATACTTTATTTCTGTCAACTGCTCAGGATTGAGCCTGAGCCCAAACCTCATCCTTCTAAGCTTGCTTCTTATTTCGTCGATTTCTTGTGAGCTTTATGTCGTGTTACCTTCAACAACCTTTTGCCTTAGCACCAACGTGGGGCTGTATGCTAAAGATCCGAACTTCATGTATATTTCGGCCAATTAACCATCAATGACTACTTCGCCGCATAGATGCAGCAAAACAAAGCAAACTCTAATTTAACGCTTCACGTATTACATGCTCAGAAGTGACGACTTTGATATTTTGGGCGGACGCATACGTCCACGAGAAGGCAACTCGGGAAATTTGGTTGATACGATCATCGTCACACAGGTGGGCAATATCTCTTCGCTTCTTCCACTTCACCTGTAGTTCGTTTAGTCGAAATACAGTCGTGGCAATATTGTCTTACAACGATCAGAGGCAACCTGTCGACTCGACGAAACTGTTATAAGGATTGTGATCTGCTGCAGTTGCAGCGATCGATCAAACATTTTTACGAACGTCTCTTGCTTTCGACCTTTCTGGGAAAACTGAAGATTATTGAAAGAACTCGCTCAGCCATCGCTTAAAAACAACCTTCGTCTCGATATAGTCACATTCACCGACTGATAGAGTCGCATAAGAATAATCTATTGGTATAATAGCCGCTCCTGAAAAAAATAGCTTGATGATTCAGAGCTTGATATTAAGTTCTATGTGATACACAATCATGTGGATCCAACTAGGCTAGCAGTTGAGTCATTGACGTCCACTGCGCCAATAATTCGCGAGCACGTCACAAAAGCGCGCCTTTGTACCTTGGCAAGACGTCAAGCCTTCAAAGCTCAACATGGCCTTTATTTCTTACACTTTCCCTTCTCTAGGCCTTATGTCTTACAGTACGAGGTGAACAGAAAGCGGTTTTTGTGAGTGTGCCTCTTATAGCCACTAAAACTTCAGAAAAGAGGAAATTCCATATCTGATCGTGCCTATACCTCCTCAGTGGGAAATCTCGTATGCCCAAAACTACAGAGATGGCAAGAGGTTTTTGTGTGATATTTCACCACCCTAGATGTAACACGTGAAACATAGTGATGTGTAATTAGGCAGAGTTTTTGGAAACGAGCTAATCGATTGGGTGTTCACCGTTCACGATTTTCTTGAGAGTCTACCCGTTTCAGGGAAACTCGCAAGGCCCTCACAGCGGGACTCCTCCTGAAAGAAACCAATTTACGAAATTAACTATGAGCTGCACCTGAAGTACACACATTATCGAGAAAAGAAACTTTGTAGACGCAGAAAACGGCTCCTTATTAAAATATGATTGCAAACGGTCGTATAATACAAGCAGATGTTAAGAATAATGGCCATTCCCCGTAGGAACTCACCCGGATAAACATTGAGCACTTGGCCATGCGAGTTTTTCCCTCCACTTAAGCCCTTCATGACCTCATCGTTGGCAAAATGGACGATACATGAGTGGTTTTCTATTGAGTCCTCGATGAAGAACTTATTCGTCAGATGCTGATAATCGTTGTTGTATCGGCAGTTTTTATTTGGCCTATACCAGACTCGATTTTTCAAGAACAACTGAAAATTCCACTATTGGATGACCGCTCAGTGGGAAGTGATGCGGTAAAGTCTATATTTTTACATGCTAAACCGTCGTTGTTCCTCTCGAAAGACGCAACTTTTTAAATCAACCTTTGAGGGTTATTGACACTCATCAAATTTTCGGGGTTGGTCTTACAAACAAAATACTTCCAGGTAGAATACCGTTTCAGGTGTCCAGTTACAATATTAACGCCGTCGTTTACTAAACTACACTGGGGGCAATGGAAATTGACGGTTGTACTACATTGATTTAAGAATCAAATAGCACAATGATATGGTGTGTTAGGATGCATAAAATAGAGAAAACATCATAATCAACGTTATTTGAAAATCGTCCAGCAACATGGCAAGCAATAAGTTTACTCACATCGACGTTGCAAAATCCTGAAGAGGCGCAACAACACGTCATGACCTCAATGCTGTCCTCGGTCGTGTTATCGTCGAATGGGCACATTGTGTTCAAAGCTGAAAACAACATCCTCAAGATCTGTCGCTCCTCCAAATACCGCTTATTTAGGCAGCAACGACCCACAAGAATCTGCCTAAAAGCATTTCCTCTCAAGTAGTGCACCAGATTGGATACACCACATCCACCTTCTTTATGTGTGGACAACAACGCAATCGCTTCAAGTGTCTTCTATTTCCAGAAGCCGAACGACAAATGGCCACCATGTCGAAAAGTGGATGAGCTGATCGTCACAGGCAGCACGTCTTTGAACAGGTAGGGACAAGATTATCATTACTTAGAAAGCTCGAATCCTAACAAGAAGTAATCTGCATATGCGGATGTGAAAAGTATCCATGATCGAAGACTGTCTTAAAACATCATGCAGTGGCATCGACATTCTGAATTGAAGAGGCGGTTCAGTGAGCACTGTTACTGGAGCTGACTCGCAATAGAGACTGCATAAATGCGAACGAAAATGTGGCGTACGCATTGTCGGAAAACAGGGCTTGTGGAGGAATGAAGCAAGGCGGCGGTCCTCATAATACAACTGTTCACATGTGGGGGCGTTTTCTAATATTGGCGGTGCGCCTTTGCGGTCGTTATGCAGAAAATGGATTTGTTTGTCGTGCCGGTAGATGGTGGACTCGCACACCTGGAATTTTCGTTTTTGAATCGCTTCGAATTCACTGTCGTATAAAACATTTGCTCATCTCAATTAATGACTGACCGCTCTTAGTGCACAGAAACGGTGAACATCAGAGCTTTGCAACTAATTGACATCGGTGATAACTGAAACTAATTTCAGAACTTAATCAAAATTCATTCCAGAAGTTGAATCGAGACTTTAAAGCCTTCTATTCGGAAATAATTGCACGTAGATTTGAAACCGCTTAAGATAAGTGAAAGAAATCGATCGCAGATATCCTTCGATGAAATCGACTGAATGCGAAAATTCAACTCGAACTCACCCTGCACTTCGCGTGCACAATTGATCACAGCACTCACTCACCAAACTCATTATCGCGCACTCTGCTAAACGTTAGAAACTAACGTAACCTACTTGAAGAGAGTGAGTTCCTTACATAAAAGAAAAAGAGTGAGGAGAAAATAGTTTTTCTCTATGACGCAGATTCGTATCGTGTTTTCTCTCATTTCAGTTGGTTTTGCACCGCAGTTGACAGCGGTTGTTGCACTTATCGACGATAACGGACTTACATGACGCAATTGTCTCCTGATGCCATTTTGAACATCTTCCTTGCCAAAGTTGTGGTGACTAACAACGTCGCCCCTCTCCATCTTGCGCACCACATTAACGAGGGTGTCATTTTCATTGCCACTTGCCTTCCCTTCTTCAATTAGACAGCGAATTTCCCAAGCCGCCATAGCCACATAACTCGGCAACACACCATTCTGCAGTCGCACTAAAATGCTCATAGGCTTTAATGACCATAATGAACGTTTCGATTATTCACAGATTTTGATCACGTTCTTTCCGCCACCTATGGATATTCCTTCTTTGCCCACTCATGTCGCCTCAGGTTATTCTAATCGATCCGTCTTAAATTACAAAGCAAGTTGTATATAATTGCTACCACCGCTACATAACTGCTACCATTGCATGTAGCCAGCATGGAAAGCACAGCTCCACTAAGTTTTCCAATTTTCTGGGAATTTTCAACCAGAAACCGTAAGAAAAAGCACAAAGCAGGCGAGAATGCTCCCACAACTTCCCTGCAACCACGCTAGTTGCCATTTTTGTTAGCATCTGATATAGAATTCACATGCGGCTCTCTATTACGTAATGCTCCACCAGTAAATGAAATGTTCCATCAGTAGAGAATAATGCAGTGTACATACTCTGGCATGTTATCGGCGCTTCTTCATAACAGCAGCAAATAAAAAGAAGTTCATCAGCGCGAGTGAACGTCTTGCATGAGTCGACCATCTGGAACGGCAAATCGGACGCGTAGGGTAGGCTCGTGCCAATAAAAGTCGATGAATAAGACAAAGTATATGTTTCGATCGCTTATGAAAACACCTCTTCCTACTCTTCCCTCGCTCTCTTCCCCTTCTCCTTATTAGCAAAGACTTTTGCTCATGGTTCTTTGACAACATTTGCGCTTCGCTAATCTGTTGGAAACTTGTTGGTGGCTTTTACTGGGCTTTTTTGAGCGAGGCTAAATTCGGGTGTTATAACTATCTGGAACTACCTTTCTTTTGTTATAGGGAGATGCTGGTTGTGGATTGGTTGAATATAGTAATGCTAACGCGGAAATGCCGAGATAGCACATTAAAAATGTCAACAACCTGATCCCAAATGAGAATCATATAAATGAGTTTATGAGAAAACAGGGATAAATTCACGTCAAGGAAGGAACTAGTGTGAATGAACATTCTTCGAAAAGCAGCGACAATCGGAAACAGCAGCAGTAGAACATTTGAAGAGTTCAAACGCGAAACTCACCGTGACACCCCTCACATAGTCTCCCTCACAACTGTTGAGGCCATAGTGGTAAGCAGGAACATTCTCCGATAAATCCATCAAGCTAACTGTTTGTTCGCCGAACTGTGCTCTGATCTCATGCGGGCTTTTCATGCTCCTCAGTTGAGAGGAATTAAACAACGGATTGCGCACACCGATCACAGAAATGCACGCCCTTTTGTTTAGAAGTGTTGCCGTCTGAAAATATGCTCACTTAGCATCACTGATGATATTGGAACACTTATCGTTGATAAGCACTATGTTTGGCCCAGCAGTGATCCTCTCTAGCAAACTTCATCAACTTGAAGTTCGGCCGAGGGCACCACCGGCAAGTAAGCATAGCAGTTAATCGCATTCGCATTCGGCGCAGTTCAAGGGTCGTACTTCGGGTGAGTGCACGCTGCTTCCTTCTCACTAAACTTCATAACAGAAGTGAGTCATCTTGCGATCGAATGTCCGTATGATGCATCATCCAGCTGCTACTTCCATTCAGACGTTAGGAAAGTTAAGCAAAATTTTCATATTTTAGACATAGTTATATTTTAAAAGATGAATTATATAAACGTTAGACCGACATTGCACACTGCGAGAAATGCCCAAGTGAAGGAAACGTGGGGCGGTCTATTCAGACCGCGCCGTGAAGCATTCTCCTCGCATGGGGCCCGCCTTCGTTCCTGCATGCACAACAGTCCCAATCGGCCACCACTCTCGTAAATAAAAGCTCTCCCCTCCCTTCCCCCCAGGCCTCTAGACGGTGACAGACAGCACTTTCACAAGGAGTCTGTGGTGATGGGAAGTAAGCGGAAATGAATTTCTAAGAACTGCTGTTAGAGACACTGTTACCATGGAAGCTAAGTATTACGAGGGAGCTTAAGTAATTTTTCCACTTGAGTTGCCGCTCACTTCCTTCGAATATCAGCTCGAAAACAGCCGTGAAAATGGAATTTGCGGCTCAGAATGCACCAGCGAAGCGAGGAATGGGCATCGATTTAAAAGATCTTCCTCTCTCTTGTTCACCAACCTTATCTTCTTGGTGACCTGAGTAAAACAATCTACAAAGTCCAGTACGGTCAATCTGCGAGCTCAAAGCACTTGCCACGTGATCAGATCCTGTCGATTAGAAGCAAATTCAATTCCCTGGGTGCATAAGAAGTGGCAACAGGCACAGGCTGGACCAATTTGTCATTCCAACAAGTAAGCGTACATGCAACTCACCACGTCGACATTTGTTCCATTTCCTCGAAGGCACACGCGCCTCGTTTCAGTTTCGTTCAACTTCTCGGCAATTATGGAATTCATTGTTTTTATCTCCTTAACGACAGTTCTTCCTTTTTTAGGCTTATTTAGAATAACGCTCCTTAGACTGAAGTCAGATTGAGCGAAGTAAAGGAGCTTTAGCCGAGTAAGTATTCTTCGGGAATCTGCGTCCATTGCCTCATCACAGATCCGACAGCACATGAAAAACACTTGGATCCGTTCCGTTCCTTCACATTCGCCTCCACACTGAAGCAAAAATAGGGAAGCTTCACTGAAATGTCAAATTTCTCAAAACCTACCAGCGATAGAGATCTCTTCTTATATTATAAAGTAAAAGCAGGAAGTCTTCCCCATGAAAGCCGTTTAGGCAGCAAATGTTACTTGCATACCACTTGATGATTCACTTCTTCGGTACACATTCGCAGTTAATTAGGAGTTTTATGATTTATTTGCAAATGGGAGTTCTATTTAGCGCCCCAAATATTTTCGACGGCGCCTTCAAGAGGAATTGTTCCTCCTCAGTTGTGCTTGATCTTTGAGAACATTAGGAACTTGGGAATCATCCATCCACCTCCGTCTATCCCGCCTTCCCCTACCGTTGCCTTGCAAAGCGCAATAACAAGTACGCAAGTTCCTGCCAACTAGTATTAACAGAAGAACGCTGCATGAATGACATATTCTCCAATATCTCTCTCTGGCGCGCGCCTTCCTCTCCTTCGAATGTTTTAAACCCGAAATGTCTGCCACCTCGGGCATCGCCCATCTTCCAAACTGGTTTACCATATGCAAGAATATGCGAGCATAATCAAAGTTCTTAAGTCTATGCAGCTGTTTGGGTACTGTTTTACAGGATAGGATGACGCATGTCGTGCACGTTTATCTCTCTTCCAGTCTCGCAAAAAACCAGCCAGTAGACGCTGCTAGTAACGGGAGACAGCAATTCACTTTCGAACAACGGCATTATTCCTAGCATACAATTTTACACCAGCATCTCATACCGCTTAATATGTGGCCTCGTGCCTGATATCCTTAACAGAAATATCACTGTGTCCTTCTCTGTTACGACCTTATCGCAAACCCAATGTTAAGCATGAGCCCTCACTACAGCAAACTTCAAGTCACGACCGCGAACTAACGTTTTTGACTCGCACGATTCCACCACCGTAAGCAGGCACCGTCAAGCTTCTATAATCGCATGGGTTTATGGCGCTGCTTTCCAGATCGTCGAGTTCAACGGTGCCGCACATCTTCGACTTGAAATCACCGTCGTTGACGAGAAGCTCCTTGAAGTATTTTCTTCCGCATATACCGAGAGCATAAATACAGTAAGTTGAATTGGTTCTTGGCCTGAAGCGTACGAATCACGACAAAAATAAGCCTTGTTATATCCGCAATACATTTAGCAGGGTGAGACGCTCCAATGATGTGGAAGGACATAAGCGTTCGGGATGCCGCTTGATGTGCTTCCAAACCAAGAACGGAATCAGACAAGGAACGAAACCACAAAAAAAACTGCGTAGAATGTGCCACACGGAAGTTATCGACTTCATTCGAGAAACCACGTTTGATAGCCGTAGTTGTCGTTCAGTTCGCCTGACTTCGCGATCGTTATAAAATATGTTAGCTGTTTTCGATAACTGATAGCACTTACGTGAACCAGCCGCCGTTAAGTGGACATCGTACTGGCGCTTCCAGGTCTGTTTTTCTCGCGGACAACAACTTTATTGCCCCTTCGTTTTCGCCGACAGAACGAGGTTTTGTCACTCGTTCCTGCAACCGTGCCATGATAAGGATCGTTTTGATAACAGTGACAGCTGGGCATGACTGGTGATGGAATCATGATTAAACACACGTTCCTTGAACTTTTGGTGGAGCATATCACAAAACACGCCTCTAAATCCGAGCTTAAAACATCTCTTCAGAAGGTGGAAGGCAACGAAGATCCCTCGATAAGATTCTGAACATCTCTCAGTTAACTGCAAACTCTATCGTTTTCGAATGAACGCGAATCGCAAGACCTCCAAAGAAAAGCGCAGAGTGTCGAACTGTCCATCCGAACAATGCGACTCTTCTTCAACCTTTCCTTAAATATTTGGGAAGGAAAATAGCTTCAACTCCAATGCATCGCCCTCTCTGCAAACGTCCTTACTCTCACAAACCTCGCATGGAGGGGTATTTCATCTGCCCGGAACGTTATCTGCAGCTGTTTGCCGAGACTCTGGGAACTGAAAAAATCGTCCTCTCGACGTGCTTGCGAAACTTGCGGGATCTAAGAACTCTGGGACCCGAGTGACACCTGCAGAACGATTGTTTCCCGCCGCTGTTATAGCGCACCTGCTCAGATTACAACGCTATCAGTGCGCCGACATGTGATACAACTCAAAACAATTTTCAGAAGAGGCAAATCGCAAAATTACCCTTATATTGTGGCGATCCCCATTAGAGAAGATGAACACTGCATTCACGACCAAGCCGATGAGAACTGAAAGGTTTTACTTTTTAATTTGAAGATGCTAAAAATAGATGGCCCTAAGACGGAATGGTAAGGAAACCGGATGCAATCAACATAACGGACGACAGGGATGAATGAACCTCAGGTCATGGTACTAATCCCCGGTGACAATCATCATCAGCAAGCAGATCCATGCGCAAATCATGCCAGGCGCTGCTTTGCTTTGTCGATTCAAATGCCGTCATGCCTGATTTTGGCCGAACTGGTCGGCGTCGATGAATCATACCCCCTCCTCGCTACCTTTTCTGCGATTTTCGATTACAGCACTGCTTCAAAGTTTTCGACCGACCGCAGCGATTGAACTTTCTGCACAGACAAGATCGCCGCGAACAATAAAAATTGCGGAAATTCCTCCTGATTATGGAATGCAATGCATGAGGTATGGCTTCCGAAACACCAACTGCGGTTCTTGCTGAGGTGCACTCAAAAACTGCAACCAAATCAGGTCATCGAATTGACCAAGTAGCACAACTATCCTCCAAAGTAAGAAAATCCATCAGCACTTCATCGAGGCAGCACAGGATACAAGAACGCACAGTTCGATGTCATCGCCGCAGACGCAGTCGATTGTCCCACAATCGTAGAACAACCCAGAGGTCCTGTTGGAGAGACGACTGCTTGATGGCTTCAGTTTTCTCTTTATATAGAACAATGTTATGAAAATTCCTCGCAGAAATATGCTTCAAATATTTGTTTGTGCATTCCCTTGCAAATTTCTCTTGAAAACGCACCATGGCAAGTATCTCTTTCCGCCAGCACCTGTATGGCATCCTTAATGAATGCAAAATACATATATGCCATTTTTGCATGCTCCTCCCTTCTTATTGGCACATCCGCTTCCCTTAAATGGTCGACGTTTCAGCAAGCGCGCACGGTGTTAGGCTTCTCCGGTTGACGTTCACCTCGTTCATAGGTGAGAATCCACTTGGGATTCTTTGCATATGTACTCATGAATTTTGCGTTCAACTCACACTGTTATGATAATCTGAGGCATAATTTCGTTCAAATATCTATACCGTTAGTCACCAGAAAGGAGCTGTTAAGGTGATTAAACCATTGTCTGCTCGACGAAACGTAGGTGCTGGTCATTGACAGGGATGCGGGTTCCTGCCAGTCGTTCGGTCAGAACGATGCATATCGACGGTGTATCTGACGTCGTGTAGCAACCGATTTTCGCCTAAGGGAGCTGGGAGTGTTAAATAAGACGGGTGCACCACTTTGCCTGCGTTTTGCTCGGCTGCTGAGACGCGACGATCGTCTGAGTGGACAACTGCAGACGACGGGCATGTCCTAACAGAAGCTCCCGGGAAAGGTTGTGTTGTTGCTTTTTGTTTTTGCAGGTTTTTTTTTCCGAAACCACCAAAAATTTGTTCAAACGCTAAAGGCGGAAATCTCGTCCCACTTGTGACGAACAAAACCGATAAATCACATTAGGATTAAGCGGCACACTTGCCGGCCATCGTTTTTAGTGGTTTAACATAGAGAGTGACAGCGACTTGAAGGTTGCTCAGCTGGAGCAACCTGAAGAGATAAGCACTTCTTTCTTGCTTCAAGGCTTTCTGAGGCTGTAGGAAGCGCGTTTTATCCAGTATCTCTTGAAGGGAGTGGATATCGATCTCCAACAGCACCATCACTTTTGAATGAACTTGAAATGCCTGCTGCTCACCGCATTTCTTTTTCCTCCGAACATATTCCTCCCATTTGCAGTTGGTCAGAATTGATCGGATAGAGAACGTTCCGTTAATATTATTACTGTTTGTGGGATTCATTCTCATAGAAGCGGACCAAGTCCTTGCCGAAGTGATGAAAATCCAAACTCAGAGAAGGAAAAAGCCCACAAAGACACTCTGAAATAGAAGAGAAACGGCACAGTATAGGGTGGAAACTTGATAGAATTGCTTCACTCATGTGATCGAATTTTTCAACTGAGTCTCTTGGGAAGTAGGCACTGAGACACTTTTAGAAACCAGCACTTTTGCACAAACATCTCTGTGGTCAGTCTAGTTTTTCTGAAGACGAAGAGAGTAGACAGCATTTGCCTTCGTCAACAATATTCATTTAGTGGGAATTCTTGAGCTTCCCCGAAACGATGCAGATTTCGCTTATTACCACAACCGCCTCTTGTTATGTACATTGGTGCGGTAAAAACCAGATGAATGTGGTACACCGTCATGATTGAGATAGGACGACTTTGCAAGCAGAATTCAACGTTTAGCTGAGACCGTCGTCAGCTGCTTCATCGGAGAGGGTATGTTTTGAGCATGCATTGTCACAGCCGAAGCCTGTTATCAATACTTCTATGAAATTAGGGAAATTTTTAGTGCAAAACATGTCAGATGATTCGCAATATTAGCAAGAATGCAAGAAAATAAGCACGACTAACAGTACTATGATTTTGTGTTGCTTCCCTCTTTATCTTTCTATTTTCTTTTGTGTTCTTTTATGTCATTTTTCAGCTTTTACTATAACCTCTCTATGGAAAACGTACTTATCGAAATGTTCAGCGTACACTCAGTCGCCGTTTGCGATAGCAGCATTGAATTCGACGTCACACACAAAGTGCACTCAAACTGTAGGTGAGCGCTATGAGACAGCGATGAACATATGGACGCGATGCACAGCACACTGCTCGCTCGATCGTTGTGAATCATTTCACCGTTGTTATGAGAGTGGAAAGCGCACGTTGCTATCGTTTTTCGATAGGTTTATTGAATGTTGTTTTCGATGCAGTGCTATCTGTCGCCTTTCTTGTTCCGGTATTAACGCTCAGATCACTGATGTTGTAATTCATATCTGCTGTCTTGTTGTTTTTTGCTTTTCAAAATGTATGCACGGCTGTACTGCATCTCTCGATCCTATTATCTACTGCACCGAAAGACCGAAACTTGCTAGAAGAATACCGAGCTTTACACCGCGTCTCTGAAAGGTGCTCGGTACTCCACAACTTCACCGTTGTTGACCCCATTCCCATAATTCGATGATCACAATTTTAGTCCTCACAAGAAACATATTTTGCAACACATTCATTGCGCCTAATTCAGCAATTCACCGCCACGGTGCCTTGGAGGACAGAATGTGCTTTTTTGACCCTTCAGGAAGAGGTTTAATAACTACTGGAATGAAGGGGTTTTTGACCCGTCACTGGGCCGATTTTATAATGCCTGTATTATTCCTGTTATGCTCATAACAGGTCTTCGAGTGCGCAGGTGCAGAACAATTTCTTTCATTCCGAAAACGAAAATATGATATTCCTTGGATATTGATGATGCTTTGTGTTCTCACGGTAGGAAAGATTTGGGCGTTATTTTTTATGCATATCGAACTGTGCAAAAAGTCGCTTTATGTCGTTGAAGCCGTTCTTCGACTTCCAATTTTTTCCATCCTGTGGTTGCTGATTGCTGTGCAGCAAAAGCATACATTCTCATGGCGTCAATATCTTCTAGCAAGACTCTAGGAAGTTATGGCTTTGTAACGGAAAGGGGGGCAGGAGTAGGAGGAATCGAGAAGCATTGTCTTGGCCATGTTTCGAGAGCGTCGTATCGTCCTGCGACGACAGACTTCATTTTAAGCAGCCTAGCGCAAATCCTATCAAATGTGCTAATGCTGATTGGTTAGGAATTTTTGAAAAAAAAAGCTTGCAATCATGAGAGCGGAGTGAGGTTCGGGGTCACAATGTTGTGGTTTCTATAAGACCCTTAAGTCGCACACCAAAAACCTAACAGCTTTGAATAGTTGCTTTCGACAGCTGGAGTGTGATTTGCATCCTTCCTTAATGCTTAAAGAAGTACGAAGAAGATGCCGATGATGTCGCCGCAATGGAGATGAATTGCACATGCACAAACTCCGTCGACTCGATCTGTAGTGTCGTCAAGGAAGATGCCACTAGTCGGCCTTTTATGCTGTGAAATGATCCCCAATTCGAAGAAGTGTGCTGTCGCTACAGACGAACAGCCAGCATTTTGCCAAAACCGTGAGTGAGAAGTTTTGCAGTCACGTTATGTGGCAGTTCAAGGCGCCGAGAGATTTTGAGGAAGGTAGCAGAGGCTTGTAAAGTTCACTCATGGTAAGTGGGAGGGTTGTCTCTCCTCCCTTCCTCTTCTGTTGAAAATCCAGATTTCTCATGGGGAGGTCACACACACCGCCTCCTTCTCTTGGCTAAGGTGATGTTCGCTAATTTACTTATTGTCACTAGCAAGTGCCTTTCGTCTTCGAGCTCGTAGTGGCATATTTTTTTGTTGTAAACCTTGGCCGTCGACATGTTGCCGGAACTTTCTATGGCTCGTTTTTCAGTTTTAATTCTCTACTGGGCTGCTTTCAGTAATTTTGTCGGTTGCTTCCACTCTTCACTGAGCAGTGTGTGCAGTCCAGTTGAATATCTATTTTATTATAGTTTACATTGCATAGTTTACAGTGCATTGCTTTTATCAGCGAGTGTTCGCCTATACCTATTCGCTCAAATTCACTCATAGAAGTTTCCGCTTATGCTTACAGTTCGCGAACCACTACAGAGCGAACTGAGGCATGAAGGAAAAATTTTCTGTGTGCAGTTCAGAAACTGTCACAAATTATGCATTTTTGCCATCGAAGCTCTTCAGAGAGTCCTTCTTCAATTTCCTTTCGAATATCACTATGTCGATGAGCGATGTACATTTGACGAGAAGTAAGTTCTCAGTCTCAGCTTATTTTGTTTTAATTTTTGCTTTTTTTTTCGATGATTCAGCTATGAATGCATCATAAGTCTGGTCCACTCAACAAGCATGCCACACTCGCAACACTCCACTAATAAATCACTGCCTTGTGCTGAAATGATGCAACAACATATTTCTTGTCTGTTTGCTTCAATTTCGCCGTTTGTCATCATCAATTCGTGCAGATTTCTTGCTAATGTTGCCCACTCCATGTATGTGCATGTGTCTGCATCTGATCATCCGGCTAATTTCAGGTCGCTAGCCATATGAAACGCCAATTTTAAAATTCGACGGGTCTGCTGCGAACAATCGCCAGCCTCTTACGGCTAGTTTCGTCTATATTTATGAATGACACAAGCATCATTCTCAGATCTTTTACAAATATACAAATGAGTGAGGTACGAATAGGATAGGTGCAAACCATTCCGGGATAGCATATTTGCATTCGAACTCGCCGATATAACGGCATGTGCTATCTGAAAGAACACAAAGCGCCTTATTATATTGAGCTGAGGCGTCCATCGGTTGTGAAAATGCTCAGTTTTTACTTTTCGCATAACATCCAACCAGCGACAGTGTTCACTTATATCCTTGACTCCAGAAAGAGGTTTATTTGGAAAGAAAATTCGTCGGTAGGCAGCTGCGCAAATAATTTCTGCATCATTTCGTGGGCATAGCTTCACTAATTGACAAATTGAAGCTGTCGTTTAGGTGAATAGCCGTGTTCGCATAAGTACACATAGATATCCGGATAGCCTGTCATGAGAAGCTAACCGCAAGGGCTACTGCTGCAGAAAACTCGATCATTCTATTCTGATAGGGAACCCCTAATTTGCTTTTAATTTCCCTAAAGTTCTTCGTTTCGAGGATAAATCACTGATGTGAAAGACACTTTTGGGGGTTCGGATCCCGTCCGAAGTGGCAAATTTTTGTGTGCAAGATTTCTGTAATGCCTTCTTTCGAGGTGAACTTCCCTTCTAGTAGTCAAACTCAACTGTGGCAAGGCGCCGGCAAGCTTTTGTTTCTCTCTTAGACATCTTATGAATCATCAGAGCCAATATACGTTTTAGGTTCCTGGATTTTTGGCGATGGCAGTTGATTTGTTTCGGTTTCGGTTTAAATGCAGTGAAGGTAACCATTTTGCTTCTCGCCTTCTCTTTTGAGAAAAACCGCAATCCAGCCTCAGCATCTGCGTCTATACCATCGCAGACCTCGTTTGACGTACCATATGATACAGATCCTCAAATTTTTGGACTTAGTGATGCAGCGACATACATGAGAGCTTGTTACGATGTCCATCAGTCTTAGCACGAGGTTCTATGGCCACCGATATTCGTTGGTCGATAGTAATCGCCAGTTGTCAGGTTTTCAATCTCTTTTCATGACTGCAGGATAGGTTCGGGCTACGACCACAATGTCCAAAGCACGACTTCTCTTCTCTCAGCAGTCATGCGATCGGTAGGTATCCATCGAATTTTTCCTGTTATAAATAAGCTTCTTTGATCAGATGCTTTATTCTGCATTTGGATTTATCTTTCACCTTTATTTTTTTCCTCTCCAGCCATTCAACTTGCAATGTCTCGCGTAATTCGCATTTATGGCTGTTTTGGTTGAAAATATACAGAAGAACTCATATGGCTCATTGAGGCGTAACATATGAGCACGCTAAAAAGCCGCAGAAACTTTTACAACAGAAGGCTGTAATGGTGAGGTTTCTAAATGAGCAAAGAAAGTGATGAATAGGGGACGTTGGAAGCGGAAATTGGCAGCGAGTGTGAACTTTCAAGCCGCTTAGTTGCTGCGACCTGCGCGATGGATTGTTACTTCCATTCATACCTTTAAGAGGACGAATCCCTAATGTGCTAGTCCCATACAGTCGGAAATATCTGTATCCTGTCAACCTTGTTAATGGCGCCTCATATATCTCGAGTCATTTTTTCGCATCGGTTGTTGGATCAGTTTGGTTCAATCAAATTCACCGCAATCGTGCAGTATGTGTGTGTGTACATTGGAAACGGACGGTTCGAAATTGAATGTGAAATATATTTGATGGCTTCAAGTTGAGGAAGCGGTAAATCAGATACTTCAAGCTAGACCTAACTGAGTGATAATGATGTAGATATCTTATTAGACCGAATCCAACTATTTTTTAGATCGTTGGAGGGTGATGAAAGTACTCGAAATGAAATGAAAAGGTTACTATCAGTTTTCGGGCGAAACATCAAGGAATTCCATGTTTAACTCTTCAGGTAGATGTGCGGTCTGTTTAAGACGACCTGATTTAACTCCCATATTGCATTAGGATGACAATCGTATTTTTAACGTAAGCGGTAATGCTGTGGTGAAAAAATTCTTGTTCGTGTAGAAGCATGAGTGTAAACGGTCAGGTCCTGTGAAGTCTTGGTCGCATTCTCACGACAGAGATCTTTCTTCATCAAATCCTCTTCAAATATAGGGAATTGTTGTTATTTTTCTTAGGATTTTATCTTTTATCTTGGCTATTCGTGTTCCCTTTCCCATTTCACTCAAGCGAAACAGTTCGAATTTGCAGCTTCTCTGAATTTTTTCAAATCGTTGCACCATTTATGGACTTTTTAATGCATTCCACTTAGCATTTTATGTCTTACATTTACCATCCAGTGCATTTTGCACCATTACGTAGCATTTTAACATCTCGTTCTTCAGTTTCCTTATGGGAGAAGCGATTATTCGCAGCATTTTTCTCTGTGGGAAGCAGCTTTTCACAAAAAGGTGTGCTAGAAGGTCAAAAAGAATAATGAATTCGAGTATTCAGCGGGGTTTTTGGAGTGAGTTGATTATCGATGTGTGGTTCAGGTTATTTATCTTTCTAAAGCTGCATTATGCGACCTTTTAACTGGCTAATATTTGTTTGTTCTCTTAAAAGAATTTGCATGACACTTTTTTGCAATGATATTCATTACTTAAGAGATTAGTGGAAGGGCTGCCGCTGAGGCGTCGGCTTAAAACAAATGAGGATATTCATGACGAAGGGGCAGGCTTTTCTTACGAGCTTGAATATACGAAATGGTAGTTCCGTTTCAACGATCGATTCGAAGGGAATATCGGTGTCGTTCTCAGTGATCTTGCTGAAGTCGATCGATTGTACCACATGGGCCCCGTCATGTTGTGCCATTTCTGAATATGCTTCCATTTATACTTTCATCGTAACTATGCCACAGTCAATGTCACCGGCGTCAGTTTCAGTTCTGTTGACGTTTTCTTTTTGAGATTGTGTTTTTTCTCATCTATTCGTTCAGAGTATTTATATGGTCAGTAATAAATATTGCTTACTTTGATTCTTATGTTGAGGGGTATTCCATCCTTATCACTTTATTGCATCCACCACGATGCGCGTTCTGCGCTTGTAAAGTTTTCGCTCCTTTTGCTATTTTGCAGTTTTCACTTTCTTCACCAATGCCTCCGAGGGTGACAGTCGAGTAATTTTCCCCTTGAGAATCTTTTCGTCTAGTTCCTTTCCTCGTTTTGCAATTCCTCTGTGCCCATTTCTTTTACATCGTGAATTGCCGAGCAAGCGAAATGAAAATGTCCTCCCTAGGAAATAGTCGCAGCATTCAACACTTGAATGACAATGTGAAACTTCGGCATGCACGCCCCTGCGCCTGGGGTAGGGGGGGGGGGGTAACAAAATTGCGTTGGGATTTTGGGTAAGTGGCCATTATAGCGTCATTTCCAACTCCCACAGTGGGAGGAAATGGTGTGACATGCATAGAGTTTCAAGCCCTGTTTATTTTCTAACTCCACGAAATGTCATTAGATGTATGCACAGACTGGAACAGTCCGGTTCTCCTTTGCTTGTTCCGCTGTTTAACTGGTTTTAAAATCGAAAGAATTCCGTTCAGTTTTCTCACGTGCAAAATGCAATGGCGTTATGATAACCGATCAGGTCTGCTTAAATGAGTGGATATATTTTCCTTTGAGAGAGGTGATCCTTACAAAGGAATTATCACGCTTAGTTCGCTTACTCGAAAACTGTATCAGCACGTGTCGAGCTGCTGGAATAGCATAACATGAGTTCGGCTCTAAGCTCGACCTGCGCAAGAATCAAATTGGCAGTGGATGTCCATTTCTTGCGCACTGCAGTCTTATAATATGGGAAAACTCCTTGAATGTTATGCGATATATTCGGCGCCCTTACTTGTTTCATTGTTTCAATCTATTTTTGAAGCGTTTTCTTTTTTACATATATCCAGCGGAAGGCTCTTCTCTTGAGGTAAATTTTTATTCAGAGTTGCAGCAGGATGCGGAATCGTTGAATACTCGTTATGATAATGTTCCGTCTCGTGCTTTGTCGAAGAGTGCTGTTTCGGTGGATGTGGGGTTTTTATTTCTTTTTAGGTTCCAACTATCGAAGGACTACACTGCTGTAAGTGTTCAAGGTCTAACGAAGCCATCGGTACTCATTGCTTGATGCAATTTACTGCAGACATGGAGACGAAAGCAAGCTCTCTTCTTCCATTCTCTTCGAAATACAACATTATCGATAAGCGTTACAGGTTCAGTGAAAGGTAAGCTTTATCTTTTCCTTGGAGTGAGGATCAGACCATGACCATAATCGATTGAGCTACAGGTGCACTTCTCGTCTTCGCTTGCTAACACGCGCATGCAAGTTAGTACGTACTTGAAGCTGACTCATACTCAATCGTAGAGGATGGTGCGACCAAGGAAAGATTTCCCGATGAAATGTGGCGAGGTGGCTCTAAAATATAGCGGCTTCAAGGCCTGCTTCGAAACCACGACTAGAGATAGAATGACAGAGGGAAAAACGTGGGGATGCGCGCCGCGTTGAATCATCAGAATGCATGTTTGTTCCTATTTGCTGTTCTACTTGCTGTTTGTTCTTCCAACTGCTTTTAGACCTAACTCTACCTCACTCTTCATGGATTATCCGTTATCCGAGAGTAAGTACACCAGAAAATGGTGTTATGGACGAAAGACTTATTTGCCAACGCCGAGGTCATCGTCTTGTTTGGTTATGGCAACAGAGGTACGATCAGTTTATTTGTTAGATATCGACGTTGATGGACGGTTTGATAGATGTTTGAGCACAGATGCTTGCACTTGAAATCAGTTTATATCAAATACCGTACAACCAGTAAAACAGTCCCAACTCATTTGTTTTCGCCCACAGTCGTGCTGCTGATTATTTCTAAATTGATTCCCATGTGGTATGTGGTTAGATCGTTTCCATTCAACATTGATAATCTCTATTAGTTCTTGACCCATAAGCGTCTCCCTACTCTTCTCTAAGCATGGAAAGCATGCGTCGTTAGATCCTCTCAGCAGCGCAGTGGCTACGCGAGACGTGAGGGTGGAATTTTTCTGAATGAGTCGAAAATAAAAAAGTTGCCCAGCTTTAACTCAGGACGGTGTTTTTCGAAATTTAGGTGGATTGATGAAATCTGGCATATCAGTTGGTTGGCGTTATGTCTCAGTCGAATCGTTTGATTTTCTCGAGTGTCTTTTCTCTTGAAGTCTTAAAGGATGATTTTTTTTTTGCGAGAAATGAAATCGAATCCTCAAGAAAAATTTCCCACAGTTTCTTTGTCTTTCACGGTCTTTGGTGCGTACAGGTGAGAACTATGGTGCGGTAGCGGTTCCGTTCCGGGCATACGTTATGACTCATAGAACTATCCAAAAAGCGTCAATTTATCCTTACGATACCTCGTTCCGTCGTCGTGTTGGCGCGTAGTGTCGCGATTACCACCGACGCACACAACACAAAATAGGTTTGTCAATAGGCGGCATGAGAAACAGACAAAAGCACACGGCAAAATGGAGCAGAGGAAAAACGCCACTGGTTATCTCGAAAAGTGGAGTCGCTGCATGGTCATTTCCACAACAGTTTGTGTTTAAAGTGAAGTTGAGGACGCTGATTCGTGGTGTCGTATGAAATTTTCAGCGAAATATTTACACGATTTTCTGATAAGAGCAGTTCGAAGGAGATTTTGGAAGGTAGCCCGTCCGAGCACGAATCTGGAAAATTTACCCAGTCGAGTGTTTCGGTTTCCTCAACATTTTCTGCTGATTTACCGTCAAGCATCAGTGCCCACCGACTATTGTAGATTCGATTAGTTCGTGCGTTGTAACTGCCAATCTCGTTTCTTCTTTATTTGCCCCCTGTGATTTCGGAGTGTCGAAAGCTCGAGATTGCCTTCCATTCTTTGTCCTGTTGATATTTCGAGGTGTCGGAGGTGTGTTTTGCTTCCGTCTTTTCACGAGCTGCTCTAATCCAGTGCCGAAAGTTTCAAGCCACTGGAATACCTCAGTGTAGCCCTTGTAGCCTTCCTCGTCAAGTGCTGCCTCGTTGTCGAGTGTGCATCTGGTCGTTGGATGCTCGCTATATCATAGAGCTGTTTAAAACAGCTTTCTTTAAAAATTAACCAGGATGATGAAGTTTCACATGCCGATGAGTTGGTGTATCTCGGACAATGCCGAGAATTGGTTGAATTGCTGATGTTGGTTCCTAATTTTTTTTGACTGAAATTCTCATGGGAAAACGTAGTGAGGTGCGCTTGTGGTGGTGAGGTCGTTCTTTTCGTAGAACTGGTTTCATTGGGCTGTTTTAAAGATTTGGAATAAGTGTACCATGCCTTCTGAACGTATGGCAGGACTAGGCATTTGTAATGTTGGTTGTGCTTGTAGTTTGCTGCTTTACAGATTGCTGTTTTCACCTTATGTGGAAAGAATTTTGGTATCAGCTGTATGCACTTTGATCTTTCGGTTCATTTCTTTGGCCGAATTGTTTTTGATAGATATCCGTTAGAAACAACCATTTGCGTCATTCAGAGGACAATCCCCGATGTGGTACTGCTAAACGTTTTCAAATACCTGCATCCTGTGGACCTTGTGAATGGCGCCTCGTACGTATCGAAGCGCTGGAACTTGCTTGCAAAGACTCCAAGCCTCTATCGACACGTTCGTGTGCTGGTCAACAAGCAGTCGGTGAAATATGAAAGTGCGAAGGAGTTTTTGCAGCGGGTGATTCTTTTTTCCTTATGCATTCCTGTCGTGCACATGCTGAAGTAATCGCATAAACCTATTTCTTTATTAAGATTGCACTGCATTATTTCCCTACAAGGTGGGATGTGGATCGGAAGGCAGGTTAGGAACTGAATATTTGTGGGGAAGGTTTTTTCCATGAACAACACTGCCTACACCATACTTGACACAGTCACCGGAAGCTTATATTCGGCAAGATATACGCACAGTTTTGTCGTCATACCGTAGAGTTCTAAGTCGTTCATTAGCGATGCCGCAGAAGAGTACTTAGAGCTCAGGGAACGCTTGAAATTACCAGTACCTGAAGCGCTCATATTCCTGTTTCTGGTGCGGCTTTTTTCGTAACCTAGTAGTTTGTGATTTCACAATTGACGGAAGAATAAAGAAATATGAACAACAGGAGCCATTATTGATCAAAAGCCGCAAGTGCGAATAAAACATTCAGTCCAGTGATTCCAGTTGCAGTCTTCATTAGATGCGTTAGATTACCATTAGGACTCATAATTATTCGGATGAGTTTCTCCAAGTATTTCTCCCTTCGCGGCTCTCCCATCCATAAGAAATCCATTAGGGAAGTTGTTTTTAGGAAAACTTTTAAGTGGCTAGATTTGCAAATGATCAAGCTTGACCTAAGGCTTGCTGGTTGAAGGATGGCAGGTAGCACAGTCGAACTCTGGAAGTGCGATTTCTAAACGCCGGCGTTGAACCTAAAATTTCATAGCAGTATTGCTTAGCAATATATTCCTTTGTGCGTTGGTTGAGCACATGCCGTAATATATCTCACGGTTTTAAATTATTCCTCCCCAGGACAGTGAACGTTCAGGTTTTGCAGTATCCTTAGTACGGTTTTCACCTTTTGACAACATTTCGCGTTTGCAGTCCTTTCTGTTTTCCAATCGTATAATCATCTGGTTTTATTGAGCACGATGCTTGACTAATATACCTCAACTTCGGCGCTCGGGTCTATTTGTAGGTGCGTGGTCACGTTGGAAAGCTTTGTCTAGTTTACGAACAAGGCGTGTTCTCCGACGTGCTGCCCGACTGTATGCCGAATGTTACGACACTCGACGTTGGATTCTTACCAGGCAACTGCATACGTTCATTGCCGACCCTGTGAACAGTTTGAATAGCCGATCGAATCAGCGATGGTCGAAATTTGAGCTTTAAATCTTTTGTATATTCCATAATTACCTATGGATACTCTCTTATTTAATCACTGGCCGTCCGAACTTTTCAAACACAAAATTTGGCCGGTATTTGTTCGGCACTGTTATGTATACGTTCTGATTCGTACTGTCGTCTGTAAATTCTTGCCCCTTACTCATATGTTTAATGACCATCCAGGCGCCACTAGGCAATCTCACAGTCACGCAGGATATCACTGTTGGCGCCGAAAATTATTTATTTGTGCTTTCGGCTAGCACCATCTATCAATACTTTCCAAATGTTTTGTCCACGGTCGCTTTTTGGAAGGAGACGGGCTTGAATAGGTTATATGCCTTCCGCACAAGTGCAACGAGCTCGTGTATTGCATCTTCTGGAGCGTGTAGTATTGAACACCAAACTCTCGTGTTGTAGAACTTATTGATCCGTTGTTGGTCAAACGTTGAGGTTTCTCTTTGTTCAGCAGCTCGCTTACAGATTCGACAGCATTCGATGCTGCGATTTCAGAAATTCCTTGATCGAAGATAGTATGAATTTCTCAAGAAGGGGAATTCACAGTCATTTTTATGTCAAATTAACTGAGGTTGAGGAGCTGCAACCCAGCACCCCTCATCTCTTTTCGTCTGGGTCCTTTCTAACTCCTCCACTGCTCCGAGATCTCCAGTGATGGAACACCCGTGAAGAATACTGTTTTCTCCTATAGAAGTTTTTTTGTCTTTTTATTAGAGTTTTCACTATTGTTTGCCGTAAGTAATAACGCTTTATAGAAAAACACAAATATAATATCAAAAAAGGTGATATCAAAATTTGAATTCAATTGGAGTCGTTTATTTATAGTAGTGCAGTATTACGTTCACGCTTTTGTACGAATGAGGGCAAGGTAGTTTAGACGTTTGAAACAGTTGGGATCGGAAATGAGTGGTTACTTCAAGCCGAAGAAAAATCTGAACATATAAGTCCAAAAATAATTTCACGGTAATACCATATTTGCGGTACCACACTGTGCAGTGATAGCGAACTTCTTACTGCAGAGATGGCGAACGCTGCCGAGAAGCTGATCACTTGCTTTCCTTCCATTGAAACGCTCAACATGGAGGACGTGGAAAATGTAATATTCCTTACTTTGTATTTTTTCACTCCTTCGGGACTCCTAGCTTCGATCACATAATATGAAAAACATGGACAATAGCAAAAAATGCTGTTTGCATGTGGCTCATTCCAATGTGTTTCCTTCGCATTAGCTGCTTTGGGAAGTGCATTAGAGGTCTTTAGGTACTACCAACGGAGGGCATACACATTTTATAGCATTGCGGATCTTTTCAGGTCGATTCAGCGGTCGTTCGGAAACTGTTTTGTGAAGGATCTTTCAAAAGGCTCCGTCGTCTGTGTTTTCGGCCGAAAGATGATCTCCTCGATACGTTCATACCTTTGGTGTGCACATCGAATAGGTCGCTCGAGGTACTCAGTGCAAAGCCAGATCGTACCAAGTGCGTCGTTGATTTTTTATGCCTTAAATTACGAGCGTAATGCATCATCTATAGCTCTCAGAATTTCTCGTTTTGCATCGCACTACTAGGAAGCAAATCGTATTGCAAGATGTAGAGCGCTTCACGCTTGTAGGAGAAGTTTCTCCTCAAAACGAGACGAGTTCACCTCAGCATAATATGTCATACTAGCACCATGGCTTGATGTATGCAATGTGGTACGACAAATCGTTTGAATTTGCAAGATAAACAGGCGAGTTGTTGCTTTTTGCCGAAGCGCTGTCGAGGGCTATGTGGACGATTAATGTGGCAGCGGCATGAAACTATAAAGAGCGCGGTCGAAGGCGGGATGAGTGAGAAGGTCCGGCGCTCATTGTTACTGCTCATCGTCTGCAACAAAGTAAAAAGTATGGTGCAAGATATGCGATTTTCTGGTTCTAGTGACTCGACCAACGGCTGCATGGACTTCCCAGTTTGGTGTGGCTATGTGATCACATTTGAATCGCCCTTACAAATGTAGTCAAAAAGTTTTCTCCCTCTCTCTCATTCTTTCGGTTTAAAGTGAAGGTTTGGTTGATTAAGCCCGACTTTTTAGCCCTAGTTGGAATACGAAGCTTATGGTGAGAGGGCACCACGAGGATAGTCACTAGTCGAAAGGTATTTCGATGAGTCTGAGACTCGGAAGAGGCAAACGCCTATCTCCAGCGGCTTTCATTCGATTGTTCAACAAACGAATTTCACGTAGCACGTAGAGCCCCACTTTTTCCTCCTGTCCAGTAGGAGATGAATTTTTGAAACTGATGTGAATGCGACAGTGTCAGCCAACTTTGCTGCCGACCAAAACTGCTTTGACTGCTTCTGCAGGCGGTCTTATGTTGGCTTCTGTCGGAGTGACCTAAAGTACTCCGAATTAAGAATGCTAACGAAAAGAGTAAATGTATTTTCTGTCTACAATAAAAGTGAAGAAGCTAGCGGAGCCGATGAGCGCTTTGTTTTATTTCTCCAAAAGAAAATGCTAGTGGATGCATGAGGACCTGATGAAGAGATGGGAAAGGAAAGCTTTCACCTCTCCTATCTTCCAATGCTTACGCGGGAAGATGCATTACCGTTGTCCTGTCAGTCAACAGTGTCTATTCGGAGTTCAAAGTGGATTTAACTGACGGCTCAGAAGCCGTCGGGGTCTCACTTGTACAACGCTGCGCCTCACGAGACTTGCTTCCGTTATGCTTCGCTTCCTCGATCGGACTCTACGACGCTCGACTCCCAGCAACGTGGCCTCCCAACCCTTCGATCTCGAACCGCCGGCTGTTCAAGAATAGCTCGATGCTACATACCGCCACAGTGCTTCATCCAAGGCGACGCACTACAAACCGCCCTCACACGAGTTGTTATCGCAACTTCTCCTCTCCCCCCTCTCCTTCCCTACAGCTTTCGTGAACAGTCGTAGTCTTGGAAACTCCTATATGAGGGCTGCTCTGGCCCATCCATTGTTTTTGCGGGCCGTGTCTTCGCTTGGAGCCATGAAGTAGGAAAACTTCTGGGAGGAACTCGTCACAGATGTCGCCTTCTGCCAAAGGCAGCTCAACACTGCCTCGGCGTTTTGTTTTTCAGAGGACTGTTGTGGCAGTTGGATTGACAGTAGAACCACTATGCCTCTGCAGAATTATTGTTAATTTTGTGTTCTATGTGATGGCCCCAAGAACACTGCCTTACATTGTTGAAAGACCATAGAGAAAACTGTTGTTTACTCTTCAAAATAAATGGGTATTTTTGGCATGCATCATAATATTTCCACCACCCGTCCTTTGTATGCCCAACACTATGGTGCATTACAAATGACAGACGAGCGTTTCGAAGGCCCAGTGATAATCGCTCCTTTTGGTTCTTAGAGGCCGAACCGAACATTCATCTGATATTCTTCATTTATTTCGTATATGATGGCAATGAGCTTATATGAGTAGGAACAACGATGGATGGATCTGTTCTATCTGAAGTACGTTGAAAAAAATAGAAAAGGCTGAAGCGGCAGTCGCACGTATATGATACCTATTGAGTCAGGGCTGCTGTTCACGATTGTTAATCGTAATACATGTGTAAGGCTGCCGAATTCGTTTAATTTCGTTGAGGTCGTTTAATGGGAAAGCGTTGTCGACCCTTTGTGAAAGTAGATCTCAATCTTGACATAGTTTCTATAGAATTTTTGACAAGTTTTTGTCGTTCACATCATCACAACCGACTGTAGTGGTTCCTGTACGTCGCAGATCTCTGTGCCGGTCGACGTCACACGGTCACTTTCAGTATGAGGAGTTTGCTGAAGACGCCGATCAGCTTGTCACTGACACATCTCTACCTCACTGGTTTTATGGAGAACGAAGCGTTTGCGACAGTCGGACAGCTGAAAAATCTCACAACTTTCTCGCTGTTCTCTTGCCTTTACACTTTCGACAGTCACATATTGGAACTAAAGGTGAGCTCCTCCCATATTTAAAAGCCATTAAGCTTCTTGCAAAACAAATTAATGTTGGGAAATTGTATAGAAAACATGAGTCTGGGTGAAGCGTGCGCGAGGAGGCGGAAGTGAAATTTGTCGCCTGTAGTAAGCATTCAGCTTCTCTTTGGCCGTCTTGGGTATTATGTCTCACTTTTTCCGTCGTGATATCACATTTCCCAATTTTTGAACGAATCGTCGATATCTGTGTTGTCTGGCTTCTACTGACACTTAGAGCAACATATGTAGGGTTTGGTGATGCCCGCGTATATTAATTGACAAAAACTTCCTTTTTCTTCTCTTGCTGCACCTCTCCAGTTCCCCCATTGATTCTTATTTTGTCGTGACGTTTTTCCCCAAAGTTTTTTACACGATATTTTTTGTGCAAAACAGTATGTAACTCATTTCCAGGCCGTTGACACGCTGCGCTATGCGCACATCTCTAGTTCCCGTTAACTACCTGCTTTGAGAGTCAGAATAGAAATTGCAAATCAGGCGCCGAGGGCTCCGTGAGTTCCGCTTCCAAAAAACAAGTCGCCATTCATTGGAATGCGGTTTAATGATTGCGCAAAAAATTTACCCTACAACTATGGCCCGTTTGATGACGAGAACTTTGCAAACATCATCCACTGGATTACTCAGAACGAAATTTTCTGAGAAGGTATCATTTTACCGCATCGACTTCGACCAAGAAATTAGTTCCACAGACGTTAATTTCGCCTTTTTATGACCCCTTCGCGAAAACCTGACTTCGCTGAAGAAATGCATTTCGACCGCTCCAGAAGGTAGAATTTCTGCATTAAAAATAAGGTGGAATTTCGCGGAGTGGGATGATGTTTGCACCATTACTTCCGGGGCGTCATCGGCATCCGTCCAGCCACGGTGTTTCATGGTTCTATGAATGTTGTGTTTGCTCGAAGGCCACGCCTACAGCATTGAGCAGCGACAGTGAGTCTACAGTTAGCCTCACTTCGGACAGCATGAAATTTACATGATGACCATAAGAGAGATTTTGCTGGAGAAATTATCACGAAAGCGTTTATCTCGTCGTTCCAAAAAACAAGCATTGAGTTCGACGGCTTGCATAACGCTTCCCAGTTATTTCGAGAACATCTTTGTTTCTGTATGAGTCAATGATGTGCTTTTATTTCCTTTTGCATAGCGTTTCCTTGATATTATAGCTTGGAGCGTATTGTTTATTCAGCAACTCTCTAAACTGGAGCATCTTCACTTATGCTGTAGTGGAGAAGACTGTGATATTTCTCCCGACGGGCTGGTTGAATTGTTTCGACTTCCTACCGAGAACCCTTCAAACTTTTTCCCGTCTCGACTTAAATATTTATGCTTGATGGACTGCCATTCATTTCATCTGGAAGTCGTAACTGAACTTTCGAAAAGGTTCTTTTCTGTATTTTCATAATTATTGAGTGTGGCAATCGTCTTTCACAGTATGGGACGATAATTCTTTCTAAGATCCGATTTACCTAAGATATGCACATATGCGTTCTGAATATTTTGCTGAACAGCACTGTGCTGCACATTGCATCATGTCAAACTATACTTGATCGTCTTTGCTGAACAGCTGGCTGTGTAAAGTGTTCGCTTTTGGTTGAAATTTGGAGAATTTCGTCACTCACGGGCTATCTCATAAGTTTTTTTCGGTTATGGAGGAGCACATTGTGGGCCGAGCACTAAATTGAGAGAAGCTGCATCTTGTTAAATTTATTCAGTTCAGCAGCAGAAGTACCGAAAATGGGTGTCCGAGTTGCTTTTTGTAGAGAACACTTCGCACCAGCTATTAACAATGCGAGGATACAGCCAAGGTTTTCTCGATGTTACTACTGCCACAAAATTTTTAACAGTAGTTGACAAAAGATTGTACAGATTTAATTACGTCGACCGGTTTTGCAGTGAGTTGATTATGAATCTCCTATGAGAATAGTGTCGAGTTATCTGTTTGTGTTTGATTAGTGCACTCTCGCAAAAACATCTGTTTCCCGCTGACTACAGCTTTGCAACGGCTGCTAAGCTGAGGCGAGCGAATGGCAAGCTGAATAATGCCTCCTTATCGGTCTCTTGGACCTGCTGTAGAGCACCGCGTGTCTGCCTGAGTAACCCAGCAATTTCCAAGGAATGGTGATGACACAAAGTAATGACATCTTCCTTGTTTTGGAACTCACAGCAGAGTTTGATCACTTAAGACAAAACTGCGACCAGAAGGGCATATTTCCTGCAGCCACCGGCTTTTCTACCAGTATGCTCCATTGTACAACATTTTTGGCCTAACCTGCTATACCTGACCGCGTGTATGAAATCCAGTCGAAGGAATGACAAGGGAAGGAAATATTAATGATCGCAGAATATTAATGGTCACTTGAGCTAAAAATGCTCCAGAGGAAAATATGATATTAATCATGCGCGAGGTGAAATGCAATAACTGGTCAGAGAGACGTGCTTCTTGAAGAAATAAGGGCTTACAATTCAGAGATCTGTTTTTTGCCTCTTCTCGCTCAGAACGCAACAAAGAAAGGCATGAGTATGCTTTTATGTGACAGCCGCCAGGTAGTATATCAAAATGCGACTATATTTAACGACTGTAGCCGAGCAGTTTCTCCTCGAAACATTCAAAAGTGGGAGGAAATTTTGATTTCCATAAAACATCGGCAGAAAATTGAGCGCTGAAACGAATTGTGGGGTTAATTTTAATCGGTTGACGCAGATTATGGCCATAAAATGTACCGTTATCTGCCGGAATTTCTCACCTTAGCGTTAACTGTTCCCAAGCTGATACTACTCGCATTGAAGGGTAAACCGGATAATATTTATGCATAAGGCCGGTTCCTTTTTCTCGCACCAGAAATGAAGATTTACGGAAACGCTTTAAGAGGGCACTGAAACATTTCCTGTTAGACGTTTTCTTGTGCATTTTGCAGATCATAGAAATTTGTTTCATCTGGCTCGCCTCCAGTTGCATTTGGAAGAAACTTGCATCCTCGATTTTCTTAGCATCGCTACTTATGGCTGGCCCAGGAAGAAGACAGTCATTCGCAATGAAGTTTGATTATGAAGTATGAAGTAGAAGTTAGAACTTATGGCCGCTTTAATTTTGAATCGAATTCTTATGGTAAATTTAGTAGGATGAAGTGTTCGAAGAAGGCTCTTCACGAGTTTTGTGATTCACGCACTTGGCTGTGTTCATATTCACTAAAATTTCGATGCTGATATGTTCTCACAGTGATTTACAGGAAACTCCGTAGTTATTTAGTTTCTGTTTTTCAGCTGTCCCGGACTTGAGTCACTTTGTGTAGCACGTAACGAATTCATGGGTGAAAAGGCATTTTCTATGCTGGTCAGAAATTTCAGGTACGTTTACTTTCTTTGCGGCTTTCAAATGTACCTGAAAGTTCTCTCTTTTTATTCCTTTTCAAGCAACGAAACGTGCCGTCCCTGTTTCTTTCTTAAATTCTCATTGAAATTTTTCTCGTCTGATTATGGTTTCATTGATTTAAAAAATCTCTCTGGTAAGAAAATTTGTATTGATGGGCATGCATCGTGAGAGCGATGGGGATTTGATGTCGTAAATTACAGTGGCCATACAGATGGAACATTTTTTGTCTCATAAGTCACTTTTGACAGGTGGGGTTCACCGCAGTACTAACGAAACACACTGTTTTGTAATTCGCACCCCCTTATCCGTCTTTTCTTCAATCGCTGACACGTAAACAACGAGATCAAGAGCATTCTGTGATACTCACACAGTTTCCACGAAAGAAATTGCTATAACGTGAACATGCGTCTTATGATGGAATCAGTACGGCAGCCTCAAAATAACAAAAGTGCCTAAAATCTTAGTTTCAGGCTACTTTGGTAGAACTGAACATTAGTTGCGAGCTCAGTGGTGATGTTGCCTCATCATTAAAGGGTTACTATGCCACTTCCGCCGTTCTCGTTCCTTGAAACGATTAAAGCCATTATGTAAGGGTGTTGAGCCCCTGTTTTTGGCCGTGCACGCTTAATTTGCCCTTGCAAGGTTCGCGGATCCCTTCTTTTCGAGAGATGCTCTCTAATCTGGCAACAAGACAAGAGGTTAAGTGTTAAGTTTTGAAAAAAAAACAGTAATAACGACTGTAGAGGGGTCGTCTTTCCGACAGAGCCTTGGCACGAATACTATCATCTCCGCACCAACTAGCGCCGTGCAGTTCTCACGCTCGAGCCGCTTCGCGGTTCGACTGCGAATCGCTAGGTCCAAACCGACCCTCGTTAAGACGACACCGAACATGGACAGCTAGAAGTGCACTGACCCTGTAAGAAAACGCCGTCTTCCTCTTATACGCACCTATCCATGCCTCAGGGATTTGCAGACGTTTCGTTATGCCCTATGCTCATTACTTCCCTGCTTTGCCGAGAACAGTTGATCTGAAGTTTACTGGTCATCCCTTACGATTATTTTGATGTGGTAGAAGATACCGTGAACGCGACGATGGCATATCTGTCCAGTGATGAAGCCTGTCCTAGAGCTCACATACAGCCTAGAGCATATCATTTTCAAGCTGGAATGTCACAGCCCAATGTATATGATCTCACAATTACTTGGGGTCGGCATATATAGCCACAAGCGCACATGAAGGACAGAAACGGAGTGGGCCCGCATGCCCACAGAAGGCGCCGCCTTAGTCGTTCAATAACAACAGCTGTGCAATAAATATACCGTGTCGTGATGAAGAGAATTTGGAAGATGAGGCTGAGGAAATTTCAAACAACTTTGAAAGTTTCACCAGAACCAGTCATAACCTGCGCCTGTTCAAAATATGCTCAAGCTGGATTTTCAAATCTCATCCTTTCTTGCACAGCTAGCTCGAAATATATCGGCGACCATGCGGATCACGTCTGTTGCGCGTTGTTTGAGAAGTTGACGTCTGACAAGTTTTTTCAGAGCATCGCTGATTGCGGTGGAGATTTCAGTGCTCATAAAAATGTGCCCAGTCTCACCCCAGAAGCACTCATCCATCGAAGTGCATTATATCAATATATTTCGACATATCGATAAATGAGTGACTAAGCGGGGTCGCTCGTTAAGAACGCGCGTGGTCGCTCAGTCGTGCGTGTGTGATTGAATCTGTCCACACCTTTTACCTCACATGATATTCATTAGCTTATATTCTCACTAGCTTATATTCAGCAGTCTAATAGCTTGCTTAACATATACATATCAGCTTTATTCCATGAACACATCTGCGGCTTTCTTTGCCTATGGGCGAAAAATCATACTTATGTTCAGCAAGTTGGTTTGAATCGCCGACTTCGCTGCTAAAGAAGTTCACAACAAATGAACACCCCCGTCCGCAACATAATGCGCTATTTTCTTCTTTTACCGTAAAGTTTCACGATGACATGTGCATTGCCACGTCTATGAGAAAACCTCTTTGATTTGCAGAAAGCTTCGATTCCTCGACATTTCTGGATTAGGCGAAATGAAATGTAGTGCGTTACGTCATCTATCAGATGATGAGCTTCCGGAACTTCGCTTCCTTTCGCTCCATGGCACGAAGGTTAGAAACACTGGAGCTTTTATACAGTGATGCCGTGGTCAGCTGCATGCGGAATTCCGTAACGAACAAAGAGCACAGTTTGGATACTCTTGCTTATAGTTGCAAAAACGCCACCAACTTCAGCTTCCAGCTTAAAGAAGAGTGTCCTAGCAGGCAGTTTCCACGATGTCGAGAAACGACAAACGGAATGTTCATTTCACGAGTCACTTCATCACCATTTCAATTCGTCGTAAAAGACCGCAAATATTGTCCTTTTAATAAATTATTTTCAATTGAACAACCTAACAAATATGAACTTTCGCGCATCCAATAATAAATATCGACGAAATTATGAAGTTCCTTATTCCTTAATTAGTAAATTCCTGTCAGCTTCCAACTCTTGACGAAGAAATGAAGGGATGAGCCTCGATCGCAGGCTGCTATCGATTTGCTGCTCATCGAGGCCAATGCAACAAACATACCCAGTGCCGACAATACTTACCACCTTAGAAATTTGTTCCTTTGTAATGTCATTTCAGGCGTATTTTATCCATGATCCCAAACTGTTTATCATCCCGTCTGAGCGCCCACTGGTGATTCCTGTGTTGTTTATCTTGTCCTTTCATCTGCTTCCAGTGTTAGGATGTCTCTGCAGCCTCTACTGTTTTGCAGGTCAAGGAAAAAATCCTTCGAACGCTCAACCTGAAGCGGCCCGAACTATACATAACAACTCGGACTGGTTTTTTCATCAATTGGAGTTTACAGGACGGTGATGTCCATTTCAACGATAAGTTCGACGGGGATATTAATGCCGTTCTCAATGATTTGGCTGAGATTGATGGATTTTGCTGCATGCGTCCCGTTATCCTTGACAATTTTTAACAGCCTATCCAGAAGAACGCACGTTCGTGAGTGCGTAGTTATTGTGCAAAATGTGCAAACTTACCTTGCTCATCCCAACTGATTCTCCCCAACATATTTTTCGTTAAAGCAGTTCTTCTATACGTCTTGTTATGTGCTTTTTAATCTTCGTTTGCAGAGGAGTATTTTCGCCTGGAATGTCGCGTTTCTCTATGCTTGCTTTCTACACATTTCGGCAGCCGCCTATGATCTATGCCCATAGGATAATCCATTAAATCATTCATTTGCTGCACTCGTTCGTGACTTCGAAGGAAGTTACCACATCGTTAACGTTACGAACATTCAAAATCGCTCCGCCTCGCAATTGTAGGGTACGGAGTATGACTCTAAACCTTTCTCCCTTTTCATCTTTCGCCTTCGTCTTCAGGCGGCAAAGACTGCACATGCCCAGTTACCCTTGCTTCAATTAATGGGTGTAATCACCGACTTCGAGGTCTACCGTTGACGTGAATCATCGCCGCATTTCCAGCTTCTTATTTCCTCAGTGTTCCTTCGTTTATTTCATGTTACTTTCGATGATGATTGCTCAAACTGAACGGGTATTCATCATGTCATCTCGCCTAAAAATTACGAAGAGCGCGCAACACTTTCCTCTCGCAAGGGTAACTTCTATCTTCACTTCTCGTTTGTAACTTGCGTCGAACTGCTCGTCTCGATCTTAGGCAGGAGGGATCAGAATGTCCACATAGGGCCTGATAAGGTGAAATGACCGCCTAGTTTTCCCGTCGGAGCTATCTTGCAAAGATAGAATGGGTGTTATGCGCTTCCATCTTGCCCAAGAAGGTCTGTAACTGCTGATGGTCAGAGTGCTTCCTCATTGTCACATTCTAGGCCGAGGACTATGTTCACTGTGTCTCATTCTCATGAGTGGTCATCAGCGAGCATTGGATGCTCATCCTCTTAATTTCGCACATGCTATCTCGAACGCGTTCCTTGTCATATGATATTCAATAGTGCCTTTGCGGTGCTTATCACAGGATTATCCCACATATGGTGCCTTCATTTATCTGTTTCGCCAGCAATTTCATTTCCCCAGCTTGTGCTGATTTCTTTTCTGTGTTTTTCTAATCAGTGCGTCTCACCTCTATGCGCGAATGAACCGCGTAGCAGGCCGTCTTTTAAAATGGCAGGTCTTGACAGTGTCATTGATCAACCATTTTTGTGGCCTTCTGGGATAGACCAGCTGCAGTACCTGGAAACTTTCACACGATTTAAGTGTCCTAAGAAACAAATGGCGAAGTAAAAATCCCAAGTGAAACTGCCAGTATATGTTTGGAAAAAAAAATTCGAGGAAAAATAAAGAAAAACAGAATCAAGAAAAAGTGATGCAAGGGAAATAATTAGAAGCGAATGGGAGTAAACCGAAGAATGGAAAATTTGTCCCGCGAATGAATATCCCAATCGCGCACGGCCTACAAGCACACGGCACTGTACGAGACGATACAAACGAACTCAAAAAAAGGATGTTAAAGAAAAGAAGAAAAGAAAGGAGAGCGGGAAGGCATGTTATACGTTTGAAAGGCATAATACTCTGATACACTCCATAATGACATTAACTGATCAGCTTAAAGAGGACGATGAAGCTTCAAGAGTCAGCAGTATAATCAAGAACGTCCAATTTGAAAGTGACACCGTCTTTTTTCGTATTAGCTTTCAGTTTGTTACCCAAGCACTTCTATTGTGGAGAGGAGTGAAGAGGTAGCCGGCTTTCGAATGAGAAAAAAATTACAAAAGAAAACAGAACCTGATTGAAATCAAACAACAGAAATCAGTGATCACCTCATGGAAATAGAAACAGCCACGAAAAGATCGCGTGGCGCGCCATAGATAAGATAGAAATGACCATATTTTAACTCCCCTTCACCCGCCGATTAAAAACATTGCAAAACTAACGACCACAGTTTATCGGAAGCGAAAGCAACATCGAGGCGTTAGTAAGTTGAGATTTCTATCACAGTCTGGACTTGAAATTGGACGCTTACGTTCACGATCTAGTGCTCAGTCAGTTGGACCATGATCGAGACTTATTTTACAATCAATTCCAGAACAACGATCAAAAAGTTAAAAACTTACGTTGCAACCGAAGGTGATGGTTGCGATATGGAAAGGGTAACCAATGGGGAGAACGCATGAGGGCCGCAGATGGCATCTTCGGAAATGCAGCGCTCATAGAACAACTTCTGCAATCGAAAACCTCTTAGAAAACGATATTCATACATACGTGTAAAGTTCCTTCTGATCTGTATGGAACTTCGGAGTACCATAAAGCTGCAAGTCTTTTTTCAAGTATTTTCAAACACAACAATAAGTATAAATTATGAAATATAAGTACATATTCAATGAATACAAATGCAATCTCAAGTGGACCTAAAATACCGAATATTTTTACTCAAAATTTGATTATTGTTAGCGCCAAATGAAGCTGAAATTCTGTCATTATATAACGTTGAGGAAAGGGTATTAATCTTCTATAACGTCCTCACGGTGTTCTGTATTAGTTAGGAGAGGAAAGTAACTTTTTTGCTTTCCCGTCTCGTCTGCCGTTTAAACATTTTATTTTGCTGCAAAGAAGTGTAAAATTCGCATGCACTTAATAAAAACCACTATGGAAAATTTTCGATGAAACAATAATTAATGAAGAGAAAAAACTGACAATTTACGGAAATGCGTGTTGTTCGTAATTTCAACGAATGCAACTAAGGATTAACTTTTTTTCGGATCGAAGAGAAATCTATTGCAGAAAAATATTCTCATTTTCTTTAAATAATTGTTTAGCAATTTCACCATCAAAAAGATACTGAAAGAGAAAACTAGACAAGCGGCCTTTAAAAAGTAGAGATGTGGATTTAGTAGGAGAGAACGCTTAATAAAATGTGCTAATAAATTAAAAGCTGAAAGTAGACTTTGAAGTTTCTTAGATAACGTTGCTAATGAGAAGATGGTGGCAAATATTTAAATCAACATAATTATCGCTGAATTTGCCACTTAGTATCATGGGAGTTAGATGGAAAGTTAAGCCAAATTATCGCCAATATCATTGAGAAAAGGAGGAAATTTCAAAGAAAATGGTGTCCTTAATGCTTGGGAAATGTAATGTGTAACATTTTTCGTAATGCGTTCTGAAATATCAATTTAATGTGATAGACAAGAAAATGTGACACGCCATTCTATGCTCCTATCCCCTCTTCCTTCCATCCCTTCCTAGCAACATCCGATAAAACTTCCGCTCTTGTATATTCTTTTTGTGCAATACTTTCATGAATTTTAATGAGTTCGCCGCTTTATTTAGCATGCTCCGAACAAGTGAGGTTCAACAGTGTTACGTACAATCTAACAAATCACCAGTGATTCAGCCTCTTCGGCTTGACTGTCTGCAAGTACCGCACGTAGAATCATACTGGACAATGCCTGTTTCTGCCTCTCAAGAAGTAAATATCAGCCACTTTTTTTCTTTACATGGTCATCGTGAAGGCACATAGTGCCTTCAGCGATGACCATGTAAAGAAACCTCACTATTGCGTTCTATAGTTATTGTCTTTCCAATTTCCATTTGACATTCTGTACGAAACTATTTCGTTCATTGCCTGCAGCCTGAAATTCTCAGACTATAGGACTATTTCAAATAATTGCGCCCTTGGCCAAATTCGGCCTCTATTATTTTCACCTTCAGAATGATACCTGCTCTGTTTCCAGAGATTTGTCGTGGTCATCCAGCGCCAGTGGAACAAATTCACTCTTCCAATGTTATAACGCACCCAATGAACTATGGCAAAATTTTGAACGACTCTCATTTCATTTGCCACAGTCTGGGTGACATATTAAATAATCACAACATAAAACATATAAATGGCGCACAAATCCATCAGTATAAGCGCAAATGTCCTGTCGAGATCAATGAAACATCTGAAAGCCAAGCTCCTTGAGGTTTCTATTTATATAGAACATTTTCATTTCTTGTGAGCCTGTTTGAAAGGAACTGTTACGAGTCGTTGATCTATTTTTACTCTCAGTAAAGAATTCTGTGAAAGTACATGTCGAAGTGACTGTCTGACACGCTTCTGAGCTTATGCCATTATATTGAATATCCATGTGTAGAAGTTTGGAAGCGCTGGTAGTAAGCGGCAATTAACTTCTTATCAGTTAATTCTGGGAGGTTTCTGGAACAATCAGACGAGTGGAATCAGTGCGATTGAGCTTCATTATTTAAAGTTCTTGAACGTTTCAAACACAGCTAAATGATTCGCTCGAAGAGGAGCACCACCAGTTTTGGTTTCTCCTCAACGATACACTCTATGCTTCAGCAAGTCTCGTCGTGAAGAGTTCAAGGAATTTAACTGTTCTTTCTATTGCTATTACTTTCTTGCCTAACAGATCCCCAATGAACAAAAGATAGCGTCTGAATTAGGACGAGAATTGTCGTGCTCAAGAAGTGAACGTTTCCCAATCGCTCTGCTTCATAGTAGTGACGTATAATGGTCGCCAACGACGTGCGGAAGATCTGCAGATAAAAGCATACTTGCGAAAGCGAGAAAAAACCCGCGAAAGGGGCACGCACGAAACGCGCTTTCCAGTTTCATCCATCAAACGAACCAATTTCACAGTTTACAGGAAAATAATGAGACATAAGCAATAACAAGATCACAGCGCGAATGAATCAACCATTCATGTATTACCTAAACAAATTTACAGAAATTTGACGTTCTTGCGGGTGCTTTACGATGCGACGAAAGCGAAATGCGACCCGACCGACCGTGGAATGTATGCAAACTTTGTGCGGCATTTTAAGGGCAATACGCTGTTTTGATTCGCTGGGTCCACAAGAAAATATAAGAATATTGTGCTGTTCCCTTTCAAGACTTCATAACACTCTGTGAGTGCATTCTCCACGTTGAAACATGCCCAACGAACCAAAAACAGGTCTAAACGGCTCTAATTCCCACCCAACTCCCTGCAATTATCAGGGGGGTTAAGATTCTCCCAATAAGTTTTCAGATGCATTTTCTTCCTAGTTCTAACATTCTGAATTGATCTGTCCATCGAACAGCGTGAGCTGCACGGATATAGCAAGCTCCTGAACGTTTAAATTTATCTATCTTCAAGGTTAGGGAAGACACGCTGGGACATTAATCAAGGGAATAAGGAACAAGTATAACACTGCTGTTTTTATACTATTGGCACATTACCGAATTCCAATGACGAAGGGAACAAGGAACGCTCGACGAATTTTTCTTAGGGCTATGGTGTGGGTAAAGGTTTTTTGCACTTTTTTTTGATAGTATAGGTAAAAATAGCGAAGGAAATAATATACCTCTATTAATTGCAAATGTGGAGATGGTTTTTATGTATAGAATTGTGGGAAAAAGACGGTTGTGAAAAGTCAACGAACATTGGCATTTCATCTGTATGCGTCTGCATTGATGCATTCAATAAGTGTGCGTGCTAATGCAGGATAATGTCATTCTCTAATTTCGAAGGAATATTATCTGCTGCTCGAGAGCTCTCAAGTACTCATTTTTCAGGTGGTAATTGTGGCATTAATGGTTCTTCTCGCGTTTAAATTTTGCGATATATGTCGTTCAGTCGGAAGACGCGCAGCAGGTTTTACGCTAGCACTAGGTAGGTGTCTGATAATCGGATGAAATGCAAGGATACTATAGCCGAGAAGACCACACGCCTTTTCAATTGCCCGTTTTGCTCGGTCCTAAATGTGCTCGTTCGTTTGGGAATAGATAGTGGTGACTGTTAATTGTTGCTTAGGACATGGTTGACGTTGCAAGGCCAACTTTTAATCTCGCTGAGTTTTAAATGACAGCTAACACACTCGTTACAAGAAAAGCTTTGCGGAGCACATAGCAAACCAAACGCCTCAAAAGGGTCGTGTCCTGCAGGCACGGTGTCTTTGAATAAGGCTATAAATCCTTCTCCAACATTCCCATGGGAAGCATCGTTCCTATGTGCTAAGCTAAGAAAACACTACTTACATGTTTGCAAGTGATACCATATCAAGCCCGATTGAACGGTTTGTTCAAGTGCTTCCAGTTCAGCATTTAACGAATTTGGCAGCAGCACAATTCCAGAGAAGCTGGACACACTCGGTGCGAAAACAGCGAATCCAGCTCCCCTTATAGCCACATAAGAGTACGTAGTACTACTGTTGTCTGCACTTTGCGGCAAAGTATCCCAAGCATACAGTAGTGGGTTACAGAAACGCCTCAACTTCCAATGGAAACTTGCAATTTTTTTCCAATAATCGCCTTAGAATACTAGGCCATACCAATATGCAAAAGTTCAGCCCAACTGGAGCAAGGAAGTACTTTTTCCGGACATGCCTGGCTTCTCTGCAATCGTGCCCTTCACGTCACCATTCTTCGTAATGTTTGATTTTTTTTATCAGTTTTATCAGTTTTTCCCTTTATTTCCGCCCGTTTCAACTACCATGGACGACAGTCCATGGGGCCGCCTATCAACGTTGCAGTAGTAATAGTAAAACCTCATTCACAGCAATAGTAAAACCTCAAAAACTTTGCGTCGACGTTGCTCATCCCGAATGCCAATTAATTCTCTGACGTCTCAGTATCAACAGGTTACGGTCATGCAGCAATTTTACAAGCGTGTCGAGGATCTTATGCCTGCATAAACTCTTATTCGTCACAAGAGTCGATGTAGTTCAGTATTTTAGTCAAATACCATCTAGACCCAACAGCACCTCAAAAACCCGCTCCTGCCCTGTTCTCTTTACACAACGTGTCTCGCGTTATTTGCGCTTGGAGGAGCTGAACAGTAGCGGAACACCTGGTGTCGACACTGTTGATTAATATTTGCATGGGGAGGAAATCTAACTCATGTGCCCGTGCGCATTATATGGAAAAATGACATACGTGAAAATCACCATCTAATCAACTGCAATAGGGAGCGGTTCGCTTTTTTAAGAGAATGAGAAAAACTGCTCTGTTCATTTTACAGTCAAAGGAAACTTCAAATTATTCAAATGTTGGTCATACTATCAGCAACAAATAATTCAGCATTCTAAGGAGGGAATCGACTGCTTTTCATGTGCTGCGACAGTGAGCCTCCAAGACCAATTTCTTGACACAGCACGCAAGGTTTCGTGTTCACGTTTCTAGAGGGCGTTTTATACTCCATATACTTGAATATATCCTATTTGTTTTTAAGTGATGTCGTCGGTGCAATTCGAGTTTTCCTTTTTTCGATAGCATCGTATCTTCCGATGTGTTCCAGGCTAAGCACGCAAAACCTCATCTTTAAAAATGTGCTCCAGGTATAGAAAAAAGTATTTGCCAGGAAAACTCAGTAAAAATGTCAAGGATTCTGACCTTTTCGCCGCTGTAGCAACAAGCATTCAGATAACCTTCGTGACGACTTCATTCAATACAGGGGATCAAATGTTCGGACCTTAGATAAGATCCATCAGCTAAGGAAGCCTTCTAGTCGATCTGTTAGCAACAATTACTGACCTCTGTTGACCTTTCCTCTGCTCTGGTTTTGTTAGTCCCAACACTCCCCCTCCTCAAGCAGTCATTCTCGTCCACCGTTACTGACAGCGCGCAACATGGCAAGCATCGACACACTGTCGCTATCGATCGCACACATCCAACTCTGTCGTATCTCTACATCCATTCTTCTATACATACAAATGATGTGAGCGGTAAAGTGCGCCTATCTCACTGGTGCATTGATATATTGTTCAGTGCAAAGTCATGTCTTGTCAGTGACCTACTGCGGGACCGATTTGCTATCGTCTGACCCACCACCGATCTTTGATCTACTACCTGTTGGTCTGCCATTAATATTTGGTCTACTAAGGTCTGACCTGCCATTAATATTACCACATTATGTTTGCATCTGATCACCCACTTATCGAATTCTCTGTCTATTTTTGCGTAGCACTTCTTTCTTTAAAAGCTTTGAAATGATCTGCGCGGAAAACACTGCAATCCTGCTAAGGGCGGTATATAAGGAGAGACGTATCAGCACATCATTCATTGTTTAAGTGGGTTCATCGGACAGCGGTGGTGATATGGAGCGTGGTGGTGTGCGTGGACGGAGGGAGTTCGGCGGTATACTCTAGAAGAGGGCGAGTATGGAGACAGCGGTTGCGTCTACGATGGCATGACTATGTACTTGCCGTCATCAATGCACCGATTGGGTTCTGAGGCTCCTTCATGGCGCATTCACCTCGACGTCTACATTACACCGCAGCTAAGTTTACTGCTGTGTTCTACTTTCGATGGTCGCGTTCTTAAAACGTTTTTTTAAACCAAAGAATCCCCCATCTAGTTTGTCCACTAAGCAGTAGTCTGTTTTTATGGGATTCCACATTTCAGTGAAACACAGCTCATAGTGTCACCCTGCCTGCCAAACCCTCCTCGCCTTGCTGGTTGTCCAAAGGCATTTTTAAAGTTCATACATTCTGGACCGGTCTCTCAGTAAGCTCTCCGATCTTGCATACCACTTGCCGTCAGTTACATACTGTGAACCTAGGTGAGAGTGCACTGATATTTTCAAAGAATATCTGACAACAGTGCATAATTTCGGATTTCCGCCCATAACAAGCTGTGCTGTATTTTTGATGGTCATATTATTAAGGCCTTCTCATTAAATCGGGAAAATGCGAAGTTTAGCTAAGGGTTTTAAATGGATCGTTGAGCGCAAGAATCTGCATTAGGTGGTCGTAGGCGGATATGTGGCGGGTTATCACTGAATACATGTTATGTGGTGCCTCAGCGGCTGAGTGTTTTGTCTGAAACGGGCTGGATGAAATCTAGTTCCTGCACCATCCCAAGAGTCGTAGCTCTGCATTCTATCTGTACATAAAAAGAGGCTCTCGTTCGTGCTAGCTCTCTCAATCCTCTTTCAAAACTGCTGCTCAGCGGCGGGAGCAGCCCCTAGCATGGATGAGACCACTTTTTATTCCCGAAATTGTTCGTTGATTCCTCTCCAAAGAATAATTATATTTTCGGATCTGAAGGACTTTTTATAGTCCTTAAAACAACTTAAGCACACAAAGACTACATGACATTGTTTCCACCTCGTGTAGCGCATCCAGTGTTGATGAAGTGGCAGAAGTTTATCGGTGGGGGGTGGTATTGTGCGAGATAACTGCTCTGCCTACCCAACCAAACATTTCGTATTTCATAGCATCGTCATGAATGCGTTGAAGGTGCACGTCACCACCTGCAAATTACACCAGTTAGAGGTGATAGTATTTTTCATCCCGTTAAGAACGCGACCATTTAATTTTTATTTATGAGAACTATTTAAGCAGGATAGTTGTTCCTCGTTCAGCAAACCTCTGTGAGCTGATACAGTCATGCGAACAAGCTGCAATACAAAGGAAAAAATAGATCATGGCATTAGGGTTGGTGGGATGTATAGTAAATGAATTCAGCTCGAACTGAAACTGAACAGGAAGCGGGGCACACACTTTAAATACTTTCAAAGTAGGCGGTCACAAAATTATGTCTTTCATTTCCTATGACTATGATGCACATTGAAGCAGCCATGGATTTCAGTCGATGTACCCACAATATAGACGGCAGGCGAGGACGGGGAGGATAACGGGAAGTAGTCAGTGTCACTGACGTTTCTTTTATCGAGGGAACGTTAGGCCGCGTGCTGCAGTCCGGTTTTCATTGGTGTGCTATTCGTCAACGGACTTATAGCGGGTCGGAGGGAGGTAATACATATTTGTCCTCCATTTTGACGATTTCATGAAGCTGTTCCCTTTCATCACCAGTTGTTCTGGTGTTAATTCAACTGTGCTGTTCAGCGGCGGGAACAGCATCTGGTATGAGTGGAGACAGCTCCATCCATCCCTTCCATGTTCTTCTTAGCATTTTCAGTTAGGAAAGACGAGAGTTCCGGTTGAGTTCGGTGGTTTCTTTCAGTGATATTGGGGACATTTGGTGGATGCTGATGGAACGGTCATGTATCAGTATAATGCGGGAGCAAGGAATTTTGTAGCGCGTAGTATGTCGGTCTCTGTATTATTGTGGTCAGTAGTTCACAATTGTAGGCAGCAAAGTAGTGACTGCGAACTGATTTGTGCACGCTGAAAGTAGTGTTGCTGGAAATGTGGGAGAGGCAGTATTGGTAGGGTTGCGGGAGAAGCAATGTGGTGCCAACATCGGAGTTAACTTCTTTCCAGGACTGCGCAGGACTCGATGTGACGCCGAGGTTCGATTTCGACGTTCAGAGGAAGAAGCACTGTGCATACGACGTTCGGAGCCGACGTATCGTGGGACTGCTGAAGACGAGATGTGACGTCGACATTAGCGGTCGGCATACGGATAAAGCCAGTAAGTGGTCGTAATCTTATATGTTCACTTTTAAATTCTGATGGTCGTTCAGAAGTTTTGAATACTAAGAGCCTTCCATTTAAAATTCCTTCCTCACACATATTGGATCATTCGTATCACATGGCGAAGAAATTGTTCAGCAGACTTCGCGTCGTTCACTATTTTGGTAAAAATTAAATTGTTGATTCCCATAGCGGCTTTACTTCTAGGCTGCGGATTCTGATAATTTCACCTTTGCCACTCGTGCTTTCCGGGGAGCGCTGAAAGGATTGCTTCAGGAATTTCCACACAGAAAAAGACACGGGACATGCTTCGCGTCAGGGAATAGCTTTTGCAGTCTTTTTCTAGCCTTCTCAGTACATGTTGTTGAAATTTGGCCATGTTTGTTGTCATTAACGTCGCCATCACAGTGGCGGTTATGGATCGCTAAACGGTCGGGGAATATTGTGCACGTCTAGAGAATTCACTATGCTCGGGTTCATACTTAAGCCGTTAGTGAAATTTGAAATTTCCGAGTAGGGAGAATGACACCGAGAAACAAGTCATCACTGACGCTCGAAACACTGATGTTGATTTCGATGCGTGCACTGACTAGACCATTTCTTATATTACTGAACGAAATATTCGAAGATTTTTTTGCAGGTTCCCGAAGTGGTGTCTTCCATAACTTATAACGAAATGAGGCGCCATCAAGGGCTCACGCAAAAGGTCCAGCTGTTCTACACGACGCCCTTGCAAAGGATTTCAGATACCGACGACGAATTTCAACAACCTCGTTGTACTGTTCCTTTTTGTGAGACTTGTTGTGAATTACGTTTTTGTATTCGTGGTTGATACAAGGTTGCGAGGCAATCACAACTGAATGGACTTGGGAAGGCGGCTTCAAGCTGACTGCAAAAATCCCCTAATAATTGACAGTTTCAAAACTTCACTGAAAAATATGTGGCGCATCCCATTTTATTTGTTTTGCTGTAACTAGCAACCTTCTTTAGTCATTATTCTTCATTTTCCAACTTCTGGGGCGTGGTTGTCAAAAATCTCCACTCACTAGTTATGGATTGCTTCCTACCACTCTATTGTGTGACCAGTGTCATTTATTGCAATTGTGGTATGTTGCATTGCAAGTTATAAGTTCTGCATTGCAAAGGGACATATTTTGTCATTCGGTTGTGCTTTAAATATTCCGCCGCTATTTAAAGCACAGACGTTGTTGAACGCATTGTTGTTTATAGTTTGCTTTGTATAGGTAAATCTTCCCTTCTAACCTTTCAGCTGCCACTTCATTTGCATTTGTTTTAGTCGAAGTGAACTTCTGCCACATCTAATTTTCTGCTGTACAGGAGTCCCGATTTAAAGTCATTTCTATCTACAGTTTCATTGCTTTATTCGATGCTTATTCGCTTTTGCAATTACTTTTCTCTCAGCAGTGCAATGTGCGGGCTTTTGATGCTCAATCTTTTCATTACGGCTCCAATCATGGTAGTATTACGTTTCTCTCTTATAGTTGTCAATGACACCATTGAAACTGTAGAATGATAAATTAGGCCGTCTATCATTCGGGCACTCAAGTGGATCACATTTGTTTGTGTTTTAAGTGAGCGGCCGCCACTGAAAACACAGCTTCTGTGCTCCGCTTTGAGGGTTGCTATGAATTTTCTAGGTGCATGCCTTTCGTTGTTGGTATCAAGTGGTTTGAGTTTTTTCTGCAAATTTTTCGTGCGCCTTATTTTGTCTCATATGCCAAGTGCGTTATTTCGCATATATGGGTTCTCGCCGTTAATACTTCTGAGAGAAATCTATAATGTTGGTCCTTTCTGGAATTTTAAATTTGTTTTATTCGATAGGATTGTATCCTTTATCCCGGTACGCTGCAGTTTTTCTCCTTTGCGATGATTACGTTAAATTATTAGCGTCCGTGTATTATGGATTTTATTCACATTCGTTTAATACTGACAATCGCATGCATTTTAAACGACCGCCGCCGTTTAAATTGCACGTGCTATGTTTTGCAATTTTACATGGAGATGATGTTTATAAATTTCGAGGGTCTACTTGAGCTGTTTCCTGTATTTTTGAGGACTCGACTGACCTTTTTGAGGTTGCAATATTTTATCGTTGCTTATTTTATTCTTTGTTTTCCATTGACTATATAACTGTTGTTTTTTCCACTAGAAAAATAGATTCTTAGGGGTTTCATCTTTTGGATTTCATTTTTGATCAGCTTGGTATTCACAAAGATGCCTAATGAGTTTATCAAGAGCAAATAATTTTGCTGAATTTTGTAGAAGCCGATTGGCACCTTTAGAGTGAATGGCATCCTGTTTCCTCTCTAATTTTTTTTCTTCCTACTTACAAAATAAGTTTCCTGGAGAATGCTGTAAAGATGGAAAATCTACAGTATTTATTTCGTCCCAGTGACGCAGATTGTTGCATCTCTTAAGGCTGCCAAAGCGATGAATCTTTTGGTCGTTCCAAACAACTTTTCATTGACCGGCCATAAAGAAAGAAACTCAGACAGTGTCTTCAGATACGAAATCTTGTATTTACATTCCAGCAAAAAACCCGAGCATTGTGTCCTGAACGATTCGTGGGAAGAGACTGAACATCAACATCAAGAACATCAAGAAGCCGAACATAAACCAGTACTCGACTCAACACTTATATGGTAAAGTTGACGCTGTCTTTGCAACATCTATACGCCGTGTGGCAGTGATCTGAGAAAAGGCGAATTGGTTTGCTCATGTGTGCATGTGCTTGCGTGATTATCCTCTTCTGTTTCACGGCCTGGACTTGCTTCTAACAGAGTGAAAGTATGTCCGCAAAATATTTGAAGCAATGGTGGTCTAAAATTTATCAGTCGATGTTTTCAGCTTGAGTGCAGATAATTAATAATTTTATCTCTCAGAGTTGTTTACGATCTCAATTCACTAAAAGAGTAATACGAAAATATGTCGTTTTCATTTCGAAGCGTGAAATATATTACGATGAGAAGTAACAAATTCTGAAGAGTAGAACAGCACAACTCGGTTATATTTGAGTTTGTCAACACCTTGTCAAAATCATCCAGAAAAATAGCTCCAATGCTCCAGTTGAGGTGAAATTTTGCAAGTCGTCATTATTTCGCATTCTTGGGCCATTGAATTTAAAAAAAGAAAATTGCAAAATTCTGTTACAAGCGTAGGCGTTTCTAGGACACATCACATGAATGCCTAGCGCGAAACGGTACACGACACAGTGACACAGCTGTCCACAACTCGAGTCACTCAGTATCGCACACAACCATTCTTAGAGGAGGAGGGATTTGCTCTGCTTATCAAAAGTTTCAAGTAAGTTTATCTTTTTAGAAGCCAGTTAAAAATATACGAACGGCTATATATCAACGGTTTATTTTAAATGGTACTTGTTTCATTTCCCATCGGAGCAACCTGGGATCTTATGTTTCTTTCATTATCAGATTTGCGTTAGAATTATCCCTTCTTCGCTCATTCCTTTCACCGATTAAAAAACTCTTTGGCTACTAATCTTGCATCGGCATTCCTCATGCGGATGATACATGTGTAGCGCTGCAAATTTTGAATGCTCTACATGTGAAATGTTGCTTATTACATAAGGCATTTTTTTTCACACCTGATGAGCAAAGGCGTCTCAAAACGGCCACACTAACGTCACATATTGCATTAAAGCCTTCCTTCTTTCGTCTTTATACAACCCTTCACGTGTTGTTTTCTTCGGTCTTATCATAATAAAGAGCAAAAAGGGAGGTAAAAAACATTATGTAAATATTGTGCGGTCAGTATCGATCCCCCGTATTAACAACTTGTCCTCCTGTATCACAAAACTATAAGGCAACTTTATCTCAGCAAAACTGCATCAGATCTCTGTTCCAGGCTGCCTTGTTTTGTTTTGCCTTGTTAAACTCTCAACTCGTCCCACAATAGTTCACGAAACTTGTTTTCTCTCTCAAGTTGCTGTTCTTTAACCATATCCTTGTTTCACTGATCATTCGCAATCTATGATGTCACTGCGGCATATTTCCATGGGAAACCCTTATTCATGATCTAGGTGCAATTCCCCGCTTCAGCCGTTTCAATTTCGCGCTGATCCAGGTTCTCCCATATTGGTAGCAGACCTGCTTCATTCCCAGAAAGGTTCGATTTCTCGATATCTCTGGAGTGGGTGATATGGAAGGCGACGCATTGCGTGACGACTTACCGGAACTACGATATCTTTTGCTGCATTCCACCAAGGTTTCAAATATTATAGACTTATGACGTGAAATCTAGGATAGAAGGAAATTCGCCTGGCCAAAACTTCATACTGGAATCAGTTCGTTGCGATGGTAGATGGGTTATATTTTCGGGCACGGAGTCGTACATGTGTTCCTTAATGTTTTCATTAGGACCCTGTTTTGACAACCGTTCTTCCTCATTTTTGCTTTTTTACTTGTCCTTCCTGCAGGTTTCCTTCGAGACGCTGTCATAGTGACCAGCATGTTAAGCGTCATACATGCGGGATCTTCTTTTCCTTTTGCAAGTTAGAACTATTTCAACGAGAGCTAATTAAGAGTACTTCATAACTGGCCAATCCCATTCCATGTCATCTGTCTCACTATGCGCCACTGACGGATGCCTGTCATATGGAGTATGCGCGCCCGCTTGACGCCTTCGCAAATGTGGTGTTCTGTAGCCGGCACACTATTCCTGGGGCGCTGTCCGCGCAGAGAGTATTTAAATATTTCACCTCGATTCATTGTTTACAGCATCCTTTCTATTTTCTCGGCTTTCCACGACCGCAAACTGTTTATCATTTCCCTACATGAGCTTTTTCTCGCTTGAGTTGTTCTTTCTTTCATAGGCTGACGGTTGGTATTAGGATAACTCGGAACGGCTTCTGCATTGCAGTTCAGTGAAGAAATCCTTCAACCGCTCAGTCTGTGACGGCTCCGTTTATGCATAACCACTCGGGCGGACTTTTTCATCAGTTGAAATATGCGGGACGGTGAAGCCCATTTCAACGATAAATTCGACGGCGACATTCAACGCTGTTCTCAATGATCTGCCTGAAATTGAAGGATTTTGCCGCATGCTTCCGATTATCGCCGGTAGAACTTAACAGTATTATCAGAAGGAAATAATTATTGAAACAATTCACGCTGAAAGCATAAATTTTGAATTGGTGTTGCAGTCCACGTTGTCGGTGTGAGTCCTGGTTATTCATTGTTATGCTTATCATATTCTGTTTTCCCATTCTTCAGGCGATTCTGTCATCCCGATCATTATATGCTCTTAAATCTGATTCTGAGAGCATATGACGCTATAAACATCGAGTTTTCGAATCTTTATGTGTTTACATGCGTTGTCGCATCAGTCTGCGAAACAGTCAAAACAAAATTCCAGCGAAATGAACAGGAAGATTTCGCTGGAGATTTTGTGGGAAAGGAAACATAGAACCCCCACATTGTTGCAGGAGGATTCTGTGTCTCCTTTCATTGTTGTCACTCTTCTAAGTGTACCTAAGTCTTGATGCCTTGTTTTATCATGGTCCCCCCTTGCTGCCGCCCAAACATTTTTCGGGTTTCTCCGCGACGTGCGGGTCTGTCTGTGCGTCTGCCCAGGAGTCTATCTTTTCCTCTATCTTTTTTCAGGTCGGCAGTCACTCATGGTCGACTTCGGACTTTTACCGGCATGATACTTGTCACAGGGTGATGTTCTAAATAATTCGTTGATTTCGAAGAAAGTTAGCGAGAACTTAAGTGTAAAACAAATTTTTTATGCATTTCACATAGAGTGGTTTTTCATTTTACGTTTGTCTGAGCACAAAAATGAACTCATCGTAAAGAATTGTGCCGGCTGTGCCGAGTTCGTTGATGCCAGCTGCCCTCAATATCTCTATTGGTCACAGTCTGACAGTTTGCACTTTTGCATCAAACTATAGATGGATCACCTCGAAACACGCATTAATGCGGAAGAGGCGAGAATTACAGTAAATGCGTGTTCTCTACATAGGAAGTAACGATTCAAGGTTGCTATGTTTCACATGTCCATTCCCTTCATATTGTTTTCTGCTTGTTGATGAAGCGTTAAATAATTCCATCGATCGAGATATCGGGAAATCACAATGCATTTTTATTTTTGAGGTGCACAAGAGTCATATCAAGCCTCTCATCACAATTACATGATTTAATCTAATATTCGTTGCTGCTTAAATAAATTTCATCAAATCGTTTCAAAACAGCTCGTTTCGTTACCCCTTGCATACATTTGCTAAGGAAACAATATCGTCTTCTTATAATTTTGAAGCTAAAGCAGGTGCGGTTGTGATTCGTATGTCCATTTATTGGGTAACACTGAAACAGGATTATATCGCTTCCGATTTGCAGTCATTCTTCTGTTAGCAGAAGTCAGTGCTCAAAATGTCGTATAATTGCAAACTTTCCAGTTCTAACTCTTTCGTCCCTCAAATACATTGCACTGCCAATACCTCTTCAATGCAGTCGATGAGCTGCGGATGAGAAGAGCTCAGCATCAACAACAGAAAGCGATGAAAGTGCTTGCCAGAAAGATCGAAGCATCACATTTATTGAGGAGTGTATCGTATGTTGAACTAAGAAAGGAATTTATTGCTATTATCTCATTGATGTTATCTGCTGTAAAAGGAAATTGCAACGGTGAGAATGCGATGTAAAGGAAATGCAAATCGGAGCAGCGCTCTATATATCTTCACTAATACGATAAACTTAACATTATGCGAATTATTACACGAAAAGATATCATTATAACGCATAGTTTAAATTAAATTAGACGCAACCGCTTTTGTCCGTCCCGTATTTGCGACTCTCTTGCTCTCTCACTACTTTATTTATAATTCAAAGGTATCGAAGACTCCTGATTTCCACAATTTTAAAAGCATTTCGTAAACTTTCGTAATTTCTTCCAACTGAAATTGATGGCCTTTTTTCAGTTTGCGAAAAAGAATGCGGGAATAATTTTGGAAGAGATTCGCCAACGAATTTTTCGCATTTGGTTCCAACATTAGCTCGCATCTGAAGTTCTTTTGCAAACGTAAAAGTAAAAAAGTGTTTGGATTGAGATCAAAAATTCAAAAATGGACGATTCAATTTGCATTGAGAAACAGCAATTTTATACACTAGAGTGAAAATGGACGAAACAAAATTGAGTTCCTCGTGACACGGGCTGTGCTGGAAGTTTTGCTCTTATCAACATCTCGCAGTTGTTGACCTGCAAAATCGAGCATATTTATTTTATTTTCCGTGGTGAAATCGGGTAAGAACATTCACAATCTTCTCGTCGTAGCTCACATATGGACTATGAAAGATCCAGGTTATCAAAACGCTATTTCGCGTTTAATTGCAAACTGCAACATCAAGTTTTGTTGTTCAAGCTTGCTAGGAAAAACTTGCTTATATGCAGCAGACCTGACAGTATGTAATGCTTCCATCTGAATCCGTTTTAGCAACAAAATATCTTTCTGAGAAGGAAATCATAGAGCTCTTAAAGTGTTCAAACAATTCTGATGGCGCTGATGAATGACCCACTGATTGCTCGTTGCTTCGTTGTTTAACTTTCTCCATTTTTCTTATGTGTCACAACTTTTTTCACTACCTTCCACCTATTCGAAGCTGTCCCATTTCTACTAATCTTTTAGAAACATATTCACTTTCGCGAAGAGTTTACATTTATCGATCTCCCACATTCTCTTTCCAACTCCATCCACCTGTCACAATTCGCACTCTTCTAAGCTTCTCGTAACCAGAACTTTTACTATTTTACTAGTGCCTAACTGCGTTCATTTTACATATTAGAAGCCCATGCACGTCTGGAAGGTAAAATCGGTATAAGACGATTTGCACTGACCGTTTAATGGGCCATTGGGAGCCGTGCCAAGGTTTTTTCCGTTCGACCAGGGTGAAGACTTTTTCGCTTACTGCTCATGTATTCATTTGAGAAATCCTTTAAACCGTCTCGCCTAACAAAATATCAGAATCGATGACCTTAACGCATTCATCCCAGGCTAACTGCAACTGGTCCTGATCCGAAAGACACTATTTTACTCTAAAGCTGCTACCTCCAACCCAGGAGCAACCAATCCCAATGCGAGCGTCATCTGTCCAGAATCCAGCGCTAGCAGCCTTACTGCCAGGAACCTGGATAATGATGCGTCTCCAATGCAAACTTAGCTGTCCCCTCCGCTGGGATCACTGATAATCACCGATGCTTTTCCTGTCCAGCCAACACACAATGCTGCTGTTAGTGCCTGAACTGTCTTAACTTTTAATCCATATAATGATTCGTATCCCTAACTCAGGTACAATGACTATTGAAATTTGTACATCTTATGAATATGCGTTTTCGAGACGTGCATAAATCGGTCTGTGGTTGTTTCATATGCGGTGTGGTTCTTGTCATCGAAAGCCTTCCCACTGCTTAGAAAAGGCAAAAGAATACTCTATTGAAGCTTACAACGATTCCCCTCGATTATTACAATATTGGATCATTTTCTTTTCCAAATGAATGTACAGTCATATGTCGCATGCAAACACGGGCCACGCATAGCTACATGACGTACATGGAGCATAATTAAATTTCGATTTTTGTAGACGAACCAATAGACAGATGCAGCAGGTACGACGAACAGGAAGCAATATCCCACCTCATTTCGTGATCAGCTTATTTGCGCGTTTATTCGCTGATTCCACTCTGACTTCGTTCGATTGCGTCTGAATAATGGATGATGGAGCTCGAAAAAAAACAGAAACACATAAGAGCAACAAGGCAGCAATGCTATCTTATGCAACAACATCCAGAAAGGTGTTCTTGCACGATATGAATAAATCATTTTGAATGCCAACTGCTACGCCTGATAACTATTGCACAATTAGCAGAAACCAATTTCACGTCCTCAAAAGTGTTTATGACGTTTAAGGACGCAGAGTCAAATGGGAACCACCCCAGTGAAGATGCTGATCACTTATGTAATCGCCTTTGACTATTGCGATTCAAAAAAAATCTAAGCTTCCCATAATGCGCAAACTTAGTCAGTCGAATTTGCACTCATGAGCTGGAAACTGATGCGCGTTTGCACGATTCTGCACTCACAAAATGCATTTTTGGACTTTTAATTCGCCTCACAGAGGACCACATTCAATGGCATTAATGCGTGCACAAATATCGAATTGTTCTAATGTACAACGCAGAACACCCATCAGCATGGAACCAAGTAAATAAGAAATAATACTGACAGAGATTGGACTCTTCAGCAAGATTTTCCTCCAGCTCATTGAGTGATTTCGCATCATTGCACTATTTTTCGATTGCTACAGTGAATGAATTCACATATCATAGGGGTGATGGAACGACGCGACTTTTCGTCATCATAGTCCGCCGTGCAATCCAATTCAACTGAGAGCCTATATTTCAGCATCAACGAAAATTGCTGGGAGAATATGAAAAACTGCCAGTTATCGATGAAATAACATTACGTAAGGGTCACAATTTTACGGAAACAGTCCAGTTTCGAGAAAAAAAGACGACCTTGCTAGAACCGTACGACTATAATTCAGATGACTGAAGTGAAGAAAAGTCTCACCTTCTCCTGTATGCGATCAAGTTGCCGATTCTGATTGCTTACTTCGGTACTCATGTCGATTGCCATATTTCGCAGATTTCCGACCATAGTTGACACTTGTTGAATATTTTCGTCCATTTCATCCTCTCGTGCATCGTTGGTAATTCTACAACATAGATTCACATCATGAAGAAAAACTCCTATCGAGAATGAAAATATAGCCACTTTTGTGAAAGATACAGCTATTCTTTTTCGGTGCTATAATCAGACGTTCATAAACGAGATTGTACCATCAGGTATTTCGATTTGAAACAATTATCTTTCGATTTTCATAAACAACCTCCCGAAAGTCTTTCCTGAAAGCTGCCTTCAGGAAGTGATTCGAAACGTGTGCAGTAAACATACAATAAAAAGTGCAAAGAGTATATTACAAGGTTCGATCATCTAATCTAAAACAAATTAGAAAAAGTAAGTAAATCATGCACAAGCTTTCTTATAGTAGAAAGTTAGCTGATGATGAGCAATGAATATACCTGTGCAAACGCACAATGCACATTGCAAATAGTCTGTCAAACAATAACTTGATGCAAACGCATAACGCAAAAAGAAGTTACATTTCAAAAAACGCACCGTGTAATATATCCTCCTTGTGGTCCCATTCCTGATTCACCGACTGTGATCCGTGGCTGATCACTTATAACGCCCCCATCATCATCCTTCTTCCAAGCTTTTGCATATTCTGAGTTCTTCTCGAAATCATCCGTTCTTTAATAAATTTAGCGTTCAAATTTGTTTAAGGAGCAAACCTTCTTGAAGATCTTTGGTCTGATGTTTTAATGGTAGTCTGGCAACACAGTCCACCGTTCCTTTCGATAAATATACGCAGTTATGCGCAGATTTCCAAGGTGACAATAGTGGGAATATTTCAAGGCTCATATTAGTAACTCACAGCGCTCTCCAAATGATTCTAGAACACAAAATGTATTCGAATCGTCGTCTGGCGAAAGGATAAAATGAAACCTCACACGGTAAAATAATCATAGACAAGGTAAGAAATGGTGAGTACAGGTATATTAGAATTTTTACGAAGTAAGCAACAAGGAAATGACCATTAGCAAGAAAAAGTTTCAAGAAAGGAATGTTTTACTTGTTGCAGGGTAGTACGCAGAGTCCGCAGCACTTTTCCATGCCCTTGAGGTGCTCTTCTGCTTCACGCATATCTTGATTTATCGTGTCCAAACCACCCTCGACTCGTTCGAGTTGCTCTACAACAACCCGTAATTTCACTTGCAACAATTCTATTGCAGTGGCCACGCCCTGCCCTTTCTCAAAGCAGAGGCCTAGTTTTCATGCCACCGATATAATGCTTAGCTGGAAAATAGAAGAATGCGTCAAGCGGAAGGAAAAAATTAAAGGGGAAGGGAGTCGCTAGGATGAAAAGCTGATTATAACTACGCGACCATGCTACAGTAGCAACCGGCAGAGGAAGTCTACCACAGTTATTTTAGAAATCAATCTATAAAACGTGTGCAGTTGTCAAGATCGTAGCGGAAAGCCCAAGAATATTGAAAAGCTCGGAAAAGAGTTCACTTTAAGATCGCCGACAGCGATCCCTCTCTCATCTAACCAATAAGCTTTGCAAGCTCTAAAAACTGAGGAAGGTAGCAATATTTCTATTTGCTTTATGTTTCGGCACGTCGTCAGTTAGACATATTTTCTGTTCAAACGAAGATGGCCGCAAAAACTATAGAGAGTAGCCCAACCGCGGGCATCTGTCGAAACTGGCGGCTCTACCCCTCCTACGCAACTTTCGACAAAAGTCTATTGGTAAAGACCAAACCAAAACGATAGAAAAGTGGGAAATCTTGTAAACCTTAAAACTCACCTTCGCAAGACTTTCTAAAATTCTCAATGAGAAGACAACTGCTTTCGGACAATACTTCTAACAATGTTTTTATATCATATGCGTAGAACAAGGCGCTAATTCTAGCACATTTGCTGCAGCAAACGCCAGGTGCGACCAACACTTAATTGAAAGGATTACTTTTCTTTGCAACTTTATCACAAAATTCAACGAAAATCGAAAATCAGCTTATTTGTGCTTTTCGTGAGCAATAGAACATTTCTATTTGCGAAGATATGGCACCTTCGTTGAAAACATACCTCCCTGATCGTCGAGCATTACGAGCGTTTTGATTCCTGCTTCCTTGCTCTAAAATTTTCCACAGTATTATAAGTGGTAGTGATACCATCCATTGAACATCACAGAAAATATAATATTTGCTTGATACCGAGGTGGAACAGATATAATTGTTTAGCATGCAGACATCGCTTTCGATCGGAGCGGAAAAAATTCTGTCATATTCACAGATTGCTCACACATTCGGACTCTGGCTATTTTGCGTACCGCACCCTATTATTTATGGATACTCTACAGCCTCTTCCGCACTTCTCTTATATTTGCTTCAACTCTCCTTTCAAAATCATTCAATTTTCCGTTGATAGATTATTTACTATTTTCGAACATCATTTGACGAGCTGAATAATTTATTCCTAAAATGTTGAAAATTCGCAACTATTTTATTCGTATTTTCATTTCATGAGTTCCCTCCACTTTTCACGGATCGGAGATGCAAAATGCGCCAACCTCTTCACATAGTTGCATCATCCGCCTTGTTGCCTCCAACGACTGAAAATAACATCATTACAGCGGCAGCACAAACGCTTCTACAAATAAACTACAATACTACTGTAGTTATTCCAAAACCACGGAGTGACAGCTGATGCTTGCCATTTTGGGGAGAGGGGAAAGGGGCGCAAGTACTTCCCAACTATGATGCGATGGAAATTGTACAGACTTCTGCAATTCTACAAACAGACAGACGCGAAATTCTAAAAACTGTCACAAAAATATCACCTGCTATAATGATCTTTTCTTACAGACCTACAGCGGCATTGGTCATCATCTACCTGCTTATATCTGACTGCGAAGTAGTGGGACACAGGGTCTAACTTAAATAGTATTACGGTAGTAATAGGTAAGGGAAACGCAGATGATCTAGCTGCTGCGTAAAAACTTGTGGCGGCTGACTCATATATTTGCCGCTTGCTAAATGCCCGAATCAGCACAAGAACGCTTGAGGTAAATTCTGTGCTTGAAACAATACAATAGAATTTGATAAAGATCTGCGGTGATCCCATTTGCAGGTGAATTTTCTGCACTTCATCAAATAACTGCAGGTAGATGAAACATACCACTTGGACAGAAGCTGCTAGATACATTTACCTCCTTCTTACTGAGAGCCTTTGTTGAAATTAATATTCCGAACAATTGTTCCAGCGAAATCAAAAAAGTTTCGCCAGCTAATTCTGTTCAGCTCATTTCAATAGATAATTGCTATGCTGGCGCCTGAAGTGTTTTCATTGCAACGAAGGGAATAGAGCAACGAATTTTGCGAGATGAGGAAGCAGGAAAACCTCAGAGATAAAAAATTTTCATTGCAACTTTGCAAGAAATCAGCGAGAAAATCATTCTGTGCAGGTTGTTAATGAATGATGTTGACTGAGAATGAATTCTGCTTTCATGAAAAAACTTTCAAACTGCTTCTCTTCTCGAAAACATTTTACTTCGTAGTTTGTTTTCGTCGACAGAGTTCACCACCACATATAAAGGTGAATTCGATCGGCCAAGATATAAGCACATTACAAAGCGGAAAGCAGAACGCGTAGACGACAGCGATTCACAAGAATGAGGAAAAAACCTCCGAAAATCATCGAAAATCTATCATATCTTGGAGTTCTCCAATGAACGCTTTCCTGAGAGAGTGAAGATCTGCTATGACGGACCTACAATGACGGTCGTACCGCGACCATACACTATTACCTCGCTTTATGACGACACAATCCATAAGACATTATTTGATAGTATAGTTCAGAAAATATTGCTGTTATTCCAATCATTAGTAAAAATAGCAATGGAATAAGATGCAGAATACGTAAGTAAATCAAGATCTATCACATCCGCATCCTGTGCAGAATGTAACAACGAAAACATAAACGTGAGAAGGTCCTATAAATTGAAATAAATAAGAAGAGGAGACGTCGGAATTTCGTATGATGACTGCTTGGTCAAGTTATACACGCTTACCACCCTTGTCAGCGTTCATCTCCTAATTTCATTGATATTGTTGATTTGGAGAGGAAGTCTCTGCGAGTGCATTTGTTTCAACGACGAACCTGACAAAACAACTGCGTTATTTACTGTAATCCAGGCGACAGCTAACGTGGAAATTTCCCGCCGGAACGCATCTTTTTGTATGGACTGGCACTTACAGGCTCGAAATTCCTACAGATCTAAGCACTCACTGCTGATATATCCAATGCGTTTTGAGGTCCTATTTCTTGGAGTGCTTGGGGTTGGATTTTTATATACGTAAGAAGTGCAGTTAATCGTCATTAACAGCTTATCAAGAGACGAAAAGGAAATAATTACATTGCTGATGGCGCTATCAATATAGACGTTGAGGCTTTTGAGCTTATCAGACATGTCCGCAGGGAGCACCATGCCATTGTATTCCACTGATCCATCGGCATTGTCTTTAAACGCCGGTTGAGGATATCTTTTCGAGGGAGAATTTTCCATCTGCCCTCTTACTCTGTGCCGTTTAATCGACATAATCTCCATATATCATTCTATGCGATCAGCTACAAGCAGCATCGTCCATTTCATCGACTACTTAGAATGTGTAATCACTGCAGTCGGCAGTTTGATCATCACTGGAATTCAGGCGAAGGAATGTGCCGTGTATCTCAACGACGAGTATTAGCGCAGCCGATCGATGTATTACTTAAACATGGTGGATAAAACAAAATGCGGATTCTGCAAAAATTTTTGCTATATGCTGTTGACAAGAGGAAATAATAGTGCAGTAGGTGGCATCGAAAGGAATAACCTGTAGAACGGTCTACAAGGAGCAGTGTAGTGCCCAGAAAGCGATCTCGTTCACAATCAGTTTCCATTATTCGTCACATTAGAAGGTATACACTGTTACAGTACCTAATGTGTGCACAGGTATGGAGTGAGCCATTCAATACAAAACAAACAACAACTAAACACTGTGAAACGTTTGCTAGCAAAAAGAGCAGAAAACGTAGTTTACGAATGCATCGTTGAAGATCTGTGTGTGTGGTGGAGATATGTTTAGTACTGCATATATGAATGAATGTGGCTAAATGCACTGCATGAAGAAAATCAATGAGTTAATGAAAACGTCGACCGAGGGACAAATCCAACACGAAATAAGCTGCAATTCATATTAAGAAAACATAACAAAGCTTTTAAGTTCATTGTACAGCTACCTAAAGTGCCGTATTCAAGCACAATAACATCTTGTATTCATTTACAACTGAAACTTTTCACCTCTTCATCATTCGCGGTCTGTTTTCCTCTCCTCGAATAGGAGGTACCTACGTCAGATAATAACGCCACTAGCCATTAGTTATAAACAACACGTTATTTCTCCTCACTTCTTGCAAACGAAAGCGAATTACAAATGACACACGTAGTGATATCTTCGAATTGAAAAGCCATTTGCGTAGGCCACAAAGGTGGTAATTAATCACAGCATTAAATCGCACGTGATCTATAATCATCCACACCTGCAAGAGAGTGTTCGTTAAGAGACCTTTAGTGCTGATAAGCTTGAGGTACTGCATTCACGCTAAGGCAGACTTCGGATGTGCTACAATATTCTTGGTGAAAATGAATCTGAAGAAAAAACACGTTGGTAGAATTTACTGCATTATTAAATGCAGCATTTACCACCTCGTCGTGACCAAATTGCCTCTGCAGTGCACAACAACAGTTTGGAAAGATTAACACAGACACCTAAAGTTAACGCGCCTATGTGCAACATTCATCGCCCAATGATGCGCTTTCAATCCTCCACGTGTCTAAAAGGAAAAGAGAAGTTCCCAGCTTAGGGACGAGTGGAGGCTCAGGAATTTCCGGGAGTTTCCACACCATCTGGCGAACTATTCAGGAGAGCAGTAAAAGCGTTCATAGGACACTATAGCTTAAAAGATAAAATAGTGCTAGTTCGCTCTGGTATGTCTAAGCTCGGAGCCTATAAAAATATCTGCGGAGCTCCACGACACCATGAACGACTTGAAAATATTTGTAATGGCCTGGGACTTTGCGGCCTCAAGAATATCTAGAAAACATTGACGCTAGGAACAATTCCATTACACGCTAAGAATGCAGGTTCCGGATTTCAGTTCCCCTGGGGATGTGGCGTCACCGTACCTCTCTTAGCTATAACGCCTTATGTAGGTTTCTGATGCCGCATGCATCTGTTCCGTATTGTTCTATATTACAGTAAGTGCAGTTCTATATCTTCGTCTACTTACTCACTGCAACCATCTTTACCACTATTTCTGCTCATCACTGGCCAGTTGCGTGAGTCTACATGTGAAATAAACACTTCCGACCACTCGCTGCAAATCCCGCGAAACAAACTACCAAGCTTTCAATAGGCACCGTGCTCAGGTATTTCACTGCAAACGACACAGAAAGGTAGCAGCAGCTCAAAGAAAACAGGAATGATTGCTCCTACCTACTTCGCGTCCCCAAGCAGATACTAAAGTTGGTAAGGTTATGAAGCATCAATGCTTTAGCACCGATAACTTTCTGCGATGATCGAGGGCCACAAGTCGCAACTCAGCGTTCAACTATTGCGGATGAAATTACCTTTTGCGCGAAGAAATGGAGTGCATCACTCATATGTAGGAAGGTTGGAAAGCATTCACAGCAGGTGACTAGGTAGATGTCGTCTCTATTTCTCCATAAGCAATGCACTGAACTATGCCAGCTCAATGTTACTTGGTCGTCGGCTCACTATGAATGTTTTATGAGCTCGAGTTAAGCTATTTTCTGAACATTTCATAGCTCAACAGAAATGAACATTTTCTTTGAAAAGGTGAAAGATGTTCGAGAAGGATGACTGTGCTCTCCCTTAGTCCCTTAACGTAAGATTAGTTAGCATTTTAAAATGAAAGGTGTCTTGTGAACCTGTAACTAAGAGTTCTTCTGTTCAGTTGCAGCGAAACAAGCTTTATTAGGGGCAGAGCAGTGTGACTTATAAGAACAAGATAATTGCACCATTCATCAGCGATAAGAGGATTCGATAAGCCCTCGATAAAAACTCGGCAAAAACTGCTGATAAATACTCGTTATTCCGTATATGATCAGAAAGAAATATTTATATTTCTTTTGCTGAAGATGCTCTGATCTACCATTTTTTATTGCCTCTTACCTTATCATCTTCGCCGCAATCTGTTAAGGGGTAATTCGTAAGTGCGGTGAGTGCTTGCTCTTTTAGAGGTGAGAGAAATTTTAATGAAAGGTGCAGAAAGAAAAAAAAAAGATAGGAAACGGTCATTGGCTGCGGAACTTTGAAATACACGCTTCCTTAAAAGAGCATCGAAATTAAAGAGGAGTGGTGGAATACCGATATCGGCAGCGTAATTGGACGCCCAACGAGGAGATTTGAATTTCTGAGTGGTTCGTCAGCCACAACCGACCACCTAAAGCATAAGATCGCCCCACATTGCTCTTAGAATGTTTTGCACCAAAGTTCGACAAAATCGCTCAAGTGCAGACTGGCAGCTCCACTGTCCCTCCCTCCCCCTCATTCCTCTTCACTGTTTTGGTCCTCACATGTTTGTTCCACAGTCGATGTGGAGCAGTGAAATGCTTTTGAAACCTTTATCACTCCAAAGCTGAGTGTGTTCCGCAAAGGAACCCTTCTGTTGGTGACCTAATAAATGCTATTAAAGCAGCGTACACGCATTTAATGCATTGTTTATTAGCCACTTGATGCAGATGGCAGACGTCAGCAACCAATTTTTTATTCGCATATTCGTCACTAACGAGCGCCGTTTCGAAATGTTGGGTACGCCATGAAAAGCACAACCGAATCCATTGTGAATAAACAACAAACAGATAGAGATTACATCCGAAAGCAATAGACAGATTTATATACCATAATCAGTGCCACTTCGGACACGTAAATAAAAAATTCATCCTTTATGAGCAACATTTCTCCCTCGCATTCCGCATTAAATTCATAAGCATACGTGAGCCCGATGCAAGAATTGTAGAACCTTTAAGATGCCAAGCAAATATGAAATTGTAAGAGAGCTGAATTCGTATGCGAAATACCGGTGGTTCAGGAAAAATGCAGAAAATTTCTCAGAATGAATAAAGTAAACATTTCCTGCACTCTTGGAATGTAGCAAAATCTTGTGGAGGAAAATAACTTTGCAAAAAACCGCTGCATCAAAAATCTGCAACTCGCATTTAACACTAAAGAAGCAGAATAATGGGTGAAAAATATGACTCACACTTATATTTACTTTCATATATTTGATCGGCTCGAAATACACCATTACACTGTCAAATACAACATGATTTTGGGCAGCGTTATACATTTTCAAAGGCTTTTTACGTACAGCGTAGTATATTTCAATTTTCGCTGATGCCAACCAGTGAAAGTCTCCTGTGTTAGTCGCTGACATCAGATGGGGAAATGTCAGTAAGCACTTCTCTATTGACAAGTATTTTCTGAACAGACGCTTAATTTTGCTGCACGGTTAGAAACGTTATTCCCCTTTGAATCAGTGCTGACATGGTTCTGTACAACACCACAAACAGACAACTGACCAAGTGCGCTCAAATGCGTCCGCCCATCTACGCCATAAAAAACAACTCCACTCATACAAGAATTCAGCATCAGGAGCCTTTAGGAGTTTATTAGTTCGTAAATCAAAGATTGCATCCATATCTTCGCAGTCTGATATTTACAGGTTCGAGTTCAGCAGATTTCAGTAGACCAAAGATTTCGGCGTTATCTGTTCTTATTAGTCTTCATTCAGAAAGTGCAAAGTTTCATCTAGAGGAGTGAAAATTGATATTCATATTCGTTCAAAAGAGCGAATTCATTCAGTTAAGTCGAAGTCTTGGAATGATTTGCTCTCTAATGTCTCTGCTTCAACATCCCTCATTTTTCGATGGCGTTCTCTTGACAAACGTAAGTGCAAAAACATCCAGCGTATCACCCTTTCGGCGCTCCCCAGTTGTTCGTTCCTTCATCGTGTTACAAGCTATGTTTCGTATACAAACAGTGGTTCAGAAAATTCATTTAAATGACGCATGCTGGTTAATAAAATATTCTAACTTATGCATAATTATTACACAGGGATGCCAGTTATATGCAGTTATTCTCTGGAGCGGTGGCCTGATGGTGGACAGTGAAAAAAGGTCCCATTTTTTAATTTTTAATCAAGTTTTGTTTGAACAGCTTGCTAGGTATATTTGCGAGCAGAAAGGAACGGAAACCAAAGGAGGTGTGCTTGAAAGCAGCAAATTGGATATGCGCTCTTGCGTCTCACTCACGTGTTTAGCGAGCTTCTTAACTCTGCCTAAATTAGATAAAAGCATGGAGTAATGCATTCGCGTATATTGGCTGATCCGATTGCTAGCAGTAATCGATAAAAGGTTTACTTTTTGTAACGGGACTTGAGGAGAATGAAAACCGCATCGATTTATAATGCTTGAGGATTGGCATTCTCAGCTTTTTATATTAAAGTAACCATGCAAACAAATATAGGTGCTCACAAGCAGGACGTCAAAGGCACAATACGTCAACAATTATGTGCCATGAAAATTCAAATTAGTGAACGTGCATAAATATAGCAGCAAAGGTAAGATATGTTTATGAGAAAGTAACTACGATCAGGCTTCAAATGAAATGCAATTTTGGGGCAGAAATGATCACACAGGTAGAAACGAAATTTCTTGTTCAAGTATAAACAATAAAAAGAAAACGCTCCGCCATCAAACCAGGAATCGAAATCAAGTATAATCGGAGAATGCAACCAAAAGGGCAAATGTCAAGATGTCTATTGAAGCAGCAGTATGTTATCCATCGGTTTACAGTCACCTCCGCAGAAGTTTTCTGCATCAGCAATGCTTCCTGTTGTCAAAAAAATTTTCACGACAGCAGCGAATACACACATATATACAGAAGGACAGGGGTAGACGTGTTTTGAGGACGACATCAAGCGCAGAAAAGACTACAGAATCGAAAGAAAAAGTGGAAAAAGGAGGACGAAGGCCCTCTAAAATAAGTTCTTACATGCAGCGTTACGCTTAAGGCTCAATTAGCGAACTCGAAAATGAAAACCGCAATAATCGTTGACGACACAGGATATGCCTCGAAATGAGAAGCAAGAAAAGCTGCCTTTCACAGAAGTTAAGAGCAAAAAACCATAAAATTAGTCATTCCATACTCGACTGTTGAAGAGTTCTGTGTATTGGTTATCCGACAAAGCGTCACAGCTGAACGTTCTATAGCAAAGGCAGCCGTTGAAAATGCTGTTGGAATGTCGAGGGAACTATACTGTTGAAAAATATGTATCATTGGGATGCATGTCGAGGAACAAAGACATTCTTGCCATGCAAAGAAAACCCTTTCGAATAGAACCTAATTGCGATGAGATGGCTTTGAAGAGCATGACAAACACGAGTCCACTTAAAGATTCCCTTACTCTTGAAGCAAACCTCAACGCTATAATTACTGATGACGGTTGGGTATCTGAATGCTCTAGCAAAGCGTAATTTTTTGGCGATTTGTCCAGCAGTTTGTCTAGCAAAAAGCCTATCTTTTCAAGGAGATGAGAAGAAAGTGAAGTAGTATGGAACACCTTCTCTCCATTGGTTAGAGGATTGCAAACGTTTTCGATATATGTGGGTGATTTACGATGGGTAAATTTTCGAGAAAACTCTCCGAAGGCGGAAATTTTACAGCTCGCGTTCATTCCACGCAATATTTTTATTATTTTAATACTTCGATGCTCCTGAAAACTTCGCGAAGCACACCCTTCCCCGCCTCCTTCCTCGTATTTGTTCCATATTTACTGATGAAATCCACATGCACTACGGAGCTTTTGAACTTCTGAACGTTCCCGTCTGTAGCTCGACATGTAACAGACCTCCTTACCGGGTTGAAAAACTGGCTCTAAAAGTAAGAGGCTAATGCTCACATTCACCACATAGCAATAACATCCAACAACAAGAATTCAAGGTAACTACCCGTAACTTCCGCTGTAGATACAAAGCTGAACTAAGGAAAATCTTAGCCCATATCGTTTAGAATGCCGCATTCAGACAAGAATTTTTTACTAAGCAGGCGAGTTAAGCACTGCAGACGGCAAATAAGCGCATCGTAAGTTGGTAAACGGCGACTTCGACTAGCAACAGTTATATCCGAAGGAGCAAGCGGAAGCACATATATGTGAAATAGCTCAACGTCGTAAGTGTGAACACCGCTGCGATGAGATGTTGGTGTCAAAATGCACAAATGAAATTATATTTTTATCTTCCTACTCTTTGAATTCATCGCTAAGTAAAACATATGAGTTTTGCAATATGCGTGAGGCACGCTGAAGAGTTTACAATCAATCAGCTATTAAAGACAGAGAAGTAAGTTACATAGCAGATAACGGATCGATGCGATGCGATATAACAGAACGCAACTAAATGACCTTATGTGACCGACATTTGTTTATTGTAGGCCACACATCAATATGGCCAGCACAGTGGCCGCGCATTGCTCATTTACGAGGTATTAGCTTTTGAAGGCGTATTTCGAGAAGACACCTCAAATGGAACAGCCAGAAGCAATACCCCCCCCCCCCCCCCCCACTCGCCGCAACTGATACCACTATTGGTGGCCTATGTGTGCGAAATTTTTGGTTAACTCTCTGCCAAACCCTGTCGTCTAGCATGAATACATAGTGAAGTATACAAATGATGCTATAGTTAACAATATCTTGTGGATTTCTATTAACATTCATCAGTGATCAATCTCCAGTCAAGAAGGTCGCATAATTCAAAGTGCCAGACGGGCATAAAAGCTAAATCGAGGCTGCTTTCAGATAACAGCTTTGCTCAGGCTACAAGTATTCATACATAATGCCAGAAACTATGACGAAAACGACATGATTTAACGGCAATAAATGAACATATGAATTAAACTTTCCCCAATTTGCGGCTCCTAGAGTCAGCCGCAGTTAGGAAGGCTTTTCTGAGAGGTTGACGTACCTGAAGCTGGCACCCTAACAATACAGCCATTCTCTTTTTTCTTATTAAAGCATTTTACGGTGGAAAGGAATCGCCGAAATTATGACTTACGTTGGAAAACTTAAAAGCTTTTGATCGTCTTGTTCAGTGCAAAATTCAAAGTGGATGCGAAACATTATGAAATATTCGAGCGACAGATGCTGCCAGAAATTAGCGCTTTGCAGCTGTCACTTATTCACCACATATCATCCGTAAAATTACTGCATCTATTTTTACGTTCGCTGCGTTGTGTGGTTGATGCCATTGCAAATACCACATTTTCTTTGTGGCCACTGCCTCGAAGAAGATTTCAGCAGCAATGACAGAAATACTTCAGCAACATTTTCAAGAACACTACTCAACGTTCTTTGCCGGGTTTACTAAAATACTTCCGTAATGACCAAGTTGCTCCATGGATGAAAGTTCGATAGTTGAGGTGCGTTTACGAACAAGCGGATATGCTCGAGCTCTCATGAAAGAGAGCAACGTTAGAGACAAACAAGGCTCGTTCTTTGATCAGCTCTTTGCTGCGACGCTTTATTACCTGATGCGTTATGCGCTGCCTGTAGCAAGCGCTACACTTTAGGAATGAGGGCCACACTCGTTCCTGCTCTGCCTGTAAAAGAAGTGTTTTCTACGGTTATCAGCGCCCAATAGATTTAAGTTCAGCTCGTTCCCTTGAAAAATTAAGTTCAATTCCTTCCAACTTGGCTTGAACTAAAACGTGAGCGAATCTTCGGATATCTGTTCTCTAAACCGCAGCATAGCCTTATCAATCAGACTTGAGGTATCCAGCTGTATGCAGTGCGGAAAAGGAATCGGAACTGGCGTTGCAATAGGTAGCAGGCCTAAATGATCTAAAGGCTATTTGATGGGCAGAAATGCGACTCTTTGCAAGAAGTTTTGTTCCAAAAAGGACAATCAGATGGTTGCTGCATCGCTAACAAACATTCATTCGTGCTATCGCACATCATGCACAGTTCTAAGTATAGAAGAAGCAAGTGAAGAAAGTGGTGACGAGAGTGCCTTCTGTAGTGAGTAAATGGAAGAAGCATGAATTAGAATGAGGAAATGTGCCTCATTCTCGACCACCTCCTAATCCATCACCCTAAACCGAAATGAGGAGTTAAGCCTAGTAAACCAACGGCAACATCAACAATGCATAAAAAAAGAATTACTAAGCAGCATGCATGAACCCATTTCGGTTGCTCATCATGCTCTATTTTTCTTCTCGTTTGCCACTGTCGATAACGTGTTCGTTTCTCAATTTTATGTCCCATAATTTGGGCAGCACATACACCTTATGCATGGTATATATTTCAGTTGCTCTTCGTGCACATATTTCGATGGCAAACGTCAAATGATTAATGATTAAGTTCTAGGCAGGAATTTGTTCTATGATGATGTCCATATTCCGCTGCCGTCAAAAATTCAACTTTTCGTAAGCAGACTAAGAAAGCATTCTGTAATAGCTGTCAACGAGCGACAATGTCCATAAAGTGGACAGGTGTTTGCTTACCTGATCTCTTATTTTCAGCTCCAATTTCAGAATTTCAGTATAAGAAGAATAAGTGGCACATATTAAGAACTGAAATCTACCATTCAAAACTGAAAACTGCTCATGAATTACAAATCATCGGAGACACTGAGTGGAGGAAAACTGAACCCCGAAAGCGATATTGGAAATTCAATGACAAATGAAATGACGTCACTACTGAAGTTGATTTTATTTGAGAAAACTTCAGAAGCTCTTTCTGCAATCTCAGAGAGAAAATTCAGAAAAAATTCAGGGTCTGCAAAGTGAATTTCCATAAAATGTACGCAAAAATGAAACGTATGCAAAACTGGTAAAAGCAGTTGGAAGCTGTATAAGGGACATCGCACAAGGAATGATGCAAAACGTCGCATTTATACGTTTCGCTGAACACAGAAACTTTTATCACCTTCTGCGATGTTTTTACTCATCAAAAACGATGCTCTTCGGCAACGCAGTAATGTACAATTCTACGATGCAACTCTTTTTTGGAAGGTGGAGGGGGGGGGGGGGGGGGAGGAGAGAGAGCTTTATGTTCACCAAACTTCCAGGTGAAAATTTCTGGTGCACTGACAGCATTCAAAAGAAGTGTAAAACCGAGCATTGGCGTGATATATGCTTCCGCAATTGCACTCACCAAATCAACCTATGCTGTTAACTGTCTACAAATAATACGATGTATGCGCTTTTGCATCCATATTTGAATAACCGTCCATCCATAGAAATCTTTTATCAAAGATCTCTTTTGTGTCAATTTGCAATTCAAAAGGTCATACACCTACGTCGTGTCTTCGCTCTATGACTGCCTCTATCTCGTGGATATTTCCAATCTGGAGCGAAGCTAAACTGCGATATTTGATGAGTATAATACATGTAACATTTAGCCTTCAGTACGATCTTTCATGCTGATGCATCAAATTCGAAAAAAAAGGTGTAAAGAATTAAGTGCACTTGGGGATTTAATGCATTCTGAAACCAATCAGGTTTGTTTTACTGCGACCGATCAGGAAAACTGAGTGTATATGGGAGGTTTCTATGAGAGGTCCAATGAGCGGAAATATGAGCACCTAACTTCGCATGATTAATCGACGGACTAAAAAGGTGTTATTTGTGACAAGCAGAATGCAAGAGCTCAAAATTTATCGACTCCTCTTGCATGCATTTTAGAAAATTCCAACCCAACCAACTCGTACAATGCCACCTTGCAAATGATAAGTCGTAATCAGACAAGCTGCATGCCATTCGGTCGGACAGCAGTTTACACGAATCGCATTGCAAATATGCAAACGTTAAAGCAAGCAAGATAAATGTTTTGTAGATGATTTCATGAGCAGTAGGACAGCAAAATATGAACGCACTGATATTTCACCACTGCTTGTAACCTATCACAGCGGTTACGTTGGCAAGGAGAACTGCAAAAACGCATTCTATGAAGTGCGAATCGCACATGTTTCCATTTTTTGCTAACACAACAATCTTTGCAGTTTCAAGAAAAAAAAGCCCACAATGCAGGAAACAAATGGACAATTTGTTCATGTTTTTCAAACTGTTTTCCATAAGTAATTAAATTATATTTATCGTTATTAAAAATTGAACAAACAGATATGCTGGCTAGTCAACGGAGGGACGGGTCGGTGGCCTCTGAACCTAGATATTAATGCCGATGTTCTGCAAACAAACATGTTGTTTTGATGCCGCCAGTTTAAGAGAAACCGTGAGGTAAATGAGACATTCGATACCGTGGAACGAAACTAAGAAGCAATAGACTTTATGCTATATACCGACAAAGCAGTGGTCATGTGGTCTGCGAACGTGAAGATATTGAAAAACTAAACATTATCATAGATCGACTTCTGATATAGACAGAGGCACATCAAGGTTGCGATTTATCGAAAACAAATTCAACTTTTGACGAACCTGTTATGTTGGAGAAAGCATTATTCAACAACTTCAAGGTATAAGCGAGATCTGACATCGGCTCAATGTCAACAACAGTTAAGTGCGCTCATTAGTAATTATTAGGATGCTCTTTGCTTCAGCGATCACAAAAACACCATTATATGCGAACATTATAAGGACTCACGGCACGCAGATAAAATTCGCCATAAGGACTGTTTATCAAGACGAGTAAAAGCACGCTGTTGACTTGAAAAGGTCCACCGATCGCGGCTAACTAAACCGCTACCTGGAGGCATCGGAGTTGCCAGTGAGCAGAATTCTCGACGGCACTTGGTTTTACATGATGAAAAGTATTCCTAGATAACAAAAGTATGAAATAGCAATGAAGTGGGAAAGAAGTAGACAGACCACTTGAGGTTGCAACATGGTCATTCTTTTTTCTATTGCCTTTGTAACATACAGGATCACACCTAAGCCTATCAGGCTCGTTTGCAGCAAATTTTCTCAACACCTTCCTATGCTGGGCTGCCAAGTAAACAAGTACAGGTGACTGAATCTTATCTGTTATTATGATTCTCACGCTCTGAGTAGCTTAAAATGCGCTAGTTGCCAGCAAACTTAGCTGTGAGCTCTTGCGAAGACACAGGGGCAGTTGGTTGCGAAGTAGAAAAAAATGATATAAACCCCCTCCCTTCCGCCAGGATGGTTGTGCCTCGTGCAACCTTATGTTCATCTCGAAATAATTTTGAACGTTCGCGCACATTTTCACCATGTATAGTTGTGTTTATCGCATTAGTGCTTCAACATTCCCATCGAAACCGACCTTTTACTCTTGGCAAGGAACCTATTTCTTGACATCGCAACAGCATTTGAATTTTACGACCGAATTTCTGCTAACGCACTATTAGATTACTCAGCGCATTTCTCAGGTTATTTTCATATGCTTTCTTCGTCACCCCTGCCTCCAGATCGCTCTGTTCGTACTACGCTTTTTTGGTTACAAGTCGCTGTCGCCTTTAAGCATTTCCTTTTTTAACACTTTTCGCATGCATTCTCTCAGTAAATGAGGAAATGTGAGGTCTTTAGATATCAAAGATCTCGGGCACACATTCAACTTGGTTTTCACCGAATAATTTCGCATTTGCTCACAGTAAGATAGATGTGAAAGCTGAGAAGGTGGTGCAGTATAGAAGAACAACTGCGTTTTTGCTACTCCATTCATCAGATCCACCCTTTCCCGGAACCGTCAAAAAATTTTCAGTTGGACACCACTACGTACTCTAACTAGCCTGCCTAGCCTCCCATGTCATTCTCCTAGAAAAGGTTGCACTTTTGCGCTCTATCATTGCAAAACGATCGCTCAGTTAGCTCTAGAACCCTGAAACTTTTCGACACCATTATACAACTATAACTCTTTTCATTTAATGCATCAGTTTGGATGCTGATGGGAAATGCCAACTTAATGTGCAAATATGCACGATATACTCTAGACTTTGCTAATTCTGACCAAAGTGGTTCCCGATGTGGAACCACAGGATAGATGGGCAGACAGGCTCGAATGCATACGCGTGTCTGAGGCCACTATCAAATATTCTGCGGTCACTATACTTTACGTCACTATCAAATATTCAAATTTGACGTATATAAAGTCGTCAACTAAGTCGGCCTCATTTTAGATATGCAAAATTGACGTATCACAAAAGGAAGGATATATACGTCGTCATTCGTAACATTTTGTGTTGACGTTGAAATTGCAGGCATGCTTGTTCGTAATACTTCACTTAAAACATATTCGCTGAGAATGTCGTCGGCAATCAAGCAACCAGTGAATGTTTTTCTTTAATTATTCCCTTAAACTACAACGCGAAAATGCAGATGATATATGTTGGTGGCCGCCATTACCCACAGCGCTGTTCCACATCTTCTATGAAAATCGTGCTAATTACGAGTCTCATGCCAATATTTGGCCACATGCACCGTTGGCATTTTTCAGCATTCTGATCATAAGTGGTCACCGAGATGTAGTCGACAACGAGAATCAAGCAAGCTTTCCTCTTTACGTAGGCTCAGTTAGACCGGTTTGATTGGGGAAAGGGGAAGAGATGAGCCAAAAACTGAGGCTAGCGATAGAGAGAAGCGAAGGTGTACACAGCTGGACGAGGTGACGGCATATTGAGGAGATCTCAAAGGGCACACTGCAAGAATGGAACATGGGACCGCAAACACGAATACAACCGAATAGGTAAATTTATTGGCCAATAATACACAATAGGTTCTTTATTAGGCCATAAACGGCGAAACCTCATATTAAACACATATTAAAGGGCGGTTTTCGTTTTAACAGTCCAAAACAGCATTTCACAAAGATCGCTCGGAGCAAAAGACTGCATTACAAAAAAAAGTTGAAAGAAAAGGGTTTCTTCTTTGCGCAGTCCATTCAATAACGAGGCAGATCGATGCATCACTCATGTGAAAATTATTTTCTTCGCGGTTCGCTTTTTTATGTGAACCAGTACAGAAAAAGCCCAAAAAGATTCCCTTACTCTTTTCTCCTATAATTACTCTCGAGCTCTTTTTTACCCTACCCAATATTTTCTTTTTTTACCACGAAATCCTTTCACTGGAAACATCGCTGTTAGTGCTAAAATCTTCTGTCATTCCTGAAGAAAACGGTATGGTGGACAAAGGTGCAGGTGGGTGCCACTGGTAAGAGAACAAACATCACCCCATGAAAATTACATCTTATTGGCAACACTTTTTTTGTATGACTTTGAGTAGCAATGAGTATTTCCCTCAGCAATCCGCGAATACTCACATTCTAAGAGGCTAGTAATAAAATGCGCGAGGAACTCTTATTCATACTCATAAGAGCTTAGCAGTTCGATGGCAATGAAGACGAGGCATTATTCAATTAGAGCAAATCTAGTTACTGAAAAAAGACTGCTGATAAACAAAAAAGACGGCCGAGTGTCAGCCTCATCATCCCTTACTATCTCTTGATCTATAACTAAAATGAACGGCATTCTTGCAATAGGCAGTTTGCGCATGAATGAATGTCGTTGCAATGGCACATTAAGAGGACCTCCAAAATCGATAACCTCTTTCTACACTGTAATTCCAATTAATTTTTCTATTTTTATTTGACGAGAACACATTGTTAATTCATTGCGCGCTCTGTTTTCGATTTTCAAAACGCCTAGATCCCATCATATCCACTCCGATTTTAAAAATCTCCTCGAACAAAAGTTCGCTTTTCCTACCCTCGAATTCGTCCTTCCTAGGATATGGGCATATTCACGGGCTTAAAGTGTTTTCTTTAGTAAGCATTGTTATGGACACTTACAAAAATAGAGCAGAACAACCATTCCTTTCCTAATTTCCAGCCACCGAAATTCTCTGAAGAAGTGAACATCCGGAAAGATAATCCTGAACCCAGCAGAATTATGATAAATGACTTTTGAGACTGAATCACTACCATCAAAGATTACCTCTAAGTGCACACCGCTGAAATGCACACATGATTATAATAATGATTCAAGTCACGGCTAACGCAATCAATGATTCCTCCCACAAGATACTCCTGAACAAAGCGATCATTTTGATCTTCAAAGCACATCGTTATTTCAAACTCGAGTCTTGCTGCCATCTAATCTTGTTTAGTGTTGAGAAATTCAAATTCTTTCTACTCCTCCTCCCCCTCCCTCCGTTCACCTCTTTCCCGTCATAAAAGCATTAAGAGAATATGATCCTTTACGAAATATTTACAGGGAGCATTCTGAGCTAAGGATAGGAAAGACCACAGCGGCTTCATTTATCGCCGAGCGCGTATCGTTGAGAGAATCCGCATTGATATAAACAGTGCATCTTCAAATGCTGAGTAAGGTAATGGCAAAAAAAAGCGTTGAAACTCAGGAAAGAAATCATTTCCACTTTTGGCACTGATGTAGTATCGTCACCTTGCACAAGAAATCTGCATGACAGCCTCTTACTGTTGGAAAATCATTCGATAAATATTAAATACTGTTTGGGAATTGATGAGTCAACTGTTCATATGTCTCCACAATGCGTGATGACTCATGAAAACCTTTGAAATTGGTTGAATGCACAAAAAGGTAACAGCTGACAGTGTAATAAGAAGGTGAAGAGCAGTGAAACATTCAAATGCGTCTCACGATTGTGCTCAATGAGATTAAGGAAAGAACTATGCCGCTGGGAAGACATCGCTTTCCCTACTCGCTCCGTTCATAAGAAAAGCTTTTGAGGCATAAATTTTATTTTCAGTTCAGTAAATAAGTGGCCGTTTTCTGTGTAATCCACAACAATTATTGTACTTTCAGATGGATGGGTAGTGGACACTCAGAGTTTGCTAATGTCATTTATACATCGCATACGTGTCTCATTAACACATCATGCTACGTGCCAACGTACTTCTTCGTGTCTGATGCCACCATTATATGATCACTTTTAGTATTAAAGAACTCCCAACAGAGACGGTTTCGAATGAGGAAGGCATCGTATGCGGTAAATAGTGGAGTGACTGCTGACGCCACTTCAGCGATTTCATTGAGAAAAGGACGATCAAAGATGAAAAGCAGCAGAATGGCATTCAAAAAACTCGAAAGAGCATGCCCTGTAGCTTAAAGAAGATGCAGCAAGGATATTCAGTTGGAAAAAATCCTTCCAGCGTAGCATCTCGGCGATCTTCTGCCGTCATTTTCGCCACCCCCTCCCACTCCTCCTTCCCCATCCCGCAATTCTTCCCGACAACTACACAACAAACAGAGTCCAACTCATGAACGGTATGCTTTAACAAAATTTTCCGATAGAAAACGGTTAATGATGGCATTACTGCGAAAGAATTTTTCAGCTAGGCCATTCCTTGCAAGACGTTTAGCTAAACTGTTATCAACTGCATTATGGTTCAGCTGTTTCTAAGACGCAGCTGTGTCAATGACGCATTTTATTCGCGACAGACGTTTATGCTCTCGTCATGAAATCAGTATTATGTCATTTGTCCATTTCTGTCTCTCAATAATGAGCATATTGATCTTAGCAATTTTCAGTTCGACTCACGCTATTCGCCATACTTCAACTGCGGCAGAAGCAATTACACTATGAACAACATTTTGTTATTTTGCTATTCCGTCGAGGCCGTTAAGAAATGCATAACTTCTCATCAAGCGTCTTGAAAATTCAGATTTTCCCCTTTTTTGAAGACCACTGAATTAGCTCCGTTCAAGCAGCTATATGTGCCAGCTGTGTTGAGTTTGAGGTAAATAGGCTGGAGCTTTGTTTATATCTGTGCTACTGTTCCCTCCCTACACATATTTCCTAATCTGCAGCCATTCATTTAATCATAGGCGGCTCTCTTCTTAACTGGGAAGGTACCACTCGCAGCACCAGCTCCCTACCATAGCCGTGGCTAGCGGGTACCACTTAATGTCATCTAAAGCTAGCTTGATGGCAGCTATCCAATCAAAACAACTCTTGACAGCTCTTTGTTTCCTAGCTTACTTCGCAATAAATTCCTGTCTTCAACCAGACATGTTTGCAGTTGAACTTTCTAGTTTGTTCCCCGAGCTGGTGCTCAATTATCTACCGTTCCCTTAACCGTTACTTCCATTTACCCTAGCAAATATTCTTTTACCTTTTGTCTTTATTGAAAACGGGTGAAAACGCACTCCATAAGATTGTTAAGCAACATTTAAATTCTCGCATGACGCTCTGTTACCAAATAAAGTCTCATGCGAGAGCAAATTCGCTTGCGAGATGCACGCAAAAATTGCTACGGCGTTTGCCACATTTTTTGTGAGCTGAATAACATACAGAATCCCTACCAGCCCACTTTCGTTGGTAGCATTCTCCATCTCCCTCACCATTTTTTAGTTTCACTAGCCTGAGTAGCGCCGCCTACTATCACTAGGTCTCTTGCACAGATCTTAAGTTGAGCGCTTCCTAGGCATGTGGAAATGCAAGCATGAGAGGGCACTTCATTGGCACACATAATTTAAGATAAACTATTGCAATTTCAGGCAGCTTCGAGATGCAGCATTTGCTGACTTTGTACAATTTTTGCCGCTCACAGTCAGTGTTCCACGTAAGAATGAACGTCTTTGCAGCGAATAGTGCTGTCGTTAGTGCGAGAACATTTGCGTATACAAAGATGAATGTCGCACACGAGGTTACGTTCACATCACACATCAACATGAAAGTACTCCGCTTCCTTAGATGAAACTGCCAAGTTTTTAGTATGATCTTCTAATCAGAAGCAATTACTTGGAAGAGAATCCTTCTGTTCAAGGGAACGTAGAGGCCATTCTCCAATGGCATCAAAACTTCATCCCTCACTAACATTTGCTGTAACTGCGACAGCTGTACAAAATGGGCCCAAGGTTACGACATTCATGCTCAATATTCCTGACTCTTAGAATATGGAGCTGCTTGAAGGCAACCGCTGAAGGTGTGCAATGAGCTATCTTTGGCCGCTGCTTCGTTTGCAGCAGTTTAGCCTCTTCGTTTATCTTTTCTGTGCAACGGGTGATCAGTAAATTGCGGATCAACTGGTTTCTTGGACAGCAGAGAAGTGATAGTCATAAGACAGACGAAATCTTCCACAAATGCCTTGAGCCGAAGCACGGTGCGTATAAAGGCGAGCGTGTTTTCTTACACAGCATCTTTGAGCTTCTAGTTTTTTGCGAGTGGTGTCGTCGCGGCGACGGTCGGTTGGGACCTTAGCGGTGCACCGTCGAGTCGCGAAGTGGTGCTCGTTGGCGTGGAGGTAGCACTACTTGTACCAAAGTTCGTCAAAGTGATGCCCCACCTTACATTGTCGCTTCCATTGTCAAGGCGCAATCAAGAACTCCTTATTTTGTAGTCACATTACAACAGCATCTGATCGAGGCTCGGAAGGGAACGAAGTTGCAGATTCTTCGGGAAAAAATTAAATGCAGAGGGCTAAAACATGGACCCAACACCTCTACACTTACTTCAGTTTATCGTACTGAAACCAAATTCCGAGAGTTAGTGAAATGGATCATTTTACTATCTTCGGCATTATTACTGCTCGAATTTCAGTGGTCCTTATTTCTGAATTGCTGTCAGCAGTTTATGCCAATTTGCAGAACAAAGTGAATTTTATGTGGTCAACAAATTGTTCCTGGTCTTCCTCAGACGAAGAGCAATGTCGCTAGTAGTAATGCCGATTTCAGGTTGAACATTGTAAACACTCCACTATGAAAAGTCGGTTGAAAAAATGCAGCAAGAGTGGTTTGTTACAGAGATTTATGATTTGGCACCGCATTGGACTTTCACTGAATTTTTTCTTTGATGTTAGACGATTTGAAGAAAAAAGCGGATGGAAGTTATGATCAGTAGCAACACTGTGCATCGTCAGTTAAGACGTTACTCCACACGTTTTGTAAGTGTACCTGGGAACGGGGCACGCTCTTACTTGAACAAGTTGCTTCTTAAAAACATTCACTTGGATGCACAAGAGCAAAGCACTTACCTCATCAGTGGTCGCGTTCATTTTCAAGTTGATTTCCTCGAGCGACTCGGGGATATCGCCATTGGCCGTCATTTGTGTCGCTCTTGTGACTGTCTTAGGCACACCTCTCTGCAATTCTTCAAATTTTTATTTAAACTGATGTACACATAAACGACGTAACGACAAATCCCAACCACCTCAGCTCGAATATTATGTTCTCTGCAACGTTTTCTGGCTTTTGTAGGAAAAAGACATAATAAGCAACCAATCATCGATGCATATATGCAAATCGACTCAAAACTCATTAAAAGTCTGAGACTGCATATGTACAGAATATGAGTGAATGAACAGAAAATGTAGCATGTGCGAAATAATAATATGAGGATCTGCATATTCGTGTTGAGCTTTCCCATTGATGGGGTGTCCAGTATCACCCAAGTCGCAAGATGCTAAAACTTGTGATTGTACGCTATTTAAAGGGCGTTTAAAGGAGCCACTTATTCTATATCCTTAGCTCGTGCCTTCGGTCGAAGCATAAACCTGACGGCTCTCCACTTATAAAGCGGTGACATGTAATATGACACAGGGCTTTATGCCTAACGAGTAACTGACTCCTTCGAGCCTCTTTGATGGATCTACTATTCACGCTCCCCTTCCTTGAGACATATGCATGTAACACGCGTCCCATGTCGCTGGTTTGCTGATGGCTTAAGCATCTCTCAAATCTCGCAAAAAGTCTCAAACAAACAGTGCGTTAGCTCTTGAACCTCCACTGCACAAACTATAAAGTGCTTATGTTGTAAAAGACGAATTTCCCAAATTCATACAGATCATGAGCTTGTACATATATGGGACGGAGAAAATGTCTTGCTGTTTCCATGTCTTACTCATGCTTCGAAAAAACCCCCTTAAGAATATGAGGAAGCCAACAATCCACAATACATCACCAGTCTATAATCGCTTCTAATCACTGCTCGGACTTCATAAACAAATGAATAAAATTGATGAAAGAAATAAACGATGCCAGACAAACAACGCGGCTTCATTTAAGATGCTACGCAGGCATTTCGTCGGCAATTGCAACAACTATGATAGCGCTACCAAAATCAACGCCTTCGATAGCCACCATCGTCGTACACAGAATAATCTCACGATTCCTTGAAAGAACTGCGCTGTCCGAAGATAACGAGAAAAAAACATTCAAGATTCGCAAGTAAAAAGTTGCTTCTGCATTTCACCTATCAGGTGCACAGCAAACCAGAGCTATTATGTGAATGGCACGGATAGCGCTAACGGTATCTTATATGAAAATTGAACACAATTTGAATTAGCGAGTAGCACTATATGATGCAACTGAGGCCGAGAGATAAACTGCTACTGAAGTGTTGAATCGGGGGTGACACTTCGATGCCGCATGTGCCATACTTAAAGGGTGCGGCAAAAATGTTCCAGCCAAATGATGTATAAGGTGATTTGCAACCGCTGTCCTGCCAATTTCCTACTCTTTCGATACGATTATTTCCATTTAGTATCTGATACACACTTCACCACATATCTCTGTAGGAACTTTCAGTACCATAAAAATACGTATTTACGACTGCAATAACATGGGAGGCCGCGACTCCCGAAGTCCTGTGCCATTCCTTATGTAAGTGTGATTCAATTAATGTAAACTGCAAAAGGCGCCAAGCTTGATGACGGCTAAAGCTTTGCGGATCATATCATTCGTCTTTATCTTTTGCAGTTCCAGCAACGAAATGCTTCAAACTCTCATTTCTACCATAGCAGGATGAACAGGAATCCAGCGCCATAGCGATCTGTTCCCCCCCCCCCCCCCCCGGCACAAAAAAAGGCGGCAGGACCTTAATGGTTGCCTTTCAAAGACTGGTCCGATTATGCAAGCTTTTAGTCAAAATCCCAGCTTATTCTTAAAAACCACTAGGTAGAGCATTAATGCACAGATCTTATGACTCTTCAAAGCCATAAAACGCTTAAGAAAAAAGCTTGTAAAAGAGACTATCATTTGTTACCACATTTTATTGCCATCGCTTCTGCGGTTCACAAGCTGAAATTATCGAAGAGAAGGTCACGAAGGTCAAGCAAATGCACCATGCATGCAAAGTAGGCCAAGTTATAGTAGGCTTATGCGACAGCTTGCAAAAAACAGAAATGTCTTAAGTGATGAAACTTACAGGAATATGATCATCGAATCTGCAAAATGTCACGCTGGTCCATTGGTGAAGATTTCTGTACAGAGCTAAACAGCATCTCTTTGGGCCCATATTCGACGGAGCTGAATAATACTCGATATTACCTGTCGGTGTGAAAGCTGAACTAATAACCTTGTGGAATTAAACATCCCACCTGGATAATGCAGTTTCTCGCGGGAGATCCTTATTATTTCAGGCCTGTTGTTAATATTGTTCAGTTCTCAAATTCCTCATTTGTGGCATTTATTGGCATCGGTAAGACCGCCATTGCCCCAAAAGTAAACACTAGTTCAAGATAGAGAGCCCATCGGGTACTTAAACTCGGATTCTCGGCTGCCTGGCCGATTTATCTGTCCAATGAGTTGCTCTTTTATGCGTTAGCTGCCTTCTTTTCCCAAATCTTTTATGCCAGCAGACGTAAGATAGTTGCACCGTCAAAAGACGTTGAACGGAGACGCTAGAGAAGCGCAGTGGTTACTGCAACGAATTCATAATACTGTTTTCAGCTACATTGTAGTTACAACCATGTGCCAAGACCGTAACACATTTTGCTATCAACTTAACGGTCTTTTCACGGAAATATGAAGTTGCATTCTATCGGAAGCTCACCGCTTGTTGAGCAAAAGCAGTGAAATTGATAGGCAATCACCGAAGGATATTTGCCTAATTTTCAGAGTCTCAAAATGTACGGATTCATCATGTTTGCAACCAGCGTGACTTTTTCTGACTCCTTAAGTGTGAAACTCATTCTAAAGTGACAAAAAAGGTTAGCGTTTTGCGCACACGCGACACCTATTAAATGTTATTCGAACGCTCCGGGGATCAAGACGTTCTTCGCACGTAAGCTGTTGTCTTGCACACTTAGAAATTCTTGCCACGTCCCATATCAAATGACATACACTTGGCACTGTCTCGATGAAGTTGACCATAGCATTTCACCTTGACATCCACCCTAACATCGCTAATTATGTGAAGTAAGTTCATGCCCTCAATTTATAGATCATTTCATGACTTGCTCAAGCCATTCCAGAACTACATTCGAGTTAGCCGCAATTTTACCAGCAAACAGAAATGCCCAAAGCGATCATTTCTACATACACTTCAAAGCAAAAGATCTCTTGTAAGTGATAGGCTCATCAAAAATTGTAGGCATCAATGGAGTAATCAATCACCACTAATATATCTGATGCGCTAAATCGATTCCACAAAAATCAACTCCTAAGGAGATTCGAATGCAGTATAATATGGAAACAAGCGCAGAAACAACCCAAAACAACCGGTATCGTACGAAGATCTGCATTGGGTTAACCTCAACAATCAGTGCCACGTGTTAGAAACACAAGCCAAAATAGGCAGAATATTGCACCCATACTTTGAATGATTCAAACGTACGCACAAGCCTTCCGCAGAACATTTTGTTACCCGTTGCTTCACCAGTAAAAACCGAAATCGAGGAAAACGTTCGCTACGTTTTGTATACCTAAGGTTGTTCTTAGCAGAGTGGACTCTCCCGACACGTTGATATGACAACCTCAAAGTGCATACAGAGCAGCATAGGAAGGTTCTCTTCTATACCTACTCCGATATGCTAGTACAGTCAATGAACTTTTACGAAACGAAACTAATGAGAGGTGTAACTGTTCTCTCGGAAAGTTGGCTGCCCTCTCTAATACGTGATTCACTTAACCCAGTAAACGGATGCCATTAAGTATTTGGCTGTGACAGTGAAGAATGTAGGAGGCGGGCAGCCTACCAGGTGAATGGCTATGAAATGTTGAAGTTGCAGCCGCACCCGGATGCTTCGGTTGCGAATTGCTGTGCCTTGATATTATTACCGATGAAACCTTTCCTCCGACCTCTGTCTATCAGGTGCCTGGTATTTGCATATCGATTCCGAATGACAGACTGACTTGATTTCCGTGTTATGCGTAGTGGAACATGCAACAATGGGTAGTGGGTGACCTGAATTTTACTTTTCCGGTGGCAAACAACTTTGTCACACCAATCCCTCTGCTAGAAAATTTTGTCAAATCAACCCCTTTGCAGGAAAACTGTATATGAGGAATTTCTCAACTGGTGATCAGGCAAGCATCCGCTTCGAAACTGAGAACTTTGTCATGAAGCCTGTATGTGGGGGGCGGGGGGGGGGGGGGAGTGGGATGGGGAAGTGCCAAAGGATTGTTGAAGATGCAAATGGAGCAAAAAAATGGAGAAAAAAAGGTTTCTTATGGCTTGACTGCCATAAACAGGATGGTTTAGATGCTTTTTATCAGTGTTCAGAGTTAAACTTGCTATAAACATGAGAGATGTGATATCTAGCAGAAACTCTAACACATTTTATAAATAATAACTGTGAACGCACTGTTCGTTTAAAAACTCGTGACAGCTGCGTGCTCACCAATAATCACATGAAATGCGAATGTTAGCTGACTATTTCTAAAGTCTTTTTAAAGAAGATATCGGTTTGCTAGCGCTTTTTCCTCTATGATGCAAAAACACCTAGATTCTGGTGACATAAACATTGGCTCAGTTCTGAGGATTATTTGTGAACTCATTCCAGGTACCACTCACACCAAATGGCATTCCATCACTTTTCTAAACGCAATAGCAATCTCGTGGCCGCTTGGAATCCTTTTCTACGCTCCCTCTCTTGTTTCTGCGTTGTCTACATTCTATGTTCTAAGTTCCTTAGTTTGTCCATGATGTGCATCAACGATGTTTGAACGCCACTAAGCCCTTAGCTGATGACATTTTGTCGTCCATTATACGACCTTGCCTAAAACCTCCATATCCTGCAGAGATCTTGGCACGTTTGCAAATTGGTTGAAATCATGGCACCTGCATACTCGTCATGAAATATTCCATGTGCTTCATAACAGCTTCCGCCATGAATGTTTTCTCAGCCTATTACGAGATGTTCTCTCTACTACAAACGGCTGTCCGTGATCTTGGTACCATAAGTGATTATAAACTTCAATTTCGAAGTCGCGCTCTTCCACTGTTGCTGAACAGTCATCGAAAATTGCAAACTATATTCTCCGCGCTTACAGCACAGAAGTCCTAAGCATCATCGAAATGACCTCGCTGCCCATTGCTAGACTCCTTTCGAATAGTGCACTTCTGTATGGTCTCCTTATTTGCTTTACAATATCAAGCTGTTAGAGAATGTCCAGAAACGTTTCAGCCACACTGCTTTTCGAAAATTTATCGTCATTCTTACCAGCCTAACTTCACTACTGTGCTGGGAATCTTTAACCTCTTTAACCCGGAACCAGTGAAATATCCCACGCTTAATTTTGAGTAGACTCTTTATTCTAAAATTGTGTTCGGCTTTCCCGACATCCCGCTATCAGAAATACTTCAGTTTGCCCCTCCCCATAGTCGACGTACGCATCAGTCTCAGATGCTGCAGCACAAACATTGCTCTGCACAATTTCCAGTTTCGCGTTGCACAAGTCCGGAACTCACTTCCCGCAGATATCGTTAATGCCTTCACTTTTTCAGCTTTTAGGGTGCCGCTGCGTGGCTTCGACGTATCCACTACTCGTCCTTCGGCTGTTTTATATCCACTCGCCTACTCTGCAGCACTGCGAACGTTTTGCTCTTTCTTATTGTTCATGCTCACGTACTTCTGCATATTTTTCCACTTCGGCACATTAAAATAAATAAAGATATAAGTGAACAAATGAATAAATGAGCCAAATAGGTGCATATTTTCAACACGATGCTTGCAACCTCTTTGTAGCTGAAGGATGAACGTGAGACACGCTAGAGGATGTTGCCATATTGCGACCTGACTCATGTTCAACAAAATATCGACATTCCAGCTCCAGCTTCCTCCAAACTGAGAACACCAAACAAACAAGCGGACGCGCCAATACCGGACAAGCAAACAGACGCGCCATCACACACGTGCATCAACGTGATTCGCCATAATCAGCTTTTAGGAAGGAAATTTGCATAAACGCATGAACATACGCTGATGTGCTAACTGATGCATTTTCAAGCGCAATGCTAAAGCGTCGCTTGGTCGCAGAGATGAATCTATGCCTCGAATGGCAGCCCATTTAGCGGAATGCAGTGATTGCAACACCTGTTGAGCCGAGTGAATAAAGAAATTTGTGGGATTTTTGCTAGATAGACAGCCGAATATCGCAGCGAATTACAATTTAAGTGGAATGCACATATGTTAGTCGCACTCTGAAAATCAATTGCTTGCAAGATGACGTCATTTTTGGAAGGGCATTCAGATGGCTTCTTTTTATTTGTAAAGAAATCTAACTGAAGAAAGCTGCAATTTCTATAGTTGCCAATGGCGGAAAACTTAACAGCTTGTTCGAGAATGTGCCCGTCGGAAGTGGAAGATCGATGTTGCAAATTACTCAAACGAGTAGCGCCACAAAAAACTGCAACGATAAAAGTTCCATTGTATTTGCAATAGAATACACAAATCGTTAGAAATTAAGCATGAAAATTTCCACAACTTAAGTTCAACTAATCGACAGAGATCTTGGAAGAAATTTATGAAAAGAAAAACGTTGCAATTCCCCTAATTTTGTTAAATTCATAAAATGCATTCAGTGAGATAACATCCAAATAGCCATTACATGTGCTGATCACAGCAGTAGTGCACACGTTTCCCCTGGGAGAAAGCCAGCAATTATTTGCCAATGTATGTATTACATAAAAGGGCTAATTCGCCGCATTTCTTTCATTAGGCCAACATTTGAATTTCTCAAAAAAAAAAAACTACCGTAATGCAGCAATGAAATTATAGCAAGTTGGGCAACAGTTTGGCACTCAAATAATGCCCTATTGCAACGACCGTTTATCGTGTCGCTGCGCATTCTTTCTTCTATTCTCGTACCAAAGTCACTATCCCAAAATAGAAACTAAAGCGTTTGTCCCACATCCCAGAACATCCCAAGCACTAATTAATAAACAAAAATAGAAAGCTCTATATTCTTCCAATGCTCTTTTCTAAGCGATTTTTTCTTTGTCAGCCGAATGTGGAAGAATAACAGTATATGAAATCATAATAAAAGTGAATTATGCGCTCATCGAAATTCATAACGATTTCAAGAAATCCACTCAAAATTCATGTAGGGTCATCCATCATTGCGTTATTGCCCTTCAGCGATATTTATGCAGTGTCAGAGAGGAAACTCATGACATCATTGAGGAAGTTTACTGTTAGGAAAAAAACAACGAGAAGACCACTGGAAGCTGAAAAGTATATACCGGATAGCCTCAAATGACAGAATACGTCATGCGCGAAATCAGCAAAATCACAAAGCCACTCAAGGCTTTATCCTCGAGTGAATTTCAACGTCGACTCTGCCGATTCAATCAACTTTATTTCAGAGTGTCTTAGCAAGAGACGCAAGCAATAAGAATTTAGCGCATTACAAATCAACGAAAAGATGTTTTATCGGTAATGACCTGAATAACACAAGTGGTGGAACATTGAATTCTTTAAATGGTAAGATGACCGAGGATGACTTATGGAACAACATGCCGAAAAATATTTATGATGCAAGCTATAAAATTCTGCCAAAACCCTTGCCTCGTGCATGGGTAAAGAAAAGCTCGTATCATCAACCTATAGTGCGGGAATGGAGTGAGAGGAGCAACGAGGGAGAAGAGCAGACAGAAGATGGCGACAGTAAAAGATTTCACGTAAGATTTCAAGGAGCTTGCAAATTTGACACGAGCATCCCAGAAAAAACAACCGTTCTCAATATAGCAAGTCAAAACCTAACTGAATGTTTTCTCTATCCTAACATTCCCTCTCTCCTTTAGTAGAGAATTATCACCCGCAAGCCATGTCCTTTCCCCCATCTCAACCTCCTCTGAAATTCCTGAAATGATTTTGTGGGGAAATAAGCCCTCTTGAAAGCACTTGAAAATATCGTTGCGATGAGAAGGCAAATGAGAAATCGACAAGTATTCAGAGTATTCAGAGAGCAACTTCCTATCCTCACTAATGAATAACTTCCTATCCTCACTAATGAATTGATTATATGATTAAGGGAAACGTAGGCCTAGTGAACACTGAAAGCCCCAATAAGCCGTTAAGCAAGGACGACTAATATGTGATAATGGAGAGCGAAAAGTCTCACCGCTGATACTCGCATATATTTTGCAGTATGAGATGCGTATTAAGAAAATGTAAGCAATGAGCTAGGAATCAGCATTTCGCCACTTTGCTCGATGAAACTTTGGGGATTTCTTGGCGTGCGATTACGAAATTCACTCTGAGAAAACCAACTTCACTGATTACGCTAAGCGAACATCTTCCACTGCCGAAAAATGGTCTCACCAATATAAACGTCGGATGCTCAATGGTCGCGATATGAGGTTCATATGGGGTCTATTAGAACAAGTCGGATGAGAAAACATCTTGCAGCAACTCACATTTCTTAGGTTGATGTGTTTTGATTCTAACTATACGAAGGTACATTTAATTTAGAAATTATAACCCTCATTAATGCGCTTCGGAAGATTTCCGTTCAAAGCATTCAGTGAATTCTGTCGAAACGCAGGTGAATATCACTTCGATGATGGACGGTTGCATCGTTCAGATGACGCTGTGTAATGCGCAGGATATGACAAGCACAGAGCAAAATGTTTTTACTCATAGACTGTTGACCTTAAATTTGAGGTTTAATGGCAATACTTCTATGGCCTAATTAACCGGCGGGCATACACTGCAACTAAAACCCGCCACCGCAGAAGAATTGCGTGGTTTGGGTATGACAGCCGTCTTGAACATAGTGCTTAACCTTGAACATAGTTCCAAACACGCGCTCAAACTTCCGACGCCAATCAACCAAATTCAATGCCATCCTAATGGGCATTCCTGAAGTTACAAACATTCGGAAATGAATCTATAAAGGGTTGTTGAAACGAATTTCTGTTACTAATGGACTGAAAAACGAATTTTCGGTGTGGTGCTTTGTACTTTCGAGTACTACATTGAATCGAAGATGAACGCTTCAGTGACTGCTAGCAGCCAACATTTTAGAAGATTTGATATGAAAGCTGAAAGTAATAGCAGCCTAAGAGATTCGGTACTTAGCTTATCTCGAACCTAACTAAGAAGCCTATTCTCATAACACATTTTGGTGCTGCTTATCGTTAGAAGCTCAGCTACATGTCTCATACAAAGGCAAAATAAGGCTAAATACATTCCTTCGAAAGGTGAAATATTCGTTTTCAATCTGTTTGCTCCTCGCTGCCACTGCTAAACCTGAGTGATCACATACCGAAGCAGCCGTCAGCAAATGCGATGTTCCAAAACGTTTTTGAGTGCATTAGAGTGTCTTGATTGTTCAAACGTCTATTGCAGAAGTAAGGCTATTAACCTAAACGAAATCATTGGTTATTAATGATCGAAAACAGGAATTACCACTTTCAGAGGTGGATGAGCACTGAAAAGACATTAGGGTCGCTAATAAACTTTATACAGCTCAAGTACTACAGCGTCCTCTCCCTCCCCCTCCTCCCCTCCTCCCCTCCCCCCTAGGAACTTTGCTCACGTTTTCCACCTTTATATTTTCCTGACGCTTTTTGCTACGGAAATTGAATGTTTTACTGTTCAAGCATCCCGTTCAAATTCAAAAGAATGCATGTGGAACTTCAAAGTAGGTGCACCAGCTTTAGTGCAGAGATTAATACAGAAAGTTGTGTTGGAACGGACCAGGAAGTGCAGGTAGTGGGAAATTGTTCAGTATATTCAGTACATGATCATAAAAAACAGTCACTATGAGGAAGGCTTTTGGGAATTTGTCGTTCATCGGTATTTCAGGAGAGGAAATCGGTAGAAATAAAGCGAGCTGATCAGTTCAAATTTATAACAACCAATTCGGCTTTATATTTTTGAGAATTGAATGAACGAAAATAGAAGTGACACAAACGAATAAGAAATGAAAACACAAAGCGAGGAATCACTTTTTCGTGTGCAAATGCTAGACTTTCCAAGCGGCTAAAAAGGAAGATAATGTAAAGTATATGTTCATGAAGGCGAATTAAATGGGATCCCAAATTATAGAAGTTTTCAAGCATATATCCAGCTGAATGGAAGTGACTGGGAAGGATGGAAGTACAATTAACAATAGGTGAAATATTTCAGCAAAAATATAAGAAGAAGAAGAAGAGTCTAGCAATCTTAACGAGAATTGTTGACCACAGTGTAAGCAAACTGATTGAGTACGATTGCATGTTGACGGACGTTTAGAGAATTGGCCAATGCTCCTCGTACAGTGAACAAAATCTCGTCGCTTTATTTGCACGACGAGATTCCAATTTAACACCACATCAATCAAAATCTCTCTAAATCCCTATCAACTCGCACTTCAATATTTTTTGGTTTTCTCAAATAATGTGTCATATTTTATATGTCCCAGCTCACAACAAAGCTTACGCAAACTAATATTACAAAGAGTTTCAATCAAGCACACACTTAATTAGAAAGGAAGCGTCGATTTTCGTTGGCCATTATTTTTTGTGAACAGTCATCGAACACTTAATGAATCATTTCGCTAAGCCTTCAGTCAGTGTCTCTGGCTGCTGATGGCTGTTTGGCTCTCAGATTTATGAGGTGCAACCGTTTGCACGAAAGTGACAATCGTTAGCTGCTGAAGGTTCTTTTGAAAATCGAACAGCCCTCCTCCCCTCCTTCCGTGCGGGTTCACCATCAGTTTGGACCGATCCCCATTACGAGCATCCAGCTAAAGAACATTTTTCCGATCCGATCGGTAGTCGCTTGACCAGTTACAAGATGTGTTAGCCTTCGTGCGGATTGATGTGCGTTCAAGAATGTGTGTGACTTCTCTGCAAACCTCTGCTTGGAAAACGAGTACTGCTTACAATGCAGACAATGTGTTCAGCATCACTCTCAGCCTCTTTGTTAATGATAAGAGGATGCCAGATACACAAAGAAGGAGGCAAATACAACTTACGTAAATATGGATAGACGCGACGTCGGAGCAGTGCGCTAGAAGAACGCAAATTTATAAGAACGCGGCGCAATTAATTTGGGAATTGGCCGTTTTAAAAAGGTCGGAATAAAAAGAGAGCGGAAAAAAGCGAAGAGGCTCAAGTAAAGAAGAGCATGCAAAATGTAGTCTTGTGAAGACGCGATCCCAACGGTATTTTAAAACGCACAAGTTTTGTTGATGCATTCAGTGCAAGCAGCGCATCTTATTTAAATCTCATCGACAAGGGAAACTTCTTTACGCGAATAATCTCATCGAGCTGGTTAAGCGCGTTTGTGAATTTGCATATGCAAAACGCACTATAGCAACGTCACGACTACGCTTCATACATATCAGTCTATTCGATAACTCCAGTTTGGGAACCACTCGAAACAAAGTTTCTGAAAGTGGATGGATGTAATGCACACAAAAGAAAAGAAAGGTCACCGATATCTAAATACGGTGACAATTCGCACGCATTCTACACCGTTCTTGTTTTCAATTCACTCCAGCTGGGTGAAAAAAGGGATCATTTGTCGAACAATTTTTGCACAAATAGTCGGCTATCTAAAATATTGTTAATAAATATTTTTGTTTCAGCGTTCCGAATGTGAATATGAACTGGAAGAAGAGCAAAGCGTCCGCAAAGAACATTCGGGTGAACGGACATTCAATGCGTAACAGTAGCAACGACTCAGCTGCAGTTTAAGAGATGAAGGAGTGGATGCGTTAAAGATATCGGCAGGAAGCAGATTCCACGCTCGTAGAACATGAGGCCGGAAACTGTGCACAACAATATTTTCGCGCCGACATTCTTTGCCGAGCTGAAACTGATGCTGATCTCTCGCTGTCAAGAGGGTTAATATGGAACATTTTCGATAAATAGATGTTGGAAAAGCGCTCACAAGTTTAGAGAATAAGGTCAAACTTGAGCTTGCGACATTCCATTGATCCCAGGTTGAAGCTGAATAAAGGTGATGCGTTTATAAACACTCTATCAGGGACTGCTACTAGATGCCAACTAAGCAGACTACATATGAGTGGAGTATTCCAAATTAGACCTGCAATGAGTAATAAACGCCTTTCTTCGGTAATGCTTAGCATAAGAATGCGGCAGAGCGCACAGAACGTACATGACAATTTTCGACTATTTCTACACAAATCATGGAAGTTTGCAGCTTCAACGACGTTTAAACTTCACGTAGAAAAATTTTACTTTCATCAATATAGCAGCTATATTTGCTTCTGAGACGAGAAACATTCAGCTTGAAAGTTGATATCAAGTGAGGACATTTTGCGTGTAAAATGTTTAAACTCTACAATTTCGATCATCTGGCCAAAGATTTAAGATCCTCCTAGAGAACGTGAAAGTTGTGGGTAGGCTGCAATGAAGTAACTATTACCAGTTCTTATTTGGAAACTTCATTTACATTAAAAAACGTTCCGAGCAGCTTTAGCAAAGAGACCACAGTGTCAGCTTTCCTTGTTTAAAGAGTACTTTTTTTGATGGACCATATTAAAGGCATTTGTGCAATTATCCACTGTTCCGGTCCCACTGTAACGTTCAAAGTGGACACAGAATCGCCTAAGCGAAACATACCGTGGACCGACCAAGGACGAAATTGATAACTGCGGGGACCAGCAAATCGATCTGTTATCGCATCTCTGATGAGTACCCCGGAAATTTAACAGAACAGGAGATCAAGTTAGCCGGGTGATAGCTTTTAACTCAGGATAATGGATGATTTTTTCTAGAACTTGGGACAAGCGTATACTTCTAGGAATGAGGGTGGCGTGAACAAGAGGCAGGACTTAACAAAATTCGGCCAACAGCTTGCTCTTGCGATGCGTTTAAAAAATTGATGAATAACATGTGCGACGAGTAGAATCTAGTGTTTATGACATAAAAGTTAATGAACAAATAGCAACGAAAATTCGGCCAGCGCTAACACCAATAAAATGCGCAGACATGTCATAAATAGGCGAGGAAAGTCTCGCAGTCTTCAACTGAAATACATGAGAAGTAATCTGCGAGCACCTTACATTCTAGCCGTCCACCTATAACGACGGGGTCATCGCGCCCTTTTTCTTTGCGCCGATAGCGCAGCGTATCTTCAGCTTACTGTCAACATATTTTAGAACGCTTCAATGTTTTAGCACCATACGTTTCTCACGGCATTCAACAAGTTTTCATGCAATAATTATAGGAAAGCGCAGAAATTACTAAGTGAATGTCGCAAATTGCCGGTCGAGCGATAGCAAAAGAAGTTTCGTATAGAGATGCGCAGAAGCCGTAGCTTGAACCACATAATATGAATGGCTTTTACTGGGTAGGCGGGCTTTAATAACATTATCGACAAAGCTCAGAAAGCGCCCACATACCTGATCAGTGCCGGATAAGCCTGCACAGCATTCACTGGAACTATGATAAGCCAACATAACGTAAGCTTCTTCTCAATTTCACTTCACAATATCGCTTTCGTTACTTTATGCGCGCTTTATAAAGGAAGTTTCAACCTCGAAATGGATGTTTGTGTGATTGTGCATGCAAACCGTTATCTTCCAGTGAAACAGTGCGAATAAAGCATACTTTATACGTACAGAGGACGTGGGTGCATGTGATGCTTTAAGTCTACGTATCTTCTCGAGAGGTAACGGAATTTGGTAGCCAAATTTCGTGAGGACGTAATGAAATTTGCGCAGTACCCCAATTACCTCAGCACAGCGCAGAAAGGAGGTTGAGATAGCTTTTTCATAGCATTTTGGATCTTCCTGGGTAACAGAGGCTGACGGTTATCTGGAATTGGTAATAACTAGCTGGAACCTGCGACAATATGACCTGCGGAACGCCCCTCTGCTGCTTCCAAAGCCATCTCTGAAATTCAAGAAGCAAGTAGGTGGAAATTCAGACCGGGAACGAGACCACTGCATCATGCTGCATTCTGAACTTCCTAAGTAAGTTTGTGATCGACTGCAAAATATGGACTGGCCTATGCGGAAATGAATCACGAATATGAAAAGACTACGCACCTCTGAGTGCCTGTAAGTCCACTCGTACACGAGCAATCAAACTGGAGGCTAATATGAGAGTTCCTAATTTTTTTTTTGACCAAACCTTTATATGGATTATATGTGCCACATTTCGCAACTTCCTAATTGGGAACTACTGCGCGAAGAAACACATAGACACTTGCAGCTAAAGACGTGATGCTATCATAATTCTCTTTGAAGATGCAAATTTGGAAGTGCGCATAAAGAGAATCAAAGCTTTAATTTAAAATAACTGCTTTCACTAATCAAATCGCGTGGTCGATTCTATTTTTTGACACTTTTTAGCACAGCACAAAAATTACAGAAGAGCATTCGTAAGTTTGCTTTTCGACAAATTGAAGCGGTGAAGGGATCTGCATATTCCGTTGAAATTAAAGCATAATACAATCTCGTTGTGGGAAAATTGAACCGTTGCATAGTGGGAAAAGGTGATGCATCGAATGTGTGCCTTCAAAATGACGACAAGAGTTTCGTTTTTCTAGGGAAGATGCAAATATTTGCCACTTCCCATTCAACGCGACGAAGCATCACTAACGGGAAAATTAAGCCTCCACTTCACCAAAGCGAATGACCTTTACATCCCAGCGACAATTTTTGATAACCAAAGGACAACGTCGTCAGATGAATGATCAAACGTCATGCAGCTCTATCACGTCCACTCAGTTACTGAACTGATGAACAGTAGTAATTATTCAAAGTTCATCTACGTCACACTTTATTCAAAGCGTTAGTTAGAGTTTCAGTGTGAAAGAATTAGACGAGCAGTCAAAAGTTCCTCAGCTGAGAAGAGGTGAAAAGCACAGGTTAGTTCAGAACGTCAGTGGAAAACCGCATAAATAAACGAAGCAGGGAGGAAAACAAAGAATAGAGCTCCAGAAAACAAGGGATATAACGTACACTTTCTCTAGCAGCTCCATATATGGAAGGCAGTGATGCAGCCATGATGTTTTGCAGTCAACAGGAACTTGTCATCCCAGCGTTCTCAACGCGACGAGGGAACTCGCGATCACATAAAAAAATCATCATTCTCATGACACTGAGAGTGGCTACACCGTTTCACTGTATAAGTACGCCCCCACAACACAATACTTACCAACGATATGCCCATGGCTCTTCCTCAGGACTTTTACATTTCTGCTCCTGACTCTCCCGAATATGCGTATATTATTTGCACTCGTCTGCAAAATGATAATTCTCGAAGATGTATATTGCACCAACTATCAGGCTGGCTGTCATAATGAGAACAACGCTGGATGCTTATAGCCAAATGAGCACTTGAGCAATTCGGAAAGGTGATTGAGCAATAACAGAAAAAATTGACGTTGGTTGGCGCAGTTGAGAATTTCGTGATAAGACCAGTTCGAAAAGAATTCATCGAGAAGACAAAACTCCCTTCGAAACTTCCCAAACTGCAGCGCTGCTGCCTCTTAAGCTGAGAAAGATTCTCCAAGTGAGAGAGAAAATATAAATGTTAAACCGATATTAAGTGACCGAACACTGCCCGATACAAAATCACAGCACTACGCGGCAATCTCCTACAACAGCGGAAGAGAAGACTGCGAAATAGGTGTGACCATGAAATCGTGATTTCCGCATGTGTGTGGGTTGCCGCGAAGTGAGCGGTAGCAGTAGCTTCAAAACAACATCAGCTGGGAAAACGGGAAAAAAAGTACGCGGATTTTCTTTCACTGCTCACCTGGACCGCTCACAATAGTATGTCATGCGTGCAGAAGGCATACAAACGCATATGGAAAATATCGGCTATCCTTTCAGCGAAAAAATTCTGCGGTCGGAATTTCCGTCTGCAATAAATTGACCTTAAAAAACCTGCATAAGATTTTAGTAACTCCTTCAATGAGAAATGAGAATGAAGTGATCGCAATAATAATATAGTCACTGGCTTGATGAAGAATCGTTTTATAAAAGTGAAGGGAAAGGCAACAGTTTATAAGTTTTTACAGCTGCAAGTAGGCCAGAACGTATTGAGAGGCGCACACCGACACGGATTTGTATCGACAGCGCTGAAATTAGCTAACATACGACGAACAATGCGTTTCTTGAAAGAGCACAATCGATGTGCATCCACGAACGACGTCCCCTTTTGCGTAGCAATCCTGGCGAGATGCCTACTTCATTTCGCTTCTCTTCTAACGTCGATGTGCAGTTTGCCTTTTGTTTCACTCTTCCAACTGTTTGAAGCCTTATCGTCTAATATTCTCAAAGAAAACTAAATATTTAAAAATCGTCCATCAGAAATCTGAGTTTAACATTTTGAAATGTCGCTTATATATGAACTTTTCAAATGGTTACGTCATCAAAGAGCTGACACCAAATATGGGTTGACAACAGTTAGGTCTTCACGCCTTCTTTTCTCACTCAAGATTTCAGCAAGCTCGACGAACACTTCTAAACAACGGGCGAGGAACGCATGCCTCATTTTTTCTGCGAGTTTTATTTTCAAAGAGAAGCAGAGTGAGAGCGCGCTGTTTAAGGATGATTAGATATTGGAGAAAAGTTTCCTCACTAGTCCCAACGAAGATATCGCCAAAAATTGATCTCTCTGCACATTCGCCCATCCATTCTCCCTCTATTTATCCCTTCATCGAGCATAAAACCTCTGCGCTTTATGGAAATTAGTCGTCATAAGTTTACCCTAAATTGCGCATTAGTATACAATCGCAAATTCAGATTGCAAATTCTAAGTACATTATTAGATTAAAAAAGTTTCCCTCTTCATGTTATAAATAAGAGGAGAGAAAGGCAAGCTTTAGATCCTAAAGAATGAACAAAAATCTTCGCTGAAGCTATTCAGATATCTTCACTTTCATTTTTATTAGGATTATTTCTACCACTGTCGTCGAAAAAAAGAATTAATATTAGATAATATTTACGAATGGAATTCACCAGAGTGGATACTCAACTGACAACTACCAATATTGCAATAAGCAAAGGCATATGCGGAACTTCATGTTGTTTATCGAATAAAAAGACTAAATTCAAGCCAAACATCGCCGCCTAGAACGTTGCCCTCTAAATGGTGATTTGCGCAACTGCTCACTAATGCACTGACGCTGCGGGGTGTCGCTAAATCATCGTAAATCGTTCGTTTCCTTCCTTTCCTTTCTATGCTCAATACTGATAGCCACCTGTACTGCTTATCCCGAAATCAGTGAGGTGAATTACGTGAACCGGACGCAGAGAGTTTTCTTATCATAACCTTGCGCAAATGCATTTCAGCCTCGAAGCGATAAGTTAACAGCCGAATCACTGCACGAAAAAATATCTCTTAGGAAAGTGCGAGCATCACTTCGATGCTTAACTAAACTTGAGGCCTCTTCACTTATATGATGTCATGAACCATCACTATATCAATATTTGACAACATGATCTTTGCGCGAGTGTACTTAGAGTCATCTAACAGATACCTGACCTGACATGATCAAACTTGGAGTCACCCAACTTGCAGAACCACATCCTTCGCTGCTGTAGTCAACTGCACGTTCGCTGCTTAGCATAAAAAAGCAAGCAGCTCTAGAAATTCGTTGATTCTTCATTGAAATTTTCACTCGCATTCTGCTCAGCACATTCACATTGGAAATTTGCATAAATGTGTCTAAAGGAACAACTCTCTACATTTTGTTCAGCACATATAACAGGTCGTTGCATACCTCTAGCGATCAGCACTATCTCTTATCTTTTTCTATCATTACATCTGCCTTTCACACTGTTCGATTTGACAGGAACGCTCTTTGAACAATTATGGGTTTACTTGCACAGGTGGCGCAACAATTAAGCGCCACCAAGGAACGTCGAATGTTTCGCGTTCGAATGCACATCGTTCGTATGCCCTCTCATAGAAGAAGCATTCACTTTCGCCCATATCCACAAACAAAGTAATTCGCGCTTGGAAAATAGTCTGTTTGTGCGACTTGTTTGCGCCTCAGTTCGCATTCGTTTTCACCGTGAATGCATGACTTTGACGTTTTGACATGCTATAGGGGATAAACTGGCCTGTACGTGAAATATCACTGTGTGGTTTGGTCGTTTCTTATACAGTGTTCTACTTTGCTTAGAAGTCAGCTTCAACAGTGAGCTGCTATAAAGCACTTTTAGGAGGAGAGGCATCGATCTGATGATGTTTGGAAAAATGAAGTCGTGTGAAAAAATGGATGACATATTTTCGTAGATTTCGCAACAATACATGAACCTCTTCGAACACTTAAATCAAAAACGTCCGGGATTGGGGTGAATATTTCTATCTTTCGCTGCCTTCGGTGACCGAACTTTGACAGCATGACAGCACTTCGCACTTCAAAAACAACCCCCACAGCAGAGCATCTAAAAGCAAGGAAAAAATAACCTACTTAAACTTCGAATGTCACATCTCACAAATGCCAACGTTTAACGTTGTGGAAATATCGTGGATGATTTCGCTCACAGCTAGAGCCGGAGAGGCATAGAATTACAACAAGATGGCAATAATACTTTGAGGCTATAAAGGTGGCGTCACAGCACAAAAAAGATACAGATGGGGTTCAGAGAGAAGGCAATGGTGGTGAGGAGAGAGAGGGAAAGCGGTGTAGGACGCCACCTCCCTATTGAGCAATTCTGGATTCTGCAGAAGCAATGCGCGGAAACTTGAAGAACGATATCGTGAAACGTCAATAATGCACTTTCGCAGTGGTTTCGTTACAATCCTTTTTTCCCGCTTTGGTGTCTGCTATTCGCTCTTTTTGCACGAAAATCCTTTTTACGAGTCAACTCAGGCAACCGGCTTAACCGTCTGCTCAAATTAAACGACTTCACTGCACATCGAAGATCATACTGCCGATAAATGGAGAAGCGAGCTATCAATGCCGCCATGATGTGCGCCTATATATGCTGCCTATCTATTAACCCACTACAACGACCTTTTTAAATGACAGACTGTATGGAGCAGTTCTTTTAGTATTTAAATGGTTCGATTATTCGCCCAAAACATCCCACAAAAAAACAGATCCGCGAGCACAAACATCTTGTCGATTTCGTATGTGCATACGCGTGTGCTCATCTCTCCGTCCGGTAGCTCCAATTCGGTGCCACCAAAGCTAGATTCACTAAATTTGATGAACACAACACACTATAATGATGGGCTCGAATATCAGATTTTATATCACATTTCACAGTCGCTGCATTTAAATATGAAGCGATTACCAATCACAATTTACTCGTTAAAACCGCGTGCAAAACACTTTCTCCAATACGTTCTCCACCTGCTTTTTCATTAAACCTTGTAATCGGTCTGAAATGCATGCAACTTTCTCCCACTTAAATTTACATAACTTCTTGGGAATTTGCTGGGACAGCATGAAAATGAGTACATGAATATCCGCTACACCAGCCATTTTTCGTAACCCTAGCTTCAGTGATTTCCTAACTAAAACTGTCAGATAGACCGACAGACTGACATAGACACAGATATATACGCACAAACGCATATACACAAGCAAGGACAAGGCCTTGCCATGATGCGTTCCGTAGATGTCGACTTGCAAAAGAGCATGAAAGAAGAATATTTGAGCTTGTGATTCAGAAAGAAATTGGCGGCAATTTCATCAGTGCGCAAAAGATTTCAACGTATCTCATTGCTTCGAATATTATTCCACCTGATTTTGATACAAACGATTGTGAAATTCCAGTCAGCTTCCCTATATAACCCCTCCCTTCTTGAGCGGGGAATTTGCCGTTTCAGCAGGAAAAATCACGAAAATTATATCGATAATACTTTTCCAGAAAGTTGTCGAATCTGGCAATGGAAAACTGCCCAGGAATAGAAAAAATTAATCAAAACTTTAAAACTAAACCCGTCAATGCAATACTTTGCTTAATCCAAAGTCGTATCATCGAATCAAATTGAAAACCGCAACAATTCATGAACCTTAAGTAGTTCCGAATTTTCCTACACTTTTCCGTGTTTTTCGATCGCTATAAACAAGAAGGATTATCTGGAAACTGAACCATCGTTTAAGCAGCTTTTAGGAATGCACGAAAAATCCCATTATTTCCAAAATCACTGCAAAATATTTCGAAAGCAGAATGTGATGAGAATAGTCGCTTCGCTCTTGTACGCAGTACAAGAGCGGAGCGACTATTCTCATCACATTTTGTCAAAAACTTAAGCGATTCGCGTTAAATCAGAACTGAACTGTGAATGCTCGAGGCAATTCTGCTGGTAGCCATCAGTATGAAGGTAAATGTTACAATGAGCGAGTCCACAGTTCATTGTCGAATGTCATCACAGAATGGACTGTTCTATAATAGATCTCTTGGTCTCAGCGCATATGGTTTTTGTAAACAGCAAACGCTGTATGCATTATTGAGCGCACTTGCAGGTATTTCAGAAGACATAATTAAGATAGTCGAGCTTGCAGAAACCCTATCATTCTGCAGAAAACTATGATTCCAGAATTCCCAATAGACGGCAAGAAATTATTTGTCGTGATGAACAGCCTTGGTTATGAAGAAACAGTTTGAGAATTCGAGATCAATGAGTGGCAGACCGAAAACCCGCAAAGACAAAACGTTACCCGTCTCTTTTACGTTGCTCAACAATAAAACTGCTTGTGCAGGGGTACAAGCTGTAAATGAAGACAAATGTGTGCAAACGCCATTGTTTGAAATAAATTCTCACAAGGAGATGAAAGAAGTTTGCATGAAGAATAGTGCCCTTTTTGTAACCTATCAAAAAAATCACACATATATATTTACGAGAGAATTGCGTCGCTCAGCAGAACGAGATAGGTGCGCGCGATCAATGACACTCATAGTAGTTAGGGCAATAGCAACTACTGCTAATATTCTAGGACGGATATAGCAATAAGCAGTAGCAAATTATCCGAAGCACAACAAAAGGAAACATTAGAAGCAAGTGTGCTCATTGCATGCAACCTCGTCGTGAGACAATTGCGACAATCACATAACTGCCTCTAAAAAGAGCAAAGGTGAGTTTTCAGAATCGCCTACGAACACTTTTTAAAAATGAATTTCCGGGCATTCTTGAAACGGAAATGCACCCGGAACATGTACTCTTCAAGAGCTTACAGCAATGCTAGTTGTACTGCTGCTTTAGAAAGAAATAGATTTGTATCGCAATGATATACTTTACAACTAAATTAGTGATAAAAATACATGTCCGAGGAATCGCGTTAAAAATTTATAACGAATGAACCTTTACCGTCGCTAAGAAAAAGAGCGTTTCCTAGAAAACCATGAAAAAGGCATTTTGAATAATGATTCTTACTCGCGAGATTGCCCATTCTTACGCTAGATTCCCTAGAATTACGATATCCTACCCAAAATGGGAACGAAGATGCACTACGGGAAGTAGTACACTAAGCACTTCATCACTTAAGCTTAAACACTTTAATCTGTGAATGCACACCGAGCTATACATTACGATATTAGAACAAAGTTAACCGATACTGGGAAATAATAGACAGTGACTCAGGCGTGCATTTCAATTTCATCGATTTAGGTAAGTCATTGAGCTAATCGCCTCAAGTGCACTGTACTGGTTTAAACGGGAATTCCGGTCCCCGAATCGCTAGCTTTTAGGAGTACCAGTCGGTAGCATTTATTCTGGTTTTGAAATCCAAACGCGTCTCGTAATTCCAACGGAAATCCGAATTCTGCAGTCTGCTGTGGGCTGCGGTCTTCCGCTTGGTGTGCTTTGATGCGTCCGTAGTCTGGGCGTTTGTGTGTTGTTTCGAAACATCCGTGCTCTACACACAGCCGATGGAGCAATGGGACTAAGCCATGTCAATTACGAAACAACAACTCAGACAATTATGGTCACTTCGTTGCATTTCCATAAATATTCGGATTTTCGAAAGTTAACAAGACTAAATTATGAAAGAAAGATTACTTGGCGGAACCTGCGAAGCATGAGAGTTTTTGTTTGAACATCTACGACGGGAAGTGCTAAGAAGCGATAAGGAGAGGTGTTCAACCACACGATAAGAGACGTCCTGATAAAACAACTAATAGAAAGACTATCCACACGGAAAATGATTAGGGAATTTCAACTATCGAGGAAGAGCTTCCCACTGTTGAAATGTCGCACAGGCTGTCGTTACGCGATTGTATTATAGTTATAACTAATTGGTTGCACTGAAGGACTCGCGAGAAAAAATAAACAATAAAGGCAAGTTGAAAGCGCAATTGAAAGTGACACAGAACAATAACATCAGCACTGCTACCATTGCAGTGGTTTTCACCGCACTGTAATATTATCTGAAATGCACTTCACTCCCAAAATAATCAAAAAATCACGTCAGACGGCCACACAATCGGAAAAGCCAACAAATCTGTTAATGCAGAACTTCCAATCGCGAGAAACGAGAACACTTCAAAATTCACACAAGAAAGGACGGAGTGATATCCTTTCCAGCAAATGCGCTCATGAGATTGACCACTTTCATAAAATGGCAGCAAATAATAAAAAACGAGGATAAAAGCGCTCGCCTTCGAATCTTCCAGCGAATCTTCGAAAAAAAGGTTTGCTTTTTCAATTCCGTTGATGATTAAATAGAAAATGCATTTATATTCTGCAATGCAAAAATGTATTCAAAAAATATAAAAATATGACAGATGGAAATTGCATTCATTTTTTGATATTCTTAGTACGTTTAAGCGCTCATTTTCCCCGCTAGCTCGTTTCGAAGACGGATTAATCAAACTCGAAGCTGGGGAGCGTGTTAGGTGGGACGCGTAGAGTACTGTTCTCATTGGTGACTACACCCGCTAAATTTATAACGTTGCTATTAGCAGTCGTGTGGAATAAACTACCAGACAGACAGACAGCGACGTACACAAACATGTGCACAGATAATATAACGCCATAATAAAGAGAACAGCAAACGACAAAGCTGCAAAAGCGTACAAAACTGATAATTCAATGTAATAAAGGTGAGTAAGAATTAAATAAAGCAATTGGAGCGGGAAAATCATCGAGTGTCAAAGTCGGATTATACTATCTCTCCACTTATTCATTAACGACTTCCTTTTTCACACGGACGTAGACTTACTCATACGTGTTGACGTATACAAGCAGACATGCCACTGATCATTTAAGAGAGCTTGCTGCCTAAGTTCAGCCAATGATAACAAGGGAATCACTCATACTGAATTTGGCAAAATAGTCACTTAGAAGGGATTCAATCAAGCAGTTTATTGGTGCAAATGAAATTATAGTAACAATTGCACTGTTAGAGCGAAGAGTGGAATGGGTCTACATACAACATTAAAAAGCCTCCGATGTTGCAGCGTTAGCTTCACATAGAAATAGCACGAAGCAAGTTTGAGATGGTAAAACGTCGGGAAGAATGTGAATGGATCGTTGATGGACGAATTTCGAAATGAATCCTACAAGCAGCGAATACGAAAAAGACAGACGACGAGGCGTGTGGCGGTTGTCCTTGGTGGGAAGCACGCTTTTGTTGAGCGTAGCGAATAAGCCTCTAAAAGCAGAAGCTTTCTCTCGCAGATCGATCGGTTCAGACGTGCGCACGGCGTCGCGCCAAATATGCGACGAACAACTAAAGAGCTGGCAGCCTCATGAAGCAACGAATGCGACACATGTGCTCGTTGACCACTGCTTGTGAACACCCGACTGGAGACATCCACAACGAATATAACCACGACACTACAATCATCACTGATGGACATCTGCCCCTTCCACATTCGAAGCGTACACGCTCGGATGTTGTGAACTCCATAGTGAAATCATCCCATCATAGTGCATCGACGTATATGCCTCACTTGCGCAATACAAGTGTATCGCGGCTCGAACACCTCAGAATGAACATAGGAACTTCCTGTTTACTGACCATCAGTGAGCATTATCGGTGCCACTGAAACATGACAGCTTTCCGTCTACTCATTATAGAAGTGACTGATGGCTTGAAAATGGACCTCAAGCGACTAGATGTCAAAAAAGGCGCAAACTGTGAGTGCTGGTTTTTTTTTTATTTTGGGGAGGGGGATTTGAGAATGTCATTGTGAAGGATTTACTATTCTGCTTTTTGTAAAGAGGCGTCCTATCAAAAAGATATCCCTGAGCTGCTAATGAGGGCATCTTCTAAGGGCGACCCCCAAAAGCAAGGGTTTCAGTGTGAGATGTTTGTAGCAAATATCTCTCACTCGAATCTCAAATTCGTAAAACTTTAGTATTTTGTGCACCATATCGCTTGAACAAGAAAGAAAAACTGCAGCGTGTTTTTAGCGATGCAAAACTATAACACATTATACAGTCATACAAAATAAAATCACCGTCTAAAAATATATCCGAAGTGCGCGAATTTTGATGTAGAAAACTTCAAAGCCTAAATAAAACAGTCGAACTGCCTTTCCAACTGGAAGGCCGTGAACTGCTCCAAGTATTGTCACTTTTGCCGCTGATAAGAAAACTACGATGCATGAAAAGTGTTTTCGGAGGTGGAAAAGGCAGTCAATGTCGCTCGCCTTCCTCATTTGGTGGCATCATCCGAGAACATGAACAGCTGAAGAAAATGAAGCACATTTCTGTATACCTTCGAGCAAGCTGCACCCGCTAACCTAATGCTTTCCTGAGACGAGTTGATATGGAAACAATTGTGGCAATGCTCAAAAACAAGTATGACGGTTGCGAAATGTGTGCTTTCTTCATCGAAGCTCATATCAACGAGTTATTCGAGTGGTAAAAAAATCTAATGAATGTGTTCGCTAAAAGATTGCTGACTGCACAAAGTTTCAATCGAAGCAATTCTTTTCTTTGCATAGGAGGAAGTAAAATTTCGCAGAAGAAACTTGAATAGCATCTTTGAGTGTGAAAAAAGAGAGAAAGCCACTTCGTATTACAAAATTCCGCCCTTTCTTCATTCTAAAATATATTCACCGAATCTCACTGCCGTATTGTTCCTAGTTTTCCAGCTGAAAATGAGCAGGATGTGCGCGTACATGCAGCATCATCACAGCTTACATGCGCAAAAGTTCAAAAAGTGGACAAAGAGAGAAATATAAGAGAAGGTGTAGGGGACGGTGGCGAGGTTCGAAAATGGAGCGGTGGCAAAAACTTATTACCAGTCGACTCCCAAGAGACATGCCTTTTCTAAAGTGTTGTGTATCCGATGATAGAGAACACCATGGAAGAAATTACAGAATACAAAAAAATTTACACCCGCACGTTCGTTTTGTTACTTAGCAATATAATGTGAAACATCGACACAGCCCCTAAAAATGCAGCATAATGATGCACTCTCAATCACCCTTATATATTCTTCATTTCAAGTGCGCATGGCAACATACTCGGCTAAAGATGCCTCTCCACACGTTTGACAGGTATGATATCACTCACCTGTATGCACTGAACTTCCAAAACTCATACACACCTGGATTTTTAAACTTTTAGGAAAATATGTACCGCTCTGACTTTAATAAGGATTTATTAACTACCGAGGAATTTTGCATATGGATTTAATATGAAGTGTACTCAACGCTGCAGTGCTACTGACTGCAGATATGTAACGTATGTTCCAATTGCTTCGATGAAACAGCAACTCGGTCTGTGCAATCGATAGTGAAACAATTTACTATTTTTGCAGTCTTTTCTCGGAATAAACAATTGTGGTGTTTTTTAATTTTCTTTGGCATGTGCCAGATCTCTGTACATGAAACGTGCCAGATAATGCAGTTTACTCCATCACTCTTATCAGGTGACAATATTCAGAAGCTGGAAGTGAGGACGTCGAATGAGCGGCATCCCCAGAGACCAGAAATTTCGCACAAACACATGAACATTCCGTTTTTCTGTTCTGATTTGGAATTTGGCAAGAGGAGAAAAACAATCAAAACTATAGTTACTAAAACAAATTAGAAAAGTCTATTTCATGTTTATTATGAAGAGCAGAAAATGCACTGCACATTAGAGGTAAACGAAATCACAACGGCAGATATTCCACAAAGCATGTGGAGCAGAAACAAAGTTGGGTGTGCGGATATTATAGAGTAGGAGCATAAAAAGAGGACTGAAAGAGTGGTAAGGAGGGAATGGGATCGGTTAAAGATATCTTCTTACGAAGTTCTTACAAGATGCAATGCAAATGTTTCACTTGGATATTTGAGATTGCAACTTTCATCGCTGCGTTATTGTCATTTTGCGCCGATGTTAGTGAAAGTAGTGCACCGGAATTAGCGAAAAAATGTTGCTGAAACTGGTGATCTTGATATCTGAGTTTGTGATCACGTCTTTTAAAGGCAATTTGTGCATAAAGGCTCAAGGCTACTCGCTGACTCGAGATAATGCGAATTTCGCATGCTGCGAGCGAAAAGTTCTTAGCGTTGCATCTGTAAGACAAGACATTCTCCATGAGTGCTCTATACGGCTTTTTCGAAACTTATGTTATTTATCAAAGCCACTGAATAATTTGTGAGAATAAAAAACGTGTGCAAGTCGCTGTGACATCGATCTCTCAAGTTGGATTTTGCCTTCCCGTTTTTTTTGATAGTGAAATGGCCAATTATGCATTGGCTATTATGCATGGAAATCTCATTGAGTGTCAGCAAAAATATGTAAAATATACCACAATTTGCGCAAAAACAAACAGAGACATAAAGTTGCAATGGAAAGGGAAACGCTGTCAAATGCGAGATTGCATTTTGGCATTTCTGTTGCAATTTTAATCCACACGCGCGTGCATCTCGATGTCATTGAAAATTTCAAATCATTTCTGTCACTATTCTCAACCATTAATTTCCAGCATTCTATGCCTCTGAAATTCCATCACGTAAACCTTCTGTAGTCCCATTTGCTCACTAATTTAATTTTTTACAATCCAACCTATTTTGTAATACAGCAAGATTCCTAGAGTTATAATAAAAAGAAAGCATAAATGAGCGTGAAAGTCTAGACTGAAGGTTCAACTTGTTCACTGGCGGTTCAATGACTGAACAAGATTCAAGCATCAGACTTACATTTCATCGCTCTTGAAATTTTACTCTGCAGGCAATTTGAAAACTTTGGTCACTTTATATGATCTCTTTCGAGAGGAAGTTATGAGTTTGCCTATGTCGGTGGGTATGATATAGATGCAAGCAGACACGAATAAATCACTTGAAACGAGTTTCTCAAATGGTACATACAGCACTGTGCTAGAATTCCTCCTTTCCCAGCACTTCCCACACTGACTCCATCGCTGTCACCGATTTAAACAATTGATACTTCTTTGAACCTCAATCCACAATCACTGTTATTTGAGTATCAATTGCGTGCACGTCAACGTTGCGCTATATCACACCACCTGGCGGCAGTGATGGCTACCGGCTGAAGTTTCATCCGGCCGAAAACAGATCGGGGTTATTGGCTCGCTGCCGGAAATTGAAACCCGAGTGATCACCACAGGCACAATGTGTGCAATTCCAATAGCGACACTAAATTAATAACAACTTCCTCACAAGTGGAGTGGATGCAAAGGAAACAAAACTAAAGGCATTGAGGCCCTAGCCGAGATGGGCATCAAGAGATCCCTAGTGGAATGGAAGGTAAAGGTCCTTGGGAAAAGAGACCAAAATAGAAGTTTTGAGAATCAAAGGCCAGAGAGTGTGGAACGGAAAAGCCGTGGCTTCTTCAGTTCAGCAATTTGTTCAGGATCAAATATATTCACCATGAAACTTATTCACCAGATGTTACCTGTGCCAACTTGACGTCGCCAAGCGTAAAAACAACGCACCTTCCAACTATAGTTCCCAAGAGGAGTGTTGAGAATTTAGCGGCATTGCTAAATTCAGGCAGCATTCGCTGAGGGCGTTGTGCTTGAGAATTAAAGCAAAGAACAAAAAACGTATGAAGTGTCCGAACCCTCTTATAGTCAGCGTGGTGAGTGGAAATTTCCGAATTCTGCAGGTCTTGCGAGGCATGGGAGATTTATTTACATTTCTTGCTCGCTGAGCACAGGCCAGCTCGAAATGTTTCCATTCCATTATAGATGACGAGCTAGCATCTCAACTGCAATTTGGGGGTTGAAACTACGGAGGTCTTGTGACTGTTTAAAGGCTCTAAGTCCCAGCGAAGAAACTTCTTTGCGTTTTCCGTCTCCTATCCTCATCGAATACCGTACTACATCCCATTCTATCAAACTTCTAATAAATATAACCAACACACACGTATTTGCGCCATAAGCGATGGCCGAGTGACTATAAACCTCCACACCATCTGCATTCGCTTAATCGCTTCCTTAAGAAATGGGAGGTGGCTTTTCTGCTCGTCTCCACTTTGTTGAGGTCGAATGTTTTGTTGAAACCTTCTTGCACATCCTGTCTCTACAGACTATAAATTTGCATTCTCATCTCAGTGATTCAGTGTTTGCGCTTTATGATGCCTTCAAAGGCACTCAATAAACTCGTAATCGCGCGTTTTCAAATACTGCCAACGCGTTAAGGTTTGCTCGCCTTCGCTGTGCATTAATGTTGATTCCTTCTTTTCTCTACACGTCTTCTATTATATCAAGTGTTATATATGCTTCTTTATTATGTGCCAATGATGTAGTGGTTTACTCCACCACTTAACTTCACAGCTGATATAGTAATTGATAAGCCCCTCATTAGGGCATATAATTTCTGTTGCAGCTGAGAGAATCGCAGAGAGTTAACAGCAAAGCGTGCAGTAGTTAAATCATCCTGCTACCAGCCCCAAAAAGCTGTAATTTTTTGAAACAAAACTCCCCCGTGATGCCTTCAATCTTCAACGCCTCTCTAAGCAAGTGCTATGCCGCCGCTGATCAAGAACGAAAGCGTTTTGCTGATAAGACAGGCAAGGCTTGCAATGCATGAGCAAATGGCGCATGCTTATTCTCCCCACATGCAAACATTGTTCCGCCCATCCACTATTGTTCACCATTTTTGGTTGTTCTTCGTTTACTTCTCACGTTCTGTAGGCCTTTAAATTGTTGTTCCTTTAGTTAGCCGGAGAAGCGAGAAGGTGCAGGGGGAGAGTACGTTTTGCAACATTTTGCAAGAAAATTTATTCACAGTCCGGAAATCAGCAAAGTCTTCTTTTGCTGATCACAACCGACCGAACTGAGGTAAAGAAATTCTTGGTATCATAGACAATAAGAGGAGGCACGGCATTTGTTGAACTTCGCCATTTTTGCAGAAAGAGCACCCGCTTCGATCTTGCTTTCAGGATTAAAGACGGCCGATGCCTCAGAATGTTTCTTTATTCTGTGTTTCAACAGACCCTTCCAACGATGCAAAGATTTGTCTGCTGACTAGCTCAGAGCCTTTTCCTCAGCTAATCGAAGCAAAAACTGCTCAAAATATCGGCGGTGTCAGTGATCTCTCGACCCTTTTTTTTGTATGACAACCGCATTAAGAATGAATGCATGCATTCCTTGTTGAACAATAGCTGGTGTCAGCACTAACAGGAGCTGATGGTGATGAGCTTTTAGTGATGAAAATCGATGGTTGCAACTGCTTCCTTATCGCACATTTCCTTCTTCGAATCTGAGGCAGTGATACGCATTGTCCCCTAACTCATTCTACTGCTAGTGTTTTCGTGTAAACACAACGAGAGTGACCAAGTTGTTCTCGACGAGCGAGTAAAAAGTTTGATTTGTCACCATGCAGCATGGTCTTATTGCCGCAACCGCAAGGATTGTTTGAATTTACAACAATGAGTACTTTTTCTTAATGCGTTAGCTTGTAGCTCAGCTTTTCAAAAATGATACGAAGGAGTACGGCGATAACATGAAAACAAAGGATTTAGATGCCGGCAGATTACTTTTCACGTCTCAGCCGATCGCGCCGTACCGTTGTTGAATTCTTTATGAACAATTTAGGTGTAACCTTTAGCTAGAGGTAGATGATTTTTAAGCATGTTGTAAGCGGTGTTCTGGAGGAGGAGAATTAACAGCACATTTCGGCGCTTCAGCAGCAGCTATACCGATCAATCGCAAAGAGTTCAAAAATTAGTAGGAAATTTGTTGAAAGCGTAAATGAAAGATGTCAAGCGATCACGCCGCCGCCAACGTTTTTTTCGCGTACTCGAAGAAGGTAAATTCGTCCGTGCCTCTATCTGACGTATTCGACGATACAAATACTGGGCTCTCAGCATCGCCTTTCTTGTTCTTGGCAATGGTCAATGTCGCGTTTGAAATATTGCTCGAAGTGCAAAAGGTCTTTAATCTAATCGTCGAGGCGCATAAATGTGGCTAAAGGATGACGTCAAATTATTTCACGCTTGGTGAAATAAAAATCGAACGTTGCTTACTAAGAAACTATCGCTGTTCCAAAAAAGTTTCAAAAGAAATAACTATCTAAGATGTACTTCTGCTGTTTCTTGATTTCTTTGCTCGTATAAACACTTTTTGCGAGTAAAACTTTGCCATTATTATCCACTATTGGAAGACTGAAATTGTTGAAATTTGAGTGTCATTCCTCAGATCAATTGCTTATTTCTTCTCTCTTATCTGGCTCCTTATTTCATTGTCATTTGCATCGGGGGAATATTCTGTAGTTAAACCTTTTTGAAATTTGGAAACGCTGTATGGAAAATTTGTTTCTTTTAGAGAGATTTCGATTTATGTTCGACGTATGTAAATTTCAGGCCTGGATCCCTTCCCAAACATAAGTTTCTTCTCATTGTATTGCTAGTTTGGAAATAAAAAAAAAACGATTTTCTGCACAAAACAGGATGGAATAAATTGGTAGCATTTTCCGTTGCTATAGGAATCCTGTCATGCTGCTTGGGATCGCTATCCGACCTTTGTTAGTCATATCAACGCTCTGCTCTTCCGCTCTTGCGCTCAGCTTTTCAAGACTAACTGGTAGTCACGAAATATGATTATGATCTACGTGACATCGAACAAAGTGAGCAAATTTTTCTTTCGCCTTCTATTTAGAAAGAGGCGAACCATTCGTTGCTCATTGATAACGCAATGAGAAGCAATCTGCGCTGAGAATGAGACTCCGCTTTGAAAGAAGAAAGTGTTCAGATTCAAACAAGCCAAACATAAGTCAAAAACCTCTAAATTGTTCATATATCGTTGCGTTGATCGACGAACAAGAATAACCAAAGGCAATTTCATACTTTTGAGAGAAAAATACATAAAACTAAAAAAACGTTGCAATCACACCTGAGTAAGATTCCGCAGCAAGTGGTTTCCTCTTCAGTCACAGAATACAACAGATGGATAAAATCATTACTGTAGTACAAATATGCTATGCGCGTGTTACATGAGAGCAAAAATCAGTTTCTTCATAAACGTTCTATAACAGGCAAATGCTTGTAAATTCGATTCGATCCATCTAGTCCTTTGAAGGAAATGGGGATGCATAAGAAGGCAATCGTTGAGAGTTTTATGCTTTTTCTACATAATGTTTCATGTCACAGAAACGATACACGTGATTTCAGTTATGAAGCGTGGAACTGTTCAAATGCAATGATTTTTTAGTGCATAATGGCGTCTGCTAATGATGAAATGACACGCCGAGAGGGCTTTTCTTTCATGAGTTTTGAGCAGTTTATAGCTGGGCACTTGTATTTCTCAAGCGCTTCAGTTCCTGTAATGTCGTGCTCACTGCTGATAGTACTAAGATTCTTATCTAGTTTGAGAGGATGCTTTTTTAAAGCATTTTCGATTGGTCCGATTATTTCCGTAGACATTACGAGAACATAAAAACGTATTATTTAGAGGGTCCCACGTCGGAGTCACTATGAACGTTGGAGATCTAATCGCACCTTATGTGGGTTTGCAAAATGGTGAGAAGGCGCTCGTCGATGCAATTCATAAAAGCAGCAACGGTGTCACAACGTTCCGATTAAGTGTTCGTTTCTCAGCTGTTATGTTTGAGTCACTAAGTTTGAAATAATGCAATGCAACTCAACGAGAGACTTCTTTGAGTGAAATTTAAAAGAGCATTTGTTGACTGCTGTCTGTCGGAAGAAACATGCTAGGTGTTGAGTGATGTTTCGCACTAAACCATATGTTTATCAATATTTCGGCGTAGTTCATTTCAACGTTTATTTTCGATTGCTGAACAAGCGAACAATATGCCGACGATTACACCGCAGCCCCCACAGATCGACTTTTTGAGTCAGTTAAAGCGGTCTGTTTAGAAGTTGTCAGCAAAAATATATCTGACATTAATAAACGTAATATGGAACGCGAAATAATCGAAAAGCCAGAAAGGAATTGTTGGCTGTCACTTTGCAAAACTCGAGCTGTAGAAAGCGTTAGAGCTTTAGGGGCCTAGAGATGCAATAATCAAATTCACAACGATTTTTGTTGTTTGAACTGACGGTTTCTGCAGGCAAGTAATCACTTGGTGCTGGATTTATTTACACCAATTTTTAGACGCTAATTTTGTGGCACATTTAAGGACAGTTCTGACCTACCTAAGCAAAGAAAGCATTTCACCCCATCTGATTCATAATGCGTTCTCAAATGCAACAAACAAGCAATGGGTGTAGCTCATTCGGCTACCAGTGCAGCAATGATCGTGCCTCTCTCGCTCGCTCCCCTTCCCCTTCATTACGGAAATCTCCTGACAAATTGATTCTTAACAGAAGCCTGCAAACCCGATGCAGAGCGCTGATTTCTGGCCAACCCGCATGGAGCTATTGTGAAAATCATGCACAACTGCACTACTAAAGTAACTAAGAGACGCATACTGGTTGCTGTCATATAATAATAAATGGACGACTGGGAGCTTTGGAAGATTTGTGACGTTCTCAGTTTCCCGCTTATTTTCGAATTCCCAAATTTTCTGAAGTTTCTCCTTCCGATCCGCTGCATTTACCACTTTGCAATTCTTCTTTCTTGCGGACCATTTACAGTGCGTATGAGAAACACCAGCGAACACGTCAGATTTTGTATAGAAAGTGTAAAAGAGATTGGTTCGCATAGCAAATTAACACATGCCTTGCATATCAGAGAAATGAGCCAAAAGGTGATAAGGAATGAAAGCAGCTTCTCAGATTTTCACAAGCTGTTACAGCCTTCCATGATGGGAAGCTTTCTTCAGGACAAATCACGTGTTAATGTAAATGCAGGCATAGCGTTACATCTGGTTTCTCCATCTATTTGGACATAATTTTCCGCATTTCCTTGTCGAATGAATGATTCAGCCGCTCGATGTGTCTGACGAACGTTTTGCGTGTTGACGTTAAGAATGTTGTCGTCGCCACGTGTTGCTGAAGGGCTAGCCACACCACCTTTGAAGATCGTGAACTACTGGCTGAAGTTTATGTTGGTTTGTTTCTTCTTGCGAATCCCTTCTTTACTTTAAAGGACTCACGTTCGAGCGAAATCGTACGATTTCAGATTCCAAACGCTCAGAACGAATATACAGTGCATTTGGTTCGCGAAGATGGTGAAACAAGCGAATCGCTGCAAGCAACTGCTGCCGTTGTAAGTGCTTTAGAATGCTGAGTTCTGTCATGAGGACTATCAGCGATTAGGAGACTGCTTCCGGCTGCAAGTGTTTCAAATACATCTAATTTTACCTCATATTCTAAGAAGTCATTTAACGCAATAAAAGCATTCATGAGAAAAACGGTCAAGATAAGTTAAGTTCAGGGGTAAAAGATTCCCAGACCATTATTCAAGTTTAAGATAAAGTTGCAGTGAGCTTCGACCCGTTTATTACTCGACTCAGGTTTCATTTGGTAGTCATTCAATGGCATTGTGGACAGAAACCTCCTCGCAAGAATAAAATCGGTTGAGAGTTAGATTCTCTCAATTCCTTTTATTTCCTTTCATTTTTTAATACTAAACGTGCGTCACTTCATGTGCCCGAAACGCCCACTTCTTCCATTTCTTCCCATCTCCTTCCCCATCGCTTCTGTTAAATTCAGGTTCAGTTCCACCGTTCAATGGTGGTGATTGCCATCTTGGTGATGTTGGTCTATTGTCAACTTTCAGGCTGGTTTTTACAATGCGAAATATTTCCATGAAATGGTTAAATATGAGAAGATGGAGATGAGTACAGGCAAATATAAGGACGCACTTAAAATTGAAGATGAAGGCAAGCAGTACCCCGTCTTCATAACAGAAAGACAAGGAGCTGACATAACACCACAACATACGCTCACGCTTGATCAGCTTTCACAGGTTTATACGATGCTTGCTTTACAATTTATGCGCTCTTATGAAACGGCCCATAGCATCGTAACCTAAAGTGTGTGTCAACATCTACCTTGAAACTATATGTAGAGCTGCGTGACTTAGAATCTTCAGTGGAATTCACTTGCTTGAGTCAGCTTATATAATTTAAAAATTGCTATAAATGCTGCCGCAGGATCTCTCCTCGAGACGCACTGAATTTAAAGATGCTTGCAGCATCTGTCCTGTCACATCTTTTCACCGCCTATCGCAACGAATAGACAGCTGAAAAAACTACAGACATCGAGATTTGTATAATATTACGAACCTCCTGCATACATCACTTCAAATAATATTCACTTCATTTGTGCAGCTGCAAAAATTAGCCTCGCTGACTTATTTCTTATTTGCTCCTAGAGCAACTGCTGAATTCAATTTGGGTAGAAGAAGTTCGGAAGAGCCACAACAGTCATGACGTGTAGCTCCACGATTATGCAGTTCAACTACTTCACCAACTTCCCACTTTCGTTGCCGACGCTCATAACATGTGCCCTCTGTATTTCACTAGGTTCCGTCACGTTTTACTCAAACCTCCATCATTATCCTTGTAAACTCGATTAAAATTCAGGTTGCTCGAGAACTCAGCAAACTTCACGCTTTCTGCTTTCTTGAAACTGACGCTGAAGCTAAACAAACACTCAATGAAAATCACGTTATTATTAGTGCGTTTCATGCCGAGAAGTTTGCCGTCGAATTGGCCGACAATCTGAAAGCCCTTACTACTGAGCATGCAAAATTCTTCTCAAATGCTGCCAAGCTGCCTGAAGCAGTAAGTATAAATTTGTTGAAATTCCGTTGATAATGTCAGCGCAACTTCTTTATCGTACATATCATGTTTTTAAGAAAATTTGCACTTTTGGGTATAGCTACTGCAAAACTGTAAATTGGCTGTGAAATATATATGAAGTAGAAGTGTAAAGGTCATCTCCCTTAGCTGGTCTAGTCGTGCAGGTCTCGTTGAGGATCTGCATCTGTCGAGATGCGATCGAGTAAACTGCGAGACAAGAAAGCTATAAGGGCAAACAGTTTATCACACTTATACATTAAGGGATAGACAAGTAGAAACTCGTTGATAAGGATGGCTTCGATCGTCGGCACAATCTCACAATGGCACTGGGCGAATTCCACAATGCCGCCGATCTCTTCACGTACTCATACGCTCTTTCGGCCTTACGAACAATCTTGCAACTGCAATGAATTCCCTTCCAATTCTGCCTCAGGCTAGCCTTACGACACATGGCGGGCAGTTGTTTGATCTGTCTGTATGCGCTTGACCTTCTTTAACTTATCATGCATGGTCCTTATTTCTGTTTGATCCACAGCCGACCGGTCTACGTTATACGCAAATTTATGATGACAGAATGCACCTATCCTGTAAAAAGGTGAATATTTTTCTTGAAAGGGGGATTTTGCATTTGAAACTCAGATAAGTTCAGGTAAATTACGGTGGCTGTAGGTGCCGAAGATTAGCGCAATTTACTGTAGCATCTTTGGAATGAGAAAATGTGCAGGAATTTTGTGCAGTTGTTATTTGGTTGGAAGTGCTAAGAGGTAGAGGTGAGTGATCTGATCATGTGAAGTGCTGCGGTCAACTTTCTATACCTTATGTGCCGTCTTTATCGCATATATAAAGCTTGTACTCATTACAGATTGCAATAATTGGTTTGATTTTATTATTTTATATCTTCGAAAGTGACAATGGCCAAAATGTTCTATCCATTCTTCTCGTGGAAGGGTAGGAAACAGTAAAGAGAAGGAACCGATTAATTTAATCAGCCGGAAAGTTTGGTCCTTAAAATATGTTATCTCTTCCGAACAGCTACCTGAGGATTCTAGCCGATAATATTCAGGGAAAAATGCTATCTACGAAAAAGAAACGATTGTCGCGCACCACAGTAAAACAATACCTACAGTTAATTAGTTGCTACGTTCACATGTTCGATTTCAACAGCGCCTCTCATGGACGGTATTTGAGTTGAGTTATCTTTCAGGTGAATGCGCTCTACAAGTCTGCCGACGATCTTACATACATCAGTGCGCTGCCAGAAGAAATGAGACAACCTTCAGTGCTCTGTCATGGTGAGCTATCAGCGGAGAAAATTATTTTTGGAGGAAACGGGAAACTCGTCGAAATCCGTCATTGGGATGTGAGCTCTTAATTGTTAATGCGTCCTCTAATTGCTGCAGTGGTGATATCAGTTACCGCATGTCCATTTATTTATTTATTTACTTATTTGTTCATTCATTTACTAGTTTATTTATTCAGGTTTTTTTCTGAGTTGTCTTTCAGTTTCGAGAAGGGGCATGCGTCAAATTGGCTACGGATCGGGTTATAGAAAATGCGGAAAAAAGGAGCCAACGAGCAACTGGCCTAATTCGATGTTACCTGAACATTGAGACATCACATTCACATTTAAAGCCGTTTGTAAAGAAAGTCACAACTAACCGAGCTCATAATTCTATTCGCATACAATTGTATAGGGATGAAAACGTAGCGAAATTGCTGCTGAAGTGGTGCTGCCAGTAGTGCTGCTGAAATACAATAAAGAGATTAGTATTGTCGAATCGAGTTGTCTACTGGAGTTTGTTCTTCGGGGAAAGCACAGATCAGCCGAGAGCTTCACAAGGTTTCCACGAAAATGTTGCCAGTTGTAAGAAGGCTTTAAAAGGGGAAACGAAATGCATCTCATTCGTAGCAGCAGTTGGAAAAGGAAATTGATTTTCTAAGATTGAAATCACCGTTGAACAGAACCACTTTTAAAGCAGTATTTTCAATCATGAGATTAAGTGATTTCAGAACGTTCATTACGGAAGTGTGGCCGAAGATCTATCATTCCTTATAATAACATCGGCGTCAACAGACATCCGTAGGAATCACTATCTGAGTGTGTTTCGTCAGTACTATTACCGTCTCGTCGATCTAGCAAGCACTAAGTTCAAACTTGCTGCCCTCAAGGAATCCTTCAAGAAGATGCACAAATATGCCGTCCTAGCCAGGTTTGCAGTACCCATTAATGCTTTATTAAAACTACAAAAAAACTGAAGTATGTGACATGCAGCATATGACTGAGCTGGGGAAGTGCAATTCGAATTATGTCACGCGTATGGATCACTATATGCATTCAGTGAAACAATTTCTGCTCTATTGAAACGTCTATGAAACGCTTTTAGCACCTCTGAGAGAATTTTAATAGTAATTATATTATACTGCTCAATAAGTTAATCGCAGTATAAACATGGATAAGAAGCAGCCATAGAAAAGTCGGTAATCGCACATGCAAGTCGCGTTTAATATGGAATTCCCCCACCCCAAAAGTGGCATAATTACCGGATGAATGTGATATTTCTATGCACTTTCACAAATTTCCATCACATCCTAGTGTGCACATGCTCGTATTAGCTTTTATATACTCGTCTGGCAATTTCGATCGGAGAATCGCTAAAGTTCAATAGGAAGGTTGATTGACGATATAATGTTTATTATAAGCCGATACCATTTTTCTCATTGCTTCATCATCTGAGAGAAAAAAGCCATAGATCATAGGCGCCGAAATATTTCAGCAGCATTTTGAAGCGCTCGGTTTTTTATTCAACATCGGCCAGTATGATTACAGAAAAATCGATGTTTTGTGAAAAGTTCTTGCGGATGGTGGACAAAGAAACTTTTCACTTACCAGCAAGCATATTTTTTTATCCGTAGCTTTTAAAACTGGTTGCTCTGAATAGCAGAATGCGTGAACGCATCTCGTGCTATCTCCTCTGGCACAAATCTGCCACTAACTTTCAGTACGCCAATAAAGATTATTTAATAATTTCATCTCGTGGCTGCTCAGGCAGTCAAATATGATATAAAAGGATATACGTTCAGCATGGATCTTCTTTTGATGACACTCCGATCGCAACAAAGTGATGAGGAGAAAATGGAACATGCACAACGATGGGAATCAGCGTTAGAGGATGCGGTCTCCATTGAGAACAACGAATATCTGAGTGACAACGAAGATGCTTTCTTCGCGAAATAAATCTTCATTTTCGATGGATAGTTGAATTCTTACGTTCAAGTGCATACACATTTCATATTGTGTATGTAATCCAGCTCATGTACGTTTATGCACTCTCAACGGTGATTAAATATCTGCAGTGAATGCAGTCGTTCTCCCATAACGGACGAATTTATTGACAAGTTGCAGGGCTTTTGAAAAAGTACACTGAATCATAGTAGTACCGAAATTTGACGTCGATAATCAATTTGGCCAAAATATCTTGGGCCTTTATTTTGGCGAACATTTGCAGTCGACGGCGAAAGTATTTGTTTGTCGCTCTCGTTCAAGACCCTTTCTCCAGCTTTTAAAACAATGAATTCATCAAACGAAAAATCAGATGCTAAAAAAATTGCATATGTGCGATATGGTGTCGTCACTTTTATCCATGTTTGTTGGCATGTCTAGCATCTTCAGCATGCGAACCGACCAAACTATGATGGCGCAATTTCTGGAATGCGTTCTGTGCTAGGGTAACCTCGTTTATCAGTCTCTTTCGCATCTCGTTTGACACGTTCTGCAGCAGAGGTACCAATAAATCGAAAGTCGGTGTTGTTGTACAATTAACCGACTGCAAACATTAACTTTGCATGTTTCGTGAAATTGTTTTTCTACAGGAGGCGGCATCGAAACTGCAACACTCACTGTTCATAGTGATAACTGTCGAGTAATAGGAAGTAAGGAAAAACATCGAGTAAGTGGGAACATTAAAAAAATTTTTTAGCGGCATACATATGGCGTAACGAATTTGCGATGTTAATAAAGGTTTTGTTGGTAAGAGAATCTCGATAATCTTCAGCGTCACTTTCTCTCCGGATGGCCACATCTGAGGGCGATAATAGGTTAATTCATCGAGAGCATCATTATCGTTTAACCGCATTTATACGTCGTTAATTCGGCGGATATTTTTTTGCTCGGCGATCTTCCGGAGACTGATCATGGTGCAATCAAATATGTCACAAAATAGTGGCAAAGCAATTTTTTGGTCCAGTGGAAAGTTGCAAGAGATAAACTTTTGCCGCCTTTAAAACCTAGTTTCGACCCAAATGTCTCAAAAAATTTCGAGATGTATTTCCTCGAAACATGACGTTTTGCATTATTCCTAAGGTAAACTCTCATAAGTTGCATATTAAAAAGAAAATTAAACCTAATATTTGAATATTTCAAATACAACTTTCTGTTCACTAATTGCCCTGAATAGCCAAACAACTAGAAAAGTGCAAGCGAAATATGTTCATCAAGAGAATGGATATTAGCAGATTTAGCAAAAATGCAACTAGACTGGCAAAAAAAATTGGCAAATTTCATGATGAGTTTCGTCGTGAATACAGCAGCAACTCATCCGAACTTATTTCGTTACAAATATAACATAACTCTAGTTCGTGCATTCGATAAGTGAAGCAACAGCCTGCACCATAAAATCGATCATCATTTCCTATCTCTGGTCAGCTGCAAAGGTAACGGGTATTAGTACTAGTGCCTTTTGAAGTGGGGTGGAAGGAAAGATGCAAATCTTACACGCTGTTGGGGTGCATGGTGCTTTACAGCAAGGCAGCAGTTGAAATGCAAAGGCGCGGTTGATCAAAAATGAAGAGAAAAAAGAATACTGCACCGTTTGATTGGACGCAATTCCGATGCAAATACTAGTTCGCAATTAGCGCTAAGCATCTAGATCGTTTCTTTTTAAGCATTAAAAATTTCAATATTTTCAGATGAGCACAAATATCGTAAATATTTTACACCTCCCGGATGTCTGAAATCGCTTGTTAACAGGTTGCGTTTCCACCGAAGAAACATAGGTATTTACGAAGCTGAGCGTGAAGAACGCAGGATTGTAAAGTGGCGACAACTGCCCTAACAAAAAAAGCTCAATGGAGAGGAGAATTGACTAAACAATTCCATCTACAACTGCTAGCGCTACCAGCTGGAATGAGATGATTGCTTCGAAAAGCTCACCTGGGTCCATATCCTGCTTGAGGCATAACAATCTGTGATTTCGTCAAAATCAATATGCCAGGTATCATGCCAAAATTTAGTGGTAGCAAAATATCAGCCGTAACTGAGCTAAACAGATATCGAAATCCAAAAATATTCTGCAAAGATCACCGAGAGGAACAAACAGCGGGCAGTGACGTTGTTACTGCTCGGGAGCAATCATTTAGCTGCCATTGTGTGCATAATAAGTGATGCCGTTCGAAATAAGAGTTAGCTCTAATATTTTTGCTGCACTGCCATAACCCATCGATATTCTAAAAGTTTGTTGTAAATCTTCCACTGAACTGGTCAACTGCTCGATGCACAGGCAACAATATAGCGATTAGCATGTGAGTATTACCCACCAGCTGTTCTTTGCTAAAATTTGCATTCTTCGAATTGCTGACCATATGAATGAAATTTAGTCATTGATTAAGAATCATTCGTTCAGTATTTTGTTGATAGAGCTAACAGATGAGTCAAAATGAGAGCCATGTGTGAGGTAGATGGTGATGAACCAATGAATCCAATTGCTGCGCTTAACGTATTCAAACGACTGTTACGAGTTCAGTGCCATGATTTATTCATCGCTATCTGTGCATTGCATGAAAAGTAGTAATGCGTGGCACGAAGTGCGAATGCAACAATTATGTCTGAACGAATTAATCTCATAAAAGTTATCGATTTAGAGTGCCAAAAACAAGCATAAAAGTGAATTCAAACCTAGTGGAGTGCATCATTCAGTTATCCGAACTTCAGAGAGCAAAAGAAGATTCTATGTGGGTCTATGCGACAAAATAAGCAATAGCGTTGCAATTAAATATGAAGCACAGTTTGTGAATGGTAACCATGAACAAACTCAACTGCTTTCGCACTACATTTATCACTCAACTATTGAAATTCTTCCATTTCCGCGCTAGAGTCTCTTTCCCAAAAGACGGGCATATATACTCAAAAATGATATCTATGTTTTCTCAGCGTTCATGACTGAGGCTTCATTTCGAAGGCGTTCTCGCAACTGCAATTGGCTCATCTTTCTTCTGCTAAACTTTGGGAGGCGAAAGAAAGGCTTCTGTATTCAAGGTGAACGCCTCTTCGAAGGGAGATATGTAAGCATACATACACGTACACACACAAGTAATCACGGAGACACGCATACAGAAAATACACATTCACGTGCTTGCATATACAAAGGAATTCATATTTTTGAAGCATCGCATCTTCTTCGGAATGTTTCTACTTTTGTCTCGAAAAGTCTCCTCGACTCGAAAGATTATCTTGCAGGAAACCTTCAAATCAGTCAAATTGGAGTAGTTGGCATGACAGTTTACAAAAATTTGTGTGAAAACGCACATTTGTTGGGCGCAGAAGAATTTTCAAAATGCGAGAATGACAGAGAAAAGCGATAATTGTTGCGCCGTCTACGTTGTTCCGAATTGAAACAAAAAACACTAGCTCGGCAAGTTCGATTTGCTATTCAAAGTGCAACTTGCATAATATAAATGAACATCTCACCCATGACCCTTTTAGCTGCTGTGATTGATTTTAAGTGAGGAGAAATTTTGAGGATTTAAAAAATACTTTATCGTCAAGGAGTATGACATAAGCGACGAGTGCGTGCACTGGTAGGAAGGTACTGCAAAAATGACGAGAAAAGCATCGGTAAAGATATCGCGGCAGCCCAGTAGCTGGTTGTCGCACATTATCGTCTCATTTCCCAATCCTGGAATTGGCATCTATATTTCTGCGACAAGTCGAACCCGAGTCTTTTGCACTGAAAATGCGCCACTTCCCAAAGGTCACAAATCCTTACACTTTTTTCGTTAATTTAATCATAAATCGGCGTTAGGAAATACACATACGTATTCTTCATTATCCTCTTGTTTAAAAACGACTTCTCTGAAGTCCTGATAGGAAATTAAAATAAAAGGATTGAAAAATCTACAATTCAGTAAGCTTTCTCTCTTTGAAACTTCCCAACGATGCCTGTGCAGTTTAAACGTCAATGTGTGGTAAGTAAACCTTAATGCCCCACTAAAGGGAATGCACTCCTCACTGGATGAAAGTGCTCTTAATAAATGCTGTTACTTAAAGGACGACTATTTCAGTTTTGAGATGGCTCCAGCAGTAATTCAAAAAGTAATTTTACTTCGTTTCAACTCCCACTAGCTTTCTTCTTGACGCTATTGAACCGTTTGTCTCTTACTTGACACGGACCGATTCATTTCGTTAGGACTACAATTATGCGTATGCATTCATCGCTATGTAATGAATCAAGTGATTTTCAGTCGATCATTTCAGAAAAAACCACAGATTAAATGAGAACAAAGCATATGCAGAAGCAGTGCAAGAGGATTGATGCACTATGCACTTCTATATTTACGAACAATTGACATATTCATATACAACAAAAAGGAAGTCACTGTCGAAGCGCGGCTCTTGATTAAATGCAACGTTCCTCTCAAATCAGCTAAGCTGTGTGATACATGCGATTGCCATTCGGCGTCATTGATAAATTGGGGTCATATGCATTATGAAGGCGGAAAAAATATGACGAAGGACTTCCGGATATTTTATACGTTCATTCCAGCTAAAACTTAGATAAGAAAGTCAAATGATTAATAAAAAACTTGATGAGTCAATCTGAATCTATAATTCTAAATTCATCTAGAATCACTTTAAAGATCGTTTCGAATAAGTTTGACGGATACAAATTTCTTAGCAGCTGATGGCAGAAATATCGTAGAACATGCTGACAAAGAGACATGCGAGCCAAAATAATGTGTTTTGAAACGAAATGTAAGTACGCAGAAGATGAAACTGCTGTGTGCTTTGTTGCTTGAAGGTTCATCAAAAAAGAAAAGCCTACCTAGCCTAGTTCAGAGATTTGGGTCCCAAAAAATATATCTACAATCGCCATATTTTGCCAAAAAGGTATTATGTGCATTGATGCACATTTTCAAAAGTGAGTCCGCTCGACGCCAACGTACTATCATGTTATTTCTATATGTTAAGTTCACAATTATTGTAATATCTATAGTTATACATGACGAAAAAATAGAAATTTGTCGCCCCGAAATTGTGATAAATAGTTTGCGTGTTTTGAAAGGCTATCATAAAGGTGAATATCCTAACATCGTACAGTGAGAATGCATGTTATGCGTTTGGTGGTTTTAACACATGGCAAGCAAAGAAGTGAAAGCGGAGAGGATTCGATTTGGCCGCTGCCCGCGATAAGAGCAGAGTTTAAAATAACGCAAAAAAAATGTAATTTTTGAAGGACAAATGATTCAGTGTGCCTTTCTTCAATATTTAAGTGACCACTGCGGAAGTAGAACGGAATCCCAAATTAAGTGCATCCTCAATTAATAACAGGCGATAGATAAAACCTCGTCGTTTGAAACTTATCGAAGAATACCTTCACAGCTTTGTGTTCCAATTTCACTGAATTAAATGACGCAAGCACACATGAACAAACAAGGAAAGTGAACAGAATAAAAATGGCATGAAGATGAATGAGAGCATTTGTTAAAACTGAAATCCTAAAGGATCATATAAAACACGTTGAGGAATTGCACTTCTTGTCTCTTTTTTTCGTTGCTGATTTCGTTTGTCTATGTACAGATGAATGCAAATGAAATAACCACTACGGCAGAATGAGTATTTTCGGAAATATAGTGACGATTTTGGAATCACGATAGCCACCTTCGTTCGACCGGTGCGTTTCACGCAACAATAGCCTGTAACTCGAGCTCGATATTTCGAACACTAACAAGAGTTATATAAACAGGCGGAGGCACATCAAACTTGTAGGCAGGACCGGACAACATGCATCAGTGCAACGAAGATGAATTCTTGCATTAACTGTGAAAATTTTCATCGTCGCTCATCATCGCGGTTTACGGTGAAGTGTTTAGGAAAGTGGATTGCAAAAAAACATTAGTGCGAAGTATAAACAATCAAGTCTCTTATGCGCCCACAACTTAATTCTTCTGTATTATGGCTCATTTTTCGTGACAACGTTCTTTTCCTAATTTTGACGGACAGGAAGAGGAAGACGCCAGATTACCTGAAAACGATACTTCATCTACATAATGTACTTCCTGCCTCAGTGTCCGTAATTTTAGCGTCTTCGGTGATGCAACTGTTAGTTGCTGTTGAGTGCCACACCTCCCTCAACTGTTATTTGCTTTTAATTACCGTATCTTCTCATCGTTGATCTGGTAAAGTTTATCACCACCTGTAGACCTTGAAGAATTGTCGCTTTTGCTTACCCATCTTCACCCATTTTTATTTGCACCGAATACTCCTGCAGCTCCATCTCAGCTCCATGTGCATCTCTTCGGCATGCGTCGGCCCCGCACCACTGAATTCCAGGTCGTTTATTCAGAGTGGTGAAAGGTAATTAGTGCCGAGAGCGCTACTATACATTAGATGACTTTCACTTCCACTATTTTTTCTAAACATGCATGTTTCGACCCGACCACCGCTCTTCTACTCGAGATTACAGCATTAGACCTAATAAGTATGAGTTTTGCACAATCTCTGCTGTTGCAAAATGTGATTTTCGCATTCCGGGCATTAGTACTTAGTGATGTGTATCTTAATTGTAAAATGTGAATATCGTTACTTCCTGCGGAGTCTTGCAAAATCTTGCATGAAGTCGCAACGTTGACCACATAGGGTCTCCTACACTTCATGAAGAATGACGCAAAAATATATATATCTATCCCCCCCCCCCCCCCCCCTCCCTTTTTGGACTTTCTTTCATAAGGATTATGCGGCAGCTAGTGCGCTCTTACCGCAACTGAACTGGTGCGATGACTCTGCTGAGTGCTTTCACAGTGAACAGCTTGCCAAAGCAGAATGAATTTTATTGGCACAAATGTGAAGATGCCCAGTCCTCTACCGGCATTATATTCGAAGGACCTAAGGAATGGCTTCCCACTGCAATATACCTTCGCCAACAGCCCTCTCACTAACAGTATACGAAATTTGTGATAAGCATCTGTTCCAACGTTATTGCTGAAAAAAGAATCCTATTAGATATTCAAAGAAAGCCCTCTGATGACGGAGTCGAGAAGTCTCAAAGCAACATTCTTTGACCAAATTATCCCATTCTGAGCAAGGCGTCGTGGGAAACACATGGCGCCTCAAACTTGGGTAACTCAATCTAACCGGTACCATGCAACGAGTGACCAACAATACAAACATACATTAACTAGACCAATTGCAACAACACACAGATTTTGCATTCAAATTCAAACGTTATTTACACAAATGAAAGCACGAGACAAAATAAAGCCAATGAAATGGTTGTAAGGCAATGAAACGGGTAAGAAGCAATGGCAGACGAGCACTCTCTTTCCAGCTCGCCGAAATACAACGGCTTCAATGCGCATCACTCTTATTGCGACCGTATCTTCTGAGGAGCCTCCTAAGCGAAAAAACAGCATCGTTCTTATATATGCTAAGAAGACGAAATTCCATAAACCAGTAGAGAAAATGTTCGGATGCAAGTTGCATCATTATTTTTCCAATACTATGTACACCTTTCGCCGAAAACTCGCAACAAAATCGCCACATAAAGCAACATCTGAACACCTCCGATGTTGATCTTTTTTACAGCAGCCGTGAAGCAACACCTCCAATCCCAATTGATCCGCTGGTGGGACGGAAATTCAGTGAGGCGAAGCTAGCTTTTGTTCCAAGCACTGTTCCAAGAAAGTTCGGTTTTCACTGCGAAAATTCAAAGCGCAATATTCCACTAAATTGTCGAGCGCAGTTTCCTCACAGCAACAGTTTTGCATAAGGTGAAACAACTCCCCGAGCAGCAATCTCCACATGAGACAGTATTGGTCGCACACGGTCAGATATAGCATGCGAACATTTCTTGGCGGGCAATGACCGTGTGAGGATCAAAAATGAATATCAGACAATGAATAACAGTGCATCTCAGGCGTTAATTCGCATTGAGCATCATAATGTTCCATTTGGATGAGCAAGAGTAGAAGAGTTGAAAGTATAATTTGGTTCGAGTATTAACGTTCGACGATTTCGGTGATGTCCTAACACGTTGTCGCTCCCTAAGAATTCAACGTTCGGTTTTCTTTCAAGCTGTAGAAGCACAAAACATAACTAGAGCACCTAGAGCATCTAGTCCACAGTACCCTCGGCGCCATGCGTTTGAAATAAAATGCATTCCAACCTTGTAATCATTGCTTTTACAAGAAAAAAATAAGCTGACTTCTCGCGGGATCGTTCCTTTTAGTACTCATTGAAACCACATTGGTAATGGGGTGGTTTAGAGGGACGCACATATCCGCAACGTCAAACTACTTCCCTGTTACGGCATAAATATTTTGTCTTCTTAAGCAGAACAATCTCGAATCAAAATCCCATAGAAGGGGTTATTATGCGTTGCAGCATTAACAAGGAAAATTTTGGATAGGCTTTTTCTTCCAAAATTGAAACAAGAGACCTCAATAATTCACTGCCCGCCGGTCATACTCTTCCCTCCTTCGCTGGCCATGTGACTGTCCCCCTCCGGTCCTCTCACGTACCCGATTATTTGAAAAAAAAGGCCCACAGCAGTTAATCAGACTCTGATGACAACTGTCATAACTGATGGCTTCCGCGATAAACCCGCTGCCGTACCTAAACTGTAGCTAACAAATGCACGAATCCTATCAAACAGAAGTGATTTCCTTCGGTCCGACGATGTCACCTTCATCGCATGGTAAGAGGGTGCTATCTGTGACTGTGCTGCTATCCGGCAGGTTGCATGTTGTCACTGTAGACAGAATGTTCTCATCTGCGATGAAAGTTAAACGTGTTCACAAAGGCGAAAATAACCGAAACTGCGTCGCAAAGACGAAGGTAAACCATGTCGGAAAAAGCATCCAATTAATAAGGAACCAGGCGAAAATGAGCCAGAGGTATTTAAATACATAAAGCCATGTCCTGGTGACACCCTCAAAATAATCATTTGATTAGCCGGACATTGAAGTATTATTAGCCACAGGGAATATATCAGGTAGATAAACAATATTATTCTATACTGAAGAACCGGTGATTAACACCCGGCATCTTCTCTAGAGGTCTTTCATTGCTAAAATGAGAACGGTATAACCAATCTTACATGAGCAGGGCAAAAAACCCTCTCATGATAAGCGTGCGTACAGAGCTGGCTCTCTCATTCATCCGACCGGTATCATCACCATTTCAGATAATAACGAAGGGAACAGAAACGCTTTTCCGAATTATTGGTGGGGCGCCAGAAGCTTCCGACGTAGTCGGAATCTCCCGTATTTTCCTAATATGAGACCGTGAAACTGCAGCTAAATTCCTCCCAAATTCCTGTTAACCCTATTTCCCTGTCCATAATCAGCGAACAGTCATTGTCAATGTTCATTTTTTCCTAATGACTCAACTTCCGTTCAGCACCATCTTGACGGAAGTTGCAATCGAGGTACACATGATGTCCAAACGACAGAAAGCGTATTGCTCAAGGAAATCCCGTTTCTAAAGATAAATTGAAATGGCCCATAAAAGAGAGAACTGCTGAGGCGAAACGAATGAGATGGAAAAGTATAGAAATAACAGCTCGACGGCTCTATTAATTCATCTCTTTTGAGGCTCCTGAAGTTATGAGAACGAATAACCGAACTGCAAAATGCCTTGCTTGCATCAGTCTGACATCTGGGGAACGCTGATAAATTGGAAAGAAACAAACTGCGGCAAAGAGAGAGAAGACCTTCAGCACATGTCACCTCACAACTTTTAATCGGTTATAGAGCGGGTTTCCGAAACCAGGGTTCTAAAATCTTTTCCGTTTGAAATTCCTTCCCCACTCGCCATTACAAGTGAGTTGCGAAGCTGTCGCTACCGTAAACCACCGGATTTGTGTGGCAAAAATACGACTGCTTCGTTCCAACAGACATTTTTAATCCTGTGGGTTCGTTTTCCGGCTTTCCGGTTCGAATATGGCAATTTTCGACTGCGATTCCTAAAGACAATCAAAGCTGCATAATCCGGTCGTATGGGATCGTATCACAAACATACCAGCGCGGCATGGGAACCTGCTTTACGAAGCAAATACCCGAATCAGATGGACGTGGATCTCGTGGTCGCGTCTCAAAGAATGAACAAGGTCTGTCACCGTATCCAGGTACAAGAAGATCGAAAAATGTAGTCCCCACATCCAGTGCGACCATCGAGTGAAGGTTACCATGCTTCGGATCTAGGTGTACGCAATCATCACCGCTGGTTCTTATCACAGTGCCTTCGTACCTTAAAGAATTCAACGTCCATCTTCAAGAAAGAAAAAGGTAAACATATCAGAAGAGCTAACTCTTTATTTGAAGTGGTTACCAAATGAGATGCAAATCAAAGATTGCGTCCGTCGTGCTCCATTTGGGACTTCATGTTTCCTTTTAGAGTTATTTGAGAAACTCCTGCAAACTTCTGCTTTTTTCGAACTCGCACTCTTTTTTTACATCAAGCGGATTTTGACGCAAGTTCCGGATCTTCTTAGAAACGATTATTGAAAGACACGACTTCTAGATACAAACGAAACACCACAAACACATCAAATACATATTTCATACCTAACAGGTCGTCCACGAAAGGAACGGATTATATTCTTCTTCATTTCCTGTTCCTCCTCTTCGACAGACAACCAAGAATAGGAAGTGATAGAAACAGACCCACGAATAACCTTAACAAAACCATGCATCTGTAGATGATCATGCAATGGCATGATACCACCCTTCCGGCAAAATCCGAAGAGACATGCGTGCATTAGACGGTCTTCGTAGACATCAGCATAGTAGAGTGGCGACATCATGTACGTAAGCATCACTTCATCGGGTAATTTGATAGCGAGTGTATCTTGCGAAATCGAATTCACCAATCGACTCAAATTTGCCACTAATACCGACTGATCGGCTGAAGATGTAGTAGGATCTGTATTACCTCGAGGTGAAACTAAAAGTTTCTGTGACAGTAGTGATGCCTCTTTCAGCAGCGCTCTTAGCGTTTGCCGCTCCATATATTCGACCACACAATTGCGAAGAGCCCTCTGAAAGAAGAAAAACGCTTGTGAAATCGCTGCAATCCTTTTTCAACAACAGAATTTGCCATAATGCAAAACAAGGCAAGCAGTCATTTTCGAAGTGAATGACATCTTCCAACAACAAAGCTGAACAACGTTCACAGAGTACGGTTAGGCTGAGCACATTTCCAATATTCCCTCCCTCCCCGTCCCTTCCAAGCAAAATCGACGATTTTTAGGCCATCGAAAGCGATCCATTTGGAATGCCTCGTTTCCACGCTTTGTTGTCGTCGTCGACAATAAAATAATGTCACTACCTAATATTCAAATTTACGATTATAATAAACATTGGTGGAGTGCATCAGACGTCCCGCAGATATTTACGAAGAAAGATTACGCGTTTTGCGTCGTCTTATTTGCAACAATAAAATAGCACTTTCGAGCGCTTTGAAGACTTCTTTTGGTATTCTATAGAACATCAAAACCCGAAGCACTACTCTTTCTCCAAGCGTACAGAAGTATTCTAGCCACCCGGTTGTGCTATCCGACCCGAATTACTTAGGCTGAAGATGCCCTCCTGTGGATTTGATTGGATCATTGGAATGGCCTCTCAGAACAATTACGCTTCGAGAATACATTCCCCCCTCCCTTCCTCTCCTGTGACAAATACTCCCATATTCTATCCTCGTTCAAAAAGACCGTTTTCTTATGATATTTGACTTTCGTACCCACCAATCTACCGCAACAAAATAGCATAGTTTGAAAGGATATTGTGGCAAAAAGTTAGCATTAATTGAGTGGAAATTTTTTCTTGAGCCCGTCGTTCATTGCAATACGAAAATCAACGCTTTCGGGGCACTTGTGATCTTCTTTTATTTGTTATATACTTGTGATAGTCAACGTTCCGTTCCCTTCATACATTTCAAGTTCTCAAAATTGTTTTGCCAATTGCTTTCCTAACCAAATTGTTCTAACGTTAAGAAAAATATTGTCAAAGAACTTTGAAAGTATTGTCAATAGCACCTGCATTCCCATCGGAATATTGGCCCTTACACCTCCTCTCTCGCAGTGCAATACGATCCATTTGCACCCTTTCATTATGATAATTTATGAATGTCTAAATATAGAAAGCAACTTCGGTATAAATCCGGCAAGTCTTTATTTAAATTTCAACAGACCTTGCCGAAGGACGAGAACCAACGCCAAATAACATTAGACACTTCGATAAACAATTCTCTTTATTATGCGAGCAGTTAAAAGTAAAGAAATGAACATGTAACATGGAAGAACACCTCAGATAAGGTGAAATAGTGTGCACTTTTTTAGCTGCCTTTATACAATGATTTCGTAGAATATTTTTAAAAAAACAGTTAAAAAATGTCATAGAGTATTTGAAATGATCCGATCGCTCGTCGAAACACTTATTCGGCTGACAGCAAAATGCGACTTGACTGATCGTAAAATATAAATTTTTTGATATGTTTAAACAGCTCTAATAATTATCGGAATTGATGAATGAATGCGAATCAACTCGAGTAATCTAGAGCGCACATTACATCGATCAAATTTCGTAACTCTAACTTCAATGACTCTGAAGTGAAAGCTGCCGGCGAGATGAAATAACAAACAAGTCCATAAACACAGAAACAATATCGCTATACCGCACTTTGTATATACCAATTTGCAAACGCGCATAACAAGTAAGATAGTTCAAACGATCGATAATGACATTGAAGTCAACAAAGAATTCAGCAGAACATCTGATGTAAGAATGGTGCAATGAGAGCGATAATGCACTTATTCTCCTCCTCTCCAACAGTTGGCTCTTCCACATCAAAGGTGAATCCAATTCCTCAAAGGTGAGTTCACTTCAATCATCGGCGAGTAAACCGAAATTTCCGTAAAATCATTCAATCGCTTCCACTAATAAACGCATATATTTCTGACCAATCAACATGAATATGAGTGCAATGTATCGGTCTATCGCAACCGAATCCAGCAATAAGCTGCAGTGAAACATCAACAAACATTAAAGCATAAAAAATCTATGAAGTTGAGGAAATTCGAGAATAAAATCAACACTCCACTTAAAAACAAACAAAAAACCGATATGAGGTGAGCATCTCCGAACAGCACCAATTCAATACTTCTCAACGTCGTTAACAGAATAATCTCATAAAAAAGAAACTCTCAACATAACAATAAAACAACTCACTTCGAAGATTTCAACAGCTCATTTAGAAGAAATAATATCAATAAAAATATTCTCGCTTACGATTTTCTTATAAATTGAAGTAAACGGAACGAGTGACTTAGGAACGAATGTAAATCTTTCAGTCTCCACATATTTAAATAATCACGCAGGAATACATGAAAACGACAAGAATGAAAAAGACCCGATTATAAAGGTGCGTCGAATCGACGATAGAAGAATGCGTATTCGTTTCTATTATACGAAACGAGAAGCATACCTCAATGCTGAGAGATGTGTTCGGAGTTGAATACGCATCAAATACCAAAACATGGAAATACTCCATGCAAAATTCTTATTTAAAAAGCCAAACAATATGAGTATGACTACCAATTTCTTTAGGAAAGCTTATAAACTGAGGAAAATAGGCCGAAACTTCCTCAGAAAAAACGCAGAAATGCCATTAAAAACCATCAATCCTATTAAAACATAAACGGCTCGACAAGCAGTTTGTTCATCGGACAAAGTGAATGAATGCTCGAATCGACTAGTATTTTGTCGCTCAACAGATACGTCTCGAGGTAAAACGCATAACACCGAATAGCAATCAAAATTATAAAGTGGAAAATTCAAAAAAAAAAGATCGTCATAGATTGACAATACTTTCGACAATAACTGATAAACTTTAGACGTCCAAACAAAAAAGCAATTTTTTGTTAGCGTTTGGAGGACTTGTTTTACCGTTTCCCGTGATTCTGAGTCGGAAAAAGGTCATAATAGTACCCCAACGACCCGAATCATTTATAAATGAACACCTTGAAATTGTAGCGCAGCACTTCCAAGCAAAATTCCTCAAAAGTTCAGCTCGGACTTGGGATCAGGCGAACTATGACTCCACAACGTTTCTGAACAAAGGGGCAGACTATCAATTAATGTCGAATTGATACAAACATCGATCATTCGAAAGTACTTCTCTATCAAATCCAATCTCATATCGATTCCATCTGCGGGGAAAATTGCAAAGTTCATCGACAAGAGATGCTCGCGCCGTGAATGTCGACTTGGAGCCCAAAAGTCGAGCTGCCATTCGCCGACCATCGTTTCATTTGGCAGTAAATCGGCGAACTGCGACCCATATATCGAATCGTATGAAGGGATCGTCGTAGCCTTCACCAACCTTCCCAAAGGATCAGTCCACTGAGCATCGACGATTGGGCTCGAAAAATTTGCGCCAACGCTTGTTGACGCGCTTTCCACGCGTTCCCACCGTAATTTTGCCACTACAGTGTCGTCCTGAAAAATGCATTCACTACCTCTACTAATAATACAATGAAATACTGCTGAAGGTTCCTCTACCCCTTGCCTATCACGTCGATCAAAATAAAAGCTCCAAAATGCGGGAGACCGTTTTGGTAGCCGGTCTCTCTTCTTCTCCTCCTCCCACCTCCTCTGTCTCTCCATCTCAGGTATTCGACTAATTAAGGACAATATCGATATAGGTGAATTTGAACGATACTCTACACAAAACACCTTTTCATAAAGAAAGCACACAGCAACCCCGCACTCGTCGCATTCACATTAGCACTTCGTTGTTCCCGGATCACCTCCCTCCCTTTCCCCGAGGAGCTGTAAGCCGTCCACCCGTGAAATATTTTTTTAGAAAGCCTCCTTTAAGTTAGTCATTTCAATTATAAGTTTCTTCCTATTCCTGCGTTCCCGAGAAATTCCCAACGAATGAAGAAATTTTATTCCGTTTAGACTTTGGAAATTCAACTGCCAAAGAACTTAAAAGGCAAAAAACTGCAACAAAGCACACTTTGAAGCTTTAAAAACACGAAATAAAACCTCTCTATATTAGACAAATCGATTCCTATTTTGTTGTACGAAATATAATGCACATATGCAACGTTACCGTTGAGAAGAGTGCAGCAAAATTCCTGAACACTTCTTCCTTCAGGTCGAGATCGGCACCGAACTTTGCCTCCACCAGCATATAACCATCGACTATCGTTTCGCTAGGAAGGCTTACATCAATCCTTGGTGAAATTAATATCTCAGCCCTTATCATACCAGCAGAGCACCTCATCGTACAATCAACGATTGTTTCCACCCCCGAAATGTCGTCCTGTTTGTAGGCATAAAGACTGAGCAATCTCGCAAAGTGACACTCACTCAACGACGGCGCAAATGAAGGCATCTCGGTTATGACTCGTGCCCATGAAATCAGTAGCCCTAAAAAACAACTATAATGTGAATCTCGCAAAACAAGTACCACATATCGGCGTTGTTTCCGTTTATAACATCATGTTTTTTTGCAAGTGATCTTCTTCACACACCAAAAATTGCGTATTTTTATGCAAATTTCATTGCAACAATAGTAAATGCAATGATAACTGCTTTCTTGGATAAGTCAAGAGTTGAAGTACCCTTCAATAGCCTATGAAGCTTCATTTGAATTCATACGCTATAAAACGACTACAGAAATAAAAGAGATATTTAAGAGAACGAGAATTTAGCGAATTATTTACGAAATGATTACCAGAATTGTCAACGGTACTATCATAGAAATTGAGCCAACTGCGGGTAAATGATGCATGTTTCACGTCAATCATTTGTGGTGAATGCCTCAACGCTTGTGTTTCGGCAACTGCGATTGCCGACTCGCTTATGAAGCTGTCGAATTTCCGACCGAAGAAGATCACCTTCTTCTTCGCAACCTTAAATAACAAATGTTAAAACTGAATTTCTCAGCAATTCTAAAACTCGATTTTTCTAGAAGATTAGAAAGGTTTCAAGTGAAAGCGATTCAAATAGAGTGATAAACAGAATAGTACCAGCGCCTGTAGCATCACAGCTTTTCCCAGGACTAAAAGTAGGTGGGCAATTGCGTTTTACGGATTGGCACAACACCCGCCTTTGCATTCTACTGTTACAAGCCCTCTATAAGCGATCTCTTTCACCTAATCAGCGTTAAATGTAAGCAAATTTTTCACCAACCTCAACTGTAAAAGATTTCAAAATTGATGAACCAATGTACATGATGAGACATGATATCATCATGCAATGTATATAACGCCCACCAATCTTGCTAAGTCGAGTTTCATTGATTAGGCGGTTGATGTAAGCAAACACAGAGACGAACAAATACACAAATGCATCACAGACACAACGTCGTCATAATGTACCTTTCGAATACGAGTACGCGAAAAAGCATGAAACGACTTTCTACACAACTATTCGTTGCAATGGTGCAATATACATGCGACACACATGCCGCATCGAAAATTAAATACTCCCTTCCTCTCCCCTCCCAGGCAAAATATAAGGAAGGGAATCACCGTAGAATTTGGGCATTGAAGTATTTCATAAGAAACGGATCATGCGAACATCGACATGGCAGTTAAAGCAGCACTTAAGGCAGTTGAAATGTGCACATTAGAAGAATTAGTCCAGAATGCAAGCCATCGGTCACATACTATGAAAACAAGCATTCGTTAGCATGAAAGTTCTCTAGCGGAAATCTGCAAATCTTTACTCACCTCGAGTGCAAACTTCGCAGTGTCACGGGCGCTAAATATAAGAGGTGAGCAGCCACACCAATCGACTAACTTCTTCAGCATTGCGCATCGACAGCCTTGTTTCCGCTTCCAATTTGCCAGATGCAGATTGCCTTTTACAATGCTAGTGCAGTACTCGGAGTTTATCGCCAACTGTAAGTATTCGTATCGTAGGTCAGAACATCTTTTTGAAGGCATTTCACCTGCTGAACACCCTCTCTTGGTCATTCTCATGCAAGGCGCACATTACGCTGCAAACAAATAGGCGATCAAGGACGATATAAATCAATAAAAACGTTTGGACTGTAAACAGAAAAATACTCGTGCACATCTTGCTTCCCACAGGCGCTAAACATAGTGAAAAGCAGCTGCTAAATGATGGTAGAACTTAACGAGTTGAGTTCATCCCCATCTCCCGTCCTCCTCTTCGTCCCCTTCCATCCTCCTCCCTGTCGCCTGCTTCCGTCCCCTCTGAACGGAGATCCCCACAATTCCTAGAAATCTCATCACATTCGCGGTAGCATTCTAGTAAATTCTGTCGTTGACAGCCCTTTCCGACTCAAAGTACGATCCATAATGAGTCTCAGATCTCAACTGTAGTGGTGTTAGGTTCGAGAAAAATATCGCACTCGAAGAACGAGCAGGCAATCAGGTGGCAGAGGATTCGATCACATATCACCTTCAACAACCTGCGCAACATCTCTAAAAAGTAAAAGAAAAAAGAAATTTGTGCATCAATTCAACCTTCATGAACACTGACAAGTTAACGCCTTACCGTATGAAAGAAACCTTCAACAGGCAATAAAACGTTAGCGAAAATATCGCGCAATCCTCGTACCAAAGGATCTTGTGAAAGGGCAAACATAGTAAAGTCACGACTTAGTACCACCCAGTCGGAACCGCCATCAAGACGTATTGCGCTAGGGAATTTTAATCTGAAACAACTGTGCCGGATAAAAGTGCTGATCAAACAAATTTTTGCTCATAATCTCTCTTTTCATCGGCAAAAGAATATATCTGGCTAAGCAACAGAAAGCTGCCTCTCTGTGTGCGACGATTATCATGAGAGAAGGTATAAACTTTTTGCTGAGATGATTTCCACTTTCTTGTTTGTTTCTTCAAAAATGGTTAGTAATTATTGAAATAGCAATAGTCGCCAAGCATTCAACAGTAATAACAACAGTAATAAAAAAATACCATATTTCTCTACAAACAAAATACCATGTACTAAAAGTACATGTGGATAAGTATGGAAGATGATTGCGATTATGAAGAGGAAATCTGTTATGACTTTCTTCATTCTCTTATTTCTCGCACTGGACATAAAAAAGATCAATCGGCATAAGGCGTTCGAATTTCATATTCACCTCCCTTGAAGTGGAAGAAAGACGAGCATCAGCAAAAACCCACTTATCTTTCAAAGAACCTCTACTTTATTCTTAAAGATTTGCATTTCCACTTGTAAATGGTCATTCATTTTAAACTTCAAATCTTTCAGCGTGAGAGCATTTTCCACAACATTTCGAATTTAATTTCAGTTTCTGCTCCCCGTTATACTTTCAAACCACTATAATTTTCTTTCCTTCTTCTTCAGGTTCGATCTCTTTTATCTGTAGCCTATTTTACTCCAAGAACTTGTTTGTATGTAGTGGGGGACAGAGGTACTAGAGACGTAGGGTTCCAGAGTCTCGACGACAACGCCTCACAGTTCGGATGTCCCTCCGGGAAGCCTCTTCATAATTAAATCTCGGGGAAATTAGAATCTCGACAGTTCTGATCCATTGTTAACGTGTACTGCTCAATAATCAAAAAACTATACTATATTTTTCAATAATCTTCATCAACAAAACATTTCTTTCGCTGAATGCATATAGTTTTATAAGAGACCGCGCATCTATGAAAACACTGCTCTGCACCATTTAAAGAATGAAGGAACATATGCCAATTAGATAACATAAGAGTTTTTTAGAGCAGCCAACACAGAAAAACGCTGACCTCTTTCCAAGTCTCCACATACGATTCTCACATTCAAGAAAGAGAAAGTCGAGACCCTGTTTCTGAATAAAACGAGCCGTATCGTAGCCATGACTGCTCAGGAAGTTGCGGCCTTTATTCCTTAAATAAAAACTATCCTGATGAAATAAACGATGCACTATTAAGAGACTGCGCCTTTTGTCATTCTTTATTCTCATATGGTCGCAGGGAAAAAATTTGTTGTTATGATGTCATTGTGGTGAAGTGTGATATGCTATAACGTAAAAAACACTCGATATCTTTGTTAAAAATGTCAGCGTAAAGAATCGTGAAAGATTATTTCACTGACGAGGTGGATGATGGGAGAAAGAAGAAGGAAAATGGAGAGAGGGAAAGAGTGAGAAGGGATGGAAGGATGGAGGGAGGAGGAGAGGGGGTTGAGAAAAGTGGCAGAGAATCCCAGAAGCAGCCACTTCTCTTCCTTCACATAGCAATTTAGTAATATCCTGTATCTCAGAAACGGCAATTGCGGGCCACAACATAAAAGTTATAACTTCCTGGTTCCTCTCAGGTCAACTGGTGCTGCCGTCACCTCCAGCTACGCAAATTCAATAACCTCAAGCACCGAGGTGATACCAGCAAAAAAGGACCTAAAATTATTACCCAAAAACCTAAAACTGGGTACAGCCTGCCTTCATGTGCCTCAAGGAAGGAGTATTACTGAACTGTACAAAAAGTGACAAAGCGGAGGACCCTTTCGGGAAAATCAAAAGCTATTCTACACGTTCAAAGAGAGCCACTCAGAAGAAGGAAGAAAAATGCAAAACGGTGGAAGTACTGACAAAAACAAGCCTTGCTGTTGACGTTGCCGACAAAAAACAAAAACAAAATAATACTGTCGATAAACTGCAACATTTATTTTGCAGAGAAAGGTTTCCCCGAAATAAAGTTTTCAGCAGTAACCGCCTCAATTTATACGACACCCGGAAATGATGTCGCCGAAGTTCTCTCGGAAAACTCAGGAGTCGAGATGTAGTTTCGAATAAGAGCGCACACGGAGATGGAGGGAGGAGAGATGGTGAGGGAGAGGCACAATCTTGACCAGCCAATTAGTTTAGACGATACATGAAAGGCACTATCAAATTTAGTGAAGAAATTCTCATTGAATAATATGCAAAAACAATATTTCCAATATTTTTCCTATCAAACATAAATATCTATATGTATATAGAGTACGAATATTATCGTAGGCTAGACGATGAACTTTTTTAGCAATTGTACAGTTTTTTATTCCAACCACTCGCCTCCCTCACAACTCGTTCTCCAAAAGAAAAAGAGGCAATTTTTCCTCTTCTTGTCTTCTAGTGCTGCAAGACAGTTTGCTCGCAAAAAAACCGAACGACAAGAAACCTTGCTAAATGGAACTCGAGCTCCTTAAGCGTTAAAAGCGGAAAGTCACTTTCGCTCAAATTCAAGATAAAGTCCCATTGGTGCCAGCCTTTTTTGTCTTCAGCACTTCTCACAGCGTCCAAGAACATAGTGAGGAGGCTTGCAGCACCCCAAATGGTCGCGTGTCTCTGCTCCATCACGTGCACGTTATCCAGTCCCGCTTTCTTCGTTCGCATCGCTAATTTCTCCATTTCTGAAATAATAATCAACTAGTTATATAAGAACTTATAGAACATGGATAATGAATGGCGAAAGAAAAATACAACTGAGAAAAATGAATAGAAGGACGGAGGATAAGGCGGAGAGTCTATGAGGAGGAAAGTGGAGGCGTGAAACACTGTCAAAGGCAGAAAGATTAGTGTGAATGTTGAACAGTAGAAAAGAGAAATGAACGTGAAATACTGAGTTGAAGACAGCGACAGCAACAAAGGCAGTTTAAAAGAGTGCAACTATATCAGTAGAGAGAATTCGATCTAGAACTGATCTGCAATATCTCCTTGTTGGCGTCAACAAAAAGACGTCTATTTCTCATTTCTCTGCCCTCATTGATGGCTATTTACTCTGCAGTTATACTTTAAACTCGAAGAGATCAAGAGGGAAAGGTTCACCACCCTCTTAAGACTATTTTAAGCTTATTCTTTGTCGGTCGGTCGTTATTTCGACAAAACAGGATGCATCTCTCTCTCCCTCATCAGCACGCATTTAGGTTTACCTCTCGCTCAAAAAAAAAAAAAAAAATTACTGCAACCTTTCTCTCATTCAATGTAAGCGGAGGCTGTTAAGCAACAATAATTCCGAATACCCTTCCTCACCTGATTTATAGGCCGGATAACCACCACTTAGTTCATCATAATAAAATTAAGGAATGTGTACGCCATTTCAGTGGGAGTTCATTCCAATTCAAAGAAAAAACTACCAGAATGCATAAACTGCTGCCGACTATCGACGTGTATCACATAGAGGTGCCTTGGAGAATAGATGACCTTCAACATTCGCATTACCTTAAAAATAGTTCACCGTCACCTTTGCCGACTCATACCTTAGTAATCACATGAAAGGACACTTTATTGCAGAAACCCCTCTGAGCCAAAAATGCGCAACTCCACCGCTCACAACTGTAGCTGCATCATTTAGTCCCCTCCATATAAACAGCTTTGCTCCCACACAGACCTCAGGTAGGAGCTCGCAGAAGATTACACTCGAACCTTCAGATATTTTGCCGAAGCAATAAACAAACTGTGATGACAACTACCTGCTCTGCTGAGTGTACAAAAGAAGACTCGCACATTTTTCCTTGAACCCCTTTCCCATCCTTAACCCCCCTCCCCCCCCCCCCGCCTTATTCGTTGCAAAACCCTCGCCCACTGAATGTTCCACCAAAAGAGCAACAATTTTTAACTCACGAGCTAATCAGAATCCATCGTACATATAATAATACATCAATAATCTCTGCAGACGTTATAAAAGCACTCAGATGTACTAGACAATTATGCCTCAAAGTGAATGAGAAAGACTACCGTTTGGATGAAACCGTTGCAGTAACAACGTATCCTCCGGTAGCATATCGTCATTGAATAGAAATTCCTTAATTTACCGGCAATTTATTTAAATTTATGAGAGCACCTAAATCCTCTTATAAACGGATGAAAGGAATTTAAAGTCAAGTATAAAACCAAACTTGGCGAACATGACGGCCATTGAGTTGCAAAAGGAATAATATTTGAACGTCCGAAGTCGCTGTCCATTCTGGTTCCACATAGCTTACCAAATTCACACTCTTATCTGAAACAATACTTCAGACCGGATTATTTGAAAATTTCCTCGTATACAACCAAAAAAAAAATATTATAAGAAGACTTTATCGTAATCTCATCGAAGATTTTTATGTTTCTCTGTACATGAACTCTTTTAGACGATTATGTAGTAAGCTTCTGTGAAATTTTTTTTCAATAAAAGCGCCTTCTCATTCATTTTATTTTAGCCGCCTTGAGCTTTACAGCACCGACCGATGGCAGCAATGTTGCGTAGCGAAATTGAGGAACTCACTGAATGGCAGCACGACCATACCGAAAGACTGATCGATGCTTTTTATTATTACCCTGCCGCGGATCAGTATTGCCACAACCGCTCATGGATAGAGCTGCTTTAAAAAATGCGTAAAGATGTTGTTACCTCTCTTTGTTCAAATTTCCTGCCTTCAGCTCCTATTTCTCCTCTCACCGGTAAATATATAAGAGGAGGACGTGATGCTCTTCGTCACTCCTTCCAGCTTATCGCCAAGTGGTACCCAGGACTTTTAGCCCTTGTGCACTAAAGTTCTGTGAAGTTTTGATAAAATAACCCGACAATAAATCCTTACTGCCTTTTCTATGAAAACTGATATGACACAAAAGCATTAAGTTAATAATTTGTATAACGACACTACAATTATAATTGCTTTGAATCTTCCAAGAAACTTCCCCGCTCTTATCTCGTTTTTTTCCTCACCCATCACTGCATTTTAAAGCAATATAAGACCATTGACAAGCAAAAGGCTTCATGAAGCGAATTAGCCACCTGTAATTCCAGTTGTGAATATGGATATCGCTTCGTATCCACCGCACTTAGTCAAGTTGTTGTTTGGGCACGTGAAACGATCGCATTCAGTGTGGGATAATTTTGGTGCATTCCTCAACGAATCACCACAGAAACATTCCTCTCTATATTCCACTCCTTTAATATAACGTTTCAATAACTTATAAATTAAGTTGCGAGTATCTTAGTGGCGTAACTTCACTTCCTATCCAGTAGACAAGTCCACGTGCTATAAACCTGCTACTGTGCAACCTGTTTAGCTTGACAGTAATGCATTACGTTGCCATAAAACTATAAATACAAGGCTGTGATGAAAATCTCATTGCGCAAAACCTAGGTTAAAGTGGAAAAGTACTTCAAAGGTAGCGAAGACCGCAACGGTGATCTGAAAGCTCATGTTCATGTTTTTCAAAGCTGCCCCTCTTCTCCAATCTAAAGGTATAGCCGTCGCCTTTTCTGTAGAAAGTCAATAATGTGCAGAAAATTTTTGCAGAAGTAGACGAGAAAATGAAGAAAGAAAAAGCCATGTGATTCGCTTTCAGGACATTGACCGCATCATCTAACGATATAAGAGATTAGAAAGTGTACACTGATTACTTTCTACAGATTTCTCTCAACGCTCTCAAACTTCTTATATCATAATAATGTCAAAATTACCTGCATACATGTAGCCAGCACGAAGACAGAGATTGACACAATAGTGGGGCGAGTTAATTTGCTTCAGGCTATAAAGATGGCCGTTGAGTACTCTCGCGGCTCTTGTATCCTTGAAACATCCCACATAAGCACCTCGTTGTGACTCTGCTAAAAACGAGATTTGCATATAAAAACACTATACGATTTCGTTATTAATTTCCCTCATAAACAGAGAGCTAATGAAGCAATAATATTATGACATTATTTGAAAGCTTATAATAAACGCATCCACTTCGATACAAATTTTCCTTTAAGGTAAACTCGGTTAAAACGCTCCGGATAACCATCGTGCTCAAATGCGTCACGTCAAATTCATTAATATAACATAATTGTTCACTGCGGTCAGGGGAAAAGAGTGGCAGGCAAAAATTGGCACAATATGTGCTTTTTTACAATTCGAACCATTATCTCAAGTATTCAACTGAGAACAAAATAAAGACGGCTGGTTACGCATAAGACCGACCGGTCATATAAATTTACAATACAAATTGATTTTGGTGAATGCCTTTGTGTACAAAAATGCTGCACTATGCAAATTTCATGAAAACATTACGTTCACAACTCGTAAAAACGGCTACCCAAACGGAACGAAACTAGATGGAAGTATATAAAGGTATGATTTTGATTACACTATGCAATTTTCACAGTCAAGTTATGTAGCTAATGAATTCAAACTAATAACTAATTCACAAAAACATATGTGCGATAAATGGTTCCTCTTCGAAAAAAGAACCCTGTCATCATATCTGCGTTTGCGTTCAGTGGTTTGGTGATTTGAACGTTATAAAAATATAAGATCAAACAATAGAAAGTCATAGAAAGATACGGTGATCATGATGTTCGGTGCCTTGTGTCCTGTAGACGAACACTGCACAACTCTGTTTGAAGCGTTTCCTTCAAAACATTTTCTGTTCAAATCAGGCAACGTTAAAAAAGAGTGAGGAACCGACCATATAGGGGGCATCTGTTGGGAAGAGTATCGGGTATAGTTTCGCTCTGCGTGCAAATGAGTCGTCGCGCTTTCTGACGACACGATTCGGTTCGCATACGGGATAGTGCACTCAGTGCAAGAGTGTCGTTTATTACACATTCGAATGTCGCTCTCGTATATCGAGTTGTGCCTTGCATATATCCCATATCCGTCCATCGGATGTCCTTAATTGTGTTGATTTCAATGAATCAGCTTGTGACTACTTTCAGCACAATTCACACCGCCGTGAAGTTAATCAAAAACGATTAATCAAAAGAACTCTTTAAGAAAGCTTCAGGTAACATCTTCACTGCTGGCTTATATAAACGATAGCCACCACGTCGCAGAATAATATTACAGAAAGAAATTGCATTTTCCAACTCCTCCTCATCGCAAACCCTGAACAGAGGCGCCCATAACGATTCAAAACTCGAGGAAAAATCCGTGCATTCTTAGGAAACTATCTCCGATGCAAGGCGACCTCTCATATGTAATACGAAATACGGGCGAAGGCTATATTCGGAATCGAGTACAATGATCCGAAGCCGCTCCCAGCCACCTATCGCCGCACTTCAGGCACAGATTCACAGAAGTGCAGAACTTTCCTCACCTACAATGACCGAACGCACTTTTGCAGCTAACTTCGAAAAATAATCCATTTGCTGCAATCCTGCGCACATTTAGTTCCATTTAACATGAAATAAACGTGCAAAATGCGCGTAAAACAAAGCCGTCAGCGAAAAAGCAGGTGACTGTGAAATTGCTTCTCCTGCATGTCACAACGGTTGCCACCGTACTTGAGCGTGCAAAACAGCCAGTACTTCCAATGAACTAGCCAGCGAATCGGAAAATCTGCGCCCAATCACCAGATATTTGCGCCGTTGAACAGATGTTTGGCCGCTTTTATCACCACACACTTACGTCATGGCTTTTCTACTGCATATTTTCATCACTGGTGTACATGACGAACCCATAAAACGTTCAACTCATGCTACTGCATCCTAGACGTCGGAGCACCATGTACACAGAAAAGTGCTGAGCACGTTGAGTCTATTAAACGAGTGGCAAACGTTGCAGCACAAGTTGTACTGTCGCAACTGAAACCTTTGACCCGTGACCTTTCGACAGGTTAAAATATGAGAACCGCTTACCTGAAAAAGTTGTTGAACGTAGAGATGAAGATCGGCAACGTGTAAAATGAGGACAATATTAAGAAAGAAGAGTGAAATAGCTCCATAGATGAGATAGCGATAAGTTAGCCATCGAAGGGGACACAACGACATTGTGGAAAAGATCCTCGTTCTCATATCCTTTCACGCCCCATATCCTTTTTATCACCTTCAAAAGATATAAACATTTCTCTCTCTCCTGTGAGTGCGAACCTTTTAGTTCAGGTTCAATCCCTTACTTCACAGTAATCAAACTGAATCGAACTCGCATCTAGAAACTTGCAAAGTAACCACAGATAATAAAACTTCTTGCTGTAGAAGAAAAACGTGCAGTGCCGTTCGGCATATTCACCTGGAGAACATCGATCAAGTTGGGGTCTGCAGAATTACAAATGCACCTGGCGGCAGGATTTTTACCACCGTAAAAGAATTAAATCATAAAGCAAAGCACGTGGCGCGGCGCGCGCTTTTTGCACTTCCATCCATAACGCTAAGCAGTGTCATAAATTGCCAATGTGTGATAAAAACTGAGCAAACGAATCGTCCCATTCAACGAGTTTTCGCAGTATTTTCTATAGGACGAAGCATTGTGAGGCCGTATTTGCATGTTACGTGCGCCTTTTTCGTTGTTTCTCTGGTAATTTCAATTCTGAAGTCACTGACGTTAGCTGCAGAATTTGCGCCTAAAATCTAGATTAAACTAAACGAGTTGTTGGCATTCAAACAAATCTCTGGTACATCGCCAAAAGATTGGATGACTAGTTCCACATACCGTCAACGACTGCACCCAAGCTGTCAGCAAACAGACAATACAGCTGAGAAGCGACCGTTAGCGGCATAAAGCTGAACTCAGTCTGTTGCAAGAAGAAAAACACATCCACTTGGGTAGTGGGGCGGTCAAAGGACTCCCTTTTCATCAAAATGCCATGGCATCCTCCAAGAATGAAAGCGTTGCAGAATAAATGCTGCAGGAGCTGCACCTAGCCGGTCGCCCGATCAAAATGCCGTCACGACTATACAGACTTGGTCGTTCTGTCTCTTGGAGATGATCCGATCCTTCGCCTAGCCCAACATTCAATATCCGATCTTCCGCATACCCATCAGCGTTCGTCCTCAAGGTTTCGCAACAGACTAGCAGTTTGATTTTTTTTTTTTTGCTGCAATGCTCTCCTCTTCCCCTCCCCTTACAAGCAGTAACATCACAGTCACGTGAACTGCACATGAGTGGCCGCCAGATAATGCATTGTTTGATGGCGTCGCGCAGCATTCACTGCACATGCATCTCGAGGAGCCATCATCCTCACGAAAGGGTGTGGTGCTTTCTTCTGCCAAAAAAGGATTGCCGGATGCGGCTTTTTGCAACGTGTTACGATGATTCTGCACGTTTCGGTGCTGAACCCCCACCAACATCTTTGAGGCAGTGGAAGGATGAGTACATATACGCAATATGATTATAAATGAGTGCATTGTTTTATTGTTGATCGGTAATTATTAGACACAATCGTTTGATCAAGAGAACGGCAAAAAAGCATATTTGTTTGCACTTCGGTCGATGTTAAATACAAACCGGCCGGCTGCAATATGTTTGCAAAATTTTATGCAACTTCGAGCCCTGTCTTTGCAAAACAGGACAGTCAACTCGAAAATTAGGACGTGGACATGGTGCGATATACTGGCTAACACACACGCTGTATATCTACGACGCAATACTGCAACGATCTAAGGAAAGCACTAAATAAAAGCACAGCGCAAATTGTACTCACGAATGATTCTCGAAAAAAGTGACATTCAACAAAAAAGTGCAACAACTAAGTCATAGAAACGCACCTAAGCTGCCATCAACGTGATAGAATGCAAAGTGCAATGTGTAAACGAGGGCTCGGGCAGTTTGTCGTTCGATGGGTTGAAAGAGTGCAGTGGAATCGAGTGGCGAGCATAGATGAGGCGTTTCTTTTGTTGATTTTTTGTTTATTTAAGCGGCGTTGTGCATGACGTTCATCCATCCTCATTTTATACTTTTAGTTCGTGGAAATTCGATTAGTTAAATAAACAGTTTTTTTTTTTTAAATAGCAATTACCTGGAAAAAGTGATAAAGAAAAAGAAGAATAATCAGATATAAGAAGAATAAAAGTAATCAGTCGACGATCACACCTGGACCGAAGTACGAGTTAACACTGAAATTATCAAGTTGAGCGCATCGTCGACGCGTATCACATAGCTTCAACTTTCATCGCTCATAGCAAGATACTTCGATCTCTGTTATTATTTGATTCTCCTCACAACCTGGTGCGAAATGCAACACGTGTGCGAAACGGATCCGTTGAAAGAACGGAAAAAACACATAAAACACCATTTAGAGCAATGAATTTGTTAGTTGTAAACAAACATGGGACAACATATAAGCCCTAACAATCTGTAATGGAGCAGTTTGACTGTCGAACTGAATCCCTCTCTCCTCGCCGCTCCCCTGGGATGCTGGCAGTGAGTGGTGAATTGATCCTGAACGCGTCTCATTCGTAAATACGCTTCGCGCCATTAATCTTTATATGCATCCTATCTCGGATATTTTTATTATTATTGTGTTTCTGATATGTTTGTTTACGTATTTTTCATTCCTTCACTAGTGCTTTCAAAAATTATCCACTAATTTAGCCTTTGCGATCTATGGGCGCACTTGCCAGATTGCTGTTCAACTTGGAGATTCTATTAGAGTTGGTTATTTCTTCTGTAAGCTTTAAAGCTTATAAGCAGCGAATCACATGCGTTGTTTGTGCCACTACTGTAAACAGTCATCTTGCACGCACACGCATGATCATATACACCCTCAACATCAGAATGCCTCACTATCCTCTCTGGTGTATAGCCGACTCCCTTTCCGCTCCTCGTTGTCCAGAGTGCAGGTGCCCTCGATGGTCACGCCTACTAGCTCCTATTAAAAATGCACAACAAATGCCCCAAAGTCACTGCTTACTGGACCATAAGTATGAGATATATTGCAGGCTTGGGTGTATGTCGTGCCTCTTCCGGAGTGCACGATGCGTACTTGCTTCGACTCCATCGTGTTCGGCAATTGCTTCTTCAACACCTCGAAGTTTCAGTGCATGCGGATTGCTCATGGCAAGACATACTCGAGGAAAGCGGAAATTTATCGATCCAGTTGTTGTGAAGAACACAAAAAGCTCAAAAAAGCCTATTGACATATATCACGACATGACTGTGAGGTAAATCTTACTAGCTTCCGTTGTTTAGTTGTTTTGTGATCAGTTGATGTGCGCTTTCAGCGCACCAGTCGCATGACTGAACCGTCGCATTCGATGGTGTCTGATTTTGGTGGTCGCAATAAAATAGCTTCGTCTCATACTTAGCTCACATTACAGCTTATTCTTAGTTCAGATAGCTGTCAGTCAACGAAGGTCGCCGATTTTTAAATGCGTTAAAAAAATCAGCTTCTACTTTGAAATATTTTAGCTGCGTGTCCACTTTAGAGTTGAATGTTTATATTAATAACATGATGCAGTCGTCGCAGATATTTACTTTCATTCGTAGTTAAAGACGGCTTGATTTGATGTTTAGATTTTTTTATCTTCTGGCTGGTCGCTATATGAGCAGAAACAAGAAGCAAACACGAGATTAGACTCGCGATCACCTCTTTACTCACTGATAGGAAGTATCAACGAATATGAAATTATTGTTGTGGAAATGAATTTACGTCCTGCATAAATGCAGTTACCTCATTTGCAAATACGGAGTTGTCGAGTCCGCTGCGTAACGAATTTGATGTCGAATGAAGTTTTCTGCGGTCTTGTTTATTTCAATAAAGCTAAACTTTGGGCCCTTTTCTCTGCACTGGAACCACCAGCTTGAAAAATTACGCATGAAATTCCCAATCTTTTTCAGTGGGTCGTTTGTGCGAAATTTCTTAATGAAAATGCTTCATAGTCGTGGGAACCGGTCAGCAAAGTGGACGACAACTTAGTGAATCTTCATGTGTATACACATTCCTCACCCAGTGATAAATTCAGCATTCGCTGAATGAAGCCTGAATAAATGTGCAGAATCGCTTGGCGCAGTAGTTGTTGACGATTCAACTCTGTCAGTACTTCTCAGTTAGCAACTACTAGGTCAAAAGGCGCAGATATGCAAAGGGCCAGACACAACTTAACTCACATGTGCATACTTTGAGAGGAAACTTGAAGCACTTCCGGTGAGATTTGTCGGCGTTATCCAGCTTCCTTAAGATTTGAGTTTTTTAGTGGAGATTCGGCAATGTATTTCATCGACGTTGATTTTCATCTCATAGGCAACACCTCTATGAACAAAAAAGGAACGAATGTGTTCGAATAAATCATGCTTCCACGAAACGTCGTTTTGTACTGCTGCCTATGTTGCTCATTAATGAGAGACAGTTAGCTTGAAAGAGTTAAAGACTTCGGTGCTGTGAAGCATGTTGGCTAATTATTGAAGTCGTTAATGTTGGCAGTCTCTATTTTCGAGGACTCGATAATCGTTCTATTTCCCGACGATATAATTTTTGTTTTCATTCACCCCAATGAGAATGAATCAATCAGTGGGCAAATATATTTATCACTGTGTCTTCAAATGGCCTTTATCAGTGGTTTTCTACTCCGGTTTTGTTGTAGTGAACTTGCTGCCGCGATTGGGAGTACGAGTGATGATGTGGCAGAGGCACTCTTGCAAATTGATGCCAGGAATGTCGATCTTCTTTCCGACGATAAAGGTCTTTAAGCACTCATTGTTTTAACCGATCGGAAGCAGACGTTCTTCATTTATAACTTTGCTTCAGCAATAATCACGTCCTACAAAGGCCATTTCTTCCGCTCATCGGCATATTTCACTTCGAAATAAATTAGATTGTTCCGACTGGAAGAAAGTTCCAAGCCAAATCCGATTGTGTGTCTGAGTTCCAAAAACCACATCAGCCCGCCCATCTTGTGACTCCTATTCCGTCCATTTATGGAGCTTTCAAGTTCAAGTCTCGGTAGCAGTGAAACCTTTTCGCATAGTGATAAGTTGGAGATAGGCGGCAATTTTCAGAGTGTTTTCACAACGCCTTAAATAATCTTCTCTATGAACAGTTCTGAAACACATCTTCTTATACTTAGCGTCTCAAACTGAAAAGTGCTCCTTGATGTGTTATGGTCTTTTGGGTGGAAGCTAGGTTCATTTCATCCTTTAGTGGCGGTAAATAACTGCTTACTGCTACTTCCTATTTTTCACTGATTTTCTACTATTGCGAAGTAAATATTCATATATTTGGTTCATTTGGGTTCAGCACTGTAGACACTGTTTGTGATGGGCATTGATTAACTCTGAATTTCAAATTTTATTATCCATGGAAGAATTTCGGAGTGTCACTTCTTACTCTTTACCTCCTATGTAAACTTGAGAATTCGGCGTTAAAGTCATCAGGGCTCATATGGAAAGACTGCTCAAAGTTTAATTCTAACATCGCAGGTTGTTTATTTTTTCATTATTTTTTTCTAGTGCTACGAACCGAACTGACGGCACAGGTAGCGAGCTTATTCCACCTGAGGCCTCGTCTCGTTGCACGTCCGAATGAAGCGAAGGTAGCAGCGAAAGCTAAGCAATCAGATGACGTATTTCCGTCGTGAGTTTATGTTTTGTCATCAAAATGTACCGCAATATAGTTTCTTATATGATCGTTATAGGACATTTTCGAACTGATTCTCGTCACTTCACGCTTATTCCAAAAACCATAAGAGACTATTTCCCGTTGTGGTTCACGTTCATCTTTACCAGCTGGCGTACTGCAGCGATGACCATTTCTCTTGTCGTCGCAGAAAATAACCAAGCTTTGCTAAGGGGACACTGCTGCGTGGCAGTTATGGAGGCCACTTCCTTACAAATAAAGAGTTTTAGTTAAATCGACATCAGAGATTTTTTATGTTGGAAGTGATGTTGCCAATTCATAGAGTGAATTTCATTTCAAATCTCATCAAATTTGAAATTAAGTCTCAAACTTTGCAAATCTCTAAGTTTATATGAAATCTCGTCTGTAAGATTCCGAAGTACATGTACGATTGTCGGTTCAAGAAATGGGATGAAACAAGAACTGGAAAGTAGTGGACGATATAATCAGTTTCTTTGGCAGATGTTCTCTCAGAAATTCATTTTGAAAATTTTACTCGACCTTCGAAACGAAAGAAAATATTTCCGCCTCTGCTCTCGAAAAATATGTTCATTCTTCATGATGTTTACACGATCATGAGACAAATAACAGGCTAATTCACCTCAGATTTGGATTATTAAACCGCATCATAAAATAAAAATAAACCGAACCTGAAGTGTTGTAGGCCACCACCCGACGAGGGTGATATGCACAAGCGCGCACCAGTAATAACAATAATGGGTCATGTTGATCATGGCAAGACGACACTGCTTGACTGTCTAAGGCATTCACGTATCGTCGAATCGGAATTCGGTGGAATTACTCAACATATTGGAGCATTCACCGGTCTAGTTGTCTTTTAGATTTGAATTCTCGATGAATCATTAACTTTGTGTATTTGTCGTCGTTTATAGGGTAATGGGAAGGAGTTGGGAGAGGAGGTTTGAGTTCTTAATGCCATCCTTCCTCTCCTCTTCGGAATCCTTAACGGGCTGCAGTCAAAATGCGCAGATGGTGGACGCTATTCAAAAGTATTGTTTTTAAGTGAAAGCATTCTGCAAGCAGACATCACTCTACATGTTTGATATAGTTTTCATTATCACTCACCGGGCTAAGAAATATAATTAAAATTATTGTTTTGCCACCCACGAAGGATCAAGATTTAGTCAAAGAAGGGAATGGTAAAGGCACTAAATTCTGGCTTCAGCGACACACTCAGAGCCGAGTCACGCCATCTGACTGGAATTTGAGCTCGTAGGCGATGGAAAGAGAGGGTGCACAGTCATTTAAAAAGGAAATGCGAAAGTTACAAAATAAGATGGAGCATTCTCTAAATATAAAGTTCTCTTGTAGCCAACTCTTTTGATAATTTAACGTTTTTGTGTGTGTGTGAGTGTGTGTGTGTATGTGTATGTGTATGTGTATGTGTATGTGTATGTGTATGTGTATGTATGTATGTGTGATGTGTATGTGTATGTGATGTGTATGTGTATGTGTATGTGTATGTGTATGTGTATGTGTGTGTTGTGTGTGTGCGGGAGCTTTCGAATCGGCAATGGATGGCTTTCGCTTCACCGGATCTGTGAGGATTGGGTAAGCGTAGGCATAGGATGGTCTGTTTACTGCCAGCAAGGTATCTTGCCATTACATCACCAACTGAATAAGTCACCCTTTCATCGAGCATAAATGAGTGAGTGAGTTATTTATTGAATGAATATTCGATGCTTTCAACTTATCTGAATGATTTCCATGTTTCAGTTAAAGAGGGCTCACAACAAATGACCTTTTTGGACACACCTGGACATGCTGCATTTGCAAATATGCGTCAACGAGGTGCCCACTCAACCGATATTGTCGTTCTTGTAGTAGCAGCCGATGACGGTGTCAAGGAGCAGACCGTGCAATCTATAAACTATGCCAAAGAGGCTGGAGTGCCAATAATAGTAGCGATAAATAAATGCGACAAGCCGAATGCTGATCCGAAAAGGGCGAAACGTTCCCTTCTGGAGCACGGCATCGTGGTGGAGGATCTGCATGGTGACGTGCTTGCTGTCGAAATTTCCGCCCTTCGTGGTGACAACATTCAGGCACTGAAGGTTCGTATGGGCTTATATTTGTCACAACATGATGCCGAAAGTTTTCGTCAGTGCTGTAATCTCTGAAAAAAGCACCGTAAGTCGTCACTGAATTGAAACGAATTTAAATTAATATTGGCATAATTTGCATATGGGCATGTTCAGGTTTAAATTCGCGGAACTTCGTCCATTTCTCTCTATGAAACCTTTTGAGATGATGAAGTAGACGTCCCACTCCCATATATTTGCATATCACTGTGTGCAACGCTATATGTCGATATGGGAGAGGTTCATTGATAATATATATGCAAAAGATTGTGGGTATGGCTATGTTGTTGAAATGATAAAAACGATTGACTATCGACGATGGCCAAATTGACGAAATATGTAGACTCTGAAAAGTAGGTGAAAAAATGAAATTTAGAGGGAGTAAAGGGTTTTAAAAAATGGTTTCAAAATTTATGGAATGTGTTTTTGCACTTCATTGACTGAAATAATTGGCTAGCGAGTTGAGAAAGGGTCGAACACCGCCGGGTCTTGTTACTAGTAACTTCCAGAATTTCTTTTACTGAGCCCCCAGTTTGTTTTGGCATTTCCTATTTGTGACATGATGAAGTTGTGGAATATTCATGTCCACTACTTCGAATCTTACATCGCTGATTTCGATATTAGCTTAAATGTGCTGATTAGTGGAATCGTTTACAGATAAGCTGATGACAGGTAGCAAATGACAAATTTTTGAAGGTAACGTAACAAAACAAATTATTATATGATTTTGTTGAAAGAGATGGGGAGTGTTCGGCGGTTTGGCGGGTGGGGTGTGGCACTGTTCCCTTTGCCCACAATATTGTTTTTAGGAGGCAATATTGTTACAAGCAGAGGATATGAATCTTCGTTCAACAAGCAAAGGACCAGTTGAAGGAGTGGTCATCGAGTCGACAGCTGTCCAGGGTATGGCTCTTATCTTTATCATCTTCGCTGATACAAATATCCCTCATCGCCACTTTTTTCCCCTTCAATGGGAAATGAGTGAAAGGGTTGGGAAGATCAAGCTCACAGCAAATAGCCATAGCTTAGAAGGGAAGGAAAAGAAATTTTCTGGATTACTATGCGAAAAGAGAGAAAAAGTGCACATTTCCACATCGGAGCGATCCGTAGATATCAGTGTCTTTTGAAAGGCTCACGCAGAAGGGTCTTATTGGCAGTAATAACGTGCAGCCGTCTTTTGTAGAAAACCGAGAACCGCAGTGGTTGTTGCATTCTTCTCTTGAAATTGCCCATTTCAAGAACGGCTTGTTGCGCAGTGTAAGTGTTGCACAGATGCAAATATTGCAAGCACATTGCATAACAGTAACCAGTTTTCCCAACTGCTCTTCGCGTCGATTGAACTACAGTTGAGATTTGGAGCTGTGATGACGATTTACTCTCGAAATTGGGCGTAATAATGGGCAGAGTAAATTCATTTCGATTTGGTTTGAGATGAGCGTTTCAGCAAACGAGTTGGCTTTTACTCAACAATCACTCGATTATGCGTTATGGCGGTCTGGAATTGCGTTCATCTCTTTTTCATCCTTTTTTTCAGAGGACGTTGGATTTTTATATTTTAGAATATATCCCTTGGTTAGGTTTGCTTCACTCGGGAAATATGTTCCACTTAAATGGTTTTATTTTTGTGCTTTTCATGTGTATATGTTTTCCCGGCTGTTTCGCTCTTGAAGGGATCTTTGCTTTTACTCGAGGTCTTCTTCCTTCTTCCCTAATCGTATATAATAATTACAGGTGTGGGCAAAGTTTGCACAATGATCGTACAACGAGGTACCCTTACGAAGGGATGTGTGCTTGTTGCGGGAACATCATGGGCAAAGGTTTTGTTTTGCTGTTCTTCGTAGTTACCCCACGAATTCTCTAATTCATCTTTTTTAATGTAAATATCATCTCGCGTAGACGTTATTTTCTCTTAGTTCTGAGCCGTATAAAATGATTCATGAACTGGAACCATTTATATAATTGCATTATTAGAGGAGAACTGCTTGATAGCAATATGGCGGTGTGGAAAGCTTGGAAAACACGAAATCTTTGGAGGGATAAAGGTTCAGTTTTAATTTTGAACGGAAGTAGCAAAAAAGAGATATGCGGTGTGCATATTATAAAATGAGAGGAGCAATAGTGAATCGGCAAACTGTGAACTATGCTCGCATGGAAATTGCTCACTTATTTCGTTGTCGTTTTAATCCATTGTGTTGCTTGATGCTTCCGGCCTTGATAAATTTGCCGGTTTGTTTTAGTTTCTGAAGTATTTCTCGACGAGGCGAAATCATCATGACTCATTGGATAATTTATTTGAGAAAGACTTGGAGTTTCTGCACTAAAAGGCTGCTTTAGCAGTAGTTTTTTTGGTACTTGTTTCAGTTGTTTTTTCCTGCATTGGCATTTGGATTAGCACGGACGGTCTTTGCGCGCAGACTGCACTGACTGCTAATATATTATGTTGAATATGAAAGCCTAGGCGTTTAATCAGTAGAACTATATGCATTTTTCATTGCGCAAAAAAGAAAATGGCTGAGGACACTGCTTATTCAAGAAGCACGTCGACTGGATAAAGTCTCAGAAGGAAAGGGACGATTATTGCGAGGTATCGGATGAAATCTCCGGCAGAAAATTCTCAAGGACCCCTTATGAGATTTACACGTTGATTATTCTGGGTTATGTGTTTGAGGTGCGCTTGATGAGCGATGAATTCAATCATGTCCTGAAAGAGGCTGGTCCAAGTTGTCCAGTACGTGTGGCTGGTTGGCGTGATTCGTTGCCCTCTCCCGGAGAGAGGATTATCCAGGTAGAGAACGAATCAAGGGCACAACGAGCTGTCGATTATCGCATCTCAAGAAGGATGGAAGAAAAGGCTGAACTCGACTGGGTGCGTTTCACATATTGTGCGAAAAAGGATGGATTCAGTGATATCTTTCACTACTTGCTTCAGTTGTTCTCCCTGTCTGGCATCTGGATTAGGCAGACGGTCTTTGCGGATGTGCACAAGCTGCAGATGAATTATTTAGGATATGAAAAGCATTTGTTATAATCTCTTCAGCAGTCACTTCATCGTTGCAGGAACACCGCAATCAGCTCAGTGTTCTCAACGGAAGTTCGTGCATTATTTAGCATTTTCCAGTTGAATATCGCACCTTCTGGGATTTTTCGCTTTTTTATTTTCAGAAGGCGATCGAAGGTCGAAGAGAAGAGGAACGGAAGCAATATTTGGAGAATCGTCAGAAGTTGTTAAATAAAGGTTCACGATATGGCTCAACACTAAGACGCTTAGTGCATAAGGTAAACATATAATGGATCGTTTATTGCGATCACTCAAGGATACTCATTTACAGAAATCTTTTTAACGGAATCATGCTTTCAGTTTTTAAATTATAGTTGCGTGATTGAACATTTTCCTCTTGTCGAGAGAATAGTTTTCTTTCGAGTATTCCGAGCAACATCGTAGGTTGGCGATTTTGTTTGCAACCGTTCGAAGAGATCGTTGCTTGTTGGCAAATCAGTCTGCAGTACGCTTCAATGAAAATAGCTCCATATTTGACATTCTTCTCTGTTGCAAAATGGCGAAAATTGCAAAATATAAATCGATGTATTGAGTAGAATTTTATTGCTGTCGGAAGTGTAATGATTCGCTCCTCTTCGCCATGATTCCTAAAGGGAATTTATGATATTATATGTGTGACTTGGGGAATTGTTTTATTGTTGAACCGTTCCTTATCGGTAACAATACAAAATTGTTTGGTGGCCATGTGTGTTGCAAAACAACTCTCTATCCAGATTAAATAACTCTGTAGCAGTTACAACACGGCAGAGCACCAAACACTTTGGCTGGATTTTATTCCAGTGCTTGTCTTCCCGGACATGTCCTTCGCATTGCCTTTCTTGTTGTTTTTAAGCTGGTTGCTGACCAACCTTTTTACAGGAACATCGCTTGGAAAAAGAAGTTGATGATGGAAGGCGATGTTTGAAGTTGATGATCCATAGTGATGTTGATGGCACTCTGGAAGCGTTACTGAAAGTGTTAGAAACATACGCCTCAAAGAAGGTGGATTTACAACTAGTGGACTTCAGTGTGGGACCACCGTGCGAAAAGGACGTGGAATTGGCTGCTGGAACTGGAGGTTAACTCTTGCTTTCAATAGGCTGCGAGTCGAAGGGCACACATTTACCGACCATAGCACGTGATTTGCATAAAGCGCTGTAGCATTGTAAAATGCCTCGCACATTGCGGTATTTATCATAATTCTTTGGGTGTAAAATAACGCAGCAGGTGTTGTGAAAGGGTGCAGCACACCTAACCATACAGGTGATAGTATAATTAATGTTCTCCTACTACACAAGTACTACACGTGGTATAATATTATCATTCTGCCGAAGGTACATTCCCACATTTATAGCAGTTTAAAACAGGCAGAATCACACAGTGTAGTGCAGTGATATTTTCCTTATGATGCTTTACAGTAGCAGCTATTCTTAATGGTTAATCGAGAAGCACACCTACCTAGAATTTGGCGTTTGGGGAATGGAATACCCGTATTTCAAGTGGAAACAAAGTGCAATGTACTGGAGTCTAGAAGTAAACCTCTTGTGAAGTCATCGTTGAATGGGAGTAAAATCGAGAGGAAAACTCTGAATTCGTTTTACTTAATTTATTCAGCAGTTTGCTCATTTATTTATTTGTACATTTATTTATCCATTTGTTTATTGTATTTCAATGTTCACTTCACGAATTGCCAACGTTTAGAATTGTTGTTCAAATTCCTTCAAACACTAACCTTAATTGTGCACTCAGTTTACGTCTCAAAGGCGAGCGGTCCCTCATCGGTGATGGGTTGGGAAGTACGGGATTTCAGGAAAGAAATTAAGTATTGCATTGTGCGCGTATATTCAATAGTTTGTTGGAGAAGAACAAGAATGCGGCGTGTTCTAGCATCGCTGGATCAAACAAAAATATGGCGGAAGGAGTAGTGTCTAAGGAAGTTTGTTAGATGTGTGGTCACGACTGTTCCCGGATGTCCGTAGACCTTTTTCAACATATTGTGAGAACATGCTCAGTGAAGAATTTGCAAGTTGATTATTTCTAGACGATTCAGAGTCGCATGTAGCAATACTAAGGCATTCGCAGCACTTATGATCGTATCGTGAGACATCCGTGAGGCGGATGGATCTGTCGGCTTGATCGTTTTCTTTATGCAAGTATCCTTGCTTATATGTGCGTTTCCGGATGCGAGTTTCCGCACACATCGAGTCCTCGACACTTGTTATCTTGGAGAGATAGGTACTAGGCATGTTGATGTATTTCAGCGATAGTTTATTGTTTCAATACTACAATGGGCGCGTCGGTCAGGCGACTTGCCGATCGCTTGGATGTGCAAGTGGAGTGCTTCAACGTAATCTATCATCTTGTGGATGACTTGAAAATGCGCCTTTCTGCATGTCTGCCTGACGAGACTGAGCTCAGATTGGTCGCCGAAGGACGTGTTCTGAAAGAATTCCTTATTTCGGATCGAGGTCGAAAGAAGCAGCCTATCGCCGGCGTCCGCGTACTTTGGGGCTCATTCACCAAGTAAACAAGCTCTTCAAGTGCTTCCTCTCAGCTTAGTTTTTGTGTGTCCCATTTTTGAGGAACGAGAAATACAAGATTGTACTTTTGATGGGATATTTCCATACGATCCTCAACATAGTGTTGAAGGGTTCTAACAACTGAGCTATTCAAACAATGACAACACTTCATAGTTCATAGAAAAAGGACCTGAAGAGCACTTCATAGAAAAGGAAATATCTTTCCGGTAAGAAAATAGAAATAAATCTTCTCAAATAAACTAGGAGACGAAGAAAATCGTGTAGAGAGCATACCTTCCGTTGACATACCACAGCTATGTGTAAGGCATCTATTATGAATACTTAAAGGTCCTGTGTTTATCGATTTCAACGTGGCAGTACTGTATTCTACGAAGGTCCTGTCGAATCGATGAAGTGTGAGGCGGAAGTAAGTTGAAGCTCTTCTTGCCTATCAATGCCACGTTTGGGCAGACAGTGAGAACGGCTGCCTGTGTCAAACGGAGACCTTTGAGAAAACAAAAAGCAAATAAGTCCAATAATTTCACTCCACTTCTATTACTACAGTCACTTCGGACTGGGAAAAAAATGTCAGAGTAAAGTTGCAACAACATTTTTTTCGGCAAAATGGCGCTTTATTTCGATGGATCGATCGTACTAGAAAACACCGCTTGGCAGTTCGGGGCATTTAATTTATAATTGTCGACACGTTTATGTCGCATCTGGGAACTTTGTTATACGTTTATGGCGGCTGCGTTGTTTTATAAATTGCGCTTTTGTAGCAGTCCATTTTTAAGATTTGCGATTCTTCTAGCGATATGTTGCTTTTGAACACACTTTCTGTCATTAAATGTCTCTTCGTCAAAATTGCAGCAACATTACTGCTATTCTCTTCCACCTCATTTCATTTTATTTTGTCGTTTTCGGTTTTCATTTCTGCTCCTCTCATGTTAAAAAAATCTCCCTTTGGGGATTTAATTCTGCGAGTAGAAACATGCTGATTTGTATAGATTCCAGGTAGTGACCTCAGCGAAGACGAATCAAGAAGTTGGGCTCGCGTTAGCTGACAAGACGGTTCGTTTCGAAGAGGACGATTCAGTGAGTGTGTTCGAAAAGGTCACCGTAAAGCAGGTCATCGATTGGAATCCACCCGGATTCTGATGCAATTTTTATGTTAATTATCATGCATTGATAGAACTGTTAGTTGCCTTTTGCATCGAAAGTACTATTGCAAGGTTAACTGAAGCGTCGTTGAGGAAGGGAGAAAGGGAAGGTGCCGAGAGCTTGAGAGGAGCGCATATGCTATTGCATTTGTTTGCTCCTTTCCCTCTGCGTTTGCTGACCGTTAGGATTGCTGTGAGCTAATGGCGAAATCATTTTGCTGTGTTACTCGATTCGTTGAAATCATTTCGATGGATAAATACTTCTATCTGTGACTAAATTAATAGCGTGATCGTCTTCCAACTTCGCTAATCGTCTTTAAAATTCAAGCCAAAAATCTTTGAGTGCCACAATAACTTAGGAGGAATTACCGCAAACATTAAAGGGCGTATTTCGCCGAATATTTTGCATGTTAAGATGGAGTGTGTTATACGAATTGGTACTTTTTTATGCTTTGGGGTTGATCCTGAGCATGGTTACCTGCGTTGGATGTGGAATGCCCACCACATCGTTTCCGACGCGTTCTTAAAAGTATGTAGTACTGCCATCATTGTTTTTATATTGTTGGCAATATGTGATCGCATCGTTGGTTTTTATACTATTTTGGCACACCACTTCTACAATGCTGTACCATTTTGCAGGGCCATATTTATGTCATTACTGCGTTAAGAAGAATGTGAATTAGTTAATGTTATGCCTCGCATAACCAATATAAAAGATCTATGAAGATGTAAGCAGTTGTGGCACTGAAACATGTACCTTTGTTCAATTTAGAGTGGCGTAAAGGGGGGGAAGGGTGAGAGATGAACGATGAAAGAGGCGACATCTATTGTGAGTGGTCGAGAACTGGGTGGGTCTTGAGATTTTAGACAGATATTTGTTTCCTGGAATGAATGTCGTGGAAAGTCTTTGCGTTGAAGTCCTAGATGGATACTGAAATGGGATGAAGTTTTCACTGCTTTGGAAGGTTTTTTGCGATTTTGGAGTGTTCACTGCGATAACTACGATTCTTTCAAGCCAATGTTTGGAGTGGAACCCGACGACGTCAGCCAATTTCACAACATTATAAACGAATTCGTTGTCTTCACTTGGAGGTTCCTCATTTTCGGACGAAAGAACACTCTCTTTGATGCCCTTCTTCATTCAGAAATATTCCTTCAGAGAGAGCTGTCGAGAGATATATCGCTGCGTGTTTATACTTGACAGCGATATTTTCGGATTCTAGTGCGTTTTGACAAAAAAATGATGAGGATTTTATTTGCATATTTCAACGAAACAAGGACTCGTGTTGCGTGGAACATCGAGTCGTGAGCGCGATCGTTCGTAGTCGTTTCGAACCACAAGCGTTCTATCTGAAAACCAATTTGTTAAGCTAGCCTCTCTTATAAACGTTAGATGACAAGGTCTTGGCAATTTCACAATAGGATCCTTCACCATAATCCATTTTTGAAAGTCGTTATCGGTGTAAACGGTCAAAAAATATTGTGAAGAACAATGGTGATTTTGGAAAATATAATTTACCGACTCAATGTTTGCGTTTTATATCATATTATTGTCTTTATTAGTACTATTGTTGAAATCGCGTTTCATTTAGTTGCTGCTGGCGTTGAGAAATTTCATCAGAAGCATAGTAAGGAAGTACGAAAAAGAATTAACAAATGAGCACTTCAAATGAAGCGAGAAGGATGCATACGGAAAAAGGTGTACCTTCCATCATTTCCCATCTATCGACAATTTCGAAATGTATTCGGCCACAACTGAAATTGTTTTCACGGAATGCCCACGTCGGGCCGCGTTTTTGAATTGCATTCTGTTTTAACAGATCTTTTACGGAATTGTTTTTTTTAAACAGAGCTCTCAACTTTGGTCGGTTGTCATCACTGATATGCATCAGTGCTGCAAAGCGGCAGAAGCATCCCGCAATGCAGATGTGTGGGCATTCCGTCACTTACTGGACTTCTCAGCAGTACATGCAGATAGTGTCAGGACGAACCCTTGGACGGTACAGCACATGCCATTCAAGCAGGCAACTGGACATCCATTGGCATATGGCACACATTGCGAGGAGTTCAAACATCCTTTGGCGACCAATGCACCTCCATTGGGGCATGTTTGAGACGCCTGAAGTTGGCCTTAATTTGATTGAAGTGTACACGGTTAATAAACGCTAAACGAATCAGTTGCAAAAAGGCTCTTATTGCAGCAGTACTTTATTATCGCAGAATAATAATATGCCTTTCATTTTGAAAACCAACGATCAGGCGAACTTGGCTCGAGCTTCTCATACTTATCTCAGTGTCGAAAACTAGCTGCTTCCCAACAACTTGCATCATGAGAAGTACTGGACTTGCAAATGGTGTACCCAATATTACTGCGAACAGGTCTACAATTTAAAGTCTGCCTGCTTTTCAGGTTGCTCCCTTTTTATTATTAACGCAGAAGTGTTACCGAATTCACGAGACAGCATAGTCCGTTGAGACATGCGACTGGACGACCGCCTGAGTATGCGACGCAATCATCTGAATTCAAACATCCGCTTCCAACTTGGGCGCCTCCGTTGGTGCAAGTCGATGAGGTTGGCACCTGGCGGCGAAATTACTGTTCAAAAACGAAGCAAATGTTGCGCAACTTTTTTGAATTTGGATATGGTTGATCGATACAACGGCTAAGTGTTCATGAGCTTTTGATCGCATCTAATGAAAATGGAGACATGAAAGGATACCAACGTCCCCACAGCTGTTAAAGCATGTGCAGTTTCACCGCTTGATGCAGCAATATAAACACAGTGTTTAGCATTGCAGTCCTAGCTATATACAGCGATGTCCAACTATCCAACCGTTATACGGCAGCATCACAGCTTCGACGTCGATGTCGTTTGAACTACGTCTACACTTCAAATAAATGAGAGTGGATGCCACGAAAGGTACCATAACGTTGCCGGCATCTAACAAAATGTTAATCTTCCATAGTTTTCTTCAGAGTCGTAACTCATCACTTAAAGTTCTTTTTGGGTTCGCACCTGGCCGCTCGTGAAAAAGGCTAACTCCCATGTCTTCTCGGTAATTGCGAATACCTGTTGCGCACGGAGAAGGTGATTTATTGTAAGCAAATTAGGTAAAAAATTTCAACGGGAAATCATAGATTTAAACCATGAGATTGAACGCCCGCACGTATCTACGCACTAGGACGATATTACATATGTGCACTTTTGTCAAAAACTTTGGGAAAATTGAGTGAGAAGGAGTGCAGGAGAAGTTGGAATTAAATGAATCGCGACCTTAAAATAGTACCGCATAATGCACGGCAGCATCTTCAAAAAACATTGCAGTTTTCAAAAACACTAGGTTTTGTTCAAGGGCATACGGTGGAAGTCAGTTATATGATCTCATTCGGCTATCCGGGGATGCTGTTTTGCTGTGCCTTTCAGCACTGAAAATTCTGATGTTAGCTTACAGTGCAGCAAAGACCACCGCTTAAGCAAGTGACTGGACTGCTAGTAAAAGCAGTGCATTGTGAAGCCGTAGTGCATCCTCTGCCGACCAGCTGACCACCATTACTGCATGTTGACGAAGACGGTGTAGTACAGCACTGACCGTTCAGACACTGAACGGGACTGCTAGTATAAGGCGTGCACTGTGAAGCCGTAGTGCATCCTGTGGCTACCAGCTGACCACCATTACTGCATGTTGACGAAGACGGTGTAGTGCAGCACTGACCGTTGAGACACTGAACAGGACTGCTAGTATAAGGTGTGCACTGTGAAGCTGTAGTGCATCCTGTGGCTACCAGCTGACCACCATTACTGCATGTTGACGAAGACGGTGTAGTGCAGCACTGACCGTTTAGACACTGAACGGGACTGCTAGTAAAAGCAGTGCACTGTGAAGCCGTAGTGCATCCTGAGCCCACTAGCTGACCACCATTGCTGCATGTTGACGAAGACGGTGTGGTGCAGCACTGACCGTTGAGACACTGAACGGGACTGCTAGTAAAAGCAGTGCACTGTGAAGCCGTAGTGCATCCTGAGCCCACTAGCTGACCACCATTACTGCATGTTGACGAAGACGGTGTAGTGCAGCACTGACCGTTGAGACACTGAACAGGACTGCTAGTATAAGGTGTGCACTGTGAAGCTGTAGTGCATCCTGTGGCTACCAGCTGACCACCATTACTGCATGTTGACGAAGACGGTGTAGTGCAGCACTGACCGTTTAGACACTGAACGGGACTGCTAGTAAAAGCAGTGCACTGTGAAGCCGTAGTGCATCCTGAGCCCACTAGCTGACCACCATTGCTGCATGTTGACGAAGACGGTGTGGTGCAGCACTGACCGTTGAGACACTGAACAGGACTGCTAGTATAAGGCGTACAATGTGAAGCCGTAGTGCATCCTGTGGCTACCAGCTGACCACCATTACTGCATGTTGACGAAGACGGTGTAGTGCAGCACTGACCGTTTAGACACTGAACGGGACTGCTAGTAAAAGCAGTGCACTGTGAAGCCGTAGTGCATCCTGAGCCCACTAGCTGACCACCATTACTGCATGTTGACGAAGAGGGTGTAGTGCAGCACTGACCGTTTAGACACTGAACGGGACTGCTAGTAAAAGCAGTGCACTGTGAAGCCGTAGTGCATCCTGAGCCCACTAGCTGACCACCATTACTGCATGTTGACGAAGAGGGTGTAGTACAGCACTGACCGTTCAGACACTGAACAGGACTGCTAGTATAAGGCGTGCACTGTGAAGCTGTGGTGCATCCTGTGGCTACCAGCTGACCACCATTAGTGCAAGTTTGGGAGGGCAATTGATTGGTCACTGTGCAACATAAACCATTGAGGCAAGTGACCGGACAGGTTGTGTAAGCTGTGCACTGAGAAGATAGGGAGCATCCGCGTGCTACCAGAATGCCTCCGTTAGGACATTGCTGTGAGTTGGCGAATTCGATGAGAAGGGTCGCAGCGACGCAAACGAATACCTCCGCGAAACGCATTGTCCGACGACTGCTTGCGGATATTACCTCGTGGTCTTCTTTTATGGATCTTCATTGTCATCGCAGCTGTTCCATTTTCCAGAAGCATCCTCCTATTTGAAAATTCGTGGTTTAAAAAAATGTTTTCTAGAGGGAAAAATATCTCTTGCCGTTCAAACACCAATGAAATAACTGCACAAGCGCATTGGAAACCGTATGTGGAGGAAACATTCGGATTTGCCATATGCTGAATTATATTTGCAAAAAATCATCGTCATATCATTGCTTATGCTGAACGCTGCATTTGAGTAAATAATCTCATGCCATTCATATGTGCGTTTACTTTATCATCGTTGTTGCATTGAGCTCATTTCGCTTTACTTTTTTTCACATTGGGCGACGATTTTCTGCAACATATCCATCCGGCGGATTTCACTGACGATTTTTGATCGTTGGGTACTAGCTGCAATTATGCAATTTGCGTTGGCAACAAAGGCATATATTAGGTGATTGCTCGCGAAAGCCTTATTGACTTGCATATGATTGTTGATCACTTAACAGTATAGCGCTGCCATGTTTCAAATGCATCTCGATCAAGAGAAGTGGAACATTCACTCTCCAATGTTATTTCGCTTTGAGAATATAAACCGATGTAAACAGTGCACGCGATCGGGTAAAAAAGTTATGCGGCCACGATTACTGTCGTGTGGGAGCGATTCCTTAAATGATAGGATTTTCGAGGAAAATCACAGGAACGATGGCAGAAAGAGATGATATTGCAAGCTTAGATGAAGTCGAGTTGAAATCGACCACGTAGCGTTTTGCTGCTCAACTTCAAGGAGAATTCTCACTTCACGAAATCTTCCCCACTGGTTCGAGTACTTAATAATCAGTGATGGTGATTGTAGGTTATTATAAATTGTGGTGTGGCATAACGAATGATATTCCCCGCGGGAACAGGTTTCAAACTCCGAAGAACCCCCTTCCTTCCCGGAAGGCGGGAGATTTCCGGAGAAGAGGGAATGTTGATGGAGATGGAATGTTGGGAAACGCCTGCTTTTATCACGGGACCGTTCGCACACTGTTAATGCTATTGTGCTGCATCGCTTTCACATAAAATGTATTGCAGATTATGAAATTTTCGGCGCTTTAAGATATCGCATAATATAGGGGTGCGAAATTTGCGCAATGATGAAGTACGGTGAATACGCGTTCGAAATTGTGGAGGAGGTGAAGTGTGGTGGAATACTGGTAAGAAACAGCGGTAATTTGGCAGCACAAATTTGCGACATTCTTCCCGGTTGCTCTCTTTCTTTCGATCAAACGTTGTTTATTGCGTTGTTTCTTGTTGTTGTTAATTCTTGCATTTGGTAGCATGTTGCATATCGCTTGCGTACACGATTATTTCTCCGGTAGGCACGATCTTTTCCAGATGAGAGAAACAGGAGGCAGGTTAAAGAGGGGAGGGGACAGCATGCTGTGGAACCTCAAAAGCAATGACTCTTTCTTTGGACACCGCGCGACTTGCAAAGTTTTCTGTTTCTCGTCACAGAGTTCGAGATGTGCTTCATTTTCATGTGGGTTGGAATGATGCCGCACACCGCTTATTTTCTTCTGCGAAGTTGGTTCCATCTATGTTTTCATTCATGCCATCCTACATTCAGTGGTTCTTGTAAAAAATACTCAAAACACAAAGTTTTCGACTTCGCTGTGATGTTAAGTCGTCCATACACATAAGGTTAAAACGGTTTTAACACACAGCACAGTCGTGACATATGCTTGTAATGTCGCTGGTTATCTGTGTTGTCGGTGGCTGAAGTTCGCAAATTTTCGTAAATTCGACCATCTCCTCATTAAAATGACACTGTTAAAAGGACTACATCTCCGACATGACATGGTTTTTCCAAGTCCAGCGTTTTACTTGCAACTACATTGAAACCGTGGCTTTCTTTGAGTGCACGCAGGCGAAGTTCTCTGCAGAATTCCGATATTAGACTTGCTCAGTTACAGCGTGTCTCTTTTTTCTTTCTGCTTTTTGACTGTATCCATTAGGTCTCGATATCACATTTTGCAGTAAACTGTTACTTCTCTGACAACACCTACGTGGCACCTTTCTCCCACTATACAACCCCGCTCAATTTCCTCATGTTCTCTTGCTCGTTCCAAACTGTAAAAGATAAATCCGTACTCCTAACATCTCTCACGTAGACTAGAAAGCAGAGAGGCGCCCCGCAAGGGGTGGAGGGGGTCTGGTCCCAGGGAATTCTCCGCTGTAATAGCGACTTTTGGGGGCGGGGCCCTTGCTACGAGGGTACACAGTTTCAAGAGTCTTTTTTATGTGGGGGTGCCTACGGAGGAATGCTGGCGAATTGCGGACAGCAAAAAACAAAAATAAAAATAAGCAGCAGTAAGAAGGAATTCTGCTGAAATTTGCTCTGTAATTCAAATTGGTGGTAAATCTTAAATCACCCACTACTTTTTTCAGATCCTCCACTAGTTTTAAAGCATCCAGGCCTTCCGACCTTCTCCTGACTTTGCTGCCGCTCATCTGTCTTTTGCGATTTTATGAAGTTTCCGTCTTTGCGAAAATTCACTTCATCCTCCAAACCTTTTATCAAAGTTTTGCTAAGTACGGAACATTCGCCTATCACATATATAACTATTTCAAACACCGCCGTTATATAAGAGTTAAAATCATCGATTCTTTCAGAACTTCATGCCTCCTGAACATTTCCTCCTACTTCCACAAGTAAGGTGCTCCAAGAAGGGTAACCACTTATAGAAATCACAAGGGATGAAACCGAACGAAAGATGTAGTTATGTGTGTTGATCTTAGTACTTTTATATCCCGTTATTACTGCTCGTGTACTTCGTACCATAATGGTTCCTTATTGTAGATGCAAAGACCTCTTGCACTTGTACTGTCACAAAAATTTCACAAAAGGAGCGTCAGTGCCTCAACTCATGAACTCTTCAATAAACAAAAACCACAATGAACCGACGCCGCTCTAATGTTGGTGGGAGAGACGTGACATGCGACGCTATGCATACAGCTGTCCTTCGAACTTTTAAACACTTTTCTAAATATTTGCAGAGGCAGAAGCCTCTGGACACCATTGATGAAGCGTAGGTAGCGATTGTCGCCGTGACGATACGATCTAAACGACATCTCTCCGACGCATTCGAAAAGTCGTCCCACATGAATCATTGACAGTACAGTCAGCACAGAACGTTCCTGAAACCGAACGTATCCAGCGCGACTTACAGTTACCTTTCTTGACAATATTAAGATGAAAGTCTTCGACAAATCAAGACCACACAATCCACTTTTCGTTTCTTTCCGTCCTTCACTACAGCCGCGATCCACCCTCCCGCCTGGACGTACTAGGAAGCAGCGTTTGTATAAAAGGACGCTCGCAAACGCATCTAAAAGGCAGGTCCGAAAGAATCCAGTTATCATGTCCTCGAATCCGGATACCGACCGATGACCGCTCATTATTTTCGCTTTTTCATTGACCACTGATCCCGGCGATGCTCCAAACCTCATCAAACAAATCTAATTAAAGCTTCTATTTCATGTAAAATTGTGTCGCGGACTTAATGGCTGTTGGAATATGACGGCTGTCGCAATTCATCTGATTTCTACTAATGCAAGTAAGCAAAATCAACAAAACGGTTCTGCTTCTCTGGAGCGAGCTTATTTCTCGTTTGTTTGCATCTTTTGCTGCATCGCGGTTCACCCTTCCGCCTGGACGTACTAGGAAACAACGTTTGTATAAAAGGACGCTCGCAAACGTATCTACAAGGCAGGTCCGAAGGAATCCGGTTATCATGTCCTTCGAGTCCGGATACCGACCGATGACCGCTCATTATTTTCGCCATTGACCACTGATCCCGGCGATGCTAGAAACCTCATCAAACAGATCTAATTAAAGCTTCTATTTCAGCACCTGGGATGTAAAATTGTATCGCGGACTTAATGGCTGTTGGAATGACGGCTGTCGCAATTCATCTGATTTCTACTAATGCAAGTAAGCAAAATCAACAAAACGGTGCTGCTTCTCTGGAGCGAGCTTATTTCTCGTTTGTTTGCATCTTTTGCTGCATCGCGGTTCACCCTTCTGCCTGGACGTACTAGGAAACAACGTTTGTATAAAAGGACGCTCGCAAACGCATCTACAAGGCAGGTCCGAAGGAATCCGGTTATCATGTCCTTCGAATCCGGATACCGACCGATGACCGCTCATTATTTTCGCCACTGACCACTGATCCCGGCGATGCTAGAAACCTCATCAAACAGATCTAATTAAAGCTTCTATTTCAGCACCTGGGATGTAAAATTGTATCGCGGACTTAATGGCTGTTGGAATATGACGGCTGTCGCAGTACATCTCATTTCTAGAGTGTGCTTCTCTGGAGCGAGCTTCTTTCCCGTTTGTTTGCATCTTTTGCTGCATCGCGATCCACCCTTCCGCCTGGACGTACTAGGAAACAACGTTTGTATAAAAGGACGCTCGCAAACGCATCTACAAGGCAGGTCCGAAGGAATCCGGTTATCATGTCCTTCGAATCCGGATACCGACCGATGACCGCTCATTATTTTCGCTTTTTCATTGACCACTGATCCCGGCGATGCTCCAAACCTCATCAAACAGATCTAATTAAAGCTTCTATTTCAGCACCTGGGATGTAAAATTGTATCGCGGACTTAATGGCTGTTGGAATATGACGGCTGTCGCAATTCATCTGATTTCTACTAACGCAAGTAAGCAAAATCAACAAAACGGTACTGCTTCTCTGGAGCGAGCTTATTTCTCGTTTGTTTGCATCTTTTGCTGCATCGCGGTTCACCCTTCCGCCTGGACGTACTAGGAAACAACGTTTGTATAAAAGGACGCTCGCAAACGCATCTACAAGGCAGGTCCGAAGGAATCCGGTTATCATGTCCTTCGAATCCGGATACCGACCGATGACCGCTCATTATTTTCGCTTTTTCATTGACCACTGATCCCGGCGATGCTCCAAACCTCATCAAACAGATCTAATTAAAGCTTCTATTTCAGCACCTGGGATGTAAAATTGTATCGCGGACTTAATGGCTGTTGGAATATGACGCTGTCGCAGTACATCTCATTTCTAGAGTGTGCTTCTCTGGAGCGAGCTTCTTTCTCGTTTGTTTGCATCTTTTGCTGCATCGCGGTTCACCCTTCCGCCTGGACGTACTAGGAAACAACGTTTGTATAAAAGGACGCTCGCAAACGCATCTACAAGGCAGGTCCGAAGGAATCCGGTTATCATGTCCTTCGAATCCGGATACCGACCGATGACCGCTCATTATTTTCGCTTTTTCATTGACCACTGATCCCGGCGATGCTCCAAACCTCATCAAACAGATCTAATTAAAGCTTCTATTTCAGCACCTGGGATGTAAAATTGTATCGCGGACTTAATGGCTGTTGGAATATGACGGCTGTCGCAGTACATCTCATTTCTAGAGTGTGCTTCTCTGGAGCGAGCTTCTTTCCCGTTTGTTTGCATCTTTTGCTGCATCGCGGTTCACCCTTCCGCCTGGACGTACTAGGAAACAACGTTTGTATAAAAGGACGCTCGCAAACGCATCTACAAGGCAGGTCCGAAGGAATCCGGTTATCATGTCCTTCGAATCCGGATACCGACCGATGACCGCTCATTATTTTCGCTTTTTCATTGACCACTGATCCCGGCGATGCTCCAAACCTCATCAAACAGATCTAATTAAAGCTTCTATTTCAGCACCTGGGATGTAAAATTGTATCGCGGACTTAATGGCTGTTGGAATATGACGGCTGTCGCAGTACATCTCATTTCTAGAGTGTGCTTCTCTGGAGCGAGCTTCTTTCCCGTTTGTTTGCATCTTTTGCTGCATCGCGGTTCACCCTTCCGCCTGGACGTACTAGGAAACAACGTTTGTATAAAAGGACGCTCGCAAACGCATCTACAAGGCAGGTCCGAAGGAATCCGGTTATCATGTCCTTCGAATCCGGATACCGACCGATGACCGCTCATTATTTTCGCTTTTTCATTGACCACTGATCCCGGCGATGCTCCAAACCTCATCAAACAGATCTAATTAAAGCTTCTATTTCAGCACCTGGGATGTAAAATTGTATCGCGGACTTAATGGCTGTTGGAATATGACGGCTGTCGCAGTACATCTCATTTCTAGTGTGTGCTTCTCTGGAGCGAGCTTCTTTCCCGTTTGATCTTTTGCTGCATCGCGGTTCACCCTTCCGCCTGGACGTACTAGGAAACAACGTTTGTATAAAAGGACGCTCGCAAACGCATCTACAAGGCAGGTCCGAAGGAATCCGGTTATCATGTCCTTCGAATCCGGATACCGACCGATGACCGCTCATTATTTTCGCTTTTTCATTGACCACTGATCCCGGCGATGCTCCAAACCTCATCAAACAGATCTAATTAAAGCTTCTATTTCAGCACCTGGGATGTAAAATTGTATCGCGGACTTAATGGCTGTTGGAATATGACGGCTGTCGCAGTACATCTCATTTCTAGAGTGTGCTTCTCTGGAGCGAACTTCTTTCCCGTTTGTTTGCATCTTTTGCTGCATCGCGGTTCACCCTTCCGCCTGGACGTACTAGGAAACAACGTTTGTATAAAAGGACGCTCGCAAACGCATCTACAAGGCAGGTCCGAAGGAATCCGGTTATCATGTCCTTCGAATCCGGATACCGACCGATGACCGCTCATTATTTTCGCTTTTTCATTGACCACTGATCCCGGCGATGCTCCAAACCTCATCAAACAGATCTAATTAAAGCTTCTATTTCAGCACCTGGGATGTAAAATTGTATCGCGGACTTAATGGCTGTTGGAATATGACGGCTGTCGCAGTACATCTCATTTCTAGAGTGTGCTTCTCTGGAGCGAGCTTCTTTCCCGTTTGTTTGCATCTTTTGCTGCATCGCGGTTCACCCTTCCGCCTGGACGTACTAGGAAACAACGTTTGTATAAAAGGACGCTCGCAAACGCATCTACAAGGCAGGTCCGAAGGAATCCGGTTATCATGTCCTTCGAATCCGGATACCGACCGATGACCGCTCATTATTTTCGCTTTTTCATTGACCACTTGCATCAAACCTCATCAAACAGATCTAATTAAAGCTTCTATTTCAGCACCTGGGATGTAAAATTGTATCGCGGACTTAATGGCTGTTGGAATATGACGGCTGTCGCAGTACATCTCATTTCTAGAGTGTGCTTCTCTGGAGCGAGCTTCTTTCCCGATCTTTTGCTGCATCGCGGTTCACCCTTCCGCCTGGACGTACTAGGAAACAACGTTTGTATAAAAGGACGCTCGCAAACGCATCTACAAGGCAGGTCCGAAGGAATCCGGTTATCATGTCCTTCGAATCCGGATACCGACCGATGACCGCTCATTATTTTCGCTTTTTCATTGACCACTGATCCCGGCGATGCTCCAAACCTCATCAAACAGATCTAATTAAAGCTTCTATTTCAGCACCTGGGATGTAAAATTGTATCGCGGACTTAATGGCTGTTGGAATATGACGGCTGTCGCAGTACATCTCATTTCTAGAGTGTGCTTCTCTGGAGCGAGCTTCTTTCCCGTTTGTTTGCATCTTTTGCTGCATCGCGGTTCACCCTTCCGCCTGGACGTACTAGGAAACAACGTTTGTATAAAAGGACGCTCGCAAACGCATCTACAAGGCAGGTCCGAAGGAATCCGGTTATCATGTCCTTCGAATCCGGATACCGACCGATGACCGCTCATTATTTTCGCTTTTTCATTGACCACTGATCCCGGCGATGCTCCAAACCTCATCAAACAGATCTAATTAAAGCTTCTATTTCAGCACCTGGGATGTAAAATTGTATCGCGGACTTAATGGCTGTTGGAATATGACGGCTGTCGCAATTCATCTGATTTCTACTAATGCAAGTAAGCAAAATCAACAAAACGGTTCTGCTTCTCTGGAGCGAGCTTCTTTCCCGTTTGTTTGCATCTTTTGCTGCATCGCGGTTCACCCTTCCGCCTGGACGTACTAGGAAACAACGTTTGTATAAAAGGACGCTCGCAAACGCATCTACAAGGCAGGTCCGAAGGAATCCGGTTATCATGTCCTTCGAATCCGGATACCGACCGATGACCGCTCATTATTTTCGCTTTTTCATTGACCACTGATCCCGGCGATGCTCCAAACCTCATCAAACAGATCTAATTAAAGCTTCTATTTCAGCACCTGGGATGTAAAATTGTATCGCGGACTTAATGGCTGTTGGAATATGACGGCTGTCGCAGTACATCTCATTTCTAGTGTGTGCTTCTCTGGAGCGAACTTCTTTCCCGATCTTTTGCTGCATCGCGGTTCACCCTTCCGCCTGGACGTACTAGGAAACAACGTTTGTATAAAAGGACGCTCGCAAACGCATCTACAAGGCAGGTCCGAAGGAATCCGGTTATCATGTCCTTCGAATCCGGATACCGACCGATGACCGCTCATTATTTTCGCTTTTTCATTGACCACTGATCCCGGCGATGCTCCAAACCTCATCAAACAGATCTAATTAAAGCTTCTATTTCAGCACCTGGGATGTAAAATTGTATCGCGGACTTAATGGCTGTTGGAATATGACGGCTGTCGCAGTACATCTCATTTCTAGTGTGTGCTTCTCTGGAGCGAACTTCTTTCCCGTTTGATCTTTTGCTGCATCGCGGTTCACCCTTCCGCCTGGACGTACTAGGAAACAACGTTTGTATAAAAGGACGCTCGCAAACGCATCTACAAGGCAGGTCCGAAGGAATCCGGTTATCATGTCCTTCGAATCCGGATACCGACCGATGACCGCTCATTATTTTCGCTTTTTCATTGACCACTGATCCCGGCGATGCTCCAAACCTCATCAAACAGATCTAATTAAAGCTTCTATTTCAGCACCTGGGATGTAAAATTGTATCGCGGACTTAATGGCTGTTGGAATATGACGGCTGTCGCAGTACATCTCATTTCTAGAGTGTGCTTCTCTGGAGCGAACTTCTTTCCCGTTTGTTTGCATCTTTTGCTGCATCGCGGTTCACCCTTCTGCCTGGACGTACTAGGAAACAACGTTTGTATAAAAGGACGCTCGCAAACGCATCTACAAGGCAGGTCCGAAGGAATCCGGTTATCATGTCCTTCGAATCCGGATACCGACCGATGACCGCTCATTATTTTCGCTTTTTCATTGACCACTGATCCCGGCGATGCTCCAAACCTCATCAAACAGATCTAATTAAAGCTTCTATTTCAGCACCTGGGATGTAAAATTGTATCGCGGACTTAATGGCTGTTGGAATATGACGCTGTCGCAGTACATCTCATTTCTAGTGTGTGCTTCTCTGGAGCGAACTTCTTTCCCGGATCTTTTGCTGCATCGCGGTTCACCCTTCTGCCTGGACGTACTAGGAAACAACGTTTGTATAAAAGGACGCTCGCAAACGCATCTACAAGGCAGGTCCGAAGGAATCCGGTTATCATGTCCTTCGAATCCGGATACCGACCGATGACCGCTCATTATTTTCGCTTTTTCATTGACCATTGATCCCGGCGATGCTCCAAACCTCATCAAACAGATCTAATTAAAGCTTCTATTTCAGCACCTGGGATGTAAAATTGTATCGCGGACTTAATGGCTGTTGGAATATGACGGCTGTCGCAGTACATGTCATTTCTAGAATGTGCTTCTCTGGAGCGAACTTCTTTCCCGTTTGTTTGCATCTTTTGCTGCATCGCGGTTCACCCTTCCGCCTGGACGTACTAGGAAACAACGTTTGTATAAAAGGACGCTCGCAAACGCATCTACAAGGCAGGTCCGAAGGAATCCGGTTATCATGTCCTTCGAATCCGGATACCGACCGATGACCGCTCATTATTTTCGCTTTTTCATTGACCACTGATCCCGGCGATGCTCCAAACCTCATCAAACAGATCTAATTAAAGCTTCTATTTCAGCACCTGGGATGTAAAATTGTATCGCGGACTAATGGCTGTTGGAATATGACGGCTGTCGCAGTACATCTCATTTCTAGAGTGTGCTTCTCTGGAGCGAGCTTCTTTCCCGTTTGTTTGCATCTTTTGCTGCATCGCGGTTCACCCTTCCGCCTGGACGTACTAGGAAACAACGTTTGTATAAAAGGACGCTCGCAAACGCATCTACAAGGCAGGTCCGAAGGAATCCGGTTATCATGTCCTTCGAATCCGGATACCGACCGATGACCGCTCATTATTTTCGCTTTTTCATTGACCACTGATCCCGGCGATGCTCCAAACCTCATCAAACAGATCTAATTAAAGCTTCTATTTCAGCACCTGGGATGTAAAATTGTATCGCGGACTTAATGGCTGTTGGAATATGACGCTGTCGCAGTACATCTCATTTCTAGAGTGTGCTTCTCTGGAGCGAGCTTATTTCCCGTTTGTTTGCATCTTTTGCTGCATCGCGGTTCACCCTTCCGCCTGGACGTACTAGGAAGCAGCGTTTGTATAAAAGGACGCTCGCAAACGCATCTAAAGGCAGGTCCGAAGGAATCCGGTTATCATGTCCTCCGAATCCGGATACCGACCGATGACCGCTCATTATTTTCGCTTTTTCATTGACCACTGATCCCGGCGATGCTCCAAACCTCATCAAACAGATCTAATTAAAGCTTCTATTTCAGCACCTGGGATGTAAAATTGTATCGCGGACTTAATGGCTGTTGGAATATGACGGCTGTCGCAATTCATCTGATTTCTACTAATGCAAGTAAGCAAAATCAACAAAACGGTTCTGCTTCTCTGGAGCGAGCTTATTTCTCGTTTGTTTGCATCTTTTGCTGCATCGCGGTTCACCCTTCCGCCTGGACGTACTAGGAAACAACGTTTGTATAAAAGCAGCTCGCAAACGGTCGTGAAGGGATGCTCGAAAAAGTGAGGTGATCCTGTTGTTTTAATGCGGATGCAGTTATTTCGAAGGATACGAACGCTCTTTATTTTCGCTTTTTCAGTCAGGAGGGAGGGAAAGCTGTTTCAAGAAGGCTTACCTCCTAAAATCATGCGGTACTTTCTGATAGGAAGGTGATATGCTTTTGCAGAGCCGTCACCTGTGTTCGAATATTGATTTAGCATGTCTGAGTACTGGCATAGTTTGAAATTCCTTTATGTAGTGATTTTGATCGTTGTGATGTACCTGTGGCAATAGGTCACGATTCTAGCCCTGCACTCAGATTTGTGTTTTTCTTCTTTTTCCTCTGTGGCGTTCGGTCCTTCCGCTCTGCTCGTGCTGAGCGACGGTCACCGGCTGAACGGGGAACGTCGCTGTTCCTGTCTTAACACGATAACTTATCGGGTACGTCCGTGATGTGCCTTGGCTGCATTTGGTGACAGATGAGCATCATGGTTTTGTTTTTATTAGGTGATGATTTAACTATATCTCTCACGGGAACGGTTTGCGTCGGTGGTTGTTTTTTTTTTTTTTAATTTGAGCATCATCATGCGTGGAGCAATATTTCGACGATATCGAAATAGTGGCAGCTATCACCAGGATGCTGCCGCGTGTGATCTCATTTGTAAGATTTAGTTCAGATGTGTGTTATAGTGCCTCAGCATGTGTCATTTCCGTTGTTTGAATAGGCAGACAAATCTTAACTGCCGCAGATGAGCTTTGCCCCCTCAAAGATGGGTAATTTCTGTTGCTGATGTAAAATTGCAGTCTTTATCGCGTATAGCGATGGGGCAGGAAATGAGCGTTTTACTTGCAAGAGAACGACTCCTTTAGCGTTAAAGTGGAAAATCGAATTATGAGAATTCATTGGATCCAGTAAACTCAGAAATTGTTGAACTTCATAACGCTTGAAAGTGCTTTGCTTTTCAGGCTGTAGTTCGGCTTGGCTTCATCTCTTCAGCTGTAGCTCATCCCCAACTTTTTGCTTCGAAGTTCAAAGAAAAAATTAAGGGAGCTCATCGCTAATCTCTCTTTGGTGAATTTGCTGCTGTTGACAACATTCGACCCACTGCCTCTCTAACTTTGACGGGTGAAGGAGAAGAGCTCAAAGGTTTCCGGTACAGCTAGTGTCCAGTACTTATATGGCTTTTTTATGCTCACACAGACGAATGCTTGGGAAACACGTAGTTTATTTGCATATCACAAAAAGGCAACGATTAGAGGATCGCGGACCACCAAATCGCATTCGCTCGCTTCTACCGTTCCGAGAGGTTTTGAGAAGTTGTTTCTGAAACATCTTTCTCTTTGGAGTCATCGGATGCATAAATAACTTTTGTTCACCTGACGCTTATTTGCTACTCATTTGTGTCAAGCAGACTGGCGAATCTCTGTCTCATGCACATTACGGCACTTCTGGAGGTTCGGGGAGGGGGGGGGGGGGGGAGGAGATGGGAGAGCGGGGGTTGGAAGCCATGGCACAATAGCAGACGAGCTGTTGAAATGGGTTGTGCATGGTGCAGCCCACTACCTCCCTAAGCATGATTATCGCTGGCACCGAAAATTGACATGTTCCGCACACTACACCTGCCAACAGCGTAAATACACTGATTGCGACGCTTGGCCGGTTAACAGGCACCATCCAACATTTCTGCCCGGACTGAAATCGCCTAAGTTTGATTTTGCTTTGACCGCAAGCGTGGGAGGGTGTGCTGAAGGGCCAGTGAAGATAATCTTACTGAGTACGACTTCGTTTTCATGTCATCCGTACCGAAGGACTTTTTTGTCGAGGTTCCTAGCCGATCAGGCGACATTTTGGCGCCCCCATCTTCCCACCTTCCGCTACCCCCTTCCCTAGAAACACTTGGAAACTAAACCTGCGCATCCTGCCCTGGTGTGGGGGTAGCATGGTGGCACCGCGTTAATTCCCCACCTCCTTCCATCTAAAGAAATGCTTGTGCCTTTTTGGCCATATACCTTGGTTTGTCTTCTTTCGTAGAATCTCCTGCTCATACCTAGGTTTCGTAAAACAAGTGGGGAAGCATGCCAACTGAGTTGGTACCGCATGAGTCTCTGCGATACCCTCACCTAACTGTCTTAACTACATAACCAGAAAATAATAAATATATACGAAATAATGCCCCAATATTTTTATCAACCCGACCACTCGCACAATTTTTCAAAAATGTTCATATTGTTTGATTGACGCCAGATAAATGAATGCAAATTTTTTCTAATGTTTTAATGGTTGTGACTTCTTCCTGATTTGTCAGAACAATGTGAAATATGATGTAGCAAGTTTTGTGTTCTGTTTAGAGTGATTTTGGAGTTGAAATTGCTATAGAGATATACACACACACAAATAAAAACAGACACGCGCGGTGTGATAATTAGCGCTATTCGTAACGTCTTTTTCTGCAATGCAATGAAGTAAGAGCTGTTCGTTGGCAAACTCTTGCACTTCACGCTTTATATTAGGAATGGGATGAGAGAATGCTGTGGACGGATAACATAAGATAGTATATCAAGACAGTCAACCTGTTAGGGCTATGCCATGCTTCATCCCTTTCCTCCACCCCCTTCCCGTCTGTATGTCTGACACCCGAATGCAGTTGCATCGTTTTGTCGAAAGGTATTCGAATGGATCAGATTCATATGCTCCTTTTCCCAGTGGATTGTGCCTCTCGTAGCTGTCCGTCTGGGAGTAGGACTGAAGCGGGAGGCGGGAGGGGGGGGGTAGAGAGGAAGGACAGTGATGGGGAGGGAAGAGAGAGATGGGTTCGCTTTAAAAAACAAGTGCATATAATTCGGCTTTTTGGCAACTCTATTTCGAGCAAGTAGTTTGTTGGAAAAGAATGTCAGTTTCTTTTTTCTCATACTTCAATTTTTAACAAGCCAAACGATGGATATATCTGACATTAAATAGCGTCCTCGTTCTAATAAAAGGCGAGGTTTTGATTTAGCGAACGCACTGCTCATTGAAATCGCCGGTCGAGGTCACCTGATAATGGGGAGTGGAAAGCTTCATAGGAACAATTCGTATTATGCAAGCACCAGACATTGTTTGCTTGATGGAGCGAGCAGTTGCACCTTGCTTGCAATGTCAATATTGTGATTGCAAACGCGAATCGAAGCATGATGGAGTTTTTGATGCTTCGATTTTGCTTCAGTGCGATCTCTACTGATGCGCTTTTTGTTTTAAAAAAAAGTGGGAAATGCATGGAAGTAACAAAATACATGGAAATTGTTCTTTCAAAACTTGTTGCACTTTTATTTCTTTAATTTGAAGTTTTTAAGTGCACTTCAAAGCTTTGAAATTAATGTTTTTTTTTAAATAAAGGGGGTGCTCACATACCATCAAAGCATTTTTGGCTGCAAATATGCGCATTTTAATCGTTTCATTTCTAAATGTTTGTTTAGGTTGCCTGTTGTGGTGCATTTCTCAACGTGCTCTCGAAAATTATGCGGGAAGGATGTATCGTGGAGGTGCAATCCGTTGATTTCAAATGCATTCCTTCTAGTAGCATTCTGCAAATCTCGACATCCTCTCATTTTCCCCTTATTTCTTTCATATACTGAAGTGAGAAGATTAACACTCCTACAGTCTGCAAATCAAGGAAACGGATTCTTTAATAGTCGAATTTATATCCCCATCTACTCAATGTTTCTGATTTCCTTCCAATCGCTATTTGGCTCAGATTCTCGGAAACAAAACTCCACTCATATAGGTGCGGGTCTTGTGAAACATAAGAACAGTGGAATGTTTTCCGACGTGCAGATTTTGCTTCTCACATAGGTGCAGTATAATCAATACGATAGTGCAAATCTTGATGCGTCTTAGAATTTAGGCTCCGCGTTGTATTGATCCCACTACATCTGCATATCTTTTGTAGTCCTAATATCGAGGTTGGTCTATATATCTCTAGCTATGGATTCGCACATAAGCCCATAGGTCCTAAATTCAAAGTCATATTGGAAGGAATTTTATATTGGCATCAGCGAAGCATAGAAAATGAGGGAAACTGTTTTTGAAAAGTCTGCGAGTATAATATCAGCACGCCCTAAATCGTGCTTCAGAGTGACTCCAAGTGAAAAACACTGCTATCTGTGGAAATGGCAGGCGGAGCGCATTTGTATTTCGATACCAGTAAGAATACTCCCGAATTTTTGCCATTCCTGCGCCTATGACCATTTTGTGAGCTTCGCCTTGCCGAGTGGTACCAATTCGAAGTAATAGGCACAGCGATACCGCTTTCTCTTTTAGGGTAAAAAAAGACAATTTTCTAATAGCTCACTTTCAATGCTTTGCTGTTTTGAGAATCTCGCCTATACGGTGCAGCATAGACCGTTCAAACAGGTGACCGGGCATCCGCCGGCATATGGTACACACTGTAACGCATTAATGCATCCTCTGGCGACGAGGAAACCCCTGTTTGGACACGTGTAGCTTGTGATTCCCTGCAAACACCATTCTTGATGACGCAGTTAAACCACTCACCTTGAAAGGACAGTAGACAGCATCCTACTTGGCCAGATAATATAGCACAGTTCATGCATTTGTATGGATCATGTTCGTGGATCTGCTTGAATTATTTTTTGGAGATATTCACTAGAAGGAAGCAGAAAGGAGAGAGCAAGGGGGAGAAAAGGTCGAAGACAGACCATAATATGATGATTGGGGCTCCAACTTTTGAGAGGAGCACTGATAGTTCCGTAGTTCTGATTCCGTAAAAAATTTCATTCTTTTTTATGGATTGCTTGGAATGGAATTGTGTTTTTGCAAAGTCGATATTATGAATAATCTCACCGAATATACCAGACAGCAGAGTCCATTTAGGCATGCAACTGGTCTACCACCTGAGTATGCAACGCATTGATCCGAAATTGTGCACCCCCTCGCCACCAGAACTCCACCGTTTGTGCATGTAGATGATGTTGTTGTCGTCTAAAAAAGTGAATTTTTCAAGTATACTCGGCAACGCTCCTCAGCTTGGATGGCGATGATGCGCAGCCTTTTCAACGATCTTTGAGATAGATTAGCAGATTGAGCAGCGCATCCTCGTCACTGTGGTTCAGTCGACTGATCCAAAGAAATCGTAAATCGTTTCGTTGATAAGCCTTCTTTCTTGTCTTTGCAATGCTCAGTCGGAGAGACTGAGACATTTGGCAGATAATGAAGTCACTGCAATGTTCGATGTGCTTCGATCGCTCGTCGACTGACTCACTATTCCTCTATTATAAAACACTTAAAAATGAACGTTTTTTGTGAGGCATGCTAGGAGACAATTAGAAAGAACAACGAATAAGCAGAGGTCACTTGGAATCAATCCCTTGACGTCAGAGCACATGGAAACAAATTGGTAGTGATGAAAACGTTTCCGTAGGCTGGACGCCATCTCACACTTTACCTATTATGCCCTACCGACAGTGGAGTGTAATTTGGACAGAGTTGGCGGCCAATTTGCACACATGCAAATGGGTGGATGATTTACTGAGTACCAGTTACCACAAGCTTTTGAATATCTCCACTAATATATAGAAGTAGTACCTGAAATTTGAAGTGATTTATAACAGCAACGAGGTTGATTATGCAAACTTCAGCGTTGGCATTAATGGCAGTAATATTAAGAAATAAACGATTTCCAGTGAAGCTGACTTCCTTGTGAAGAAATAATCTGCATGGAAAATTATGTCGAAAAAGTATCAGGTATTGCGTAACTGTAAAGTGAGAAACAGTTACCTATCGGTGTACTTTTTTCTAGTAGTTTGAGAGTTTCTATTAAGATGTTATATTTTTTTTTCACTTTCCAGCAACCTGTTTACTCGACCACAACCAAACAGGCGGTACTTTGACTGGAACCCTCCTCAATTGCAGAATTAACCCCAAGGATGAGTTCAACTAAAATGTGGTGCTTTGTCATCAAATACGCTATATTAGATTTATTTAAGCTGCTTAGGATTCGAAATGAAAATATGGTGAGATCATCGTATATTATGGGTACAAAGCTTTATCAAATTCAGTTTGCGAATTTTCGAATGCAGTTTGTTCAGCGAATTCAAAACCTATAGCAAGGCATTACCATGTGTAGAATCTGCTAACCAATGACATATAGAAACTACTGATGGTGTGGTAGAGGAGTCGTAGATAATAATAATGCAACAAAAGCATATAAACCGTTCAATGATGTCTTGATGTGTCTAAATCCACTTTAACGCCCACAACTAATATAAAATTATGCTTCATTAATTCACATAATGCCGACTTTTTCATTGCGGCCAAAAAACATAAAATAAATCCTCATTATTTTGCAGTGAATCTGATCAAACAGGTAGATTATCTCGTGTGTGCATCACTGTTTTCGTTCCAGAGGATGGAGCGCGGTTGAGTCTCGACCAACATAAGCAGAGATGGACAAGGGTGCAAGGGGAGGGGAGGAGATGGGTACTATGTTGCAGGTCGCGTCTGTAGGATAATGGCTTGTGTGCTAAATTGGTATTCGGAAGGTTGTGTCGTTTTAAAACGTCTTGTCACTCGAATTTGCATATGTGATGTCCGCATCCTCGAGGCAAATCCACTCACAGAGAGGCCTGATATCCGATATTTTTAATGAAAACGCTTTTTTAGTGTTTTATAGTGTTCTTTTTTTCCTAATCGAACGTCTTTAACGATCTATTATACTGTTTAAACAACAATCTCGCGGATCGGGCCCCTTAAGCCACATGAAAAAGTCTTGATTCAGGACCAAGAATTTATGCGTTGTTCTTAACACATTTTTTCTCTTTCTGTGTTCTGTGTCCGTCTGCTTCGCTTGGGCAGCCTAATCTCACCATTAGTTTGTAAATATTCTTCGCTTGATGCTTCCTCTCTGAGGTGCTGGCTGAACTACCCGCGGCGCCCACACTTTTTGGCTAAAGCTTTTACAAAGAATTGGCAGAATGAATCAAAGCCGCCTCTTTGGGGCTTTTGCCTCCTTCCATGTTCATGTGATCTGCCAGCAAGGCCATATTTCTTATACCTTCTCCATTGTAGCAATGTGGCACTAACATAAGCGGAGACCGACTGTAAGAGAGACGAACTTTTATTTTCAGCTGGTTTCATCTATCATCAGATAGGTTATTTCCGTTCGCTGACTTCAGTATGAAGTGAACGGAAGAACAAGCGGTAAAACTTGCTAAAACAGCTGTGTGGTTTTATGGGGGATATTTTAGAAGTTATTAGAAGCGTTTAAGCGAACGAATCCAATCGCATTTTCAAGCCTTTATGAATTTCGCTAATTGCTAAGAATTTTGCGTAGCAGGATCTCAAAAACGGCGCGCTTTTCTTCATCGCTCATGATAGTCCCAACTTTGTTTCGCAGGAATTTCAACTCTCCTTTTTCATATTCTTAGCGGTACTTCGATGTTCACAATAATTATCGCAACAGAAATTTTGCAAGTGATCTTCAAAAGAGTTTTTTGAGAAATTTCAGCACTATTTCGCTATTTTTTGCTTTTTCTTTAATAAAAAAGTCAACGATAAAACCCAGGTCGAGCCGAAATTTCGTTGTTGAAGGATTTTTTTTTCGAAATGAATTGCGGAACATGGTCCATTGTTGAAGAATTTCAGGTACACAAAAGACACAAAAAATAAGAGAAATCGTCAGGTCTGCTTGCAAGCGATCATTCAAATTGCAATGGACTTTGATAGAATGGCCACTTTTCGCTAATGGAATGCAACATTATATATAGTAATCAGATTTTCTCTCAATATTTTAAGTGCGACTTTTTTACACGAATCCACTTGTGGCTATATTCTCAATAACTTGACTCATGAATCAGCCCACCATGATGCATATGAATAGCTAGCAGAAATTGTAGCTCAGTGTTCCAGTACGTAGCGTTCCATGACTCATTCATTTCTCGCTCTAAGTGCCGTCGATTATTGCAACGAATATCACTACGGTCATTATGATACAGGTAAAGTATCAGTATCTGAATGGATTCAGATACCGTCTCAGTATCTGAATGGAAACTTTTTTGACGTTTCTCTTCACTTTTGGGGATTCAAGCACTAACTTACCGTGCAACAGAGACCATTCAGGCAGCTCACTGGGCTGCTAGTGTAAGCGGTACATTGTGACGCAACGGTGCATCCAGTCGCCACTAGCTGACCACCATTAGGACATGTGTTTGACTGGGCCAGAGTAGTGCAACACTGACCATTAAGGCAAATCACTGGGCTAGTGGTGTAAGCGGTACACTGTTGAGCGGTTGTGCAACCGGTAGCGACCAGTTGTCCACCATTAGTGCAGGTTGCCGTTGATGTACCAGTCGTTGTGCAGCATAGGCTATTAAGACAGACGACAGGCAACGTCGTATAGGGCGTGCATTGGGCACTTGTTGTGCAACCTGTCGCCACCAATGTGCCTCCATTGGTACATTGCGAGTTGACAACGTTTGGAAGCAGCGAGAAGGAGACGAGCAGCCACAAGAAGCACATTGCTGGATGATGGATATTGCTGCATGATGCGACCGTTTTGTTGGTTTCTTTGTGACCACAGCTGTCGAACGTTTCGCATTTAGCAAATATAACGATAAATTCGTCGACAAAAGATTTCTGCACAGAAATTCGTCCATCTTTAAATAGGACGAATATCGAAACGGCTGAGAAAACAATAAAATGAGGACATTTTTAAACACTCAAAAAGAGATCAGTGCAATTTTAGATGCACTGTAGAAGGCATCTGATGGAATAAACTAGTTATTAATTTCTTTTCTATAATGAAGTGCTTATCACTCGTACCTTAGGAAAGTAATCAAAGAAGCATAGGCGATTTATATTCGTCCAGTATTTGCACAAACCATGATAAATGAAGATATAGTAACATCACTCACAATGGCTCACCAAAAAACTGATTGACAAAAGCACCGATTGATAATATACTGTAGCGTTATTATCTAATAAGGAGTTGAACAATTGCAATTAAGGATCACTTTGCTAGTGTTTGCTCTTTGGTATGTGTTATTCTCTAACACTTCTGCCACATGGTAGGCACAAATTCATATAACTATACGGTTTGCATTGGTCGATCCGCATTGTTGAGAAACTTTTGAACTTATAGGGGAAGGGGAGGAGGGAGAGAAAACGGCTGTTCTAGGTGCCGATATAATAAACCGATTATATTTGGACTTCATAACCCATATATAACAGTTTTTCATATGAGGCCAATATCGCAAGGGTAGAGGGGCACTTCGGATGACGGTACATTGAGTATAAAAAGTGATATCGAGCTTGAGTATGTGAAACCTCAGCAGATATTCTGCTCTCACCTGTTGCACGGAAAACAGTGGAGGGAAAGCGAAGCCGTTTGACTTGCTTCTTCTGGCTTGTAAGTTGGAACACCTTTTTTCGGTGTCAGGTGTCGTAACTGGCGTATCTCTGTTAATGGCTTCTTGAAAAATCGACGGCAACCTTGATTTCAGTAAAGCGTCGATAGGGGTTGAAAAGTGGACAACCGTGGATATGGTATGAACTATTTCCGCAGCTCAGGTAGGCTGATGTGGTGACATACCGCCTGTAACCTGCAGAAGTCCCCCAAATGCAAAAAGGTTGGAATTGGCATTAGAGGATTGGTGACAGCAAAGACATGGAAGAGAGCGCATCATAAAATGCAGAACGTGGAGGAGGACGGACGAGAACGAATACATGAAAAGAGAGTGCAAAACGGATAGAACGAGCCCATGGAAGAGGGTAGATGGGAACAAGCACAAAAAGGGAACTTTGCGCGCAGAGAATTTCCATCCAACCGTAATATCGCCCAACGGTCTCATTAATGGTCAGATTTTAAAAAACCACCTAAGCTTGTACGTTAGCAATCGAAAAGGACAAAAAGGACCATTTCTGCGAATGAACCGTTCTGTTCTGATGAATGTAGTGGAAAAAAGGGCGAGCGAAGGTGTTTCAACTGGAGGCAACGAGAAAGAAGCTGAGAAGAGTGCCAGAGCGGCTGGCACGATATGCTCTTTTGCATTTCCCTTAGCTGACTAGCCGACTTCGTTTGGCTTAGCTGCCGCACGTGCATATGTATATAAATAGAGAGCCGTAACAGCACTCTAGTACACTTTGCACATATAACTTCTGCAAAGAACTCTAACAGAATGCTGCAAAGAAAACGGAACCAACAAAATGAGTTTAATTAGGACTTCCGCTGAATAAATATTCAGAAGAATTTCTTTGTGGCTCACCAAAAAACTACGGTACATTTTTTTATACTCTTTCACTGATGGGTGAAAGCACAGGTGTGGAGTCAGTAATCCGCGCTTTTACTGTATAGCAGTCTTGTCGAGAGAAGCTATACGAGACCAACGACACTGTCGTTCCAATGTCGACCTTTTAACAATAGCCTGTGTGCAAAGAACATTCAGACTAGCCCGGTTTGACTAGCATGCAGCTGTCTTGTTTGCAGCTCATAATAGAAGCTACAGAACGGGTAAGTTGCACTGGTTCTGCTGAAAGTTTTGGTTCATTGAGTATCTCAGGTCAACATTTGAGTCTCAGGTTTGCATTAGTTTGAGCTTGGCTAGACGGTTTTTATGCGGAATCAAAGGAGAAAAGTGAGATTTTCTTATCCCTCTTTTCAAACGGTATTGAAGGGTCCCGCTGGGCGATATATTTCACATGCTTCCTTTTTCTGCTTTAAGTAAACAAACTCCGACTGAATCTGTGTGCACAAACAGAAATTTTCAACGACTCTCACACATTCGATGTGGTCGCTATAAGTTGGCGACACGTCAAAAGCGCCAACTAAGTAATCATCGAAGTGCCAAAATTTCAAACTGCTAAACTTGAAAATGCGAATGAGAAGAAATTCCCCTTCCATTAAGTCGTTAAGAAGTCAGTGCCTTTAAAAGTCACTCAAATGTGCCCTTGGGTTTGTACTTTTGTTGTTACTGGCAACTGCCGCATAGAGGGGACCGAGCGTAGGCAGAGAGAGCAGCCGATAACCGTCCGTCTTTGGCGATGTGTGAGAGTGCAAGGGAGTTAGAAGGAGCAGTTTATGGGGAAGCACGACGGCCGAAACACGAGTCGAACTAAAGATATCCAAACGTGCCGGAGCTCGACTTATATAGGCCCCAGATATCGCCTGGGTCAGCAAAAGAGCTCAGTGACATCTGAAGAACAACAAAAAGAGTCGACTATACGAGTAAATGAGTTCACTACAGCGTTGGATCACAACAGATATCTTAGCCTGGCTCTTCGATGCCATGCCCAACACCTTTTGAAAACATAAGCAAACGAATTATTGTTGTAAGCAGATTTGCTGTCATTTGCACTTTACCAAGACATTCCTCTTGAGTTAGAGGAGGCGACGACTTTTTAGGTTAAATCGGAAATACTGAAAGAGGCTGAAGTTAGCGTCGGATTTTTCGATATAGGTTTTCTTTTGCCAGCGGAATTTTACTTGAGATTTTCAGGAAGTTGAAAAAAATACGAAATATGATGGCCGAAATATGAAATCGGATTAAAACGGTGGCGAATTCTTGTGAAACAGTCGAGTAGCTCTTGTGAAGTTTCTACTCCATGAATTGCATTATCGCTTTTGTAGCGATGACAGCCGCAAAAACTCAAATAAAGTGAGCAAAATGAGGTCGACACTATCCAAGTTAACGCTCAAGAAGTGCACAGAGAAATGTAATGCTTTTAACTGCGACAATATGACGAGAAACATTACCTCTGATGAAGCAATTTTCGTTCTGCTACGATATTCCTTGAGCCCTCTGTGGCAGAGATGGTCGAATTGGATCTAACCTCGCTTCCACTGTTGCTTGCGAAATACACTCAAATGAACCTATAGAGCTGTTGCATATTTTATAATTAGAAGCTGCTTGTCGAACGTTTCAGTGATTCTCCACTACCTCTCGTAGTTGCGAACATTGCTGTCGTTTAAAGAGCATGACAAACATATCCAGAAATATTTCGTCGTATATGTGGGTTTTTCTATTTTTTCCTTTCTCCGTGTCTTAGCTTACATTTTGTGCATCCTTTCACAGTAGGTGTGAGCATTTATTGAAAACCTCAGTCAGTGCTTTGGAATCTCGAGAAAGGCCATGGCACTATTGCATTTAACGATGGCAGCCCATTTGCGAACCGCGAACGAAGCTGAGCTCGTGCTCAGCACTATGTACGCGCATTTCCTTCCCATCTATTGTAATTCTAATCTATAGTGGAGCGGTTTGCTTTTGAGCTGCAACGTTTCGACATGAACACTTTGCGCTTCAGGACGTTGAGATGTTGTGCCAAAATTTCAGCGCGTTTAACATGCTCTTAATCTGTGTTGTTTGTTCGATGTTTTCAAAGGATGGTTTTGTTTTCAGTGATATGCGATTGGCGTTATTTCTCACTCTAGAGGTTTTAAATGGAGAGTACTTGTATTTATGGTGGTCGTCATAGCCCAAAGCAGTTCCACCGACGAAATCAGAAATCAAGTGCGTTAAAGTATTGCGTGCTCATGCTGCACTCTTCTTCTCGTAGAGCGCTTTTTAGCAACGTGATTCGTGTTATGGTTTTCATCGTCCTTCTAAACTGTATTGGTGATTGTTCACGTCTCTGTGCCATAGGAAACTGTTAACGTAGCGCTTTTATTGGGGAACTTCATTTTTGTAAACTATAGAGTACAGGTTATAAGTTGTAGACTACAGATTGTAAAGTTTAGGTACAGTGTAGAAGTTCTTAGCCCTCACTCTTAAAGAATGCTTGACAGCTTTCTTTGATTGTGCCTCCTACATGTGCTCATTTTTGCATTTGCCCTCTTGAGGCCTTCACTTGTTTTTGTATAATTGCCTCGAGAGACAAAATTCGTTTGTGCTTTCAGTCTGTGTCTCTGATAAAAAGTGTCGATTTTATCTCTCGCTTGCTCATTAGTTTCGTTTTGATGATGTTAATCCACAAATCCTCTATCATGCGTTTTTCGCGTAACATTTTCTTTAGTTGTTTGAAGCTGTGTGATAACGGGGCTATGTCAGCTGCGAACCTCAAGCGCGGTGGTCTTTTCCCACCGACGTGCACACCCTCATTTTTAGTTAGTCTAGCTCGTCGAGTATTTCTTGTCAAGAGTAGTGGAGGAGTGCAGTCGCTCTGTAGTATTTCTCTCTTCACATCCACTGGCATTTTTCTTTCGTTAGGGGAATTGTAGACGCCTAGTTGCAATAGGTCTCATGAACGATGGAGACTGCTAAAGGACATACTGCGACGTTTTCGGTAAAGCTCGAAAAGGCAGGGTGTTCGACGCAATCGAAGAATTACAGCAAACGTAGAGGCAGTTCATAGTCTCTGATTTTTAGTAACAGTATGATAAGCACGTGCATTTGGTCGGTCGTTGACTTGTCTAGCCTGAGGCCTGCATGTCCGTCTATTCGACCTGATACTGTACTCTTATACGAACCGTTCGAGAAACACCTTTAGATTACAGGTGGAATGATATGGAGCGACGGGTTTTTATTACATCTTTATTTTCTTATTATTTATTGCATGTTTCATTTTTTTATACCTTTATATTTTTATTGCTTTTTTAAATTACATTTTTTTGAGTGGGCGGAACTTCAGGAATTTGTTGATGTTCTATCAACGATCCTATTAGTAGTTTTCTTCTACCTTTCGACATTTCACCGGTTAATTCATCGATATCTGCCACCTTCCCACGTTTCATGTGCTGAATCGCATTTCTTATCTCCGATCGATGGTGTCTGAGAAAAGTTGATCGCGTCTTCATGCAACGAAACGGCATTAAATTCTGCCTTTGTATAGAAATCCTGGTGATGGATTTCTCGTGTTTCTGTAGCGAGTGATCCATCGATTTTCGTTAGCTCATTTTAAATTCTTCTTTTATTTTTTTTAAACCCGTCTGTTGAGCTTCCCGATGACTTCATTCTACACCGATATCTCTGATCAGTTCGCCAAGTTGAAATTAATCAGTTGTTGTCGACCAGCTCGCTAAGTTCGCGGAGTTCAGAGTCTTTCCGACAGTTCGCATTTAATAACCGATTTGGGCCACTCTGCTGATTTTCGAGATTGTATTCGCACAGATCTGTTTACTTTCCATTATACGAGATAGTTACGAACGATATCGACAGAAATCGGCATCGAGCCAGAAATTCGCCTCTCTCAGCTTAAGTTTTGTCGCAAGCAGACGACGATGGCTGTTTGTTTGAACTGCTCGAGTACTGCTCTGCCTCTCACGTTTATTCTCTTATTCACGAAAAACTAGTCTATTTCCGCATTCCTCTTCCCATCGCTCCCGACAGGTCCCTCCCAGACTGGAAGCCACAACTTTTTTTGGACGCTGCTAGTTTCACTTCCGCTACTTTGGTGAAATTATTTAAGCGACCAGTTGCTCTCACATATTCTTGCTCTGTTGTAGCTTTAAAATTGCGCATTCTTCGTTGAGTGCAGCAATCAGATCACCCAAACTTGGTACCTTTTCGGTCGCTTATATATATATATATATATATATATATATATATATATATATATATATATATATATATATTATATATATGTTGAATTACGAATACCTTTCCCACTTGCCTTTGCAAAATTGCATTTGCGAAGCGATTGTTGGTAAAGTCCTGCTTACATGTCCCCCTGCATTAACTTTAAGTGGATCCATAATCTCAAAAAGTTGCATTCTTTGCACTCGTTCGAAGCTGAAAGGGGGATTCTTTTAGATGGGAAGTATTCACGTGGTTTGCTACGCTAAGGTATGAATGCCATGTCGCATCCGCTTATAGTTTGTTGGTCGTTTGTGAAATTGGCCGATCTGATGAGCCGAATGACAACAACGCATTTTGTGTCACTTCGTCTGATATACTTCTCTCGTTGTTTGGTGCCACCTGTACATCATTTGCCCGTTGACTTTCATAAGGGTTTTTGTAAGAGTGCACGATCAAGGCAGCATAGGTGGGTAATTGTGTGTTGCGAGAATTAAGGTTGTTATTGGAATGATCGCTGGCTCATCTGTTATAGTTAGGACACAATTCAAATTTGCGCAATAAACGAATTTTATGCTCGTGATCGATGATTATTGTTTAGCGAATGCAAGTTGATGATTGCGTTTTGTGTCATCTTTGAGGACCGCGAAAATCGATGCACATTCATATTTGCATCTAATCGAAAATCACTTTTGCTGTTGCAAAGGCTTTTGCTGCAAAAATGCGTTAGCATCATGACAACACCTCAACTCCCCGTTCAAACATGCGGTTTAATTCAAAAAGTTGGATTTCGTCTCAAAACCTTTATTTCGGGAACGTCCTTCTTTTTTCCCTCTTCTTCATATTCCATTTGTACAGAAGTCGTCTTCCACAGTGTATGACCAGGTATTTGATCAGCTGTAGCTTTTATCCTCGGTGCCTTAACCATCATGGTATAGATATACATAGATCGACATTTTTCAGCAGATTTTCACAAGGGAGGTGCAAAAAATAGGCCAGCAGAAAAATTTGTGAATTCTGCTAAACATGCGTACCGTAAAGTCTCGACCGCTTAATTACACGTGTGGCATGATTGCGCCTAATTTATCCGATAAGTGCCATTAAAGCATTTGCAGCAAAAAGAATGTGTACCCGGCAGTTGGGCCTCCTTTTAGGTGATTGTTGCGTTGCGCTACTTTATTGCCACGTAGTTAGTGCAGTTGTGCTTAACAGTTCACAGAACGCAATAGATGGGCGCAGAGAAATGTTGAAGCGATTGATAGCGGTGCAAATAAGATTTACAGTGAGGTTTTCGCTTTGTGCGTTTGAGCGCTCTCTGTTGTTTGCTGCACGCAAATTGCGACGCATTACGCGAATGCGTCACTTCCTTTAGGGGTTTTAAATCATTGAACTAATGATGCGTTTTATTTTATCAATGCTGGCGACGAAATGAAGAGGACGGAGAGGTGTAGTTGATTTGATTCTCCAACACTGAATGGAAGTATGTCCCTTAACGCTGCTCTATTGACGTCAGAACAGTTGGGCACCGGTAGTCTGTTGCTGTGATGTATGGACTCGTTGGGGAGGTCCCATTCTACAGTTTAGCGCAACGGCTTTCAGATTTGTGGATTCAACGCTTGTTCGAAGTAACAGGTGAGCTTTTGAAATCGGTCGCAATCGATGAACGGTCTTCTAATTTCGTCAGTTTCGAAACACTTTACATGTGAAGAGAAAAGAAGCGATGCTGAATGAAACACAAGTTGATTGCGCTGAAATCTTTGTTTTATGGATAAAGTCTAAATTGGGACGTCCTAGAGAAATATGACATCTTTACCTACAGCCGTACAAAAGAACAGGGTTTTTCTGGGGGAAGGGAGAGGAGCAGGAATTGGAGCTTTTCCGGATATTTTCTAATTTTTGTGGAATATTTGTCCGCCGTTCGCTAATGTGGATGATCAGCACTTGTGATTTGCAGTTTGCAGTGATTTGCTTGATTTACATTCTGAACACTATATTGTACAGTCTATTGGTAATTGCCCGCCTGCCAAAGTGATAGCTCCGTTATGTTTGTAAAAATGCTGGAGGCAAAACGTCAGACTGTTCCTGGCGTCTAGCCATTTCTGCGCCAAAACGGTGGCGCAGGACGGCGCCGGTGCCATAAAAGGTGCCAGATCGGCTGCCCCTAAATGCCATGTTTTGCTGTGTTGTATGCCACGAAGCGAGTAACTGGCAGTAAATTTCATCGTTATAGCGACAAATTTTAAGGAACGTTTGCGGTCGGAGGGAGGGATTGAGTTGGGCACCTTGAAGGCGATCAGTGAGCGGTTGATTGAATTGAGTGCAAAACTCTGTGCATTGTTTGCCGAACTGTCAACGCAGTTTTAGAAGCGTTTCTTGGATACGTATTTAAAAAGCACTCTTCGTCCGATCATGCGGTTTCTATGGGACATGGAAGGAGAGGGCGGGATAGGTGGAAAGGGGTGCAGCTCGCAGCAATAGGATAATCGACCATTTCCGCTACGATTTTGCACCGATTATTGGACAAAAAGTTAGAACAGCTTTTCCGATATCAGTGTTGCGCATGATGTTGCCGAACGTGCGACGACACCTCGACGGTTCGACTTCGCGAGCTTCCTACCCATTACCCCATTTTCAGCTTTCGGGAGCGATCGATTTAATCAGAATGGAGAAATGTTCTCCTGGGCCCACTAAGAGAGATTACGGCGATCCCAACCCTATTTAAAAGGAGATTTGTAGTGTGAGTGGTTTATTTATATAACTCGTTCTTGTATAGCTTATATATGCAGTGGATAGTCATCGAGCTTCATCTAAATTCATTGGCCAAGCCCAAGTGATCTTGCAAATGTGAGCATTGTTTTACAACCGTACTGATTGCCACCACATAACCTTGTCTCGCGCCATCCTGTCCCCACCCACAAACATCCTCTCAACCACACGACCATTTCTTGAAGCTGTGAACGGTGGTCTTCTTATTGCTGCTTCTTTATGCCGATTTGATTTGAGCTTTTTTATCGTGCACATATGGAATACAAATTTTTGAAGTGCAATATACAGCATTAAAAAGTGAAGCACTAAGACGACACAGTGGAAGGAGAGCAACAAGATATGGAACAGGGGCCACATACTGATGTAAAGAGAAAATGCAATATGCGAATGAAAAATCCACAAGTGGAAGAATGCAGTCGTTGCATGCTGTGACACGAGAACATTCGTAAAGGGAAGGGCTAAGGTTTATTGACGTATCGCAGATGTAAGAGACGCAACCAGCTGAATCCATGGCGATCTAAAGTGTGATAAATCGCTACATGCAGTGCGTTCTGCGAATGTGCTAAAAAGGATAACGGGAGTTTTCCTGCGAAGATGGGGATTTCAGGAAGGGAGAGAAAGGTTGGAGAAACATTTGCTATCAGCGAATCTCTTCAAAAGGTTGTGCGAAGGAGACGTTCCATGGCGTCGTTTGTGAGATTCCTAGGAGAATAAGCAGTTGTTATGTTCGAGAGTGGATTGCCGTATACTTTGATCATATAGTTCGTTTTTGAGTATTTAAAGACCTCCCCTTTCCTACTCCTCCTTCTTTGGAACAAACGTCGGTTTTAGAAAGTTGCAACAGTTGAGAAGCTTTGAAGTTGTATGTGAAGAAATGCAACAGAAATTATTCGGTTTCCAAACTATTGAATTCTCCAGTAAGGAAGTGAATATCTTTCTCGTTATCGGACGATTCTATTTTCAAGAATGCTGTTCGTCTTCAGAATTTGGGATGTTTTCATTGAGAGGAATTAGACAGCTTTATTGAGGAGTAACACTGATGCTCGTTCCTTAAATATTTCATTTCTACATTAGATGTATGAAGTGCCTTTTTTAACGATGTGTGAAGTGACAGGCGTTAGTGTTTCATTTGTAACTCTGTTTGGGAGTTTCGGTGTTAAGACATGAGCATGGTTGCGTTAAACGCGGTTCTTTAACTCGAGTGAGATTAAGTTGAAACCATTTCCGCCTTTTCATGCATGTTAAACCGGTTTTCGGTTTCCATTCCAGAACCGCGTTTAAACCGCATGTAAAAACCTAAGCAGCTATCTGTCCTCTGGTGCAATTCAGAACCTCTGAACTGTTCGTATGTATGAGCAGTGTTGACACAAGCGCTAATGGTTTATGGCTGAGCACAGTGTTGAAACACAGTGATGTGCTGAGTGAATATCTCGCAGATGTCTGACTTTATAGCACTGATTTGTTTCGATGCGTTACGAGATATCCGTGCTCATAAGCATTGTTGATTAAGTGGTTCCATTTGTTGAGATGATCGCATTCAAATATCTTCTCCTCTCGCACAAATACAAAAATGATCCTTCGATGTGTACGACGTGTCTCGTTTTCTCTATGAAACATAAACTTCTAAAATGTACTGATGTTGCCAATTCGCAGTGAAGCTGTTTGAAAAATTTTGTTTATTTTATTTGTTCGAAAAATCTAATTTCCTGATTCATGTCACGATGATGTCCACAGGATTCACGCTAGACCTGCAGAAGAAAATTTTAGAGACGTTGATTGTGAGCCCTGCGGCGGTATTACCGTGTGCTAAAATGAAGTGTACTATCATATCTTCATACCATAAGAAGGGAGGGCGAAATTTCATTTATCCATCACGGACGATATGCTCGGTAGTCTTGGATTTTTATACTAAAGCGTGAAGCACTTATTTAAGTGCTAGTCTAGAAGTAAAACTTCCTGTGATGTATTTTCACGCTTGTGTACTTGATTGTAAGATTGCACTGAGGCCTTCTCAGCGCTGTTTTCTATTGGACACTAAGAAGAGGAGGGGCTGTAAGTATGTGTCGATGTTTGTGGATGTAATTCCATCCTTTGGCTTGTTTCGTTTAAACTCGTCTAACTCCTTTCTATCTCTCTTATGTCATTTAGCCATCGTTGTATAATTACTCAAAGAATGGTTTGTTTGCAAGTTGCCTATTGGAACGGTTTTCCGGAGACTTCATGATGTGTCTAATATCGGTGTAGTTACATCCGAAGTGGGTTGGCTTTCTCGAACGCCAACATGTAAACAAAATTTCTTCCAGCATCTCGTCATGCAGTTTACTGCTATGTTTTTCTTGTGCACTTTTCTCAACTCGGCACCACTGCAGACTTATGCACTTGCGCTTGTTTGCTGCCTTTTTCGCACACTATTTTGGACCTTCTCTTGCTTCCTGCGCTGTTATTCTCGCACACCACAGTGACCAACGTGTCAACCGGCACGCACGTTTTTGTCTAGTTTTTTCCATGTCAGTCACCCCTACTTTCTCCACTCGAGTTTCAGTACCACCGCTCATTCGGCAGTAATGCTCATTGCTGACGGACGTTGAAGTTAGATATAGAGAGCTTTAGCAGTAATTTAGGTTCTGTACTTATTAATGAATAATAATGATAGGGTTTATTTGCGGCTATTCTGTGAAAGTCCATCGTTTTTTAAACATCGTGAGCATCTCAGTGCGTGGTCATCGTCCACATGGTTCAAAACGTGGCAATCGAGAACTATTCATCCAGAGGAGAAGCATTGGTATGCTCTGTTCTAGTTACATTTGGGATGAACAAGCTGGATTATGACAAAGCGGATTACTGCTGAGTGAAATAAGAGATCCTCGCTGTGATAACTACGAGGAAATTTGTGTAAGAGAGATAAAGAGGAGCTTTAGTTTTGCTGAGACTGCTGTCTAAAAGATGGAATGAGATTCTCTTTCCATAAAGGAGATTCAAACTTCGCTGCAAAGAGTTCCATTTTAATTGTCTCGCAGCTAAGCTAACAGCCCGTTCAGCATTTAGTAGATCAGAAGTCACAAATTATATGCTGCAACGGTAGAGACATTCGGTGGCGGCCTAGGTAAGTAGAACCTCGAATAGAAAACCGGCTGTTTATACTAACACTTCCTAGCACGGGGACTGTGATGCACCCTATCGGGTGTCATTAACATAGAGTCCACTCATTGTCTCGGTTCCTGTGAGGCTTGTCATGTTTGAGCGAAAGAACGGAGGCAACAATAGGGCCAGTTATGAAGGGAGAGGAAACTGTGCCCTGTGCGTTTCTTGTCTCTATCTATCAGAATGGCGTTTTATTTCTTTCCATATTCCTTCTCTGAAATTGAAATTACGAAATGGATTTTCTATAGGCGGCTCGCTGGTCCCTTCTTCAGAGGGACTCGTGAAACGTCCTTAGATACTTGCAAGCCACGTGCACCCGATGCTTACTAATCCAAATGTCTATACAGAGGTCTTATGATGAGAGAGGGGACGAAGAAATGTCACGCGATTTCGTAGAAATAATCTCGTTTTGAGGAAAAGTGCGGAGTTGAGTTTTTACGATCCCCAGGATCTGTGGCTTACTGATATGTTAAGAAGCAACATTTTCTCTTAAAGAGAGGGGATAAAGAGATACATGGAAGGCGGGCAACTTCTGTGAAGCCCCTTGCAACTGCTGAGACGTTGCATACACCACTGTAGACAATCTGGTGGATGCAATTATTTATGCATAGGTAATCAGCAAAGTTCTCATATCTTCCGATGTAAAAATCGCAACTTATCCCGTCTCCGCACCAAAAGTGTTTTTAAGTCAGCCGTGGTGGATTTTGCTCGAGGACGGGAGTGTTCATTACTTCACATGTGTTCACGATCGAGTGAGCAGCTAAAGTTTTTATTAACGTGGCTTGCAAAAACGCACTCATTCACGCACCACTGTCGTATTTTTTTACGCAGAGAACCTCTCTAATTGCGAGGGCCTCATCACTGAGCGACAGATCCTCCTCTTGCAACTTGCGGAAAGGAGGCTTCCTCTCATTGGCAAACTCAGTTAAATATGATCCTCTTTGAACGGAGGTCCACTTCACAAATCTGATAAGAATAAAAAGTTGAATCCTTCTTAAAATATGAAACCCCGTTGCGTGTGGTGCAAATGAATGTGAGCCCTACCCTGCCTCAATCAAGAAGGGGAGGAGGAGGAAGCATGACGAGCTTGAGGAGGAGGAGTCTGGACAAAATTTAGGATGAATTGTCAAAATATAATGAAGCGAGATATGATTCCATTACAGTACGATGATGACTGATCATGAGAGAGCATAAGAGAGCGTAGAGGATTACAGCTGTTTGATACGATTTCAAACGTTGACGAATATGAGGGCGCCGCTCACTTTCGAGCGATGCTGTCTCGCAGTGTTTCTGAGGAGCGAAAAAAGTCGGTTACAGCGATGCTGGACGTTGGTTATTTTTACGAAGGTAGGAAGAGTAGAAGGGGTCTTTAACGGTCCTCACATGTTGACGCGGTTTACTTCCGCACATTTAACGCTGTGTCGCCCTCGTTGAAAATATACGAGGCGCGAATGTCGAACGTAATTATTTCAGTCGAACTTTCTCCGTTGGGACCCAGAACTCACTTATCGCTTTCTCTCAGTGGTTCGCATTCAGCGATAGAAAATTGCGGCCCTTGGATTGCTAACCGGGAATTTGCTCGAGATTAGGCAGAAAGTGCATTTGTCTGAAATCATAGATGTTTTTTTGCGGCTTGCGACGATGTTATCCTTGTCTGTACGTGAAGTGCTGAGTCCTGCTGTATCAGTCGACTTTCTTTGAATGTTTGAGTATCGTATCTTTCAGTTTCCGCCTCTGAATGTCATTGGCAGTAGTGCACTGTGGCGGGTTAATTTTTCTATCAGCTGGAGATAGCCAAATTTTGTTGTATTAGTATAGCCCAGCAGTTCATCGTACCGTTCCAACTTTGCGGAAAATTTTCATTAATTTCATGCTTTTATAGAAAAAAATGCTTTATATATATATATATATATATATATATATATATATATATATATATATATATATATATATATATATATATATATATATATATAATCTGTCTTGGTTAAGCGACTTCGAAGTGATTTATGGGCTCATCAAAGTGCCCTGAAATTCGCGAGCTTTGAGGGCAAGAAATGTGAATATTGAACCGAATATTTGCACAGGGATGAGGGGTAAATTTGTTGTGTGGATGTTGAGGTGTGCATAGGTGAATGTCGTGCCTGTAATCCTGGAGGGATTAGCAACTAGTTAGTGACGTTTTATTCCATATTCGGTAAACTAGTAGCTGGCAGAGCAAACGAACGCATCAGGGCATAATTAAGTAGCTAAGTGGCTAGGCGGGCTAATAAACATCAGCAATTACACATGTAGAATTTTGTATTAGGCCTTTCGGCTAGCGTGAAGTAGAGAATAATCGCAACTGAAAATGTGCATCAGAGACGATAGCACAATATGCGCTCTTCTATCTTATTGATTGCACAAATGTGCACATTAATTGCAACACATTTATGGTGCATTTTCCTATCAATATAACGGCCTGTGCAAATGGTAAACGAAAAATTTGTCTTCAGCCACATTGGACAATATCGGGAATAGTTTTATGTTACAGTTTTTCCGTTGCGTCTAAAATTAGTTGAACTATGCGATAGCGGTAACTCGCGATAGAAATTGAAATGGGAAATCACCGATTAGGCAAATTTTACCCACTACCGACCTTATCTCTTTTTTTTCCGCAAAAGGAAACTGCTGACCAGGTCGACTTACAAAGGGGCCTTATCTCAACGTAGGCTCAATATTAGTATTTTTTGGACCGTCCATTTTGTATGTGTTGTGTCAGCCGGCGAGTGGGAAACGAAGCAGTCGATGTGCTCCTATTTTACAAGTTGCTGAATTACTCGAAAGCAACTTTTAAAAGTTAGGCACTAAATCGAGAAAAATGGCTACATGGCACAGGCGCATTTCTTCTCTTATTCAGCGTAGAAACAAGTGCATCCACTTCGGCTTGTTGTTTAAATGCCCTTCAAGGAGCCCTCTCGCCACCTATGTTAGCAGCAATCCTTGTTGGCCGTTCATTAGAAATTACGCCATAGCATTCTAAATAGACATTTCGCGCTTTCCGTTGAAAGTATTCACGAGTGAGCCTGTCGGATGAGTGACTAATAAAGCTGTGCGTCGATATGTTGAGAAAGAAAGTGGTTGATTATTTGATGCTGAACCATAAAGAAAGTTGTGCACATTTTTAACGCGAAGTTTGATTTAATTCGATTTTATTTGCAGATTGTTTAATAACGAAATTGCCAGACGTTTATCGAAAGCTTTAATGAAGAGCGTTAGTTGCGCATCATTAATTATGATCGAAAGATTGGTCGTTCGTGTTTGTAAATATTTGTTTGACAGTAACGATATCAGCTTTAATGCGTTATTAAGGATATCTTTTGTGTATTGATTCGTTCAACTTTCAAATTGCAGCTAAGATGCTATTAACTTCCCATTATTACCGCATTTGAGTTGTGAATGTCTACTCGCTTAAGATTTTTCTCTTTCTTTCTGTTCTGCCCACATATTTCTGTTTCCCCGTTTGGAGGGATGCCGAAGTGGGTAAATGAATGTGATCACAAAGTGAACATATAAACACACATGGAAACTTCTTTATCTTCTCGGCGCAGTGTAATGGCGATAGGGCTGATGATAAGGCTGCAGCATTTGCGTAACAATTTTGAAGCGTTTTCGTTGAGGGTAACAGATCCGATGTAAACTGTGAATGTTGGTTGCCCCGCAGCACTACAGCTTCTTAGAGCAACGATTTATGCTTTTCCATTAGGTTTTGGAACGGTCGGCAAAATGCTGCAAAAAACGCAAATTGGTTCCGTAGATTTACTGAAGTGCAGTGCAACGAGTTTATCACCGCCATTTTCCTTCATATTCTCCACGTTTATGAAAGTTACACAATCACAGCTCGGCAACAATAAAAAAGGCAAAGGACACAGCATCAAGCCCAGATCATTTCATCAACTTTTGTCAATTCACTGTGTTCTCGGTGAAATAGTTACTTTCAACTTGCAAGTCCAGCATCGTTGCTGTCTGCGAGCATTATGCACTGTTAGGAAGTGGTTGTGGACGTCCATTTTGCTGGCAGTAATTTCTCTGACAGTTATTTTAGAATCGCTGTAAGATGTTGTCATTTGAGGATGTTGACTGTGTGGACTTCAGATGTATTGTTTTGGAAGTTTTCGGATTGCAAATTGAAGTGTTTCAAGTTTCATGAATTGTTTGATTGTTTGCTAATGTTTGATGTCCATTTAAATGTTATCATGTTTGATTGCGGCGTATTAAGTGTTTAATGTTTACTACGGTGGTAATGTAACGATTCCACCTTTGTCTGCTCTCTTCTGCCTAGCAATTACATGCTGTTATGAGGCAACGTTTTCAATATTTTCCTGTAATCATTTATTGCTCTATTTCGATTTGTGCACGAGATGCAGCGAGTTGGAAAACTGAGGTTCTTTGAAGGCAACCGATTTTTTTTTTTTTGAAATATGACTTCGTAGTAAGTAAAAAGGGAACGTGAGGTGCCTCAGAAACTTTCAAACGTCCCCATAAGAAGTTGTAAGGTGAAATTGCTGCTTCTGCTTTCAACTCTCGTTCTCCAAAACAAGAGTTCAATAATGTATCTGGGGCGTTCCATTCCGAAAAGTGAATGTTTCATGCTTATCAAAATACTCGGCAACATAATCCGAAGTTCAGGATTTAGCCTCTTAATTGCCTGAATAATTTCCTTTTGAACAACGTTGTCCACTATTGGTTAGGTGGGCATATCCCTGCTTTCATCGTATTTTTATTCCAAAACCACAAATCCTTAGCTACATTTGGTTGAGAATATATTTTTGGCAGATGCTCAGATATGGAAGAGAAATTTTTTTAGTGGGAACGCAATAAACGTATGTGTACATTCGGATAATGCTCAGCGTTTTGCCACGAAAATAGGTCTGTGGTTGTTAAACCTCAACGTATAACGAGTGCCTTAAAAATGAAGCATTAACTCCACAGAGGTTCAGATTGAAACATAACCTCATAGCTATTTGCACACTCTACAAATAAGCAGAAATTTTTTGCCCTTATAATCACGAGCTTCTGAACTGTAGGACACAGGATATTGCAAACGGTTGCTTCATAATATTTATGATGCGCTTGGAATTCTTTTCCATTAGTATAATGATATTTAGATGCATGCCGAATAAGCTAATGGTCAGTACCGAGAGGCGGCGAAATTGCATGAAGCGAGGTTCATTCGCCCGATATTTCTACTTCCACTCAATTTATTGTCGTATCTGTTACTGCTTTGTTTTTTTTATAGTAGGCGACGTTTAAGCAGGATTTTCGTTGCAAATTATAGGCGCTTTTCTGCTTTATTGAAGGATAATGAAGTCTTCTATGACGGTGAAAGATTGAGCGCTTCTTGCACGTATATCACGCTGCAGTCTAAGAAAATCGTCTATAAATCTTCATAAATAAGTGCTTTCACATGCGTGACTCCCAGCTGACGTTTATCGAAGGTATATTTGTGCTGGTCGTCTGCGGTAGTTGAATGAGTTACCTGATAGTTGCGCGTCGTAATAAGTGAATATTCGACAACACTGTAATGTGAAGTGTTTAATAATGGAAAACAGTGAGTGCGACATGGAAAGGTGGCATGAACTGAGACTTTAAACTGCTGGCTATCAATTAGGAGCGCATTTGTTGTGCACCGTGTTTACGAGTTGGAGTGCAGCACCCGTGACGCGGCTTGCTATCGATTTGCGATGTGTGCAAACGTGAAGTCTGTCAGGCTGGCAGCTGTTGACGGAAGCAACATCGTTTTTGTTTTTCATATTTGACAACGTCATGTCGACCTTCCTGCAACAGCAGCGAGTAGCAATCTGATGATTTTCTCCTTGCTTCCAAGTCTTGACCATTTTATCGCGTCTATTCGTTTTTCCCTCCAAAGTTTAGCCGTCTAGAAAATGTGTGAACAGGAAAAGGGATTATGGTCTATACGGATGAGAAGATAGATTTGGTGCCTCAGTCGAGGTTGGTGATAATGCAGCGCTCTGCAAGTAATAGCAGTGCTGTCTGCTTTGAACGGATAGCGTTTGCAGTTTGCGGTTTGCGCGATCACCTCGTGCGATCCTGGTCGAGCGGAATGCTGCCATCTTTTAAAACATCAATATAAGTCAGAACTGCTTCACATCATTATCCATTGTTTATTCTCACTTAATGCTGTATTGGATGAAGGTGTCTCAATGAATTTTCCTAAGCGGCGGCTTTGAGAGGGCTCTTCCATCGATTTGTTCGCATATACGTCCGGGAACTTGTCTGTTGCTTTTTCGCCTCATTGTGCTTATTTAAACTCCCATGATGCGCGTAAAAATGCATCCTGGTGCATGGAAACCATCGCACTGGGGTAGAAAAACCAATAAGCTGGGTTGAGGAACCTGGGCAAACGTTGCTGTTTTGGTATGAGCCGATGACTCTGTTTCAACGTAGTTAGCACTCTGAATGTGACATAAGGTTTCACCTTCTGTGTCTTGAGTTTCTGGAGAGACAAATCATGCCAACGAACTCAGCTAAGTAGTTTCATCAGGACGCGATAGTCGTGTAAGGATTCAGCTTGCGACATTCGCTTTCGTCATAGTGAAGTACATAATTTCTTCATGAAGAACCGTTCGGAGTGCTGCTCAGCACCGATCATAATAGCATTGCCCATGTTCCTTTAGCAAATTCTTCTAGTTTCTTCTTCTTTAACTGAGTTTCAATACCGACTTGCCTAGTTCGATCTCGCTGCGATGATTTACAGACTTTCTTGGGGCCATTTGTCAGTCCAGCAGTGAGAGAATTCTGGGGTGCACTTAGTAATATTGCATTCTGGACGTTTGAAGTAAGAAGCAGTCGGCACGTTTCCATGCATACTTCTAGGTGGGCAGGCATGGAGGTCCTTCTTTTCTTCGATTCAACGCGAAACTGCGCTCCCCATTGACAAATGGTGACTTTATATGGTAGGCCGACCCTTAAAAATGACGCACTGTATGTGGCGGTGTGGCGGGATATTGTTGGAACACTGGTGCCCGCTTGCGAGTCCTGTGAGGTGCTTGCAGCGCCGCAATGCCCACATTCCGGTGCGGATACACCACGTCGTAAATGCCGCTGACAGTGACAATTTTCTGAAATTGTTTATTTACTCGTTAGGCGGGAAAGGTCTTTATTTACCTTCCTGTTATGTAACCTTACATGTAATTATTCCATTTTTCCGTATTATTGGTTTCCTTCGAAGGTCATCATGTTTTCGTTGCATTTTAGCAGGACGAGTTCGGTGGTATATCGTATCGACGTATCACGATAAATTTGTGCTGCAATGTCGGTGGGAAATATCAGTATAAAGTCACGCAAACCAGAGGACGCAGTCCACGAAGGATGGTTGTTGAAGAGAGGCGAACATATCAAGAATTGGCGACCTAGGTTTGAGCTGTACATATATTCTGCTATTGCTTTCTATTAGAGAAGCGCTCACAGGCCAAAATGTATCGAAATATGTGCGACGATGCTGTTCATTCGTCTTTCCACCAAATGGAAGAGTAAGCAGTGTCCTCGAGATGCGTCATTACTTATTATCTAAAGCAGTGGTTGTTCAGTTCAGTTCAGTGTATATCACTAAAGCAGTGGTTGTTCAGTTCAGTTCAGTGTATATCACTAAGGTGGTGTTGTTCAGGTAGCTGAACAGCACGTTTTCGATTTGCAGATGATAGAGGTACTCGTTTGATGGATCTGCGTTGAGCTGGGCTAACTCATGACCGTAATCGGAACCAAGAATGGTTTGCTGCACGACATTCGATTAATTTAATTCTTTACCACATAACATTTACGTCGTGATCAGACGACCGGTACTGGCGGAGTCAACATCCGTTACCCAGCAAGAGATCAATTTTAATTTGACCGTAGCCTGGATTTACCGATTCGCTTATAATCACACGTCAGACCCGGTTATGACTGAGAACGCTTTTAAAGTCCGGTGTGAGTGCACTCTCCACCCTCGCCTACTTAAACATGCCTGTCTGCCTAATGAGACAATTTGTGTCTGTGATTTTTGAATTGAGCTAAATAATTCCATTGGTGCAGCTTGATGTGGTGTATGGTAAGGGTCATTTCCCCATGGTTCGTCTAGTCGTCCAATTACCCTCGAAGATCTGCATCCTTCCAAATGCGGTCGAGTAAACTGCGAGATGTCGCAGCTATAAGGGCGAACAGTTTACCACACTGAGGTGACAGACAAATAGGGACGCGTTCACGAGGATGGCTTAGAACGTCGGCAGGATCTCAAAGTCGCAAGCGAGCTCCAAACTGTTGCCGACATCGTCACGCACTTCAACGGCCACACGTACGCTCATTCGGCCTTAAGAACAGCCTGGAGGCTGGAATGAATACAGGAGCACATCAACCCCATTTATATCCTCCCGATTCTGGCTCAGACTAACCTCACGACATCCTCTGGAGAGTCGTTTGATCTGCTTGTATGCTTTTGGCCTTTTTTGATCCACGTTCTATGGCGCTCTGTTCCCGTCTGATCTGTGGCTGACTGACCTACCTTACATGTGCGTTCACAAGCTCGCAACGTGATAAGGCGAAAGGCTTCCACTCGCTGATATCAAATCTTGCCTTAGCAAAATCATTCTAATTCGTCGCGTGCAGTGCGCATGATATACTTTCAAAGAAAGCGTTAATTGCAAAACAACATTTAACGTGCACGTGGAATAATAGCGTGGAGGAAAGAATTTAGGCCTCAAAATTTCTTGCGGAGGAAATTGGTTAAAAAAGATGAGGAGAGTGCTTCTGTGGTTTGGTCGACTGGCTCCAGTTCTCTGAATTCCCATCCCAGAGCATACGTATGTTGATTATAAGCGCCTAGTTCGGGGCGTTTGAGAGGGTGATAGCGAATTTGCATTCGTCCATCTTGGTGCCATCCGCTGCGCACCCGTATTCCCAGTCATGCGTGAAGAGGTAGAAGTTCGGCCATCACCTTGAATCCTGCTAGACCAAAAGCACAGTTAAGACCTTTTGCAAAACTTGCAAGGGTCGATGCGGGGCATATTTTTCCAAAAAGAAACATTGCAGAAGTAATAATGGTAATCGTCAAGAACAACATCTCACGCCGAATTGAGCATTTGCCACTGTTTAGTAACGCGGTCATTATTTCTCTGAGAAAGACAGTCCTCGACTATCCTCTTATTGAAGCAGACTTCCTTGAATTTGTTCTTTAGGTTTCTCTTAGCAGGTTTAGATGATAATTGTTCGAGGTAAGTAATGAAGGGTTGGTGTTTCGTTATCACTTTTAAGTAAGAAGAACAATTTAACTGTTTATAGCGGAGGGAAATCCATGTTAAGTAAATGCAATCGATTTTACTAATTATTACTCTGAATACAACTGCCTTTACAGGTATTTCGTTCTTTTTCGCGATGGTGCTCTGTTCGGTTTCAAAGCAAAACCGGATCCAAATCAGCCTTATCCAGAACCGCTTAACGATTTCACCGTCAAAGATGTTCAGGTGATTCTGTAGTTTTTGCTCTTCGCTTGACGTCCTCTGGAAGTTTGACGATCTGTGAAAAGAGTTCCGTTGTTTTTTATTAGAGCAGTTGAACAGTGACAATTTTTATATGCTTCCTCATTACAGTGCACCCAAAAATTGCAGTGTGGCTTTTCATAGTGGCTGATTGATGGGATTCGTTAATTGCCGAGTGTAGGATAAATGAATGCGTTTACGAAGGTCCAAAACAAGTAAAACGTAAGCACAGTACGACGTAATATTTTATGAAATTCGTTGAAGGTGATGCAAGAAGATATGAGAAGAAAAAAGAAAGGAAAATATGCAAATTAGTATGTAAACGAAATCGTCACCCACAGCTGACCATCACGAAAATTGCCAATAATTTAATGAGAGGATGAAAGCATTCGTTGCAGTCACAACTCACCGAGGAAGAAAATTCCAGAAGTTAATAACTCCATAAGTGAATGAATTTTGAATGCTAAAGTGGTTTTGCAGGGTTTCTTACGATCTTACGACACAACTCACCATAGCCCCTGATTTTTCAAGTGGGCATCGCTGTTACAGGATGGCAGCTGCAACCAGCATGCCATCAATTATCCCACTAGAAACACATTGCTGCTACTTTAGTCTAACATCGTACGGTGTCCTTTACTTCTAACGATTTCGACTCACTGCCATTTAATTATTACATCGGAATCTGTGGGACATCTAAACACGAAACATTGCAATAGTTAGCTTTTCTAGCTTTTTCTGGCGATGCTTTATATTAAGAGAAGGGATTATCATTTAAGGGTTCAATTTTAGTCTGCGTAACCTCTTTAATCTTGAGTAGAGTATGTCCCCTTCTCTCCTTCACAGTTGAGTATCTCTCCTATGATGCTTATTTGAGCTTTCCGAGGAGTGAAGGATGGATGCTTTTAGAGGAGAGCATTGCTTCCAATGTTTTCAAGAACTGATTTAACCCTTAGTGGCTGAAAACTCGACGACCTCTTCACTGATGAAAGAAAAAGAAAGAAGAAAGCGGAAAATTTCTCAGTGTATCTTCTCTTCGTTACTGCATTCACTGTTGAAAATAATTGCAAAAGGTTGTTGAGACGTTGCGGTCAATCATGTGATGGCGATTTTGCTTATATATATATATATATATATATATATATATATATATATATATATATATATATATATATATATATATATATATATATATATATGAGAGAGAGAGAGAAAAAAGAAAGGGAGGACACTCGTAATTCTTTAAGTAAGTGCATACTTTGAGCAACTGATTACGAAAACATGTTTGCACATAGTTCTTACGACAATAACACCATCGATGCTCTCGAGATTGCTGCAGGTGTAAGAGTGCGGTCGTTGTCGTGACAACAAATTCGCTGTTTATTGCGGCAGTGAATATCGCATTGCTAATGCATGCCTTCTTGGGGAGCTTAGAACGATTTCTGTTTAATAACTACCTTCTATCAATATCCTTTCCATCTTATCTATACGGGGGATTTTTCGTTTGAGGACGGAGTTGGTCCTTCAGAACAGTACTCTTTTGACGGGAAGGCTTGAGGGCGGAGAAGTTGAATTTTTGCAGAAAGAAATTCTTTTGCACTTTAGATGTGGAAAATTGGGCACAATTCTTGATCACTCTGTTAAAACTCACAGCGTTTTCTTTCCAGTTGAGCCCGAATGAGGTTTGAATTTCATAAGTTTCTCATCGTTCGCTTTTCTGTGTTTCGGCATCCAGGCGACGATGACCTCCCTCTCAAAAAGTTCGGAAGCGAGTAAGTGCATAAGCAGCAGATGCGCTGAATAGTTTGCTTATCAGAGAGGACAGCCCTGAAAGATTCAGGATGAATTCGTGAGAAGGTTGGCAGCTGCAAACGTCGTGAGCACATTGCACCCATTTTGTAATTTTTATAGCTTTCAGCAGCTGTCGCAGTTATGTCTCAGACATTCCGGTTGATAGTGGGAGGAGGAGGGAACAAGTCTTTTTTTCCATCTCCCTTATTTGCGCTCTAATGCACTATTGCACATTCATCGTTATAAACCCTCTCGGTATCCGCGTGTCCCATTCTCCTCTCTCACCTGTATCTATCCACTTCCTTCGAAAGCCTTAGAAGAGCAAGTACCGATTGATGAGCTTTGCATGGAGAAGTAGAACTTAAGGAAGAATATTTTATTGGTAAAGTAAATATTATAGTGTAATCTGTTATGAAAACGAGGAAGTGAAACATAATCTGAGAGGAACACCAAGTATGCAATGCCGCCGACTCCTCTATTTGCCGCATGTGAGTGCCGTACTCGCTGCAATAGTTTGACTTGATGCCAGATAATGGATGTGATCATTAAAGATAATTAAACACACACCATTTAAGCAAGCACAGTCAGGAGGAAATGGCTATTTTAAGGGAAATTCATTGAAAATTGAAAAAAAAAAGAATGAATGAAGCGATCCAAAAAAGCAATAAGGTGGTCAATACGAAGAGCTCTAATGCAGGGCGATGATCTGTTCATAGGTGCACTGCAGTTCTCAGCTGTTTCATTTATGGTTTAAAAAACCAGCGATAATGGGCATAAAGGTATTTTCCTTGCTTGAGATGTCGGGGTAATGTTGGTAAAGGTTCATAGTAACAACAGATATTCGAACTACTGTCTTTCTTTTATGCAACCCCGGCGTTCAAGGAACATGTCTTCCTATCTTCAACAAATACATGAAAATATATGGAGCAAAAAATATATGAAATACTCGTGTGTTGATAAATACCGAGTGTATTGCATTCACAGTTCTCAAACTCGACGTATTCGAGAAAGATGGTTGTGACGTAGGGTGCCTCGGCATTCCACAGGGTTTCGAATTCTTTTCGGGTCAGAGGTTTAAAGAAATCTCTTCATTCGTCATGGGCGTAATTTTCTTTCAATTGCTGTTGAACATTTGAGGGGTTTTTATTCGAGCTTTGAAGGTGCCTTTCTTGGAAGTAATAATACAAATGCTGTTTCAGTTGATGAAAGTCGATCGACCAAAGCCGAATACATTCCTGGTGCGTGGCCTTCAGTGGACCACAATTATCGAGCGAATGTTCAACGCTGATTCTGCTGAATCAAGAGAAGCTTGGATTAACGCAATTAAGGTGGGCGATGTGCGTCGTTGATGCAATTTTAGGCAAATAACAATGAGATGTGTACTTAGTGGATCTTGACAGTATTCTTCATCGATCGATTTTAAGTATCGTTGAGGATGGGTCATCAATAGATGCACCATTCGGCAAAATGACCACTGTGGCTTTGTGGGGCACTGTCTTATGTGGTACTGATTCCTATTTAGGGATATTTGGTTATTGTTTTATTGATAAACTGTACAGAAGGTTCTCATTTAACAACAAACGTCGAATGCGACCAAAGCGTATTCCCTCCGTTTAAGGGCGCATTGAAGCATTTGCGCTCTTACACTGTTGTCTTGCGACGCATTTATCACTATGCAGGGCTGCAAAAATAATGCGGAAATGTTCACTTAGAACTTAATTATATTGCATCCATTTTTATTAATAAGTGTAATATTATATAGTCCACTCAGCAATTGAGAGACAAAACAGAAATTTTTGTAGGTATAATTCAAAAACCTTTTGGTTTCTCAAGACGTAAAGGATAAAATTTCAGACGCAACTTTTACGAACTGCTATAAAAATTAGATTCACAAATTGCCTTATAGTTTGACCCTATCCATGCGTGAGCACTCTGACGATCTCCTTCCCATCCCACCGCCCCTCCTTACTCCGCCTCCGCTTCATTCCCTTTCTCTACCGTTCCCTTTCCGGCCTTTCTTCTAGTTTTCGATGTTTTCGATTCCAGGTGTCAAGATTTTCTCGGACGTTTGCGTTCGAGAAAATCTTTACGGCTGCCCTTTCTCATTTAACGCGTTTGCTCATCATTTCCACGTGAGAGGGGAAGTGAAGAATATCCTTGTATGGTTTGCAGCGTTGAAGTTTTTGCGTGAGGATTAATGATGGCGATATCTAGAACAACAACAAGATCACAAAAAGTGCCAGCGCCTTTCGCAATGCTTTGCACATTAGTATTCGCAAGCGAAATTATTATTACGTAATAGTGAAGCGTGTGCTTGTAAATGTCTGCATGTCAAGTAAGTTCAATTTGAGGATCGCGAAATTTCTTGAGCGTAACGTTCCTCTTCTAGGATCCGTCACAGTGTTCCTGCGGACTTCTAGGGATTGGAAGATACCAAGGTACTATAGGTTTAGTGTATTTGGTGCTAATCTGCCCACTGAAGGATGTGTCCCATTTTAGATTTATGGACGTAGCCAGGTTAGTTGAAGCGTGAAGGAGTTCTCGCTCATAGTTTTATTTATTGTTGGTTTGTTTTGAAAGTGGTTGCCAGATGGACGAAAGAGTTTTGATTTTCCCTTCTTAAAAGTGCATAAAGTGCTATGCTGTCGCTGTTTACGAAATGAGCTTTATTGTTGGCAGCATTGCTTGGGTGACAAAATGCCGTTTCTTCGCAATCTTCCATAATGGGGAGCTCCCGAAAAGCGCTACTCTATAGGCAGACTCTGCGGCTGAATCACCGCCAATGCTGCTTCCTTCCCTTTCTCTCCCCCCTTTCTCAATGGAAGTAAGGCTGTCATTTGTCCTTTCTAGAAATCGTTTGCTTCCCTCACTTGACGTCACTTGAATAGTGTATGGGAGTGATTTCCGACTGCTGGGAGTCGGGAACAGCATTGAGATGAAGGTGAGGCGGGGGAGGGGGTAGGTGAGCGAGGAAGGAATGCGAGGACGGCCTGAAAAGAAAGCTAGTTGAGAAACTGGGGGCGGGGGTATAGGAACATAAAGGGTAGGCAACAAAGTTTAGGAGCGGGATGCCCTTATTATGGTACTTGTTACTGTTCATGTTTAGAGTGTGTCGGACTCTATAAAAGAGACCGAATCTCAAATGGACACCGAAATGACCGATGTGGGTGATGGTGTGTTGCCAGGCGGTGCAAACGCACTGAGTGTTTCTCATGCTCATGGATACGGTATGCATGCTACAGGGATGAATCTTGGCGGAAACGATGAAATGATGAGTATGGCTGATGCAGCCGAAGCGGCGAGACGCGACAAAATTGTGGGTGTTTTTGCTATGATATCAGCAGTGCACAATGTCATTTCATCATGCATTACTTACACCTTCACAGCACTAAGTTTATTCACTAGCAGAGAACTTGAAAGCTGCTATTGTAATCGGTTGACTTATGTTACGGAATTAATTCATACTAGTCCATTATTAATCCCTATACGTGCTTAATGTTAACCATATACTTGTAGAGTGTCTTGTCCCGTTTAACGTCAATTCTCCTATGACTGTTGGCGTTGTGTGCTCACCAGGCGTGTTGCATTATGTGTACCCTAAAACTAAAAGCACCTAGGCAAGGTGTTGGCCAATGGGAGCTTCCATAGTAACTCGGTGGTAGTACGTTTATTGGGCACCAGAAAATCAGACATTCTCACCATTCTGTGGACAGAGTTTTTATCAGTCTCAAAAGTGATTTTACTATATTGTTACAAAATTGGTTTGTATTAGTTTGAAAGTAATTACTGTGTTTAGTAAACAAAATTTCGAGAGGGAGGCAATGTCGCAGTTGTAATATAAGCAGCGTTTAGTGTTTTTTGTCATGAGAATTTTGTTTTTTTTTTCACACCGAATTTTGAAGCGGTCAGTAGAATGGAGAATTTTGAAGCGGTTAGAATGGAGACTGCAAGCGATTGAAGAAAGGAATGACGATAAGCTCATAAAGATAGTATTGGTCCTTCCCCTGCAATTTAGTTTTCCTATTCATTGATGAAGTGTGATTAATTATACTGTTTGCTGAACGAGCATGCAGTGAAACTTGAAAGCCGTTCCACAGTGTAAAATATTTTCATGGTGGAAGAAGGAAATAATCGCTTAGAACGCGTAATTTAATTCGTTTCTACGAAAAAGGCAATTATAAATTGAGGGCAACGCGAGTTTCGAGAAAAAAGTTGGCAAAATTCCGACAGAAAATATTGGAGGAAGGAGGAGGTAACTTAAGATTAAACGAATCGATTCCGATTTGTTAATGCTTCATAGCGATGGAGCCAGCGCGACACTTATATTGTTGGCTAAGCGGAAGTAACCGTTTTGCTGTATTACTGACGTCTCCATTTATGATCAGTTGTCTGCTTCATCGTTTTGCATTAGTGTTTTATTTGCTAATGAATAAAAGGCTGAAGTTCAGTTAATAGATATTTTGAATGCAATGAGGGGTTGAATTCTTTAGTTTATGGAATACTTATAGACATTGGACGATTTTGAATTCCTGAAAGTACTCGGGAAAGGGACATTCGGTAAAGTGATTCTATGCAAAGAGAAACGAACGCGCAAACTCTACGCCATCAAAATACTCAAAAAAGAAGTTATCATTCAAAAGGTAATACTTCACTTTTCTTTATTGTTTTTTTTCTCTCATACGTCCTTTTTGTTGACGGGAAGGGAGGGAAGTGACGATATTTAAGAGCTCTCTAATGCCTCTTCATCACAAACTGACAGGCAAGTAGTAACGAGAAAAGAATCGTGAATCTTTGTTCTCTGGATTTCGTTGGAAGCGCGAACCCTTGGAAAAGAAGGGAGCAGAAGGAAGGAAAGAAGGTGAGCACTGCCCTAAATTCGCAACTAATTTGCCAATTTTCAGGATGAAGTTGCACATACATTAACCGAAAATCGTGTTCTACAAAGATGTAAGCATCCATTCCTAACGGTCAGTTCAATTTCTAATTTCTTGTTTTATTTCTTTTGTTCTTGCTTTTTGCATATATTCTATAGTTTTTTAAATGAAAGCTGAAACATTGTTTGACATTATTATTATAATTTGTATTGATATTGTGCATCTTTGCTGTGGCGATTGAAGATATCACTCATTTACAGAACTTCAGAAGGGAGACATATGAATGGAGAAAGAAAAATGAAATCACGATATTTCGACAGCAAAAAATGTCTGGTACCCATTCTTTTATGGAAATTTACCTGCGAGGTTTCATTGAGCAAGCAGAAATGTTTACATTCAGTGTGGTCACAACGACAATTTTTCCCCCTGGCATCCTTAGTTGATAGCTTTCATTTCCGGATGTTCTCTTGAATTTTTCCACATTCGTGATGTTTTTGCTTTGATATTTTAATTGACTGTTTACTTCATAATATGCTTTTGTATTTGATCATTTGGTCTGATTACATGTTCGGTCGATGTGTTGCATTTAAACTTCATTAATTAAGTACTACTTCTCCGTCGTTTGTTTTTTCAACTTGCTCATAAATAATGATCCACAATGGCATCTTTATTTCGCTGTTCTGACCTTTTTGATTTTTGTACTTCGCTTTTTCAATCACCTGAGGCAGACTTGGCCGACACGAATTGCATCTTATTGATTATTAGTTTTTGCAATTCTGTCACAAAGTAGCACTCCTTCTCAAAGATAACATGTTATCTCTCCAACTGACGGTATGCTAGGCTTCAAGATAGCCAGCGGCGCAAATGTCGCAGATGTGGAACACTGTTAATTTTTTCCGTTCAGTGGGTCCAAGTTATCGTTATACAACAAGTAAATCTGCGCTAATCTCATTCATTGAAGTATACAGGTGATCTTCAAGGGAGTAATTAGAAGTTTGAGATGCGGTTGTGGAGTGCGTCGGCGGACGTTTTTGCGCCTTAAGTTTCGAAATTCGAACGATTTTTTTTCAAACTGAGTGATGGAACCAAACTTCGATATTTGAAGTGGATGTGTTTTATTTATATTCACCGTGTTTTCGCCCTATGCTGCCCCATATGAACAAATCGTTGCTTGAAACGATCGAGAAATGCGCAAGAAAGCTTCGCGAAGATCACTGCAAAGGATCGTTGGCTGAAAGGACAGTGAAGAGAGCGTATTCGCTACTGATTGGACGCATCTGACAACTGATGCGTAGAAGGATTAATCGGAATGAGTAAATAAGAGCTGATATAGGGCATTTCGTTACCACGTTTATGTTCGATGGCAATTGTTTTAATTGCTTTTTGTTGTGAGCTGTGTAGCTTGAGAGAAATTGCTGAAGCGTGTCGATTTTCTGCAGTATTTGCGTTTTGAGCGATGGGCGCATTTACAATATTTTGCGCTTGCATGCGCTGGTTTTTCCGTTTTTTTCTTTATTCCCGAGGAATGTATAAGTGGTGTCTGCCCTGTCCTCCTGGTAAGGGAGGGAAACAAGCTTTCAAAATCAAAGTAAAATTTTTTTATCGGGAAATAAATAAAAATAAAATGAATGGGTATTAGTTATTTCTGCAGAAATATTAAAAATAAGCTACGCACTTTAAGTTTAGACAGTTTATCTTATTTTTAGACAGTTTTTGAAAGTTCGTCAGTGCAGAGAATTGCTCAGAATTGGAGGTGGTCGAGGGGAGGGGAGGTGGAAGAAGTCTTCAAATATTTCACCTAACATAGTTGAACCTTCATGCGTTTTTCATGAATTATTAATGCGTTTGCGCGTTACCGATAAGATGTGTGATGAGTAGTTGTTTTGATAGGCTTCTCTGCAACGTGCTCCTTTATCTGCAGACTGCGCCTATTTATCTTCCCATTGTCCACTTTTACTGCGTGCTTCTACTTACCTCTGTTTTTTCTTAATTATCCGCTATCAGTTCTGATCTTACCTATTCTTCCGCAGTTTTTTGCGTGCTATCCTCTCGTCGTCTATTTTTTCATTTATTTCTTTTTTAACTGTTGTGGAATGTTTGGGTTTATGCTTCTGAAGCAGTGCTGAATAGGTAGTGCATAAATAAGTATGATTCGTTTTCTTTTTTTTTTTTTTTTGAAGTTTCTTTGAAACTGTTGGGTTTATTAGCAAAGAATATTTGGTATGTTTCGCTTAGCACTGCACGCCTTTCGATGCCACTTTTCTTACCCGCATGTTTTAAGTTTGTTGAGGTTGTCGGACGTTTTTTCCACATGTAATCCATGTATATGATGCTTTCAAAAACTGAAAGGAGTGGGGAAAAGTAGGGCTACGATTATAAAGGCGACACCTCGTTTTGTCGTTTTCTTTAGGTGATTCGGAGTAGAACTTCCAGATAGTTCCTATTCCCTACCAACTTTTAAACCTGGAAGTGATGGATTTGACAATTTGGAGGGGATGGCCGATGAGTTACGCTTCTTCCTTCCCGAAGGGAAACGTAAACTGCTTTCTTTATATTCCATAGTAACGGTCTGATGTCCGGATGACTCCTGTTTTTGCAGCCGGTGGCCTCAAAGAATACAATAGAGGTGGATGCTTCGGTACACGGAGTTTCTCCGGAATGCCATTTTCTGCAGCTTTGTTTTTGAAATCTTGAGCTTGTATGTTGCCTGCTGATTTCGTAGTAGGTATGAAGGCATAATGTATTATGGCTGCGTGGTTGCACTCTGCACCTATGTTGCTTGCAGAATCACAGAAAGATGAAGAGTGAATACTGCTTGTAATCTGTAGTTTTGTTGATAGATTGGTCGGCTGATGGTTGAAAAGCACTCATAATTGCAAGCAGCTTACCATGCAATCTCGGATAAAACCGTTTTGTTCAATTAATATCCCTGCAAGGAGCTTATTTGAGATACTGTGGTAAGTGGTTGCATTTGGTACGCCATTCGAAAAAGAAAGGTGTTGTGTTGGTGGTTTTTTAGCAGTTGACGTACAGCTTCCAAACGCGTTATCATTTATGCTTCGTGATGGAATTCGCGAACGGTGGCGAGCTATTCTTTCATCTGCAACAGAATCGCATATTCAGTGAATCACGAACTCAGTTCTACGGTGCTGAAATTATTCTTGCACTTGGTTATCTGCATGAACAATGCATCGTTTACAGAGATATGAAGGTTGGCTTCTATTCCATAAACTACTGTACTCAGTAGGCAATACGTAATCGTTATGTTCTTCTGCAAATAATATTGGTTTGCCAGAATTCATGGTGAGTTAGAAATGTTGAACTTTTTTGCGTCCTATGAGGTAGATAAAATGGGGACCGTTGTTATTAATATTCAGCTCTTTTCTGTAAACTCTGTAAAATCCGTTTCTGCCTTTCTGTGCAGAAGTCTAGTCACTGCCATTTCATACACTGTGAAAGTGTCTAATATTAACCTCCTTAAGAAGTCAGCCACTACCGGAAATATCTAAGTATGTGCTGCTCAGCATGCCGTATTTAAAACTGGAAGAATGTCGCCCCATTTTTCGCTGGTTCCTTGATATTTCCACTTCGTAAATCTTTCTCCTTGAAAGTATCGCGTGTCTGCTTTAAAATTTTGTCCGATAATCTTGACTGAATTTCTCATCTGTTATCGACTATCCTCCATTTTTTGCCAAAATCGTATTGCTCTTAAGATTAGATGTCATAAATTACCATCTCCATTCTCTTCCCTTATTTTGGTTATCTTCACTCGTTATATTTTATAAGCAGAAGAGTAACCTATAGCGATTTCATTCAGAAGCAAGAATAACTAGAAGGATGAATTCTGTTCAGGTCACTCTGAAGAACAGTTCATACTGAATATGGTTGACGTGCTGTTTCATTCATAAATATCGCAGAGCTGTCATCGGTGTGACGATCGCTTTTAAATACCTTAAATTGTGGCTTCCTTCATTTTATATGCTTAGCGGTAGGCCGTTAGAAATAAACCCAAAATATGTTTCGTCGAAAGATGGGGTGTTAGTCCCACCTTGCATTCTTTCGCAGGTTGCGAAATGCTTTCCCGCAGATAAGCCTCATAGATAAATGAATGGCTGCGACTGTGATTGGCTACATAAGTTTGTGTAGACGGCATTTCTTTTGAAGTTGAGAGCATTAGTGAGGGAATTGGAGCTGGCGCAAGTTAGCTGCAGGGATTAAGTCAAATGCGGCCAGATATTCGCTAATGTTTTTTGTTGTTTATCAAGCACTTCCCTGCATGATAATCATCTATAATTTGTAGTGCTGTTGCATGCATTCTTCCCGTGCCTCATTTTTAAATGCATTCCCAAAAAGGAGCAAGCTATCTTTGTTTGTATAAACGTTGAATAGTTCGTTGTTCCTCAGGTCCTGTCGTTCATTTCTCTATAGAGTTTCTTTTTTCTGTTGGCAGTTCTTCGTGCCTCTGCCCTTGGCGACTTGTTTATCGTATGTCACGAATGAGCTTTTGTTTTCTTTGAATTTGGCACATATGATTAGGTAAAAGCCAGCCAATTTGAATTGCAAATTTGTGACCTTTGTGCGTTAATGGTGATTTCCTTAGAGAGCTGTAATTAAGCCAGCTAGGTGAATGGAGATTCAGATTATGCTGTGTGCAGTCTCTCAAACGTTTTTGCCGAGAATGATATTCGACCTAATGTTTATTTTATCCTAATTGCCACTGATAATTCCTTCGCATGAGACTGTTCAATATGGCTGATTTTCTCATAAAATGTTTCTTTGGTGCGCATTAACTCATCTCTTTATTTATATTTTGCCTTTATTTCTTCATTTTTGATATTGCTTTGTACACATATCTTCTATTTTAATATGTTCCTCTTTTCTATACTGCTGTATGTTTTGTTATCTTACTCATCAGCGTTGTACAGGATCATATTTGACTTTGTGGATGATGAAGATTTCGCTCAGTTTAGGCGATTAAAGGTTTGAGGAGCCGATTGTACTACCGATAATGAATGAGAGATTCGCTGTGTTATCAGTAACTGTTATTTCCATACCTAAACGTAATAGTGATATTTAAATAAAGCCGCAGCTTTTCTCCGTTTCTTTTTTTTTCGCTATTCAGCTCTATAGAATTGCATTGGCGCATTGATTCATCCAGGTGGAGAAGGGGCAGGTATGCTTTCAGGTGGGGTTGCGAAGGACGAATGTAGACTAGAAAACTGTGATCTGCTAGAAGTTGAAATGAAATGTATAGTTTATTTTGTTCTATCTTACGTTATTGTATTGATGCGCAATTATTGTGTTGTGTGTGAACTTGGCTGTCCCACCAGATTTCTCTGTAGTAATGTGTAATATACCGTTCTTGTTTCTGCAAACGTTTATTCGGATATTCTTTCGTGGAAATACTGTTTAGCATGTGTTTTGATCATTTATGAACTTATCACTGATTGTCAGAGAATTTGTGAGTTTTGGCAGTTCGTGTCCTTACATTGCTGGTGCGCTTAAACCACACAATTGTGCCCAATTTGTGTGTGATTACTATATCGTTTTTCACGTTTTAGATTTTTGTTGTTCCCGTATGCTACTGGTTTCGTATCCTTGGGGCGCAGTCTTAGATGAGTGGCAGGAACCGTTCTAACTACATATTGCGTATGTAATTAGCACTTAAGGCCCTATATGACATCAATATTGTGGTAACGGTCGATCCTCGCTCATCGTTCTTTTGACAGTGCTGAAAATTCGCAACTTTTAACAGCGAAAAGGATTTGTTAGATGGGACGAGCGCATTAAGAGAGGAGTGTCCTTAAGCAATGAAACAGAATTTTCAGTCACACCGCGGATTTTTTTTTGAGGGGGGCGAACTTTAATTACTATTTATTTATTAATGGTGTTGTAGTGTGTGATTTGTGATTATGGAGTACAGTTTCAGATTGTCATTTGTTTCTATCCAATTATGCTGTCTGATTAGTCAATTGGTGAGATATGATCATAAAAAACTGGTGACTGCTTTACTTCCGCTGAGGTGGGAGTCTGCGTTATTCCATGTTGATGCAATCATGACACCGATCTTTGAGTTGCTGTTTTTTGCGCCATCAATAAAAATCTAGTTAACGTCGCGGACCGGGCTTAACCGTATGAATTTATCGAATTGGATTGAAGTCGGTGGAATTGGTTTGAAGCCTGGTCGCGATTGGAACAGGAACTGAAACTGTTGGCGGACAGTACCGGGGAGCTTTGCTGACGAACCGAAGTTAGGCTTTATGTGAGCGGTTTATTGGCGCCCTCATGGTTAGGCTTTATACTTCAAAAATCGGTGAAAAATATTCATACTGATCTTTGCCTTTCTTTCTTTTGATAGGTTGCTGATAGCGTCAAAGAGAGACCCAGGTTGTATCAGCTTTGTTCTAGAGAGTATTCTTTTTTACACTCATTTTTATAGCCAGGATGAGAAAGAGTTCAGTTTATTTATTCATATGTGTGTGCGTGCATACATGTATATCAGTACAGACAATGTGCATATGCATACATGCATATATTAGTGCATGTGCAAGTTAGAGTCGATTAAGTATAAGAAGTGGACGACAGTCATGATCCACCAATGCAGGGACTTCGGTATTCGTTCCAAACATCAGATCGACTATGTTTCGTAATGGAGTTCGCGATCGGCGGTGACCTCTACTACCACCTAAACAAAGAGGTGCAGCTCATGAAGGAAGGTTTCAGCGAATCGAGAACACGATTCTATGGCGCTGAAATCGTCTCTGCGCTCGGATATCTTCACGAAAATAATATTGTTTATCGTGATCTCAAGGTTTGAAGTCATGCATGTGTTCGTAGACTGGTGACTGTCATACATAAAAGTCCGCATTTTCAGTTTGTTTTTAAAAAAGCTGCAATGCTGCTAGGCTTTCCGTTGTTGCTCGCATTTGCAACCTTGCGTTTGCAGAGCACTTTATGACGGCGCCGCGTTTGTGCCTATGTACCTGTCCATCCGCCAGCGTGTCCGGTAGTTCCAATGCGGGGGCCACAAGGAACCTGTTTTATGTTACTCGACTTTGCGATAGCCACCCATACCTCTTTTAAGTTGACCCATTAGCTTTGAAATGAGTTTTGGACCCTCAGAGAGTGGAAGAAAATTTTTGCGCACTTTACCTTCTGTTGTATCACAAAAAACGGATTTTTATATCAGTTGGCTTGCCACCTCATTGACTGTTTGCGTTTAAGTATGAGTTTCTTATCTCTTGGCGTAATGGATACTGCATCGTGTTTTCTCGTCTCTATCATACAGTCACAATATTTCCTGTCTATTCTTAAACGTTAGGTAAGGGTCGTATCAGTAAACTCTTCTATGGTTCCTTGCTTATTTTCCTTCACTCTGCCTGTAATCATTGTCAGATGCCTATGCGTAGCAGTCGTCCTAGGAACAGTGCCGAGCAACGGTCAGCTCCACTGCGCAACACGCAGCATTTGCTGTGCCATGTGGTATCTCAAAGACAAGTTGCTTGAGTACTGCAAAAGGGAGGGAGAAGGGGCATCGTCTTCATGGTGTGCGTCTCGTATTACCGTTTGCATATTTTGTTCATGAGTAGCATATGGATAGGACGTTTTAAATGATCAAAAGGTAGAACGGTGAAGTGATTGCGTGTTCCATATCGGCTTTTGCCACGCCGTTTTGCCCTTAATTTGCCAAGTTTCTAACCAACCTTACTCTCCGAGAGATAGATTGATCCATTGTCTCGTTGCAGGAATCGGGATTTGGGGTTAAGAGATGAGAGTTCATGAAGTAATGACCGGTGATTCATGAGTTAGTGGACAAGATGTACAAATATAGCATACCTGAAAAGAGAATTGCGTAAAAGAAGCAAAAAGTTTGGTTTTGAGATGAGTATGCAGTGGTTAAAGTCGAGTTTTTTGTTGAATGCTGAGAAGGGTTATATAATTCCCTACAGTATTGCGGTTGTATGCTTGTTTGCAAAATGAAATGATTGGTTTGAGTAGTACACCTATAGAATGTGGGAATTAATCGCACCTTTTATTTAGTTGGAAAATCTTCTTCTGGATAAAGATGGTCACATCAAGATTGCCGATTTTGGCTTATGCAAAGAGGACATCTCCTTCGGTGATCGAACACGAACATTCTGCGGCACACCTGAATATCTTGCCCCGGAGGTGAGTGAACTTTATTGCACCCCAGTTTAATATGATTTTCACTTTCGCTAATTACCCACCGTTCCTCCCTTTTCCCTCGTTTCCCCGCCCCCCTTCTCCCACCCACCAAATATATCAAACGTTTCGTCGGCAGGAACTCCCGCCAGTGCACGTCGATGTTTGTTTACCAGGATGCTTCTGGAGGGCTTGGATTAAGTATTCGAAAATTTGCTTTTGTTTGCGAAAGTTTGTTTCTGCAGTTTCTGGCGTTTCTCTGTGACCGCTTGCTCCAATAGTAAGTGGTGTATCCGGGAAAGGTATACTCCATCAAAATGGGAATCGATTCTGAGCCAACAGGTGTAGCCGTTTTTCACCGTCTTAGAGCCTTTGTGTTGCTGATTTCTCTCAGTAAACGTGACGCGGGATTTGCTCGACTGTTGAAAAGCCCTCTTAAAATATGCCAGCTACACCTGCCTCACTCGAAATGCTTTTGGTAGTCATTCTTCCGCAGTACCGAATTCGGAACTGATAGGTCTTCCTTAACGTCGGCTAGAGGAGGATTGCCATTATGGGAAGCCCGTTTTGCTAGGGCATTCATTTTCTAATTTCCAGTTCTCTTTCTGAGTTTGTTAACGTGATCTTGACGTCTAAATTTTCAGTGAATACTTTTGTGAGAAATGTTTCACAATCAGGTTCTGGAAGACAACGATTACGGCCGTTCGGTGGACTGGTGGGGCGTCGGGGTGGTCATGTATGAAATGATGTGCGGTAGGCTGCCATTCTATTCAAAGGATCATGAAAAGTTGTTCGAACTTATCCTCACGGGCAATATTCGCTTCCCATCTAAGCTCAGCTCAGAAGCGCGATCTTTACTTAGCGGTCTTCTCGTTAAAGATCCAACTCAAAGGTGAGGTTCTTTTTTCTGCTAAATACCCTTTTGTTATTTAATGTGTCTCAGGTTGGAACTGCCGTCATTTGTCCAATTTACCCTTACTGTTTATCTGTCCATGCTTGCATGATCCGGCAAATCGGCTGTCTACATACTGGATGCTAGACCGAGTGAATCTAATTATTTAATAAGACGTTTTTTTACAAGACTGGTTTATAAGTTTGCTGATTTCTTAATCGACAAACAAACTCGCAAGTCTTGTAAACTGCGAATCAAGCAAATTCCGTTCACTTAGTTTATCGGTTTCAACAAATTCCTACTAGTAGAAGATAGTGAAGGTCGGTCGAAATTGACGGGTACTTAAGTTAATGGCTGATTTGCCAGCAGCTTACCAGATATGCAGATTTGTTTTGTTGATCAGGTAGTGAAGTCAGTATTAACTGGACGAAGTGTTAAGATATATTCGCATTCACTTGGCAAAGCAATAAGCATCACCTGGATAGACAGAAGGAATTTATTTCATCAGGCTAATAAGTGACCGTGGAGGAAGCAGGAAGACAGAGAGGAATTGTTGTTTATGCTGTAGATTAGCAGTAAATTAAAGTGGAATGTTCAGGTTGGGAGGAGGTCCAGAAGATGCGAAAGAGATAATGGAACAAGAGTTCTTCCGTCCAATCGACTGGGAGAAGCTCTATCGCAAAGAGATCACTCCACCATTTAAACCTCATGTGCAGTCTGATACCGACACTTGTTACTTCGACAAGGTTTGCGCCAATAATTTACGCTTTCAAAATACACAGAAGGAGTATGAACGAAAATCAATGTTCAGAAGCAAAGAAGCGGTTCACTCCGAAGGCCTAATGTTGCCACACTGTTGTTTGAGGCCAACATTTCATGGTAAAGAAGTTAATTCTGAATCCTCAGATATGGAAGTTATCAGAATTACGTGTTAACTCAATTTCTTAAATTCTGAAATTTGGTTGACTTTTTTCGTTTTCTAACGAAGAGGATTGCCGACTATGGTTAAGCTATCACGCGTGTATTGACGCCTAGAAAGGTATGTTAAAAGGTCTGCATGCCTCCAAAGGTCAGAGTCGCTTTGAAAACAAAACAAGGTCACTCGATGTCGACTGTGTCGCAATGTCTGAGTATTTGTGTGTTGCTTGGTTGTCTGCGGATGCAGTTGTCTCTTTCCCGAGTAATTTCCACTTATTAATGAGAAAAGCCTCGAGAATCAAGTTTGATCCGTGTAATGCCGACCTTGAACTCACCGCTTCTTGTGAAGTTATGAAAATTAAAAGTAGTGAAATTGCACCTCCATGTTTTGTTCTCCACTTCAGGCACATGGAATGTTTTGCTAGGAAATTTTGCACAAGTCGGGAAGTGTCATAGAAGTTGCGTTCTTGTTTTTTGAGTACTTGCATTCATTCAATGGATCGGCGAAACCGCAGATGGCGCGTGTCGTGCCAGCCTCCCTGATACACATTTTTACTTAACTGACATGTTTTTTGACCGATTCGATGTGGCTTAGCCAATAAGAGCACAACGGAACGATCGGATTTTGTATGCCAGCAAAGCATTCAATCATTATGACGACACACATCGAATTTTATTCAGGAGTTCACAAATGCACCTGTGCAACTGACACCGCCTCCCGCCCGAAGTGGACCTTTGGATACAGTTGATGAGATGGATGAGATGCAAAACAATTTTGTGCAGTTCTCATTCCATAACGAAGCCTCTTCTTCTTTACGAGATGCCTCCGAAATGATGATGGACGCGTAATCACGCAACAGAAAGGCAGCGGATATCAGTTGCAAGCCACTGTTATGGCTGCTCATTCCGATGACTTATTTCATCTCGTGTTGAATGGAATTTCCAGAACACCTTTTTCATTGCTTCTCATAGGCACATGGCTGACGCTTCGGAAGTGTCGTTTTCTAGTTCAAATTTTCCTTCATTCGAGGGGAACGGGGATGACTGCTTACTTCTGACCGAGGAGTGGAGAACGACAATATTAGAAGGCTCACTAAGGGCGGATGGGCTCAGCCATCTAAGCAGGATTTAGACCAAGTATCTCTGCGTACGGGTTGTGTGGAAACGGCGGCCATGATGGCCTTTCAGCTAATAATGTTTATAAAGGCCGTTAAAATGTTTTCACCCATAAAATAAACAGAAACTCATCGGAATAAATTGCGCCTTTTGAACGGAATTTCGTTTCTAAAACTTTTCTTTCACTGATCATTCAGTTCTTCAAAGCCTGAATTGGTCGTTAAGAAAATAATACGACAGTTATATATTGTTTTCTGAAATGCCGGAAGCCAAATGCAGTTGGTATCATCGATGTATATGTGGTAACTTCGTAGAGGTTTTTTATGACTTCGAGTTTTGTTTCTTTTTTTGCTTTGAGAGTGGGGAGTATTGATTATATTTCCGCTCTTACGATAGGAACTTTGCTGTATTTCAGAGATTTATTTACATTTCGTCATAGTTTTTCATGTCCCTTCTTATGTCATTTGTTTATCGAGATCGCTGAAGACGCCGGCCATAGCAGAGACAGCTGGGTACTTTATCGTTCGCATATAGAAGAGGTCGCGTCATGTTGATGGGATTGCTAAAATATATTAGATGCTCAATTTATGGCTCCAGGCATTCGCCCTAGTTCCCTGATATACGAGAGCTTAGGGAAGGCGGCCGAGGGGGTAGATGTCGTTTTTTGTCAAATACGCATCATCTGCATGCGTTTCACCGGTTACGTTATGACTGTCGTTCGCATCGCACGCTTTTACCCTTACTATTGTCTGATTTAGGTGTTTTAGGTCATGTTTAGTCATCCAGTCTATTGTAGTGTGTCACTTGTTAACGCTGCTTATCGTGCATGTTTTTATTGTTTTCACTGATAGTATCCTTTGCAACGTTTAGGGCTGACGACTTAGTGTTTACCTTGGCGGGTCTGAAGGCTGTCTAGCTTTCACATGGGAACATATCTGCACTGATGGGTTCCGACTGCTTGCAAGGCTTGTTGGCCTAACAGTGGACGTATCCGAGAGGTAAATCAAGGTTTGAAACATACCGCATGAAACCTCGCCATCAGCGATTAAACAAATGAATATGGCTTGCTTTTTCTTCAGTGATTTTTTTGTGGTGATTCACGAAAGTAGCAGCTCCTGCTTTTCCAACGAAGCCAAAGAGAAAGGAGAAGGGATAGTTGCAGTTGAGCTGATGGTTGCACTAACCACTCTGAGAAGTCAATGAGATGTGATCCGTCAGCCCAATTTTTCGTCAGAACCAGCTGGTGGCGCCGATTGCTGTTATCCTCTCCAGTTCCTTCCTCGATTGTTTTTATGGCATAGTTGATGAGTAGGTGGGTATATGTGCGGGTCGTTCCGAAACAGAGTTTGTGCCGCTGTGGAATTGTATTTGTTACTTGTACGAGAGAGAAATTTATATTATTTGTACAAAGATATTTTTTTAATCACGGAAAATACTTTCCCTTTGACCGCTATCGCACTCAACTGCTTGTGTGCATTCACTCGTCTCATTGCTTCTTCAGACTATCTTTTTCGTGTTTCGTTTGTAATTGAAACATTTCGCCGCACTCTATTAAATAGTACCGAAAAGTTTCCGTACGTTGCTCTCATATCCATTTGAAAGGCTTGGAGTGGATGCTGTTGTGGGGACTGCACATTGTATATAACAAGGCGGAAACGTTCATTACTAGCCTTAGAAAGAGATGGAGGAATTTGAAGGAAGAATGGGCGTGCTACTGATAGGTGGACATCTTCGGGTAGATGCCACGATTTGCCGCCGAGCACTTCAAAACTTTCTGTTATAGATTTTCGGCAGTGACCGTTTAGGAGGTCGCCGGCCAGCTGAATGTGAACGTTGGCGTTACTTTAGTCTGCCGCCATCCTGACCCACGTCATCATCCCTCAATTATTGTCCACAGGACTGCCCCTACAGCCCCTAAATCCTTCAGGCATAAGGTTGCGACAGGAGCCTATAAGTTAGAATTCTAAATTCGGTACGCTAGGGGTGTGGTATAAGAGACAACAGTGCTGATTTCGAGAGAGCGATTTCACTCTACCTCAACTGACGTTGCGGCACAGCCTGACTGCAAAAATATTGCTGAAGTTCATTTCGACAGTGACGTCCTGCACCAGATCTGACAAATCCCCGCCAACAAGTGGCTGGCGAGTGTATTAGTTGCAGCATTGGCACAGAGGTAAGCCTAGTGCCGGCCAATGATAACCTCAGAGTGCTGCGCATAAAAGGCGATTGCAACCGAAGGCAAAGTCAAGCTTGCCCTAAACGATCGCCTGATCGCTATATGAAACCTAAATTTCGATAAAGCTATTAGTAGTACTTGAGCAGCCCAGAATCCTGGAAATTGTGCGTAACGTATCCAAAAACATATACGACTTGGGCGAATCTGAAACAAAGGCCACTTCTGGCGGTCTGATGTGTCCAGCAAATGTTTCCCACTGCTCCTAATTCCCGCCGAGTGTACCCGACTCACTTTTTCGGGCTGTGTTGCTGGGACTAACAAAATCGTTCGTTCTGACCCGCTTGCTGCATCCCTGGTTATATTTCCTCACTCCTTCGCGTTTTCAACTTCCTGTAGCGCGTTATGCAATGCGACCTGAAAAGTGCCATCTTTCTGGAATGTTGCAAAAGCCTAAAATAACGTCATTTTCTACGTACCGTAGTGCAGAGCAAGCGTAAGGGCCCTCCTTTCACCTCAGAAATCAGTGCCCCGACGTCAGCGATTTCAACATACGCACCACGGCAACTGTAGCATGAGAGCCGCGATGCGAACACTCGAACATTTGGGCCATGCGAATGCACGTTTACAGTTGAACACCTAATGTCCACAGCAGAAATATTTCATATGCAACGCCCAGAATGCGTCAGAAGTTGAGATGTCCGTCCCGCCTGCCACAATCGCAAGCGTTCATACGAATATGCTTTTCCCAGAGGCGCCTGTTCTTTGGTGATAGGAGCGCGGCGATCGAATGCGTACAACAAAAAGTGCGATAATATTATAGGCAGCAAGAACATTTACTTTAACAGCGTAAATAATGACGGGAGGGGGGTCCATGCTGCAGCACAGTTCCAGAGAAAATGTTATTTAAATCGTTATTAACCTAGCAATGAGTTGAGGAATGAACACATATTAATCAGTGCACCGGCAAAGATACAAAAAACGACTATCATTATAATACCCATTATAACAGTTATCAAAAAGGCGAGAAAAAGAGCGCTGCTATGACCGGACTTCAATTAAATAATGAGAACAATGAAGATGCAATGGAAACGGATCATGCTAGAAGAAACTTAACGAAGAGTGAAAAAGCACGCTGAATGGCGTCCACACTTCGACAAATGCTTTCGATTTTTATCAGACAGTTTCAACCGATCATCAAAGTACCAAAAAATAGGAATGCCCTGACACTGCATTCTTCCCCTGAAACAGCCGATGACACAAATTTCTGAGGAAAGTTTCGGAGCCATGTTCGATTGCTTATGAATTTTATACACATTGAATTTAACCACAGCTAGTACCAATCCTTTTGGTACAACCAGTACAACTTGGTGCAAAGAGCAAGTGAAATTGAAAGAAACAAAACGCAAGTGAAACGTATTTTTGGTTATAATACCTATTGAGACCAGCCAGGTAAAAAATCTACTTGCTAACTCTTTTGTAGTTTCAAATGGTAAAACTCATGTCAAAGGTAGCAAACCATCCTCTCTTGAAGAATACATCTATCAAAATGCCCTACTCGTTATGTGGGCTAGCGATGCTTGGTCAGTGGAACCATAATGTTTTTGATGCTACCTCTAATAATGGAAATAGTAGGCACATGAAAATGCGTGAAGCAGTGGCACTGGAAGAGCCTTGCCTCTTCTGTTAACAGATTGCTTTCTGCAGCGCATATATTCCAATATACCCATATCACAAATCAGACCCATACAAAGTATATATAATACCCATTATAACAAATAGCCCTGATGAGAAACAGCCGATACACATGAGCTGTCGAGTACACATCCACAGCTAGTAGGTAATATAAATAGCAAGTGAAATCAAAACGCAAGTGAAACGTATGATAATACCTATTGAACCAGCCAGGTCTACTTGCTAACTAGTTTCAAATGTCTCATGTCTAGCATTTTATTTATCATACGAAGGAATATATGGAATCAAAACTGGATAGAAGTCAGGATTGTCCATCGTAAGTAATAATTCCTGATATAAACTTTCCCTCAAATTTCTGTGAAGAATTCATCCCTTGGCCGATTACTCGACTTCCATAAAAATAGATTGTTGGAAGAAGGAGACTGAGCACTGCCTCTTTGTATTCTATGGTTACGAGATGAAGGGCGAGAGTTGCAATACAGACTAGACCCGAGCGCTGGATATGGTTTAAACTCACTCCCGCTCGCGAATAGAACCTCTCCGTCGTTTCGTTCTCATAATTGACGAACAACTTACTCTAACAACAAAAAAAGGAATTCATCCTCGACTGATTACTCACATTTTTCTACTTATATTCCAGTTTTATCTCTCTTCGCTAAGCTCCTCGTAACTTCAAGGTTTAGCAATGAGAGCGTCTTCTTCAAGTCACGAACGACAGACAGGAAACGAACAGGTACGTTTCAGCTTCTCAAGAGTGCAGTCACTTGCGTAATTAGCTTTCCAATAGACGACCGAGGAACAATTTGCAGCAAGTAATATGCGAGTTTGATGAACCGCAGCAGCGTAACAAATCAATTTAATAAAATGGACGCCGCTGGGGATGCGAACTGGAAAGGAAAAAAGGTCTTTACACAAACACCGCCTTCCACACTATCCCTCGAGTTCTCGAAGAAAACCTCATTAAAGGATATTATGGGCTAATTCTTTCTACAGCTGTTTGCACACTATATAAGTAACACCGCTAAGGACTTTGCATTCGTAATGGTGAATGATCACACTCGCCTCGGTGCCATAGTAACCTAGAGAAAATCCAAAATGCAGAATCGTATTAAATGAAGCACCACGCTCGAAACTTTTGTCGAAGAGAAAGAAGTATCAAAGGAAGAACGGATGCAGGAACCTTTCTTAACAAGCCAACTTGCGCTCTCTTCAGCTTCAAAGCAGTCGGTTCCATCACAGCTCAAACTGGTATTCTTTGCAAATCTGGCGCTGAATGAGTGAAACACGCGAAAACTACGGAGTGAAAAAAGTCCCAGTTAAAAGTTGTCGTCTTATGCTGTTGTTGCAAAAACCTTTAAATATTTTCGTGCCCTCATTCTTCAAGTAGAACAGCGACAGCTTGGTTCCGAAATAAAAGAAGGATTGCCATCATAACAAAGCGCAACTTTCGGAACAACATTCATGCGACATTTAAGCCATTCAAATAAAAAATAATGAGCGAAGGAATGAAATTAGACGCAAATGGGCGAATGGATTCTTATCTAAACGGAAGCACGGCAAGAAAACTCCTATGCTTTCCATTTCATAATTTATTACGCCGCACTAATTAGCTGCATCAATCGACGCACAAAGCAAGCAATTCCCAATACCTTCTCTAAGCAGACAATCGTATGAAACCATTACTTCCACAATCGCCCGGGCAAACAAATTTGCCTCTATAAGTACCTCAATATCTTCAAGCATGTGCAACCTATAAAAGAAATCACCGATCGAAAGCCGAGTTCTCATAAGTTCGCAAGTTGAAACTATCAAGTGGTCATATGCGAACGTGCAGGTGGTCACGCAGTAGTAATGTGCTGCTGAATAGTTTCGCAAAGCGCAGGTAAAAAATACAGAAGACGCAATTGTCTGTCAACAATTCAGGAACACAAAATTAAGATAGAGTCATTTAATGCAGACAAACTTCACTGAATAATCGTGCAGCCTAGCCAACCGCTATTCGTAGTTCTCAATGATATTCGCACATACAAAAGCTGTCAGTTATCAAAACATTCTGCTATGTTTGCGAACAAGAAATTTTGGCCGGAAACTCGGTTGGGAAAGGAAAAAAGGAGAGGATTGGGATCTCTGGAAAAGGATATAGAACATCACCAATAAAACCACAGAACGAACCAATCTTTGCCCGAAAGGACAGTGAAACGGAGCTATTTTTGCTTTTCAAATAGTTTCTCTCTCTTAGCTTATATAAACTAAAGGATGTATCGAAAACTAATAAGAAGCCATGACCCGAACTGTAATATACAGCTGACAGAGGTACCTCTCGGTTTCGCCTATCGAACTCACCACACGATTCGATCCTATGTTGAGCCACTACTTCTCGATTGCTGCTAAAACTTTCTCGCGCATTTCCTGCAAGCAAACCTCATCAGAAGTTTCAAAAAATGGACGACACTCAAATCTCTTCCAGTATTCCTTCAAAAATTTTGACAAACTAAAAGCCAAAACGGAATAGTAGAAAACAGAAAAAGTTCCGCCTCAAACCCACGTTCAATTGGCTGAATTCCTTCTTTTTTATGAAGAACGCGTCATTTATGGATAAAGTGATAGTGTAATATTTGTTTATCACAGTTAGCCAGACGTCTTTTGCGTGTTGTCACAAGTAAAGGTGCTTTTGAATCTAGCTCGAGTCGGAAAAGCGCTTTTTTTTAAAACTGGAATTGCACAACTCTCCGGAAGGTACTCCGACCCTCCCCTCCCCCCCCTGTTGCAACGAAACAATGAACCTACGCTTCGACATTTCACTCGCTGGATAGAGGGAGCAGACTTCATATGAGCTTTCTACCCAATGTTGTTAATCTGACAGATAACTATATAACAGCATCACAACTTTTTGAACAGCCTCCATAATATCTCATGACCTGCTAGAGAGGTCGAGCACAACTTATTCAGAAAATCTTATACCGTATCTCAAGTATAAACTTATTAGATGGTAACACCTCATATTCTTAATTTACAGTTTCAACCTATAAAGTAAACTTTCATAGCTCGTAAGATGCTGAAAACAAAAACTTTAAGACTCGATGTCTCTTGGAAATAAAGTGTAGCATTTTTAGAACATCCTGTGGCCAATGACATCGTGCGCCTTGGCAGGTTCTAGAGTCTTTAACTCCATTTATTTTATCCCTGACTGCATGAAGTGAGAATCCTTCTCAATTTCCGTCCTAAGACAGCGCGCCTAAGCGTATGCGTCCATCCAAAACCGCGCGCTATTACAGCCGTAGAAAAACAGTACGCCGATGACTCAGAAATATGAAACTCGCAAAAAGTATCAGGGTAGCAAACGAATTAAGCACCTTTGATAACCAGCGCTCCTTCAGCAGTAAAGGAAGCAGTAGCTCAAACTCACCGAGATGACCTTCTTCTGATCCGGACCTTGATCACTCCAGTTCCCGAAACAATCAAATTTGCTCCAGCTTCGGCACAAACTTCCACATTATCGATGTTAACGCCACCATCAACTTGGATATTCAAATGCGGATGTCGGTCACGGATTTGGCGCACTTTTGGCATCATGTCAGACATGAATTTCTGACCTTAACAAAATTTCATTACATTCCTTCAGCGACTGTTTCTTTATCACAAAGAAACTTTTAGTTCATGAAATTAGGACCAGAAGAAAAAAGAACCCCCAGCATAGCTCGTATTCTTCATAACCCTTTCCCCATCCTCAAAAGGTCTCAAACTGCAAAAGCGGAATTATACACTTTGACACCAACGTATTCTCCTCGACAGTGCGCTCTGCATTCCGTACTGTCTATCATCAAAAACCACAACATCTCTTGTAACATATAACCTTTGCCCTAAAGTGAATACGTCTCCGGAAGTACAGGGTACAAGGCCGCATATACGGAAGCGTCGAGCAGTAACGAACGACACTTTCGATTCAGTGAGAAGACAGTATACTAGTTACCTCCAAAACCAGGTTCGACGGTCATAACGAGAGCATTGTCGATATCGTTTGCGAACTGCAGCACCGTTTGAACGGGTGTTTTCGGCTTTATTGCCAGCCCCACCTGCAGTCTTCAACCCATGATCGAGTCAACCAGAAACTTTTTACAAAGAATTCTTCCGCCATGCCAAAAGATGAACTCAGTGAGCAAAACTCAAGAATGAAAACACATCATCAAGCCACATGTACAGGCAGCTGGTGCTCCACGGACAATTCGAAGAAGCGAAAATTCGCGCACAATGAGCTTGATGTCGGAGTGACCTAAAGCACTCCGAATTAGCTAAGTCAAAAAAAGAAAAATAAATGTACTTCATGCTTACAATAAAAGTAAAGAAACTAGCGGAGAGGATGAGCGCTTTGTTTTGTCTATCGAAAGGAAAAAATGCCAAGGAATGCATGAGAACCCATGGAGAGATGGGAACGCGCTTCACCTCTCCTGTTTTCCAACGCTTACTCGGGGAGACTTATTACCGCTCTCCTGCGGTCAACACTCCCTCCTCGAAGCTCTAAGTGGATTTAACCGATGGCTCTGAAGCCCTCAGGGGCTCGCTTCTACGAAAGGCGGCCGTGCTGCCGCTTCTAAAAAGCCGTCGTGCTCTCGCCTCTACTAAAGCGTCCTGCTCGCTTCTACAAAAGCGTCGAGGTCACACTAACGTAGGCTCCTTTTTCTTTCCCTACACTTGAGTTTAACGCATATTTTGGTTACACGCCTCATCGATCAAACAAAGAAGCTAATTATTTTACACAGTTTTGTGGTATTTTTCGTCACGGGGTAAACTAAAAACGTTCCCACATCAACCGTGAGATGCATAAAAATGAATGGGGACAAAACTTTCGGCATCATTCGCCAACCAAAACTAAATCGAACAAAACGATGGCTCCATTATCAACACCTCCAGCTTTTCCCTGCTGCGAAGATACTCTGGGCATGCACTTCTCCGTCACTGGAAGCCTAAAACTGGATCGCAACCTGGACTTATAGCAAAAAGAGAAAAGAAGAGAAGGAGGATGGGGAAGATGCCTGCTTACACATAGTCGTCACTAACAATAGCAAGGAATGTTGCTGCAGGATGCATACAACCATTACAACTCATCTATGAACTTTTCCACACCTTGATCAACGTTACATATACAGCTGAAGCGAAAGGTCGACATCAGTACTCACAGCAACAGCAGTCATTCGTAGAGTGCTCAAGAAAGTGCTGAACTGAACAATCTCTTCGATTATTCGAGTGGTGTCCACTGATGAGAAGCTTCAATCTGATCGGATCCACTACATTGCTTCGAAACTCTCATAAGCACTATACGAGCGATTGCTATTGGTGAGACATCAATCCTGAAAACTCAACAACTACAATGAACGAGTGATACGAGCAATACGCACAAGAAACTTCAAATTTTATCGAAGAGGTGATCATCACCTACACGTTCCAACAGTTATAACAATCGAAAGCATAAAAGGAGGAATTTTGAATGAACCTTTAAGCCTGCTCGTCTAACAGCCCTGATTGCCGCATAAACCGCATCGTCGCCACCTTTTGCATGCACGGCCTCCCAATGAAATGTGAACTGATTAGCGCCTGCCTAAAATACAACGGATTCATTGCTTTGTGTACAGTCACATCTCTACTTCACCTATTGTTAAGAACAATAATTGTTCTACAAGGATGCTTTTAAGCGATCAAAAGTCAAACAATATAGCAAACCTTCATCAAAGCGACAACATCTACGCGTCAACGCGAAAATAAAGGAGTAACGCAACCAAGAGAAAGAAAGAACAGCGCAAAAACATGCGAATAGGTAAAAAACATAGGCAAAAAGAACATCAATATGAATAACAGGTAAAGGCATCAATGCATGCTCGAAAACGATGGCGTATATTATACACGCATTTTTGGCATCTTTTCTTTATAAAGAAATCTCCTCTAATATCACATGTGCAAAACTGTCTAAAAGCGAAGACAGATTATTGAATCGAATCCAAGAACTTATGGTATTATCGCCTTTTTCCTTTTCCCTGTCCTCCCAATCAGCCTCCCCTCTCCCATTCCCCTCACAGAAGAGGGACGAACGAATTCTCCATTTAAACGAACATCGTTTGAATTCCCACTCCCTGACAACATTAAATACCCTACTATCGGAAAAATATATCGTGTTAGGCTGACTCATGGTCAACTCGCGTCTGGGCAGTCAGCTAGCAAATCAAGCAAGCAATAACGTACAATCAAATGATCACATTCAATCTTAATGAATGCTCTGTTTCCTCGCTGAGTGGCTCGGTCCGCCTTCGAAGACATGCTAAGCTGCCCACATCATCGTGCTTCACTAGCTCTCTACCTCCACGAATGCAACTTCATCTTAAAACACAAATCGTTGCAATCAAAACTATCCTATTCTTCTATGTGCTATCCTTATCGACGGATTGCGAATTTTCATTCACCGAAGGCAAGTTTTTAAATAATCAGTTGAGAATATGTTTGCATATCTCCATCTTTGCAAGTACGTAATGAGAGAAGCTTTAATGCACAGGAATATTGATAGTAACGATGAGCTGATGCGTTTTACAGTTCTCATGGCTCAATTCCGAAGTTTTTAAAACTAAGCTGTCTAATAGACGACGCTGATAATACAGCCAAGAACAACTTGCCCACTCTATGCGGACAATGACATCAAAGTTGAGATTCTGATTTATGTGATTACACTGATAAAACTATCAGACAGATGGACGCATACATATAAGCATGGACACGATCCCACTTCGTAAGATATGCGCAAACAGTAAACCTGCGCGCAATCGAATGGGAACCGGAAAGGATGCTGCCTCCAACCGCCTCCGAACAAAAAATATCTTGAAAAATTATCGGAGGTCATCTCTCTGTTTGTCCTCCAACCTTCTACTCTTCATGCGACCAAATTTCAGCATTCTACTGATGCGCTAGCAGGTGAAATAATTTTCAGTAATGCCTAGCCGGGACCATCATAACTCCAGCCACAAGCACCGATGTTTATAGGAATTTCGAAAGCAGAGATTAGATCTGGCTTACGCTTATTACAATCGATCGCAGTAAAGAAAGTCAGAACTTAGCGGACTATTAAAAAAAATCGAGCACAGCTTCCCGAGCAAATTCTTTCGAAAAATGCTAGATTGTGGATTCTTTTAATTTCTGATGTATATTTTACGTCAGTGCGAAAGACAGGCTTTGGAAAAGGAAAAAAACGAAAAAGGAAAGAAAAATGGGTTATATGGAAAGTAGGGAGCTACACGAGTGAAAGGGATGCTGCGATATGCACTCGTACGCCTCAGCCGATCAGACCAACCGTTTGCTCAAGCAAAGCTTTTACGCCTCGTCAAGTGTGAAGCAGTTCTTTTCTAAACGAATTGATGGCGTTGACTTTGAAAATCAAATTGTTTTTTTTCCAAACGTCGGGAAATTGAAAGTTTTGGAACGTTCTCATGATAATTTCAAACTCTAGATTTTCATGAAAGATGCCTAAACGATTCCGAACACAAACTCGCCAAAAACCTTGTGAGTGTACATTAAACTGAAGAAATGATCGCATATGCAGCACACTTATCCCGCTTACTGAAATCTCGCTCCAGATGGTGGAAATCCTACTTTTGAATAGGAGTGAAAAGAACACCTCAACCACTTCGTCAAGGCTAAATTATATAATTTTCAACTAACTTCAGAGGCCGTCAGTGCAAAACAGAACCTGCACCCTCTGATGATCATGAAAAGAATACGATTCGCAATAGAACCATTGTGTTCCACATCTTTTATAAACAAAGGAATTTTGACTACGAATAAAGCCGCCATAGGATAAGATTATAACTGCCGCAAATAACCCACTCAACAATATACCTCAGTGAATTTCTGCCAAATTACGACCACTATAAATAACTGTCACTGTAATCATTACTGTTACAACTACTGTAACAAGTTACCAATTACCTCTACAAAGATAAAAATTACTACTTCCGAAGAAAAAATAAAAAGCTTTCAGATTAAAGACCCGTCGAGAGGAAATAATGTTATGTTACTCTCTCTTATGATGAGGTATCCTAACCTTCAACGAATCAAGATCTTCCTGGCACAAATTATTTCTGGTGAACCTCGGAAGAGTTGTGAGAACACATCGTCTCTACTCAGCCTCAAAAAAGATGTCAGTGATTTTACCCTCCCCTTCCTTACGCACAAATATGACTATTTAATTTCAAGAAGCCCAAATTATACCGGTGAGGTAATTTACCGTGGTGCAAATTTCGTGGCCCAACTGTTCTGCGATGGGATGAGGCGAGTATGATTTCTTGCATCATTCGTCTCATTTCAAAGCAAAAAACAACGATAATTTCCAACAAGAGCACCACTGCGCATGCAGTTTTTTGCATCCAGGGATCACCTTACATTTGGTGCACCCATTCAAAATGTTCAAATAAGACAACTAATTAAAAAGAAGTTGGGTATAGGAACTCGACCGCAATTGACCACGATCAATGGCAACACTTCACGACAGCAAACAACCAACTCCCCAATTCTTGCACCGCAGCTACGACCACATCGATGGTATATGCTAAGTAGGCACCGATGTAAACACTACGCCACTCAAATGCTTCAACAGTACAACTTCGGGTATTTAAATTGGAGTCAAACTCTACACATCTTATTGCTGATATTTCTGACTATCATATCTTCCACTATATTGCACTGTCGTTACTTTCAAGGCTTCAGAGGGGATCGTATGCATGGCCACAGAAGGCACTCCTCGTTTTGTGAGAAGACGGAGCTTTATGAAACGATTACTGCCACTTATGTAAATAAAGGGAAGTGTCAAAGAATGCAGATAGGAAAGAATTACAGATTTCTAGATAGAGCGAATAAAACTTTGAATTAACGTTTCCGAGAATCTCAAGCAAGAAAAACAAAAAAAGTATTACTGAAACCGTTTACTGTTCAACATGATCGAACCACACTTAATTTTACCCTTCGATTTCGATTGATAAATAACCAATTCAGGTCAGTTCCCGTTATTAATTTCTAACGAGTCATCCACTTTACTTCAGTTCAGCAACATAGCTTATGTACAATAACTTAAGTGCATATTGTTGCGAAAATATGTGCACCAAATGAAATATTTTCTCCCTATTAATTCCGATAACAAAGAATGAAATCAACGGCAACGACGGAAACAATTCCGTTGAATAATTACTGAATAAAACAACTACCACATATCACTGCGGGCTTCCCTTGTTCACCTTACATACAATAATCAAAAGTAAGTAACGTAGGATTTTTTCATCCCCTTTCATTATAATGTACTAATCTGTGCACCGAAAATATGACACAGGTACTTGCTTTAAGAAATAGAGGAATAAATATGCATAAATGCGGAGGGAGCCATTTCTGGAACTTTCAGGCCAAGGCGCACATATTGACTGATATCATTCAAATTTTATCCGAGTTCTTGATCTTCATCGATTGCTGATATAATTATCACTGTTCCACTACTGATCTACCGATATACAATTGTATGTAATTGTCATAACTGATAAGCTTACTGTGATATACTGTGGCATAATTTACGACGGTTATAAATTATTCCTCTAAATAAACATTCAAATAAGCGCAGTTACTAGCTAAATAGAGCAGGTTCTAGCAGTTTATATGACATTACCATTCTGCATGAAGTAATAACCGTTAAAAATCACATTAGGAACATTTTCAAACATACTTCATATCTCCATTACTTGTTCTTTTTTCCTAATCCTCTTTTTCTTCTCGCTGATTTCCTCTTCTCAGTTAAAAAAGCACTCCTTCTTGTTAAAAAGGCAACTCATTTCCGCTGGACTGCTCCAAAATGTGTTCATTTCCTTCTAGATCACTTCAGCAACACTCGTCCGCCTCTCAATTCACATAGTCATCGACAGTTTAACAAGCAAGCAATCATTCAACACATCCCTTTTAAAGCAAATAAAATATGCAACAAACCAATCGCTACCCATGAAATAACTTCTTAGATAGCCTAGAACGAACATCTTCAAACTATTTTGGGACAATGAACTCCGCCTTCCTATTCGAAACCCTTAACCGCCTCTCAATGGTTTCTACACGTCGAAAACGTAATATAATGCGTTCAATGTCACCGTTCCAACATTAACTATAAACCCGAATGAAAACACTCTTTTGACCATAATATCTGCCGAAAACTTCTTTAGCAGCCCGTTTCAAGTAAGCACCGAACAACACTGCTCGACACAGAAGAAAGCTTTTTCATTCTCAAAAAGCCTAAAACGATTAGCGAAAAACCCTTACAAAATTCTCCAACTTTAAGGGTTCCATTCGACAACGTAAAGCAGATGAATATTCTACAGCACATTAATCCCACAATAGATGTGGTGAATAATGAATCATTTTAGGCCAAATGCAAGAGCACCTTTCGACGAAATAGGGAAATAATAAATGCGTGACCTCTTGCATCGGAATAAGCCACTGCTCCGGATTGGTGACCATAAGATGAACATCGAAAAACGGTTCGGGGCCGAGATTTGCTCTTAGACATTCCACTACTGCAAACAATGTCGCATATTCACTCTTTCATTTAACTTTACAAAAACAAACCAATGAATCATAGAACCGACAAATAAAAAGTGCATTAATTCACAGCACACTAACAACATCCGCTGTTCGCTCAGCCGCCCATCTGCCCACTTATGTGCCTATTTAAAAACGTTCAACGGCCGATCGCCTTCTCATTAGTCAGTTAACTTCAACTGCACAATTACATTCTCCTTCTTATTCGAACTTCAAACTTCTTCAAATTCGTAGTTTTGTTTAGCATTCGCCGTGAAACATATTTTGAAGTCGAGGGGCTTAGCAGCCAACCATCAACATAATCAACTGCCCAAAGAGGAAACGCTCTGATTTATAAGCACCCCCCCCCCCCACCTAATCCCTAAATACTTTATCAAATTAGCTACGTCCAATAACACAGAAATTAATTTCCCCTCCCTCTCTTCCATTGTTCCGCTCTTTTCTATAATAACTGTGGCCCAGAGCAAGCAACAGGTAAATATGACCACAGATGGTGTCACAATTTGCAGAAAAGGGTGTGAATTGATGTACCCAATCATAAAATATGGCCAAAATTTGAAGAAAGTGGGGAAGCATGCTTGACAAACTGGCAAGATATGCGCCTTTGGTTTCGCTCAACTGAGTACTCATTTTCAAAACGTACCACCTAAAACGAATTATGTAAGTTAATGAATCATATCCATTTTCAAAAACGCCAACGAAATCGTTTCCCGTGGCTTATTGGTTAAGTGTTCGTACAGAAAATTAATGGTCGCAGGTTCCTTTTCCGTCTGCGAGAAAAGACTGGTCATCAAAAAGTGACTGTGAAATGAATTCCTCAAATAAGTTCGCTCTGCTACGTTTGTTCCTCAGCGAGTTTTCATGCGAAACAAAACCTTCCCACAGCACCACAAACCTTATGCAGCCTCTGTGGATTCACATACTGACTGCTGTTAACAGCACTGATATTTCATCTGCTGCACTTTTAAGCAAGTGAAATGGAGGAAACAATCACAGCCATATCTCATTTACTACATCATAGCACTGACATAAGTGATGTGTTATTACTTATTGGTCTATAATTATTTACTGACAATTCCAGGCCTATACATTAGGGAAGCGACGCAAATTTATTAGATGCATTCGCAGTCCAACGATATCACAGATATTCACGGTATGTTCTTCATCTAACCATTCCGGCTCTTCAGTTAGCCCACTTTGTTGCAGTTGATGTATCATTCAACAGTAGAACAAAAATCTTCCACAATCTCCAAAGAGGAGTACCGCATTCTGCTAGGAAGATGCAAATATGACACCACTATTGAAACTAATGAAGCAAATGTCTGTCAACAAAGAGGAATACCGCATTCTCGTAGAAGCATTCAGATGTTAAGCCTCTATGTATAGGACGTTCCGCCCGGTTAACTCCCATTAATTAAAATGCTACTATTCCGTAGGCAATATGCTCACAAGCTGCTGTCAATTCCTCCCATTATGTTACGTCCACATTACTTTCACAAGCAATCCAAGTTTATGCAATAATTCCTACAGGTAAATGTTCACGAAATTGAAAATCTGCCAAATGCACATCAGGTAATTTGATCTGATGGGTTAAAAATAAGATCGATGTAAAGAGAAACATACTTGGATGGCCAAAGCTGAGATTTGGAACGAAATGCCCATCCATAACATCTAAATGCAGGTAATCAGCTCCAGCAACGAGTAACCTCTGACATTCAGCCGCCAAATTTGAGAGATCGGCATTGAGAATCGATGGACAGATGATAGGCTGAAGTCGATTCGTTGACATCATGCCAACGTGACGTGCCAAAACGACCGCTCGTAGGCCCACAATGATGGCCACCTACAACATACGTCCAGTCATCTTAACGACGATATACATTAACGATCGCAGACGAGCACAATAAAGGCAATTTCACGATTCCTCCAATCTCCTCCTGTCTGTCTCCTTTGGAAGTGATGGTGACATGATGCATGCCGCGTCCTCTACTGCGGTCATGCAGAATCTTTCAAGCAACAAAATCACACATGAAGGACCCCCTCCTTCAAAGTTTAATGGGCTAATCAACTGCCAACAATGAATCAAATACGCTTCAAGAATTAATTGTGCTGCAATGAGAGATCCATAAGGATAGTAGCACGGAGTTTCACAGTTCAAGAACAGAGCGGATCCAGATGGACAAAAAGGATGGAGAAACATGGCTGAGGTCACGAAAGTGCTCACCTGCTGCGGATGGATTACCTGAGGCGCCCTAAAGGCCAGGTCCTTCCTCAGAAATTTTGGGGCGGTTGCAGCACCGAGTCCTATCAGAAACCCTCGAACACCCCAAGCTTGGAGGTCTTTCGCGCGCTCCTCAGACGTTTCAAGTCTCAGTCTTTCCGGATATCATCGGAACAATTTTCAGAAATTTTGAGCACCTTAACCCTCAAAGTGCTCGTCAAAAATGATAAAATTGGAAAGTTCAAGACTCTGAGGTACTCTTCAGGTGAATCTAACAACGACGGCTTCACAAAAATTCTGCAGGCGTCCCAAGGCTAACAACTAAGTGGCCCGTTGAAGTCCTCCTGAGTGGGGTGTAGGCAGAGATGAGGAGAATTTAAAAAGTTTAAGTTACTGTTTTGTAACCATAAGCTCTCTTTTGTAGTTCTACTCATCCCCGTCAAGAACACTTCCTTAAAATTACGACATTGAACGCCTTTTTCAGCGAAAAAGAACGTTTATGCAAGAAACGTGTTGAAGAATATCATTGGTGCCACGCGATATTTGAGAAAGAAACCGCTCTTTATAATGAACGAATTTTACACTCTAATATTCGTCTTAAAACTTTCACTGAAAGACTCTTATCGAAAAAACATCCGATAACGAAGCAACAACAACAACTCAGACAGACAGAAAAAGGTTCGGCAATTTGCTTCATAAACACATTCGGATAGCTCACCTTCACCTTCGATTGATAAAGGTTATCACATAGCCTCAAAGTAGGTCAATGCAATGATGCAAATACTGCATTTGATGATAACCAACAGTAAAATGTACCACTCGCTGAGATGAGAACGGATGCGCATGTACAGCGAACTACGATTTCTTTAAGGTTTTATTGACAGCTAACTGTTAATTACTATACAGCGATTATATCTGTTCATTACCACTAATTACTGCAAAGTGTTAGTCGACTTTAATGCACGCTAGACACCGAAACAAAAGCCGGCAACAGCTACAACCGAAGTGCCAGCCGATGCACTCACTTCTAGAGACACGACGCAAAAGGAAGATCGGTGATTCTGCACGTCGAATGATCGCGTTGATAGATGATCTCAGGTATTTGAACGAAAAACTTTCCCGCCACAGTATTGCGGCTCTCGAAGCCATTTTCATGCAAAAGCATTTGAATGCTGAGTGTTATCCGTCCAACAAGAAATATTCCCTTGCAAACGTAATTAGCCGGCAACGTCCTTCTCAAGTAGATTATAAGTGAACGGAAATTCAATCTAATGAACGCAAATATGTGCCTATGCACGTCGCCCGAGTGAGGGACCCGTTCATAAATTCTCAACAATAAAATGTACAGAGCAGTGCCCTGTATTCGAGTTAACGAACCACCCGTACGAGTATTCAAGGGAAGAACTGCTTTCCTAAGACCCGACAAGTGTAAAATTAACGCTGACTTCACCTACTTTTGAACATAGCTCCTTCTGAAGTCAATGGACCAATGCCAATGCGCAATATGGTACGCAAAGCTGCCAGACAGACACAGACATGCCTGCGCCTAAGCAGTACGTCATTTTGACAGTAAACTGGCGAAAGCGAATAAAAACCAACATTTAATAAAGGAATATCGACGCTGACTTCTGCCTCAGCGCGCATCGATGATATACCTGAAGAGTCTTGTGATCTAAAGATGTGCTGTGTCTGCGTGTTTGTCTGCCGCAGTTTCGGCGTTGTGTCTGTGTGTCTGCAATTCTTTCCCCCACATTTCATTAGCTTCCGCCTTTAGGACAACAGCACAATAATTGTGTCTTGATGTCGCAAAGATGAAACTTCCGCGTTCGGAGTTCAGCAACTCCAAAGATCACAAACGCTTACAGCATTACACCAAGTTTGTTTTTATTCTAAGTTTTGAATATTACACCAAGTTTGGAATGTCCCGCATGCTGCTTTATAGCATATCGTTTCAACTGGCGCAAGTAGGGGGTAGTAGAAAAACGACACGGTGCCGCTGCGTATTTATTTCCGTATTGAATTAGCGATCAACCGGTCGAACCTTAATTGCTTTATTAAACTCAAGTGCACATTCAACAGGGCTTACCCAGCGACTGCCGACTTGTTCGCTTGAACGATAAACAAATCTACGCATTTAATTTGATGCCAAATCATGTTCGTACCAGTTAATAGTATTAATTAAGAATAAAGGAAACGAATAATTGAAGACTCTGCAAAGAGTAAATTTGGTATGCATAAATTGTGTTGGATAAAGGAGAGGAAAGAAAGTATAAAAGAAGAGAATAGAATGCGGAATGGATTATATTAAGTGGAATGAAATATGCAGTTAAATGCTCACTGGTTAAGAAGATACCATCGAAAGTTTATTACTAAACCAGAAATGCAGAGGAAAAAACAACAAAACGATAGAATGGGAAATAATTCGGCTATGAAGAGATAGAGATAGATGAACACATCTCATTGAAGCAAATGGACCGCTATATAAAGATCACAGCAAAGTATATCGATCATATATGAGAAAGCATAAAGTAAACGACGCGAATGAACTGAGACCATATTAGAGCGTCGATTTCGAAAAGAAGCTCCAAATTACTGATCATTATCGATTGATCGATCATTGAAGATCACAGTGCTTGCATTACTACAATCAACCAATAAGCAAACACAATAACTCGTTTAATTCATTTTTATAGACAGCTGATTTTCCAATTCTACGTGTAAGGCAACTGGGTGATCAATAAAACTCGATGTCGGACACCCAAAAATGAAGGTGTATTAAGCTTAGTTATAGGTTCATCACACAAAAGAAAAAATAATTTCAGGACTGACTGACCCAATTTCCGCACAAAACTAACTGGGCTTAAGGTCTAAAAATGGAGTAAGGTGGAAATCAATGGAGAAATCAGAAAAATCAGTCTGAGAGATTTCTTTCAGATGCAGTGGAGTGGGAGGAGGGTGCGAGTACTACGGAGGGGAGAGAAAGAAGGCAACTTTCAAATGTCTTCGGAATCTGTATAGAAAAGGGAACAATGCACAATGCTTCAACTAGGAAAGCGAAAATAACATAACGAGTAGGATCACGGCGCGCTATACCGAGTACTAGTAATCAATTTTAGCTCCAGCTAACCGCATATGGCTGGCTCTGGTTAAAGTATTTTGCGGATTAGCTCCAGCTATATAACCAGCCAACCTTAGCTTCTCAAGTTCAATCAGCCAGTGACATTCAGCTTGACTTCAAATCACTGACGGTATCGGTTTCACTCGAACTTGAATCCTCTTCCGTCCAGGTCTCGCCATGCGCTATTGCTGTGAAATCGGCAGCATTCAGACCGGCCTTCAACACCTCCTCTTTGAGTAACCGAGGTGGATCCAAGTAACTCTAAATTAAAACAGATCCACTACATGAAATCATCAACGATCCTTAGAGATCGCAGCAAATAGTGAATCTTCCGCCATAACCTTTCCGTCTTTAACCAAACGAATGGAATACAACTGCTTAGGACAGCACTTCTACTGAAAAAAAAAAACCAGCGGATGCGTTGTAGTGCTTCGCTCTGTAACAAAAAAACTGATGTGCCAATCAAAATTCTCTCCAATATTATAAATAAGAGGAACGCCGCTGAAGATTATTAAATGTGTACATGTGCATTCCATAAGAAGCACTTGAAAAGTAAAGAATGTCGATCATAAGCAAGAATGGAAGATCGATTCTCCAAGGTCACTCTTCCTCGAACACGAATACGGGGTCGATCTCCTGCAGCGCTCCCCATCAACCAAGGATCGCTCCCACCTTGCACTCCTCCCCACCAAACAGGAATGAGGGGTCGACTCCTCTACATCCCTTCATATCAAGTGAACGGCTGTAGCAAAATATGGCTATCAGGTGGATTCAACCAATTTGGATATTGCTACCTCCACCTGGTCGTAAGAAACTGACAAGTGAAGAGCTATGCAACTAGAATTTGCCCAGTGGTGACCCATTCTGAAAAAGAAAAAGAAAACAGTTTTTCAACAAATCCCATAACAGAAGCGAAAGCAGCCCTGTATTCGAAGTAAATGTGCTCAGCAATAAAAAAATGCTTTACTTCTGACTTCCTTCGTCCATCCTTCTGCCACTCCCCCGATCCTGCACCTTGAAGCAATCAGTACCCTCAAACAGTCAAATTAACACTTCGCAGTGAATACCGATGGAACAGCGGGATCAATGACGAAAGACGGAATAAGATGAAGCAAGAGATTGGTGGAATAGCCTAGTGACCAAAACAACTGCCCTTCTGACTGATCTCCGTGACCTCTGGCGCCCAAACTGTTATGCAAAGTGCAGCACGATATCGACGAATCATTTAAGCCTCTTATTACAACACGGATATAAAAGTATCAGCGACACTCCCATTGAATTAGTCAGTTCGCAAGCAATTCTGACATAAAAGATTGTTGCTCGCTAAAATTGATGAGGCAAAAAACGGCATCCCGCTTCAAATAAAAGAAGCGGAAAATGCTTCCTTGTCTTGCTGGCCAAATGTAGAAAGATAGTCCGGCAGCAAGAACACAACGAATGATTATTATGCAGCATTATTTACACTAAAGAAACGAATTAAAAGCGTAAATAAGCTTTTAAAAAAAACTCATTGATGAACTACCGCAAAGAAAGCGCTGATCCCCGATAAATGATGGCGTTACACTACGAACGGAGAATTTGCGGGTTTTATGATAGAATGCTATCAACGAGACCCACTCTACGTCCATTTCCCCCCCCCCCCCCCTCTCTCCCACCGACGTTCTGCTGCTTCGTGAAGCCCGCCATCGTAAAAAGAAATCACTCCTCATCAACGAAGGTAGCTTTAAGAAACGGAAGCTTGACTTACTGAACTTTCCAACGCTCATAACACAATAAAAGAAACCTCATTTCCTCCCATTTCATAGGTTCCCCAATGTATACCGATCGATTTTTTGGCAGCAATCTTTTGATGGATTTTGACCGCTTCGGCTGGACTGATATGCTGCGATTTCATGAACCACCTGAAAAGCGACGTCGCATTTAAGCTATAAGAAAAAAGAGCGGCTTGAAGTACCACTGCGTTACCCATTGATAGCATGGGATAACTACAACTGAGAGCTCTGAATCTGATAAGAAAAAAAAATCTCCATTATTTCACACATTCTCGCGATTTTGCTAATGAATCCGATAGAAAGAAATAAGCTCGTTATGTATGAACGTCAATTAAGAAGACATTTTCACTTTCAGTAAAAACAATGACTAATTCGAAGCGTGGGATCAGCTTATCCCCGTCAGCAATCTCAAACTTCAGCAACTCCAACCTCGCAATAATCCAATGCAGCCACTCGTGAACTACGATATGCATCATCATCCAGTTCAATAAATCTCAAATACTGACTGACCCCCGCTATATTTCAGTCTGAATTAAATATAGCTAATATGCCTATACGCTCAGCAAACACGGAAGGACCGATTGTAAATTCTGAGACGATTTCAGAGATGCAAGCGGCAATCCAACATTGAAAGAGCACCTTTAAACTTTAAAATTCAAAATATAGCACAAAAACGCACAACTTTCCTCGTCTTTGACATTTTTTTCCAATCAGATATAATGGGTCGTAAATGTTCGTAAATGGTATCAAAATAAAAAGCGTTTCTAGTGACCAGAATTTTTCCACAATACAAGCAGTTCATAAAGAGAACGCACTCTTCGGAAAACATTCCGCAATGACATCCTTCTCCATCCCTGAATATTAAGAACGATGGTTTAGTAAAGGGGATTTGGATATCAAGTTGAAAGAGTATGCAAATGTGCCCCTGATGCGAATAAATCATTGCTTCATTCGTAAGCGGAATAAAGTCCAGCTCTCTTTCGCTCTTACAAACGTTACAATAAACACTGAAGAACAAAACTGATTAGCTCGAAGAGTATTTGCAATAAGACAACACTTACACAGGTGCATAACACCCAATCGAAATGGCCGCTAAATCGAACGGGCCCAATTTCTTGCCGAGTTTATCGAATTCTCGCTCGCAATAACCTGTGTCACCCGTGAAATAAAACCTTCGCGATTCGCCCACCACAGCCCAACTACTCCATAGACTCTATAAAATGAAATATTGTGCATTATTTGTCCAATTTACTATAAACATATTAGCACCGTACATCAGCGGCATCTCTGTACAGAAGATCATCTCAAAGTCATCTAGAGAGAATGCTCGAGGGCATTTCCCAAACTCGGGATATCATTCGAGCCCCTTGAGCTTCTTGTGCCCAGAGAGTACCTTATCAAAGAACGATATGATCGAGAAATTCTGAGATCTGCTTATGGACGCATTCTCAAGTTTCGACGTCCCATCGGTCACCGTTCCCTCCTAATACATGGTAATCAGATCATTTTCCATGCAGAGATAGATATAGTATTACCTAGCAGCACCACTAGTGCCACCAATAGCAATTACTAGCATTAATATTAATGGTGACACTCTGCTGGAATCGTATTAGGGGTTGGTATCGAAAAGCTATGAAATAAACAGCTCGACGGCACCGCCTCTCTCCTCGTACTTAACTCCCCACCCCCCCCCCCCCCCATTTTATGCTCTTCGACTGTAGTTATCGATTTCCGACGACGTATAATTACCCCATCGATCACCTTTCACCTTAACTCTACTAGGGAGTTGACAACTACTGTCAACTCTATAATAAACGCAGGAAGGTTACTCGATTTTATGCGCGTTTTAGGCGCTCGGAGTTTGCGCTTAAGAGGCGCTTGTCGATTCACTATTTCAGGTTTTAAGCAACAAACTAAACAAATGCGGAATCCTGAGACGAGGTGAATTATCACAAAATGTTCAAATGTGCACAGAATGATCGTAAAACTAACAGACAAAACAACACCTTGAGAAAGCAACGATGCTGCACTCAAATCATACAAAACTTTAGAGAATCGACATAACACGAACCAGCTCCGGCAAAAAAGAAATGAGGCAAAGAAATCTCGCCATCACGAACTGCATAATATATTCTTTCTTTATTTCCCACAACACAGATTTTGAGCGATGCTTTATAAAAGCTCCAAAACCATAAATAAACAAGCGCTGAGGGAGGAGGGGCGAGAAAGGGAGCGGAGGAAGGAAGGGGAGAACGTATAAGAGTACCATCATCGAGAATTAAGGAAGTTCTCTTGCAGAAAAAAATATAAATGGTTGGCTAATCGTTTTATCACAAAATAAGAATATAGTTCCTCGATAACTAGTCAAATATTTTCAAATAAGACGCACCTTATAACGGTCGAAAAGAGTACGCTGACTCCAATGCTGCGCAGGAACACACCAAATCTCGCAGCTGTTACCATTGAAATCGAATGTTCTGTGATCACCCCTGCAAAGAAATGGATGCTCTAACGCTTTTCAATATTCCTTAATTGCTTTATGGTGGGATCGAAATGCAATTTCATAGGAAACAACTGAGCAGTTGCACCTGTGGCTCAGCAGGTTAAAGTGTCATCAAAGAACAATGCGACGAAGGTTCGGATTTTCATTCCATGGTTGCTACGCTGTGGCGGATGCGCAGACCGCTCATCTCATCCATATACCATCTCAGCTATTTACCATTATATGTTAAACGAGAAACCTTTTATTGAGCTAATCTGAAGGCAAGTTATTCCTCGATTTACCTTTATTGCTTAATTAAAATTTTTCCACATCACCACACACGCTCTCCTTTCCTCGTTTGCTCTTTCATATCAAATGCCCTCTTCATCTCCATATCCCCCTCCTCCTATATCAGTACCTCGCCTCCGCCTTCCATTCTCTCTTCCCCGACCATCCAATCTAAACTCACCTTCATAAAAAAACAACGAAAAAATGACTGCTGGAAGGAGCGAAGAAAAGATGGAAGAGTGATGGAGTGTACTTTAAATAGAGAGAAAAGGTGACAGAATAAATAGACGAGTGATCGCAAAAAACAACGAATATCATTTGCATCTCGGTCAGACTGGAAATTTTACCTGTAATATAAAGCGTTAACCACATATCTGCAAATAAACAAATGCTGACAATTTTTACAAGAAGTTTTTATCATTTTGTGAAGCTTATATATTAGAGTTGAAATCTAAATGAAATAAAAACTTAATAAAACGCCAATAAGATAAAAAACAAACGGAACCAATTCATTTCGTGAACGTTGCTAGCTGGAACGCCATTCTTCACCATCCAATGGCCAAGTCCCAACGGTACAAACCAAAGCATCCGCGAAAACATCGAGCTAAGTGTACGTACGCTTGTGGCATCCAGATGGTCATAGTGGCAGTGTGAGATCAAGCCAAAATCAAGCTAAATAAACAACCTTCAAACCTCTGTCTTTCTATGTCGAACAGAAATGATGCACTCTTCCAATCCTATTTCACTAAAACATCATCAAAAATCATTAAAACAAAGTCAGGCAGAGGAAACAGCAGTAAAAGTATGAACTGAATTCGGTGCATAACCTCAGGAAGATCCTCATAAGCAGCAGGTGGAGGTCGATAGCGACGATATCCAGGCATGATGGAGATCGGCGACGCTTTCTTCGCCCAAACCGGATCCGTTACAAAGGTGACACCGCCCATTCGTACGAGGACAGTCGCATGTCCGAGCCATGTTAATGAAAGTTGCGACGCTTTATGAAAGTTTGGTTTGCGTATAGGCAACGTTTCGTTTAAAACCTACAAACGTACAAATATTTTTCAATTCTTGGCTAAGGATTGCGATGTCATATATGCTTATTTTAATTTCTAAAGTTCCCGAATATTTCACACTAAGCGACCGGATTCCTACAAAATGCGCCATTCCACCATTACTTTTGGTCTTTTGGGCAATGATGTGGAACTTCGGTATTGTAGGTTACTTAATGTGCGCTGTGGACTGATACGTTAGATTGCGTACTCACATATGCAAATTAAGAAATACGAAAGAAGCGATCAATTTATGAATGCAAAACCAACGCTTATAAAAAATTTAACCATACTGTCTCCACACTGACTAAATCTGCTTTCCGACCTGCTTCCCTAAGAGTAATACATCCACCATGTTACTTTATATATATATATATATATATATATATATATATATATATATATATATATATATATATATATATATATATATATATATATATAGGTGCAAGTTTTTGCTTTGCACGCTAAGTAGTCAGCGAGCATTTCTGAAGATCGGGAAGAGAGATGCGAAAAGATAAACTTCAAAGTGAGGAAAGAGATGGAAAATCATGCGTAGGCGCACACATTTTTAGTAAACAAACAAAATATGTGAGAAATCCAATATGAATAAGAGATTCTTTCTGTGGAACATAGAAATAGTGTGATGAATGAGGAGCAAATAAAAGGGACAATCAAAGTTTAACAACAAAGACGGGCGCACTTAAAAATGATTCTTGACTCAGACGGCATTTAAACGCGATAAACAAAAAAACCAATAGAACCTCGTCTGAGGGAATTTGAGAGAAATCGTCTTCGATGAATTTCCACTTAAAACAATCGATTGGTCCCGGCACGCCCGTCCATCCATGAAACGAAATCGGATTCGCAAATCGACATCCGTCGAATCGTGGCTTCTCGAATTCCTCACTTTCAGCCATCTGATTACCTTCAAACAAAACATTTCCCCCTCATCAAAGATGTGTGTTTCTATCACCACCATAAATGCGACATCCGAATGTGTGATTGCCACAAGTGCATAATACATTTGTACGACGACTTTATTTGTCTGCCGGATGAAAATGTACCGCGAGGCAACTTTTTCCAATGCAGCTCCTACCTACCCTTCGAGCTCCATCATATTAATTTCAGTTATACGGTCCCGTGACTGACGAAGCAGTCACTCATTTTCGAATCGGACTTTCGATCCTATCTCCACCTCTGCCACCATACTATCCTCAACAACAAAACTGACCGGCGCGGACACACCGAGGGCATAACAACAGTAACCAACGCAGACATAATGAAGGCATACGGCTAGATGTACGCGAGTTCTCTTCTGAACGAACAGAGACAGTTTCAACACATGATTGCCTCTTCGTACACAAGTAACCTTCTGCCTATACGAGTCTTCAACAAACCGCACAAAAAGAAACCACTGAGAAGATCGAAGTGGGAAATGAAAACGGAAAGAAAGATGCGACAAGGAAGAGTGTAGAGAATAACGAGGACTAGAATCCCCATCGGCAGTCGACATTTTGTGCCTCAGACGTCTCAAACATCGCCCTAAAGTAAACGCGTTCCATTCGGTAAGTGTTTCTGGAAAAGTGACTGATTAACGAAACTTTTCGATGCAAAGTGTACCGTAAACAAGGCCAAACTTGAATGACGCTCTCAGAGTGGACCCGTTCTCACGAGATTGCAATCATTTTGCTCTTTAAAGTACTGCCATTAAAATTGATAGCACGCACCGATAAGACCAGCTGTTTTTTTCTTATTGTTCTCATTATCAGTACAGCAATCAGCGCTAATCGAATGCAATTAACTTTTGGAGAGAGAAAGAATAAAATCCAATCTTCTGTTTGTTCAAAGCACCCCGACCAATAATGCACAGTCGATCACGTCCTCGAACACAACCCTCCCACTGGCTATCAATTTAAGAACGAATAAAATGTAGAAACCCCCAATCGATCCTTTAGAAAATTACATCGCCCTCCAACTACGACCAAAACTTCGCAAGCTCTAACTTCCTCCGCTAATCTGAAAACTTTTTTCACCTGGAAAAAAATTCTGGTGGGAATCCAAGACTGGCAATTAAACCGGTAGAATTCACGGCTGCAACCAAATTTGCATTCAACAGTAATTACACTTCTTTACTCAAACATTCCCATCCGGTATAGGAAATCGGATTTCTATAAATAGCCGAATATACCATTTTAATAATTCGATAATCGCACCTCCTAATCACTAGCACCCGAATTTATTTCATTCACGTTCAATTTCTTCTGCTATCGACATTTCACAGCTGGGTGGTTATAAAATCAAGCCATTATCAGAAATTTGATGATGCAAGCCGTAACCTCAACGATTAACAGTCAGGTGAATAGGAACTCGATAAACGCGAAACCGCTTAAAGCCAGACACTGCTAGTTGCCACAGCTATTCCACAAGCTACCGGACTGAAATTTGAACGACTTTGGTGCTAGAAACACCTTAAATGACAAAAAAGTCACCTGAAACTGGTTCCTCCAGATATTTCTTTGGAGCTAGCTCCTTCGAAGATTGTGGCAGTTGTGTGAACGCAGAAAAGCTTTTCATTCGTTCATTGTTTGTTGAGACTTTTTAATGCACTACGGTAAACATCCCTCCGAAATACCGAACGATGTAGACCCTCTCTTTTCAGTTGGGTATGGCCTTGCCTATATACGACTAAAGTCATGGAAAAACCCTCAGCTTTTCTTAAACATTTTCTTGTCATATTTGCCTGTACTTCTATATTTCCCATGTTCACAATACTAGACAACTACTAGACAACTTACATATCCCTCTATGCCTCACCATGCTCACAATAGTAGGCCGTCGAAAGAGAGAATAAAACAACTAAAACTTGGCCATCTTTTCATCCCGACTCCATAATGCAACAGTTCAAAAACGATAATTACCGATGCATTACTAATACTTCTTGGCGTCAATCTGATATCGAACTGAGTAATATAATGCGCCGAGGGTGGAACCTACCTCGAAAACACCTATGACAGAAACGCAGTCAAACGTGCTTTAATCTCATGACACATAATACTCATAATATTTATCTCGATGAAAAATACTATCAGGACAACCAGAAATTAAACATAATCCCCGCAAGCAGCAGTTTTACAGATCAACACTCGAATCGACTGGAAATCAGTGGGACATAACGGATTGCAAATAAATCAGTCGGACATCATTCACTACTTAAATATTTGTTGACCGAACATACGAATATAATACCTACTTATGTTAAATAAAGTGAGGACAGGAAACATTACAGAGTTATCAAAGAGGGATGACTGGAAAGTAAAGAACGCGAAGCAGTCGCAGAAAGCATCCCGAACCTAGTAATGTGGGAGATGAGTGGAATCATTCCCGAAAAAGCTTCTTTCTGATTCACTTCTTCAACAAATCACACACCTCCCTATGGAATGTGGCCCCTCTTCAGCAAAACAAAACCTGGCATTACGCAGCAATAGGACTTTATCACCTCTACTGCCTTAAGTCTAGTATGTCAAATAAGGGAGAATATCCGAAAATACTAATACTTAAGGACGGCAAACTAACAGAAGTAGCAGGTAATAATCCGGTAATAAAGGTGAATGTAATAAACAAGTACCACACTAATAAAACATCAGTGCGATAAATTACCGTTGTGAATGAGGACCGCACAATATAAATGACGAGAATGAACAGATTTGTACATGAAAGACGATTAAAAACGGCACGTAATCACCTCATAGCAGTACAACTGTCACTAACATCACAAATATTCTATGCAATCATCCACTATGAACATAACGCCATAAAAATTTCAGCTATTTATGAAGTTCACCTAATTTTGCAGCAAAGCGCGCCATCTTTTCTTTAACGTCGAGACGGTCATGTCACTCCTTTTCACTAATGGTTAGATCTTCAAAAAAAAGAAAGAAAAAAATAAAGAACGGCCAGCGCTTTTTCCGTTCTTCAGTGAAAATACATACACTTGGCGCAACAGGCAAATACGTCCACGTGTGTGACGTTGCAATGAAAGAGATAAAAAAAGAGCCGAAAGAACAGATAAAGAAAATACTATTCACGTATATTCAAATGACAACACGAATGAAAGTTGAGATGAGATCTACGAAAATGTGCAATACGATGAAAAGAACGCGGATTTCATTGTCTACACAACTGTATCATACGGTCGTGGAGCTGACGTGTTTTGATCGGCTCCTCGAGCTCTTCCATTCTTTTGCAGATTGCCTCCATACATGCAGCCCTCTGCGACATATAACGTTCCATCCCGAGCGTCATTGCACCACCCAGCTGTTCTTTTCCCGGTTTACTCAGAAGCACTAATTGCGTGACGGCGCCGTACCTAAGAAGTCATTATTGAAACAAATATATGAATAACTAAACATATATGCAAGGGCTTGCACCATCCTCCACCTTCCTCGCAAATGTAAAATAAAAATGCAGTTATACTAATGATTAGCAAGACGCTGATAAGCAGGACACAAATTTACATCAACGAAAAATGAGAAATTTAAGAAAGATAAAGATATTTCTCCGATGGTTTTTTACAACGATCCCCCCCCCCCTCCCTTCCTCCATGCCAAGCTATCATTTCGAGGCAAAAAATTTCCATCTTCGTTTCTCGCTACTCGACTTTTTATGAGATGCGATCCTTAGAACACAAAGGTGCCAACCACAGCGACCATTAGAACTTGCTCGATCACAAGTTAATTCCTCATGAACCGACGCATCCAGAATCAAGAAAGATGTTGTTGCACAACTGAACTCCTTATTTTTTTTCTACAGGCTCCCTCCTTGCCCTCTCCCTCTCGTCCCTGCAATCACCGTGTGACAGCACTACTATCTCCCCTCCTTACCCCTTCGCAATCCCCTATGTGAAAATATCACAGTATGTAGAAATAACGCAATAGCCTATCATCATCTCTGAGATTAAGCACTTCATTCGAATTTTATGCACACCACACATTTCAACTTAAGGGGTGGTCGATAACTAAATTCTTTTTTTAATAACGATATCGGTTGTATTTGATGGGCTGCGACGAACATCTCCCCATAAATCGTTCATTTCCGTCCATTAAAATGTAGTCCGCAAAAAAGCATAAACTAACGACTGCAATCTTCCAGCAGGTTACCTAACATGTATGAATAGCCTCTTCACCGAACATCATACAAACTAACAGCGAGTGATATTAATCAACAATTCAGCGAATATAAAGCTGAACTATACTATAAGAACTGTTCCCTGTTATAGAAATAATCGCTCCTATTCATTCACCCGTCGCATATCCGTGCAAAAAATGTTGTGTACATCTACGCGTATCACCTGAACTTGTGTGCAGAGGATGAAAAAAAGAGAACAAACAATGAAAAGATTAAACGTGCAAAACCTCATCTTAAATTCATGCATATATAAATGACTGTTTAAAAAACGCACTCCCCCATTCACCAGGAAAATGCCATCGCCTTTGCTCTCCTCTATTAAATAACAGTCCGTTCCCAATAGAAACACCCCTATTACATACTGCAGAAAAGAAAAAAAATGGAATCACTACCTCAGCGAATAAGGTAATTTAGAAATGCAAGAAGATCTGCGCAGAAACTCACACATGAAGGACGCCGCTATCGTCGTATCGATCAACTAACGCTTTCGATTTTATCATTGACAACAACACATCCATCGTTGCCCTTCAATTTTTGCAAGTATTAACCTAGCTAATGTTTTCTCTCCTTTCAAATCCTCATTACCATCTCACTAATATGAATAATGGAATTCATGACTAACTAACTATATTGAAGTTATTCTTTCAGAGACCTATTGAAGTTGCAACTTCAAGTGGCCTAACGAGGTGTGACTTCGGATATGTGTATACTAATCCAATACCTACAGAAATGAAAAGCCGCACCTTGAAGACAAAGCATTCAAATGGCCATCATTCTTAGCAGCACAAAATCAGCAACTCTACCGTCATCACAGATGAGATACAACAATATTCCTCATTCACTGAGTGCGGAATAAAAAAGTGGTGTGATCCCTCTTTCGATCCTCATTCTTTGCAACCACCTTCAATAATTCTCTTCCTCCTACCCGAAATATCATATTTATTCACTGTGGAGATATTTGCTTATCTCAAACACTTTGTTTTAATCGTAATGTTACGTAGTTTCTCAGTGCACTACTGCAAAGTCGATTCTGTTTCGCTGAGAAGGACCACACACCTATCAACTCCCTACATTCATACAAGCTCAGCTTTAGCAACTGACCTCTTCCATCCTCAATCGAAGCGGTTCCTACTCATCATTTAATAATCATCGCTCCCTCATCAAATTAGCTTAATATACCAACTACATTACTCATCAGTACACAACTCCTACACAAGCAGATCAGTCACCGACGCAGCATACAAACTAGCAGGTGCAGCTTTTCGTGTCTTCAACCGAATAATCGTTACGCATTTATTTAAATAGAGATCTTTTGCATGCGTCACTTCTGACGACCGGAAAGTACCTGCCCGCAGATCGGCACAAACATCCGGAATTTAAATACTTCTCAAAATCACATCTCCGAGTTTTTCCTTCAAATTTTATTGAACTTCAAACCACACTGCCCACGATGAAAGTTTCTCTACGAAACTACTACGAACAATGGCAAAAGATAAAGTCAGTGCCAGCTTTCAAAGAATCAGAAAACGTGCCTTCTAGTTTAACCATCAATGCGGCTTCGTTTGAGCAATTTTGTGATAGATTATTCTCCAACAACATTCCCTCCCTTTCCCATAAATCGTCAAACAATTAGTAACGTGCCCAAACAGGAACTTCACATGAGTAATAAGCAAGCACCGACAGCAAAGTAACACAACAATCTCTCCCACACATAACACACTCAAACTACGAATCATTCTGGCCGCCTTAATTGACCGTTGCGCCCAGTAATATCTTATTATGCCCAATTAGCACTACGACATTGCTGTTTCTCTCTAACACTGCCGACAAGTATTTCTCCCTCAAAATACAAGTCAATAAGCTCATGAACGAAATTCTGTATATCAGCGGGCTAATAAATTATTAGACTAACAGTTAATAAACTGAAAGTCGCCGAAGAAAAGTGAGAAAACTAACGAATGAATCAGTGGACTTTTCACGGCGATTCTTTGCAGCAATAACTCCACCAATCGGGGAACTATAAAACCGTGATCTTGAGGATCTACTATATCCAACTCCTGAAAGGATATGCATGACAAACTCATTACGGTTATCCGGTCACAAGAACGGGATAGACCCTACCTGCTAGAATAGAATCCCCTCAAACGGAGAGGAAATAAATGCTTTTCACTCAAACGCAATACCCCTCCAGGGTTTGGCAAATTAGGCTCGTTAAACACCCTCAATACTGTATCCCTTTAGAACATCATAACTTGCTGAAGAGCCTTTTGATTGCACTTGCAGACGCAGTGCCCAACACGTTACCAATATTATTAATAACCTAATTAACGAACAAATTTGTCAAGCGCCAGCACACGCCATTGAGGAGCAATGAACTCTCTAGATGGAGTTTCACCCTATTCCCTTCTTCTAGCTGTCGATGTTCTTTCTTCCGTCAAGTCACCCATCTCTGCCTCCACCCCTCCCCCCCCCCAAAAAAAAAAACCTCGAAATATCGTCCACACAACTGACCTATTATAACTCAGACCGCCAGTAAGTAGAATCAAGAAAACTGCAGCAGTGCGGAAAACAAACTGCTTGCATAAGCAATAATAAAAATGAAGGAAACAACTAACATTTTCGTTAATTTGCATAAGCACTGGAACAGTGGCAGAAATAATACATTTGGCGTATTCGATAACCGCATTCTGCGAGAGTCTTCCTTGCTCCTTCAATACTCTCACTAGAGACAAGAACGCTTCCGAGCAACCCTGTAAATGCATTACGTGATGTAATACCTTTACTTTCAAATGAATACCTGCCCCTTTGCCCGGTATACCGTCGAAACGACCACAATCATCTCCTTCCCTTATGTTCCTCTTTTAATGAAAAAATCGTTGGTTAAAACGGTGGTGCCAGTTAAATGAGTGAATACTCAATACTGCACTGTCGATATTCGTTTCTTTTACAGTTTCACAACTTTTGCTCTTTTGCTTTGCAATAGATATGTGGCACAGGTGATGTAGAACAAAAAAACCTGGAGATGGGACTCGAACTCACCAGTAACAGCCTTCGAACTTCGAGTTTTTTAGATCCACTGTTACTACCCCGGAACAAAGCCATATTGCCCTCATATCCATATAATTCCCCTTTAGTTAAGGTGAGGAAGTCACAGCTTATAACAACCGAATTCTTTACATTCCACAGGTCAACCCACATATAAATTCGGCAATACTTATAGCACTAAAAATTGCAAGCACCGCTGTTCTTTCCAAGTGAATGACGAAGCAATAATGGTTAAATATTCCCCTATTGCTTCGTCACATCAATGCAAGCAAAACATCAAAAATTATGCTCCTTGCAGAGCTGTTATCTCGTGTATCCACGAATATATTTCCCAACATGATGCTGAACCTTAACGTTGCAAGCCTCAGGTTCTCACATCACAAAGCATTCCCACTTCTAAACTGAAGTTATTTGAAGATTCATACGATATCCTTATTTAACGCTTCGGCTGAAATGGCACATTGGATTCGAAAGTTTGCTGAGTCAGAAGGCATAAAATCAGGATCGGTCCAAAATTGGATGGCGTCGAATACTGTGGTCGCTGACCAATCCAGGCGACCACTGATAAAGGATCACAATCATTCAAATATTCGCATCTAAACCGAAAATAAAAAAGTGCGTCGATACAAGTTTCAAAATAAAGCAACCACCTTCATATCGAAATCGTCATCGTCGATACGTTCGCTCATCCACAAAAGACACGAACGTGTCAATGGCACTATCGTCTCCAGTACCAATTCCTCATCGTCGCGATCATCCTTTAAAAAATCTGTCTGCGCTCAAAGATTATCTCATCGACTGGTCTCCCCTGCTGGAACCCGCCTCACTTTTCCCTCAACCAATTTTATTTCGAAGCCCCTACACAATGATCGCGTTTATTCTTGAGTTTACCTATCTCAAACACATCACCAATTGCAAAGACCAACTTTCCAAGTCAAAGGAGTAAATAGACAGTAAACTCATTGAGAAAGGCGCTTACATCAGCAAAGAGAATTTCAGATGTTCGGTATCCTTCAATTCCAAGAACTTATTTATATCCAACATACCCCTTAACGCTCGGCAGTGATTATATTAGGGTTTATCCTATTGAGATAAAAATAGGTATATGAGATCTTTCCGAATGAAGAACCAAACTGAACTTCATGCCTAAAGATTTCTTCCGGAAGATGCTGGAAGAAGATATGGACGGATAAGCAGACAGAGAGATGTCACACTGCACCGTGAATCGCAATGGAAAAAGAATGAAAAAGCACCAACCGCCGCTCTACAAAGATTTTTCAATGTTTTCAACACTGAGGTGATGAAAACTGCCGGCGTTTCCTTGCTAGCGAGAACGACGGCACTATCCGCCACTGTTCTTTTGAAGCGCGCCGAATGCGGATATGACTCCACATGATAGCTAAACAACCGTAATGCATTCTGCAAATACAAACTCATTACAACTTTTCCCTCTTAAAAAAGACCACTGAATTCAGGCGTATGAGGAAATTTGAATATGCAAATTTCGCATATTTAATGCACCTCATAAAGATGAACAATGAAGTCAGCTTTTGAAAATAACAAATTTGTCTGATATATCAAATAGGATTCAGATTTCAATAATACTGTTCTATCGAGTTCCTCTAACTTTAAGCTGTTTTGTAGGGATACAATAAAAAATGATGACCCCCATTAAATAAAGTCTTTGTTCATTTAAGCGTAGCAGCGAAGAATCCTCCCACGTATATGCTCCGAAAAGGTCAGAAACTCTCCTAACAATGCATAACTTCAGCTGAGTTAAAATTAATGCCCTGTCATACCAATCAGTAGTATTAAATGCGAAAATGAGATTTTTTTCCCTAAACTGAAATATTCTGGATCGTCAAATGAAGATATATTTGACAGGAGGATCGATATACAGCAAAGACTGCCATTCAACAAAGACAAAGAGGAGTTCATTAAATACTACGGCATTGAGCATATACCTGTATGTGAGTGAAAAAAAGGTCAAACTTGGCATTGAACAATTGAAAAACGTGAAATACCTGACAGAAGTTGACGAGGAACATTGCTTCATCCGGTTCGTTGCGTGACACCAACTTAGCCATCATTGTATCAACGATCCAAGCTGCGTCCTCTTCAAGCAATTCCTCCATTTGACGACGTTTCTCCTCATCTCTCTAGAAAATATTTAATCGTCTCATCGATCGACCATAACAATTTATCTCATGAGAGTGGAACTATAATTACTTAGGTTCCGTTATGTTGAAGTCCTACCACATTAATTTCTAAGATTCATTTCAGCTCATTTTCATATTTTATTAGTGTTGCATATCTTTAATTATTTCTTTAACTACCTGAATTAGTGTGAATACAACACAATCAAAAATATTCGAAAGGAAGTTACAGGAAACAGATGCAACAACGGACATACCTTTAAACACGTGGAAGAAGCGGAAGGTGGAGAGGTTGGGTGTGGGGGGGGGGGGGGGGGGGGGGGAGGGAGTATGCAGAATAAGCTTAGGAAGATGAGAAGCTTTTCTCCTCTACAACAAGCAAAACGAGGAATGCGAAATACACCTCCGCTAAGGGGTCGGTCCAAACGTCCAGACTAATAAAATGCAATCCGATCTATTCGTTCGGACTTGCACTGAAACGCTCAATGCTGCTTAAATTTGCACTCTCCACAACATCTCATCCTCAAGCTATAACCGCTTTAAAGTGATTTTTGCTCGTATAGCCCTCCCCTCCTTCCCTTGCCACTCAGAAACGTTGAGGAAGGGATATACAAGCCGAGTTGTTTCAAATAAACCATAGGGTATCAACAGTTTAACACATTACACAGTCAACGTCAGGTGTATAGAGAGGTGGGGAAGAGGAGGGGGAAGGGGGGGGGAAGCAGGAAGGAGAGACCAGAGGTAAGAATCATTTTCTCACAAACTTTCCTCTCCAACCGGGTTTAAGCTAGCTAAAGTTTTAAAAAATGCGATTATCTCTAGTGACGAACAAATCACAGTCGGCTTTTATAGATGACAAAACATCGATAGGTAATTTCCTGCCCGAACCGAACACCAGCTCCTATCGAATGTCTTCAGTCGACAACCGTCGACACTCCTAAGACTCATTCGACCTCGACCGGATGTCGGTTGCAAGACAATACCTCAGACTGCTTATTAATCGAAGAGAATTTGGACTGGTTGGCATGTATCTAATTCCTCTCTCACAACATTCCACTTTCCGAACATTACTAATTTCTCATTCCTTCTCTCAAAATTAGGCACTGTTTCCGGAAACGGCACTGCCTATTGCCTGACCTACCACACAAATTCTAAGCACTCAACTGATAAGTTGCTCAGATAATGAAGCTAGTAAGCGACTTCTCTCTAGCAACAATAAATTGGACTCAATGTAATTTACAACACCCTACGGCTTCGAAACATTCACTCACCAGAGTATTCAAAATAATAATAGAAAGTGCGTGCCGAATTTCGTATGCTCGAAGGATATCCCCAACAGGTATCTGTTGGCAGCGATCCTTGAAAACATTTCCGGAGGTGTCATCAAGCTTTGCCTCGATTAGGTTGTTTAGTGGCAACAAGGCCTGAAATCTTTTATTATTCACTTAGCAATACACAATTCCTTTTACTATTTGTTTCTGAATGCATATTTTAGACGACCCTTAACCTCAAAGGCACCAACAAATTTTGCGGCATGGTCGAACCTCAGTCCAGTTTCGATCCTAGTATGGTTACCACGCAAGCAGTGGTGAGCGAGAACTATATCGCCGGTGCAACGTCTAAAGTTCGAATCCCCGATTCCATTTCCATCGTCATATACGCAACTCGAAACGCAATACAATGTGCTAATACGATATTCACAGGTGACTCGATCCCCTTCTCCATAAAACATATAAATATGAATAAAAAGCAAACGACTGTCAACTTACGGCATGAAACATTTCCGTGTAGGTGTAGTGATTGGCTATCAGATTTTGCTGCATAGTGGGGCTTTTCAGAACTAATTCCAAATACTGTAACGCCTGAAATCAAAAAACTCAGCGACGTAAGCGCTTTTAATCTTCAGTAAAGACGTTCCGTCTACAAATGTGCAGTGTCACAGGGAAAGCTAGGGGGGGGGGGGGGAGGGAGGTGTGGAGTGAAATACTCTGACTTTTCGACTTCGATTTTGTGAGACCAATTTAAGAAAAAAGTTCCTTTATACTGAGGTCTAGTCGAAAATACGGGCGGAGGCGGTCTGAATTGTAACTGTAACTAAACAGCGGACAAAATCTTACCATTTTAATTTTATCTCTGTTGAACTTGGAGATTTCTGATTACATCCCGTCCCCGTTCAATCCACATGTTGTTATTTTAATTTCATTCCCGACCAATCCGAATTCTCCAAGAAAAGCTATTGCGGCACAGCACAACGCTTCAATTATACGCCTTGTCATTTCGAACACGATTCTATTTGACGTGGCCGAAACAGGTGGGACTCTAATCAGAGATCACAATGTCATCAGTACTTTGAATTATATTTCGCACCTAGGAAGTTAAGTGAGTCACAAACATATCACACATGCAACTGCCAAAAGGCAAGAAACTGCAAGAAAGAAACTATCTTTGTTGTCTCATCGATGGAACTGTACGGAGTCTGATACGCTGGAACAAACAAGCGGAGTTCTTTGTTGCTCAATTTCTGCACCCCCCCCCCCCTCCTCGGATCTTTGGAAAATAATGCTTAACTAAAAAGTTCTAAAACCGCTACGAGTAGACAGATTATAAAACGAAATCAAATTAAAGGTCAAATGTCACTAAACTCAAAGCATCCAAACCGCTCGAACGAAGCTAAAATAATGCATGTCGCAAAATTTGTAGCATTAATTCAATACACGGCCACGCTGATTAACACTCATTAAGTATAACATTATCCAAAGCTCTTATCTATAATATTCAAAATCGCAAACAATTATGGGCACAACTATCTTTACGTAAAACCTACTCGCAAGAAGCACAGCATATGTAATGAGTCGCAGTATCAAATAGACAGCCATACGCGCCTTTCTCTCTCAAATCCCCTTTCCTCCATATCACTTCGAACCATAACATTGCATTGTTGCTGGCTCCTTTTAATTTTGCAGAGTGCAAAAACTGATGGAAGATTTATTCGTTAAAACTTTGTAGGCGCAGATCCAACAAAACGAGACAGCGATGTTTGATCACGTCTCCATGCAAAACTCTCCTGTGAAAATCCTCCAACGTCCCTCCTCATTAAAAACCCTAAATTCAAATCTAACTCTTCGACTAACGTGTGAAAACACTCCCTCCCGATATTACCTCAATAAAACGTGCATAAACATACCCGGCTGAGGCTGTACTTCCGGCTGCAATTCCTTCTCTTCGATTGTTTAATCGACATTCGAGATCCGTTTGTTAGAGAAGCAATTGTATGCAACCCTAGAAGACCGAAAATATGCAGATATACCGACAGAATCGTTTCATGCTTTTGCATTGGCACCGTTGTGGATACCCCTTTGCAACAAAAAAATGGAAGTCTATTGATTGAATCCTCAATAACGAGTCGATATTCAAGTTTGTCACGGTGTCGGCTACATAAATGTGCTAGTCGATCCGCATTAACGAAGTTACGAGTCATCAAAAAATTCAAGTCTGCGGCAATCTACAAAGTTGAGCATAATGGCGCCCTCGATGAATAATTATTAATGCCGCACAAAACAACTCATCTTTCTCACAAGTGCAAAATTGGTCAAGAGCAGCACTTGGCGGATATGAACAGAATGGTAAACATTCATTCAGTTGAGACTTTTTAGCACAGCTGTACGGCAATGTTTCCGAGAAATTCAACAAATTGGTCCAACTGGCAATCACAACATTAGAGGGCTTAACACAAAACAATCGTATTTTCATTGAAGCCATTTACAGCAATACCTGTAAGCACAATCTGATGACGACCCCTGCACCCCTAATGGATGGAGAGAGGGGTGGAGGAACAGCGAGCAACGGATAGGTAAGGTACATCGACTCCGTTGATAAGGATGAAAAATTTCCATCTCTCCATGACGTCAAATCCGTTAGAATGCCTCAAGGCTAAGTGTGTTGAAGAAGAGGATATATCGAGTTCATCTAACCAGCAACACCGCTGACCAGCTAAGCAGATTAACAACTAAAGGTGCAGACTGGTCAGAACAAAAGGAGCCAGAGATACCTGAAGCTCATTTTCACAGGTGACCATTCATGTTTCCAGTTCATTTCATGACCTAGCTGTTCGCATCAAGCATTACCACTGATGAATAAAACCAATCATTATTGACTTAAAATAAAAACAACTAAGGAAGACAAACCTGAGTACACAAAATCAAGTATAGAGGAGAACTGCCAACTAGAAGCAACTTCCAAATAAGGCAGCAAGCGCGACTCATCGATCGGCTCGCCGGATAAGAGCTCCCGCAGAATGACGACGCTCACATCCGTCTGCTCACTTAATGCACTCCCGAGCGCCATGATCGATTCGATTATTGAGCTGTTCTAAAGCAGATCCCTAAACCAACCGCTATCCAAATGATTACATAGAAAAGAGAAATGAGCAAAGATTATTCTTCAGTACGCCCCCGTCAGTCTCAGATTATTTTTTTAGAATTCCTTACAAAGAAATTACTTTGGAATGAAGAGTCTTTATCGAAAGAAGCTGTTTTGGTGAACACCGAGTCTACGACTTCAGATAGAGAAGCCGAACTCATGCAGTGGCATTTCAATTTCAAGTATTCGCGAACATAAATGACAACGCCTAGCACCAAGGACACAAACACCTGCAATAATGCTTCAGCCTACATATGAACCATCTCGCACCTCGAATCAACCCCGTTCTGCCCTGTTCGGTCTAGTGTTCCCCAGCCTGGATAAAGACATCATCCTGCCGAACTTCAGGCAAGCTGGAATATAAGTTCGTCCTCGAAGCAAACTGTTATCGACAAAGAATTTCTCCGCTAATTAGTTGTGCAATCGAATACTAAAGCTCTTAAAATGAAAATGCGTAATAACTGAAGCAATACGTACGACGAACCTTGAAGCCAGTGAAGAGCATCTTGAACAACTTTGAAAGGATATTAGTTGTACGTATCCTCTCGGTTTTTAGGCTATCACCCTGGATCCGTTTTCGTAACGCCATCCACATAACGACTAGACATTCGAGCAATAGAGCACATGCGCGCCACTGCTGTGCCCCCTCGCTCTCATCCTCTGAAAATATGATCGCAAATGAAAGACAAAGAAAGGGTCTGCTGTATCCTGCAGCCTTTTACCAAAATGACACCAATCTGTTCGAGACCAAGCAGCACCCGTCCTGTGGATAAGAAATGATCACTTTTCATTTAGGGCAAACACTCTTCCAGCAGCAAAACTACTGACTCTCTCCTTCCTCCCCTCAAAAACAATTTCGTTCCTAGTCGCAGCACTACCCACACTACTTGCGAGTAATAAAGCATCATATCCACATTATTATACAGCTACCTACTTTCATCTGCATCGATAACAAGTGGCGCTGCAGACGCACTACTCGACGTCACTGAAAGGCTTAAATCACCGATACTTGTTGACGATGCATTGGGACTGCTCAACGGACGCAGCATTTTGCACAGTGCGATCGCTAGCATTTGCACATGCTCTACTGAAAAAAAAAGAAAAGAGAAGAACATTACTTAGTGACGAATTATAATCATCAAAATGATTTCACGATTCGAATAAGGCTGGTAGAAAGAACATTTTATCTCGGATTTGAACCTGCATCACCGAGCTCCTGCTCCATCACTCTGGCCATTAAAACTTAACGAGTTCACCTTCAATCCTAATACTCGCGTTTTACACAGAACAATATCAAATGAACTGTGTAACGTAAAATCACACGTGTGAGAATTAACTCTATGTGCATACAATTGTGAGACAATATGCACATGCATACAGCATGAATTTCATTGACTGGACACGAATATAGGGACCCTGGAGTGAATTTCATTTTGCATGTTGGTTTGAATCGTCTAAACTGCTGTTCGCCGTGACTGGTGATCATTTTTGAGAGCAGCAGTCAACTTTCACTGCGCAATGTGAGCGCTAGTCTATAATCACGAAAGAAGTTAGAAGCTCGCTGCAACGTCTGTAATGAGTGCCTTTCAGCCTATTCGACATAAAGGATTTGCAAACGAAACACAATATATGAACACCAACAAGCTTGCTCGACAGTGATCAACTTCATCGTGACAATCAAGTGATGAAATGAAAGCGCTCCACTTCGAGTTATCGTACCCATAAAAATGATTCGACGGATACTTTCGTCTGCATCGACGACCATCGACTTGAAACTGGGTAAGAGGAGCTTCGTTATCTTAAATTATTTCATCTAGAAATGAGCGCACTTTATGATGATCCAGTAAAGGCAAAAGTCGTCGACGTACGCATAGAAAAAAAAGTTTAACGGCCACTTTTTTGATCAGTGTTCGTGGAGTGGGATTCATCAATAACCTCTTGTTCGCGATTATAAGAATTCCATCTCTTCCACTCTCAGCACCCCCCCCCCCCCCCGCTCGAAAGAACACGTTTCTTTTCATAACTGGAAGCTCTAGATTCAACAAAGATTACCTGTTTTCTGACTGATTCGGATTCCTCAACTTCGAAGCATTGCAAAATTAGCTTCATATCAACCACATTCCAGAACTGAAATTCAAAGTTCGAGGCTTTTCAAGAAAAAACATCGGCTAAAAACGATGCAGCCATGACCTAAACAGTGAAGCGCCTACTGCCAGTGCCTAGTCCCGAGTTCTGATGGTGGAAAGTAATTCAGCAGCAGCACATGCGTCGAACAATTTATTTTTAAAGCCATAAACACCAGCATGTTCCTATCTCCCCCTCCTCCTCCCCACATCCCCTCCCTCCATCTGTCACTGTCATATCAAAAGAAGATCATTCATCTAAAACTGCCGTAACAGTCATCTCTTTCTTTTTTAAAATTCAACACTTTTTTCAGAAGCATGACCGTCATATTCTTGTTCAATAGCTCTCCGCAATCATCCCTTTATTTAGTCGGAGTATATATTCTCAATTAATGCAGCAACCCGAAGTAGAACAGAATGAAATACGCATCTATAAGTACTAACGAGATAAAAATATTGGTATCCGCCTCGTTTTATAAAACTTTCGATTTTGCAACTTCATCCTCCCCATGGAAGGGGTATGGAGGACATGGGGAAGGAGGGGTGGGAGAGACGGCCAGAGAAGGAGGTGGGTAAGGAAAGCGGATGGCAGCCATAAGTCTGAACAGCTTACTGAATAGCTCACAGCATATTCCAAGCCTTCTCAGAAAGAAGCCTTCATGAAGCGGAAGGGATGAAACCTAACGCGCATCAAAGCTGTATGCTCTCAAGGCACGTACGCGGATGAAACGATGTTTCCCAAGCATCGTGAGAAGCTGGAATGCTGCCAAGCGTACTCGTTCACTGTTATCGTTAATACCACGTGGTACGAGACACTTCAATGCGTGCTCCAAAGCGTTCACCGCCTGTGGGCACGGCAGCAGAAATTGCAACGACTCGAAAACAGCAACGCGCACCGATACGATACTGTCCTTTGATAGATTATCAACAACCTTAAAGTGCACGGTAGATATCAATGAGACAAACTAAATGGAATCAGCCCCTGCCACAAGGGCAAAAACTGCACTGTCCTCGGATGCTTCGATGGCTTGAGTTCACTTAAGGAAATAAAAAGGATGCATACAATTTGCTTTACTACTGCGTGAATTCTCAAAAGCTCCCGCAGAATCCCTCCCAATAATGCAGCTTTGCAGCTTAGAAAACAGACATAAACTAAGTGCTGTACATACATACATGCAAAAATCCTTAAGTATGTAATTACGATACCTTTATATATAAGCCTCAACTGACCTTCGACTAATCTGCTTTATATACTTGTACAGGTACATTATATATATATATATATATATATATATATATATATATATATATATATATATATATATATATATTATATTTATAGTTGGGTGATCCCTCCAACATGAGCAATTACAGATCAACAAGAAGCTGAAAAACGGAAACCTTCGTGAGAAGCTCTCCGATGTATGCATTATCAAACGTAATCCAATAGGACGCCAAAATCGAGAGCGCACTTTTACACGCCACAATACGAACGGCATACGAATCATCAAAAAGGAACTCTCGAAACGCTTCTCGCTGTCGTTCCAAATATTCTTCATTCTCCTAAGAAAATCTCATAATTATTACTGCTGTTAATTGGAGGTACTCAAATTCCAATTTAATGCATTAAGTCCAAACATTCGCGTCCACAGTAGTTATTTAATGATTCAAATCGAAGAATCCTTTTTTAAAAAACAGGATTAGAAACAAAGAAGCCGATGATCGCATTGGCTTATTAAGCTAACGAATCGGCGACGGGATCTGTCCACTGAGAGGTCATCTTCAAGCAAGCTTTGTTGTGACCTTCGCTTTAATAAAGACATACTATGGAGGGAAGGACGGTCGAATGAAGAAGCAAGAAGGTGGGACGACCGCCCGCCCAAAAACATTTCGGGTTCAAACACATCGCAACGAATTTAAATGACATCTGTAATAAGGGCAACCAGGAACATGTGCGCATGGACTTAAAGGAGCATCCACCTGCCAGCACTGCGCGTTTCCCTGAAGCTCCCAGGCTCGGATCCCAAAAGACAAAAAATTCCTTGCAAAAAGAGTGCGAAGGTAATAGAAAGTAAAATTGCTAACAGTCATTCTATTCCATATGAACACATGTCATAGCTAGTAACAATATCCAGCATTCTCCACTTATTACAAAATTAAAAACTTTTTCCCTATCAACTGTTAAAGATATATGGTGGGTGTGAAAAATATTTCGCTGGGATGTTCAGGTTTGGAACATTGCCTAAATCTCAACGTCCCATTACTTTGAGTGCAATGTCGCAAAGGCGTTGAAACTTGGTCCGGTGACGGAAATCGAGGGTTTCCACCCACTGAATTTTGTGACAATACAGCAACGGTCATAAAAACTTTTTTCGGATATCAGCGATCGCTTTCCGCGCTCAGGAAGGGTTTCCTGCCAGTGCCAACCGAACAACATCTCATCTTCGACGCGATCCTCAGAAATGATTCCGAATGTCATCCCTACCCTGTACTTTAAAAAATGCGAACTATGCAAAAAACCAACAGCGACTACATCCAAATTTGCAATATTAAACAGTGATAACCATAAACAAAAACAATCGAAACTCGTAGAACTTACGACGTCATCATCTGTCAGAATCGGATAGAACATCGTCAACAATACGATCGCATTTAATCGCACCTTCGCGTTACGCGCCTTCAATTAGTGATCGAAGATTCGAGGTGAAAACATTTTAAAAAATTCCATTGATGCAACAGTTCAATGTACCATTCCATTCTATTCTATTCCGCGTCAACGACTGTGACAGTGCTTTCAAAGTATGAATGTGCCAATACTCGGTCTCAGAATCGCAAAATTCCGCTGCTCATATGGGTCCCGGCAGCATCCGGCGATTCAGATGTGTAATTGGGAGGACCGCATCAGAATCCCAGTTCCAGAAACGCTTTGCTTTCCTTGAACATCGACTATAAACGAACAACGCACTCCCTTCTCAACCTTCCCGTCGCTCGTGTCTCTTACCTCACTGGTGATGCCTCTGGTTGGAGCATGCTTCGTTTAAGCCATTCGCCATCATATCACAGAGTAACGAAACCTTTCGACGTTAAACTCTAAAAAGGGCAGCACATCTGCTGCGCAGGCAAGCTTAGTCGTCCCCCCCCCCCCCCTCTCGCCGATTTTCGGGTCACTATGGGTCGATTTCTGGAGGCTGGGAGGTTAAGATTTCAGATGACTATTTATCATCATCCAAGCGTTTGCAAGAAACACAAGCCCACTATGGATTCTTATCTGAAACTCTATGCAGAAGCACACTCACATCCAGAAATTCCGAGAAATCTTTCTATCACAATAATACAACAACGAACAAAAACTCCTCTCATACAGGAGAACCCAACACCTACAGGGCACCAAGTGATGATTTCCACTAAGCATGGTAGAGTGCACCCTCAAGGTCGAACATTTCTCTTTTTCTCTTTCCTCCAAAGTATTTTTTCGATGAAGTGAGTCTCACTTCTGAAACCCAAATCTGTTTTACCTTCGTAAATTCGTAAGGAGGGAAAGCAACCTCATTACTGAAATGTCGACGTTCTCGTAAAACCTCTCTGTCATCCTCCCGTCTCCTCTGTCATAATTTTTCTTCGCAAGGATATCGGTGGCATCTACGGTTACGCAAAGTCAACGGCTTGTTTCCCCCCCCCCTCAAGTCACATATGAATGAGGTATAATTTATATCCATTAACGGAGCAAAATTATACATACTCGTACAGATTAATAATAAAGAAACCTTAAGGCATCTCCACAGAGTGGGTCGCATTATGCGGAATACCATATTGTCGATTTCCGTGTTCGTCCCTTTCCTCATGGGTCGCATTAGCTGCAATGCTTAATATCGTTTAACTTAGATGACGAGGAAGTAAGAAAATGAGATAACGAGGCAAAGCTGAAATAAGGAAAAAGAATTTGAAGCGTCATTCGTATTTCAACTGAATAAATAACAGATAATTACAGAGAGGATTACCATGCGCATATACCCACATCAAACTCGAAGCTTCAATGTAATGGCTAATGCCTCAGGTGTGAAATTCAAGAAAGCGAGAAATGACTTTTTCCAACATGGAAAATACGGCTGTATAAGACTTCTAATGATTATGAGATCTGCGGTCAGTAAACAAATAAAATAGAATTTGCAATCTCTAAGCAAAGAACTTCACGACAAACAATTTCAGGGCACAGCCAGAATACTCAAAAAAGTATCTTTTGCTTCGAAGTGCGCTTGACCGACTGACTGTAACAGTGTTTACCAACATACTTTCTAATATTCAGGTCCGAAGGTAAAACTGTATTACAAATCAAATTCTTCGTAACAGCCGTTGCTTTGCAACGCAATAGTAATACTATGGACACATCGCTAACCGCGGCAAACTTTCTAGCGATATTAGCCTCTGAACAGAGAGAATAATAGGTCGCGTCGGTAAGACAATTCTCGAGCTCCATCAGCGCCTTATCATCGTCTGCCTTCTTCCATATCCACAGCAACACTTCGCCATAATGCTCGCACAGCACACTGATATATTAGCACATTTTATTCATCACTATTCTCGTTGAACGATAAATTAAACACAAGCTAATTTATCATCATGGACAAAATGGACGTATTCCAGTCAGGCTGGTTTTATTAAAGACTCAAAACGTCGTAGAACTTCAAAAGGAACCCTTGCGACTGTGAATCCTAAAACATCTTTAAAACAAACTTGAATTATGGGCAAGTTATTTATATCATAGAAGGAACTCGAAGAAAAATTACCTCGTAGTATCTGGCTTGAATATAACGCCTTTTATATTCTTCCAAAGTTTAGTGATCCCAATTTTTGATGCAAAAACGGCCAGAAGTTTCCGACCCTGCAAGTGTTAACATTTAACAACAACATCTCTCAAATTCGTAAAATCCGCCATTCGGTACATATCAAAATTTGCGTTGCATCCGTTTGAATCGCAGAAATGTTTGTCACCGAGCGAACGGATTCAGTAAAAGCGGCATTTCGGTTGCAACTGAACAACCGAAAAGTTTAAAACTGAACCTCGAAGAGTCGAATACTATCACTTGTAGTTTCATCCGATTCATATAATCGATAAATATAAAAAGACTGATCTTATGATACTTGGAAGAACAAAACTCATTTAGAATAGGATAAACTGCCGACAGACACAACGAAAAGTTACCATGTCATTCAACTAATGTGGCAAAATTTTCTTCCGTCGGAAATATAATAAACAATAAAGTGTGTGCGAATCGAGCTAAAGTCTCCACAAAGTTGTATGTGAGACATTAAATGTGGTGATGTACGGTGAAGCGTATGCAGTGCACCAGAAGGGCTGTCGCCTAAACACACAACGCTGCTCCTTGCACCTGCCTCTGCAATCAACTTCCCCTCTACAATATCGCTGCAACTATTCTCTATATTTCACAAGTAAAGCACAACATTCAATGTGCAATATAATATATCAGTAGAAATTTATGAAAATATATTAGTGAACGAAATAAACGAAACCTCAATTGAAGCTAAGAAAGTTGGGTGATGAATCACTTCACGCAACTCTTTCACCGAGCATCCTGCCATCACCTGATCGCAATCCGAATATAATTTCTTGATCAGCGATTTCTAAACTTATCAAGCTTTTCACAACACTGAAAATCTAAAACGCTCATAATCTCTTCAAAGTTCAGTATATCATCTCTCCATAAGTTTCTACCAGCCAGCTATATATAATAACGGTTTCCGCTAGATAGCCGTACATACTTGGGAAGAAAATCAAGCGACCGTTCTTCATTCAAATGATTTCACGTGTAACATTTTCAAAGCAATTAGTCGAAGATAAGAAGACGATATTGGATGGCGACAAGAAAATAAGTAAAGAGCGCAATAATGAAGTGAAAACGAATCGTCTAGAATCGGAGAAATTAGCGCGTTCCTCATGACAAAATAACTCAGTACAATCCTTTTAAAATGAAATAAATCCTATCCCTTCGAAGATATAAACTTTTTCAGTAAGCAATGGATGCTATATGCCCCCACCTCCTCCTATCTGGCACCGATAAAAGTATGCCTCTAAGAGGTCATGAAGGATCCTTCGCGTGCATAGCATAGTGTCGCATAGAAATTTGAATAAAAAAACAGATTTTCAAGAACCAAGAACGCGTCGACCTCCGAATATAAAACGCACACCATTCCTCTCTTTTTGCCTCGATGTCCACTCTGAATTTTGCGACCGACTTCAACCACTCATTCCAGTATCTTTCTCTCAAAATACCGTCTATTCTTAAAAGTCACCAGTGCGATTTTCCTACGGCTTTTAAACGGATAAATGTGCTACAACAAACTTGACAAAATGATTTCTCGCAAGGAGGAAAGAATTAACTGAACAGCGATCGAGAAGAACAGCATAAAAATATACTTGTCCCCTAGCCGGATGAACGCTTTTGCGAGTGCTTCCGAATAATCACCGAATTGATATTCCTTACGGCCTTCATTGTTGCTCTCTTCTCTATTTTTTTCGGATTCAGTGCTTTTGTTTCGCATATTCTTTGCCTTAACAACTATAGAGTTTATCTCGCGAAATCGAAGTGAAAGATACGAATATTCTCAACGTCTCGTAAACGTAATATCGTATAAAATTTGTGCAGTTTATCCAACAAAACCTATATGCACCAATGATGGCACATTGAAATCGACGGAGATTGCACTGACGAAGTGGCGCAGAACCACGTGTCACCTCAAACGGTGAGCGATAACCTCAAGATTAATAATTCATCAGCGAACGTATTGAATTTCATAAACTGCAGGTGAAAACAATTGCACAACAATCCGAAAGTCGTGATGCTGGAAGACACATTTCTACTAGTAGTTAAAGAATCTGCAAAATGCTACCAAAATTTTTGTACGAGGAGAGGGGATCCCACACTACTCTATAAGACTTTACATATCGCTCACAATGATCCGTCTCTCGAATAAAAATACGAAAAAGTAAACCAAATTGTCCAAGTCATTTCTTCACAGTGTTAAAAATCACCAACATATCACTTTAATCAAACGAAATATTTCAATTTCAGACGCAGTAATAACTCCCCAACGATTGAAAAAATCCGGCAAAAGATATCGTCGAATACATTCAAAGAAAATTGAATTCGTTAGGCAAAAACAATTCCACATCCGCATTCTGACTATCAGTGAAAGTCGAGAGAACTTATGCGATGCACACGAGTGTTAATGAAGTGAAAAGTTGCCAACTTTGCACGAAACATCCACTTTACATCCCTATTATGTGCAATACGAGCAAATGTCTCACGATAGTTAGAAAACATGATGGAATCACTGACGGTAGAGTGGGGACAACGACTACGATGCGACTCTTTTGAAAAGTGGGGAGGGGATAGAGGAGGAAAGAATAGAGAAGGGTAGAAGGAATCTGGCTCAAGCCCGACTCTGACCGTCACAGCACCAGACTTAAACAAGACCTTAAAGGACTTATTCCCTTCCTTTCACAAAGACGAAGTCATCGACAAAAACTGTCATCACATCCCACAACTCACCACTCTGCAGACGAACCCACCGCACTCTACGCCACTCTACAGGCAATGAAGCCAAGCCGACATCAGCACCAAATTATTAAATACCGTTGCGCCAAACATTCCCGTCATTTCGTTCATCTAGCGCTTCAGCGCATTCAGCTACAAACGCAACAGCAGGAGAGAGACGAAGAGGGACCGCGCGCTTCCACCAAGTGGCGCGGTTGTGGGCACTCAGTAATAAAACAGTTGCGATAACTCCGAAAATAAGAAGCCAAGATTTGGAAAACGAGACATATTTTTAAGACCATTAAAGGCTCTATCAAAATCGCCCAAAACCTGAAATAAAAACAGGATTTTTCGTTAACATCAATTGTTTAGATGATGTGCAATTGAGAAAATTTGCAAGGCCGAAATATATGACATATTTTGACGCGTTGTTGACATATGCGAGCGATCTAGGCAAGAAATCGCTCGTGAAGTTACCGAAATCCCCATAGTGGCTCCAAGTGGCAATCGGGGTCATTTCTGAGCAAGATCGTCGGTCTCTGCTGGAGAGGTGAAGCAAACCTCCGAAATCTCAAATATAAAATGTTGATTGTGAAAAGATACAATTTAAGTAGTGCAAATTTTGTGTTGCGTGAATTAAGAACATTTGAGAGGTGATTCTCTCTCGTTCTTAAACCTTGCTGAGTGAATTGAGAGGTGATACATTGTCCAATGTGCTAATTTTGTTTCGACAATCTGTCACTCTTGGAGCGTTTCAGATGCGAGGAACTGCTTACATATTACACTGACATGGAAAAACAGTTGCCATCACCTCTGATTGCAATCGGCGCCTATTTGCCTGGCTCCGAACGACTTGGAATGAGCACGAGTAGGTGTCTGGTAGACCGGTGCCTTGCGCGTGAGGCAGGTGCTTCTTCCACACTTCATTCAGCCATTCTAGACTATATGGCTTGAAACGAATGCTCTTGGTACCTTCAAATGGGTTCTTTCATTGAAGGTTTCTTGCTTTGCACCCAGCTGTGGTCATCTCCTATGCAAACTGCAATTTTTCCGCTCCGGAGCATGTCTCCTTCGAGTAGCTTTTTCGCTCCTGATAGAGCTTTTAATGCTCTTTGAATTGTGCCAGTCCCTGCTCCCGAGTCGTGCCCCATCATACACTTTTAGGTCGAGGTATTCCGGCGATCCTGCAAAATTTATGTCAAATGCACGCCATATCAGAAATTGATGTTACAGAAAGGTTCTTGTTTTTACTGTCGCTAACCTCGTTTTTCACATCTTACGTCCTTACGACATATTTTCAGATCCACTGCGACTGTTTTACTACTGAGTAACCAAAACCGCGTCGCTCGCGGAGGACGCGTGCGGTCTCGCCGTCTCTCTCGTGCGTTTGCGCTTTCCCACACCCCTGCAAAGTCTTTGGGGCTTCCTGCTGTCTTCACTTCGGATGGGACCACTGCGGAGACATACCAAATTCATTGTTTTTTCTACATACTTCAGTAATGTTGTGTACTAACCCCTCTTCTCCTCATTTTTCACCGCCCGAACTCTGTTGCGACCCTTCCTTGAGCTTGTGTCCATTTGGCTATAGTTTTCCGAAGACCAAAAATCACTACATTGCGTTATTTTGTAGTATGAAACTGCACGAATTATTTGCTAGGCGATTTATGCGCTTTTGCATTTTTGTTGCATTTGTATGTATATATTGGCACGCTCAACGATACATTTTTGAATAGCCGAATAGCGTGATCCCTTCACCGAAGTTATGCAAAGGTGCCATAAGGCACACAGTCATTGTGAGGTTTGATATCCCTAGTTATAGAATAGTCGCTGCTATTTCTCATCAATCCGAAGCACTGTTTTGAGATGACCACGACAGATCAAAGGCAACGTAGACGGGTGCAGAAATGACATTAGGTGGAGAGGGGGGGAGAGTGGGAAGCGAGAGGGAGGGGAATGGGAGACGATGAAATCACTAAAAACTAACAAGAAGAGCGTCTATAAATCGGCCACCTGCCATAGCGCCAAATCTGAAGAGTAAAAAGAAGTGAAATGTGTGTCGAATGATTCAAATGTTCATCGCAACATCCGAAGCACTCACAAGCAACTCCGCTCTCGTGTTCTGAATAGTTTTTGCCAATTTTTTGCCTTAACGTCTAAATAAAAGAAGGTGATCAGTGTACTCAGGTGCAGCCGCTTGTTTACCTCGTTTGGAAGTGAATTTGTCGATGCGTTCCGTGTAAAACAGCCTTTTCTGAAGTGTGAACAGAGGTCACTGCTACAGAATGAAATTATTTGTATCTTTACGAAGCTAAGCATCAATCAAACTCTCAGATGTTGCGCGAGGAAGTAAATGAGAAAGAAAAAGGCTGCACGGAAAAGAGAGACCTTATACGTTTTTCTTTTTTTGATGGGTGAAGCGATTTGAAATTCTTCAAAAAGTCTTCAGTAACGAGTAGAAGCTTGGACTTTTGGAATTTTAAATACAAAACAAGGAAACTGAAAATGTTGCATTGAAAATGTAAACGCAAATCCTCAAGAGGGGAGCGGGAGGGGTAGAGGACCGTGGTTATGAGCCCCATTTTCCATCCTACTGAACCGCTGAATAACCAAAGACGAACCTCCTGCATTTAGATTCTTTAATGAAGAATTATTTTGATATAATAGGTTGCAAGATCTTTATTTAGAAAATGAAACCATCAACGTGAAGCATCAAAAAAATGTGGTTTATTATTGACAATAGAACGCCAGTAATCCGCCGTCAATTGTCGGCTCTACTTGTCTTGCGTAATTAAACGATTTTATGTTGTTGTTTCTGCTATAACCAACCACCCATCGCAGATAATCTTCTGCATATCATGGTGATCAGTAGGATTGATTCTTCATTTTCCTCACTTTTGAAAGACTGAGGGCATTAGTGGTCCTTTCTATATCAGTCTCTTCCTCTGTCTCTCTGTCATGAGCCACGAATGAAAGAAAAAAAAAACGATTTACAGTAATAAACGAGTGATAGCAACAATAAGAGGAAACGGTCAAGCGGGCAATAATGTAGCCGAAGTAATTGCACGTCCAACTTCATTCTCACACAGCACCGTGTAGACACCGTAGTGATATTGTTGCACATAGGGGATCGTAAGTCGACATAGATCAGAGGTGTCTTCGATTTGGACGTCGGTCATTTTTAACTTCTGATCGTTGAACAACCAACAAACCTGAAAACATTCGCTACGCTAATGCAATTCACTTCTCCCATACATATATTCATATGAAAGTTGCAGTTTGACGTCTATCAACAATATCTTTGTATTTGATATCCATTTCATAGTCACCTGGTGGGCGAGAAACAAATTTTTTGCATGCTGATTTATATGAGCAGGCGATCAGTTGGAATATGAAGCCGTTATTGTGCTTTTTTACTTGTAGGCCAGTAACCTATCAAACTGCTCGCTCAGATGGGTCATATTCCAGAACACAAATCGTATCAGCCTTTGTATAAGAAGGCTTGTCAGCCAGTAGAGATTCCAGCTAAGCTTTCAGGTATGAAAATTTGGTTTACTTTGCTACTCAGGCAACTGATATAGAAAACCCTCATTTTAAAACTAGAGCATGCAAAAAATAAGTGTGATCTGGGAATTCAGCATCAATAGTTGGCCATTTGGTACACACAGATATTGATCAGCAACATTATATAACACCACTCGCACAAGGGAAGGCAGGAGGAAAGGGGTGAGGATTCTGGAGGTCTAACTTCCCTCTCCTTCAGTGACTAGCTAGGATGTATCGAGAAATACGGAAAAAGTATAATATATATATATATATATATATATATATATATATATATATATATATATATATATATATATATATATATATATATATATATATATATATATATATATATATATATAACAGTCCCTACTCAAAACAATTCAGCATTATTTTAAGAAAACATTAAATATGTGAGCGTCAAGCATATCTGAAGTATTTTTTGGTCCTGGGGATTGGTGATCATGTTCCTTACCTTTGGCCGAGGTGATCCAAGCAAGACACAGTCAAACATCGCACGTCCACCAATGGGAACACGCAAATCACCGAACACTTTGAGGAACTCAGGTGCATAGCTCCACGGGTTGGTGGCATATTTATTGTGTGGAATTTCATAGGCAAGCTGATTGACTTGCTGTAATACGAATAGCACACTTAACTGATCGCCTCCACATTAATTTTGCTGCAGTAATAAACTTATTCTACAGTGTTCCGAAGTCATCAGTCACCACGTCTAATCACATATGAAGACCTGTGCTCAGCACCAACATCGCATGACTTAGTTGTATCACTGAAAGCGAACAAGAGCGATTACTAGGGCCGCTGAATCATTACATGAATGAAACTCTTGTGCTTATTGTCGGCAAGTTTCCAGGCTTTGAATCAGTGAGGGCTGCACTTCAGGTAAGAAGGGGTTGGCGCTTGACCTACACCATGACGTTGAATGATATGCGCAGGTTTGTTTTACAAGTTATTGAAAATTTTAAAGAGGAAGAAGCCTTGCAACATACTCGGAAATCATCATCACGACCACTTTCCCTCAATGGGTGCAGCACTCTTTTCGACAAATCAATGATCTCACAAATTATTATGTTCGGCCTTTGCCTTGAAGTTCGCTTGTTCAAACAACAGAAGAAATTCTGTTGAGGTCTCAGAGAAATCCCTGGATTGTTCAATTCCTTTACGACTCTAGATAGCAAGAACATTGTCGTTCTTATACCGATTGCTTCATTCGGTCGCTTTTGTAGATATGCACCTGGGACTTTATCCTCGTTCATGTGTTTCATATTCCGTGCTTGTCATCGTTACTATGCTCATTACTTTGTCCCGTGCGTGTGTCTGTATTCTCCAAGTTGGATTCGATGGACTTTTACAGGTGAGGAAGTACATATGGCTGAACATCGAATTTTTATGATACACCTGGCCGTATTATTTTGCAGAGGTGCGCTAAATATTCGCCCAATGTAACGCTCCATACGTTCAACCACATGCATTACAGTAAATATATTGCATTTTGCTTGAAGGACGTTATACCTATCGATACGTCACAGCTGTTATTTGCACCTCGCTCTGTCCTGCATATATCCTGTCAACAACAAACTTCTAACTTAGCTTAGCAGTCTCATTAGTTTGGCAGTATTATTCGCACGTCTTGTATCTAACCAAGTTGTTAGCAAGGGTTATGTCAATACAGTGAATAATGAAAATGATCAAAAGTTTGAAAAGAGGGGTAACCTTCGTGAGAGGACTTCGACGTGGAACGGGTCGATAGAGGGAATCACCATCAGAGGTGTTAACACTTAAATTCGAGGAGAAGTTGTTTGGCGATGGTGTGTAGCGATGCATCCCTGAAATTCACTAATATTATGTGGCTTCGGTTTTGAAAATGATTTAATCGTAGTAGGCAATAGATCGTATATGAAGCATTGAATCATTTGCGCCAAGTGCAGTCCTCGCAGAATTTTTGGTCTTCAGTAGCTTAGCCAAGGGAGGAGGTGTGGGTAGGGGAGTGGGTAGTTTGATATTCTTGGTTTCAAGCAATCGGTAGGAAGAAGTGACAGAGTGCGGTCCTAAATAACATGGTATTTCGCGGCAGTTTGCCAGTCATAAAAGAGCTCCTCTCGCAAACCCATAACCCCACCCCTCCGCCCATTTTCGCGATTGACACTATTCTGCGGATCGCAACAGAGTACTCGAAATCAAAATAGTTTCTACAAACACTACCAGTAGGCTTTTTAGATGATGTATTTTCTAGGTAAATGAAATCAAATAAAGTGAGGAAAATTGAATAAGTTTGATTTTTGTCAACAAAAAGTCCAAATCCACGAGGCCAGCCGAAGGTTATCAATTTTCTTGAGTCTCACAGAAATTCTCTCCTGCATGTTGCAAATTCTTTCAATTATGTGCTATGAATCCATTGGCTGACACCTATATTCTCTCAGATCTATTGTCGAATAACGCAACTATGTAAGGAGAACATGATTCGACAAAGATAAGGAGATGCGAAGAAAACGTCGAATAGAGAATACGCAAATTTTTCAAATCCCGTTTCGCAAAATATTTTTCTCTTCTACTACCAAAGTCTTTTTCTTACATTAATATGGGAACTCCTAAGTAACATCATATATTCTATTCAAAGTTCACGAGCGAATTCACATTAGCATTCAGCAGTGATGTTAATTTATGATGACTACACTTAAACGGATTAGTTCAATAAAACACTCAGCCAAATAATTCTGTACACGTCGATCGATGAAAAGAGAAATCGTATTTTCCTCGGAAAGTACAGATGTCTAGGGTAACGAACTAAATTATTGAAATTTGGTTGAGTGAGTGAGGCTATAGAAAGTGAAGATGGGGACGTGAGGTGGGGGTGGAGGTGGAGAAGTAAGATGGTTAGCTGTGACGCGAACACTGCTCGAGCTGTCGTCCTGTCGGCGCAGCACGTTCCTTTGTTGCTCCTCCTTTGTTTACTCTTGCAGGTGTGCATTCCGGCTAACCACAGTGTACACTTCCGATTGTTTGGCATCCGTCCTCTACTTCACTTGGTATACGTCTTACAGCTTGCCAGTGTCTGGTAACCATCTCACGTGACACTCGTCCCCTTCAGCGAGCAGCTTTCATCTATAGTGATGTGGAAGTTCCAGTAAACGATCACAATATTGCCACCATCCTGCGCCCTTCCCCTTCCCCTTCCTCTCCCCATCTTCCATCCAAAACCAACAAAACTAGCGTGATATGTCTGACTATTTTCCCTAAAGCTGTTACAAGTTTTAGTCGAGAATGCTTCTGTCCGAATGCCCTAACCATCCGATCAATTCAAAACAAATATTTGAATCCATTATGCGCTACGATGACCAGAAGCATGTTGCACTTTTATAAGTGTTGACATCCTCGACGTTTATTGACTTGTTCAATGAACAGCATTTAATGCGCCAAAAGGATCTGTTTGGAGTGACCTAATAAAATGTTAGCGAATGCCGAATTTTCTTGGCACTGAGTGCAACAATATTACTAGTGCTTTACCATTTAGCATTTTAAGCTTCAGCTAAGCAGCGGTTTCGGTTGCTTAATTGCCACAATTTGTGGCAAGTAGTCACCTCTCTTTTGCAGAACACCCCTATGAATTCTTCATTTTCCAGGTGCTTGAAAAATGAATTGCGTTGCACGTTGATTTTATTAAAATACATAGGCGGCCGATGCATTGAGCAATTCAGGTAGAATATACTGAACGTGTTGCAGGTGGCGCCTACCGAAAATTGCTTTTTATGTGGTTTCTCGGGTATTCGCACGTTTAGAATCGTATAGCTCTGAGATGTTCATTGTTTATGTTGCTTTCTCGTAGGTGAGTTTAATATACACACACGGCAATAGCTGAGATTTAGAAGGATTAAATTCTCGCATTTGAAGTGAAAGTGGAATGTCAATGAAATCTTTTGAGAACAGCCACAAGGTGGAGATGAAATAAAAAGTTAAACAAACTTCACAATGGATCGGTGAGAGGCTCGAGAAAATAGATTTACGGTATCGCTGACTCAATCGCTCCTAGTGAATTCATTCGATATTGCGATTGAATGTTCACTGAACAGCTCTCTCTGTTGGCAGACTCTCAAAGCATCGCTTCGCTGTTGTGCTACAGCAGAGCGGTATTCAGACTCCGATTGCGATGAGGTATACGGAAATTGACAGAAGTCAAGACAGACAAAAGAAAATTGGCAGTTTTTTGTCGAGAGCTTCTTATGTATAGTAGCATTAGGAGAGTCCGAAAGTGCGCTCATACTGTAAAACCATTTGTGCAACTGCATTTCGGCATTTTAAAGCATCTTCATATTTGAATAAACTCAGTAAATAGCGTTATTCCAATGTACATGAAAGGAATCCGAGAAAGATTATGGACACCGCTGTGAAGTGATTCAATATGGGAATGTTCGAGAAAGAAATTTAGTGTTTTCTTGAGCGATTTGAAACACATTTTGGAGTAGTGAAGGCAAAGTTACAAAAGAAAGTTGGAAAGTACATCACAGCTGGTGCAGTATGCGATTTTGTAATCACGCTTGCCAGGTATTGGAGCAGCCAAAATCCGACGCTACCAACTAGACATACAACATAGACGCACACAAATTAGAGTTGTTTACAAACATTTATTGATTGACACACTTTGAGATGAAGAGATGATGGCTTAGTGATGCGTATAAAAACATCTTTTAAGAGAACATAAATTAAGTGAATAATACTACGTTAAGCCGTTACATAAAGGAATAACATCGAAATAGAGATAATAGAAATAAAGCAACGCTCATTCGTTGTGAAATAATAAGTGATATTTTGGTATAAACACCACAGAACAATTGCCTTCAAGGCAATGACTGCGTACCTCTCCAGTGATGCTTATGAAATTCAATTAGGGAAGAAACTTTTCATTACGCTGATTTTATAGTAGGTGACTCATCTTGATAGAGACAGCTTGTAGAGTATAGCTCCTGTAGGCAACAATTTCAGCCAAAAAGTGTGTTGTATATCACTATTAACCACTTCTTGATCAAGGGAATCAAGTTTTCCTTTCCAGAAGTCAGGTGGACGCGAGCAACGACTGAGTCCAGTGTTCTTTGACGTCCTAATGATCGTCGGAATTTTAGTGTGCCGAGTAATTGCTGAGAGATCTGAAAAGGTAGTATTCCGAAGCTGTCAAGTCCCGACTATACATTCGATGCTGTAGAAATTTCTCAGAGCAACTTGAGTTTCCTTAGCAGTATATGGCATCGCCCAGTTGTATGGCTGCAAGTCTTCCTTCGGTCGATGATGCAATTTTGAGAATTTCTGAGTGAATCACGGCACTTCTTGACATTAGAGTAGCACCATCATATCATCGATTGGAGTCCTATTAGAAACTACGCGTCACATTTTTTTCTATCGGCGAACTTTTTCACCTAGATCGGAACCAGCACCATGGGCTTTGAAGAAGTAAAAGCGCATAGGAAGAAATCTTAATAACGCTTCACTTAAGAAGGATTTCAATCACTCGGAAATTAGGCAAATTCTCAACAGATTCAAAGGCCGCATGCGAATATGTTTATGCAACTGAGTAAAATTCGCTCTGAATTTTTCAGCATTTTAGTGAGTAGTGAATGGCAGCGATAGAAGGAAAACAACATTTATTGTTAAAGCACCGATTGGTTTACGTTTAATATTCCTGGATCACATAAATACTCTGTTTTATCGCTCCTATGTATCAGTTGAAAATATTGGGCAAGCACAAACAAATATTCATAACCAATGCAGTCTGCTCATACTGATACTTCCAGCAAACTGCTGCTCTAGGAAACATTTCAATTAGCAAGCAGTTCATACAATATCGACTGGCAAACATTACAGAACCACTTTCTTAGGGTCTTTAAGTAAAGAATCGGGAGGACTGTTCCCATCTCCGCTATTTAGAATTTACAGAATTGGGCCAGTGCACCTTGAAATACTTTGCTAGAAGTAGAGAAACGATAGAGAAAGAAAACGAAAAACTCCGATAATACTACAATATTTTATGTCGTTATTCGCATTGCAATGCATATGCATCAAACCGGGCTCACTCACAAGTAATGTGGCTCCTCACCTGTGCTATTCTCAGAATATCTCGTATTATCTCATCCGGATTACCCAGAGCAAAAGGCCATTTTTGTCCTTTAGACTTCGCCAACGTATAGTTTTTCACTTATACTAGTTTGGCCACTTTGGTTATACCACAAAATTACAGATTTTCCTCATTGTTGTTTAGGTCAAACTGAACTTGTGCACATTATAATCGCCTAACCTCAATGTGGCATTTTCTACCTTTTTTGGCCGATTTCTTGGTTCCACTTCCTGTTTCTTAGTGCCAAATCCAATTCTCGGAATTTTATATATTGCCTCGTGTAAGAAATTACTGCGAACTCCATGTAACAATAGCTTAATTTCTGAGGCGTTGACTGATCACGAGTGGAGCGCGTAAAAAACGTTTGCACGAAGTGGGATTCGAACCCACGCATCCATACGGATACCAGAACGCCCACCGCACTTGCTCGCGCGAAGCACCGCTTGAGTCTGGCGCCTTAGACCACTCGGCCATCCGTGCACTGCCAGATTTTTCATGGACCTCTTCACCTTTTTCACAAACTAATTCATCTCAAGCTGTCGGCTTCATGGTGCCATTGCTGCAAGCCTTCGTTGTAGAATTTCAGGTCTTAGCTTCATTGACGGAACAAAAAGTTCTAAAAAATCATATTGTACTCGTAAGGAAACAAGAGCTCTAACTAAGAAGCTGATTCCCCTGCTCTAATATTCTCCTATCCACCCTTCCCCCTCCCCCCTCCCCAAGATTGGTGTTCGCGCGTCCGCTGCCTTGATTGTTAATGCAAATGAAAAATCGCTGTTTCGAGATAGAGAGCTTCTAAATCAGCGGAAACACTCATTTGCCGCTTCTGCAAAGCTAAGCAACACCTTTATAGCTTGTGCCATATAAAACGATAGTGTTTGTTATCTAATAGAAATGCAGTCGTATGGAAAATTGAAAATCCCTATATGAAATTCTCAGATGAGCAAAAAAATCCCCGAAATCCCCATAGTGAGTGAATGATTGAAATATTAGTCAACGATTCGACGAGACGCCTTCGATTTGAATTTGTCAACGCACCATTAGTTTGCTGTAAAAAAAATGCAAAGTAAGTACAAATTACAGTGGAACGTAATTGCGGAAAGTTTTTTCGTCGCATTTAGTTAATCCTCATCGAACTGCGAGCAAATGAGCGGTTTCTAAATGATGAGAATATTTCAGGGGTAAAAGTGATTCTCGCATTTAGCAAATATTTTCCATCTATCCAGAACCACTCGAAAAGGAGTTTTTTTTATCAAGCGAAAATGTCCAGTGAATAGCCATCGGTCACAATTATATCGCTTAATTATCACCTAGTGACAGTGCTTATTATCACGTACTTATTGTCAGTGATCAATGACAGCACTACAGTACTGACAGTAACAGCAGCAGATATTATTCACTGATAGCGTTATTCTCATCTGATTTCGGATATCACAATGGCTAGGAAAGTCGGCTTACAGTGAACTGAAATGCCTTCTAAGACGAATGTAACCACGAATCTACATGATGAAAGTAAAGCTTTTATGCCGTAAGAGTGAATATCAATCAGATAAGAAATAAGTGGGAATCTTAGATATTTGGAATGAAATGACTCTCGAAGTGATGATGTGAGATGAGATCGGGGGAGTGCGCTCCTAGGCGATCGTAGTTGTTTCATTCAATTCATTCATAGCTAGATGCTGAATTGTGCAGCGAAATGGAGGAGAACGAGGGATAGCAGTTACTGTTGAGGATGACAGGGTAAAAAGATTTCAGATCCATTTCTCTCTCCCTCTCTCTCCTTCTCTTCGTTTCTTTTTTTTTCCTCCCTCTCTCTCTCTCTATTTCCCTGTGACAGATTCAACGAGGTGAGGTGTGCTTATCAATGCAAAACAAGCTTAACAGTGCATTCGTCCGTCCTTAGTGTTTTTATCATTTAAAGGCGTCGTTCACATGGCAATAATGCAGCATCGCATAAGAGCTGTTTGCATTTCTTCGCTGTTACTAGCCAATGTGTGCAAATGTCTGTCACATACGATGATGATGAGTATCGAAGAGGTAAACGTTTGACTACCAGTGACAAATGGAGTCAATATAAGGACCTCGTCTCATATACGCACTTTGAAGAGGTATTCTTTGTAGTTTATTTTCATGTTTTATTATGATATGAGATTTGTTGCTATGGAGGATAATAGACAGTGAGAGTAAAAACCGTTCTAAGGAAAACGTAATAAATTAGCGAAGATTTATGAAAGCCCTCGGTCAATTCTTCGAGGCCAGAGACATTCGAAAGTACAAAGACTTGATGGCTTCGCTTTAAAGCTATACCCCAAAAATATTTGTTCTTTCCAGGTTTTGGCGCGGATCAATCCTTTCGGACCATTTCAAATATTCGCCTGCATTTGCATTCTCTTTGTGACAATTGAATGGGCAGGTTGGCTGTTTCCCTTTCTGTATACTTCTTGAACTAAACGTCAGTTTTCATTCACATCGAAATGAGCTAAGAGTACAATTAGACGAGTTTGGTTTTGCAACGATCGATGATTATGCCTATGCTGTTGTCAAAGATGTCATCATTTAGAACAGGAAGCCGGAGGGGGGAGGGGATGGAATTGGGGAAGAGGGAAGCTGATTTTACCTAATTCATAGTTTCCTAGTTACAGTGATGTCCCTAGCTAATCTGGTTGGCCTAACTTCTTCTTAACCAATTACAGGAAAACAGAGTATTCTGCCTAAAAATAAGTAAATCTTTACTCTATTGATTGGCTCTTTTTCAAACATTTTCTCAGAGGGAGAGAATTTTTTGAATGGCGATTAATATTTTCGATCCTTTTATATGACACAAGTGCAAATGGACGTAAATTTTTCGAACTTTTATGATATATGTGAAAGCAAAACTTTTAGAATTAGCACAAGAAATTCCGAACAGGGCATCGAGGTAAAGAGAGGTTTTCCACGATGGCAACGTTTAGAGGTGTCACTCCTTCCATGCAAATTACAGTATTGCAACAGTGGATTACCGCATTGTGCTTTAGTATTTCGACAATCAAACCGTCATATCGCCTCATTTATAGCTCGCACAATTAGCAGTGAAGGTGTTCACTATTGATAGGGTATCAAACTTGAATTTGCCCACTCCCCATGTCATTAATGATAACCTATGCAATTGATCTCCTCACACGACTTGAATTCAGTCCATTATCCTTAAATATTTAAAGATTCGTGTATAATTAGTTATGTGTTTTCCAATTCATTCAGGTAATTATTCATTTGTGGGTGTTCTTGGCTCCGTGGAGCCGGACTGGAGTTGCGAGACTTGGAATGGAACCACACTGATCATTGATGCACCCACTGATAATGCTAAATGCGCGTTCATAAAATCGAACTGCGCTCAACTTACTGCAATAAAGTCATCAGTGGAATTCTACTCGCTTGTTGCTGCCTGGAAACTAATCTGTGATAATAAGGATAAACCGAACATCATTCAACTCGCTCAAGCTGCTGGCGCGGTAGTTAATCAGTTTATTTATATTATTTATTTGTGATACATCGCTTGTTTTTGTTTTTTTTTTTTTTCAATTGAATCGACAGGTGGGGCATTTCCTCTGGAGAAGAGGTCTTGAAAAATTGAGATATTTAATGAAAGATACAGTGAAGCTTTCTGGAAGTTTTCTTTGCAAAAAATATGCATATTCATTTAGAATCCTCCAAGTAACGACTTCCACGTTTAGTGGTCAATGTTTCGCGCAATCAATAGTCAATCAATAGTTAATTATCGCGTAATAAGCGGCATTCAGTAGGGAGATAGGCTTAACATTTTAATTTGGTAATTACTCTTATTTGATCTATCCAACGAGAGAATTAAGAAAGAAATGCAAGAAAAAGGCATTTCGGCTCCTGTTAGTCGAAAAATAAACCAACTTTACAGTGTTCTGTACAGGAATACTTCGAAACTTTCATGTTTTATAATTTTCCAACGATATATATCGTTTTATTCAAATGGATCGACTGAATAATTAGCAATTAATGGTTAGTGGAGGTTCAAAAAATAAAACGACGAAGAAGTTTCGAGCTATAAAGTCTTTAAAACTTGCGTTCTGAATTGCAACGTTCAATGTCACGCCCGAAAAAATCGTTTTGCTTCTTCCTTGCTCCCTATCGGTGTGAGATTTGTTCGGCACTATTGCTTGTGTAAATCGGATGCACGTATATGAACGCTTTCAACAGTTGATATTATATCATGCAGATGATGCAACAATGTTCGAAATGTAACCGATTTACAAATAGAGTCGAAAGAATGCGGAGAAGTCGAGAAATGTTTTCATTTTTCGTTTCTCTAAAACCAAAATTATAAGACGGAGTTTTCTTTGTAGGTTTTGGGTTCATTTGTTGGGGGGCATTGCGGAGATCACTTCGGCAGACGGAAGTTCTTCTTCACTGGACAACTCTGCATTATAATAACGTCTGTTATGGCAACTGCAACAGTTTCTTGGTACACTTATGCTATCTGCCTTTCGCTGAACACAATTCTGTACGGGATGATTGAGGTCGGTTCTTTATCGGCATAAAAGTTCCAAAAGAACAAACGGTTTTTAGTGTTCTCGAATGTTCTCGCCGATCGTTATGATGTTCGATGTAGCTGTCGAGCCCTAATAAATGTCCAGTTTCGTAGCCATGCTCATAGAAACATCAAGGAATTCTGGATGAGTACTCTACCTTTGAAAACCTACCCCGGCCCATCCATGAATCCATTGTGAACTTGGTTGAGAAATATTTTTAGGCCTTGTCGATGCGTGCCCTCATAATTTCAAAATGTGGTGCAACCCTGACTTCATAACTCTTATACTTTACAACGAGAAAAATGGAGCAGACGTTTAAAACATTTTTTATTATATTTCAATATCTTTGAATATTCATTTCTTCTGTTAGAAGAAACATCACTCAAACAGCTCTCTCGCTCTTATCCTCACTATTGATAGTCTCAACTATAAAACTTTTCAGATTGTTTACCTGATGAAAGAGATTTCATTTTATCGCTTAGTTTTCATTAAAAAGTTTCACAATATTAGATTTCAGGATTAGGTTACTGCATAATTTTGACTGTAAGATTTCAGGTCACCGCATTAACACTGATGATGGAATATACGAATAATAAGTCAGTCTGTTATTATTTATTTTCATTTAAAAAATTTGGCAATTTAAAAAAATTCCACAAAAATTATGTCGATTAAGAATTTTTACTTACTGCTCGCATTTTCGAGCCTTTAAATTGTTGCATCTTTGACGAATATTTTTTCATAATTTGGTCATGTTAGTGGTGTGCTCGATCGTTATTTAGTGCTGCAACTGAAAACTTCCTTCAGAAGAAACGTTGAGGATACTTTCGCTAATAGTAGAATAGTGTCTGCTGTACTCTCTTGCACTTTGATTTGAAAAGTTATAAACGATATGCGTCCTTCTGAAATATGATTTCATCCCCCGTCGCTTGAAAAATTCTATTCCGAGCTGATAAACACTAAGTCCATCGTTCGGCTTTACAAAGCTCGGAATCTTGCTGATAGACTCGAGGGCAGCAGCATGTTTATAAAGAATTTACCTGATACACACCTCCGTATTTTTGTTTAGATCATATTCCCTCTATCATTTTAATATGTCTGTTTTGAAATTTTTGAAAAAGTAAGCTAATCCCCATTACTTCTTCTGCAAGCCCTCTATAGTCCTCTTCTGACTTTTGAGAGCGTTTCGAACGGTGAAGTTTATGGCCTACTAACGAAGAAATCCTTAACTAGAGTGCCTATAGTCCTCCATCCTAAAGCAATCCTGTGATAATCCTGTCATTCTTCCAACAATTGAGGAAAAAATAGCGAACATCTCTTGAATCAAGATTTGTCGAGAATGGCGTTTGGTTGCCAAATGTTTCACCAACAATCTCCTCGGTATGATGGCAAGTTCACCACGTCGAGAAGATTTGAGTTATATGCATGATATGTCTTCACGCGAGCAGGAGACAAGATATCTTTCCAGGTATCGACTAATTCCAAACGCATGTTTCCAATGGCCGCTGGCTTATATGGTAACAGCGTTGATTGCCTTCCTCACTAAAGATTGGCAATATTTCTTTATTTTCCTCAATTTGATCACATCACCGATCGCTATCGCTTTTATGCTTTTCTTTGAGAGTCCGCGATGGCTCGTTGCATCCGATCAATTGGAAAGAGCATGTGAGGTAAACTGCAACTACTTTTTGTTATAAGTTACACAGCACTTAAGCATGATTACTTTTGCAATTGTATGAGATAAACGTCCCAGGAGTTTATATAAATATATTTTACGCAAATGTACAAACGTTAGCCCTTGATTTTTGCATAGTATGTGCCCAAACTAGATAGTAGTCGTTTTTCTCGCTTAGTTTTTATCGATCAGGCTTTCATCCCAACTGATAGTGGAAATAACACTTTATGTAGCATATATAAGTAATTAAGGATTGAAAATGTGTAGTTATGAAATAAAGTTAAGGTGCTCAACGATATGGGGCATGGTCGTTGGAATGACGCCAATGTCAGATTCACCACTAACGATCTGAATCTTATTCCAAGAGATAACAACAAGAAGAAACCTTTCTATAATGTATATCATCTGTTTTGCACTCGACGCCTTTTCAAGCAAACTCTTTTACAGGTGACCGCTTGCATGTCTTCTCTTCATTCTCAACTTCTTTTTCCTTTTTAATGTGTTTTCTTTCTTGTCTTGTCATGTTTTCCTCCAGATATTTTCTTTCTTCTTTTGCGTCTTTTTTGTGCGCATCTAAGTTTTCCTCTCATTATTTTCCAAATAGGAGACGAAAGAAGAGCACTAAAGTTCTTAAGGCAGGAAATTGGGCGAAATGCGCCCCTTTGGCAGATTTGACGATTTCATGTCAGCTTCAGCTGGCAGCAACGAGCAAAGTTCCTCTCTCCAAGACGAGTTTAACAACGACGATTAACATAAGTTGATCACATCTTGTATCACGAAACGTCATTCATCTGATGCATCGTTTCCGCTCGTTTATGCAAATCTCAAACTCGAGCAACCAAGCATTCTGATCTGCGCATCGAAAAGGCAATTAATCAAAATGTTACATCGTCGGATGGGGACAAAAATTTCATCGATATGAGCTTTAAAGGCGGAATGACGATTCAAAATGAATCACAGCATTTGTGATGCTTTCAGTTTTTGAGCATGTTCACAAATGGACTTTTAATGAGTACCTATTCGTTTACGATGAAAGGATTACACGGTGAGCATTTTTTAATGTCACCTGAGAAGAAGGTTAATTAATAAGCGCGTTATCGGAAGGCGTTGTTGAAGGTTTATTAGATTTAAGAAAATGCTTAAAATTCTTTAAAAAGTTTCAAAAACTATGTTTATTAAAAGCTGATTGAAGAAAGTTTACTTGCATTCAGAGTAGCGCATTGCCGATTCATTTTCACCATTTATGGCCACTCATACTTTTATTGTTCTTTATTCATCCACCAAAGAAAATCATGAGGCGAAATGATAAAATTTGATTTCTGTCACTTCTTCACAAATGTAATCGAAATGATAGTCTCATTCATTAAAAGTATTCATGCATTTAGTTTCCAGGTCTTGAATTTTTGGCGGCCTCACAATAGCTTTTTGTTCATGGAATGAGGAAGTCCCTCTCTAAATTCTAGTGCTTCTTAGAATTGTTGTTTTGGATATTATCGAGAATTTGGAAAAAATGCCGTGGATGCCTTGCTGTGAATGCTCCTCGATGCCGTCAACGCTCCACCTTGATACGTTAAAAACAGTTAAAACTTGAGCATATTTCATAGATTTGTATAAATAAATTGACAGAGTATATCGGAAACACTTCAAGCATTTAAAAGTATGAAATACTTTGCAGAGAACGATAATGATTAAGCATTTTTCGGCTCACGGCAAGAGAACAAGCAGTAATCTTTGAGGCAATAACGCCAATGCCTTTGATCGTTAGGTGAGTGACGCAAAAGCTGATAAGGGCGAAAAACAATAATCAACGGTCTTTTCAAATTCTATTCCACACCTATGCTGCGTGATCAAGTTGATGATGTACTAATGAAACGTCAATTCTTGTAAATGAAACTAAAAGTAGCCAAATCTACCCGATGTTTACCGGGAGTACCCTCGTCCTTCATAAATCGGCTGCTTTCCAACGGTCAATTTACAAACAAACCTTAACTTAACAACATTCTGAAATAACTAGTGCAAAGAATGAATTGCAATATTTTTTCATTACTGCAACTTCTAAACTTTCCAAGCAGGGGTAGCAACAAAGTAAACAATTTGGGAAAGTGCATCACATGAGCTATATGGCGCTATATGCGTTTTGCATGCCATCATATCAGATCAACATTCCGAAATATCGATTAGTAATAAAATACGCTGAATTGCGCACATATATTTTGGTCGAACCGACGATCGTACAAATTCACGGATATCATCCGACCGAATATGGAATTTATGCAAAGTTGTAGGCAGATTTAGATATATAAAAGTTCTTTCCAGATTACTGCATTCATCAACTCAGGGTTAATATCGGTGAGAGTGATCGTCCCCTGGCGGTGGTTTAAATTTACTCAACAAATTTCTTAACGAAAACCAAGACGAAGCTACGCGGCAGACAGCGCAGACATAGGCATGGCAGAAATGCGCAGATATATCTCTGCCACGAACGGTTCTCGATATACAAATTTATGAAATTGCTCAATTACGTTCAAAGTGAGAAGCGAAAAAAGTCATGCGAATTTTTTTGTGACCTCAGGGTATGAAGAAGGATGATCCTAGCCGCTGGTCCCATCCTATCGTAGACCACAGGTCCCTATCTACTGGTTCTATTCCGGACGATAGATGGAACTTTCATAGATAAGTTAGCGATCAATGTCACATGTGAAGAATGTCATAGTTTTTAGTGTTTCAAACAAAGAATGAAATGGATGGATTGCAGAAAATTTTTTGAAGTATTCCCCATCCAGTAGCTTTTCCGGTCACTTAAATACAGAAATTCACCCCTCCCCCCCTCATCCCCACCTGCACCGTACGATTCAGAGAAGGTGTTTATTTTTTCTTGAGGAAACCAGTGGTCTTTATAAAAGGAGTGATGAAAAAATATTTGCAGATAGTGCAATTATGTTCACCCTTTTTCATGGTATCTTCCGCGTTTTCGTGACGGCACTGATCGTTATCCTCGATTTTAAATTTTTTAAATTCGGTCGCAAAATACAACTCGTCGCTTCACTCAGCAAGTATTTGCAATGCTCACGTTTTTCTTCTATCTACTAGCTTTTTTTAATCGATTTGGTTAGGATAGACGAAGCCGATCCATTGATGATTCTAGAAATAATCTTCTAACGGTTATTTGATATTGTGGTAGTAATTGTATAATAAGAGCAAATTATGGTGCTCATTTTCGGAAATGTTTCTTTATTACGTGCACAAGCCTGCTTTCGACTCACTTTTCAGTTAGAGAGAGTGGGCCGTCGAGAGTGATCTACAGACCCTCGCTTCCATTTGAAAAAATAAAGAAAAAAGTGAAAAGGCAATAAAATGAGAGAAATTAGGAAAGAAGTCGTAAAATAGACCGAAAGCGGTCCAGGTACAGTAGAGTTTTTGAAAATGAGAGGTTTTTTGTAAATTGTGTCGCTGAAGAAGTGAAACCTCAGACTGTCACAGACAAATTTGAAGGCAAGAGCACGTGAACTGAAATTCACCTAGGTTTAAAAATAAAGGAATGCAGGCATACGACTAAACTACACTAACAATCGACTTGCTCTGCTATTCAAAAGTCTACCCCGTTTGACTCGCGCACACATATTGAAGGGTACCTTCGTTCCCCATAACGTTGTTTTAGGAAATCCCGCAATTTGTTCTAAGAGCAGCTCATTGAAATAGTGAAAAGATTGCTTGTTGCAGCTGTAAACTGCCTATGTTACGGCGCTGCGATCATTATTCTCATATTGGGCTATCATTACGAGCACGTCGCAGTAACCGTACTTCTAATTGTGGCAACAGTGATTAACGAAAGTGTTTTCTGGATGAATATCGTGCAAATCACCACACAGCGCTATCCGACTGTCATCAGATGCACTGCATTCGGATGCATCCATGCTTTCAAGTCAGCATTTTAGAATTTCTATCCAATGAAAACTCCTTATCGTATTGCAGTCATATCATTATTGAACGATATATGGCATTGCTGTACAAATAATTAGGCAATTAGAAATGCAGTCATGGCTGTGTTGTTTAACTGCAATTTGAACGCATCCAGCATGATATCGCCTGCTAGGATTCGTAAAACTTGCTTCAGGGAGAAACGCAGCCTTATACAGCGCTCTATTATATCCAAATATCGAACATAATACATTCAACTTTTACTGAATAAAGCAAAACTCAATGTCAGTGCAGGCGGTTCTCGCATTCAATGCGTCCGCAGTCGTTGCTGTAATAAACTAATACTAGAAATAGGTTCAATGCGAAATGTTGCAAAATCTTAAATGAAGCAAAAACCAGAAAATCCGAACGTTAGGTGACGGGTATGCATATCAGAATTTGAGCAATACCTCACTTCTTACGAGTAACTCGTCGCAAACTGTCATGGTCAATGTAGCATTTAAAAGTCCTGTGAGTGAAAACGGCGACTTGACGGACCGACTCTAGGCATACAGCGGAAGTCGATAATTGCCTTCGGTGCCAATATGCGAGAGACATAGCCAAATAAGATAAAAGAAACACCACAGCAATCAAACATGAGTGGAATCAAAGAAACCCGAATAGGCCAAAGCCGGACTTATATATGCCCCAGATATCGCCCGGGGCGGCACAAGAACGCATAAGTGGATCAGTGACATTATGTGAGGAACAATAAACGAGAATCGACTATACGAGGAAATGTGATTACTGCGATGTTAGATCACAAGTAGATATCTTGGGTTGGCTTCTCGTGCCAGACCTACTAAACACATGTCGTTTCTAATGTGAAACAGAAACTCCTCTCCAACCGTCAAAACCACGCACAGCTCTAGGAACACCTGTACCTTTTGGGGCTTCTCAGGTTTTGAGAGGTGAGGCACAAAGTCCATTGCATTTGAAACGATACGACAATACTCATCAAAATGAATAAACGTGAATGTTTCAGGTATGTCGGTGTAATTGTTGGAATAATAATATTGAAGCCTTTTTTGCTAACTCGACCAGTATGGGCATTCGCCATTCCGGAGATTTTTGTTGTAGTTACATTATTATGTGGAATAATTCTACAACCGGAAACAAAAGGCAAAGCACTTATGGATCGTCTTATAGAAGGTCATTTTGGAAGACTCGAAAATGAGATTCCGAAAGCGGTGATGAGGTCGGTGCTATTCTCTGTATCTCCAAAGCAGGTCTCAGATGCGTTACGAGAACGAACCTGGGCTCTAATGGCTTCAGTGCATAAATCCCAAACATGGAGTGCATATAGACGTCCGTAACTAGTAGTAGAAGCTGAAAGTGAATATGCTTAAGGCTCAAAAAACTGCGGAACTGTGCTAGCAATAACAATTACTCATTCCTCCCAAACTTATTCACTAGCACTTTCTGTCTTGCCTTGTAAATTTTTAATTAACTATAAAATTGAACATAATTTAGTAATCGCTTAAATTTTTAATACTTCTTGCACTAGGAATTAACTTATTATTTATTTATGTAATTTTCTTCAGTCATTATATCTATTAAAAGTGGATGAGGTCCACCTTCTTCTTCACCATCAATTTCGTTCCATTATTGAAATCCTGTTATGTACGCAAATCTTTTTACTGCGTTCATCGTAATTCAAACTAATTTCTCATTGTTCCTTGATAATTTGACGCAGATTCCGCAAAGAAATTGCCCTGCCAATGTGCCAATAATGATCTCGTAATTAAACACTATTAGATGTCCACGTATCATCGATAACCACCGAGTCAATGTTCGCGACCCGCTTTCATTTGAACACAACAAACCTCTTCAATCATATCGTAGCGTGCTATGCAACTTGATAATTTACCTTGATTTGTGTAAAGTACTTTTAACTAAAGTCCATTTATTAAAATAAAACTAGCGTTGACGTCATTTCTTTCTCTCATCTCTACCTCGATTCCTATTCCACCTGATCGTTTCCTTTCACTACACTCACTTTCAATGCTTCCTCTTATTGTGAGCAAATTGGTGGATTGCAAAACTGACGATACATTAGAGTCGTCCGGCTAGCATAGCGGCTTTCTAATATTTCTCCTCATAGCTGGAGATGACATTTAAATTTCAGAATTGCGGCAGGTCACCGTTTCAACCAAGTGGCCGTACGTGAGCGACTCAAACAACAAAGTGGTAGAGTGCAGGATTTGCAGCTGCATGAAAAGCGTGAGGAGTGCAACCCTCAGAGTGTCAATATAAGTTAATGTCAACGAATTACCTCTCATCTTTAAATGCTTCGTAATGATGTTTTGAACATGGACGGCGGTTATTAGTTGTAGTAGGAACTCCCTCAAGCAGGAAATGCTGTTAACTTTTATCTTTTATCGATTTTCATTTCTCCAGTTAAATAAAAATTAAATTGCTAATGCAGTGCTCTATTTCAATTAGAATCAATTTCAAAGGTGAACGATACGGCTATCAGTGAGAAAATTTCACAGCGATCACAAATGTTGACTTATGTACTTGAGAGGTGTGTCAAAGCGAAGCGATAAAACGAAGGTAGAAGAGAGCAAATTTCAGTGAAGAATCCTCTACAGCAGACATAAAACTTTTGAGCAACGAAGAGCAATTAGCAACTAAAAATCTTCTCAATGAATTCCCAAATGTAACCACTATGTAAATATTTGACTCTCTTTTCCTAGAATTTCGAAGAGAGAAAAGGGAAGATAACAATAATAATGGTAACAATGATCGGTTTAAATTTCAGGAATACTTCACCTGCCGTTTTTCAGTTCAGTTCTAAATCTTTTATTAATATTTTATGGTTAATTTGCCGTTTATCAGTTAAACGATAGCTAAAATATGCGGAGAACAATGGCCACTTCTGTCGGAAATTTGAGTACTAGCAGTGGTTTGGAATTTATCCAATTTGTAATTCGGCATTTTTTGGAGCATCCTTATTTAAAGTACCTAAGGGACCTTGTGAAAAATTGGATGCAGCTTAAAACGGGCATGTTCAAGTGATCTTTTAAAGGCGATTTGACGCTTTTTAAACGGACCTCTGGAAGGTTGTTTCTGCTATTTGTGTTTATGATGACCGAATTTTATTGCAATTCAGCAAATCAATTCCGTGTTTAAGCTTCATAAGTAAGTACGAACGGCGATATTTATGGATCACTTTAATAATCGCTCGAAGCATTAAGTGCGCGAAAGTCCAACAATAGGTGAAGAAAGTATGCAGTTCTGGATATGAATCCAATTACTCCGCTCCTGGAGTTGGCCAATAATAGAGGATCGTAATTGCAAATAAATGTGCCTGACGAAGTGTTGTGCAAAGGCTGGCATGAACATTATTGTTCACCAGGATCCAAAACCTCGACTCTACAATTTCTGGAATGCTGGAACCGACTGACCCAATGCGGTCACCCTCATTCAGCCTGCTTGAATATTTGTTTATTTCTTCGATGCCTTTCCTAGAGAATGTTCATAGCACTTTCTGTGGCATCAGATTAACCTTTGGAATATTTAAATGCTAGAAGACTTTTATTTAGACGTTGATTTAAATTACGCTCCGCTAACGGGATCGAAGCCATATCCACACGTTAAAGGATAGCCAAACACGACAGATATGCGAGCGAACCCACACAGAAGCTAAATGCATAAATAAAGTTCACTGCTGTCCGAGAATAATCCATTTATTCTTCGCCTATCCTACGCACATCTTTTCAACAAGATAGCGTTATGCTTAAAACTTGGTGGTCTGGATTCGTCGGTTTCGTTGGACACAATTCGCGGCGTGTTACTAACTTTAAAAACAATACTCTGCGCATCGACCACCACTAATGCAGCTATGCGTGAAACCTCATATTATCGCCGACGTCGGTACCTCTTCCACACATGGCTTAGGCTTAGGCTTAATCTCTTTCTTCAAGGATTGAAGACAACCCCTCAATCCCTTTTCTTCACCCGATTACTTTGGATCCATCAGCTGTTCTTGACGGCATTAATTTCAAACTGCCCGTATTAAAACACATTGCCAAATCCATTTATTTCACGACGCTGATCTAAACAAACGGCAATTAAAACTGAGAATTGGTATGAAGCAGTGTTTCTTAAGTACATACTAACTCGAAAAAAAATGCAAATAACATCCTACCAAACTGATCGATCTTGAATAAAAGTTTTACAGAAAGGTTCCCAAAATGAGGTGATTCCTTACCTCTACCAGCAAGTCACAGTGCGGTCATAATAAAAGTGCTGCAACGATCTCTAACCTCGTTCGGAAGAATATTTCACTCTTATGAAAGTTCCCCCTCGAAGACCTGCCCTGTGTTATATGTAACAGGACCAGTTAAGGAAACTCATTTTCGTATACATTCCCGGCGGATGACGTTATTTATGACACCCCATATAGGGACGCAAGGCTACGAATTTATCGGACCCATTTTGACGAACTCTATGAGGAACGGATAATAAATAGTGTGATCTTTGAACACACACACAATCATTACCATTAGTGCATTTGTACTTTACAGAACTGATTATTCTTCTCATAGAAACATCCACTTTCATTAGGGAATAAACTGTGAGGACCTACTGATGAAATTTTGGTGAAACAATTGTAGTTTTGTATATCAGATCCTCCTACCCCTTATTTCTACCGCCCAAAGATGCAGTAAAGAAAAAGAAGGTCACTGAAATCCATGGTCCCTCATCGGTAGACCAATGCAGCCTCAAAAGTAAGCCATCAAATAAACAACTATCAAAGGTTAAAACCACGCAGCATTTGCATATATATAAAATTGTGACTATGGGCAAAATTATATACACATATCCTTACAATTATATATACACAAAGTAGAGCTCCTGCGCCATATTAAAACACAAACACAAATAAATAATCGAGGTCACTGTTCTACAGATCAGTACGACGCAGCCTGCAAGTTATTAAAAACATAACTTCGCATCCAATATCTTGGAACATTTCGTAATAAAAGAGCTCTTTCACACCCTCGTAACCCGCCTCCATTTCCGTGTTCTTCAAAAAAACAATTTCGATATTTCATATATATCAAATAATTAGAAGAAGATGAGAGTGTCGACTGAACGCCACTAACATCAACATGCTCACTCCTCCCACTCTCAACACTTGTGGTTCGAGACCTAAGCACACCAACGAACAATTTTTCCCGGTGCCAGTACCGTCACATCAAACAATTCACTACTTCGTATGCACAAAAATGCCAATATATGAGAGTAGAACTGTATTCCCTAAAGGTATACCACAATGCGGCGATCGACGGCCTAAAGAAAATACCGCCCGCTCCCGAAAATTCCAAAATTTCATCTTTAAATTCCTTTGTTCGAGGAAATTCTCACCAACCACTGTTGCACTTTGGCGGGCACTCAGTTCTGCTACATGACAACTACAGTAATAACTTGTGCAAAGTACCAAACTCGCTGAAAGGACAATTCAGGTGGGGACATTAATGTTCATTTAAGACGAGTGCACCGAACTAAACCATTTCTTGTATTATTGAACGAAATGTCCGAAGATTTTTTTGCAGGTTCCCGAAGTGGTTTCTTCCGCCACGTTCCGCGTTTCCTAGCTGCCAATACATCTCACAGAAGCGATCGCCACTCACCTCGAATTCATAGTTCTTCAAGCCACTCAGTCACGCCGTGGTACAATGAAATCATCGAATATCAACGACTGCTACGAACCAGTGCCTACCACACATAAATATGAGAAAAACGAGCTTAGCAGTTGCACACAGTACCGTAGCCGGACATCCGTCTGGGACACGAAATTTAAAGTTCAAGTAGCCCCATCGCTCAAATAGGCATAGGGATGAAATAACCTAATTTTAGCATTCAGCGAAACATGCTGAAGGAAACAAGTCGGGACGGTTTAAAATCGACCGAACTTTTTTCAAATGAACACAAATTTGTGGCCTCGAGTTGGGCAGGGAAGGTTGCGACGGGTATTTCTTTTACCTCTTTAGCTACGATCCTGACTTTCACAATGGCAGAAAAACCCTGAAAATCAGAACACTAAAACACTCAAAGAAACCACATTGGCATATTTGGCACAATTACTAACATGCTCACCAGCAAGCATGTATAACAATTAACGGATAATACAGCTGCTTTGAACTTATAACTTCAAAAGGGGGAGAAGAGAGCAAAAGAGAAGTCAACTTACAACCTAGAACCCACGTGTTCACAGTATTCACCTTGCGGCTCAAGAATGTCGTGCAGTTAAATCACTAGATCCACATCGAGAAAGCGACATTCAGAGCAATGAAGCTTTAGTCACCGACAATTTCGGCGTTTGTAAAAGCAATAGGAGGAAATCTAAACCCAAATCCAAGGAAGAAGAGGTGAGAAAGAAAAGAATCATTTCAATAATCGGACTTCTGCCACTAAATTTTCATTATTTCGAGACGGCTCTCGCAACGAGAACTCGAACAAGGTGACGATCGGAGTGGCAGATGGGAATCGAATCACATCTCTACGAAATACTTCAACATTCTCCCATAAAGTAAGGTATTAGGCCGCGATAAAGTAAAACGAAATTAAGGAAAGAACTGCAGCAGAAATCATATCCATCATTGTAGACTCTGCAACCTGGCAGGCAGCAAACAAGCAAAAAAAAGCACGCTGACCACACATGTGACAGCACAAAGAAAATTCCACAGATAACCATCGACAGAATTCCACAGTTATTTCATATAGCAGTCAATATGACAGAAGAAACACGACAAGGACTACTCAATGTCGAACGCGATATAAAACCTATGAAGGGAAGGGATATCTGGGTGGCGAGACCATCTCAAGGCCAAGTTTGGTGGTGAAAGTGCTATTTTCTTGTGTCCAAAGTTGACAACAACACCTCCGGGCTAAAAAATTTCACTATTTCAAGCACGATGCCTATCGGCTCTGTTATCCTCTTACGCCCGTCGGTGAAACCACTTATTTCTAAGTTAAGATGCTTAATTCTGCTCAGACCACACTGTCGGCCTTCAGCTTGTGCTCAGCAAACAAGCAAGCAACGAAACACCGGCTTTCTTGTAAAAGCTTTCTTTGCCCTCCGTACTATTCCAAACCAATCTTTTTAAAGCATAAAAAACTTAGCCATTTCGAAAACTACAAGAAACCGCCGAAAACTTCCAGTATAAAAATTAATGGGGAATAAGCATTACGAAATTACAATTGTCTCAAGCGTGAAATGGAAAACTAGGACCATCGAATTCTAAGCTATGCAAGAAGCATATTAAGTATTAAACTGAGAGTAATACAGCGCCATATGGGAAGGAAGGGATAGTGAGGATGGCCGGTGGGAGATTCTGAATCAGAAAGATGGAGAATGAGCAGAAAAGAGACGATTCAGTCGAGGAACAAACCACCGCAAAAATGATTCCATTAGTGCCTTTCCGGGTCAACATATCCTCCACACTTTAACATTACAGTGCATCCACCATTACCTACAGTCTATCGAAGAATTTCATCCCCTTCGTGATCAAGGATTGTTGTCTTCGACATCGACCACCGCATCCTCCTTCAACAATTCGATCACCTCACCCATTCCTTTGGTCTTGCCTTGGCGAAAAATTAAGGGTGTACCAACACGGACGAACTCGGGCCCGCTGTAGAACTCGAATCTCGCCGTTACCCATGTGCAAGGCATTATGCAGGATGCATCCATATCTATTATTGTCGCCGTCTGGCACACTGATCCAATATACACTAGAAACGAAGCCTGTTCATCTCAAATAATATAACGATGAATCGTTAACTGCAGATTACGCATATGCCTCCAATAAGAGCAACGGGAATACATGCCAAAGATGCGGTGATAGCTCACACGAATAAAATTTTTGTGCGACCAGCAACCCGGTCCCTTGTGCCTCTGGGCGAGAAAAACAAATTTACCCAAGAAAAATATCACACAAAGGAAGATGAAATCTGCCTAATTTGCAATAAACCAGGCATCGTATCAAACCGGCAATGAGGTTTTTCCAAAATATCTTATGTGTAAGAAATAGTACGATGACAAAAAACGTGCTTTTATATAGACGTGCAATCTGCAATACAGATTCAGCAACATAAACCTCTGAAGGACCTGAAGCATCAAGGATTCCGTAACGCAGGGCGGAAAAGCAGGTGGGACTGATTTGTCAGTGAGCTTCTTCAAGTCAACATTGCGGGCACCAACTGCCCTATACTTAGGCATTCATACAATAAATGTTGCCAATGCAACGTTTCCAACAGTACTTGTAATTACGACCAAACGTGAGATTTAAATGATTGTAATTAGACGTTTTGCAAATAAGGAACACAACCCTTTCCACACCTCACTGCAGCTAACCTGTGAGTTAGAAGTGCTGAAGACAAGAGCAAATAACAAACCTGAGGTGGCGGATATACTATCAGGACACCAGTACTGAGTGAAAAAGATTTCAAAAGGTAAACGAAAAGCTCCCTAACAGCTGAAATATGCGGAAAGTTCAGACGAAATCAGGCATCTGACAGTGGGGAACTGTCAGTTGCGCAAACAATACTGAGTCTTGAAATAATCATTTTCTCATCCTACACACCACCCGAATGCGCTGCGCTACTACCGGATATAAGGTACATTCCCTCAGGTTAACACAACCTGCCTAAGAATTAATGTTGGCATGTTAGTCTATTTGTTCAAATCCGAAGCTAATGTCGTCGGAAAGGAACCTATATATTCGTCATCGAATTAAATTAAAAACAATGAACAGTAAGGCTACCTGTAGTTTGGAAGCCGATACAAATTTCGCTCGATGGATGATAAAGAAGATAAAGACGAGCGGTGAATCGACGGTAAGACACGCCAATATCTTTCGCGTTCACCATCACCATACCCTGGAAACCCCCTTCATGAAACTCACATGCATTCTAAAAACCAATAAGGTAGACCAATATTTCTTAAACTTCAATTTTACGTCATTCTTCCCTTTTTTGCCTTTCATTAGCAAAAGAAAAACACAAAGAATATAAACTGTAAACGTGGCACAAATGGAGAGTCACAATTCGTTCACGTGGGTAAAGACAGATGACTGCGCATTGCAACAATCAACCTCTGCACTCACTTGTGTAATGCAGTGTGAAGAATAAGAAAAAAAGCACTACACCTGAATATGCAGTACTTCTGCACAACAATAAAACCGATCGTTCTACTTCAACGATTTAACTCCATTCTTATGACGGCATAATAAACATCGCGGAATTGGAGTTAGGAAGGCGTTTGTTAATGTCGACGTAAGAAGATGAAAAAGCATAACTCTTTGATTTTATTGATTAAAGAAGAAACTTGCAAATAAAAACCCAGTCCGACCACTAGGGAGTTTTCGATTACATGCGGAAGGAACTCTCATTCTGTCTTCTCTCTCTTTTCCGGCACATTAATTATTTTATCCTCGATCCGCGAAGGAAGCGTGCAAACACCAAACTAACCCGTCGTATATCAGCGAGCGCGGCTTCAAGGGGATGCTCAAAAGACAGTGCCACACTTGCTGCCTGTCCAGGCTTTATCGAACGTACCGGCTGTTTATTCCTACGGATACTATCCACTTTGCCCACGTGGTAGGCACCATTCCTGTCAGGACCCAAGCGTATTCGATCATCTTCGCTTAGCACACCGTCAATTAGCATTCCACACACAACAGTACCGACCTTAACAATAAACATCGAATAATTTACGCCACTATTTATTGTATTGCTCAACGAGAGATGTAACACTTTTTTCGAGGGCTGGGGCGGTGTGAATGTATTCATAAACAATGCCCAATTAGCTACTTTGAAGAAACCAACAATCATAAAACATATCTGGTTCCATAATTTCCCGAAGGCGAAACTAATCTACCTCCAATGAAAATAATCAGCGAAAATAGAATAAACTCCCTAAAGAAGAGTACGATTTCCCTCAGATAGTGCAGTTCAAGAAAGATATCCTGAAATTTCCCTGTAATTCCACTATCACAACTACCACTTCCAATCGAAATTACATCTCACTGGAACCTATCGACATTCACAATCTTTCCTCACTACTTGTCCGAATCCGCTATAAAATTCTGAACGAAGAACTCAAAAGCACTGAAAAACATACATGCGGAACCCGAAAGACTTCCTCAACGGAGAAGAGAGGAGCTGCCATCGAGAGTTCATCCTGTTTCAACTTGGACAACCCATTAGGCGGAAGAACGTTGAGGAAACATTTCAGCAATGACATATTTGCACCAGTGACGTTCGAAATCACAAATATCGGCACAACGTTCTCATTTAGCATTGAAGATGCGCATCTGCAACCAGCCTATATCATTAACACATATGGTAGCAGTAACTAAGTCTGCTCAAGTGAGATCAGTCGAAATTCCACCAGCGAACAAATCTGAAGTGAGCCATATCGAATACTACGCTTCAACAGCAGCGATCAGTATGTATGCGTGGGATGATGGACAGGCTTATTAATAAATCTACGATGACCAACACTCTTTAATTCAAGACGTCTAAAGACGTAATTCGCCCGCCAAGCGGCTTCACAACCACAGTAAGGAAAAAATTTCCCGGGAAACCTTTTAAAAGAGAATACTAATAATACTGGGAAATAAAAATACAATCAATGCGTGGGGAAACTTTTTGAGGAAGGATAAAGCGAAAACACAGAAGATGCAAACACAGAAAAACTCCGTACTAATTGCGATCATCACCAGCAGCGACATACGGTATTAGAAAAGCCGCGAAAACTAAAGCAAATAAACAGTTGTAAAACATACTGCACAGCATCACCAGTACATTGCACCCGTTTGGGGACACGATTCATAGCCGGCCGTCTTAGGAGACCCTCAACGTTCCGCACCACCCTAAAATATACAAACTTCAGCAAACAGCAAAATGTACAAACGATATCGAAGAATACGAAAGAGGGAGGAAGAAGCGTGCTGTTGATTGCCGGATTCATGTGCTGACTGCATAAATAATCAATGCCCCAAAATGGGGTGTGGAAAACTCGGAGGGAGTATCTTTAAGAATTTAGAATTAAACGACCTACAAAGTCATCCCACCTTCCAACAACCACCGCGAATGATTCGCTCTGCTATCCACTTTCAACAAAAACTGCGCACTAGAAAAGAAAAAAGATAATGAAGACATGCTGTACCCTCATCACACATGCAGTTCTATCTTATCACGAGTTTTACGAGGAAGCTGAAGAGTGAATGAAGAAAATAGATGGAGAGATACAAGGTGACAAGGCAGTCCACTCACTTCTCAGCGGTGCAGTCGTCAACCAAATCGAGTTTCGTTATGATGACAAGCACGGGGATGTTCAACGCAATTGCGAACCCGAGATGCTCTCTTGTCACGGCTGTCGGACCTGTTGTCGCGCTCACGACCAGCGCGCAGAAATGTGGCGCATATGCTAAGAAACCAACTACATTCAATCAATAAGCAAGGGGTAACCGATGTAAAATGTGGTCCAGGTCACTATAGTGAATTTCATTCATCTCCATATGGTCATGGTTAAATCAAGTTCCTGCTTAGTTCACGGACGAAATTGGCATTGGATTTGACCCACAGCCTAAGGGAAAGTAACGATTCAAGGTGCGGAGGGGCAATCGGGCAGAGGATAGAGAAGATAACTATCAACAGCTGTAAAGTCGCGCAAGCACCAAAACCATATGAAGGCAAGCCCTTCAAACTAGTTGGGTCGACTGCGAATTGTGACCTTCTCAGTATGTCAACCCCAATGACGTGGAGGACAAATAAGGATAATAACTGAAATCCAGAAATATTGAGGGGCAACTAATGTAATAACTTCATATTGTCGGTATCTCCAGTATATTTTCCAGTCAAACTCATAGTCGTCGCTATGAATAATACGTCATTTAGTTCTCTAAAAAAGCCGGAATGTCTGTGCATGACCAAAACATTTACAACTGGCCAAATCACATAAATAGTCATAAAGACGGATAATTCTAAGCAATGATTCCTCGAAAAACGGCAAAAGTCATCCGCTAATCGATCCCATCTGCAAGTCTTTATAAAAAGCTTCAATGGGTTCAAGCACACCAATGAGCACAACATTAAGCACAAATGAGCACCCCATCATTTCAAAGAAGAAACATCTGCTTTAGCCACTAATGCTCAAAATCATATGTGCCAAAATATTACATCAATATAGTCACGTCGTCTGCAGTGTGTTTGTTCCCATCACCTCTTCGATAAAAATCTGTGAAGTGAATAATCAACGCGATATATGGGATTCCATTCTATATCTCAGCATCAATAACCGCAATTACACAATGAGCAATTTGATAATCCTTTCACGTACATCACTAAGTAACCGCGAACATTGAATGCAAAAGTGATATTTTTGGAACATCACATCAAGCTCTCACAGTAGAATTGACGAACCTGTGAGTCCATAAATTGTTGTTTTAAGATAACGTCGATCGCCAGCCAAATCTATTAACGTTATCAATTTTGTTGATTGCTCCACAATTTCCTCCAACGAGTGATCCGCATAATTTATCAACTAAAAGTATTCCATAACTTTAACGAAAACATTACTTCTCTTTATTGATAAGGTCACCAATTTAGTAACAATAAACAAGTTTCAAGAACATATTTACCTGAAATTTAATGAACATTTCTCTACGATTTTTGTGTATATATGTAAATGTTCACCCTGAATTGAATTGTATCCTCAGGTTTTGCAGCACCCTTCACAGCGAGATACATTCCACGGTGATTACAAACAATTAAATCCTCCCTTCCCTAGATTGTTCAGCTCAGTTCTTCTACATTACATGGGCCACTCGCCCATCGAGTTCGCAAGTAATAACAATATCTAGCTGCCATACTTCTGCTTGTCCGACCTCCCCTCTTCTCCTCTTCAAGCATTTATGCATCGAGATGGATGGGAGAATGGGAGGGATAAGGAAGAGGATAGGAGGTGTGGGAAGAAAACGCCAAAAATCATGAGGCATCTTCAACGATGATAATCAAACAAGCATTCGCAGTGTCCTCCAAGGACGAGTCGCCGCCCTTCCTAAACTAACACGACCTATAATAACAAAACTAATCAATACAAATTCGCCTTTGCCCACCTCGTCTTCCCAATACTATTACAAAGTTTGCTATTAAATTTATCCAACAATTTTGCTCTTTATTTCTGTCAGTCGGCATTTCTTATTAACCATCAGCATACTTAGCTCCACGCTACTGTATAACCACCCTGATGACCTAATGCCAATACAACTTTGTGCGATATCTCTCGAATCACGTCCATGAATACCTGTCCTCTCGAATTGAAGCCAACGACGTCCAAACAAATCGAACTCGTGCGGCCTGTCTGTAATTCGTGCAAGTAGCGAAACATGCTTAGACGAGCCTGAAACCGTCAAATATCACTTTATCTTATCAAGAACGATTGCTTCGGCATTAAGAACATGGCCTTCATTGAAAATTAATGCAACTCCCGCTGACAACACCATTGCGGCTTAAAGCGTTTTGAAGACATTTTGCAATTCAATCCCCCTCCTCTTCCTCCCTCACAAGATGCCCAACTGCTGCAGCATGGAGTTTTAAATAATGCATTCGTAACAAGTTGGACTGGATTGAAGGAACCGAAGGCTCGAAATGAGGACTAATTGAAATATGATAGCAGATAATTTCTTCATTAATAAGAAACAGAAAGAAGGAAAAATCCCGAAATGGAAAACAGCGTCGTACGAATTCAATGTCATCATTCACCTGATAGCAAAAGACTCATTTCTGTCGTCTGCAAATAGAAAATCTTTTATCAAGAATGTTCCTATCCTAGCGTGCTTCCTACAAGACAGCATAAGTGATGGATAAGATCTACCATAAAATTTAATAACACCTTCTGAAAAGACCAACGAACCTCTAATTCTTTTCAGCAGGGGGTAAATCGAAGGTATTCTATTTGGGTTTGAAAATTTCGAGACGCCATCAAATCCTCGCCATATCCACTGACAATTTAACTAGTACAACATCAGCGAAAGGCGTTAACCATCACACAGACGAAGTAAACTATTCCCAGTGTCTACCTTTAATCCTTTCTAAAAATATGAAATAATGCATAAGCACTCTACCTTGCCATGACCATTGTCGAGTAAACCCTGTGTAAGCACACCGCAAATAGTGGATTTGCCCATATCGACGCCTCCGAGTAATGCCAGCCTCAAAGCAAACATTTAACAAAGCACTGTCGCTTTCAGTTTAAACTACCAGGCAACAATTCGTTTCCGGAAAAAAAAGAAAACAAGTGAAACGGATACAAATGCAATCATCATCATTGCTAAATAAAGCTCTAGCTAACACAAAGTTTGTTTGCACCACCATCTATTCTTAGCACCCCAATTGCAAAAAAAAGTGGCAATAAACAGGTTGTAACGATATCTGAGAAAGCAACGATAAACTTTATCAACTGCAGTATACAATAATAAGCTTTATCAACAACGGTAAGCATCGATAGGAATTACAGATGGGAGTGACCTTCTCAAAAAGATTTCCTCATTTCCCTTAAGCAAATTTCAAATATAAAGCAACATACCTTAACTCGATGAACTGCTGGTTATCGGGCACTTTGCGTATTAACACCTCCAGGACGCGTCGACGAGTCATACCCTCTCCTATTGGGGTGACATCGCGCTCACTCAGCTACAAATAATTTCAAGAAACGAATGCCGAAAGTGCAAGCATAAATCATCGCAATCCACATGAGTTATTAAAATTCGATGTATTCGGTCTGGAAAGGCGGCCAGGAAGAAATAATTCCTTTACTTTAACAAACTACGAGAACTTAAAATTAACCAACGGCTGCAATTCAAAACTTTATAACCGGAATGAAATTATTTGAACATTTAGACAATTAGTGACATCAAAAGAATAAATAACTTCCAACCACGAACCTTAACTTAAGCTTGCTATAAGCATATACTGCCTGTCTTTTACCTAAAATACCTCTATTTGATCAAATCTTCTTTCAGCTACCGTATGGCGAGTTGGCAGCTAAACGCTAGCAACGTTCAAGACAAGCTATTAAATGAACTATGAGGATTCAGGCCGGGGTGATTATATGAGTCAATTCAGAAAACAAAACCCAGAGAATCTTAATCCATTTTCCCTTCCACCTCTCAAAGTGCTTGAAGGGGAAGACAAAGTGGAGACAGCTGTCCCATCATAACGTCTGCACATACTACAATGCTTGAATTTCACATCTTCATTACTTTCAGAATAAATTGCACTCTCCAAAGTGACTGTCTAAAGATGCCGCAATTCCCCGAACGCTTCGAACCTCACTTCGTACTACGCGATGCGTCATTAGTTAAAACAGTAGGCTATTTCGCAAAAACCCTACTTACTGTGACTATGCTCGCATTTAATGCGTTGGCCATAGCCGTAAGCGTGCGCATGGACGCCTCCAATTCGCTGTCAGTGAGACCCGTCATGACGCCTCGATCTTCCACTCCAATCTCGTATATCGCCTCACCCTGACCCTCTCGTAACCGCCATTTCATTTGCGTTATTAAATGTTGTAATCGACTGGCCGATGGATTCACCAACTTCACCTGTAAAGAAAGCAAATGCGTGCCTGATTAGATATAAATGACTACAATTTTAGTATTCATATCCAGTAGTTTCGAACTACGATCGAATACAGTATCAACAGCACTTTCGCAGCACTACTTAAATTGCACCAAAGCTGAATACCTTATATTCGATATTGCCCTCCTCGACCTCAGGTGGTAAACAGTTGTCAGCATCGATGTCTAGCATCGCTGATGTCATCCTTAGTCCCTTCTCTTCAGAGGATTCGCGACGGGCTTTGTCTCCTACTGATATCCTGAAAACAAGAGTATCCAAGTAGTCCACAAGTTACTGTGTAGCTAGAATTACATATTTTCGTGAATGCTTTTAGAAACCAAATTTTTAGGTGTAGATAGGGCCAGAGGAAGGGGACCTAGGCGATTCGTACGGATAAGAGGAAGCATTTCCCCACCTGGCAGGTTTACTTTCATGGAGACCAATACAACGTCAGATATACTACTGGCTATGACGGACAACTTGGAATATGCAACACAAATTCGTGAGCAAAGCAACAATCGTTTGGAACGACACCGCCGACTCGTTCAAATTCTTGAACAGACAACTGATCGCGATCGAAAGTTCGCAATCAAAAAATATAAAAGAAAAACTACGCACAAATTACGTGACATCACTTTTCAACGACAATTTTTTTATTCCGTTTGCTGGTCGTCATACAAACTCTTGCAAAAAACATGGATGTATCTGTCCCAAAGACCGCCCACCTAAAACATGATTCAGAATTTCAGAAACGACCTAGTATGGTGGCCTACATATGCGTACATATACATTAAAAAAGCAAACGAAAAACATACATAAACATAACATACACACCGTTTCGATATCTAGTCCAACTGTGACACCAACTGACAGGTGAAGAATGGGAACGGCACTGGCGGAAATTTTTCCACCGATATTGTTCAATTTTGCCGCACTATTTTTTCAAATTATTGGGAATTTAACACGAAGTTAGGCTGCATTATGTGGCTAATCTGATCTCTTCTGCTCCCCGCATCGCCAGAGGCTACAAGGCGGGAGTGGAGAAGCCTATCACCGATTGTCACAGACTACCAGCAAATACCTTATGAATTCTCTTATCAAACACTTGATGAATACCTACGACATACAAGAGGATGGATCATGAAGAAGCGGCGAAAAAAGCGCATATAAAAAGGAGAACCTGTAAGTGGACCTGTTACGATTGAATACCTCCGCTTCGCATGACTCGTTAGCGAATCTTGATATCATAAAATCCATTGTAGATGTCAATTTCTCCAGATGTGCACCTATCTGTCGCACAGATTAAACCCTTTGTATCCTGAACATCTGCATCCTAAAATATAAAACAATATTATCAGCAACCATCAATCCTCCTTAAAAAAACGTTTAATGTACCTGCGAAGCATAGCGTGGAAAGGAGAACTAGATAATTGAACAGAATGAATGAACAAAGAACACAATACCAGTAAAGCGTAAAAGACTACATTTAAGGACGAAAACAATATTAAAGCAGATGGGGAACACCAAAGCAACAGGCGTGCGTTAAATTCATTTCCCGTCACGACAAAGAATGCGGGTGGGACCTACCCGATGGTTTTATAATCGCTGCTGAAAGTTTTTTAAGCAAAATCGCATTGAATTAAATTAAGTTAAACTATTAACGCTGCAGCACTATACAGGTGGCGTCAACCTCTATGACAATTGATAACTGACCACATAAGAATCAAGCTATGGATGAAATGCGCCAGTAACAGAGGTTAAACTTTCTTGCCATCAAATAATGGTGCCGCGACTGCGCACGAATGCAACGAAAACAAAGGTGTTGCCGAGCGGCCGATCAGAAACGTAGCTCATAAAGACATCAAGGTTGCACATGTAAGTGACGTTGCGAAGAAGTGGCGGGCCGTTGCCAGGGCGTCAACAAGCATGATATATAAACGCATCCCGAAGGATCGGTGATGGTTAAACTATGACTTCGACACCTGGAATGCGACTTTGCTCTTGATGGTTATATCTCTTGGTCTGTAGACTGATAGTGTATCATCAGCGTAAATTTTGCTGTCTGGTAACAAAGCCTAGCAAAACATCGCTTTTAACTGCTGGTGGTGAAGGGTTGTGTCACATAGCGAGTAGCTTCCTTTCTCTCTCTTTAACCAGGCGTCAATGTTCGCTGCTGTGTGTATCTAACTGTACTTCCTCGTCCTCACTGTATGCAAATGTTGGGCATATTGTTTGTCGTGGTAGGCAGCTATGCAGCGTCGTTGCCGGATGGTTATGCATTTGTTATGAGCGTGTTTACCGTTGCCTTTGATGTCTAAATACCACAAGAAATGTTTAATTACTCAAGTCCGAGGTGTGGTTCAAAGGTAGTGCCAAACAGCGTACTACTATACGGTGCTGAATAATCGGCGCAGTCGAGAAGCATTCGCTGGTGCAGGGGAGCGTCATTACCTGAAGCATCGCGCAGTCCAAGTCGGTTGCGGACGGGAGACCAGTGGACGTGATCGTTGGCTGCAGCTCTCGCCGTGGACGAATCGGCAGCGCCGCCACATCAGCTCAGATGTGGCTACGGGGGACAGCGGGGGACGAGCAGCAGCACAGTCGACTCGAGAGACAGTGATAAAATCTTCGTTTTCAAAATCATTTTTGCCCTGTTTTCTTTATTTTCATTGTGTTTAGAACCTTTGGGGCATAAAAACCTTCCAACCAAGGGGTGAATACAATTGGTAAGGTTTTATGGCTGATGTGGGTGGCGCATTATATATATATATATATATATATATATATATATATATATATATATATATATATATATATATATATATATATATGCATGCCAGTTCATGTGGTCGAGGGTATTCCGAGGTGAGATAACTTCTACATTCTTAGGAAGCAGAGAGCAGGATCATATCCTGTGTATGAAGCGTTACACAACGCCAGTTTAAGCTTACTGCCCTCTTTATGGCCACAAATTGAGCAAATCAAAAAAAAATTCCCATTTGCGCCTGGCCGTTAAGTGCGGGGAAAAGCAAACAAATGCCTAGTTCGGCTTCTATGATATTAGACAAGTAACAGAAGAAAGGCCACCGCCCTCGCAGAATTTAAAGGCGGGAGGAGCAGTGGAGGGTGGAGGGGAAGGGCAGAGGTGAAGACGTGGTTCAGCATGTCTAGACAATAAACAGAAGTTCATGCTGGATGATAGCGTGCATTTCTTCATATCAAAGAGTGCGCGCTTGCATTTTTGTGAAAGGTGCGAAGCTCAAGCTGAAAGCGTTCCATCATAAAAAGTGCCCAAAAATCCTATGCCATCATAATCCGCAAGCAATTGAAATACGGAAAACAAAGCACCGCAAGTAAGCATCTATAAACACAAAAAACGAACGATCGAATGCGTCGGCATAAGCAGCTGAATTATCAAAAACACAATAGCAAACAGCTGACGCGTATAAAGAATGAACGAAGTGATGAAAGTTCCTTATTTCTACCAACCGACTGCCACTCTTTTTGATGGAACTGCAATGAACACATCTTCGGAAAACAACAGTTCACTTCAGCATCAACAAATCTTGGAAACAATTTCGGCAGAATTCAATTTTTATCGATCAATATCGGCTTGCATCGAATGCCGCTATAACAAAGTAATCCATCAAAGAACCACAATGGCCTGTATTCCACACAGTACGACGGAGGTTAGGGGGGGAGAAGAAGAGAGGACGGGGAAAGCGGCATGTGAATTAATTTAAGAGTGTAAGCGTGAGCAGTGCGTCACATGGCTCTACACATGTTGACGTAGGCAAACAAATAGATATGAAGTTGTAAACTCTGAAGTGCATCGACATACAAACCATCGCGAACACCTCTCAGGTGAGAATACGTCCGTTAATCTGTTGCAACTGATCAAAAAAAATATCCGCATATATATATATATATATATATATATATATATATATATATATATATATATATATATATATATATATATATATATATATATATATATATATATATATATATATATATATATATATAAAGTGAACATCGACTAGTCATGAAATATCAAGAAGACAATTGACGAAAACGAAAGAAGAAACCGTTAAATATGCAATAATATGAAGAGATCTTATTCTGTCACAGGCTAAGATTTCTACATGATAAAGAACGTTTAAAAGAGCTGATATTACGAGCGCAGACGACTCATTAAAGTAAAAAGATATATGAAACTCTGAACGAACAGAGAAAAGTAAATCGATAGAAATCAATTCATCAAATCAAATCCAAAAGTGTAAAATAAAGAGGATAAGCAGTCAACACTGACCATCTCTCCAGTTGAAGAGATCATATTGAGGATGAGTGAAGAGAATCCTAGCGAACACGACGCCATAGTTGACAATCGTTGTTTGAGATCGATAGAGAGATGCACTGCTGCAGAGTTTGTTGAAACACCCCCTCTTTTTTTAGAGATCTTCACCATTCTGGCACACACACAAGGGTGCTGAGAGGATGAAAGAGAGGGGATGGGGAAGCAGGGCGTTAAAGCGACGAATGATCTGTGTTTTAATCAAATTTAATTCCTTAACTCATTTAAAACAAGCCTACCACTTCTTTCGGATTTCTTTAATTTCAACACCTCACCCTTTTTAGAGATCTTCAACCAACCATTCTCTGTACATTTTCGGTAAAGACCACAGGGGAATGTTTGAAATGAACAACTGATGTAGCATTTCGATCGCAGATCCAACGAAGACTGGAAGGGTGGCATTTCGTCAAGCAACATACGCAAATCTGATCGGTGTGATCGACCCAGCAATGCTTATAAAATACGAGACTGTTTGGATCATGGGCACATTCATATACGACAAATGATACTCGATGCTGCAAAACTGATGCCAGTGGGAAAGATAAAGAGGCACAACACTGCATTTACCAATCACTAGGCAGATATGAAGATATTTTGAAGACAGACTTAAACTAACTGCCGCAATCCTAAATTAGAAGAATTTCAACGACGGCTTCATCCCACACACCTTGAATGTGACCAGGTACAACAATAAAAATTAAGAACAAGCATGAATCAAAGTCCAAAAAGGACGATTTTTGTCGGACTTGTCCAGTGAACAAAGTTCAGTCACACTTGCCATTGAAATACTCTCGCCTTAGCCTGGCCTAGAGCAATAATAGATCGCCAACGGCAATTCCAATCAAAATTCCAGCAAATTTCGGATGCAGCTGTAAAAGGCCTCAACGATAAACTCACCAAGAGACCGCACGATGTCAGTACTCGTTAGTAAAAAGTGGTGGGGACTCGTCAAGAACGGCGTGCAACAAAGCGGGGTATCATTCGACTGATGTCTCGGCAAATATGTAAACTTGTCTGCTCGACGCAGTGTACATGCAAATTTAGACGAGTGGATAATTTGGCGAGCCTTGTCAAATATGTAAATTCACTTCATAGGAAAGCAAACTTCATTGCATCATCAAGTATCTGGAATAATCCAGAAAAAAGACTGTGGCGCAGATAAAAGAGAGAAGGTTACGACTTCCTTGAACATAAACATTCGGCAAGGATGAATTCGATCGGAAGAGACATTTCCGCTGTGGTGATATTGTGGCGCTAGAGAGACCTATGAAATTGCTTTTGTTACTTAACCGGTGAATCAACTGGTGATATCGCATATACAAAACTCAGGAAGGAGTAATGTGCCAACATAATGATGTGATTAGTGATCCAGATATCCGCCTTGCGAAAGAAACTGTCAAAGAGCGATAAACGCGATCGATGACAACAATTGCTTCGGTGTTTTTTAAGATCTTTTGATATTTCGGCCAGAGAACAGATAACGTCTTTTGATATTTCAGTGGTTATATTTTCTGCAAAGGGAAGTCGTCTGTGACACACCAAGAAATAATCATTTCCGTAAACTGCTTCTGTTAAAACTCTCAAATCTTGATAAAATTTGGTAACTTCATTTGACAAAATTATGCAAAAACTCTCTTAAGTATGCAAGGGCACGGCTGATAAAAACCAAATATCAAAGCGTATAAAGCTTCGGACTTAAACGACTTATTCGCTCTCGTCTTGCAATGCAAAAAGTCCTGCACAAACACTCTTTTGCCCCCTCTAACTCCCAACTACAACAACGACAACGTATCATCACCGGTTTCATCACCAAACTAAAAAATCCAAGTTGGATACGGTCGTGGCGATGGGATAGCAGCCTTCTGTCCGGCATGGAGCAAAATCGAAGCCAAGTTCAATCAGGCTGATGATCAAATTAGGCCCTAGTCCTAACTCCGGTAACAACTGTGACCACGCCACGTTCATCCTAGGTCTCGAAAAACTGTTCCACTACAACTATCATACTCCACAATATACAGAAATATCACCATAATCTTCGACATCCCCAAGCTTCTATAACACAGCGCCTATCTAAATACAAAAACAGCAAAGAAGTAAATGATCTATCAGCATGGGCATTCCCAGCAATAGCCCTACAGTGAGAACGTATCAGCTGATAAGCTCTACAAACAGAGCGTTGATGATGCAACCCTCTTCAACGATGAGTCCAACGATTGGAAGACATAAAAGATTTCTGTTAGAGTTTGTTCTTGAGAATTCCGCTTCAGCAACAGATAAGCCTGATGCAAGCTTTTGGGCCATCTTTATCCACCAATGACTTTGAACTGATAAGATGGACTGGTAAAGAAAACGGACAGTTTGGCTTATACAGATACTCAAAACGATCGAGTGTGCAACATGCAGGACATTAAAAACACAAAGATGGGCGGTCAACGTCCCACACTTGCCATCAGCGGAACGATGGGGAGATGGACAGGAAGAAACTAAAGATCAACATCACCTGCTACGTTCTAGAATTAAATGAACACCCTCCCCCTACAGACAAACTTTTTGACTCGGACACGACAACCTTCACGCCACCTGCCTCCCTCTCTGTCCTGCCACTACACAAAACGGCAAGTTTGTTCAGCTTCCAACTCATCGCGCCAAATGCCGCGACGACGGCTTCAACTACGAAAAGCGACGGAGACGGAAAATGGTTTCTGTTATAGAGATGAACTTAAAAAATAGAAATATTATTTAAGACCATAAGTTTGCGTGAATAAAGTAAAACTTCGTAGATGGATTATTCATCAAAAGAAATCTTGAAAGAAGTCGTCTCCACACTAATTTCGCCTTCTTGATGGATGATAGTTTGCGTTGTGGTGATAAGCTAACAACTCGTTGCGCGGCGCAAACAAACTGGCGGCTATTCTCACCGAAACAAGAGAAGAGGAGAAAAAGAGTGAGTTGTACTTTTATTCAGCAAAATGACAGAGCGCTAATGTGACGTTTTCGGAGCAGAAATCGCAACGAGAGCAACACTCCCAACAGGAAGACGACAACTGCCAACCGACTACTGCACACACAGACAACCAAATGAACGCATGCCCAGAGAGCAGGTGAACGAGTCTTACCTAACACTGAACTGACGTCATTCTGCAAATGATGAAGTGTCGGTTTCATCCACCACCACATTGCGCAATCGTTACAGCTCTCTAACGATACTGCATACGGAAATTGTGTGCTGCACAGTGCTGGGTCGAGCTAAGATGGCGAATAGTGGTAACGAAAAATCTAGAAGGAAGGTGAGGGGGGAGGAGGAAGAGACAATGTGGTCGTCCGGTACATGTAAGAAACTATATCCACGTTGCTGAGTAAACCATTAAAGCAGCACAGTTTTTAAGAGGGGCGATCGTTGTTAATCCAGGAGGTGTAGTGAGGAAAACAAGATGAGCGACATCTGAATCAGTGATGGCAGGTGAGAGGGTTCACTTTTAAAGCAATTATTGCACATGTATGATGCAAATCTACAGCAGCAAGACAACGGTGATGACGGCATTGTCTTGCTGCTTGTGAGCACATACTGTGGTCAGCACATGCGCCGTTACTGGATGATGTAAAACATTGTGCAACCTAATGATGCACCACGTGCTCAATGAAGGTGCTCTTGTCAAAGTTGATGGCCAAATAACATTTTTCCACGTGTAGAGTTAGACTAGTGTTTGTTGTCTGGTCATTTGTAATAATAGAAATATACAATAAATCTTTATTTATAGAATAAAGAAAGCATGGAATCGCGATACAGTATGTGTACAAGGAAGGAATAAAGCATATGTAAGTATAAATATTGCACATAACGATGCGTTTAAAAACCCAAAAGGTGGCTAAGAAAGCAAACATCAGAGGTCATGAGGGATAGAGACACGTAGGAATGTCGGGAAAAAATGTAATAACTAGTCATAGTTGACAAGTGGCGGATATCGCCGACAGATCGCATTGCTCCAAGCGTCGCTCAAAGCATGACATAGTACCGGCCATAACCTCATCATATGGTAAGGAGTTGCACATGGGAACAACATGACAATTCGAGTTCGACTTGCTTGTTGACTCCCCTTCAATTTGAAGAGGTTGCCTTGAGCGCAGTGCAAAGTTTGCAAAGGAGAAAATCTCTCGAATGGAATGTCTAAGAAACCTTCAACGCTTTTGACGCATAAATGTAAATCGAACTGAGCTCTGCGATGCCACAGAAATTTCAAGTCAAAAATCGAAGCCGATGCTCATAATTAGGCTGTAACGGTCCACGAGAACCTTTCACAAAAGCCGCCTTAGCAAAACCCTGTCGTACGCTGTCTGTTGTCTGTAACCTATTTATTGGTCTGCTGCTACCAAATTGCTCGACATTTTTGAGAGCCGACAATCGGCAGCTTTATTTTACAAGGTATCAAATCAGAAATTGATATCTCAGATAGGTTGTCGGGACATGCAGGTTTTTTGCTGTAAACAGTGAAACATATTTTTCACTTCAGGAGCAAACTGTCGACATTAGATCTGGGCGTGATCCTTGATGCTTCAAGTAAATAACACCTTCAAATTCCACCTGAAAAACCTCAGGTGTAAGATGAGCCGTCTATTCGATCCAACAGAAAAGTCTGCCAGTAGCTGACGACAGTGTTCTCGGTATTTTCCTCTTCATTGCGATACTTCGAGATTTGCGTGCATTGCAATTTTGAAGGTACCCCTTCATTCATCTATTAAACACTTTGACCTCGATTTGATCGGTTTATAACAGCACAAAAATAGTTTTTACTGAACGTTTTCAGAGATAATTCATCTGTAACAGGGTATAGAAGAGATTCAAAAGTTTACGAATATCACCTCGAAATTTTGAATTTCGAATGCTCGTAATGCTGTAAAATCTCTCCTCACTATGCAGTTCTTCGATTTGAAATGATTCAACGATTTACTGACATTAACTTCATTAATAATTTTGAGTGAATCAACCAAAAGTTAGACTGTAGATTCCTATCAGTTAACTCATATACCTCTATGAGAATACCGCACAATCGTCCTGTTCTCGAATAATGTGCTCAGATATGTAAGGGTGTTGGGCCCTGTTTGGCCCCTTTATTCTTGATTTGTCCTCGAAAGGTTCGCAAATTCCTCCTCCTTCGAGGCCAAAACACATGCTGTGTAGCCTGGCAACTAGATAAGAGGTTAACGTTTTTTGTTACGCCTTAATAAAATCAGCAATAGTAAGGCGGAGGGGACAACACGACGGCAGCAGGGTATCACTCAGACGGCACCTCGACATGACAGTTGCCGACTGCGCACCGCTTCGCGTCGAATCCAAACTCGCAGGGCCGACACCTAAACTGAAAACCTACAAGTCATCAGACATGCCGTCCGAACACCTAAACTTTATAGGCACCGACCTTTGCCTCGATGCATTTGTAGAGAATGTGCTCTATCCCATGATCTTCATTTCCCTGCTCTGCTCAGTGGCAGTTGGTCATCACCACCAATCGCATCTTTATCTGCACATATTCTTAATTATTTCTATGTATTTTACGCTTGTTTATTTATCTGCGAACAGAACGATTGATCAGTTTTTCTGAGGCTGCAACTATATCCAAGACTCAGTGCATAGTTGTTTTTGGATTCTCTAAGGAGCCGTTTTGCGGCTATCGCAGAAGGCAATCTAATATGTGAGCGCGAACTACTTGCGGGTGAAGTCCCGCACAGATCTGATCTGAGCTTTATGTCTGGAGGGACTATCAGCGCATTGATTGTGGAGATCGTTTTCCAGATAAATAGAATTTCATACCACGCAGACATCAAGCTAATGCAGAAAGGGATTGTGGAGTGGATGTGATGCTGGAGCCAAATAAATGAGATTAGAGTTGGCGGTGATGATGATGAAGAATCCGATGTCATCCGGTTCCGAACTGTGTCACCGACGACGCACACCTCAACACAACGCAGCTCGCCTTCTTCATATCCCCACTGCCCGTTTATCGTCTCCCATACATACCTATTTAGTGCAATTCATCTTTTATATAAATTGTGTTTAGATTGCTGAGAGAGTTTATTGAATTTTATTTCGCTTTTATGTTTAGGGCAATTGTGAATATTTCAATATGGTTTGATTGAGTGTTAAAGAATGTGCGCATGAATCCGAATACTTTTTTGAACTTGAACACACAAGCAAGGAAATTATCAACATATATATATATATATATATATATATATATATATATATATATATATATATATATATATATATATATATATATATATATATATATATATATATATATATATATATATATATATATATATATATATATATATATATATATATATATATGTTTTTTGAACTATCATTTTATGTTCCCTAGCGAAGTGATTTGTCTCGGTTAATTCACTTTCGTGCTAAATTCTGCACTGCGCAATTATCTCGACGAATGCCGCACAGCAGATTCACAAAACATTCTGCGCCCCCAATAAAGATAATTGAAACGCAGTTTGTCTCAGTCGTTTTCAAACGTAAAAGTTATAATTGCGCTAACTTTCTCATCTTCTCGGCGATAACTACGCAAATCTCTTGGGGAGGTGTAGTCTTTCCGCCTTAAATGAACCTACATCCTCAGTTTTTATCCCCTCAACTCTGATGAGAGAAAGACAACTCCTGACTTTATGGAATTCCACTCTTTCTATCACATAACTCGAAAAGAAATGTTTATTTTCCTCTTGTTCAGGCGTTATATAGTGTCACTGTAGTAGAGTCTGCCAAAAATTAGTAAAAACTGCTTCAGACTTATCAGCCGTCTTCCCAAAATATTGGGAAAATTATTGCTTTCAGGCAGTTTATTCCAAATAGTACCGTTTGTCAGCAATACCTCACTCTCATCACCACCAAATCATTAAGAATTTCTTTTTTGTTCTTTAAACGTTCGCTGTGATTGTTAGTTGGTTTTTTAATCAGATCGTCAACAACTAAAATTTTCAGGCCCAGTTAAAAGTTTCATTAGGTGGTCCGAAAAGGGCTGTCGACAAAAGTTTTGGGTTTCGAGCAATAGTGACAGTTGATTCCAGCCGTCTACAGGGAAATGAAGGACATCTTGAAGACTGAAGCTGCAGAAGAAACGCTTAAATCACCCATCGATCATTGAACTCCCAAAGCGAAACATTCATCAAAGAGTGTTCCATCGTGAATTCTCTTCGAAACATTTCTCGCTGCTAGCATTTCATCGCTGTAGTATTTCACTTCGAAAAAAAAAACTTTCGTCGACACCATAAGCCACGGACATTCCTCGTTTATCGCTCTTATTCCCAATGGAATTCACATCGATATGCGAAACGGCAATGGAGTTGAGTGACTTGTAATCATTGGCAAAAGTTTATGCCAAAAGGAGATGCGCTCAGCTGGTTGGCTAGTCGGTGTGCGTTGGTTTTGTATTTGTGTATTCTTGGATCTAAGGGGAACTGAAAATATTTCTTAAACTATAATAGTGCCAGTTGCTTTAAATTATTCTTTTCTGAGTGAATCGAACCAGGAACTAAGGAAACAAATTGTTGATATTGATATGATCCAGTAGAATGTTTTCATTTCTGACGCAATTTTCGCCAATGCCCATTTTCAGCCGGTTCGATTGCCTTTTTTCTTTTGAACTTATGCATTAGCATTAAAAATTCGGTCGTTCCTTTTTCTCTCACAGGACCAACGTACTCTGTTGTTTGGCATTTTAATTTGTAAATTTACTTCATGGTGAAGAAATTGTAAAATTTCCCACTTTTAGTAAAAATGTAATCCCATTAATCAATGGATCATGTGGAAAAGGCAAACTGATTGGGCCAGGCAAAAAAAAATTTCCCCAGAAATCGATGCAATTTGGGAACGTTGATAACTGAATCGGAAGTAATTGCCCAGAGAAATCAAATATTGTGAATGTAATCCACTTTTTCGATTTTAGGTTTATTTTGAAAAGGATTTAACGATCGACTGAAAAGTGAGAGCAAATTTCTGATGCCTCATTGGCACCATTCAGCGTTACAATGAGCATCACTATCGAAAGCTTATCGTTCGATAGATCGAACATATTTCACACCGTATATACAACGATTTCATCGAACAGAGCGTCGTAAACATTTTTGAGGCACCGAACTAAACGACTTTAATTTTTTAATTTTTTCCCTCTCGAGCAGTGCAACCAAAGGCGACTCGTATCCCAAAATTACACACTCAAATAGAAGCATTCCAAGTTGAGGTGTTGCATTCGGCAAGCTAGCTTCATCTAACGATAGGTGTTTATTAGTTGCATTTCAAAGCAGTCGTTGTTTTAAAAGCTATTTTCTAATTTGCTTTATTTATTGTTTACTAAATTTGATATGTGGAACGTTCCAGATGTAATATGGAAGTGCTTTCCTCTCTCTTATATATATATATATATATATATATATATATATATATATATATATATATATATATATATATATATATATATATATATATATATATATATATATATATATATATAATATATATATATAATATATATATATATATATATATATTATATATATATATATATATATATATATATATATATATATATATATATATATATAATCCAACGCACTAGCTTCTTTAGGCTTTCGATTATTAGGCGACTTCGCCGAAAAGTAAACCGTTGCGCCGTTTCACATCGGCAAGAAATAAGCGAATAATTCAGCGATCGTAATATATGTTCAAATATCTATCCGTAATGGCTGTATGAATATCCCTTTCCATTCATCAAACAAATCACCTTGTAGAATTAAAACCCTTCCCCGGCACAAATTTCTTCTGAACGGATATAATACATTATATTCGGGAATTTGCCTTTCAAATCCCAGACAGACCTAGCGCTCCTTAACCCAATCGGATTAACGCTACCTTAATTAGGGGTGAAGTTGCATATATTATAATTTTCTACTAGTTTTTCATGTCACTCTTCTATAAATCTGCAATCTCTTACAATTGCTTCTTTACTTCTATTTTCACCTAGTTTCTGAGGTTCTCTTTCATGACATCGCAATCGAAAACAATCAGTGTTTACCTGTGCCGAAGATCAGCGTCTGAAGTAGAAGTCGAAACTTATCGTCAATGTTTGTAAAGGTTTTTATTGACTACAGCTATTTTCCAGTGTTGGATTCAGTATTACAGAGATTACAACATTCGATTCTGCATTTATGCTGACTCCAATTGTCCTCTTTAGAGATAAAATCAATTTTGAGCTGAAATCACATCACAAGTGATTTTTTTGTCTTCGGATTGTGCCATCAGCATTATCCATGCAAGCAAATTTCCTCTTTGCTTTATTTGAAACTCAAATATTCGCTTCACTTCAACCTTCTACCTTTCACATCGCAGTCGCTTAAATTTCGGCGTTTTTATCAAGTTTTTGCTGATAAATGAGCATTAAATGTTATGAACACGTGAAGTTAGGGAACTTCCTCTCACAACATGCAGTAATTCATTTGAATGTTGTATGAATTAGTTGCTAACTTTATCTTTCCCTTCAGTCTAACTCACTTTACCACTTTAATTTTGCCAATTGACCGCCTAACCGATTCACATTGCTTCTGACCGCATGAGGATCTCTTCTTTCATCAACAACTGTATTAAAGTTTTGCCTGCTCATCTCACGCCGAGAATAAGTCAGTTCAGCAGTTCTTCAACGACTTTCGCATTTGCATATGAGGTGGTTATAGGAAACACTCCGGAAATATCACGTTCCTCAAACGATTTTCAAAGTGCGAACGTTTGGTGATGCAACTGTTCGAATTTCAGGCCAAAACAAACTTGAGACTTCTTTCGATACATTTACGCATACGCATATTTGACTTCAATTATGTCTCCGAATGCTAAACAATCATGCTTGAAAATTTTGCAGTGATCTTATAAACAAAAAATTGTCATCATGGAGAAGTGTGCACCTTTCGATACCTTTCGGTTTGCTCTATTTTCGAGTCAGAGAGAGAGACGAAAGTTTGTTGTGAAATTGCTGTACGCAGGATGTTTTCATAACAGGGAGATGGAGGTTAGAGAGAGGGGGATGGTATGGGGATATAAATGTCTTATACCTTATGCGATTGCTGCGTTGTGCTGAATTTTTATATCCCGCCCTCAAACTCTGTTCCCTCCTATACAGTCGAAAAAATTGTATCCTTAATGCAAATATGGGGCTAATTTAACGATCATCCCGCACAGAAACATAATCAGTGAGAGGCGTTTCTACTCTGACTACATTCGGCCGCTCATCAGCATCCACTTGAGTGCTTTTAGTGATGCTTATTTCGGCATTTAGCACGCCCACTAATTTTTTGTGCTCTTCCGCCCTTCTTATCCATACAATTTCATCATTAAAAGCGTTGTCACGAGACTTGACAAGCTGAATAAAAAAATTTCACTTCGACATTTTCTTTGAGATGAATGTTTTTCGAATGCGAAGCAAAGTTGAAGGAAATCGCTCTACATAACAGAATGCAATATGTACACTTGTACAATAGAAAAATAGAAATGGTTTCAGCAATAATTAGCGAATGCTTTTCGAGAGTGTTGATGAAAATATTTACTTCCTAATTGACCAGTGTAATGCGTCAACGAAAACACATCAACTGATCTCCCATGAATAAACTAATTGTTCCTCGCCCCATAATGATAAAAAATTATGAGATTCTGAAGTGTTGTCCAGTTTTCGAATGATGAGAGCGTCCATGATACACTATCACGGAATCAACGGTTGTGGGGTCGTCATGCGGAGGGGGGGGGGGGGGGAGGGGAGGGTGGTGGTGGACAGCACAGGAAAGTTATCGTTCTACTAAATCGGTCTAATTTACGGAGTAAATACATAATGCAAAAAAAACTTTCATCCTTAGAAGAATTCGAACCTAGAAATGTTATTGAATGAGGAATTTCGAGCGGTCTAGATTGCAAGGTTGCAAGGTGAGTTTTGCAAATTGCAAGGTGATTGCAAAGAAATGTGAATTTTGCAACTGCCACCTAAAATAGGCCAGATTATATCGTTCACGTCAATAGAGTCTCTCTTGAGTTGAAAGATGCACGCCGACTAACGAATATAGCTCCATAATATGTGACTCTTGCGAAGCAAAGAACGCAGAAAGAGAACCCAAAAAATGAACATCGATGATCTGATTAATTGAAGTACTTTATAAACCAACTGTTCTACTGTACAAGTAGATATTTAAAGTTAGAATAGATTGTAATGCAAGTTATGAATATTGTAAGTATGCAATGTGTACGAATCCTTAGAAAGTGTTTGAAACTTTTTTGCCACTTTTTCAAACGCTCATTAAATTCTGCGCTGCTGAATCAGAAACTTGCTTCTAAAGGATATTCGCGTCGTTCCTCGTTATCCAAATGGTTCAATCAGCAGACAAAACCACATTTTTCAAAGACTCATCCACTCTCTCAACGACGTCAACATATTGCACCTCCATTTTCTTCCTTCTGCAAACCTGCTCTGCAACAGTGCACTATGGTGACGTCATTTCTTGTGCACCTGTGTTTGTGCGTACATATTTATATATATGTGTACTTGTGTATATGAATGTATGTGTATCTGTGTGCGCGTATGTACGTGTGCATATATCTGCCTATCCATCCAACAGCTGCAGCCTCAGAGGCTTGGTGGCTATAATATGAACCGTAATCATCACCACCCATACTAACCCAAACCTGTGATCCACCAACTCTGACAGAGGTTACAACCATTTAAAGAGGTCGAGAGATTTAGATGTCTTCAATGCCGACCAGGGTTTCATTTTGCTTCGATTTAGCCGTAGAAAAAGCAACCTTTTATTCATGCAGCCAGCCGGAAAACGATCTGCACACTCAGTTTATCAGGCGCAAGCCGTCAAGGTGACACACATGCCGCGCTACTATTGCAATGGCACACCTCTTCCTTCTTCATTTAACTGAATACATATTTGTCGTTTCACTTTACTTCTCCAGCGCTTCAGATATAATACGCAAAAATGTTTTCCATGAGAATAAGCAGAAAGAAATATTTCAATCAACCCTAAAATGGCTGCAAATAAAGGAACCATTTGTGCACCCGACTAACTCGTTTATTCGCGCACAACAGCGTTGATTTGCAGCCGAACTTCTCGATAGCACAGACATGCGGTTTTTGAGCTAGTCATGATATCGATTCATGTTCATTGCTCGATTTAAAAGAATGCATTTGACGGAAATAACTTACCGGTATTTTATTAGCACGCAGTATTTGCCTGCCGATGGGAAATGAATTGTTTCTATTGTAACGGCGTAGTCAGACCCCAAATTAGGAAGCGAGGAGATTTACTGCCTGTCTATCGTCTTATGCAGAATTCCTAGGAAAAATGACGTCAGAGTCCGTCAAAAATGCTTTTTTACAGTTCAGGTCACGAAATACAAAGAGTTTCATATGCAAAAGGTCAAAAAAGAAATTGATAGGAAGCAAGCAGGCAGTCAAAGACGTATGCCAGACTAGTTAAATATCATCCGATCGCTCGCAAATTAGGGAGTATTACCGGAAATTTGTTGCCATCAAGTACATAGTGCGTAGTACGGAAGCAGTCGAAATGTGTGCGACCTCGGTTCTCTTCCATCCTGCAAGCAACAAATGACCGAATTCGCTGACTGTTTCGAATTTATGCGCTATAGTCAACTTTTCGGGCATGGCACAGCAGAGTTCAAACGATCCGCTGTACAAATGATGCAAATTTATGCCACCAGAAAGATTCATTCACATCAATAACAGCACAACACCTCACGAAGAGCAGTGCCCTTAAAAGTGCATTCTTGTCATTTCCTCGCAGTGAAACGTTGAGAATATTAAAATATAGAGAACAAGGGTAACGCGCACAGGTGGAAAATCAGCACGAAATGTTTTCATAATCGGATGAAATTGATATTATAAAAGACGTTTGTGTTCTCTCACTTCTATGCGATATTCGTCATTTTTCCGAAGGTATCGAGGCATTGAATAACGATGTCCATAATAATAATAGTGCGGCCTCCCGAGTAGCCTGCGATGAAATTCACCAACGAAACTGAGTTGTGTTAAGTGCAAAGATTCGTTGCAACCGTTCCCTGTAAGTATCGCTAGAAAAACTAGCGTTGGGGCAATAAGCACTAGAATTTATCGGTTACGTCTGCTCCTGAAACTTGAACCCTAAAGATATATCCCACCTATAAATTGAATAATAATAAATATTTGAAGTTTTTAAGTTATTCGTTATGCTGTATTTCGTTCGCATCAATGTTCTCAGTGATCGGAAACGAGTGCCTCAATGTTACTGTGCATTTATAATTAAAGGATGACGTCTATTTCGTTCGACTGTCTAATCCACAGAATATTTTTTCAATGGGGATTACTCGCATATCGCTTTCGTCTTGCTCTTTTCATTTCACCAATATTATTTACAATATTTCTCAGTATTGGTTTCATTTTCATTAAACAACAGGTTCGATTTTCTTCTTCATCTTATATGTTCTTAACAGTATTTCAGTGTTACTTTCAATTACAATTTTCCTTTTGAGAGTTGAATCAGTGACATTTGTGATAGTTAGCGAATATGAAATTGAAAGTGGTGATGAAATTCGGGATTTTGTTTTCTCGGCTGATTTCGGGTACTCATTGAAACATCTCAACTCTACTCGTTTTAAAACAATATTTTCGAATAAGTTTCAATGCAGCTGATATTTTTCGATCATTTCTGTTGTTAATATCATCGTCATAAAGTTGATATGGAAATATCTAGTGCTTATTCTCAAGGGATATGGTGATTGTCGAACGCCACTAGCAACTATAATTCGAGTCCATTTCGAGGAAATCTCTTTACTCAAGAGTGCATCGGATATTGCTTACTGATAACCAAAACAACAAATCATCTAAAAATCGCAACTTCTAAATGAAACGTCTAATTCCGATATATGGATGCTCCCTGTCGTTTGTAGAACTCAAGAAATATTTACTTTTTGTTCTTTCAATTAGAAGGTGAAATGCCCCCTTCCCCTTTTCTGTGAAGTGCATGATGAGATCGTCGCATTAAGTTGCACACATTGCGTGGTTGCAAGCGGAGTTCTTATATCAGTTTCGGTCCGTACCTTAGATTGAGTACAAATCTGCCCTTTTATCTATTAAGGTTATAATGATCATTATTCTTGATGATGGTCATGCGCAAAACGTCGAACACAAGGATTAGCCCCCTCCCTCCAGCCGTCAGCGACATTTTCTTTCTGAATGTATTCCTCTTCCGCCATTTCGAATTATTTTCAACTGCCCTGAGTAGTCTAGTCCTATATAGAATAGATTCGAGGGGCATTGCAAAACGGGAAGGATTTAGAGGCGGAATTTGCACAATGATCACTGCAAATAAACAAAATTTATTGATAAACACGGACATTTATGTTGCGAAAGCCGCATTTCAAAACCTTCTGGGGAGACTTCCTTTTTATGAGAAAGTGCTGACTATGTCACTGATAAATTCACGTGATTATAGACCACGATCGACCCACAATATGTGTTCTCGCCGATAAGCGCACCATGGCGATATGAGCGAGATGTTCTCAGCCAACATTGGCCTTTGAATGAGCAAGAGTTTTGGCCAGGTAAGAGTTATGACTATAACGGTTATATTGATATCATTGCGGCTGGCAGGAATTATCGCGACAAAGGTCGACCTAATATGCTTCTTGCGAGTCATCTCAACGAATTGGACCGTATAAATCAGGTATGATGGTATTTCTTTAATGTGCCAACGTCAAAGTATGATGTTTTGATAAAGAAACTTCCCCAGATCGAGTTTCTTCCAGAGAATTTTGAATATTTCTTATGGAAAATTTTTATTATTTCAGTGAAAAATTTTTGGAATTTTAAATTGTGAGTGAGATTAAGATTGGCTGAAATAAACTCTATGAAGCACAAGCATAAAATAGCAATTGTTTTCTTCCCCTTCTCTTCTACATCTACAACACTAAAAAAGTGCATAATCACTTTTCAATCGAATCGATCTTGGTTTACGAGAGAACGTATACGAGAACGCTGTATACATCCTCTCATTGTAAACTGCAAGTTTAATTGCAAACATTCGCTTCTTTAGATTCCATCTCATAAAATCTCACTTTGCATTTCTATGAAATATTGTCAATTATTCGTGCAACAATTTATTTTTGAATATTTAAAGCAACCTATACATATTACCCTATAAAAGCGAAGTTTCAGTATATAATCTACAATCTAACAGTACCAGTGATACACAATGGGAAACGATACGAAGTCGGCTATACGGATTTGTGTATGTCATATGACTGGAAATGCTATCTTAACGATCACATAACAATGTTGATGCCGAAGCAGAAATGGGCTGATTTTCGGGGGCAACTTGCCGAACTTGCAAACGATATCATTACAAACGAGGTTGTCGATTCATTTAACTCGTAGTTGATCTGAAGTTCATATTCTTCAATTCATATATCATGACACGAAGTTCTTTCAGTCAAACAATATCAGCATCTGGAATAGCGTGTTTTAAAAGCATGGGATATATAGTCGAATAGCGGAGTGCCTTAGCGCCATAGGACCATTTATCGTTCAATGCCGCTCCCTAAACATATTTTCAACCATTCTAACTCATTGAACTTGATCACTTACAAGAAAAGACGGCGTTATTCGCGGTAATCAACAGAATAGTGGGATTTGTGGGTATTGAAGCCGATTCATTAAAAAAGTGCCGATAATAACGCTCGCTTCCATAAGTGACATATTTTTTTGTCAACATTACCACATTCGTTATTTCGAGTAATAAAGATCCCTGCTAACTAAATCTTAATTACAGTGGAAACACATGCCCCCTTCCAGGTGAAAGTAACATATCCGATTGGATGGAGAGGAACTGAACCGATTTACTTTGGCGCACTTATTGGATCGCCGCATCTTACGGATGAAGTAGGCCAGCAATCTTATATATCGAATTTAAGTCATGCGTGCTTCATTCAATGGTGATATTTGTAGCTGAATGCTTAATGTGTCTGGATTTCTTGCACGGCTCAGATTCAACCTGACACCTATTTTAACTCTTCAGGTTGATCCTCTCCATAATATCGATCCCCTCTTATGGAAATTATACCTTTGCACTTTGGTGTGGTGTGCACTTCTGAATTACATGAAAGTGCAGATAGCAGTGTGCAAGATGCGCAATGGTCATTCCATAAGCGATAAGTTAGAGATGCTTATTATCAATTATGTTTATGGATCGTTTGATTGCAGAGACACGTTCACAGCTTCAGTGAGCAAGAAAGATGCAGAAGTGCGAGTGTCAAAATTAAAAAAATGAACGCATGTGAAAAATATCTCTAATTAAAGAATACTACGGCAAGCTAGCAGAGCGCCCATTAAAACACAACGCCTACAATCGTACAAAACCTATCATTTCATTTTGGGCGCCTTAAAGAATTCCGACTTTTTTTCTTCAAAAATTCCTCTGTTTTGGCATTCTGACTTTCCGTGTGTGTGTTTTTGATAATTATTAAAGGCGCTGATCAGGAGAGGAGCGTGCAGAAGTGCAGCTCCTGCACATTCCTTTCCCACGTTTCTAGACTATTTAGTATTTTTTGTGCAGCCCCCTTATAGGGAATCTATTCTTGATTTCAAATTTATGTCACATATGTGTCGGAAGTGTCTGAAAAACGTATTTAAGGAAGGGCACTTTGACTATGTTCGTGCGGTTCGGTTAACCTATAATGTGCGAGAGGAAAAAGTGGGCAATATAAGCTATCTGTGGCGGAAGAAAGTGGCTAGCTACCTCTCTGACGTGGACAATCCGGCATCAGGCAAATAACCCTCTCTTTATTCTGATTTTATCTTTACATCGAAGGAATAGCTACTGGAATCGATTCATAGCTGATAGAGAGATGCTTGAAATTCCAGCATCAAATAGGCAGTTAACCAAGAATTTACCAGTCACCGATTTAATGCTTTAAACAAGTGAGCTATTGCCAACTCTGACTGTTAAGTTGAAGATGGTGTGAAGTGCCTCCTAACACTGCAACTTTGTACGGGATTCTCGGGAGTCGTTTTCAGCCTAATACAAGTAGCAACAAAATTAAACGTAGGGCATGCACTCAAGTGAATTCAAAAAATACAATAGTGAAGAAACTAATCGTGACGATTAGTCCAAGAAAATGCGAGAAATCTTTAGCGGAAGTGGTTTCTTCTGACACAATAACGAGCTCATATATCAATGAGAGTGTGTCTCGCTCGTCATGATCCTTTTCTCGAAAACGATCTAACATAAGTGCTAATGTGCATGAAAAATTGAGGTTGTGAATGGCTGAGTGAGAGTCACAGCTGTTGAGAACATTGATTCATCACATTGTGACAAGAGTTTCTAGTGCTTCGTTGGCCTATAAATATTACGAAAAAATTAGAATTTCAAGATTGTTGCTCGTTTATTTCAGAGGTGCTCGAATTTGGTATGTACCATAACGAGAGCTTGCCAGAAGGGTTGCAGCAAGTTGCCGACTCGTTAACACCGAAGTTTACTGTTACTTTTACGATTTTATTCACACTATGTGGCCTCAGCTGTGTTGTCCTACTCAATCACAATGGTTTTTTCGCTCCAGATTGGGTGCGCAGCAAACCATCTATCGCACTTGCTGGTAAATTTTCGATCATTATGACAGCGTTATGTCCAGTAATGGATGTATTTGCGCAGCTGCCTCGGCATGTAAATGGAAATTACTTACCAAGTTTTTGCTGCCGCAAACTGTTCAAGGAATTTTAAATAGTGAAGAAAATAGTTTTGAGGCTGTCGTATAAAAAAGTTGATTCAGCCACCAGTCTAAAAGAGGGTAGCGGTACATTCTGGGCCTGAAGCCTGCATACTGGCAAACGTTCTTCTTCGCTATCGTCGGCTACTCGAAGCTGTTCACTTGATATATTTTCGGGCACAAACTTTGATGACGTTAACCACGTACGCCTCTCTTCATAATCGTTGAAACAAGTTTAGATGTATCGAATTTGAAGTCGTTCGAGAGTGCTAGCTAACCTGACAGTCGGAGTGGATTTTACAAGATGCCTAGTGAGCTGCCTTTATGAAGCTGCGTGTAGGATACACGACGTGAATGTTAAATATAGATGACGGAAGCATATTTCATGCTTCGTGCTTTTGCCTAGCTATCTTCTGACGTGAACAACTGGCAGGTGTTGTTATCGGCAATACTATCATTCGACCTTGCAAGATTCCTTGCCCTATAAACAGTTTCTTTAAGTGGTTCTTATGAATGAACCTTTCCCCCACCTGTTTTCACAACCACACTTTCATTGGGTCATTTCTGTGGTTACCTCTGTTGATGTTCTTGTGACATATTTCGTTGTTTGCAGAGGGTTAGGTTTAATTATGCCACGTTGGTCAGGATGTTAGTTCTAGTGGTTAGGAAAAAAGACTGATTGAATAGAATTATGGGAGGATAACTTAAAAATCCGAATGCATTTGATGAACAGACTCATAAAATATTCATTCGACTCATTGATTTGCTCACCGATTGCTTTGAACGTGTCCAAAACAATGTTTCTAAAAGAAAGTCCCTCTTATCGTCGTCGGAAGTACCGTTATTTGACATTGGTGCTATCGTCAAAGCTGTGAATTGCATATCATTTCATATAATTCAGGTTTGTTTTGTCCGATGTTGGCCATTATAAGCGCATTTGGTTCGATCCTTTGGTGTGGATGTCTGTATAACGCAATCGTCAATGTCTCACCTTTTATTGTTTTCTGTAAGTGAATTTTGTAATCTTTTTTTGTTACTTCCGCTTCACGCTGTCTACGGTCGAGACGTCACTGTTAAGCTTGCGATTATTTCATGATGCAATTTATCATATCATCTATTGCTATATCCCATAAAGGAACCACGACCAGCTGCAATCCATTGACGGCGACAGTCGAGAAATACACAACGAGGAGAACGCAAAGTAGTGAACTCTCCATCATGGAAATGCAATTATTTTTGCTACAATTTAGCTATGAATTGAAGCATGTGAATTTTCTTTTTAAATCACTTTCATTTCTAATGTCTATCGTTATGCATTTTACCATTTATAAGCAAAATATTAGACTACAATAGAGTAAGGCGATCAAATAGGAAAGAACCACAGGAATTAGCTTCCTGATCGCTCAGCTAATCCGGACTCGCAAGGTATGGTACGTTCTAGATGCATTCTGCTTTATCTGATAGATTCCTTTAAGCGGTCGATGATATTTTTCCTCAGCTTTCACTTTCAGAGAAACCTGAGCGCGAAGCAGAACTGCTTCTGTGAGTGATCATCAGCGTTCATAATAAGCTGATTTTGATGCATCAGATGCATCACGGCTTCGTCTCATCTAGTCGCTTTAACCGCCAAACGATCAAAGCGATCTAATTCGAGAAGAATGCATTCATTTTTATGTATATGGTACATTGACGGTCTTTGACATGGAACCAAAATTCACTATTTTTTTCAGTATAGCGACAACGAGGTTAAATGCTGTCAGGGCCACCTGTAGAACCGGCCAGACATTTCCAGGTCTTTTTGTCCTGGTGTATACATCGCTATAGGCTTCTACATAAAGCAACTGCATGCAGTAATGCATATCGATGAAAAATTTGCTAATAATTGAAGGCATAGGAGTGGATGATATGTTTATAATGAGCGCTGCATGGCATCGAACCAATCCCGACCTCACTGTTGCCAGACGACTTGCTGAAACGTTAGCCGAAGCAGCAGTCGCCATTTCAATCACCTCAATCACCGACATGGTGCGGTTTTCTCACTCCCGTTCTGTCACATTTCCCCAGTTAGCTTTTTTCGTTTCACGACATCCGAATCTCAGACGCCTACAGATGAGAACCTCTCGTGGGAATTGGGTGGAGGAGAGGGTGAATTTAATTTTAATTACATATAGGCAAGAATGGGAGGGTAGCTATATGAAGCCAATGAAATCTCTGCCTCTATTTCCAAAAGTCGTGAGTGCATATGTCACAGTATGGCGTCCAAGCAAAGACAAATCGGTATTATTGCTAAAGAAGGTTGTTTCACTGCATGGACTTGAATTAAAACTTTTGATAAGAGATGGGGACTAGTTACTAAGGAATATGCTTAATTCTTAGTGGTAGTTTTATGATAGCAATAGGCAAGTGCTGGAGGTGCAGATATCGTGAGATATGAACGCTGTGAGATAAAATTTGTGCAAAGTATTGGGATAGGATCGTTCGAAAATGAATCTTCTTCACTGTCAGCAGCACTGTTCTTTCTTCCCTGTGATCCCTCCCCCTGTGTTATCCCTTTCCCTTTCCCTTTCCCCTCCCTTCCTTTCTATCCCTATCCCCGTCCTCTCTGGAAGAATAACTAAGTTTTAAAGAAGTTTCATGCTATAACTCTTGCAAAATCAGTGGGGGTTATTACTAGAGCACCGATCTCGATGTGTTGCAGCTTTCGTTTGGAATTGGCTGCATCACTACGCTGCCGAGTGTACAAATGTTCTGTTTGTATACTTTCGCAGGAATTGCCTTCACGTACCTCTATCAGTTAACGTTCTTCACTGCAGTGATGGCTTATGCCGGCGATTGGGAATCGCGTGGTTTGCATGTCGTTACTTTCAAACCCGCTATCGATCCAAATGATGCCGGTTTCTATTTGCTTCTTTTTTTTTCAGCTGTGAGATAATCTGTAAAATTCCATTGTTTAAGTGGTCCGACCTGCCCATGCTGACCAGTGAATGGCCGATGGTCAGATTGCTTTGGGGGAGGGTTTAAACAATTGATCATTTGCAAGATGTTGCTTCTACTTAAACAGAACATTTATTCAGTGAAAAAATTCATAACGAATAAAAATTCAATTCAGAGCTCTTCGTCGATTTAGTAATTCCCAGGTTCAAATTTGAGCTTATACAAACGAAATAGACTGTGAGAAGATAAAATTTTTGAAAAAGTAGAAAGTGGAGAAGTGGTGAACATTTCCACAGTAAATGATGTTAGGCAACCTATGCGAGCTGCAGGAATTCTAAGGAAGTCATTCACAATTATGCGTCATTTTCATCGCAAATCGACTTGAAAATTTGTTTCATTTCCTTTGCAGCGGAAAATTTCAGCTGCAAAATGCGATAGAGGTAATTGATATCGACTGCTGCCTATGTATCGAAATCCTACCAAGGATGATTTCATTATGCTCTCTAGAAGGTGTTCTGCTTGCAGTCGAAGAAAGTAAAAGAATGTGGGAATTGGAAAACGATGCGCGGTTTGGAAATGTCTGAGAGAATTTTGCAGACTGGAGAGGAATCTGATATTAACCTTTTCTTCAAAAAGAGGGGAACGACTTTCAATTTTCTGCTGAAACACCTGACGCAAATTGTTGATAAAAGAATTGCTCGAAGTAGCGACTCAAAGCACGACCATCCGCTTAAGAGAGACTTAATTTAAGAGGTGGTTTTGGGGAAATTTTTTTGCAGATACGCTCTTTAAAAGGCTTTTTATGGTCGGTTCGGCACCACGTAAGGAGAATCTTCAACGAAGCGATAGAATTGTGCCTGCGCGTAAAACGCCCATTATTCAAGTCACTTCACCTAAAGGAGTAACGAAAGCACCTCCGTTATCGAGTAAGAACAACTCGATTTCAATAATGGAGAGAATCAACGAGGCATTTGTCAGGCTTGAAAGCAGAATGGATCACGCCGATCACGTTTGTTTACTTACCAGCTTTATCTAAACTTTATCGCTTCGTTCAATGAATTTTGGCTCGTATAAGGGGCAGTGGTAAGCACTGAAGCAGTCAAGGTGAAACTAGAATGAATAGCATATCCTACGAAAGACATTAACAGGATTTAGGAACTATTTTGAGGTTATTGTTTTGCTGTTGATAAGAAAAAAAAAGGTCCTATTTTCTTTTAGAAAGACATAAGACCACTGAGAAATGTGATGATATGTACTTTGTTGGTATGTCTAATATCACATATATATATGGTGGTATGGCATCATAGTCTGTGTACATTATTGGTATGTTTAGTAATATATAACATAATGCCGTAGAGATGTTGCGTATTTTATGGTATTTGATTAGCAAACAAGAAACTTGAGAAATTTTACTGATGGATATCTTATTTCTCAATTCCTTAATTCGTAATCGCTTCGTCATCTAAGCATTTGATGTTTTGGTTGCATCCTGCTAAATTGGGGCAACTGTAATATAGTATGACTTGCTTCGTTGAAGTACACTCACTTTTGACAAATGAAATGTATGCTATCTCATGACTTATCCTTACGAGGGTTTTCAGGACGCATCTTAAATATTAGTACGCTTGTTGCTTTTTGCCTCTAAAAGGCTCTTTATACCTATAATGGCATTGCTTTATAGGGGCTTTCCGCATATCATGATCGAGAAACATTCATATCGAAAGTATTTCGTGAGATCTACGGACCTTTCCTTCTGAGTGAATCAACCAAGAAAGCTGTCCTCTTTATCTATCTGATTTACATAACATTTGCGTTATTTGGGTGCTCAATGGTTGAAGAAGGTCTTAATCCAAAATTCCTCGTCCGAGAGTCGTTCTATCTCAATAAATTCTATGTGCTCATGGATGAAACATTCTGGCTTGAAGGTAATAACACTATTTCTATAGTGGAACCTAATACCGAACGGTCCTCTAACAATGATCCTCTTTATTGTTTTTAAATGAGCATATTTGAAATGGCAACAATATTTTGAGCACTTCGATCCTGTATTTCAAAATTTTTTGGAGCGAAATATGCTTGCTTTTCTTTCTCACTTAATCATACCATGATCACTTTGAAGAGTCCACCTTAGGCCACCTTAATTCATTGTGTTCAGCATATTTTACCAAACTTATATTTCTTCCAGTTTTTCCAATGAAAGTGCGATGTGAATAGCGAAGTTGTGAGGTGGAAAAAGGATCTAAAGGAATTTGCTCTGCAGGATTACAAATGCAAGTGGTTGTCAGCTCACCACCTGATTTCTTCAATCATTTCGATAGGAGGAAATTCGAAGCAATGATGAACGAGTTCGAGAATACTGAATTCACAATGAAACATAATGCAACAATGTTTTGGTTGGACGCATACGAGATGAAATTGAATGAAGAACTCAATGAATTCAAAATACCTCTCCCAACGACGTGAGGCTACAATTTTACTCTTTTTTTACTATTTATTTGCGAAGACAGATTGTTGAGGAAATAGCTGGTTACGACAATCGCTAGGCCAGCTCACTACTCGTCGTTTCCAAGTGGAATGGCCGATATAGAAATTCAACTTCTAATTGATCAAGCGCTCGGGTGTGATTCCGCATTTGTCATTTCCCCAAAGGAAAAAATCCTCTTACTCTCAAATATGAAATTGACCAAAACCTTGTAATACAACACATAACTTGGTGTTCCGCTCGCGGCAATCTGACTGCCTTTAATGTTAAGGAAAAAAGAATGGTACGAACGATGTCGCGAATGGCTCATCACAGCAGGAGGCAGGCGTCTTTGGGAGAAGGATATGGTATGGGGAAAGAACAAATCGGATCCGGAGGTAAGCCCTTTCAATTTTCTTACAGTTGCAACAAAGGAAATTTGCATAACCCGATGGAAGAAGTTAAAAAAGTGTGAGCAAAAAGTATCCCATTTTCTTACAGCGTTTAAGAATTCGATGATAATTCATTGCTGCATTTCGCATGAGAGCAATAAAGTGCTTAGCCTCCTGTTTGCCAGGAGTTTATCGATTCGCTTTCACATTCGACTGAAGCGAAGGTGTGCCATTAAATTAAAGCAAAATTGCATATTGTTCAGATGCGATTGTTGCGCATATATAAATAACCATAGAAGTATAAAGATTAGTGAATAATGGTGCAGTTGTTTGCAAATCAGAACCAAAAATTTTCTCAGTGCACGGCTGCCAAATCTGCATATTCGCAATGACTGCTGATGTGAGCTCTCAAAGCTGTCAATTTACGTTTTCAGCACAATCAATATCCTGCAGATGAGCCTGATTCCTATAAGTCTGCAAATACGATTATTCCATCCGAACAAACAAAAGTTCTTTATTTGCTTCGAAACTATTACTGATTATTTGTTGCTCAATAACTCCTGAAGATTTTATCTGAGTAGATATATATCATTGCAGTATATGTCACCTTTATTTATACTTCTTTAGTAGTTTTATTATTTATTTGTTCACTTTTGCAGATTCCCTTTGAATTTTGAATGTAGTTGATATCATCAATACTAATAGCATTGTTTCAATGAAACAACCTGATAAATACTAATGAAGCGGAACATTGCCAGTTTTCGTATACAAACTAAGTGTGATAAGCAAACGAATCGAATAAATGCTGCAATTCATGATTGAACGATTACAGACCTACAACCATTTGTATGCGTTTCGTTTTCAACTTGGCCTACGGAATTATCGTACGCCAACGGATCATATGCGTAGCGCACAATTGATGCGTCATATTGCAGCACGATATTCACAATTCAACGTTACAACATTTCATGAATATTACCCGTTTGCCGATCAGGTGAGCCGTTTGCAACCAACTCTGTCATAAAGTAATGCAGCTTGAAATGTAAGACCCATTTTTAAGCGTGTGGATTTGATGACCATCAAATGTGACATTTTGAGGTGAAAAAATTTGAAAAAACTAGGCAGCTTTATTCAGCTTTCAGATATAGTCATTGTGCTTATTCGATCGAACATTATGCGCCATCAAAGATATATATTCTAATTGAAGTGCTGAAACTAGTGAAGACAAAATTTCAATAACTGTTTATGTTTTTCTCATTAGTATTTCTTTAGAGCAATTTTCTTTCCTCTTTAAACTGCGTAGACTTATACCCGATGAATAATGCGAACCAATATGATGGTCAATTAATCATCCATAATACCATATACTACTATTCACAGTCATTTAAATGATACCATAATACCACTTAATATTTCCCTAAATGCGCATAAAATAATTCTGTATAGATTTTTCTGAAATTTCTGATTAGTCAATTGTGCATATCGTTAGAGTTTAACGCTTATAGATGCATGAAGCATCGATATTTACGTTTTGTTTGTTTGAGTTTATTGGGTGACAATTCTAATGTGACGATTTATTTAATGTTCATTTGTTTGCGTACCGTGAATAAATTTCAGTATATCGAACTAAAGCCAGCACTTATTCGGAACTGTATTCTTGCATTAATTTCAATGCTTCTCGTTTCATTTGTGATGATTCCTAACTATGGTGCAGCATTCGCAATCGCAGGTGCAATATGCAGTATCGACTTGGGTAAGTATGTAAAAGTAGTGGGATATTTTCATAAAATCTCTCCATTCAATAGCAAGAAAATTGCCTCTTATTGCAGGTCTCATCGGCTATATGACATTTTGGGGGGTTCGACTGGAAAGTGTCTCAATGATAACGGTGATTATGAGTATCGGTTTCGCGGTAGATCTTTCGGCGCATATCGGTTATGCTTATGTAAAAGCACATGGTGATCGCAATAAGAAAGCAATTCAAGCACTCGAAACTATTGGGTGGCCTGTCTTTCTCGTAAGTTTCTTTGCTCATTTTTCTCTAATGAACTCTACTGATTCCCACTGCTGTCTTACCTAGTCTTACATTTGCCACCATGAACAGATTAGAAGGAGAGAGAGCAGTATGGTGAGTGGAGGAAATGGAAAAGTTGGGGACACTGTGATAGATAAACGCGCTCAGCAAAATGTGGAAAGATTGGAGTTCATGTTCTTTCTGTTTTATCCACCTATCATGTCAATCCTTTCTTCGTACTAATGATATCTTTGTTGCGCCTTTAACTTTGAGGTGATGTATAATTTAACCTGATAGGGTCTGCCTAGAATCGTCGTTCATCATAATTTCTTTCCATTGACAGAGGTGCTTACTACTGTTATCCTTGCTTCGCATTTATTTTTAATGTTCTTTTCTGACCGTCTTTAAAGCTGATGCAGATTAGGAATTTCAAATTAAATTCCTTCAGCTTTTATTAGAGGATAACGGTCGTAGGTAGCGACAAATCGAACTACCTGATCCCAGTTCGACTTCCTCTACACATAACCGGTTTAAGATGAGCTGCATGCAGCGTAGTATGGGTTTCCTTCCTCTGAATTCTACCCTAAGACATATTTTATGAGTATTCAGCAGTTGAAAACCGACAGTAAAAACATGGAGTTGGAATGGAGAAGGGGGGGGGGATTGGGAAGGAGAGGATAAAACAACCATTGACTAAGGACCGTAAGGTTGTTTTGACTGAATGGCAAATAGAACATGTGCCTCAGTGTCGATGTCGTTCCGTTGAATGACTCTCAGTGTTTATCCACTTATTTTACTTGAAATGTGTAATTTTAAGGCGAGTTTACTTTGTTTCAGGGAGCACTGTCAACAGTTCTTGGCATACTGGTATTGGTAACGGTCGATGCATATATCGTCCAAATCTTCTTCAAAACAATTTTCCTTGTTATCGTATTCAGTATGATGCATGGCCTCATCTTCCTTCCTGTCCTACTTACTGTAATATTGCCTCACGCTAAAGATCGTGACGTTGAGGATGAAGTATCAGACAATCATATTGAAAAGAACACATCGGGACACAGAGATAATGCTTTAACAAACGAGAATAAAAAAAATGTCGAGTGCATTTCAGCGAACGGTCTGAATATGTCCGAAATCGATTTATCGGATTGTAAAGACAGCAATGATGACCAAAAGGTGATAGAAGTTGCGGGGATCGAATGGATTGAGGAAAGTCAGGGGAGTGAGAGTATAGTCAACGAAAGGAGCATCAATGATGAGATTCAGTTTGCCGACGATGCTTCTGAAGATTCGGACGAAGATGTGCAAAAACGTTCAGAAGAACTGGAAGATGAAACTGCGGCATATGCAAAGGAAAATGATGATAGGGGATATCAGCCTCATCTGGAGCATCCAAAAGGTGACGAAATAAAAGGTTATATCGCAAACAACAAAGCCGACCCATCATATCGACAGAGAAGCATACAAAGTGAAGAGGATAAAAGAAGAATGTTGGAAGTGGAATCATTCAAGGATGCAAAGAGGCTCGCTGCGATAAACGATTCGAATTCGGGTGTTTCTGTATAAATTATACATGCATTTCTCGATGATATTTTGTGAGAACATAATCACGCCTAGCATTGTTTATAGTTTTCTGATTTGTTTTTAATGAATTGATTTATTCATAAATGACCAGTCCTAAGGAATATGCAAAAGAAACTGAATTCGAACATTATAGAATAAGAATAAGAAGAAAATAACAAAAGATTCTCAAATTTAAGAAAAAATTACACCTTATGGACTCAACTGTCATTAAAAAGCGCAACAAACTCATAACGGCGAAAAAGATGCCGCATCGCTTAAAAAAGCGACGGGTGGAGAAGTGTGGCACATGAACTGCCATAATTTGCGCCGTTATCGCTCGTAAGGGAAAACTGCTTAGGATTGTTCATTTTCAGGATGCTTTCACGATAAGAAAATAAAATGTGCAGATTGGTGACAGGGCATTTTAATCAATCTAGATACCTTCGCAAATTTCCCGCAAACGTGCTAATCATTCAACTCGATGACTGTAAAGCTTTTTGGCATCTTTAGGCGTTCAACATTCTAGATCAGTGTGAATCTATGCAACAGGAGGCCAGACTATTGCGTACATCATATCCTAGCGGGAACCACCAGGCAAGCAGACACATACATACATGCACACAGACACGATGTTGCCATAATGGGCCCCTGCAAAATGAAACTCGCAGAAATGCATTTGAAAAACGTACAATGTCATCGCAAGTACGTTTACTCGCGCATTTTGATGAAAGCGCATTGTCGGCAACTTCTCTGCAAGTACTTTTGTATATCTGTGTGTATGTTACGTGCACTTGTGCGTACATGTGTGCGTGTATGTGGTCACGTTGCCCGTGCTCATGCGTGTAGGTGTACGCGTGCACTTGTATGCGTAAGTTGTCGCGTGTGCATTTGTCTGTCTGAGGCTTGTCCAGATGTTTGTTTGACTGCATGCCCGTTGTCGCCCAAATGTTTGTCTGTCAGGAGGTCCTTTATCTCCCGATCTAACTTATCCACTCCAAGAGCGAACAGGTATGCGAAGTTCTCGCAGTTATAATAAACGACACATTCTCACGATGATCTTTTGAAGCGGGTAGAGTTCAATAAAAAAAAGCCGTTTTGTTCAGTTTCCTGCATTTATATGCATCTATGAATGACTGAATCATGAATTTAAAAAAAGAGAGAGAAAAAGAAGCAAAAACGGTGAATTGAGATCATTTACACTAAAGCGTTTGTTGAGATGTGTCCGAGCAAAACTGCTGCACAAATTGGAGGGCTAGAGTGTAGCCAACTCCCTACCGAAACGGATTCGATCTTTCCTCCTAAACCTGGTCTCTATAATGAATGTGGTGGTTCTTGGTACATACAGTGATAATTGGCATTCCTATAGGATTGTTCTGCTTCTTGCCTTCGTTTCTCCTTGGCTCACACAAACAGCGATTCCGATAGTACTGTAAGCATGTACCTTGTTTCCTTATGACTTTAAAGGAATTCCGTAGTAGATTTTCATGAATTTCAAAATAATTTGGAGAACGACGTTATGCTAGGACGCTTCCTCAGGTAGGTAGAACATTTTCAATGTAGGTTTCAGAAAGAATCCAAGAGAAAATGAGTGGTTCTCAGCTGAAAACAGCTGTTGATGGGTCATATTTCATAGGTCAGTTGTACTGGTTCGCAGCAACGGGTCATTCGATGTTTCTAAATTTCTGGAATAGTATGCAGAATCTTAACTGGTATAGCGACTAACTATAAATTGACGGTGTTTGCAGCAATAAATGCATTGAACATTTCTTGAACATTTCCACGAACCCAATATCGTTGGTCCATCGCCGTCTGATTCTGAAATACTAACCATCGATTTGCCCATGCTATACCATTAGAAATGTATAGTGCATTGGAAACATTTAGAGAGCTTTTACAGATTTAGCACCTTGCAGATTGTTTCCAGGCTTATTTTAACAGGTCTATATGACTGTTTCCAGGCTTTATTACCAATATGTAACTCTTTTCAGGCTTGTTATTAACAGGACTTAACTACTGTTTCCAGGCTTATATTAGCCGGATTATATCACTTTGCTGCAAATTTTCAATACTGAGTCTCGTTACCACAGTCATATAGGACCATATTAAAAGGATTTGAAAATTTTCTTGAAAACTGTTTAGTGTTCTTCCGATATCCCTTCTCAGGAAATGTTTTCATCTTCAGAATGGCGTACGCATTGATGACGTTCTTCATTTCTGAGAGCAGGAAATGTTTTTCCCACCACTATCTTAAATCACCGATCTTCATGAACTCATTGGTCTCCTATATTTGTTCGATCGCTGCAATATTTCATAACCTCTGTTTCTTATGTGTGCTTCTATTTTTCATTATATTTCATCAACTTTCTTTTCTCCTTATTGTTTCGATGTAATATTTTCAATGATTTTCCACTGCCTGTAGAACTGTTTCCTACTATCATTTAGACAGCTTCTTTTATTGTGTGAATAAACGTTTATCTACCTACTTTTCTACATATCTCTATTCTGTCATATCCCAGCTCTGATTAAGTGAGAAATTTCTCTCAAATTTTTGCTATTGTTGCTTTCGTTTCGACTATGACTTCTGAGAAGTAATAGGCTTTCGCCATGGTCTAATGACCAGTGAATGAGGTGATACGTGACTGGATGTTTTGCTAGCGTGACGGATGGAGCAGGCGGGGGTGGTATTTGTAGATGAGAGTGGAAAGGAATGGAACGATGAGTCTGCAGACTTACGTGGCGGTGTTGACTGATAAAGATGGGTGGTGAAACATAAGGTCTGAAAGCGATTTGCGATGAAACAACGAAAAATACGAAAAAATCCGACAGCATATTTCCAATAAAAGCGTCAAATTTTTGTTGAAGTTGCATTGAAGCAAACGCTAAAAATGTCCCACAAATACTGCGGCATTTGATTATATTCTATACAAAGTTCTGTGTCGACTAAATTTAAGCACGTATATGTTTAAAATCAATGCAAATATGAAACAAATTTGAATGTACAATCGTTTTGAAAGAAGATTCGCTCATTGATGGGTTCATTTCATATTTTTGTAGTTCTTAGAGAAGGCTGGTCAATGTTAGTCTTTACTGTTTCCTTGACTCACGCGAAATGCGTTATGCTGTAGGCCTGGTGGCGGTCATATCGGCCCGCTTAGGCGAAGGTTTCGGTCGAGTGTACAAATGCATTGTAAGCAGCAAACGTTCCGGGATTATTTACAGTTGCTTGCTATGCTGACAGGTGAATTAGTTTCGGAAGGGTTTTGCATATAAGGAGATCATGAAGAGCTGTGATGGCTGCGAATCGCTTTTAATTGATCATCGCAATGAGGGCCGCATTTATGAAGTGCAGCTGTGTAGACTATGAAGGCACAATTTATTGAAACTCTAGAGCTTGTCAATGACAATGTGCTTGTTTTCGCTATTGAAGGCCTTCAGAAGCCTAAGGAGGGATGGACGAAGTAGAGGAGAAATGGAAAGGTGCGAATATTTTTGTTTCTAAGATGTGTATAGAATAGTCATAATTGAAAATATATTTCCACAAATCAGTTTCGCCACACTTTTCCTTTTTTTCTCTACTTTAAAGTACAAAGTTACTTTTGAGAGCGCCAACGCAAGTATTCAAATGTGAGAAGCGATTCGGTGAGTGGCTAGTTTCTTGAGGATTGTAAAACTATTGTATTTTTTCCATTATATTTATTCATTATTTCGAATTCAGCATTCGATTCTTTATTTCGACTTCACCTCTTTCATAAATAAGAAAATATCTTCCCTCGGCTAGTAAATTGCTGAGCAGAAAATGCGCTACTGAGGAAAATTTTTCAGTGTAGCGTGATACGAGGAAAGTTATTTTCTCATGTATTCCACGTCCTCAAAATGGCTTGCTGAAGCAAGAGAAGTTATGCTTTGTCGTGACGACTTCATTTCCCAACGTTATTTAGCAATTGGCGCAGTAGTTCAGTTCGTAGAGCATCGCAATACATCACAAAGTATCTTTGTACGAGCTGACTAGTCGCGTTTAATTTAATTAACTTTTGCGAGATAAATTTGCTTATATCTAGCAATCGTATGTAATCGAAAGAAACGACAAAGTGCAAAATATTTAGAACGGCAAATACCGAGAAGAGGAGAAAAAAAACGAGCACCGGAAATGCAGATGCCAGCATCTTCAATAGCAGGTATCTTTTACTGTTGTCACCATTTCACAACTGCGGCTTTGAACGGTTTCGACTTTCCATCAGTAATTCATGGTTTCCTAAGAACGATGTACCATTTATGATACAGACCGTGGTCGTCTCTCGATGTTCAATTTCGACGGGCCAATTGCCACTGCGGTGAAGCCTCCACAGAACTGCAGATGGGTGTTGAAGCTGATTCCTTTAGTATGGCATTAGTGCAATTGTTGAGTTGATTGCAGAAAGTAGCAGAGCAGTGAATATTGAACCTGGCTATGGACCTGACTTTCCGAGAGGACTCTTACGAAAGAAGGAATTCCAATTTGAATGTGAAGCTGGGAAAATTGTAAGTGCGAGTATACTTTATGAGGATCCACTATTTAAGACTTCTTCGTGACGACTACCATCGGTCTGTTGCTTTGTGTTATAGCGATATTTAAGGACATCAGCACTTCCCGCTCGCCTGACGTTTTCAGCGTTACTTGGTGTTTCTGTGTGCACAGAAATTGACATAAACTTCTAGTATTGCTGAAATAAATAAGTTGAAAGGAATCCACACAATGTATGCAGCTTGATAATGCCCTTTCTGCAGTCTCTCCGTTCTTGATGACCTCCCTTCTCTTTCTTTCACTTATTTTGGCGTCCCGTTTGCACACATGAACAATACTAGAGTCGGTTATGTCTCGCTCTTAAACGCTTAAGAATTGACATTCCTCGTTCATGGTCACCTGCAAATCTTGCGCGAAGGGCGAACTGCGTATGCAAATTTAATGGAAAAGAGAGGAAACTGTATATGCAAATTTTAAACATTGTATGCACTACTGCAAATTTGCCCCACAAAGCGCATTGATGCAGCATCATGCCTATGCGCATACATGCATATCTCTTCGCTTGACACTTTCAGCTCGGGCATAACCATACCTCTTGAAGCAGGAAATTTGGCTAACTTCATATACGCCCTATAAAGATACTTTCTTCGATGCTCGTCCATAAATCTTGGAACGAGTAACCAAAATCCGTCCGTTATAAGCGGTAGTCAGCACTGCAATAGCAATCATGCAACAGTTCGTTCGTTATGCGATGTTGCACTAGTGGACGAACGAAAATGACAGATGACTGTGCAGGATTTGTCTTAAGAAAAAGTCTTTAATCCAGCATAGAGTAGGCTGTTGTTGGAAACTTCAATGCCTCTGATTCAAAGATATCGTCCAAGGAATCATATGTGGGTAAGCATCTTCAGTTCATTTCCAGTAAATGCAAACATTTCTTGAACTTCACAGTAATTTACTTTTCATTATGCTAAATCCAATGCTTGTAATATATTATTACTGAACCATTGCTTGGGTATATCATTCTACTCCCATATCATCACTCCAACTGTAGGTCAATATGCTTTCAGCCAATGATAAAATTGACCCGATCGATGTTAGTGGTAAGCGTTAAAGAAACCGCACTCGAAAAGTTCGACCTTGGCGATTGGGTGTTTGCAGTAAATGATGTTACGCTGAAAAGTAAACGCCACTACTTCAGCATACTCAAAGAATTTGTTTTGCGCAAACAGCCCTATGTGGCAAGTTTCCATTCTCATACTTCACTTAGTAGATTCGATAACGATTACTTTCTTTGCAGTTTCACTTCGCAGTTGTGGTACTCCTAAGGTTTACTAGAATTGCTGCTGACAGTAATTACCCGTCCCTAATCATTCATCAGCTCGGCTATGAATTTCTTCTATGTTAGAACCTCTGCCAAAAAGTTTCTAATTAAACTTTATCCAAATCTAATATCTAATTCACTGCTTGTGCTCAAGAAAACTCCGTTTTCAGATAGTATATCCCTGCGTTTATTATTCTCCTAAATTTATCTCATATCTTTAATTATATCTAAAATACTTCGCTACTTCTTTCAGTTCATTGTACTCAGTTCAGACAGATTTCTGCGGTTTTTAACAAAATCCTTTTATGAAATTATACCCCTCATCTGCAAATCCCTAGTTTTTTGTTCTTTATGACGCCTCAGATTCTTTGAACGGCTAAAAGATACAGTCTACCTTCCAATATTTGAGAAGTTTATTGAAATGATAATCGACGTTTTAATACAGCTCAAATTCATTATATATCGGACAATAAAAACAATGAAAATCACGAATATAAATGCATCACCATTTATACCGCAAGCGACAGAAACGCAGAATGGATATGCATATCTCGTTGGATATATAACTATGTACCCGGGTTCATCACTAGGCATCAATATCAAATCATACAATTACAAGGTAACACTATTCCAAATGAAATTGTCTAGATTAGTGGATATCAACGATTTATTGCCCACCATCATTGACGAAGCTTATATACCTCGAAAAGAGCAAACGATTTCTATTTTAATGAGCGTATTGTTTCTTCATATGCACAGATTGTTTGAAAGTGAAAAAAATTTGTGAGCCGTATTTCCGCTGTACCATTTCTTTCAATGTTTTTCGTGGTACCATCTTGCAGCAGCTGTAAATCAGGCTCTAAATGTTCTCCAAAAATCTGTTTTCACTTCAGGTGTACGTCACATCGACAGATAATGGATTTCAGTCGCTCGGTATGCGTACCTTGCTTGTTGGTGATGCGATACTAGCAGTCAACGGTCAACCACAGACAACTGTCGCTGGCGCATCGGCGCTTATTATTCAATCTCTTACTAAGAACAAATACGTAAAGCCTTTATTAGCGTTCACCCGTTCATCACTTGACGCTAGCATAATGTGAAGTCCCTGATCTTCGACGCGGACTCATTGAGGGGCAAATTCTCCCACATTTTTCGCTCGACTTTCCATCGTGGTCCGCCCTCCACCCCCTCCTTTCTTCTCCATTCATAATCGTCCCGGCCGAAAACTACGTTCTAATGTGGTGTGAATTACCTGATACCTGGTGGTGTCCTCGTCGGGAACAATTCCCGTTCTTTTCCGTTGAAGCCCTCACCCGCATAAACCGGTTGCCAGCGAGATCCACCTTCCGGCTGAAAATCCTCTTCTCGCATAACGTAGCAAATGCGCTTCCAAATGCCTGATTTAGTAAAGAATGCTCCACGTGATTGACCTCCGTCCAGAAAATTTTCTAGTAAAGGCCACCTTGGCGCGCCAAAAACTGCTAAAAAGAGATATTCTCTTGCACAAGGTCAAAGCAAATGCTGCCCTTTTCATATACGCAACAGTCATCAAAAAGGCCTTTTTTCCTTTCTTCGGCAAAAAGATGATCCTCAACTTTAGGGATCTCTTTTCCTCTTTCTGCACCTGTGTATGATAACCTGACTTCTAGGCCTTTCGCAGGATCAACCTGGAGCCCTCTTCCCTATGAATAAAAACTTAGTGTTCCTTCTACTGAAACAAATTGGTGCACCTTGCTGTTTCGTGCTATGTTGGAAAGTGACGATGTGGTTCCTCACAAATTGGTGCACCTTGCTATGAATAAAAACGTTCCTCTCCAACATTTTATACCACCTCTCCGACATAAAACTTCAAAGACATCTGAAGGGAGAGGTCAACCGGCTGAAGAAAATACCTATTCAACTAACAGCTTCATTTAGCACCTCAAGCAGCCATAATCTCCTGAATACTTCAGCAGTATCCCTGCAATCTGCAATATCCCTATTACCTTGGTTTTTTGTCTGGATATAAAAATAAACCCTCGTACCTCTTTATTTGTTAGAAGGAAGTTTTACGCAAAATAGGCATCCTCTCGTTTTTTAATACGGCGATAGGTTTTTTATTGAAGGTTTTGAAACTCCTCCGATCTCTTAACTTGTTTTCTTTGCCTTCACTGAGAATTTGCATCGCTCCATTGAAGCTGAAAGAAATATTTTATAGGTGTGCATCGTAATCGAACGAGCTGAGAGTGAAGCAGCTATAAGACAAGTGAGGATGGCACTCTTAGCTGAAAAAACCCAACAAATAGATCCCCGAATGCCTGATGACGTCATCGATATCTGCCGAGCTGAGATAGAACGTATGAGTCAAGGAAACGAAGTGCCTCCTGCGCCGATTTATAAGCGGGCGAACTCCACACAACAATGCATTCGAAACGTCAAAAAGTGCATGAGTTTCTACTATGGCGAAATTCTTTCCTTCCATTTAATAAGTTTCGCGCTGCTTTAGCCCCTTGAATTATGAATTCCTTTAATTTCTTCAGGGATTGTGTTGCTAGGAGTGAACAAAGGTGTGGCACAAGAGAAGTTGGAGGGGTTCCTCCTCCCATATTTGACTTGACACCTTCAAAATCTCGTATGAAGATCCTCCCAACCCCGAAATCTCCTCCTGCGAGAAAAAAATTACGGTGCTGCTGTAGTCACCTGCTGATTCGAGACGAGATTGGTTCCCGTTCATTTTCCCGGGACTAGTCTCTAAAATGTTGCGGCCCTGTACTTGAATTTCGTAGTGAAGTTAGGCCTCTGGAACAGAAGTAATTTGCCAGCGTGCTTCAACCTAAAAAGATTCAAGTTACGAACGTTTCGGATAAACGAACGCGGTCCGATAATAAGAATAGAAAAAACATCAACGGGCACTTGTTTTGATTAATGGCGCTATACTCCACAACTATTGCTCAGCTGTAACGAAGGCGCCATATCGCCGCCACTCACCAAGCGACGTCAGCGACGATCACGCGAAACATCCTCCTTTGTCGATGCACACATCTATTGATGTCATCGTACCAAAAATTTTCTTATGGTACCGTGCTTGTACTTTTCTGGAAATGCTACAACACTACAGTTATCCCACTTTTTAAAAACCGTGTGAGTATACCTATAATATGCTTGCGGTTCTAGGTTTGATACACTACCACACCGACTGTTTTCGTCTAAGAAGTACAAAACGTGTATTGATCTGTACTTTCCATGCCTCAAATTTCTACTTATTCATCATATCAGAGGCTTAGAAGGCCTCGATGTTTTTTCGTTTCGAGCCACCAAGAAGGAGCACTTCAGCAAGGCCGTGCTTAATGCAAGCGTAGCGTTACGTGGCGTAGCAGAGAAAGGGTTCTAATGAGTGGTGCCGGCCATTGCTAAATAGATATCTGGCTTCGTTATAAAGACGTTGGTGACAATTACGAATTCATAGGAGTGAGCTTTGCTACGGCGGTGAAAAACAAAAAGCGAGGATTGCACGGGAACCAGAAAGCTACTTCATCAAAATTAACAGCCTACTGCAGGAGCAGAATAACTGAGGGAAACAACAAAATCGCCTACAAATCTGCGGCAACTGCTTACTCTTTTAGTGTTGTTGTCAATATTCTGTCAGGGCCACGTTATGGATAGCCAAAAAGAGTAATAGCCTGCTTGTCCCCAGGCCAAAACTGCTCAGATATAGAAGGGGATTACAATAATGAGTCGAAATGTGCACTCTTGTCGAAACAAGTGAAATTAATCTATGGCAATGGAACTCTTCATAATATCAGCGATGGCCAGCGTCACTTGAAATATGCCACATGAGTAAGTGATAAATTTTCGTTGTCCGGACAACCGGTGAATTTTTAATGCTACCCTGCACTTACTCGCCTCGAGAATTTTGAGTGCACACGCACTGTGGGGGCATGTTCTCCGCTTCGTTCAGGGTCAAACCTGCCATTCCGCAATATAGTCATAACAAAGCACGCATATGAAAGCCACTACGCTTACGTTATTTTCTATTATGCACACTACGGTGCTACATAGTTCAATGAAAGCAAGATGGGTGAAAGCCTTAGTAATCTTCCGGTGAATTACAGGTAAACTTACAACAGCGCATCTCAAAACGTATGGTTAATACCTAGCTTATCACACTTAAGTACTCTTTCATGTGATAAAGATGAAAAGTACACGTTCGTATCATATTCTGTAAAATTTATGTAGAGATAAAAACGCTTATGAAATCTTGGAAGATAAGAAAAGGAGGACTTGAAATGATAAAAAGAAAAGAAACGCTTACGGAGAAGATAAGAAGGGGAGAAATAATAAAGGAGAGTTCAGAAAAAAAACTGACATCTGCGAACGGCTTGGTACACCCTTTGTCTTGAGTTTTTTTGATATGCATGATTAAAATGATGCAAAATAACTCTATATTCAAAGAGTATTTTTCGAAACAGACCTTTACTTTTGTTTTCATTAGCAGTCTTCAAGAATGAATATTTTAGCACTATCCTTAGCGTTTTACTGCGCCATCCTTAACGCGATGGCGCAGCAAAACGAATTCAGCGAGTGCTTTGAGGCATTCCTCATTTCATGGCGTATTTTGCTCGGAGACATTTTGTAGCTAGCTATGTTTCTTTGAATTTCCGCATTACCCTCCCCAATGGATCGCCTTTTGCATAGCATCTTACGGGCTCCAGTTAGACCATTTACTAAGAGCTATTTGTACTTTAGGCTGCATAACTGAATCTTTTTCGCAGATCGCAATCAAAGCTCATTTTTGTTTGTCTCCTAAGTGTTATCAATTCCTCTTCAAACCTTAAACGTACCACCACCTGAGCCGTTAGAATTGCCGTCATCTTCGTCAAATGAAATGGTTATAGTTGCTTCTTCTTCGCAGCATGTTTTCTGCTGAAGATTTAACATCTTGTATTGCTTAACACCTTGTTTGCGCCTGAGCCAGTTACCACTCTGGATATAGACAGTTTGCTGACAGTTGTACTCTTTAGGCTCTTGAATGAGCTCTTTTGAATGTCCACGCATCTTGATGTCCAGAGAATTTCTTCAAATCCAGAGATCCGTTTCAAAGTAATGGATCGTTGCCAGAATGAGCTTGTCCTTGGTATATCTTCCCTTCTAAACGTTCGCACTGGTCGACATCCCAAACTAAGCTTTCAGGTCCGTCACGACCTTCTCCCTGCGCTTTCTCAATACCCTTTTAAAGGGAACCAACGATATCCTCAAGAGTTTAAGTGAGAACGAAGAGTGAATTCAGCACGGTTGGAAACTGGCTGAAGAAGAAGCTAAAGGACACAGTGGTCAGCAGCGACAGCTTATGGGAGGCCTTTATGCAGCGAGCATCCACCTTTACCTGATTCTCCACATGCCCTTTCAAGAGGTGTTGGCTGTGCACATCGCTTCATCAGACATGTGCAGCTGATTGCTTTCGCCAGCTCCGTATATTCAGCATCACGTCGCACGTTGAGATTTTGATAGCATTTTCATGTTCAAATCCACCAATTCACAGCGGTCACACGTCGGATACTTGTAGCATCCCTTAATCATTCAACGAAGCTAAAAAAATCGAATGCCACGGATTGAGATTTCCTACCTGGTACTGCTCAGCTTGAGCCTCTACCATTTACCACACGCCTCCAAGCATGCCACTCCCACCCTTCCCCTCAAATACTCCCGTCCCTGACTGGGTCTTACTTAATTTTGGATCGCAGCTTTAGTAGTACACCAATTCCACACTCCTTTCCCTGAAGTCAGCTGCACTTGAATATAATGGCGAACGGGTTTGATAATGTGCAAACAGAGAACCAGGTAAAAAGTATATACCATTATGTCAACTCGAAATGAATCAGTGCGTGGGCATCTCCCACACCAAACTTCCTGATAGTAATAGGAAATAGACGCAATTTGTGAGATTTATCGTTGCGCAACGTCTCGAACAGGAAGAACCATAAATACCTCGAGAACTTTTGGGAAATTTGCATACTTGAGTTCTTCCCACAAGCTGATTTGCATAAATGAGAACTGCATGCAAATTAAAACTAGTAAAGAGAAACCGAGCGCTTTAAAGCCAAGAAATTATAGGAACAAAGAGATGGACATGAAATAATTCGGTTCATCTAATCATGTTGAAGTTCTAAGCATAAAATTCAGCCTCGCATTTTTAAACAGATATCTCGCCCATTTGGAACGTTGGTGGAAGGGGACTTATCGTAACCCAACGCTCAAGCTTGGAACTAGAGAAGCGCACTAAGGACCCTTATTTTGAGTTCAAATGAAAAAACTGAAGTACGATTTAGGAAGAGATGAGGATGACTTTTTGGCAAAAATATGTACTACACCATATTTGCACCAATCTCAAAAAATCAGAACATGTTCTACACATATCGAGCTTGCAGCTTCAGAATTGCTACGACACTGAACAGTCCTTATTATAAATACAACCGCAATAGGAAAAGTACAATATTTTCCGGTAACGATACCCTACGATATGGAGAACGTTTGGTATTGGCATCTGCTAGATGCCCCAATAAAGCACAAAATGAGCCGCGCGTTTTGCATATACGCGACTTTCTCGCGGTAAATACCTGTAAATCCTTCTTGTGCAGAAGCTGTATGTGTAAGAAGAAGCGACAAAACAGCTGATTTTCTTTGCGGCGCCTGTTATCGTTACTTGGTTGCATTTGAATAACAATCAGTTTCGCCATCGTCATATGATGACATGAAGTGTGGCGCCCCAATTGCAGTTCCGTGACGCTAAGCGACAATGTTAAAGGTGCCTCCGATTGCAGTGATCCAACTAAATGATGGCATAGCTAGAAACGCGAAGTGTCTCAAATCTGTACAATTTTTGCGGCGAAATATAATGCAAAAAACAATGTGCTTCAAATTGAAACACCAAAAAATGAAATTTCAGAACAGGGAAAGGAGCAGTCAAAGTGGCTGAAGGCTCGTTGGAAACAGCTATAGGCATGGATCCAATAAACCCAGTTCTCCTGCAACATGTGCCACCCTTACCTGGACCTCGAGCTAACGTACCAGTCATTTCACCAGAACCGTCGTCAACATCGCCAACGAAACAGACAGCACAGTCGAAAGTGCGAAGGATAAGCTTCTCCAGGAAAGGGCAATATCGAGCATCCCATTCACAATAGTTGACGTTTCTTCGTGTTTAAATAAACTCTGACGGTTTCAAATGAATAATGACGCTATCATTATTTGAATATTTTCGGCAATTAATCATATCACATCGATCCTTGGGTGTTCTCACTTACCTTTCTCTAACCGATTCCGCATCCTTTAACCTATTTGTGCTATCGCGAGAACTGTCCGTGCGGTTCATGGTCTGAGTAGCTTGCAACAATTGCTTTGAGGATATACCAGCGGACAAAAGATCAGTCAAACGGAAGGAGGATATTGTGAAAATGCAACTCGCCTTGCCGCACCCATGCATTTCCGTTTATGACTGATTAGCGCAGCGATTATGCCGCAGCATCCAAGCTTCGTTATCACATCAGCTCATCCCGTTGCGAGCAGAAAATACTACATTCACTCTGACATAAGTCTGTGCAGGCGCACGTGTGCCATCCATAAAAACAACGCTCGTGAGAACAAAAGTCTGCACAAACCCAGATTAGGCATAGAAGCAACCAAATTCTATCACTAGGTGCAAAAGCTGATGATAAGCAGCTGCGTGTCCTGCAGCTGATCCTCTGTCCTGTAGCACGATCTGTACGTGTGTGAATTGCCTTCAAACAATTGCTTGTTCAGCTCATAGGAGGGGTTGCGAGATCCGATCAAATTACGGAGTATTTATGAGTCCAACATAGTAACTTGGGATTCATTCCCTGGTTTCATAATAGCAACACAAGGCTGAGTATGACCTTATTAAGAAGAGAAACACTAGTGGGATCCGAACTTGGACCGTCCACTTCCACAACAAGTGGTCTCATTTGGCTTAGATGATTTTTTTAATGTACAACGCAAATATTTTAGTGTCATTGAAGACGGACGAAAAACTTTGAAGGTTGACTTCGGGAATGCTCACTCCCTACTACGCAGCTCTAACAAACAGGTAGAAACACGCTTAAAGCTTAGGGCAATAAAGACCGCTATGTTGCAAATTGCGTGGTATAAACTGACATCGACGGCTTCGATTCATTGGGCTCTATTAAAAGCGTGAACACTCAATTGGAAGATGCCAAGGAGGCTTTGAATTCTACAGAATCTTTGAATGGGAATGGACACGGTCGGTTTCAATTGCAGCGATTCTCGCATAAATCAAGCACGCAATATTAAATCACTTCCCTCCCCAATTCGCAAATCAAATTAAATCGAATATTTGAAGTGAACTGAACTGAATATTGAATTCTTGAAGTATGCACAGCTGTATGTACTCCAAACTGAATGTTGAATTCTTGAAGTATACACATCTGTGGAGTAAAACGATTGTTGGTAATAAAACGGCTTCACTGCATAAGCGTACTGCTGAAGAGATTTCCATTTAGAGCGAAACAAAGCAAAAGAAGCGTCATAGGATAAAAGAGAAATTTGTGCACATTCCAGTATTACAAACACAGATTTTGAACGCTCTAACAACTAAGAAGAGTGCATTGTCGGCCGCCTACATCTACTTACGTATATTTTATGAGCAAAGCGGACAAGGGAGCTGTCGCGATTACTCGCGAGTATCATTTGGATTTTTGAGATTTGATAGCTAATTTAGAAGGTATTGAGGCAAACATTACAAGTGCAAAAGGAATGCGCATGCGTATAAAGACGTTTTAGTGACTAAGGCATGCGGAAAGAAACAGCACAAAAACGCGTCGGCATAGCGGCTTCTACAAGGGAGAAGACACCGGAAACATGGCGCCGCTCTCCTCATGAATAGGTAACATCATTCAAAGCGGATTCGTCATGAAGCTGTGATGTTGACGAAAGTACAACCCCAAAGACCCTATAAAAGGGATAGCAATAAGCTCATATACAGTCGGCCTTTAATGCGTTGCGATGATGCAAAGAGTGATTGCTCGCTGTGTGTAGCAATACTGTTGTCTAACGAGTGTTTCTTGTCTTGTGTAGATTTCTTCGATTGCTATCCATTTCTATTAATGTGCTTGACTTGAACCGGTATAACTAAAGAGGCCGTAGTGAGTTTACTATCTGTATTGTAATGATTGCTCGAACTTGAGTAGTGAACTACTTAGACTAGGTTAAATGATCAACGATTGCCCGATCGCTACTTTAATCCTTTAAGAGTGCTGAGGTTTATAATTATCGCTTGAGACGTCGGTTCAGATGAAACGTAGGCTTTGTTCCAGAGCGGCTTAAGTCGCAGACTATTGTCATAATCCTGCGAAGTGAGAAGTCCTTTAGGTTGATAGAATCTGACTTGCTCTGTCGTGCTAGGAATCGTGGAAGAGTTTGCAAGCCTAACATTACAGTATTGATCTGAAATGCCATTTTGCTAAGGTGTTGCTGTGCTTTGCTAAATCGTAATTCAATTGCGATCGTATTGTTCGGCGTACTATGCACTAATAAAATGCAAGAGGTTTAATTACCCAAGTTTGAGATTTGGGTGAGGACGAACGTTTGGGAGAAGCGAGACGGAAGCAGTTGTTCGAGTGAGCAGAATCAGAAGAAATCGTCAACTCAACGGAGTTGTGACGATTGAATAAGTGAACAGGCCAGTTGAGTTTTACGACCTTCAGTGTATATTGGCTATCGGGTCGGCGGCAGTCAATACAGGAGCACACCTGGTTACAAGTGGGAAAATAGAAGCTGATTAGAAATGCAAAATTTCCAAATTTATTCAAATCTGATTCAAGGATATGGCTGGCATGACATCCTTTAAAGGTTGAATTTCTCGAGCTTCTCAATAAGGACCGTTCAACAATCCTTGATGTTTATCGCGTCGGAGTATTGTCGAAAAGTGTTTTGCATTTTCGAATTCCCTAAAAAGTAGGAAAACGGATCAAAGAAATGTTGAAAAAACGTTCACTGGAACAAATAAAAGTGCAAAATGTAACGCTTCAATGATTTCAAGGAGTGGGAGGGCATACCCGTTTAAATCTAAAATGTATTTGCTGTATTTGCGACATTTAGTCAGTACCGTTAACAACAGTCCTGCTCATTGCAACGCCAACAACCCGTAAGCACCTGGCTGTCATACTTCAACGAAACTTGCTCCAGAATTTTAAATTAAAAAAAAAGTTTTTCAAGAAATTCGAGTTTTCCGACGGTTGGCTAGAGTTATACACGCTATCGAGGCGAGTGTCATGACGGAGGGTGGATGGGGAGAGGCGAGGGGCGACTGTGGCCAATGCCAATACCTCTGTCCCTGCTTACATTTCAACATATAGCAAAGTTATCTTCCTTTCGATTTTCTGCGTCTCCAAGTGAAACTCGAATCTACTAGCGTTTCGCTTCGATCTGAATATCTGTCGCCGCCATGTCGCATATGACTATCTCTGAGAATCCATTTGCGTTCGCTTTTCGATTTTTGAATAGCAAGCATGTGTCATTTTCTTTGCCGTTTTTTCATTCGACTTGCAAATGCACTCGTTCCACCGAGTGCAACACACGCATTTGTTGCAACAAGTATGGTGAGTACGGCCTCATAGCACAGTATAAGCCAGAAACGTTGACAGATTGATGGTGCACGACAGCAGTAAGGTCAACTTGCTTGTGATGGAGCAAACAGCAAACATAGTGTGTGGGGGGGGGGGGGGGGGGGAGGAACAGGTTATATGTTCATGACACCCTTTTATAAAATAACGAAATATGTGATTTAAAGGTTGCCATAACTGTGCAATGCACAAAGTAACGGCGCCATTTCATTTTTGCTTTGCATTCGTTCTTCTATTGCTGATTCTTTCAAGAGGTTTGGATGCTTCATTGCACCCTAATAGGTGGTGGTGATGTTCATCATCCCTTTCTTATCTTGTTTCAGCGCATACGCAGTAGTGCCTTTCTGGGTGCATTTCGCGGTTGTTTTTGTTGACTCATGTATATGTGCCAGCTGCCTCATCTTCTGGGTTTGCCATGAGCTTAAAATCTTCCAAATTTTGCAAGCGTATGGCGCCATTGCACTTTAAGAAATGCAAAGAGATGAGAAGGGATGGTGTCTCCTAAACGCATTATTTTTTGAAATAAATAGCAGCGAGGATAAGCTCATATTAGAGTTATGTAGAGTCCCAAATCTCGTTGGGATGGGGACTTCGCGCCACATTAGACGAAGAGGTTTTGCTGGCTTTTTTCGTCGACGTTTTTATGGCATCGGGCTTCATTCCCGTTCCCTTCGCTCCTTCATTTCGTTCCTAGGAAAGGTCTTTCCTAACGATGGATGGGAAGATAGACGCTGATTAGTATGTTTTTAATAGACTGTGTTCTGACTACTCAGCTGTTCACAAAAAAGAATAAGGAGCGTTTACTAAGCGCGTTACACTCCAGAAATATTTACTTGTGCCGAGGTAAGCCATCTTTGTTTTTGCCATGCATTATCACATTATTTTTTGCGTTATATCTATGCCCGGTCGGTTGAAAAATCTTTTCGTTGAGGAATTAAAAAAAACCTTTTCATACACCTCATTTCCACGTGCAGTTCGCCTGCCACGCCCACCATTTTGCTATACTCTTCCGTTGATTTCCTTCTGCTTTGCTCGCTGCATTTGGTGTGTAATTCTTATTCCTATGTCCTATAGGTTCATTTTCGAGGAAACTAATCAACCGACAGCAGTTTGCCATTCACGTTTTTGCCTCCACTCATTATACACAAGATGAATGCTTCTTAATCATCATCATCTCGGGATTCCGTTAAATGGAACTTTTTATTCTTACTTGTAATCTGATTTATCAAAGTTGTTCTTTACTGCGGTCTTTATCGAAAATTTGTCGTGTGCACAGTATGAGCTTCTTGGAAGAGGCTCTTCGCTTCTTGACCCTTCGCAATTGCCGCACTTACTTGGTGTGCAGTCAAGAACACGTTGTCCACATAGATGTTGTCCTGTATCTCCTCTCGGAACTCAGTCATTTTCCTTCTGAGGTGGTACTGAATAGTAGCGTTCAGTAGGAAAGGTGAGGAGATCACGCCAAAGGTACTCGAGTGAATCTGAACACTCTCAGGTTTGTCGAGTCAACTGGTGCGGCTACGTCTTTCACCCAAATGAAGCGTACTGCGTCTCGTTGGTCGTCGTGTAGACTTATGTGTAGGAAAACTTTCCAGACGTCCGCCATTATGAGTATTGGCGCTAGTCGAACTCGGAGTAAAACTCCACGAGATTGTCTAGGAGCAATGACCATCTGAGCTGCACGCCGTTTAATGAGTGCCCTTCTTTCCGCGCTTTTGAAGATGCCTCATACACCTCCCTGATTTTCGTTGTAATCTTGTCCGCCCTAACAACCGCCTGATGTGGCATGTAGCACGCTGAGCCTTCAAGCTTTGTATTTGTCACCTGTTGGATTATCCCCGTCTTCAACTGCTCGTCGAATGTCTTCTCGTATGCCCGGAGCAGCTCGGGATATTTGTGGAGCCGTTCGAGGGATGTCTTCGGACGACCCAAATAAAGGCCAAAATTGTTATCAAGCTTGCCTCCATCATCCTTCCATGGCCAGCCGCAGTAGTAGCGTCCATCCTTAAAGATGATGCTTTCATTGAACCGTTTCATGGCGAGCTCATCATCCGTTTGTAGAGGGGGGTCCCGAACTCCTACAAGTTCCAGCGACCAGAACTTTTCCAGCTCGTCCTTTGCACTGGCCACGTTACGACAGTAACGGTTCGCGGGCTTGGTCTTTGAAGAGGTACCGTACCGCTTACTGCGTCCCTGTCCGCTGATCATGTCGCCTAGACAGGTGCGTACCAAATGGAATCCCGACGGCAGCTTTGTTGAGGCACTTCCTCTGAAGATTTCGTGGAAATAATCCGCACCCACGAGGATCTGTGGTTTGACTGTAACCGTCGGTAGGGCGATGTTCTGTGTTGAACGAATCTGCCGTAGCGTTTTGCCCGTTAGCTTGGCAACTGCAATTTCGCTAACCAGTCTTGGTACTGAGTTCGCGAACATGGTGAAGAGCCGTCCATCAGTGCGCTTCATTTTCAATTTGACGCGCGCAGACGTGCAGTGCGTAGTGTGCGTCCCACCAAATCCGTCAACAATCAACGGTTCCTTGCGTGCTGCTTTGATGCCCAATTGCTGGACTATTTCTTCCGTGATAAATGAGCGCTCGCTGCCAACGTCGAATAGCACGGGCACTTTGATCGTTTTCATGTGTGGTGCATCGCCTCTGACTTCGACAATGGTAGACAAAAGTAACACCGTTCTGTCTTGCGCGTGCTGTTCTGGTGTCGCAATAGCGCCACGGTGCGAACCGTCTGAGCTTGGGTTCCTGCGTGAGGGTTCTCCTCTTTCACCTGTTCCGATCGATGCCACGTTTTGCAGAGTGCTGTTGGATGTCCCTTGCGCTTGCAATGGTAGCAGGAGACATTTCGTGTACAATCGCTTTGACTGTGTCCCTCTCTGAGGCACTTGAAACAAAGGCGTAGTTGCCGGACGCGGTCAAACCGCTCCTTCAAAGTGGCAAACTGTGGGCAAGCATCGGCCCAATGTGCTTCACTGCAAAACGCACATGCCTGTCGGGTAAAGTCGTGCTGTCTGCCCTTCCTGTCGGTCTGTCGTTTCGCTACTGCGGGTAGCGCAGAAGTGTGGTGCAAGCTTTCTTCTCGCTTGTCCCGAACTTCTTTGTTCTCGCCTTCTGTCGTGTTTTTGAACTTGCCGATTCTCATACGGCTGTTTCTCTGTGGTCGCAGTTCGTATATTTTCCCGAACGCGCACAATTGCTTGAAGTTTGTTCCTCAGTTTTCGGACGCTCCAGGCTGCATCGGCCTCTTTAGCTTGTTCAACTTTCAACAGCGCCCAGCGCGGTAGGTTTTTCAATGCAAAGCTCGGTTTGCGCATTGTCAATGTTCTCTCCCAATTGCTCCAGCTGCTGTAGAATGCGTTCGACGCTCGCAACGCATTCCTCAAGGTCCTTTGTGGGAGCTGCTGTGTCATGTAGTTCCGCGTACAGTGACTTCAACAGCACTTCGGGTCTCCCAAATCGTTGTTGGAGCGTTGTTTTAACGGCTTCGTAATTTTCAGGCGCGATTGTGAATCCACCTACCGCCTCTAGCGCTTTGCCTTCCAGGAAAGACAGCAGATAAGAAAGCTTTTCAATTTCTGCGAGTGGTTGTGAGTCAACTGTGTGCAGAAACGTGGCCCAGAATTGTGGCCATTTACGGTGCTGTCCATCGAATTTCGAAATTTGCAATCTTGGTAGCTGTATCGCGTTCATAGGCGTATGGTGCTGCGTTGCTGCACAGGCGTGCTGTTTCCCGTAAGGACGCTGCCACTTGGCGAGGTTGGTCGGGCTATGTGGAGTTCAAGATTTAACTTGGCAGTGATAAGGTCATTAGGTACATTTCTAGCGTCAGCCATTACGATAAGAAAACTATCAGTGGCAGCGCGTAGCTGTTTTATGTATTCTAGCCAAGCGCTATGGTCAGCCTCGACCTCAGAAATGTGACGCTCAAGTCTTCGAATTGCTGCCTCCACTTGCAAAAGAGCAGTCTTGAATGCTGCTTGTGGGTCAGCTTGTTCAGCGAGCTCACGCAAATTGGGAAAAATTATGCTTTTCGTAGCAGCCTTTAGTAGGTTAGCTTTCACTCGGATGGACGCTTGGTATGCAGTAGATCCATTTTTGCTCACGGTTACGCTCTGGATTGAGCCCCCATGTACTGAACAAAGAAAAAAGAAAATTGTTTTTCGAAGAGTTTGTGACTTATGTTCAGTAATTCGTTGAGACGATGCAGCCCGATTTAGAGTAGAAGTAGCGTTGAACAAGCGGAATACAGCATATGCAATATTACGAAGAGCAAAGGGTGTACAGAAATTACGATAGTGTGACTACGGTGCAATAATACGATTAGCAAAGAGTATACAGAAATTATGATACTTTGACGGTGGGAAGACAGACAGCAAAGCAGGAGCTACCTTAAGTTCCTGACCAGGGGCTCCTCCCTGGTCGACTCAACACGACCCGACTGTCGAATTTTTGTTCGGGCAGTTTTCGCTGCCCCGCCTGGCTCCGCCTTCAATTTCTTCTAATGTATGCAATGTCACCTTTGTTCTATTGAAACGTCTAGTTTCGGCATATCTGTTTCCGTTGGATGCCTCATCGCTTCCGCTTGTTGTTGGTGCCGCTGAGGCGGCTAGCCCTTGTTTGCTGCACGCTGGCTTCAATGAGCCGCCGTGATGCATTTCGCGAATAGCGACACAAGGAGCGAAGAGTGTCGGAGGAGTAGTCAGGTATGCGCTTTTGCATCCTGCTTATCTGACTAACCAGTTTTACAACTGATCATCAAAAAGTAGAAAAGTAGGATCAGACATATGTAGTCTGACCTTCAGCAGCGCCTTTTTTTTGATTCGGCAGGTGTAGAATAAAAGTACGACCGGTGAAAACATATGCTAATTTTGGTTCGCGTGAAAATCCCTAATTCGATAGAGCGACCTTGTAACGATTTTGTTGTTGAGCCGCTCGACTGTAACCATGCAGCAGCTCGAATGTGATAGTGGGACAATGGCCATTGTTGTGAAATGCTCTTGTGAGAGTCGCTGTGGTACCGTGAGTAGGCTATATAAGGGCTGCAAGTGCCTACTCGTTGTCGTTGTGGTGCTGTTTCTTGGGCGGCTGGTTAGTGCGTTGGTCGTGCGTTATTATTGCCGTGTGCGGAGCTAATAAAAAGTGTATTGGGAACAGGGGTACTCAGTAGAAACTGGTGGCCCGGAAGGAGTTCGGGTCCTTACAACCTGGCATACAATATAAGTGGTATCTGCACCTATGGGTGAATACAACGTACTGTTTCGACTAAGTTTCGTAATCATAGCTTTCGTAATTTTTTCCGTAATCAGACCCAAATTTCGTAATCAATAGTCTTCGAATTGTAACTATTTGTAAGACATACGGACTCATGTCTATGCGCCCAAATCCGCGTCGCCACAACACTTTTGTGAAGCAAATTCGCATAGGGACGTAATGAATGTCGGAATTGACGCCGCTCCATGGAACTTTTTTTTAGAGTAGCTTGAGGTTGCCATCCGAACGGAAAATGTCGTTTTATGGAAATCTGCTTCTGTCGCCAGCAAGTTGTTTTTATACTGTTCGTGCTTGAATAATTTACTCTTCATCTTTTTGTTTCGGCTGCATGAAGTTGTTTTTTCAAGATGTGTTGTAATTACTTTCGCGTCGTTCCAAAAAAATCAATTTTCCGCAACAGCTGCATTTCGAAACGGAACTTCCTATTGGGTCCTCGTGGCTTATTTTGGACCATGTTGGCGCAACCCCAATAAGTGCAGCACAGAATTGCTTTGCAGCCGAAAAGGCAGCAGGCCGATGATGAGACAAAGGTGTATGTGCTACGCGCACAAGTTTCGCTCATTAAATTTTATGACAGAGTAATACTGCAACAAATGCTGTATAGTTGAATCATCAATATACAGCAGTAAGGAGTGCAATGATAGAAGAGGGGAAAAACAATGCTGATTAGTGGCAATCAATGAGTGAGTAGCTAGCTTCATTATGCGCTATACTTCACATCACTATCACTCATTTACATTTTTAGCCATTTCTGAAGCATTGGTCTTTGTGACTTTCTTTCAGATCTTCTTTCTAGCAACTCTCTTTGCCGTACTCACTTTCTCCTTTCTTACATTTAACTTGCGTAACAAATTTGCATTTGCGTAATACGGTCGCAGTCGACTGCAGTTAGACCAATTTTGATAAGGCATTTGATTGTGGACACATCCGATTGCTTGTAAGAACACTCCAACCTTATGACATATTGTGGGCGTATCACGACACATTCAAGCCTTCTGGAGAGAGAGAAGGGTCGAATAAATGTTTGATGCGTTTGTTTGTTTCACGCGCCTTTACGTCTTTGTTCAATAAATGCTTTCAGATTAGCACGCCGGCATGAACGGGATTCTAATGCAGTGCTCATTCTTGTTGGAAGGGGATTTTAACAGTTCACGTCTTTCTGTGGTAGTCATAGTAGTTCGGCGGTTCCGAACAAGGCACAGAAGAATGAAAGATTTTTTGAGGAAAACCTCCAACTTGGCAGTCATGAAGAAAAGATGGGAAAAGATTTCTGCAAATCTTGGCTAAACGAAGTACCACGAATATGTTAGACGAAATATTATATATTTGTCAACGAGATGGTCCAGAAAGACAAAATTTTTTGCCCCTCATAAGCTATGGTAAACAGCGAAAGAGCAAAACTCCTGTGGAAGGGAGTGGAGGTACATAAAATGTCTGAGTCGCTCAACGCACAATTCCAAATACCATTAATGAATTTTGAGAGGATTGAGGGGAGTTGTGAGCGAATCCTGAAATCCGGCGAACACTCATCTGTTCCTTGCAAAAAGATCACTTTGCACTTAGCTGATGATCTGCTGCAACGCTTACTATTTGTGGCACTCCTTCCCCTTGCTTATTTATAACATCAATCGATTTGTTTTGCACCTGCGTGCACAATATCTTTACTGGCTTTCAACTGCAGGGCCTTTTTGCAGAAAAATAGCAGAACGAGAGAGCATGGTACAATAAGAGATACGCTTTGGATGCAGATGACAATACGGTCAAGAAACATAATGGTGTTTTGAACGGCTCGTCGTGAGGAGAAATTGCAGATTCAAAATATTGTGGTCACTGAAGGCAAAAGACGCAAACAAGCGCAGAACATTCAAGAAAATTGGAGAAAGGCCGACGAGAACACATATAAACAGCTGAAGGCCTTGCCAGCCAGCTGTTTGTTGGCTTTTATAGCTCATGTGTGTTCTTCCCGCAGCGAGTGTTTAGGCGTTGTGTGCATGCTACTTTTGACGATACAAGTGGCGGAGTTGAATTCACCCATTCTTGTGACTGGAATGGGGGGGGGGGGGGTGGTAAGTGCCAGATGGTGGGTCCCTGATTTCTCTTACAGCTTACTGGGCTATGTTGTATTTAAACTCTTATGTTCGTCTTAGTGTTGCAGAACTATTGCAGCGTACATAACGTCTACTCGCCGCAAACTGTTAAATAATATTCTGCAAAAAATAGCTCTAGTGATATTCTCTCAGGTGTTCGCAATTTGGCTTCCATAGTAGTTCATATTCTTCACACAGAAATTAACTGATTGCTGTTTTTGACGGAAAGGAATACAATTCAGTCTTCGCTCGGTTTCATCCTCCATAATTTTTTTCACTTCCAGTAAGTAATTCAAATGGTGTTGAAGTTATCATCCCACGCTACCTCCCTCTCCCCTTTCTTCCCCTGGGCATCGTCACCTTTTCACGAGTGCATGTTCTGTTCTGCAAGTGAGCATCTTACTGTTGAACTTCGTTGTTTAGTTCTTGCACGCTTTGGGATCGCTCAAAATTGATTTTCTCCACTGGCGCATTTTTCAGGGCCTTGATCAAGTCCAGTCCTATTCCTGGCAGCCATCAGATTTGAAGCATGACCACATAGGGCTAGGTTAGATTTTCCGCTGGTCTCGCTTCCGGAGAAGTAAAAAGAGCGCCGGACTAAGGCCCTGTTTAGCTCATTTCCATATACTCATAAATTAAATATGATTCCCTTCTCCACCAGCGTCGGATTCAACCCGGGCCTCGTCCTTCAAGTCCCTCACCTGTTTGGGCCCGTTCCTGTGCGTGCTGTGCAGCATTTCATGTTGTTTGTCATGCGGCATCGTAGTGCTGCGCGCCGTTTGTTGTTTGATGAATGAAGCTGTGACTGATCGAAGGGATCGCGAACATTCTGTGGGTATGGCCTACAGTCGGCGGTTTTTTCGCATCGCCGACTTTTTTATCGATCAAATGTAACGAGAGAAAAACCGCACAGCACGCACTTTTTTCCTATTTGCACGTACATGACGCATCACAGTGCGAAATCATTTGCACACTTGTTTGGAATGGGGATCCTTTGGGGACCTGTTTCGTAATTTGGATTTCAGCTTGCCTAGGTTTTTTGTTTTTTTTGTTTGCGTTTGCAGGAGCTTTTGCCTTAATCAGGCCATCATCCGACAAGTTTTTGGTTACGTAAATTCTCACCTTATTCTTTCCTTCAGTTATAACATGCTATGTGAAGACGATCGACTTCGGCTCAACAGCGACTGTTTTTCTGATTATTTGGTTCGCTTTTATTTTTCCTTCGTTTTTTTTTGTTTTGATGAAAGCATTAACAGAACGTCGTGGTATAACTTGGGAATTCTGTTGTTTGCTCCCATTACTGCATAAGACCAGGAAAAAACTTTCGTAAAGCTGATGTTTATTGGCTGACTCTTAAAACATATCAAACATTTCCGCACCATTGAAACAATTGTACCTTGCAAACGGGGCATTTTTGCATATTGCTGTATTTTAAAGTCGGAGCAGCATGAGATGAGAGTGAAAAATGATCCGATAGCATATGAGGAAATCGATCTCGACGCAATTTTACAGATACAGCCAAGTGAGAACGTTCTCTTTATGATAGTCGAGTAGGTAACGTTATTGCTGTGACGCACAAAACGGCACCAAATTTCATCTCTGATAGTGAGTTCGCCTCTATTGAATTTCATAGACACTGCCACAAGCCATGCTCTTCTGCAGTAAGCGTTGGTGCACATACGTGCTCCTTGTATGCGTTTGAGGGCTGCAGGTTATTAGCAAAGTGCTGTTTCTTGGCTGTCATGGCTCGTTGACGTGCCGCTCAATAGGCACGTATTGCTAATTACGACGAAAAGATGCACTTCATATGAAATAGCATAACGGCGTTGCAGTCTCCCACTACGGCAAGCGAGGCCGACGACCACGTCCGCTCAAGCGTCCACACAGGTTTCTAGGAACTTCGAATGGTTGCCAGGGCAACATTAACAGTGAAGACGCATAAATACACTGATGAAATGTCTCTGATAACCGAGCTAAAACTGCACCGATGTTAGAATTAGTGCCAAATTATATAGCGCCTTGCAGGAGAGAAAGCGACGCGACAGTGGATTGTTGCTCCGGCTGTTCATAATCCATTACGTATAGAACGTAGTCTCTTTTCTCTTTTATGTGATAAAACAGGACTAAATTTTTCATAAAGTTACCCCCTTTGAAGCCTCTTTAGACCGGCAAAAGTTGCTTTACACACTGTACTGGAAGTAAAAAATGAGTGGCGAAAAAGTATTATGTTTTCCATCCTCATCCCATGCAATCTATACCACCTATAGCTACGAAGTATATCTGCAGAAGTTACTCGCGCACTGCCTTACTACTAAGAAACCTTTGGCGTTGCCTAATGCTGTGTCATTCTATTTGGCGATCACCACGATGTTATTTCAGGAAGTGCCTTCGTAAGGGTATGGCTGCGCTACATCAGCTTCGAAACTTTGGCATCGTATTGCTTTGTTCAATTATTGGACTTTATATACTATACGTAGGTTAATGCTTATTTCTTACGTCATGTAATTTAAAAGGCTTAAGAATGACCATGGAGCCTATTTCATAATTGAAGCGCCACGGTCGAAAGCCTTCTTCATGACGCGTCGGTAGCTTTTTCTGTCTCCAATTATTTTTATTCTGGTACCGAAGATGATGCATAGGCCGGTGAGACGATGAGACCAAACTCGAAGCAGAAGCCGGATGATAGCAAGTTTGCGTCCGATAACGATTAAACTTTCTCCACGATATGCCGAAGCTAAATTTAAGCACCCGATTTAAGAAAATACTTGTTTCACACTGCACTTTAAATGAATGTGGTGCCTCTTTCTGTTCGTTGTAACACGCTTTCGAAGGTTTTTGGCACAAGAATATTGTGGCGACGCCTTGTACGGCCTGTCTTTGTCCATCTCTGTGCGCTCTCTTATCCACCTCTTCAAAGAGTTGTGAAACTGGTGGGCACAACGTAACCAATAGGCGATATTGTGCGAAAATCCCTTGTATAAGTCAAATTCAGGAGAAGGTTTAGAGATTTACAGCATTCAAAGATTTCCATGTATTTGCATTGGTCGAATTCCATTTCGCGCAGGTAGAGTCAAGGACAAACGAATATTATATGAAAGTTCTACGGATGGTTGAGTCGGTTAAAGTCCAGAGACATTACTCACGCACTTTTCGTTTTGCTGAGCTTTCAGAGTGATAAGCAGGATAAGCATATTGGCAACCGCATATTGTGCCACGTCTGTGGCACGATTTTTCATTTAGTTTTGGTGTAACCAGATCGCTGACCGGAAAATTGAATTTCGTCAAGGATTTTGGTCTCTAATAATGTTTGAGATATCTTATTCGCGGTGAAAGGATGTCGCTTCACATGAACATTTTCATTGCACTTTGCAAATTCATATTGTCTCTCTGGAAATCACTTCTTTCTGCACATGCTTCTTTAGTTGCAAACAAGCCGTTCCTAAAGAATACTCTCAACTTGAATCCTTCGAATACAAGATATGAGTGGTTTCTTAAACGCAACATCGGTTACGACTGTTTTTAGGTTAAAGGAAGTGCTATCAATACTGCGCAGGGTGGATCGAGATATCCGTCAGAGATGACGGTGAGCTGTACTTTACAATCGTTTTTTGATTTGAAATCACACAATTTCTGAAATAGTCGGACCGTCCACAATATATACCAAGGAAAAACGATTTTTGAATGAGAAGTAGATTGCTTAGAAGCCCGTTCTTTCGAAAAATGTCACACAAGGAGATATGTTAATAGACTTGGAGGTGCTAGCTGTAAAACATATGATGCGAATTTTAGATTGGATGTGGTTGAATGAAGATTTTCTATCAATCAATTCTAAAATATCAAAGCAGAAAATATTTCACTATATGTTTAGGCGACGAAATCATTGTGCGATCGTTTGTATTGAAAATTGCGCTAGGAATTTTTACGCGTTGTTCCGGCGACAAGCACTATGTCATTACATCGATCAAACTTCTAGATGACAACGATGCAGCTGTGATGCAAAACTTGTTTTTCGACGAACATTTTCTCATAACATCCGTGTTAACTCGCAAAATTTTCTCCTCTGCATCGAATTGAGACTATTCTCCTCAACGTTGCATTCTACAGGCAGGCCAACTTGCGTTCCCAAACCTAGAGGCCATTTTCCATTTTGAAACCATTTTGCCTTTAAATTGACTGATGTATTCAATTCTCATAACGCCTATAAGAAGCAAACGGCGAGAACAGAACCATACCATATACGATGCAAGGTTCTTTCCCGCGGTAGCATGCTGCAGCACTAATCCAGATGAATCATTTGAATTGCTTTAAGAGAAAGAGGTTTTTGTGGACAATTTTTATTTCTCAGTAGTTCGATCACTACTTTCGCGGCCCTGACAACCCGGGAAACTCCAAGGCTGCAATACATTTACCGTCAGCCAGAGAGCTAGAAAAGTTCAGTTTGTGTCTTTAAAAGACTCTCAAGTTAAGTGATCGACACCATATTGAGTGTCCTTATCCCCTCAGGGCGTATTTGGAACTCCGCCAGGATCGTGCAGATACACTTTGAAGAGCGTCCTGTCATCTAACTATCGTATAAAAATGCCTGAGATCGCACTCTACTGGTAGAGGACGAGAACGACGTGGTTGACCGAAGCTGAAAGTCTGAAATACTCGGTCTTTTCGAAATTATGAGCGCTGTATAGCCCTCATCGCTTCGTCAGCTATCGAGCAGTGAGGTTTGTACTCGCTAAGCGTGACGACTGTTTTACGATGAATATTGCTCGCTTGGTTTCGGAAAAATGACATGAGGTTAACAGTTGACCAAGCATGGTATTATAGTATACTCCGTAGGAATGTGAGGAAGACATAGTCATGGTAGCGAGGTTGTAACAACACGATAGACATGTCTTGCTGGTAGAACTAGAGCAGCTTCCCGCCTCGGCTGCACCCTGTCGCACAATTTGTCTCTCACACCTTCCATTAAAATTTAGTCATGATCTACAAAGGGGAGCATCTAACTCCGGGGATTATCCGATCAAAGTCGAACACTTCCTAGTTGACAAATGAACAAGCGTGCCAGTGTGGCTAGATGGCATGCAGTTTTATATTCCCATCGCCGCCACGAAAGTAATAGTAGGATGTCCAAATATATATATATATATATATATATATAATATATATATATATATATATATATATAATATATATATATATATATATATATATATATATATATATATATATATATATATATATATATATTAACAGTCACGCACAGACAAAGCAAGCATGCAAAACCGCATGAAAGGAAAATGTTTGATGCCGTCGGCAACCTTCGTATATTTGTGTTCGGAAATGGAGTTTCGCCATAGCTTTTATGAGCGTAAGGCGACAACTCATTCCTCACGCATCCATCGAAAAGTTGCCTCAGTTTCGTTTCCCATATCACAAGAGTAGTGTTTAGATGTCAGTTGTTGATGATGGCAAGAAAGAAGCCTCAATGCGGGTACGATCCAAGCGGAATCGCTCTCTCGTAATATTGCTATCGCCTCAGTTGTAAACGAAAATTTCGATGACAGTAACGTAATCGCGGCACTATCATCATTGCGTTGCTATGCGCTTCTACACGGCTACCCTCTCGAAATTGTGCGGGAAACTCCCCAATGGAGGCAGCGTTGCCCTCAACGGACGTAAGTTCGATTTTATTTTCCGCGAACTTCACTGTGTACGCGCATCGTTTTCTCGTTTTCAAGCACTGCATTCCGTTTGAGTTTCCAAGAGCTCTTTTAAGGCTGTATTTAAAGTGTGCTATCGAACGCCCCGCTTCCGAATAAAGCGCACTTAGGTAACTGTAACACCGTGCAAATATCTCCAGGATTAATCACTAGTCTTAACATCTCTTCCCCTCCCTAATTTATGCCCATTATCATTTTCATAGAGTGAGAAAACAGGATGTAAGACGAATGATCATATCTGATCATATCCTTGGTACTACCCAATGTGGAAGCACTTTCAAATGCATCTGGAACTAGGTATGTAGATTTGGTTGTGCAAGCGAAATTACTCGCTGGTGCCTCGAGAGTCGCCAGTGTTTCTATGAAAATGAAGCCAAACATAGTGTTGCTGGTAACTATAGTGTAAAACAGGTGCCGTAATATAAATGCAGTCGTATGTAACATGCTAAGGCTGATAATGCATTCTCAATATATGTGCTCTGTAAATCTTTATCGCTGACATTTGTTCATAACCATTATCACTGCTAACATTCTTAGCCGCTGTTCGCTTCGAGCACCGTTGCCAAAACATCGCCAGTAAAGGGTTTAAAAGCAAACGCGTCGATGATGCATTGTCCCCCTTATCATTTCACCAATGATGAAAACTGGTAATTTCGTTCTTAGCATGCGACGATTTATTTATCCACTAAAATCACAGTGGACTTGTAAAGTTTACAAATGTGATAGTTTTGTGTGCATTTCACCCACGAGGAGATGCTTTTAGAAATTGTTTGTGGACCGCTTCTTTCGTGCATCTTTTGTATTAGCATGAGCGTATACGGCCACCGTTGCCAAGAGGTAAGTGGATAGCGAATAATAGCTCAGCTTACGGGCCAGTCAGGCTGATCCCTCGGAATGAACTATGCGAAAGAAAACCGTTCCGTTACGAATCCACGTATGAAAGTCATGGGCATTTTTTATCAGTTATGACGTCAACATCTGCTAGTTGTGCTATTGCCTCAGAAATGGGTTCTTCGCCAGTGAGTGTCAGCCTTCGTTCGAATATCTTCAAGATGTCAGCATACAGCATCCTGCAGCCATTTAGTTCCTTCGGCTTCTCTATCGAATCCACTGAAATAGAGTGAGAAGGCCTTGACGAAGATGTTGCGACAATTGTTTTCGCGTGTCGCGTATCGGAGCTCTCGTGCACCAGAACAAATAATTTCTAATATCAGAAACAAATAATAAAGCGTCCGCGGCGCTCAATTCAGGTTTTAACCATATGAGTCACACAGATAGAAATCTACTTCCGCCCATTTTTGTTCGTCCATTCCAGAGAACTTTTCACTTCAACGATGTCGTGAACCTCGCAAAATAACTAAAATGGTGAAAAGAAAAGAAAAGAACAAAGGAAAAATGCCGTGAAAGCATAAAACGGCTACGCTATGGAAATCCGGCGGCAGGTGAGCCATCCACGCGCTCCCTGGTGCACGTGATGCCCATGCAAGCCCTTGACGCCGTTTCCTCTCACCGCCGAGCACTCTCCCTTCCTACCGAAGACTTGCATCTCCGTTCACAGAATCACTTCGGTTCCCGGCGTTCGCTGCAATCCCCAAGAGATGAGCAACCACTCCTGTCTCCAAACGATTTCATGCATAAAAGCGGGCATCGAAGGAATTCGGGAGGGGACGAGCGGACGGATAAGGAATCCGTCAAACAGACTCCGCGGGTCAACGGATCCAAAATAGCCGCTTCGGTGCGATCGCTCCAAAATACTTCCCCGGCGGGTGCCAACAAGGCATCAGTCAGAGGTTCGCCTTTCGCTCAGTAGCGGCCATCAAAAGGGGGCAAAAGAACACCCAAAAGCTCCACGTCTCGCGGCATCGACCATCCCACACCGAAGCCTCACCATCTTCACTCGTTTCACTCAGTCTGTATTATCCAGTGAATCCTCCCTACAACCCCACATGGGATCACCCACCCAAAGAGAAATTTCCCCCAAAAAACGGCATCTCGCCATCCAAACTTCACCAATTCCTGGGGGCATTAAAGGTTAGCCGTCCATTTGAATATGTGCTAAAAGATATAGTATGCGTAAGACATTGCGCTTTTCGCGGCAGTTTGAAGTATTACTAAATTCTAGCAGAGGAAAAATGGCTGCGCGCTTCTGATAAATCTTATATCTGATAATTATCTGATGAATGTTCAGAAAGAGTGATATCAGCAGAGGAACATGGCACAGTGTGCCATCTACGGTTCGTCCGCGTTTTAGAAGCTTGTAGTTTTTCAGTACGATCTTAGAGTATTATTCGCGTATAATTTTTCAACGCATAAAAACCCAGATGAATTCCCATCTGCCAGAAAACACTCTCTCCTTTGGTCCCTAAGATGATAAATGCCGTGCAAGCCATCCATAATTTACAGCTTCCATCCTTCATTGATATTATCTAATTCTACGATGTCTATGGGTTCTTCTAGTTAGTTTTCGGCTGCTCTTATTTGTTGTTTAATCAGAAAAAGCTGAGTCTTTCAACACTTACCATGAAACTCCACATCGTTAAAACATTGCAATGTCAACTCAGAAATATAACTCGGCAATTGCGATATACTTGCTGAATCAATAGCATCTCGTTCATGCGCAAAACACACCTGATTTTGTAATCTTAAGGGTATCACATAAAACAACGTTTCATTTTCAACTCTGAGTACGACTAGGATAGCATGATAAGGAGGTTTTTTTAGAAGAATGCTCGAAGCATGCTCGTTCTCTGCTCTTGACGTTGCAGATAATGTTTCGACGCCACTGTATCATATCATATATAGTGCCGAAATATGAATGGGTATTATTTCTCGACGCGATGTTGGTGTGGTTAATCCGACAAGGTACTTCTGTTTCCATTGATGTCAAATTGGTATTAAGGGCGTGCGAAAATTTTTACAGGCGGTGAGGGAAGGGCATTGAGTAGGCAAGGCTTGTTATATTTCGACAAGATGAGGCGTGTCGCCATATGAAATCTCAAAATTACTATTTGCAAAAAGAATGTCGAAATTCTTGCATTTCTTGTTTCTGATCGTTTAACATGAAGGCAGCCAACATACTGACGTCATTGTGCTCAACATTGTCTGTAGAATAACCAGGTGGCAATTGCTTTCACATCTGGCAGCGGAAAGTGTAGTATAGATGACGTCACTCGGAACCGCATGAAACGCGATATTATGTAGACAAAATTCTATCGAATTTTTCCCAGTTACATAAACAACAGGGAGATGAACATTGCTGAAAGCATTGCATGAGCTCAAATTGACATTGCACCATAATTTTGGATTCTCTCATAAGATGCTGATATGAGTTATCATTGAGGTATCGCTTCGAAAATGGGACGCAACAATCGCAGCAGCGAAACTGTTTTTGAAATTATATACTTATATGAAATGATAAAATGCCGAAATTTTCCTTCAATGAAAAATAAAGTATTGCGATTAGCCTCGAAACTGGTGGATGGTGAGGCTGAGTCACTCTAATCGTTCATAGTCTTATGTCATGTTGTGATGATGAGAGTTTACAGTACGGAAAGAGCAGCTCATTCAATACAGTCGAAATCATTAGGTATTAAACTTGGCACTGCAGAAAAAGCCGCTCTTTCGGCGTCGACGCTTTCACATGGTGTCACCGGTAAAAGATTTTTTGACGTCGGCAACTCACTCATAAGCGACAATCGACTCTCCACGATTGCATCTCGATGCATATTAACCATCAGATGTTCAGGCTGATCGAGGAGTTTATTGACGACAAATATGATCTCATATTTTTCGACAGATTCTTCAATTGGGAAATTTCCTGTGGCTCTTACCTCGCACGTAACTCTACAGAAGCGGTCGAATTCATAAAGAAGTTCGCCGAATATGAGAAGAATCTGCCGAATAGCCTCCATGGTAGGGATAATGGAGCGATTCATGTAAGCTTTAGCATAACTAAGTGCTGCATTTTTCGCTTCACCTTGTCGACACAGCAGGTGATGAACCAAGGCGCTAACCTTTATTCATATGTTCGCCACTGCCATCAACGACGTAGACCGATCCACCGTTTAAAAGCGACAGCTAATAGGAGACAGAGAAAACGGCGAAATATAAAAGCAAACTTTTTCTCACATCTTCCCTCATCTCAAAGTTCTTTTTATGCTATTTTCGGTGAGTTGCTCGTTTCAACAGAAATTCGTCTCTAAATGCGCCTTTGAAGGCAACTTCCGTGAAGATTCGATGAATCTATTTCTAAAGATAACTGCCACATTTCACTTGCGAAAGCTATCGTTTTGATGCTGATTATTGCTCATTAACAACATAACTTATGCATAAGATTCCTCCGCCACTAGAAAAGTGCTTAGAGAAAAATTGCCTGCGGCAACCAGTCGTATGCTGCGGTGAGCTTTGCGTCTCCATGAGGTGGGTCATTTATCAGCATTCGGTGTCATTCCAAATATCCATCGCTTGGCAGTGAATGCATGCACCATCCTAAAAAAATGTGGCCACCGCCTCACTCATAACGGCTTAGCAACGATGTGATTAGATGTCTTCTGCGCAAGTCAAGTGATTTTTTTAAATTAACTCGACCGCTTGTGCAAATGCAACGTTCAGTTCCGATGACTCGATCCGATTCAGCGAGAACCGATCGATGTCAACTCTTGCAATGTTGATAGGTCAAGGTTATGTATGATATAAAATGCCCATCCATATATGGTATCGCTCATATTCTCTAAATCTAGCTCGAAAAGTTCCAGAGTCATAACGTCCTGACTGACGGACAGACGGATAATACACACATGCGTAGACGTGACACCGCCGCCGAGGCGCTCTTGCAGTGTAAATTTACAAATTTTGCGTTAAAACAAGCGTTTTAGAGAAATTCCAAGAGGGTGAAAGAAAGATGCGGGCGTCATTTCGCATTTTTGTAAATTATGTAATTCGTTCGTCTAAGAGAGAAATCCAAGAGTGATTTCCTTGCAGCCACTGTGGCGGAGTTGTCCACTTATTTCTTTCACCAATTGTTCAGCCGATCGAGTGAATGTATGGTTCACTGGGTGGACGTGGCAGCCGATCCATAAATTTGCCACTCATGCCTACATTACTTTCACGGCGCTGCACCGCTGTCGCACTAATATGAATATGAACTCACATAAAGCCTTGAGAGAATCATTCATATAGAACTACACTATGTAGTGGATTTGCAGTAAGCAGGCGGAAAAGTAGAGGAAATTATATATTACTGCGCTATCAGGAAATGAATGACATCCTTCCTGTTTCCTCCACAGTACTCCCTTATTTCATTAGCAACAGTATCTTTTTTTTCGCGGGATCAGCAGGGAGACGAGCAGGCGCGCTATGAACACGCATACAACAACGGAGGGGATCATCGTGAAAAGATTGTAGCATTGAATTCGCGGCCCCGGCCTTAAAAATGAACGTAGGTAGGTCCACTAAACAAATAACTGATCTGTGGTCAGCATGCTCGCCGGTGATATATTCGCTCATGCTCAGCGTGGAAATTTTTTCTAAAGCAGTTGAAAAAGTTCGATTTTTTGCCGCAGTTCCCTAAGAAGGGTCGAAGGAGGAGGAAAGAGAAGGGTCGTCAAGAAACCATCTATTTCATTGCTGCAGAGCATTTGTTGGATGAAAATAGCGTGGAGTTATGAACGCTGAGCAGTTGTGAGCATTGTCTGAGGCATTTTAAAGAGAAACGTCTGCTTTTTCGTTTCCTTAACAAGCTGACTTATGAATGTGGAAAGAAACGAAATCTTATTCAGCCTGCAATTCTTTATTGTTCTGGCGCTCTAGCCATGTGGGGAGGAAGTCAGCCACACGTTCAATTATTTGGAAATCCACTGAGGAATCCTATTCAGCTTGGATTTGGGTCCAGATATGCGAAACCAGACGAAATCGGTCCAGGCAACTTCAAAGTTCCCAAATAAAAGCCTTAGGACTGAATTTCGTTTTGAAGCAAAAAACTGAAAAAAGGCTAGCCGGTTTCGGTCTGTGGAAAATGGCGAAAATTTCGATTTCCTGTCGGAACTCGATCGGTGGGTCAAAACCACTCATCGATACCATGCTGGCTGTCGTTTCTTACTATCTTGCGACCATTATGATTCGTTAAGTTCGACCATTCCAATGCCCTCTACCAGCCCATGTCATGGAAGATAATGATTCTTGATCGTCTTCCTCTAAACAATGAGATCATTAGTCGTAGGATTTTTGACCATCGACTGTGTTCATGCAAAATGCATTGATCTGAAGCCATAACGATCTGAAAAGTGCTGTTTATTGACCTTCCAACTTTAATGTGCGAGGAGAACGTGCAGCAAAGAGAATGTTTTCATTTCAGTTTTATATAGTCGAAAGGCTTATCACAGCAATATCGAAAAATGAAAAGAAGTGCCGTGGAATATGGGATCGTTCCAAAAACTACGGTGACCTGTTTGCCGCGGAAGCATGCATCCGGATACTTCTATCCGAGAACGAGCATTTTAATCCACATATGAAGATCTTGTCGAAAGGAAAGGCATGGATGCGTGATGTTTTCCTAACACGTGGAATGTGGAATTGGCAACGAGATTTCATGCTGCACGGCCTTAAAAACCAATGGCTTGTGAGGGACAAGAACGTGAAGTGAGTTTCATAATCGAATAACTCCAGTACTCTTATGGTTTCGAAGAGAATTGTAACTAACCGCGAAGAACTCTGTGATAGCAGCAATTAGTAAAGAACCTCACCTGTGGGTATTTCAGAGATCAAAATTTTGAAGGACAATTTTGTATTGTGTCTCCGCCCTTTTGGAGGTCCGTTTCAAGGAAATTTCGACAAGACGCACAACCCTTCGCGCATGAGAATACAAATAAAAATTCCGAATAACGCGGACAAACTATCGGCTCACCATTAGGAATCTAACTATCTAGAACGAGCACTCAATGCTTTGTTCGATCTCTTCGGTTGTGAACAGCAGATAGCTTGAGTTTCGAGGATGGGATAATGTAGTATTAATTACAAGCTTTGATCAGTAGCACGCATTTGAGAGTAGAGAAAGGAAGGAATATCGCAGTATTGGCACCTTATGCCTCTTTGAGAGATCACAAAGATCGGTCAGACCGAACCGCTCAATGCAATTTCCATAGCATTCAACAAGGCAGTCGTAGAATCTACTGTCATCTACAACATTCCGAGTCTCCGAACAATGCTGCATCCCCAATTTTATTTAATTTTGGACATTGACTTGTTTTACGCTCGCTCCATGACCTGAATAGAGGACGTAGCTACGTAAAGCCGAAGCGTTTTGCGTCACAGTTTTTTTATTCGGCACTCAATCATAGCAGTTCCTTCGCTTTTTTTCTGAGTTTTCTGATTGTTTCTGTACACAGTGAGTTGGCCACTACTGTGATTCCTCTAACGTTTTTTCCGTTTTCGTTACATCAGGTGCATTCATTTAGAGGTGTCTGCAACTAGATTTTAGCTAACGTTGCACGCTCACCAAATAAATGGGCGCTGGCTTAGTTGATTTTGCTAAGAGCCTAGTTTTGGTTGACTCCGGACCGATAATTTCTCGCCGAAGAGTTAAAGTGCTTCACAAACAGGCTCACAAATATGCCAAAAGAATTGTGATTAAGCTGCTTGATTACCTTTTATCACTCGCGTTTGCGAACGAGTGTACCTTGTTCTTATTGAACAAGCGCTTGGATCGCTTTTAAACAACGCTTTTGAAAGCGAGATGAATTATTGCGCGCAGACGGGTTGAGAGCCCGCAACTTTCAACTTCCCGAGAAAATAGTTAGGACGCCGCAGCGCTTTCACTTCCTATTACTTGCTGCTTCAGTTTCCGCACACCGAGGAGATGTACGACTGACTTGTCAGGAACATCTTGTCACTGCTCAATACTTATACGTTCATCGCTCCACTTATACGGAGTGCGTTATATAAAGATAGCAGTTCGTTCGTCATCAAAAAGGATCACCTTTCAATTGCGAGAAAAAGGAAAGGTGGGATTGTAATGAGAAGGAACACACTAGAAATAAATAATTAACGCGTTTTGCAGATTAGAAATTGCCAGTGGCGACTTAAGCAGATGGTATCATCCGTTCACAAGACTCAGCTTCAACGAGAGCAAATGTGCGGCACAGTCGCAGATTTGGTACTGGGATGCGGAACTGATAGTCGACGAAACAACTTTAGACGCCATGCTTCGAAAGCAATTTATGAAAGCTGACAACTGGTTTCATAATACCGTGAAAGATATGCAAAAGTCGTTGATAAACACGTCATCCTATACTCTGAACACAGTATATGTTTATGGTTGCACCGAAACGAGCGTGTAGAAATACTGGAACCAGGCACAACAATAGAAAAAGCAAGGAATATGCGAAACTTGAACGTTGGGACCGAAGTTGCAACTGTAGTGCAACAGCAATATGCATTAACAAATTCTGAAGCATCTTTCAGAAGGTTACCATACCACTCCCGTGGTTAACGGCCTTATAGCTACGTTGTGATTGCATGCATCTGCGTTGCATGTGTTTATAGAGAGAGACGTCCGTAGAAAAACATGTACATGCGTGTGTTTGCATGGACGCTTATCCGTTTGAACCTCAGCTGGAATCAAGCGCGGTTGACCAGTGCAATGAAAACTACACGATGAGCTCGCAACACGTAACTCGCGTTGATTCATCAAAGAGAGCAATCGACGTAAATATCAACATTGTTGAATACAGTCTGTGCTGTGTTGACCGCATCAATTCTGTGTGCGTTGTCCACTGTATTGTATTTGAGCACCTGACCAACGTTTTGCTTGCTACCGAATTCCCTGCAACTGAGGCCAGCCGACAGACGGAGGACCAGGTGGTGCATACTAATGTTTTGAAGGCGCCACCCACGAACGTGGTCCCGCCATGTGAAGTGATGAATCATATTCCCGCAGGGACGGGGAAACTTTTGGCCCTGGACGGGGGTTTGAGCTTTCAGAACCCCGCCTGGGGACAGCAGAGTTTCGGAGAAAGGCCTCCGTGTGGGTCCAGCGGGGCGGAATTTTAGAAAACGTTCGGTTCTTTATCTTTCCACATCTTTCATGCTGTTGTGCTGTATCGTTTCCATGGGAAGCTGAAACACGAACATTTTTTGAAAAGTTGCGGTCTTGACGTAATCTGGCAACTCGTTTGATGCAGAAATCATGGCTGAAGCCCAATGTGCATATTCTTGCCAAACGCGCTTGCATGCTTTGGTAAATGCAAGTGACAATAAAATTTAATAATTGCTTGCAAAGGAAGGGTTGTCGCTTCGCGGTTAGTAAGAGGGCGACTGTGACAATGTTGAAATAGGGAAGTGCACCAAAAGCCACTTTCTAGTTACAGGTGAGATTATATGAGGAGCAGTGTGCTTTTTTGACATACGTGTGCTACGCAGCGTGCGTTCATAGTATTAATGTATTCTAGTTTTCAGCAGGTCATTATTTTAGCACTGTTTTTTTAATGATCGTATATTCCAGTTGGAAATTTTGATCCGCGAGTTATGGTGAGGATGGTGGGAGCAGGTGCCGGTAACGTTTATAAGAAATGAGTTTGTTTAATCTCTGCTGTGAAGTGGTGAGAACGGAAACAAAACAGAGTGCGCCGGCGGAATAACGAACTGTCGAAGATGGCTGCTCGCCTTCTCGCATCACATTTTGTTTTACTTTCCGTGCCTTCTGTAATGTCTGCGTTTCCTCATCGAGAATCAGATTTCATCCTCTGTGTTGGATTATGACTTTCCATTCAGCTGAATGCGGATTTGCTGTTTAAGCATGCTGTGTTGTAGAGAGATGGAATGCCCAATGAACGGAGGTGAACAGTCACCAATGCCGATCCATCGCTCACTTCCCCCTCCACATGCCTAGAGACGACACAGTGGTCAGTGGTTCGGAAAAATCTAGATAGGTAAAGAAGGAGAAAAGTGGAAGAAGCGCGGTGTGGGAGTTCTTTATGGTAAAAGACAACCTAGAATAAAAAGGTCCAGTGAAGTTGTCGAAGCAATCTTCGATGCATAGTTTATGAAAACCGCAAGTCAAAACTAGGTGACTAAGACTTCAAACATTCTCATAACACACTTTACAAAGCGCTAACCAACAACATCCCCATTAAGATTAAGAGCAAATGACGACTCAATAGAGCTGGGAACGACGAATCTGAGCGACCCTATAAACGAAGCGACAATCCAATCGCGGACGGTCGAACCGACATCGAAGGAAGCGCATCAGTTCCCGTGCGGCCCAACACGGTGCGTTGGCAGCTTTGAGCGACCGAACTCGGACTTCGACATCCTTCAACTCCAGCGACGTTATTCCTGTTGCTATTCACCTCCCTTACAATGGCCCCTTTGGCACCATTCAAGAGTGCACATATTACCCTCGCGATTCAACCCAACCTTCGTGACTGCGAGCCCTTACTCAAAGCCGCGGAAACCCACTTAGCTTTCAGCCTTGACCCCCTTCAGTCGACTTCCACACAAATTGAATCTATACAACATTGCCGACGTTCGGCCTTAACAACTTCGCGTCTTCTCGGAGCTCATCTTGACCAGTTGACTCATTTCTATGATGACTGGGTAGCCGTTATTCGCAAGTTTACACCACGCGACGATCCCAACCAAGCCCTTGCTGAACAGCAAGCGTTCCAGCAAATGAACGAAGCGCCTGATGGTCTCCGAAGTATGCTCAATCAACTTCGCATAACGATTCAAAAATTGGAGTTCCTCGATCAGGATCTAGGCGAAATGCTTGCCCGCCTCGGCACCACGCCATGCACCACACCACCACTTTGCCTCAATCCCTCAGACTCCTCCCAAACGCAGCAATCAACAGCTCATCCAAACAACGCCAACTCGCCTTCGCCAAGTAATGGTGACGCTTCAAGCAACGTGCACCTCCCTAAACTTCAGCTACGTACATTCGACGGCAAACCATACGAATGGTTCGAATTTTGGGAATTATTCGAAGCCACTGTCGATCGCAGCTCCTTGAGCGATGTGGAAAAACTCGCGTATCTTACTAGCTGTCTCCGCGGGAAAGCAAAGGACGTCGCCGCAGGATACACACGACGGGGGTGACAACTATCAACCACTCGTCACAGCACTACGCACTCAGTTCGGCAATAAAGATGCGTTAAGCCGTCAACTTCAGTTAGATGGAAAGCAAAGCCGTTTGCCTTTCCATCTATGCCACCTCTTCCAGCTGCACGAGTACAGCCTTCACCCGCTTTCGACTGTACTGGTATTGATCTATTAGGACCTATACGTGTTTCCTCAGAAACTGGAGCTTCGAAGCGGTGGATAGCCTTATTTACATGTGTAGTAACACGCGCGGTGCACCTAGAAATCGCTGAAGATTTATCAGCCCTCAGCCTGGTAGAATGTCTGCGACGCTTCATAGCACGGCGGGGACTCCCACGAGAAATAATCTCCGACAACGGCACCAACATGATACTCACGGCAAAAAGTTTGAAGGACATACCGGATGCATGCTCAGTACAGTGGACCTTCATCACCGCATTCGCACCCTGGAAAGGAGGAGTCTATGAATGACTGGTGGGATTAACAAAAACATGTCTTCGTCGGTCGGTAGGACGCCGTCTGTTAAGCGACGGAGAACTTCGAACATTAGCTGCCGGAGTGGAGGCAGTTCTTAATGAGAGCCGATAACATACGTTGAAAGTGACGATATTCAAGTCATTCGACCCATCGACTACTTGCATCCTAGAGCACATTTATCGGTCCACGTTGAAAGAACAAATGAGGACCCGGAGTTCAACCCACAACCTCCCAATACACGACAGCAGCTTCTCGAGCAATGGAGTAAGGCTCAAGAATGCCGGAATAAATTTTGGGAGATTTGGTCTCGTGAATATCTTCAGCTCCTCTGAGAACGCGACCCGCGTTACCACAAAGGACCGCGACTTCAAGAGCATCGAATTCCTCGAGTAGGAGAAATTGTTCTTCTTAGCGATACAACCGCTCCTCGGGCTTTTTGGCGCCTGGCAAAAGTCGTTGAGGTCCCAATCGGATCAGACAACAGAGTACGAACTGCTCGAGTCAAATGTTCCTCAGGTCGCACCTTCCTACGCACTACTGCACAACTGTACCCTCTCGAAGTATCGTTGGATGAAACTGAACAAACAGAAGTCAGCCCGGGACAAACTCCCTGTTTACGCAATTCTGATAAGAATGCCGACGATCCACAGCCTGCCCTCATTAGCAGAAGAATTACACGAAGTATGACGCGTAGTCAACGACAGCCAACCACCAGTGCAGCGTACTACGTTAAGCTTTATCCTAAAGCATCATTTTTCTTGCTAACGCTTCTGACTGTGATCGGACTATCACGAGTCGCATCAATGCAAGTACAAAACTGTCCTTATCAAACTCTGGGTGTTCGTTCGACTTCCTCGATCAATCAGTTGTACCGCACCACGAGCGCTGGACCGTTGGACAACACATCGTGTAGCCCTCTATCAAAGGCGACTCGTACCGGTTAACGCTACCTACTGCTCTCAGCTTACGCGAACAGTTTGCATATGGGCATTTCTCCGCTGGAGCCTACAAGTAGTCAACGACACTTACTCTGTGCATAATATTCCTCTCACTGACTGCCAACAGATGCAACGAGAAAAACGATTAGGGCCACATATTCTTCAACGATCAGATCTAGCGCACAAATGGACGACTGCATATCCGGTCAATACTCTTATGGATTTTTCGGTGAACGTTGCGAATCAACCATTAACTACGTCCTGGAATATGGAGAAGCAATTCTTTTTGACGGCAGCAACCTTCTTACCGAGTTCACACGAACGGCTGGCTGCATGCCTCGCCAAAACTACTGTTTCACTCCTCATGAAACAATCATTTGAGACTATGCTGAGTTTCAGCACCGCTGCCATTACAGCTAAAAAGGCACATATATGGCGCAGGTATCAGCTGACGAAGTATTTTTCCACGCCCTCCAGACAGCTTTCATCCGGATAACTGTAGTACCGAATCTCGCGGAAACATGTGGAATTGCCCATCCAGTTCTCATGGAGAACGATGTCATCATTTCATTTGTCACAAATAATGATCACGACAAGATGAAAGATCAGTCGAACGACGGGGTAGACCGCTCCTCAAAGAACGTGTCGAAAACCAACCGGATCAAATCAATGCGCGATTACAATACCTCCACGACGTACAGGCGCGACGCAACGCAGTACAGTGGTGTATGAGCAGAAACGAGTTCACTAGCCTAGTACAGTGGATCAGCATCTCGGATCCAACAGCGGCGGCACGACTTTTGCTCAACAGAACAGGTGTCTCTGCTCGATAGGTAGGAGACACTCTACTAGTTTCGAAATGTCAAAAAATTGAAGCTACCGAAGTCCACGAGAACCATCAACGCGGCGGGGAATGCTTTGAATGGCTTCCGGTCACAATCGGTCAAACGGCCGCATTTGTCATACCACATACTTACGATGTCGTTCTCAGCTCAAGGAAAGCACCATGTCCCTGGAAAGGACCTCATACACACATCAAAACGATGACTGCAGTAAGTCTCTATTCTTTTCCGGAGTCAGCCCCCCACCTCATCTTCAGTGCAAAGCATTCAACGGACATTGCAATCCAACTGCTTCAGCTCGCTGTAGACCGCCTTGGAAGTGCGCAATTTCAAGGCCCGGGATTATATTCAGCGAAAGAAGTGGCAAAAAATCGGAGTTCAGCAGAAGAGCTAATTCACGAACTGGGCCGCGAGATAGAAATAACAACCGAAGATATTGTAAATGCACTCGATTCCATCACCAACCAATGGAAATGGCTTACCGCAGGCGGAGCCACACTACTGCTCACTATTCTTGCAGTTACCCTAGCGATAAAATGCCGACATATAGGATGCGACAGGCGGAATCCTAACGTGGTGATGGTCAAGCTAACCGACATTCAAACTACGGGGGAGCCTCAATCTAACTGCACGAAATCACGTTCTTCTTAATCGATTCCAAATTTCGTCTCTATGTCTCACCAAGGTCAATCTCAACATCCAGTTCTGAACGGAAGCTACACGCCATTGAGAATGCCTGCACAAAAACGCAACGAACAAAAGACGAACGATACGTCGACAGTAGTCAGCTTTACGTCAAGCAGTGCAGCCGGCAACTAACAAGAATGTCGGCCGGGAGTGTCGAAGCAATCTTCGATGCATAGTTTATGAAAACCGCAAGTCAAAACTACGTGACTAAGACTTCAAACATTCTCACACACACACTTTACAAAGCGCTAACCAACAACATCCCATCAAGATTAAGAGCAAATGACGACTCAATAGAGCTGGGAACGACGAATCTGAGCGACCCTATAAAAGCGAAGCTACAATCCAATCGAGGACGGTCGAACCGGCATCGAAGGAAGCGCATCAGTTCTCGTGCGGCCCAACAGAAGTATTTGCGGAGGATTTCTGGCTTTCAAGTCTTCTCGATACATGACATGATAAGGCATTTGAAAGCCGTTCGCGTGATCGTTTAGAAGTTGGACGGACTATGTGATCTGTGACTTAATGGAGAATTTTTTTCGGCTTTCTACCGCAGAATTCGAGGCCGGAGGCCCCTGTGAGGGCGAGGGGATTTTTTAATTGTGTGAATCTCCGTAGTCAAAATTTATTAATCATGTTAATGCGGGACTCCCTATGGGGGGGGGGGGGGGGGAGGGAGGAGGGAGGACCAGGAAGTGGGAGGAACAGCGATGATCTTCGAACACTGGTGCATACGCAGACAAAGAGGTGATCTCGTGGTGATGCATTCTGCATTCCAGTTTGAATAAATGCGTTTGAATGAGCACAATTAAATTGAATTGCAGTAGTCACTGTTTGTAACGAAGGAAGAGGCTGATATTGCTGTAGTCACTGGGAAGTCCCATGGGCAGGTGAAATTTATGGTATTCTTATTTTATCATGGCATTCTCATTGGGCTCATTTCTGCTCTTTTAAGCAGTTAGCGGTCGCTTTACAACCTTTTTTTCTCGGAAAAATGATCTCGTCCTCTTCGGATCCTTGGACTTAACATTCGCTTCTAACAGTATTATCACCTGCAGATTTTGTTGACTGACCAACAGTTTTTAAGGTCGCAACGGTAGGGCTACATTCCGGTGGCATGACCTGAACTGTGGGAATTCCTTCAAAGAAAATGCGTCTGCTATTGTAGTTTCTTAATCTTTCGAAATGTGCATTTTGTATTCGAGTTCAGTTGAACTAGTGAATGTTTCTAAATTTGTTAAGAAGTTGATCGGTCGAAAAGAAATTTGATGTAGAGCATTTGCTTGCCTCACTTGTCTTTAAAAAATTGTCACTACCGTTAAAATGTTAAATGGAAGAGAACGTACGGCAGACATGAGCAACTCGTCTGCGGTTATTTCGAAGTGGACAAGCTTTCCTGAATTTTGCAATTTCGAACGCATTTTCTAAAAACTGGATGTAGTGAAGAAATGTTGCAAAACGCGGAAACATATATCATCTCTCCGTTAAAATGATGAGATAATCAGAAAGTTGAGAATTTTCGACTGCAATAAAGTTTTCGAGAAGTTTGGCATCTGCAACATTCATTCTTAACAATTCGCTTCCGCATTTTTTCACTCAACTGCTCTAGCCAAACATTCTTCCGAATGCAAAAAACCCCTTCGATAAATAAGAGAAAATGATTTGATATTTCAATCATATCGTTTCATCGTACTTTACTAAAACACAAAATTACAGGAGTTCGATATTTCTGACGTTAACGTGGTGTGCGGTCATTGGAAACTTTTTAAAATTTCCTTCATCTTTCTGGGCTGAGGTGGGGAAAGGCTTCAAGACGACGAGGTTTCCGATGTGCAGAAACGCTAGTAGGGGGTAAATCAAATGCGCAAAATGGACATTAGTAAAAATTCCCACCCGCTTCAATTTTTTAACCACGGAATTTTTTCATAAGACGATGACGGTCATAAGAAGTTCCAAAGGGGGTATCTTTCAGCGCGTTTTAAAAATCGCAAATGTTTGCTGGATGCTTGTTTTTTGCCGATATATTCAGCGCGTTAAATGTCTGTCCTGCATATATCCTCATTAAAATGGTAAACTAAATTATGCTCAGTCTGATGCTCCTTCAAGAAGTGCACATTTTAAATGGAACTTAATGGGTTACAACGAAGTAGACGCTAATAGAAATTTGGTGGTGACGCGTCATTGAAGATCGCGTGTAGCGAGCGCTATTGGTTTTATCAACATACTGCTCCTGCAGATTTTTTTTTATTTCACTATTTTTAGCACTTAACTCACATCTCGGAGCATTCGTAGCGCCTTTTGCTCCAATCGAAAGGATTTATATTAACTGATAAATTATGATCATTCTGATGCTTTTCAAAGGCATTTGTACTTTTGCAGCAAAACTTTGTTGCTGGGTTTTTGTTGCTGTGCAAAAAGAACCAAAGGTTCGCTGATGTCATCTTTTTCTCTTTTTTTGCAGAGAAGATTCGCTGCGGTAGGAAACTGTGTTGATAGGTAGCACGGCTGAACCATAATATACGTCGTGGCGACTGTATGAGGTGAATTAATTTTGTGACGGTGATTGCGGATTGTGTGCTGAAGTCGAAATTGGGTTTGTCTGCAAGGATTCCAAGTCTCACTATACTGCCCTCAGGTTTCAGAGGAAACAACGTTTGCACTTTCATAGGCACCTTAATACACCTGCGAAATATTATCCAACAAAGTAGGCGTGATATCATTAGGTGGACAGTGTGGATATCATGTATTCAACTTTTCTTTAGCAGAGCGAAAACCACAAGCTGATGATATTGCATTAATGGCTTCTTTTTGAAATTTATCTTCATCAAAAGTGAAGCGAGAGAGAGAAAATAATGTTTGCTTTCATTTATTACACCGACAGCAAACTATCTGCCTAGTTTTCTAATAAAAGGTTGGGAATTCAATCCGCTACGCATTAATATATGGTTAGATTCCATTCGTCAATATTGAATAGTCACTGTTTTTTTTTTCAGGGCGACTGAGAAGTTTACTGATAATAGCTGGGTTCTCTTTTTTACGAAGCATTTTATATTTATGAGAGCACATGCGATTCACATCTATGCCCACTTCTCACATCGACATAAGAATGCACGACCGCTTTCGGCAATCAACCGATAGCGCCCTACTTTTCAAAATTCAAGAGTAGGCTTCCCGCATAATCACTCCAAACAATTTTTACTTCAACTTTTATATCCGATACCGGCATCCAGTCGCTGAATTGTTGGTTGCGTGGAACGATCGGCGACGAAAGCAAGCTGTGAATGCGTTAGAAGGCTTTTTCGCATAAAATGATCTGATACCGGGGTTCAGACGAACACTTTAAATAACCCTTAAGAATAGAGGATATTAGATAAAATGCGCGAGAGTTTCTTTCTACTGAAGTAGAAAAATAGAAGCGTCAAAAAATCCACGTGCTTTATCATGGAACGAAGGGATGTTTGAATTTTTGAACTCCAATCGTAAAACTCGAATTGCTCGGCCTCGGTTTGCAAAGTACGATATCTGTGAGATGAATAACAGCTTGACCAAAATTATGAGCTGAACTGTTGAGGGTGTTTTAGGGTTGTCGAGCTGATTCGCCTTGGAGCCAGCCGCGAGTAGATCTTTGGGATGTTTGAGCAGCGCATCTCTAGCGAGGGGCTGGCACGAACAGTTTGCTTTAAAGCGGAGATTCTAACTATTCAGGCTCTTGGAAGAAATTCAAAAAATTAACGTATACCGCCGTTTCATGATGTCCGACCACCACAGGCGAACGTGAAACTTTCGAATATCAAGGAGCGAAGAGTGTCGGAGGAGTAGTCAGGTATGCGCTTTTGCATCCTGCTTATCTGACTAACCAGTTTTACAACTGATCATCAAAAAGTAGAAAAAGTAGAATCAGGCATATGTAGTCTGACCTTCAGCAGCGCCTTTTTTTGATTCGGCAGGTGTAGGAATAAAAGTACGACCGGTGAAAACATATGCTAATTTTGGTTCGCGTGAAAATCCCTAATTCGATAGAGCGACCTTGTAACGATTTTGTTGTTGAGCCGCTCGATTGTAACCATGCAGCAGCTCGAATGTGATAGTGGGACAATGGCCATTGTTATGAAATGCTCGTGTGAGAGTCGCTGTGGTACCGTGAGTAGGCTATATAAGGGCTGCCAGTGCCTACTCGTTGTCGTTGTGGTGCTGTTCTTGGGCGGCTGGTTAGTGCGTTGGTGGTGCGTTACTGTTGCCGTGTGCGGAGCTAATAAAATTGTGTTAGGGAAGGGTGCTCAGTAGAAACCGGTGGCCCGAAAGGAGCTCCGGTCCTTACAACCTGGAATACAGTGTCAGTGGTATCTGCACCTATGGGTGAATACAACGTACTGTTTCGACTAAGTTTCGTAATCATAGCTTTCGTAATTTTTTTCCGTAATCACACCTAATTTCGTAATCAATAGTCTTCGAATTGTAACTATTTGTAAGACATACGGACTCATGTCTATGCGCCCAAATCCGCGTCGCCACAACACTTTTGTGAAGCAAATTCGCATAGGGACGTAATGAATGTCGGAATTGACGCCGCTCCATGGAACTTTTTTTTAGAGTAGCTTGAGGTTGCCATCCGAACGGAAAATGTCGTTTTATGGAAATCTGCTTCTGTCGCCAGCAAGTTGTTTTTATACTGTTCGTGCTTGAATAATTTACTCTTCATCTTTTTGTTTCGGCTGCATGAAGTTGTTTTTTCAAGATGTGTTGTAATTACTTTCGCGTCGTTCCAAAAAAATCAATTTTCCGCAACAGCTGCATTTCGAAACGGAACTTCCTAGTGGGTCCTCGTGGCTTATTTTTGGACCATGTTGGCGCAACCCCAATAAATGCAGCACAGAATTGCTTTGCAATCGAAAAGGTAGGAGGCCGGTGACGAGACAAAGGTGTATGTGCTACGCGCACAAGTTTCGCTCATTAAATTTTATGACAGAGTAATACTGCAATAAATGCTGTATAGTTGAATCATCAGCATACAGCAGTAAGGAGTGCAATGATAGAAGAGGGGAAAAACAATGCTGATTAGTGGCAATCAATGAGTGAGTAGCTAGCTTCATTATGCGCTATACTTCCCATCACTATCACTCATTTACATTTTTAGCCATTTCTGAAGCATTGGTCTTTGTGACTTTCTTTCAGATCTTCTTTCTAGCAACTCTCTTTGCCGTACTCACTTTCTCCTTTCTTATATTTAACTTGCGTAACAAATTTGCATTTGCGTAATACGGTCGCAGTCGACTGCAGTTAGACCAATTTTGATAAGGCATTTGATTGTGGACACATCCGATTGCTCGTAAGCACTCCAACCTTATGACATATTGTGGACGTATCACGACACGTTGAAGCCTTCTGGAGAGAGAGAAGGGTCGAAGAAATGTTTGATGCGTTTGTTTGTTTCACGCGCCTTTACGTCTTTGTTCAATAAATGCTTTCAGATTAGCACACCGGCATGAACGGGATTCTAATGCAGTGCTCATCTTGTTGGAAGGGGATTTTAACAGTTCACGTCTTTCTGTGGTAGTTATAGTAGTTCGGCGGTTCCGAACAAGGCCAGAAGAATGAAAGATTTTTTGAGGAAAACCTCCAACTTGGCAGTCATGAAGAAAAGATGGGAAAAGATTTCTGCAAATCTTGGCTAAACGAAGTACCACGAATATGTTAGACGAAATATTATATATTTGTCAACGAGATGGTCCAGAAAGGCAAAATTTTTTGCCCCTCATAAGCTATGGTAAACAGCGAAAGAGCAAAACTCCTGTGGAAGAGAGTGGAGGTACGATAAAATGGTCTGACGTCGCTCAACGCACAACCCCAAATATCATTAATGAATTTTGAGAGGATTGAGGGGAGTTGTGAGCGAATCCTGAAATCCGGCGAACACTCATCTGTTCCTTGCAAAAAGATCACTTTGCACTTAGCTGATGATCTGCTGCAACGCTTACTATTTGTGGCACTCCTTCCCCTTGCTTATTTATAACATCAATCGATTTGTTTTGCACCTGCGTGCAACAACATCTTTACTGGCTTTCAACTGCTGAGCCTTTTTGCAGAAAAATAGCAGAACGAGAGAGCATGGTACGATAAGAGATACGCTTTGGATGCAGATGACAATACGGTCAAGAAACATAATGGTGTTTTGAACGGGTCGTCGTGAGGAGAAATTGCAAATTCAAAATATTGTGGTCACTGAAGGCAAAAGACGCAAACAAGCGCAGAACATTCAAGAAAACTGGAGAAAGGCCGACGAGAACACATATAAACAGCTGAAGGCCTTGCCAGCCAGCTGTTTGTTGGCTTTTATAGCTCATGTGTGTTTCTCCGCAGCGAGTGTTTAGGCGTTGTGTGCATGCTACTTTTGACGATACAAGTGGCGGAGTTGAATTCACCCATTCTTGTGACTGGAATGGGGGGGGGGGGGGGGTGGTAAGTGCCAGATGGGGGGTCCCTGATTTCTCTTACAGCTTACTGGGGCTATGTTGTATTTAAACTCTTATGTTCGTCTTAGTGTTGCAGAACTATTGCAGCGTACACACGTCTACTCGCCGCAAACTGTTAAACAATATTCTGCAAAAAATAGCTATAATGATATTCTCTCAGGTGTTCGCAATTTGGCTTCCATAGTAGTTCATATTCTTCACACAGAAATTAACTGATTGCTGTTTTTGATGGAATGGAATACAATTCAGTCTTCGCTCGGTTTCATCCTCCATAATTTTTTTTCACTTCCAGTAAGAAATTCAAATGGTGTTGAAGTTATCATCCCACGCTACCTCCCTCTCCCCCTTCTTCCCTTGGACATCGTCACCTTTTCACGAGTGCATGTTCTGTTCTGAAAGTGAGCATCTTACTGTTGAACTTCGTTGTTTAGTTCTTGCACGCTTTGGGATCGCTCAAAAATTGATTTTCTCCACTGGCGCATTTTTCAGGGCTTTGATTAAGTCCAGTCCTATTCCTGGCAGCCATCAGATTTGAAGCATGACCACATAGGGCTAGGTTAGATTTTCCGCTGGTCTCGCTTCCGGATAAGTAAAAAGAGCGCCGGACTAAGGCCCTGTTTAGCTCATTTCCATATGCTCATAGGTTAAATATGACTCCGTTCTCCACCAGCGTCGGATTCAACCCGGGCCTCGTCCTTCAAGTCCCTCACCTGTTTGGGCCCGTTCCTGTGCGTGCTGTGCAGCATTTCATGTTGTTTGTCATGCGGCATCGTAGTGCTGCGCGCCGTTTGTTGTTTGATGAATGAAGCTGTGACTGATCGAAGGGATCGCGAACATTCTGTGGGTATGGCCTACAGTCGTAGATGTTTTCGCATCGCCGACTGTTTTATCGATCAAATGTAACGAGAGAAAAAGCGCATAACAAACATTGTTTTTCTTATTTGCCTGTACATGACGCATTACAGTGCAAAACCATTTGCACACTTGGGTGGAATGGGGATCCTCTGGGGACCTGTTTCGTAACTCGGGTTTGAGTTTGCCTAGGTGTTTGGTTGCTGTTAGATGTTTGGGTTTGCAGGAGATTTTGGCTTAATCAGGCCATCATCCGACAAGTTCTTGGTTACGTAAATTCTCACCTTATTCTTTCCTTTTGTTATAACATGCTATGTGAAGACGATCGACTTCGGCTCAACAGCGACTGTTTTTCTGATTATTTGGTTCGCTTTTATTTTTCCTTCGTTTTTTTTGTTTTGATGAAAGCATTAACAGAACGTCGTGGTATAACTTGGGAATTCTGTTGTTTGCTCCCATTACTGCATAAGACCAGGAAAAAAACTTTCGTAAAGCTGATGTTTATTGGCTGACTCTTAAAACATATCAAACATTTCCGCACCATTGAAACAATTGTACCTTGCAAACGGGACATTTTTGCATATTGCTGTATTTTAAAGTCGAAGCGGCATTCCAAAAGAAGGCAAGCGTGGACAGTCGAAGGTTGACATTATGCGGCTGTAACTGCTCATGACAGATCGTGAAGTTGCCACAGGAAGTGTAAGGTGGCTGGAGCTGCACGGAATTTCACGAGTCGTATTTGCGGTCGGCGCATAAATTTTCCTCTCTGAATGGTGAATTGAATTTATGGAATAACTTGATCGCTTTTTTAAGTTCTTGCGAAATCCCATAACGAAGCAGCAATGTCGTCGTGGTGGTTGGAACCGTACAGACAGCGCGAGCGATACATGATGCCATTCGAACGTGTCTTTGGACAGATGTTCGAGGAGGCGTTTCGTGAAATGGATCGAGCTCACAGAAGCATAGCCCCCTACTGGCTGGAGCAAGCTCCACTGCATGAATGCAATATTGGCAATACCGTCGGCAAGGTATGTCGCAGTCAGTGGGTACATTCATGTTTATAGTGGTCTGGTTGTGTGAGAGCCATTTACGATTGGGCTGGAAGGAGAAGATAAGTATAAAAGCGGGAGATGGTGGGGTCGATCTTGTGAAGGACTCCCCCACTTATATGGTGTCCTGTTGAACGGATCCTTGTGATATGTTATCGGAAATATTAAAGTGATATATATATATATATATATATATATATATATATATATATATATATATATATATATATATATATATATAAAGGCGATAGAGAAGAGTTAACAAAGAAATATTTTTATAGGTGGTCGATGATAAGGACAAGTTTGCCGTGGAAATGGACGTGTCACAATTCCACCCCGAGGAATTGAAAGTGAACGTACGAGACAATGAGCTTATTGTTGAGGGACATCACGAGGAACGCAGTGATTCGCATGGTTCCATCGAAAGGCATTTCATTCGAAAGTATACCCTTCCAAAGGACACCCACCTCGAGGGGCTTGTTTCACATCTCAGTGACAAAGGTGTGCTCTCGGTTTCGGCGCCGAAACACACGCTGGAAGGTCCGCCTGCGCGTAACATTCCCATCCAGGCTGCACCTCGTACACCGCAGCAGCAGAGCAAGCAAGAGGAAGCGAAGAAGAAGTAAACTCATCTGGCTGGTGTTTGCTCCCTTTAAACAGGGCGGGAGGTTCCCATTCCTGGTCACTGAAGATTACGTTGATTAATGTCACCAGTGTTGTTCGATTTATTTATATCAAAGGTCCCCGATCTGCCGCTTGTTACTCAGCAAATCGAGAGTGCTTTGTTGCAAGATTGCTGCATAGCCAACTGTTCTAAAGCTTGTCGGATACTTCTTTTTAAAAGCAATAAGAGCAGCTTTCTTTGATGGTGTGTCATTTCTGAATACGCTACGAGGGAATAACGAAGTACCATAAACTCATCTGATCACCTATCGATGTTGACACTAGTTATGCGTCCTTTCTTCAATCCCTATACTTTCCTGCTTCAGCGAATAAACCTCTACATTTATCTGTACCTTCTGCATCATTATTCACAGTCGTATATTTCAAACTGTCACTGTGTCGCGAAGGCTGTTGCATACTGACAAGGGATATCGCCCAACATCAGTGACTATGCCCATCTTCGCCGTACGCATTTTGTGTGGGAACGCATCACGCCGAAACATGCAACGATTATTTGACAGACAGAACAAACGTTGGTTTAGATGATCGATAAAAGCATTCAGCCTTCACCGCTGAAGTGCTGTCGAATTGTTATTCCATTTGATCATTTTGTGTGATTTCCGTTGAATGAGTAGGGTAAACAGGTGGTATAGTAGAACGTTAGGTTTACCAGCAAACGTTACAATTAATGTCTTGGAGCATCTCCAAAGTCTTCGTTCATAAAATACTGCGCAGGTGTTAAGTTACTGTTTATTTTGTGTTGCGCAGGTTTTTAGAATACGGCTATCACTAATCGCTAAGCCATCTTCCTGAAGTACGTATAGAAAAATGTGAGGCGATATTAGCTGAAAGAACCATCTGAAGGAAAAGAAGATCAGCTGTGACAGCTGGGCACTCCTATGTTTACCGTCTGAAGAAAAGTCGAAGTGATAGAAAGATTTTCATTCGTGGGATAGCACTGGAGGATGCTGCATAGTAAAAGAATTACACCAACTACACATACTGATGTAAGCATGGTTCAAAGGTTCGTTCGATAACCGGATGCGCAAGAAAGGGGGACCTGCTAATGTGTTATAGGAGGAGCAATGCAATTCAATAAAAGGAAAATATAGGCGTATTGTATTGGACAAGTTCAAGGTGATACATTAGTGAAGGGGGTAGATGTGTAATGGAGGTGCAGCTATCTGATTGGATTGTAAAAACAGATGTTATTTGTTTAAGTGGTTCCAGGTGCGTAAACTACGTAAAACAGAGTTTGAGGAACGCGATCTTCCTTCTGGCTGGTAGCTGTGAGAACGATGACTTCTTGCTGGCGTGTAATTAAACATTATCGTCGAAGGGGATATCAGAGGGTCGTTTACAATCCTGCAATATAAAATCCAGACGGAATTTAATCGACAAGACTGTCAATTACAGTCGTACTGTATAATGGTGCGGCCAAGTTTTTGTGGAATACTGAACAGATGAAGCATTTCGAACATTTTTAATACAGCACAAGCCCCCAGTGGATAAAACAGGTAAACCAGGCATGATAGAGCAGGAGAACTGAGAAATAATATTCAAATGCTGGACGACACAAACAGTGAAGGCTCAGTGGTAATGTACAATACATTTACTTTGTAATGCTTAAAAAAACTACATTCCCGAATTGAGGAAGTTCTTTTCTAGCAGTTTCCGTGCAGTGCAAATCAACCTAACATCGCATACTTCCAACCTCAAACCACGAGTTCCATCAGCTGCAATCCATCAGAAGTGAATAATCACTGCGCAATAGAGCCCGCTCAGAAAACGTTTCTGAAGGAACTTCTCAGGCAGAAAATATGGTTGCCATGAGTTGGGGCATTTCGCGGAAATATTAAAGTCGACTTGCAAAGTATGCAAATCTGCAGCAAGGTCCACAAGAGGGCGATAAGCTTTTAAATCAAGACGTAAGAGGTTGGCAAGTACCGACTATTCTTTCTGTTGCACTATTTATGCAAATTATGAAAAGAGGTGGGTCTAAAGTATCCCACTGTGGTATTCAACTGACAATTGTGCGAATATTTGATGACGTATCACCAATTCTTGCTTTGATGGGTCCATCACTAAATTAAGTTCTAATCCATTTTGGAAAGAAACTGGGGTGGCGTCTACCTTGACGGTGCATATGCATTAAATGCCTTTGCAACCTCACTTTGATCGATTTGTTTAAAAGTGCGCAATATTGTGCATTATGACACCATAAGGCAATTGATAAAAGGCAAATCCAGTAGGCAAACGGATGTGATAAATTAATCAGCGAGCAGCGAGGAAACATCTGCGCGTTCACGAGGACGCGTATTAATGGATGAAGAAATGAATAAAAGCACGCATCCAAGATAAATGGGTCATGATATTCAAGAGAAAGCTTTCAATGTCATATGTTCACATGATGATATCGTTTTATCAAAGGTCATGTACTTCAAAAAATTCTGGAACATTTGGTTGGTGCGTATCTGCGTCGTTACTCTGGTGAGAAAGCGTTTTGTCGATGTGCACTCATAACGCATTTTTCCAAGCAGGCGCTGGGGGTCGGCGCATGTTCAGGCAACTCGTGGAATTTGTTGCAGTTTATTTCGCTGAACTCGAGATATTCCATCGATCGGCTCTAGTAGAGCCTCGACAAGAGCTGTATTGGGTGATGGTAATGTTAGCATAGGGTGCTGCTTCCTTGTCAACTGTTGTTTCGCCGTAAAAGTGGCACGTTCACTTTCCAGCGGCCGTCATATAATCAGTGGTGTTCCTCAAAGTAGTGTCCGTGGTCCGTTGCTATTCATAGTGTATGTAAATGACGTGTCCGACAACTTATGAAGTGTTTGCAAACCGTTCGCAGATGATCCGAAAACATGCCCCCTTTGCATGACCCCGCCGCCGATTTTCACATTCTGCACAGTGACCTCGATGTCTTTGGTGAGTGGTCAAAATCTCGGCAGCTAGATGTTTCTTATGACACATGCGGATTCTTCATGTTAACTATTACCACGAGTGCTTCCTACGGTTGGATGACAAAGTTTTGGCATTCGCGGGCGACGAAATCCGCGATCTTGGAATTAAGATATTCCTGAATTACACTGGAATTTGCACTGCACTGAAATAGCTGAGAAAGCGGTTAAGGATAGCCAACTGCATTCTGCATGCTTTGCAACGCAAATGTTCAATGCATTTGTGTATTGAACATTACCATAAAAACATTGCGTTCTGCCCTCCTATTTTGAATATTGTACGCAAGTTTGGTCACTTACTTTTAAGTGATATAAACATTATGGAAAACGTGCAAAAATATAACACGCATACAGCATTCCGTAAATTGTTCGTTGGGCCATATACATCCGATCATGAGGCCAGGTTAAAGCATTTGATCTTGAACCGTGGGAGTATCGTCGGCTGAAATTTGATTTCGCCCTCTGCTTCAAATCGTCAGAGGCTTTTCCGATGTGCCATGGGAATGATTATTCAGGCTCCTGAATCAGCGCAGGTGTCGACCATATGATTACCAATTAGGGCGCAAAACCTGCTCTGCGAACAGCGTCCTTTACAGTCTCCAGTTTAGAGCTGTCCGCATTTGGAGCTGCTCGTTAGATCGCAGAAGCACAGAACCTTTCTGTATCCATGGGTCGCCTCGCATCAATTCACCTAAGAACGACCAGCGATCTGGTGTACTGATTCCATTGTACTCTATTTTGATCTCACTTCGATCTCCCACTTTTGTCCTTATGATCTTTGCATATTTCTTCTCCTGCCATTCTTGTTGTATTATAGCTATCTGTACACAGCCATTAAATATGTTATTTCCCCGTGTTCACTGCGGCTATATTCGCGTGTGTCATTGTTTTACGATTTCGCTGCGGTGTATATACTCCACTGCTTATCACAGTTTTCTTTATTCAATTTGCCCTTATTTGAATAAAGAATCTTCTTCTTCCTCCTCGCGGCGACGCTGTACAGATGTTCCTGGACCACTTCGATCACTTACATGCCCTGTGTACTGACTCGGTTCCCTTCTCCTAGTTTTTGACATCATACAGTTATACTTTCCCATGCACGATCAAGACAATCTCTGCCGTTAAAGCGTCGCTGAAAGGCAGTGGACTAGGAACCTAGTGCTACGCGGTCTCACTCATTTTTCTCTGTCCTCCAACGGTTGCCAAACCACCAGGACATTATTCTCTCTACTTTCTCTTTCCTTTCCCCACTTCCTCTGCAAAAACAAAAACCTGAACTGCATATTTTATGGCGCTTTTAGAAAACTGCGAACTCCGAACGGGAAAAACCTCCCTACGTGACAGTGGGTGCATAAAAGTTAATGGATCCAACCTCAGGTCATCATAAATTCTAAGTACAAATCGATGAAGCACACATGCATTTATGCACACTCTTATGTGCAGAAGGACGCCGTTATGACAGCTTTTCGCAAAAAAAACCTCACAAGAGTCTCGAAAACCGTGGTGCAGATGCACACTTTCAACAAAAGACTCACTTTTGGCCATATGACAAATCCCACATGAAGGTCCTATATAAAAACTTTGGCAGCGCAACCCGAAAATGACCAGTAAGAATGGAAGTGCGCTTAGAATGCCATTGCATGGTTGGACTGCACTGACCAGAGATGCAGCCATAAAAAAGGCGAATACATAGACGTCGACCGCAGCACTTCACTGTTTGCCTACCCTTTCAGTTTCTTGTATTTATTAGGTGTTTTTCCTTCCAGGCTGTTCGAAGAAATAGGCAGACATTTGGGGCTTTTTTAAATTTCTGTGTTGCTAAGAACGGCACGTGTTTACTGAAATTTAATATTTAATTTAAAACCATATCCGTACCTAAGTGTTTGTTGCATGCAAACGAAAAGTGCATTGCCACATAATTAGTCCCCCCGACGTCAACCCCTCATTGCCATCGATTAAAACATTGTGCCCGCAACTGCACAGATTTGACAAATCTAAATATGGTGCACAAAGGCGCGCTCAAATCTGTATGCGAGACGGTATGGTCTCGAAACGAAATCCCGGGGTTGGCATGGCGCCAGTTTTTCGAAAGACGTTGATCCAGGTATCGTTATATTGCTTTATGCGTGGATGTGATGTGTGCTGTTGTGGTGCTGCCTGCTTGTTGGGCGATTTCAAGTGCGCGGGGATGGTGGTGGAGTTCTAGGAGTAGAGACTAGGAAGGAAGATGCGCTGCCTGATTTCCAGTAAACACGTGCCGTTCTTAGCAACACAGAAATTTAAAAAAAGCCCCAAATGTCTGCCTATTTCTTCGAACAGCCTGGAAGGAAAACACCTAATAAATACAAGAAACTTAAAGGGTAGGCAAAAGTGAAGTGCTGCGGTCGACGTCTATGTATTCGCCTTTTTTATGGCTGCATCTTTGGTCAGTGCCGTCCAACCATGCAATGGCATTCTAAGCGCACTTCCATTCTTACTGGTCATTTTCGGGGTGTGCTGCCAAAGTTTTTATACATGACCTTCATGTGGAATTTGCCATGGTGAATACACCACGGTTTTCGAGAATTTTGTGAGGTTTTTTGCGAAAAGCTGTCATAACTGCGTCCTTCTGCACATAACAGTGTGTGTGTAGATGCATGTGTGCTTCATCGATTTGTACATAGAATTTATGACGACATGAGGTTGGATCCACTAACTTTTATGCACCCACTGTCACGTAGGGAGGTTTTTTCCCGTTCGGAGTTCGCAGTTTTTAAAAGCGCCATAAAATATGCAGTTCAGATTTTTTGTCCTAGTGGTTTGGCAACCGTTGGAGGAGGGGGTGGGGGGAATGAAAAACAACTAACATCGCGCAGCGTTGCCGTGCTTCTTAACCCACTTCCGTGCGTATGTAATTATGGTCAAGACTTTGCGTATGCTGCCGGCTAAGTCGTTTCTGTTGTTTTATTAGGTTCCTTTGGTTGGTTTTTCCTTTGCGTTCCTTAAATCAATAACTGCGATCAATTTTACAGATCTCGCACCTCCGTGTATTCGTTCATTGTGCACGATTATCACTTAATCCAACTTTGAATCATCAAGGATGGCCACGTAAGTGTTGTCCATTATTATTGTTGTTTACTGAGAGCAGTGGTACCCAGTGTTGGTTTCTCTTTCTTTGCTAGATGCGAGAAGCATTCGGAAGAAGTCCACGAAGTTTCTAAAAATTCGAGCTCAAACCTAGACCTACTTCTCAGTGCCAATCCCCCACTCAGTCTTTCTTTCGTCCCTAGAGTCACCGTGAACAACTAATAGCTGCATCGCCTAGTGATCTATGCACTGCGTTGGCTGACGTAAAGTATATCTCCACTTTTGATGACACTTCCGTCATGTGGCTGTTCGAGGCTCTGTTCCCGAGATGAAATCACCCCTCCACCCTCTCCTCCACTTCTCTTCTCAAGAGCTTCTGTTTAAAGCAGCAAGTACTCCTTTACTTTGAGGGATCATTCCATAGGACATCTGTCACATCCTGGCTCGGAAAGCTTTTTCTTCAGGAGCACGCGAGCATATTTTTGCAGCGTCTGGTTCCTTTTCAGCACATCCGACTTTTGCTGCCTTACTAGTCTCCGTTTCCGGTGGCCTTTGATCGCTGTAACTGCTGGGTTCCGTCTAGAATTGTACAGAGAATGGTGATACCGAACGAATATGCATGGGAAGTACAGAGAAACTGCTGAAAGCAGTGATGGATTTCACCATAAGAACTTCTCTATTACGGACGTATTGTTCAACGCGAGCCCCTCTCTGTTGTCTATTTTTCATTGCTTGTAGGGATTTGTTGAACGATCGTTTTATACGACACCCTATCGTAACGAATTACTTCACTTCATCTGCAGGTGGTGACTTCATCGGAATAGGTTTACTGTTTCGTAATAGACAACAGAGGTGTCATTCATAATCCGTTTTTCATGTCATGAAGTATGAAAGATGAGAGCTTACGTTCAGGATAGTGAAACCACGCTCTGAGATGACACAGGAGGAACTGCAAGCGAAGGAGCAGGAAGAATTCAACGTGGGGCCCTTATCGATCCTCACTCAATCCGTGAAGAACAACGCGCAGGTGATGATCAACTGTCGCAACAACAGGAAGCTGCTAGGTCGCGTGAAGGCATTCGATCGGTACGACTGACGTATTATAAGTTTTGCGAGTAGCGCTCTAAAGGCTTTCTCTAGCGAGAAGTTAGGAAGGCAGATGTTATTTGCTGCGGAGTGGGAAACACCGATTTGCTACGAATGCTTCGTTTTCATTAAATGAGAACTGTTTTGCTTCATGACCACGAATATTTTATGTTAGCAGGTGAATATTTCCGCTTTATAAGGTCAACCTGAATAATGCTAAGGGAGAGTGTGTAGTGTGCAGTGTACCCTAGTGCAATGTAAAATGTACCACAGTACGAAGGTACAGTCATCCTTCGTGAAGACTGCTGAATACGACAACAGTCTCGCGTACCTCACATATTATAGTACTTTGCCCTTGCGGTCCTCTAGGGTACAGCCTTCATAAGCCAATGGCTGGTGGTGGGTTGTTGAAGCGGCAGACGTGGAGGGGCAGTGTTACGGATATGATCCTCAGCCTTTAAGGTGGGAGGTTGCGGTTCGAGATTCAGCTGCTTTTTTGCATCAGCACCTTTCTCCATGTTTCTTGAAAGTGGTTGCTGCTTTCAGTTGTCTTTTTCTGCATAGGCTCAAATTTTTGATTACTTTTTTGACACTCTTGCATTCTAATAAAAGCGTATAAAAAACTTCACTATCTGTGAACGTTCTCTGCAGTTGACGAGTATGTGATAAGAGATTTAGTGTCGTGTTCAAATTCTCATATATTTGAAGCACCATCAAAAGCGCTGTTTTCTGTATCATGTTTTCATGTTGATAGGGAACAGTGGAGCAAAATCAAATTCACCTCTTGCTACCACATTCTTAGGAATGATTTAGCTGTCATTTTCAGCCATTGTAATATGGTTCTGGAAAATGTGAAGGAGATGTGGACGGAATTGCCGAAGACGGGCAAGGGGAAGAAGAAGGCGAAGCCTGTTGCCAAGGACCGATTCATCTCGAAGATGTTTTTGCGCGGTGATTCGGTGATTCTTGTACTTAAGAACCCTCTGACTCCTCCTGAGTCTAGTTGATTTGTGGTTTTCAGTGTCTTCTCCCTTCTCATCGTGTGTCACATTCTAAGAGCATTACAGCGCTCACAGGGGGTTATTGTACATGGGGTGGAGAGCATAAGAATGAAGTGGGAGCAGAATCATTCAAGTCGAGGAAGGGGGATGGTGTTCCGTTTCGTAGTCGCTGCATTTGGAATTTCTCAAATGGGCAGAAGTGAGTGAAGACTAGGGTGAGTAGGCAGTATCCAGCAGAACTCGCTTTCGCCTAATTCAAATGTTATTTGCCATTTGATGAAATGTTTTCGGACATTTGATGTCATGATTTTCTCCATCTTTGTCTTACGGAGCATCCCATGAGTTCCGAAGTTAGTAGGGGAAGTTAAAGCTTCGAACATTGCCTCCATGCTGAAGGTTTTTGTCGTCATGCCATGTGTTGCTTATTGGAAGTTTCCTAGTTCTGCGATGAAGTTGAGATGTGAGAAAAGGTGTGCTTGGTTGGAGACCCTGCTGGTGTTATATTGTGTTGTTTTCTATGCATGTTTATAAAATGGCATGTCGATCGATGGGGATGGACTTCTCTTGTGAACGGATAAGAAGCAATGAAAGATGTGATGGAGATCTCTTGTAGATGGGTGCTGTTAATAGGAGCTGAGTTATGTTCATCGTTTCTGGCCTCCTTGAGTGCGGTAATTTGAATGTTGAAGTATTGTTATGTTGGTTTGAGGCATTTGCATTTCACGAGACCTTCTGCACCACTTATCCATGTGTTTTTTTTCAGTTTACATTCAAATGCCGATAAAATTTTGCTTGTTTTTTCTTGTGTCGCTTGAGCATCGCCTTCAGATTGGGATTGAAAAAGGAGATTTCACTTGTTTGGAGATTCATGATCTAATGAATATGAGATTCCGTTACCTTAGAATCTAGTTGCAGGTGTTGACGAGGCGAAGGAGACTAAGGGGACATGGTGGAAATTTGGTCCCCGATGCCCAGAAAGTAGCTTTGTTATGTGCTGAAATTAAAAACTGCAACATCTTCTAGGCCACCCTTGTGAGGTGCATGTATATTGCAGCTACACCATGGCCTTTTCGGAAGATCATGTTATTTGTGGGTACTCGTTCATGTCCTTGATCTACTTTCGAAATAACGAAAACGGCAGGTGACAATACCTTCCATCCGTTTTGGCGTCACTAAATCTCGTTTACCCCCTTGCACGGATGCTTGGACTCTGGGTAGCGATGGGAGTTCATGGCTGTGAAGGGAACTGCTGATAGTCACCAACCACCTCACGAACACGCACCGGATTTTGGTGACCAATGATGGTGGGGTCAGTTGAGATTGGACAGGAAGTCGTGTAGGAGAACGTGTGGTGGTGTCTGACTGTCACGGCACCGAAGTAGTACATTTCAAGTACTTCTTGATTTCACAACCAGTAAAACGAGTCATCAGGTGGTCACAGGTGCTTGACGGCTAGGCTGCATTACAAGCGAACGCGTTATCTGTTCAACGGTTGTCAGCCACATGTCTTGTTGGACCATTCTGTCAAGGACGGTTCATTTCGAAAAACTGTGCTTTGGAATGAGTGCATGAGGGTGGTTGCGAATGCGGTTTGCTCGAAAGCAGCAGCACTGTGTTACGTATTTTGGGTAGACGGCGATTATTGCGTACTATATTTATGAACGGGGGCATGCGCAAGGTCAGACGACTGTACATGATGGAGGTGCTTAAAACATGACATATCCTGGTGCGCGAGAGTCACGCATTGTTTACGCCGGTGGCGTTTGAGCCGCAAGTGATTTCGAGTTGTTACGAGTCATACTTATTTCACAGTTCACTGCAAAGCACTTGGATATCCCCTGATGCACGCGCTCATGGCGCGATTATCCTGTGGTTGAAAACATGCAAGCATTCTAATTTATGGCGCGGTGAGCGACGATGTTTCTGCACAGTTTACGTTCGAGCAATGGTCCTCTGATGTACAATTTCGGGAAGAAAGCGTACAGTTGTTAGTCGGATGTCAGCGCGTCGTCGCTTTTGAACCCTTCTGCAGTTTTATAAAAAAGCGCAGTTTGCGCACTACACTGCACGTGCGCTGTCGCATAATGTACATAGTGATAGTGGAGCGGTTATTAAATAGTGCGCCCTAGTATTTTCGCCCAATTTCAGAGATATATGACAGCCATTTTGTTGCGTATGGCGCTGAAGAACCAACCAAGAGATGTACTTGTGATCCAACATTGCAGTGATCACTTTTACTCGTATAGTCGATTCTCGTCCATTGCTCTTTGCATAATGCCATTGATCGACTTATGTGCTCTTGTGCTTCCCTGTCTATATCTGAGGCCTATATAAGTCTGGCCTCAGCTCGTCAGCTTCAGTCTTCTCCGTTCTTCGGTCTTCATTGCCAGTCTCCACTCGTCGGTCCTTGAGCAGGCAGCCTTTCTCTGTTACCTTTCGTATCTCGCTGTTGTACTTGTTCTTGCGAGGTGTGGTGCTCCGCAATAAACCACTTGTACTATCTCCGTGTCCCTTCACGTTCCTTTCGGCACCCTCCTCTTGTCGCCACTGCCAGAGTTATAACAGTTAGCGGCCACAAATACAACATATTTGACAAAAGCACTTCAATCCTTTGGCGTTTCATCAAACATTCCTGAACCCGATATTCCCAACCATCTGACTCTATTCATGGCTTTCTGATTTTGATGTCTTAGAGGGCTGCAAAAGCGATTTGTGTTTGATTCTACTTTATAAATTCTGAGCAGCATTGCCGATATTCCTTCTGGAAGCATTTTCTGTTTTTCTGAGAAATTGAGCACCTCAAGTGGGAACGCCACTGAAACGATGTTTCTAAGTGGACTCGATCCATCCTTTTTATTAGTCATCGTTCGCTTGACTTACTGCATATATGCGCATTCATCTTGTCTTTTTAACTGCTCTTTGCAGTGTGTATCTTCGCTTATATGTACGTACTGGCGCAGAATTATCAGTGTGTTGTTTATGGAATGTAACTGTGCAAATTTTAGGTCATCCTGGGAAATCTCAAAGAATTTTGTTCGAAGGCAATCGTAGTAATTAAATATTACAACAAATACTGGTCAACGTAATTCCATGTGAGCGCCGTCGAACTCACTTCTCTTTTATACAGCATCTTTGACCCTCCATGTACGCGTGCTGGCACAACTCCTTGTCCATGTGAATGAGGAAACGCTTCTTCAATTCGGTTCCTGAGAGAATCAACAGAGCGGCTGTTCCGCATGTAGACATAACTCTTAACGAAATCCTAGAGGAAAAATCGGTGAGCGTATGATCTGGGTTTCTCGGTGGCCATTCGATGATCCCCTTCCTTCCATTCCAAAAGTGAGGACCATTTTCATCCAAGAAATCGGCACAGCCTTTGCTAGTGAGCCGTGGCCACATCGTGTGTGAACATCGGACCCTGCTGTTTTATAAAAGACTCCGTCAAATCATGTCATAGCTGTGGACGGTGGGGCTTAAGGCCTCCTTCGCGAAGGATGCGCTCGACGCTGGCTCTCGGAGTAACCACTTCTGGGGAGAGCCGATTAGCTGACTTTTTTGGGCTGCGGTCAATGGCATTTAAAATTGGAGATTTTCTTTCTTCTCTTTCTCTGGATCGCCGCCACTCAACAGTGCCCCTATCTTCAAAATTGGTGCCAGCAGTCTTGGTCACTCTGGCATGGAGAAGTGCCCAAGCCACTGTCCGGGCTACTTCAGCGAAGTGCTCGCACTTGTAACGAAGCTTGGCCATAAAAATGCGTTCTTGCAACGAGCGCTTTTTCAAAATCCTCCCCTCCTGAAAGTTAAGAATTCTTTAGGTTATTGCACGCGAACAAAATTTTGCATACCTGCGTGAACAAATTCTATAAATTTTGCATACAGAACAAAGTCGATGAGATACATATGAGCTCCTCGCTATTATTTTGAGGTGTTGTGCGAAGAGGCGGTTGGATGGAGACTTCGGAGAAGAAGGCGACTTCAGTAGGAGGCGGGTGTCGGAAAAAAAGACCGGCGCCCGAATTCACTGACGTCTATGTCGAGTTCGAGGGGTTGAGAAGATCACGTAGATTCTTCTTTAATCTTCACAAAAGACTTACAGAAAGTAAGTTTTTTTTTACTTAACTGGCGAAAAGAACATCAGTAGATGAGTGTATACTATTTTTGCCTCCTGTTTGTTGATATGCTCAGAAGTATTAGGAAGCCCTAAAAGAGGAGGGGAAATGTTGACCTGAACGGAACGCTAAAACCAAACAGGATGTTCCTGCCGAAAATGTTCCAACCAGTAGAAGTTTCAGTTATATCCTGCTGAAGGTGCGTAATTTTCCTCTCCAATTAAAAAAAAAAAACTTCCATTCTTTGAGAAAACAGCAATGCCTCGAGCGGTCCTTCGAGCGAGGGGCTAACAGAATGGGGCAGAAGGCATTTGTACGCAGAGATCGCTTATGAAACGGCGATCCACGGCAGCAGTTCGATCAAGTAAATCAATCAGGGACACCTGTTAAAACCAACGATTCGAGAAGTGCGCTGATGGAGTTTGGTGCAATATACACCTTTGCAGCTCACTCTTTTGATTATTAGTTAATAAGCACCTTTGCAGCTCTTCGTTATCATTCTTACTAGTTATAACTGATAAATCTCTTCTTATGTTAACCAATTCGGCCGATCGCGTAGAGATTCTGCAAACGATTCATATCTCTGTGAGCCGAATGGTGAAAATGCAAGTCAAGTACCGACCATGATCTGCATGCAACGAACATCCGGCCAATCCAAAAAGTCTGTATCCAAAAAAGTCATCCTTTCCCACTCCCACTTCTACTTAGTGAATTTCGGAAAACTGGATTAACCCATATTCTTTCACTTCTTTTGTCGCCCTGTGCAAATCTTATTGGCAGTTAAAATCATTTGTTTCATCTGGTGTGACTACTCCGTGAGGTACACTGTAAACCGCCTGGATGCCCCCGAGCTCGGGACGATCTAACCCCTATAGTTCTGGCTCCATTCTCCGAATGTTCTAGGGGTTTTCAGAATGCCCAATGCCCCCAGCTTTCCAGATGTCACATAATACCGCAGAATCGCGATGCTTCAATGATCGGTCATTTGGGCTTCACGCGACCCGGGCAAATTTCTGGCCCTGTTAAACCCTAAATGTTTCACACTGTCTTTGAAACGAGCGTGAACCTAGACCGTGTGCGGATTGCGAAGTACTTGCATCTAGTATGTTGCAGGGGAGAGATGTTCGTCGTGGAGGGATGGACCTATCCGGAAACAATCTTTAGGGCCACAGCCCCTATGAAAAATCCGGGGAAAAGTCGGATTTCTCGGCGCAGACTTTTATGAACCCGCTCAGACAGTCTGCGATCAGAGGTCCTCGAAGCGCAGACCGCGTCACACTGCTTCCTCCAGCTCAGCTTTCCTCCAGGGGCATATTATGCAAATTTTTTGACCCTGTATGGTAGATATACTTTCAAAACGGCCACGCTTAAATTATTGTAGAAGTTCAGCTTTCCTCGAAAAGCATGGCGAGTGGGTCCACTGAGCGAAAATCAACTTTACGTCATGGGCCAGTTGCTGGCTTTGGGATGTCTAGGGTTATTCCACTGCAGCTGTGAAGTGCTCCAAATTGCACGCCTATATTGCAGCTGCCCTGAACGTCAAAATCCTTTGAATTTTATATTTGCGTAGAAGTTTATAGTGCAGTGGAGCCAGAATTCCCATGTTTATAGCATGCTTTACGTAAAAACATCCAGTAAAGATTGTGTGATCGAGATCACAGAGGGAATCAATCTCGCAAATGAGAAAGCGTGAACTGCATCCGTCATTCAACCTCATATCAAGATGTCTTACAACAGTATCATGCAATACATACTCATTCAAAGACTGGATAGCGCTTCAAATCAGTGAATACGACAGGTTGTCAGGAGTTTTCCAGCGGAGGCGTAAAACGGAAACGCGTGCAAGTCACTAAGCATCCCGAGAAAAAGTTAGCTCTGAATGCCACATAGGGCGCAGTAGTTTCCTTTCTTCTATTTGCATTTTATCTTATCGGCAGCGAAAGAATGCCACTTGCAGGAAATGATATACACAGCATGCTTCCAATCCCGGCAGCTAGAAAACAACAGAAGCAATGCTTTCACCATAACAGAGAAAACAACAGTGTACTCTGCTGCCTCGGAAATTCCGAAAAATATGTTCTGCTCGTTCTACACCCGGAGGTTTCTCAGACTATATTCCATCACTCTCTAGGGCACTAAAGTTTTATAAACTATACAATGATATACATTATGGAGTTGAAGTTTTCATGAGTTATGTTATATTATGCTTTTCCGTCGTAAAAGTTTCTTAATCTGCATAAAATTACAACACTACGCCCTACTGACCCCAAACTGTATAAGGTCAGTCTCATTAGGCGCAATAGAGTAGAGGTTAAGCTTATGAGCGAAAAGCAGTGCTGCGAAGAACACTGAGAAGGCAGAGTTCCATTCAACGGCGCCGAAACAGTTCCGTGAAGGGAAATTACTGTCGGTTCTCATTGACCTCCTTTGTGTGGGCCTTTCAGGTGTTCTGATTCTCTGCGGTCGCGGAAATGCTTGAAAATAAGGAACAAGGTTAACGGTTGATCAATGGAGACCACTTCAGTGTTCGTCGACCACCTTTGCCGTTATCGCCTGGTGGAGCGTTTGATTTCCCCACATCTTAACGGCACTGACAATATCCTAGAAGTGAGCCCGAAGACAACAGATACAGCAAATTTTCTCCTCTTTCCAGAAGTTGGCTAGTCGTCTGTTTGAATTCCCTCCACTCTGCTTACTTTCTCGCAATAGTTGGTGGTGCTCAATGGTTTTACGGGTGCCGCGAAGAGCGGTTATGTGCAACATGTCCAGCAGCCTCAGATTGGTTGTTCTTTTCACTTCTTGTCATTTCTGCGGCAGAAAACTGATCTTCCCGGTACTACCCTTCCTCGGGTTCCTAAGAGGACTGCTCAGAATGGAGTTCCCCAACAGCAACTTCTGTGAGCCTGAAAACTCCCGATCCCTTTCTCTCCTCCTCGGGAACACTATTTGTCACATCATGTCGCCGGGAAAAAACTCCCTCGGGGGGGGGGGGGAGGAGTCGGTTTCAGAATCTCTCGCGGGACGGGGAGAGATATTTGACCGCGGAGGCCCCCGCGGTCCAAAATGTATGATTCATGTTAATGCGGGACCCCTCGCAGGAGGATACCGGTGAACACCAAAGCTAGTGTGGAGCATCGCTTTGCTTGTTTTGAAATTTGCAGATCGTGAGAAAGAGAGAAAATGGATGGAGGAGTTGAGAAAAGAAGAGCTGGCTGTGGCGCTCGAACGCTGCACGCATTTTCCCGTCGGCACAAAGGCTGAGATGCCTGAATCTGTCAGCGGTAATTTTGTTTTATGTGATTAGAGTTCGTGCGGACCGTCGGTAAAGTGCACCACGGGTAACCCTTAATAAAGGGTGGCATTCCGGGGGAAACCATTCCAGAGCGCGTCGTTGCGGTATGCAATGAATGGTGCAAGATATGATTCGGTTACTGTAAAAGTCCATAACTGGAGAGTTTCGATAGGGATCTTTTCAAAAGCTATACTTTCATAAAATGAAGCCGTGCGAGGGGAAGGGGGTTGGCATTTTTGATCCAAGTCGCAGGGAGGGCGAAAAATTTGCTAGATCTGCCGGCAAGTTCACGGAAGAGGACTTTCTAGATGAAAGGTGATGACCTAGGTGGTGGTTTTCTGAGTGAAGCACCGCTTGCTCGCGTCGTTTCAGATGTGCTCGAGTCAAGACACCTGTTTGAGCTTTTGACTGCTTTTTTGCACAATTGTGGGACTTTTCTCAGCAGGCTGTCATGCTTGAAGGAAGTGATATTTGATGTGATCGATAACATGATTAATATTTTAGGCACTCCAGCTCCTTCGGACCACCGTCCAAATGCCTGGGCAGTGTTCCAGGTGAACAGATCACCGAAGTTCGCGTGAGATGTTCTCATCTTGGATAACGGTGATCTCATTCGCATTGTTCGCTGCACGTTTGAGTTTATGACCTTCATGGGTCCACTTGCGCAAGAACGCATATATGAACTCTTGTACATATCAGGTCATTTTGATTTCTATGCAGATTTTCCAACCTTCAAGCTGAATGAATGTACTCACGAAATTTGGCACGTCCATCTGTCTGAAAGAGAGTTTTGTGCCCCATTGCTGGTATTGCACCACGTATATACGAAACTTTTAAACAGTGTTGTGAATAGTAAGAATAAAACTACCTCAAAAAATGAGATCATGAGCACTTACGCGACCTATCGCTACAAACAGTTCGTCTTATACTCAGGTCATCGATTGCATTTATGCAACCGGTTGGCGACTGCAGTTAAGCAGCTGACGTTGAGAGCCGCCATATCCTCCATTCGCGAACTAGGAACTTTGATGACTTAGATCCTATGCGACGCAGCATCACTGCTAAAATCAGGTCGTTTTCTTGTAAAATTGCTGTGAATTTCATATGCGTTGTGTGGATTAATATTGCTAAGATGAGTGATGCAACTGTTTCGCAGAGTTACCTTCTGATGTTTAGTGTTGCTTTTTTCACTGTTTCACTGTTGAAACTCTCAACAAACACCTGTATGCTGTCGTGAAACGTCACCTCTGCAGTCACGTCTGCCTTGCTCACCTCGGTTCCCGTTTTGACTTCCAGTTTTTATGTTTTCTTCATGGTTAGAAATAGCTGGTGACTTTTAATGCTCGGAATGATGGCGTTTGTGACAAACTTACCAAGAACAACTCTTGCTGAACAGCAAGAAAGATATATGTGCACTCTTGTGGAGACGGCCAAATGTGTAGCATTAAACAGCAAATGTGAGTATGGTTGCGGGGTGCAAGCAATGCAAGCAACATGAATTGATTTTGGCTTGTTTGAGAAAAAATTTCACACCTAATGCATCAGATATCAGTGAGCGAGAATAGAGCACAAGAGAAAATCTTCTTCAAAAGAGCGCTAATAAAATACAGCAACGATAGAGAACACTCGCACCTTCCCCAGATAATGATCTGAGGAGATTTGTTGCCGACTGCTCGTACCACCAAGGAGCTTGATGTGCACATGAATTACTGAGCACTGAATTTATTCCACTGATGCAAATTCGAGCGGGTTTATTTCTGGCAAGTTCAGAGTGCACTGCTTTTCCGGCTCCATCTTGAAGTCTGCGATTCATAGGACGTCCGCGTAAGAAATCTATGACTCGTTGGTTTTCATAAATATTCCCACCCACAGATCCTTACATCGTCTGCTGGCAAAGATAACGAAAGCAGATGAGGCGAGAGGCAGGCAGGTCATTTCTGTCAAAAAGGAGTAAGACGGCACTGAGTGTCATGGCAAATAGAGTCTCAGTGGGGAAGTGAGCAGTTTATTTGAAACCCTTTACGGCAGGTAAGCAATGCAAAACCAGTCACACCCAAGTTGAGTAGTCGGGTAAACTCGAAGTGGTCCCAGTTCGAAATGTCCACGACAAACAATTTTCTTTTTCTCTTCGTAGCGCTCGGACGCGCCTTCCTTAGCGCACCCTCAGACTTCTGTGATTGAACACACAACGAATCAGAATACACAGCAATAATCAATTTAGAAGATAGATGAAAGCAAACAACACCATTTTGGGTGCAAATGCGATCTGAAGAGGCGTCCATATGCGAGAATTACCGGGTTTGTTGAAGAACAGTCCGATGGCAAAGTTGAGGAAGAATTCTGAAGCCCGATAGGGCGTGAAGGCGGGCTATTGATAGTTACTTCTTTTTCGGCTTTCCATCGGTCGTCTCCTTCACTGCCTGGTTCTACTTAACGTTGCATGATGTTTCACCGGCGCCATCCGATGGCAGCCAAAGGCGTGATTCTTGGCGGAGATTTCGTTGATTTCAGACGCCTCTAAACGCTTTGAGCGCCTGAGAGATGCTTGGCGGAGATAGCCTGTGAAAGATGCGAAACCTTTTTGTAGCGAATCATGCCTCCGGCGCCGATGTTTTGGGTTTGAGCCCGCGAATATCTGGCGAATTCGCTGCACTGAATTTAAATAATCAATTGTCGCCTCGCGTTAACTCGACACTGAGGGCTTCGCTGTGAACAAGAAGAGCTTAGGAAAACGGAGTTTTCGTTGTTGTTTTTAGGGCAATATCCCTGCCATTGGGTTTCGGTGCCGTTGGTAACATTCAGTTGTTCAACAATGTTTTTTCCTCACAGGAAGATATCTCTAAATTACTGTCATATCTTTATTTGTTCCCTTCAATCGTCCTCCTATCAGTTGACAATATTAAATCGAATTAACTTTCACGGTTCAAAAAAAGCTGGACGAAATGAAATGAGGACGTATAAAAGAGTGACTGTGATCGTGTCACAGTTCCGTCAATGGAACCACATTACAGCATACCGAAGCCACTTCTTCAAAGATTTGCTCGCATTGCGGTACTAACCTATGCGGAAAAGCACCCCTCCATCACCGTCCCTCTCCCCTCGCTGTATTCGATTTCGGTTGCACAGTGTCACATCGTTTGCGTACACATGGCGAAGCCACCGCGACACTTCGACAACATTATTTGCAACAGATTCCTGCTTTGTTCGCATACCCTCTCATATGCTTAACTGTCATTAACTATCTACAACTTCGCCACCGTTCCTGCAAATGCGCAACTTTGGTGATTCTAATTGTGTGTTCTTTTCAAAACGATTTGCACCTTCGCTTCCGTGGCGTTCTGAAGGTGAGTGACTTCAACATCTGTTCCTGTACTCTTATTCGCTTGGTTAACTCCAATGCAAGCTGCCATTCCTGCGGTTCGACTTTTAGACCTGCTAGCATCAACAACATTGTCAGCTAGGATGACTCGGGGTATTTTCATGCACTGCAAGGCTCTCTTCGGGAGTTTCTTCGTCATGACTTTCATAGCTAAGAAGGATGTGACGTGACCGAAGAAACGCCAGCACAGAATGTACGAAAGGATGAAACAATTATTAAGGCTTATATAGGGTAGTGAAGTAGATGCACGTGCAAGATTCTCATATATGAAACGCTTGTTCAATAGGGATGCGGAAAAGAAGCTTCTCATATTTGAACATCCCTTCAACCGAAAAGGGAAGTGCAAGCTTTCCATAATTCGACATCTGTTCCTCAACGTCCGTTTCTTCGACCATTCGTCGGTTGAAGCCATGCGCCCGTCCATTCATCAGAGGCTTTAAACCAGATGCCTTTTCATCTCTCAGTTGCCCCTTAGCCGTCCGCTGCACGTCACCCTTTCGGCCGAATAGCTTCCTTCCTCGCCTTCGCGACAGCGCGAAAGAATGAAACCGCGAAATATTGGACAAGTTGATCCCACCATATGCTTTGCTCTTGTGACTGCTTTTGTCCCCTCTCCCTCCCCTCAAATTCTCAGTTAATTGCCAAGAATGGACTAGCCAGTACAACAATGAACGTCCCTGTATCATACACAGCGTTCAGATGAATTATCTTCATTTGCAAATATACCACGTGACCGCGTCCGGCCTCGTAATATCTACTACATCCAAAATTCCACCCCATCCCCCACCTGTTCCCTACCCTTCCCCAAAAACCTCCCCTGTCACACCAAGCTGCTACCACCCACCCCCACGAAGTTGTTGCATATGAAGTGATATCCTGTATGTTCCCCACAAGGTGTTATTTCGCCCTGCTCCGAACTTTCAACAAAACAGCAAGAATTGGCCAAAAACAATAACAAGGATTTATGGATGAGCATAAAACGTTAACATCACTCCCAGTTTTAATGACGCGTTCCATCATTTATACAAAAAGCGAGGCAACATTTACGCAGCGTTCGAGTTAGGTCCGCGCTTTCGGCCTGGTCCATTCAACGCCACATTGACGAAACGACGGTTGTATTGGATACGTCTTGCAGCGCGGCCTGAAATATTATTTCAAAAATGTTGAGGTTGGGCATCACTCTAATGTCGTTTTATCTTCCACCACCTGCAGTTCCCATAAGCATTTTAGTACGGCAAGCGCCCTTTAGTTCTTTGCTTTGGTACTTGGAGGAATACCTATGCAGCTTAGTGTGCACATTAAATTCCATTTGCTTCATCATGTGAATGGAAAAGTACAAAACTTAATGCCGTATTCTTGCATCTACTTGATAATACAAGTATAGACGCGTGTCGATGAGACAACTCAACTGCCTTCTTGATAAGATCGCGCTAGCTATTCACTAGACTTGGCAATTTCGAATAATCGGAATATACTTACATCAGGTGACGGGACCCAGAAAAGGGAATCCCCAACGAAACTGTCATGAGCGTAGAACCACCGACGCTTTTAGTGCAAAGTTTTCCTGGGCAGAAGGCCCCATTCTAGAGCTTCAAGAAGAAAAGGAAACCCCCTTATCAGAAGAATATGTAGAGCCCTACTAAAAACATGCAGATCCCATGAATAAAAGATATTAAAAGAACTCCGGAAGTGAGGGAAAAGAGACCCACCCAAATGGTTAGAAAATTTCTCTCGACTGAAGTCCACGACTGATAAGAAGACGCTAACCCGTGTAGAAACCACTGGTCACAGAGAAGGCAAACTAACTATCAGCAGGAAGATGAAAGACGAGCTAGCCACACACGACTACAGCATTAAAGCTTTCGCGTTAAAGCTCAACCACCACCTGTTGTCCATGAATTCCTTTCCTCACTCTCCTCCCCCTCTCTCCCCACTTTAGTTCATCATCCTCCTCCGCACTCAGTCCTTTTTTTTAATCCCAGATTTTTGACCACATGAATTTTTGCGAGAATGCTTTGCGGGACAAAAATATTCCGGCGTAACCTCTTTACAAGAAGTCACACACACCCCTTATTCATTCATACAAATCAAAATTTTACCGCATGCAATCAAGCTAATTTTCCCTATTTTCTCTCATGTTCCCCCTAACTAAGAAAGTAGAAAAAAACATCTTACCGGCAGTAAACTCGCTTAGCAAGCCAACTACTATTCTAACGAAGGGTACACTGCATGCCTGGGATATGGCAGCTTCATTGAAGTAATTAGCGACGTCTAAACATTGCATCCAACAAACCCGAAAACATCACCATCAAGTCAAACGCAGCAATTGAATCAATCACCCCTTTGCCATGTAACAATCACCCGACGATGATGTTACTCAAAAAACGTGAAAAAAAAAACGGACCAGTCTTCTTCTTTTTCTTTTCCTGCTTGTCAACCTTCGGCGTTTGAGCGCGCACCTTGCCGGCACGGGCCAGCGAACCATGCACCTTACCTAGAATAAGACAGCAGTAACCTTTCCACAGCAAAATTAGTCGTCGCACATGTCACTCACCTTATTGCAATTACATCATATGGTGTTTCGATGAACTGTTAAAAAACAGCCGCTATTTAAAGTGGCAGCGAACATATTACGTTGATTTAGAAAATGATGACATCTTATACTGGCGTCTTGTAGCAAAAATTTGCGCAACAGCGTCGTTTACTGCGGCTAAGGTGTCTGTGCATCTTGGGATCGCATCGGCAGCCCAAGTGACCCTTAGTACCACTCACTGCTCCATTTGCTGCACTACTCTTAATCGATAAAAAAAGCAAAGCGATCGCTCCTATTAACGCAGCAGCCACGAATTTCGCTTTAAAGTCACAAGATGCAAAATGCGCACTCCATTAGCTCTCCTTGGCAAGAGGTTTGCTGCTAAGAGGAGAGCTCTCGATACCTGGAGTCCGTGCGTTGGTCACGAATAAAAGCAAGTTGAACACCAAAACGTCCCGCTATCTGCACGAATTGAAGCACTTTCAGCTTTCAATAAACATTAATCGCGAACTGCGTGTAGGAAAGCAATCCTTCTCCTCATAAATACGATTAGAGTGACTCGGAAAACAATTTGCCAGATTGTGGAGAGGGCCTGCATGCTAATATTTCACTATATACGAATTTAGTGAGATGCCGCGACAAATCACTCCTCTTCCTTCAATTCCTCTATAAAACTGCATATATAAAACTATCCGGAAGCAACACTTCAACCTTTACGCTACACTCGCCGGGTTTATGCAAATCCATAAAATGCTTTTTGTATGACATCCACTTCCACGAAAATAACGGCGGCAGGTAGCCAAGCTACCATCAAACTTCGGAAAAACTAAAAGCCAGAAATCTGAAGAAATAATTAACCTCCAATAAGGCGCGCATTGATGTTCAAAGTTGATCCATGAACAATATCAAGCTGCGAAAGGGAGCAGTCGTCCTCATCCAGAATCCTCGTTCCAAAAGTCAACACACTATCAAACGCTTCAAGCTGTGACTGCAATATAAAAAAAAAAAATAAGACAATAATATGGAATCGGAAGGATGACGACCGAATGTAGCTGCTGCTGGAATTCCGAGAAGAAGATGGAGCAGTACGTGTGGAAAATTATAAAAGCAGAAGCTTACAGCAATAAGGGAAACATAACACAAGACAACAAAAACGACGAAAAGAGTTTTGGAAGATGCAGTAGTTAGCAAAGGGTTCGAACCCTAAACGTCGCTAAAAAGATCTCTCCCAAATGGGACGAGAACGAATCTCGCCGCTCAACGAATCAATGAGTCGTTGGGACTCTCGGACACTCTGGGTGCGCCTTGTGTCACAGCTATTTGTAGGTACGGAAATGTTCACATGAATCAAGTAAGAGCAAACAGGAATGTGTTAGGAGGGCTGGCATGGCAAGCGCTCTTGTGCAATCCCGTCCACTAAACAAACTCTCCGGACTGGCAAGTGAGAACAACGATTAAAAAAATCTTCTCGGGCTACGCAAGTGATTTCGAGCTCGATCAAAATTTCATTTCGTGACGGCACCTTACAGAATGTGAAATACAACTGCCTTTCAAAAGTAATACTACCCTCTAAACAACCCGCAATAAAGGCGATCAATGAGGAAAATAGCACAGAAGCGGTGACGTCATCGTGTCGGCTATATCATCAACTTCAAACATCAAGCTTTGACGACTGTCAAAACTAACGGGCACATAAAGATGCACATCAGCCTTTAGGCATAGTATCGTCACAACGCGCCTCTACAAATATCGGCAGAAGAAAAATGAAAAATGAGCGTTCGGTTATCATCGCAACAAATTCAGCGGAAATAAACATACGCGCTGTCTATCAGCAATGTCCTATGCCCCGCAAAAATAAATCGCAGGAACTGTTTAGCTTGTTTTGGACCACCTGCTAGAACCTCTTCTCCTCCATCTACCGGCCTATCTACAAAGATATAGTCAAACATGCTTCTCTGACTTCCACAAATTGCAAGAACACAAAGTCTCATCATAATCATAACTAAAGCAATATGCTAAATGAAATGCTCCAATATAGCATCAAGCAGAGAAGAACAAGGCGAACCTTGAGTTGAGCAATAGTTGTTTCGGGAGTGACTTCCACGAGATGAACCTGCCCATCGATCGCATTGATTAGAACCTGCATCGTGACACGAATCGTTCAGCAGCTGAAATGAATGTCGACATGTTATACATACAAAAATGCTCATCGAGGTGAACAGGTGCGGATGGAGGATAAAGGAAGACGGGGAAAGTGGGGAACGGTAGGAGTAAGGAGAAGGAGATAAGGGGGTAGCTTGCCATCAAGAAAGTCGGTCGTCTAAGAGGGTAGCGAACAATGGGCGAGGGTATGCTTATCATCCATCGTTCGTTTGCCACCTTTATGCCTACACCACACTGCACAGTATGTGGACTTCACCATTAAAAAAGGACACACATATCTACCTGCGTGGAAAGCTCTCACAGACATTCAACATCAGATTTATTGCACGAAGCACCTACTATCAAATTCCTGAATTGCATTCATTAACCTGAAGACTTCAAAAGAAAAGCACTTATATGAAAATTATTGCCTAAGAAAATACATTCTGATGATACAACAAATTCAGGGATGCTTCAAACTGACGCAGCAGGAGCGAGAGACTTAAGACAGATGCACTCTTCTTTGAATCACAAATTAACCCCACAAAACCATTTCCTTCTCTATGCGAGGCAAATCAGGAAGTTACAACAGGGAATGGATACAGCAATTTTCATGGAAAAGTACACTGCAAAAAAGATTACAAGGTAGCTTGAAACGCGTAGATAAATACCGCAAAAATGTCTGCGGCGCAAATGCCCCATGCTGCTAGTCACAATGATACGCACACTCACCCGAAATGGGGAAATCTCTCTCTTTCAAAAAAACAAATTTCCACATGCACCTTCCCGCAGCGCAGATATTCGTTGCGTGTCTCCAGGTAGACGTTGACGTAGTAGAGCACAGGTCAACGGTGCGTACATGCCCGAAGGCAGGAGTAAACGTACTGGAAATGCTCATCCCTTCTGTTCACCTTTTCGATAACCTCTCCCGTCCCTCCCCAAACCCTTCCTTCTATCAATGCCCCGTAAAGTATGGTCCAATCGATGCATCTGACTGTGCACAAGTAACAAAAGATATCAAACAGGGGGGGTACAAGATACCTGTAATTTGCATTTTGCACTGCACAACAAATGTGACAGCAGGGGTGGCACGGCGTGCGCTTTGTGTTTTTATCACCAAAAAACAATCTGCGAGAGATATTTCTTTAAAAGAGCACGACACACTTCATAAGAACAATGAGGAGCTAGGATAAGCCCGATATCGGACGAGCAAAAGCAGTCTTATGACCCAGGCCGGTCCTATTCGGTCTTGACATAGTCGGTTGGATGAATCCTTGGCCATTTGGAGATGAAGCAGGTCCGGCTCTGTTCCACGCTTAGCCCAACAACACCCCACCCAACTCGCGTAGACCAAGTCCGGCATGCAGGTTCCACGACACTTTAAAAACAACTAATTCGCGACAAGAAGCTCTGAGTGAACATGTCACTCACTGAAGGTTAAACCATGGCGCAGGTTACATTAAATACCGCCACCGTAAACCGCTCAAGTTGGTGGCAATAAGAGAAATAAATACTAAAATTATCTCCCTGCTCTATCCGCACAAAGAATTGCTCACGAATTCATGAACTTGGCAGCCCTGAACGAGAGCTTCAAATACCCTAGGTAGTACAAGAGGGCGTGGTACGCTCATAGTGTGCACTAGGAGAAATCAAAGAGCCAAGCAAAAAGCTTAAAAGAGCACATATATCAGCTAGCGAGGCTGGGGACTGTACTCGACTGCTAAAGCAACGTGTTTAAGGGCCTCCGAATTTTAAACACCGCTTTCCGATCCGCTTGAAATGTAATAACTAAAAAACAAAATTCATCACGTCGACGTATCTACACAAAGTGCATGAAATTAACGAAATGAAAGTTAGAGAGAAACGTCAACAAACGCGACTGTGGTGATTTTTCAAAAATTGCCCATAATCTATTGGCAAGACATATCAAATCCGATGCAACGCAAGTAACTAAAAGCAATAACAGCGGTACACAACACCTGTCTTATCCCACACAATCACAACTCCACCGCCTTTGAACGGAGATGATGAAACATCATAGTTGTTAGCACTCCGTGCTTCCGAAAACATATTTGATTTTCAGCTGTGAAATAGGCCAAAGAGGACGGTCTTGAAACGAAAAGCAATATTTTCAAACGGTTGTGGGTAACATTAGCCACCAAGCGCACGCGCACAGGAGGAGGAGAGGAGAGAGACCGCGCGCGTCTTGGAAAGCGGCGCGGTAGTGGTCACTCGGCAATAAAATGCCGCAGTAAATATGAAAATATACCGTAAGAAAAACAAAATTCGAAAGATGAATTTCAACAATTTTGAAGGCATGAATGCTCTATCAGAATCACAATAAGCTGAGACAAAAACAAGAACTTTTCTATAAGATCAATTTCTTATATGACGCGCAATGACAAAAATTGCATGGTCACCGATATATCAGGGCCTATAAGTGTATAAAGGAACAAGATTTGGAACGAATGACTAGGCACATCTTAAAGAGCATTAAAAACTCTATCAGAATCATTAATAAGCTGAGACAAAAACAAGAACTTTTCTATAAGATCAATTTCTTATATGACGCGCAATTGACAAAAATTGCATGGTCACCGATATATCAGGGCTATAAGTGTATAAGGAACAAGATTTGGAACGAATGACTAGGCACATCTTAAAGAGCATTAAAAACTCTATCAGAATCATTAATAAACTGAGACAAAAACAAGAACTTTTCTATAAATCAATTTCTTATGTGACGTGCAATTGACAAAAATTGCATGGTCACCGAATATCAGGGCCTATAAGTGTATAAAGAACAAGATTTGGGAAAGAATGACTAGGCAGATTAAAGAGCATTAAAAACTCTATCAGAATCATCAATAAACTGAGACAAAAACAAGAACTTTTCTATAAGATCAATTTCTTATGTGACGCGCAATTGACAAAAATTGCATGGTCACCGATATATCAGGGCCTATAAGTGTATATAAAGGAACAAGATTTGGAACGAAAGAATGACTAGGCACTTAAAGAGCATTAAAAACTCTATCAGAATCATAATAAACTGAGACAAAAACAAGAACTTTTCTATAAGATCAATTTCTTATGTGACGTGCAATTGACAAAAATTGCATGGTCACCGATATATCAGGGCCTATAAGTGTATAAAGAAACAAGATTTGTGTGAAGAATGACTAGGCACAGGCTTAAAGAGCATTAAAAACTCTATCAGAATCATCAATAAACTGAGACAAAAACAAGAACTTTTCTATAAGATCAATTTCTTATATGACGCGCAATTGACACAAAAATTGCATGGTCATCGATATATCAGGGCCTATAAGTGTATAAGGAACAAGATTTGGAAAGAAATGACTAGGCACAGACCTTAAAGAGCATTAAAAACTCTATCAAAATCATTAATAAGCTGAGACACAAAAACAAGAACTTTTTTATAAGATCAATTTCTTATATGACGTGCAATTGACAAAAATTGCATGGTCATCGATATATCAGGGCCTATAAGTGTAATAAAGGAACAAGATTTTGGAAGAATGATAGGCAGACCTTAAAGAGCATTAAAAACTCTATCAGAATCATTAATAAGCCTGAGACAAAAACAAGAACTTTTCTATAAGATCAATTTCTTTATGAGCGCAATTGACATAATTTGTAGACTCGACAAAGTACATGCGTTGCAGAGACTGAGTATGTTGGCACTGTGACGTATGCGAGCGATTTAAGAGGCAGTCGCTTCGACGAATCACGAAAACCCCGTCATGACTGAAATGGCAACAGGTGTCGTTCTCAAACAAGATCGTCGGTCCTTCTAGAATGTGAAGCAAACATCTGAAATCCTCAGATATGATATTTCAGGGCGAAAAAACGCGATATAAGTGCGGAAGTTTTGTGTTGCTCAATTACGACGCTTAATGAGTGATCCTCTCTCTGTCTTGAAAACATCGCGAGTTTGGTGCTACTTCAATTGTGGAAGAAATCAGAGGTTGCTCTGTTTGTGTTTGACGAGGTGGAGAGGAAAAGGAATGCAAGGAATATGGCCTATCGAGCAGATGCTATTTCTTCGAAGTTTCCTTGTCAGCCGAACGGCGCAAAGCAAGGGGATATTAGTTCTCGACTCCTTATCAACTCTCGAAGGACTCTTGAGAAAGAAGGAGACTGCAGATGGTTTCAATTTATTCAGCAAATAACTCTAAATGCTTCTCTTTGCGGACGAAGTTCTATGGTTGCGATACCAAAAAACTTTGCAGTATTCCTGAACGGGTCAACAAGAATGCAAGAAAATTGGGCTCAGCTTTGCAAATGTTTAAACGAAGTGGATCTGAAAAATACACTCTGTCGTTAGTTTCATGAAGCTCGACAGTGCAAAATATCGAACTTGTGGAAACATTTTCTCCGTATGGATAGACTTGCAAATAGCGGGATTTGGTCAGGAAATTAAGCAGATGACAAAAGAGCGCATTGGCTCTTGTTCGCCAAGCTCAACGATTGTCTATTGCGACCCATGAAAAATGTTCGTGGAGGGAGACTCATCACTTCGACGGCCATCCCTGTTCTTCTGTGGGAGCGAAATGTGGAATATCACACTCGCTGAAGAAAACAAACTAGCAACGACACCAGTGAACATGGAAGGCGAATGGAAAGTATCAATTAAACTGCAAACACAACCACAAACGAAGAGTTTTGCTTTGGATCCGCATTGAAGGATATCGTTGAAGAAATGTAAAAAAGAAAACCAAGGTGGGGGCTGGTAGTAGCAGGTTTTAATGATACAGATGGACTAAGTAAATCTTTCTAGTGGACCAAGAGACGTTTAAAAACAATCACGTGGCAGGCCGCAACAGGGGGGGAAGACCCGCTGAAAGGCCTATATGAGTTACTTGGATGTGGAGGGCTCAGGATCGCTATAGGTGGAAGAGTTGCCAAGCTGCGTCGCGAGAGGAGGAAGGGGGGGGGAAACGATGAAATCGACGAATCACGGGTGTTTAAAGTATCCAAAGTAAAGTAGCCTTGCCAAATCCATCCTCGCAGTGCAATTTAGATGTCTAAGTCGAAACTAGCGCTGCAGCCATTGAGTCAATGTCGGTCCCAACGCAGAATATCCACAGTGTTCAGCGCTGTGTCCGTTCCATTAGCACTTGTCACACTGTTACACGTGGCCTTAGATTAATGACCATCTCTTAAATCTACTCACACTGTTTTGTGATTTATGTGTGACCCTTTCATTTAAAAGCATTGTTTAGGATTTCCTCTGAAGCGTGAATTGTTTGGTAACATTCAAAGCGATAACTATCCAAAGCTCGGTTTTCTGCTATATTTGAAGGTGATGAGAATCGATCGGATATCTGGCGTGATGATGCCGTTCCCTTGTGCAAACAGAGTGCTCTGAAAGGTCGTAATGAATCGCTTGCTATCTAATTACTAAGCAATTCCATTGTTAGAAGCCTTTGTGCGAAATAAGCATGCATGTGAGCAGCCCTTAACTCCTACGTCACTGTGCAAAAATGCGATTGCCCATTAACTTTCTGAAGGTTGAGCACACTGCACGCGGCCTCTTATGAAGTTAACAAGCTTCGATCCGCTTTTTTAGTCGACTCTAATCATAGGTTGCATTGCGAAATGCGCAAACTTGTTTCGACAGGCTCTTGTGCCTCTTGAGTGTTTCGGATGCGAGAAACTGCTTACCATTATGCTTGTGTAAAAACATTGCCATACACTTGATGCACTGTCGCTCATTCACCTGGTTTTTTTCATCTTGGAACGAACATGAGTCGGTGCGACAGGTAACTTGCAAATGAGGCAAGTACTTCTTCTAAACGTTATTCAGCCATCTAGTTAGTGGCTCGAAACGAGTGCTCTTGATAGCCCCATCTTCTATACGATCTCCCCAATCCTCCTAAGAGTTAGGCTTCTTTGCTAGAGTTGCGCACTTCAAATGATGCTTGCTTTATTTGAAGGCAATTCTTCGAATTGGGAGGCATTATCGCCTTCGAGCTGTTTTTCCTTCACAGTCCTGATTGCCTATGTCGGGAGAGCAAGTGCTGCATGCAATCAAACTATATCAATGCAATGAACTAGACGCTTGAAAGCGTTCGATTGGCTTTTTTACTCCCAAATGAACTTACGTGCCCGTTATCGGTATGCCTACACGGGAAAGAAAATGAAGTGATGGGAACCGGAGCTGTCGAACTGAAGAGTCATAACCGATGCATATAACAATCGCACGAAAGATCCATTCATGAAGAGTACAGGGAGTTTAATGCAACATAAGAACGATTTGGGTCATCTTCAAAAACCTGTGAGGGTCGATATCATGAATTCAGTTCACCAATAAGAACACAGTGATTCACGAATGACCGAAATAACGCATAAAGATAATGCATAACGCGACATTGAAATTTATGGCAATTGCATCGCAAAAGAAATTGATCTATAGAAAATTTCTTGTTTTTGTCTCAGCTTATTAATGATTCGATAGAGTTTTAATGCTCTTTAAGGCTGCCTAGTTCATCCAAATCTTGTTTTATACACTTATATCCCTGATAAGTATCTTGACCAGCAATTTCTGTCAATTGCGCGTCTATAAGAAATTGATCTTATAGAAAAGTTCTTGTTTTTGTCTCAGCTTATTAATGATTCTGATAGATTTTTTAATGCTCTTTAAGGTCTGCCTAGTCATTCTTCCAAACTTGTTCCTTTATACACTTATAGGCCCTGATATGTCGGTTGACCATGCATATTTCGTAATGCGCGTCATTACAAAGAAATTGCATTTTTATATAAAGTCTTGTTTTCGCTCAGATTATGATTCTGATAATGAGTTTTTAATGATCTTTAAGGTTGTGCATTCTTCAAATCTTGCTTGATACACTTTTATAGCCTGATATGTCTGAGAATGCAATTTTCGGTCATTGCGCTATAGAAATTGCTTTTTAGAAAAGTTCTTGTTTTTGTCTTAGTTTATTTGCGATGGATAGAGTTTTAATGCTCTTTAATCACTAGTCATTCTTCAAATCTTGTCTTTATACACTAATACTGATTATGTCGGTGACCATGCAATTTCTGCAATTGCGCGTCATATAAGAGAAATTGATCTTATAGAAAAGTTCTTGTTTTTGTCTTCAGCTTATTGATGATTCTGATAGAGTTTTTAATGCTCTTTAAGGTTCTGCCTAGTCATTCTTTCCAAATCTTGTTCCTTATACACTTATAGGCCCTGATATGTGGTGACCACGCAATTTCTGTCAATTGCGCGTCATATAAGAAATTGATCTTATAGAAAAGTTCTTGTTTTGTCTCAGCTTATTAACGATTCTGATAGAGCATTCAATGCTCTTCAAATATGTGTTGAAATTCATCTTTCGAATTTTGTTTCCTTACGGTATATTTTCATATTTACTGCGACATTTTATTGCCGAGTGACCACTGCCGCGCCGCTTTCCGATGACGCGCGCGGTCTCTCTCCGTCTCTCTCGTGCGCGTGCGCTTTGGCTAAGTGTGACTAATCAAACTTTCCGTAGTTTCAAATTTCCGTGATCGAATTGGTGTGGGTAACATTAGCCACAAGCGCACGCGCACGACGGAGAGAGAGAGAAGGAGAGAGACCGCGCGCGTCATCGGGAAGCGGCGCGGTAGCGGTCACTCGTCAATAAAAATGTCGCAGTAAATATGAAAATATGCGTAGCGTAAGGAAACAAAATTCGAAAGACGAGTTTCAACACATTTTAAAGAGCATTGAATGCTCTATCAGAATCATTAATAAACTGGGATAAAAACAAGAACTTTTCTATAAGATCAATTTCTTATATGACGCGCAATGACAAAAATTGCACGGTCAACGATATATCAGGGCCTATAAGTGCATAAAGGAACAAGATTTGGGAAGAGTGGGTAGCACATCTTAAAGAGATTATTGAATGCTCTATCAGAATCTAATAAGCTGAAACAAAAACAAGAACTTTTCTATAAGATCAATTTCTTATATGACGCGCAGTTGCCATAAATTTCACTGTCGAGTTATGCATTATCTTATGCGTTATTCTGGTGCACTCGTGACACTGGCTTCTTATTGGTGAACTGAATTCATGAATCGACCCTCGGCAGTTTAATGAAATGACCCAATCGTTCTTAAGTTGCATTAAACTCCCTGTGACTCTTCATGAATGGATTTTTTCGTGCGATTGTTATATGCATCGGTTATGAATTCTTCACTTCGACAGTTCCAGGTTTCCATCACTTCATTTCTTTCGCGTATAGGCATACCGATAACGGGCACCGTAAGTTCTTTTGATGAATAAAAAGCAATCGACGCTTTCAGCGTCTAGTTAATTGCACTGACACAGTTTGATTGCATGCAGCGCTTGCTCTCCGACATAGACAAGTCAGGATTGTGAAGGAAAAAGCAGCTCGAAGGCGACATGCTCCCACTCGAAGAACTGCGAATTAAGTTGCAGGCGACCACACGTGGTTACAAAGCAGGAAACCTTCAATGTAAGCAGTCATTTTAAGTGCGCAACTCTAGAGAAAGAAGCCAGCCAAAGCGTAGGATGTGGGAGGAGATCATAAAGAAGATGGAGCTATCAGGAGCACTCGTTTTCAGTCACTAATCTAGAATGGCTGAATAACGTTTAGAAGTACTTGCCTCACGTGCAAGTTATCTGTCCACCGACTCGTGTTCATTCCAAGTCGATCAAGAAACCAGGAGGAGAATGAGCGACGGTGCAGTCAGAGGTGATGGCAATTGTTTTTACACCCAGCATCAGTTCCTCGCATCCGAAGCGTTCGAAGGGCACAGCCTGTCGAAACAAAGTTTGCGCATTCGACAATGCAACCTATGATTAAGTCTACTAAAGTGGATCGAAAGCTTGTTAACGGCATGAGCCGCGTTGCAGTGCTCAACCTTCAGAAAGTTAATGGGCACGCATTTTTGCACAGTGCCGTTAGGACGTTAAGGACTGCTCCAAGCATCTTTATTTCGTACAAGAAAGACTTCCAGCAATGGAACGTGGCGTTAGCATTAGATAGCGAGCGATTCATTTCGACCTTTCAGAGCACCCGCGTGTTGCATCAAGGGAACGGGATATCATCACCCAGATATCCCATCGATTCTCATCACCTTCACATATCACAGAAGACTGAGTCTGGATAGTTATAGTTTTGAATGTTACAAAACAATTCACTGCTTCAGAGGAATCCCTAAACAATGCTTTAAAATGAGAGTCAGATGATAAATGAGTGCGAGTAGATTTCAGAGATGTTCTTATCCACGGCCACGTATAACAGTGTGGGCGAAATGCTGTAATGGAAAGGGGATACTCTGTGTTGGGGAGCCGACATTGACTCAGTGGCTGCAGCGCTATGCTTCGACCTAGACATCTCTATGTGCACTGCGACGGATAGAGTCTGGCAAGGCTACTTTACTTTGAATACTTTAAACAGCCGTGATTTCGTCGATTTCATCGTTCCCCATCGATGCAGCTGGCAACTCTTCCATCTTTAGCGATCCTGAGCCTTCCGCATCCAAGTAAATACATATATAAGCGCCTCAGCGGGTCTTCCCCCTTGTTGCGGCCTGCGCGCGTGATCGTTTTACGTCTCTTGATTACCATTAGAAGATTTACTTAGTCCATCTATAGTCATTTAACCTGGCTATGTGACCAGCCCACTCTAGTTTTCATTTGTACATTTCTTCAACGATAACATTCAATGCGGATCCAGAGCGCAACTCTTCGTTTGTTGTGTGTTGCAGTTTGTTGATAGTTTCCATTCGCCTTTCCATTGCTCGCTGGGTCGCTGCTAGTTTGTTTTCTTCAGCGAGTCTGATATTCCGCATTTCGCTCCTCACAGAAGAACAGGGATGGCCGTCGAAGTGAAGAGTTCTCCCTTTACGGACATTTTTATCACTGGGTCGCAATAGACATCGTTGAGCTTGGTGAATATTAGCCAATGCGCTCTTTTTCATCTGCTTAATTCCTGACCCAAATCGCCGCTCATTTGCAAGTCTATCCTAAGTGTACAAACGGCTCCACAAGTTCGATATTTTCACTATCGAGCTTCATGGGAAACTAACGGGCAGAACGCATTTTTCATCCAGTTCGTTTTGCATTTGCAAATGCTGAGCCCAATTTTCTTGGCATTCTTGTTGAGCTCGTTCAGTGAATACTGCAAATTTCTTGCGTCTTCGGCAACGAGTCGAAGAACTTCGTCCGCAAAGAGAAGCATTTGGAGTTATTTGCTGAATACATCGAAACCATCTGCAGTCTCCATCTTTCTCAAGACTCCTTCGAGAGTTGATAAGGAGCCGGAGAACTAATGTCCCCTTGTTTTGCGCCTGTTTCCGGCTGACAGGATACTTCGAAGAAATAGCTACATCTGGCTCGATATTCCTTGCATCCTTTTCCTCGCCATCTCGTCAGACATAAACAGCACATTTCTGATTTCTTCCACAACAAGCTATCAATTGAAGTAGCACCAAACTCGCGATGTTTTCAAGACAGAGAGAGGATCACTTGTTAAGCGCTCGTAATTGAAGCAACACAAAACTTCCGCTACTTATGTAACGTCTTTTTGCCATGATCCCTATCTATCAGAGACTTGAGATGTTTGCTTCACATCTCTAGAAAAGACCCACGATCCTGTTGAGAAACGACATCTGTTGCCACTTCGAGTCAGTGATGGGGTTTCGGTGATTCGTTGAACGATTTGCCCTCTTAAATCGCTCGCATATGTCAGCAGTGTCAACATACGTCAATCTCTGTAACGCATGTACTTCGAGTCTGCAAATTATGTCAATTGCGCGTCATATAAGAAATTGATCTTATAGAAAAGTTCTTGTTTTTGTCTCAGATTATTGATGATTCTGATAGAGCATTCAATACTCCTTAAAATGTGTTGAAACTCGTCTCTCGAATTTTGTTCCCTTACGGCATATTTTCATATTTACTGCGACAGTTTTATTGCCGAGTGACCACTACCGCTCCACTTTCCGAGGACGCGCGCGGTCTCTCTCCGTCTCTCCTGTGCGCGTGCGCTTGTGGCTAATGTTACCCACACCGAGCACAGCGATTGAAATCTTTTTCTACCAATTAACGATAGAACCTTTGCCGTTTATATAAATGTAATAATTGGTCGACATCGCCGATTGTGTGGTCTGTGACCGCGAGACAGTAGGGAAGAGTGAAATGAAATCTCTTGTGAGTATATGGTGAAGAAGGAATTCAAAAATATCAGCTCAGAAAAGAGTGGAGTTTTTCACCGCTAAATGTGACTGATTGTCCAAATCACTGAGCTGGTGCAAATTCAAGAGGGGAGGGGGCGGGGATGGAGCGGAGGAGGTGATGAGGGCGGAAGTTCATAGCCCATATGCAGGTTGTATTTCGGTGCTGTTTTATATGCAGATTTTTGCTGAATGTCTTATCGTGTCATGAGGTACTGCCAATTCATAAGCAATAGTTCACCAAAATCGTTACACAGTGTAAGGTATTCAGTTCAGAAATGAATCAACTGCGCTCGGTTATAGGAATTGGTCCACCGGTAAAGTTCGGGAAGGTGAAGTCGGACTTTCCTCCACTTTTAATGGTGAATAGCAAAGAGTACGAAACGAATGACAAGTAAACATGGGCAGAAGAGTTGGTTACATATGTTATGCTAAGATTTACTTCCATTGTAAGCATAGTACAGCCTTGACAGCTTCATATATTCGCAGAGAAGCGCATCGTTTTATATGCAAATTTTTGCTGGACGTCTGCTATTTATATAGACCAAATCTTCCCACAAGAGACATTAAGAATTTAGGTGCTTACGTGAGCACCAGCTTCAAGTGTGTGCTGAAGTTTTGTGGTGAAGTGCTCAAGTTGCGATTTGCATTCTTTGCACTTTGCAGCACACCTGAGTAGAAAATTGCAGGAAGGCTTGCGTTATTTATTGCTGCCCATTTCTGAACATTGTGCTTAATGCTGTCGAGGTGAGGTAACAGCAACCTCTGAGCGACACTAGAGTAATGCGGCTTTTAGTAGACTTTTTCGTTCGACGCTTCAACGTGATTTTCGGGAAGGGCCTCGTATTTTAGCTCGAAACCTCTCAGGTATCATAGAGTTCAATTCGACCTCCGTTTATATTTCAAAGTCATCAAAAGGCATTCCTGGAATATGATTCGATGATATTTCCTGCGTTTACAAGAGTTTGCACTGCATTCGACGCAATACCCACTTCAAATCGAAACGAATGAAGCAAATCGAACTGGAATGCTTAATTGGTTTGCTTTCGATGTTGTCTTCATTTGGAATTTCTTATTATTTTACATGGTTATTACTAAAAATTCGTTATGTTTTAAGCGGCTTTTAAGCTCTGACTGATGTTACTGTAATATCTCGTTGTTTTTGTGTATGTGAGGTGGTGGGGGAAGTGGGGAACAGCTATGTGCCTTCTTATGCTGAAATGTTGGTTTTTAAAGGGAAATTGTGCAGTTTTGTTGAATAAGAGCTTCTGGTGCCCGCTGTGAGGACATCGGAATGTTGAGTGTTACCGGCGTGCATGAATAGAACCCGAGCAAAACGCCCATATAAAGGCTGGATCAAGGTGAGAAAAGACGCCGGTCGGGTGGTTGGCGGTCATCGCAAAACAACACCGCTCTAAGATGGATTTTGAGCGTCTGAAAAGTCTATACATCTTCCCACATCAGTACTCATTCTATAATAGCAAAAAAGTGTTCGCGTTAATCCTTCAAGATTTCAAATCCTCACATCCAGAAGCATTCACACGTTTTCTTACTTATAAGACAGTGATCTTTTTTTCCGCAGTTATCGCGTAAAATCCAATCAGAGCGGGAACTGAATCTAGACCGGAAAATTCTTAAGTGAGCAGGTGGCGTTTATTGTATCCACGAAGCTTCATGAGTCTAGTTTCAGTTGTGTTTTTGCGAATTCTAGCTACAGGGCAGAGAGAGTTAAAAATACCGGACAGGTAATTTATAATACCGGGCAGACAACTCACAATAAGGGACAGGCAATTTGGAGTGCCCGGCAAACAATTTTTAGTGCCGGAGAAGTAATTTACTACTGCATTTGTAGACATTTACGACGTGTTGTTGACGTTTGTTTTCATGAGATACCACAATAAAATGGCTGAGAGAAAAGAAGAAATGGCGGTGGAAACATAGGGTCCCAACTCTATACATTAAAAGACAACAAGGTCATATTAAAGAGAGATCATGGAATATAACAATCGTTTTACAAAATAGTAAATAGCGAAGGGACAAAAGGGAAGCCCGTAAAGGGTTGCTGATTCGAAGAAATTAGTGAGAGAAAAAATTAGCATTAGAAACGCTAGCAGTATATGCGCATTTGCGGCCTCGCAGATCGCATCAAGGGTATCGTTACTGGCGAAAAAATATAAGGCTCGCAAGTATGGAATAATTTTTTTCGACCAAACCAACACCCATGGTCCCAAAAGAAGGATTACTGGAGGCTGCAATCTGGCTTGCCGTCTATAAGCGGCCTGGATGCTGTTCGATGAAAATGGAAAAGGCCGTGTAGCATCATGCTGTAAAAGGCCGATTCATTCGGCAAATTTCGTCACTAATTTCACTCGCCGAATTGAAACCACATTGACAAACCTATGTCGTACAATTCACGGGTCAATATTGGCATCGCTCAATGCGCGTTGCAAATGCAAATTTGCGAATGCGCGTCTATGAGAAATAAGGTTTTGAATCGGTTTTCACCCAGCACAATTTCCGACCGAGAACGATGTTTGCGAAGACAGTTCATCCGATACCGTAATAATGCACCAGCATTTGGGGACAATTCAACTTTCCCGTGATAACAGGTTCCCACTCGCAGCTATCATTCCATATCACTAGCGTATCCTGTTGAGCAATTTGCTCCTTTTTTGCAGTTATATGATACAGAATGCCCTCACAGAAGACAGGCAGACAAACAGACAGACATGCATACGCACGTACTCATGCGATCGGAACGATTTATTTGCATAAATAATTGCATAAACCAAACGGACTTAGATGCGATCGGAACGATGTGGCGCATTTAGCAAAAATTTGCATATAAATAATTCGTTTGCGTTGACTATAGTGAACTGATTTTGGGAATGAAGGATGGATAGGTGGAAATCGTCGTAAACCTTAATGCGTTGGTGCGTTTTCCTTGCAAGCTTAGCCTTCAATGAGTGATATTCTTGCTTGGCTGCTGCATTGCTCGAGCAAATCTAGCCACATTATTGATTACTCAGCATGAGGCCATTTCGTCGATGCGCCTCCTTCTTGGCTAGCGCAATTCGGCACTTTTTTGTTGTGAATATTGCGAAGCATTTTCTTGCATCCGATTTTCTCACTTCGCTGTATTTTCCTTTACGATCAAAATTGCGTTAATATTGCACAGATTCATAGTATCGTTAAAGTCGAAAATGATTTTCGCGCACAAAATATTCAACGATGGATGGGATAATGAGTGTGTGACTAACTTACAACAACTATAACTTATGATTCACACTTCGCGTTGTAAAGCCAGGCTTGTCTTCGAAAAGTGAAGCTAAACCTCGACCGAACAATCAGCTCAAAAAAAGTTTGCCGATATGTTTCCTGTACTGTTGTCCATCACAAATTGATTACTGCGTAAGGGCTGTATATATATGCAAAGATGTTATTGCAAATGTCTTTGAATTGGTTGCATCATTAAAGTGTGTCTTATGGATATGCATGCCGCAGATGAAGTAAGAGAAGGCTGCCGAGTTATGTTTGTGTTTCGATGATTAACCTCTCATTTATGATAGAATGATTGTTGAATTCATTCCGATTGCTTCGTGCAAAACATCGAAAGCGCCAAGGAAATTGTGTGTATTGCATCGGATGCTCTGGAAGGTGGAAATTTAACGAGCATAGAGGGGTTTTTCGATGAATTTTTGCATAAGAAATTAATTAATTAATTAAGCACAAATTGCGCATTTTATTCTTAATTTATGACACAATGAAATATTACCACTTCGCATGTTTATTGGACTTTGTTGCAGCAGAGATATTCGCGAAATATGTTATTATTTACTAATTAATCGAATGATGTTTGCAACCTTGTTACTTCGAATGAATGTGACTGCGCAATGAGCAGTTTATTCGACAGAATTCTAAGAATTGCTTGTTTTACTACACTGCATTAGTTTTTTGTTTTCGTTGTCGAACTCTGTGAGGGACCTTAATGGAGGAGTTTTGAAATAAAGTAACATTCTCAGCTTTCTGCTCATGCGTCAATATAATTTTGCAGCTATTGCTTCGAGCATTTGCTCGTTAATTCTAACATCAGTTATGGTTGAATTTAAGAGGTTGATGATTTTGTACAGTCGTCGATTTGTTCACGGAAGGTGACTCTTTTAAATATTATTTATTATATATATATATATATATATATATATATATATATATATATATATATATATATATATATATATATATATATATATATATATATATATATATATATATATATATATACCTAACTGCATATCTCAGGATTATAATTTTACTGTTTACCAGTGATAAGCTGATAGGATAGATTTCGTGCAAGCATTCAACAGTATGCTTTGTTTGTCAGTCGTCACTGATCCTTACCACGTGGCCATCTCAACAGTGCTTCCTGGTACATCATTTCAACAACGTCCTTCGTTCAGAACGAGATTGCGTCTGTCCACTGATGATATGCTGCAACCTGCTAATGTCAACGACGCGTCACCGCTGAATTCGGCTCTTCAGCGAGCGTTCTATCCCGCTTTTCGCATCCGTATAACAGTGTGGGAATGACAGTGCTGTTGAATAACTCTGTAAGAGGCTATCCGACTCGCCGTCCTCTCTGCTCACTATCGTATCGAAATCGTTGTCCATTCGTACTGCTTGTCTCAGATATGCGTTTGTTTTCTGCAAGTCCACACTTTGGGTTCGAGTTTCATGTCAAGCTGAGAGCATTATATGTTCAAACTGAGTAGTTTCTTCATCCACTGCACTTTGCCGCCATGGATTTTGAGCGGAATTTCCTTCGCACTGCTTTTGAGTTCATTTAACAAATCCTTCAGGTCTTGAATTTCTGCATTGAAACACAAATTGTCTGCAAATAAGAGCATTCGAAGGCTTTCACGAACAAATCTCTCCTTTCGCCGATCGTCATTTTCAGTAGTTATACTAGCAGGGTGATTTCTGTGTAAGATCTTGTCAATGAATTCTTAGTAGTTCTGATTAATGCGGATCGATCCGTGATTCGATAAGCTTATAGCACGCGCTATGCTTTTTTGATATCAGTGAAAAGTAGACACAAATGATATTTTCATTTTCTATACCGTTCAGTCAACTGCCGTACTGCTCAGCAGTGGGTAACCGCTTTCTGAGGACGCCTGTGCTCTCGTCGAATTTGATTTCTTTCAAGCAAGAATTCCTAGCATGAAGTATTTCCTTCCAAGCTTTTCTCAAAAACTGGATTTGCGCTTTGCTGATCCTTTCGGTCTCTCTCTTGTGAATTTGCTGTAGCAGTGTTCTGTCATCTTCCTTCTTGGTACCTTGCACGGGGCTTGCCTGCATTACCTGTTACGAGCATCATTCGTCGTCTTCGAAGGAGCGCAAGCGTCCCTTCGGTACGACGACATCTGGAACTTCTAAGTGCATGTGCTGTAGCAACGCCTTGCATTTGTCACTGTTGCTGAAGAAACTGCTCAAATCGCTGTCGACATTTTTTCCGGGAAATGCCTCAGTTCATGAACGCGACAGCTTTTGAGGAAAGATCTCCCGCGACCTTCTTTGGTCTATCGCGACAGATTACTTTATTGCTAATCCTCTCTCTCTTCTTAAGTCCGATGCTTAGTTTATTCTCACAGGGCGACGCTCGGAGCATACGAATATGGCCAATTCCGAAATAACAGATACGTCCATAACTTATTTCCTTTCTTTATGAGGATGTTGATTTCATGGGAAATGCGTCATGCGGACTCGCCGTGTTCAGAGTTTGCCGTTTTGTTTGTTGAAGAGAGTTCATCACGTAAGGACTGGATCAACAAAATCGGCAAGCCATTGGTCTCTCTAATTTATCGCTCTAACACCTTAACGTTTGATATAGTTTTTAGGTATTCCTCACGTCTTAGCTTCGCATTGAAATATGTCTATTTGCTTTTGCTGCACTGCCCGCGTCAGATCCTTCGTAAAAACTGCTTTTCTTATGAGAATGTAAACTGCGATGACTTTTATCATGGATTTCTTAGCAGTAACAAGCAAGCAGTACACCACCCTCAAAGGCATCATCTCGCCGAAGTGTGATTACTCGTTGCATGCGGGCACAATGAATTCGAAATCTCCAACACTTCTCTTGGATGTGCAAAACAGAAGTCGAGTGCGATCTCTTCATTTCACAGTCAACCTATTTGCGCGTCTAGTCTTTTGATTGTAAGGATGTCGACCCGAATGAGGATTCCACGCAAGAAATATACACTGTTTGTTTGTTGATGAATGTTTTAATGTTCAGTATGCTAATGTCTGAATAAAATTAGGACGATGGTCTCAATACCACGAGATCCCGCACCATCGTCTCTGCTCAACTCCCTCCTTATCATCACAGTGAAAGCGACAGCGGGCTGCGTAGGACTGAAGACTGTTATATTTTCTATTCATTTCACTGAAGGATTGTTGTGTCACTCGGTGGACAGTCTGTTGGTGATCCTGTTGTTTGTTTCTCTGCTTTCTTTTTCGTCCTTCCGTGGAAAATGAGCTCACCCATTCGCGATCCTCTCCAAACCTCTCCATCGCGGACATCACCCACAGGAGGTGTTTTAGGAGTGATCATACAGGAATGTCCAAGGTCACCGGGTCACCGAGAGAGAGACGACCTGGAAGCCTAGTTCGTGCCCTCAAGCTGACGAGTTCAGAAAACATTAAAGCCAAGTTTTACAACTGTGAAATACAAATTTTCACGTAAGAACTGATGAAGTGATAGGGACGGATAAAGCGCCGTTCCCCCATCTGGAGTTACTGTCACGGGATCGCAGGTCTATTAAAGCCGAACTGTTTCAAGGCCAAAGATTTTTCATGCATTGCTTAGTCACATTGGGTTTGTCGCCGCTTTCAGGGGTGGGAATATTTTCACACCTCTTCAGTTGTTTGGACAATCTATCGAATGCTATAAAAACGAATGTTACGGGGAGGTACGGATAAGTGAGTGGGGGGGGGGGGGGGGGGGTGGGGGTGGGGGGAGGCGGGAAATGAACCAGGCAGATTATTGAGTTTTTTTTCAGACTGAACGCTCGCATAACAATAACAACTAAAAATTTGCCTCGACTTTAGTTTCCGAATCCATTGGATCATCGAAGAGTATTCACAAGTGCGCACTGCTGCCCCCTTTTGGGCTTTGCACAGTGTGAGATAGAGTCGTGTTCGGGAAATTGAGTAAGTCTACCGGTGAAAGTAAACAGTAATAGCGTCCTTACTCTTAATCTGCTGGCTGCTCGAATGTAGCAAATAGATCTTTATGCGAGCAGCTTTTTGAATTTGAACATCCGTTCTATAAATTTTTGCATCATAATTCGTGTGTGCTTCACGTATTTTAATGACCTACGATACACCTACTCACCGTTATTTACGTTCTCGAAAGTAATATCGTTATTGTAAATATAGAAAACATTTCTGCTTATATTTCGATGTCCTGAATTGGCTAATCATATTTCGATGTACGTGAAGTGAATACAAATATTTAGTGGAGCAGTGAAAACTGAAAAGAAACCGATACAGAGGAGTACTGGGAGAGGTGCGACGGAAACACATTGCCCTTTCGTTTGTTGATGCTCATGACATATACACATTGTGTGGAATGAGGCTAAGGAAACAAGTGGGGCAATTTCAGCGGACGCATGAATACGTAACACCGGCAACATTAAGCCAATGCGCTTTTTTCGTTACACGTTGCGATTCCTACCTACCGATCTTTACTTACATTTCGTTAGGTGTTGGGAATACTCAGGTTCTTAGGCAAGAGATTGTCGCTTCAGGGTCATCACTACCAAGAGTTACTATTAGCTAACTGTAATTTCGAAAGAAGAGACCTGCAAGCGTCGAGGGATGAATTCGATTCGTCTTATCGTAATCGTTCATACAGAAAAGCGTTCGGATTTCGCTATTTATTGGTCATTTGAGAAGAGTTTTCAATTCGGCCGCTTTTCACACACAAATCTCTAGAGAGTGAAGAAAGAGAATGCAACTGAGATAGCCGATGGTCATTTGTAAAAAACGCTTCATTTTCGGCGGTCTCTTATCCATAACCCTTATTGCCCTTTTTAGGATCAAGATGCTTTCTCAGTGCAACGTGGTAGTGTGCTACCGAGAAGCTTCTTTTTTTTCCACTATTTACGCTCGATTCGAGGCGCTATAGAATCACATGCCATAAAAGTGACTGATAGTGAAGGAAGGAAAAGGCTATATCCGATAGTGTTCTCGTATGTTTTTGCGCAATTTGTCTGCATTGCTGAACCGCTTGCAATCGACGAATTTCTTTTCTTTTTTTAAAGTGTAGAAACAAAAGCGAGTTTAAATATATATAAATGCTTGAAGGTCTGATGGATAAAATTTTAATACCTCAAATAGTACTGACCAATACGACACGGATTTCTCTTTTCTAAAGTAATAGTTAGTATAGTACTTTGCGACGAACTGAGAGGAAAAATAAATGCGGCAATCGTGTCGCTATTCAGGGTATATACGGAAAGTTTTTACGAGCGATATTTGTGCATTCGCTTACAAATGAAATCTTTTTGCTTGCTCGCCTCGTACTGCTTAATGAACTTTTAATGTGCAAGAAGTGACGGATACATCCGATGTTTCCGAATTCTCCTTTAGGCTCATATGCTAGGAGACAGCGATTCCCCACAGTTGCCTTACCTCGCTATTATATCGAATCAGTCCTATGATTTAAATCTTTTTCTTATTAGTAAGTGGCAACTAATTCGTTAGATTTATGCGAAATTTGCAATGGAAAATGCACCACCTTTGATGTGAAATATGAGCAGAACAATTTTAAGGCGATGACAGTAATATGTAGATTAAAACCCCTGAGGAACATTATGGGGGTTCTTTCAGACAACGATGAGCTACGCTGGAGCACTTGAAGTGGGTGAAAGTAACGTGTTCATCATATGCGCTTCGTTCGAAGTGACAATTTCAGCGCATCGGCGGATCCCTCGTCGATGCTATTTGAGCTTCACTCAAAACTATCGCAGCACTTTCTTACTCGCCCGTGAAGCCACACATCAAGTTGCCGCGAAATGAACTCAACGGACCGCCTTACTTGGACCATTTCCAGCAGTGTGCATTCCTCTACGGTTTGTTCGATACTTTCAACTCAAAGACATCACAGCTGTCGATGTATATCGGCATATGTGTTCATCTACACGATAGTCAAAAAAACCACCGGTCATGAACCCCGAAAATGTTCCGAGACGGAGACTCTTCAGGAACTATAGACTGAGGTGCACGCCCTCTGTGTTCATAACGACAATCTGAAATCACCGCTTCCTTCCCAAATCCTCCCACCTCCCGTCCTTCCCGATGCGAATCACAAACGCACGAGGTGAAAGTAGTCTCCTGACCCGCTACCCGAACTTCGTTGTACCTGACGTCGTTCTCTATGAAGTGTAGATGTTTAAATATGCACGAGCAAGCAATATCAGCTCGATCCAAACATCGAATGACACCGACACGCGTAACGTGCTCCGAGATTTGTGGCCCTAATAGATGCTCGAATTCAAATAAAAGTGACGGGCTGCGTGTCGAATGAGACGCGTCGCGCGAGGCACAGCGGCGTGCCGGCCGTCTTTGCGTTCGATGCGGGCGCTGTTTCGATTGCAAAGAGAGTGGTGAGTCACCGCGACGAAACGCACTTCTCTCTCCCCTTTTTTGATATTCTTTCTCTTGTTCCCTTCCCCTCTCTCTGTGTGCTTATTGGCACGCTGAAGGTTTCTTTAAACATTTCTCTTGTTGTTATTATTGTGGCGAAGTTAGCAATAGAAGATGCAGGTCCACCTCTCTATTAGAAAGGTGGATCTAGCAGAGGTGGAGTTCCATCTCGTTCATCTGCTGCTTTATGGGAAATAATGCGGTACCATTTTTCCGCGTTTTTTAGCATTGGATTTATTTGTTCGCATGTTCGCTTATAATCCGTTTTCACTGCGACTTTTCTTGAGTCCAGATTCGTAGAACTTATCAGATGTAATCATTGACGCGGTAGAAGTTCGCATCCCTAAATCCACTCTTATCAACTGATCACACTTAAATAGTGGGGCAAGAAAAATCTAGTGTTTTGAAATTCTTGTTAGCTCTTGCGGTTGTTGTCGTTACTTTTTGATGCATATTAACATATAGAATCTAACTAAAACTACTGATATTGTAAGGCTTCACGAAGCTCGGACGAAATTTACATATGAGCAAATATTCGTAGAATATTTTCTGGCAGAGATTTCGGTCGCAGCGATGATAATAAAATTTCGACAGCAAGTAATATGGTGTTGCAGAAATTAGCCGACGGCGGAAACATTCGCCGTTTTATTGCTCTCCAATAACAATAAAATTACTCAGTAATTAACACTTATTAGTGACTGCATTCTGATACGAAAACGATCAAAATCATTGCAGATCAAAAATTTTTTCCCATTATGCAAATTTTCGTGAACTGATGCATATTTTTTAGCGTCAGTATTCTTGCAAAATACATGTTATTCACATTGAGAGACAACATCGGTTATATGCGATTGAAATTGGCCACATTTTAAAAGAATCTTTTTCATTTCGAAGTGGCTCCCCCCAAATTTGGATGACTCACCAATTGCTCACCTCATTCCACCAATTATTTCTCGGTATTATTGATGTGTAGTGCACCAGTGGCATCCCAGACATATGTTTTACGACATATGCATTCACATTTTTCCTTATCAGCGTTGCTGAAAGACAACAATAAACGTATTTTCGGCTTCAGACTCCAATCGATTTGGAAAGTGAAAGCTGCGGCTTTAAGAGTTTCAGAATGCAAATTTTTTTTAAAAGAATTCAGCAGCTGGCTACATTCGACCCATTGAAATTCGGAATTTCTCTTGAAAGCCCCTAAGAAAAATTCCAAATTTTACGACGGGGAATTTTCAAGTGTCTTTGAGTAGAAACGTGAGCTTCGTTGATCCCCATGGGGAAAATATTGTTGCGGCGGTCTAAGAATGATGACGAGAAAGGTTTGCTGCATCTTATTGATAAAATTGATGTTTTTCAGCAAGTGCAAAAATATTGGTCGCCTTTGCACGTCTTCAATACCAATCCAGAATTTTAAATAATCGTATTCGTAAATGAAATATTTCAATTGAAAGTGCATCTGATATTGCAAAAGTCGCGTCAAATAAGTCAAATGTGCCGCATTAAGTAGGCGATTGCAAAATACACCACAGACTCCAACTTTTGCATTTCGGCAGAGAGCAATAACAAGGCGTTGCAAGCACAATTCAACTGATGCAGCCGCTTTTATGACGATCTTATGCAAAAGGTAACCTTTCTGTGCTGTGCTCGTTTATAAAATCGGTTGAAAACATATGCAAATTTTTGAACGCGTCTAAATGCTCATAACATCCTTCGAGGTTGGTGCATGAATAAATACTCACAAAGGAGACGTAGATCATAGCTAGCAAATTTCATAGCTCTAACTACAATATACTCGCTAAATTTTGCAGCTCTAGTTACAATATAGCCACTAAATTTTGTAGCCCTTGCTATTCGGGTTTCATCATAACACCTCTTCAAAGTGTTTATTAGCAGCAGGGGAATTTATGAAATGAGTGCAATGAAGAGTGAATTAAATTCCGATTTCCACTCATTGCATCGGAATATCGCTTTTTGGCAGTTTGAAAGTTTTATTGAGATGGACGCATTCATTCTCATCTGAATGTCAGTAGGTTCGAGCGTGTTTTGCATATCGGAAGTCACTGCCTCTTATTGAGTGAGAAATTTCCATTGCTACCGCTTATTATATGTTGTAGGGGACAGCGATATAGATGGAGCCTTGAGAAAGTAAAGAAACGAGGTGGATACCTTTAGGTTGATTGTATCACTCAGATATAAGCTAAGCCAATAGAAAAGCCTTCTAGGTCATTGATCATATCATTGGATCATCGTTAACTTTGCTGAACGGCGGTGAGTCATTCAGCGAGGATTTCTGTGGGAATTTTTCGAGATTTCTGTGGAAATTAGAATGTAACATCAACTTATCGATAAAAATGCGGGGAAGCACGCCGCAGCAACTGCTCTCATATATTCTTTAGTATTCCCTTCACCTGAGCAAATGATTTGATAAGTTCGAAACTAATAATAAATATGTGGAATAATGTTTGTTTTAATTAACCTAACCGTTCACAAAAGATTCGTGCTTAATAATCAATCAGCGCGGAATGGAAACAGATGCTGTAAAATGATAGGCAAACGTTTCTCCCCGCTTTCATATGCTCAAAACTTTTTTCAAAGTTGGTGGATCCACGAAATGCAAGTATCTCACCCTAGGATAGACATTATACTACCAACTTCTTAAGTCCTCTTGAATGGCTCTCGAGTGGACAGACAGGCACACAATAAGGCCACACCTATACGCGCAAACAGCAATGCGTAATGGGCTTTTGACGAACAAGTCTGCTATATAATTTCGAAAGGAGGAAAGGCCTAACCTCACAATATGTCTCCATACCTACCCCACCACTTGTACTTCAGGTTTGTTAACCATTTTTATGTTTAGATCGGCGAGCACACAGGCTCAGACGTAACCCCACGCAGACATGATGTTGTTATTGTTTATATGCAGTGAGAGTCCACAAAACAGCTGGTAACGTCTGGGGAAGATACTTCCGCTTGTTTGCTGGTTTATACCCAATTCCATGAAACGTTTTCGGTTCTGGTTGCTATCTGTATGTGCTTATCGGCACTTTTAAAGATGCGTATAGGAGTAGCCAGACAGTCGCAATCGATTTTACAGTCTTGTGCGCCTTTAGCCCGCTAACGAGAAAAGTTACGGCACAAGTGCTTGAATGTAATTGATCCAAATATAATAGGAAAGATCCCTTGAGCCGTTTCGTTAATAGATCCCAACTGATAATATCCCACGATAAGTTTCCGACACTTAAATGCTCGTTTTAGAGCTGATCGAATACTCGAAAAACCATTGTTTTTGTTGAGGTTTTCTACAGCTAATCACGCTGCAGGAACGACCTATCTACATCTCTGAGGAAAAGCAGTTCCCCAACTTTTTCTTGCGACGACCTCTGGCCAAATCGTTCCATTTTCCCCTCTCCCCCTCCCGGCAAATGTCTCCTCTTCAGCCTACTTTCATGCCTCTTTTTGGTTGTTTCTTTCACCAATATTGCTGAGACCGGCTATCCTGGCGAACTAATTTGCAAAACGCATTCATTATGGCATACATACTCACTGGTTTACTACCTCGTTTATCGAATTCATCGTGGATTTGCCGTTTTGAATGAACGACTTTGACTAATGCAAACAGTCAGTTGGCTGTCGCTAAGACCTCGAGTCATCGAATTCGGTTAATCCAGGGCGTTTCTATCCCTTCTGAATATTTCGCTAGAGGTCTACTATACTCATGCTAACTTTTTCATCGAACAGAGAGAGATTTACGGCTTGTTCTCTTCATTCGTTTTGCGGTCTGATTTCAATCTTGGTACCACAGCTTTATGACCGGTTAAATTCCATCTGTAAGTGAACCTGTCGACTCTAGTCACAGGGATTCTATAATAGGTCTGTTGCAGCAAATTTAATGTTAAATGCGACGATTAGTGGAAATGTGGGGGAAGCGTATTTTGACTTCGTCACAAATGTCTTTTTGTGCATTGAGTCTCTTGCAGGAAATATATGCGATGACTTTAGCTTTGAGTCATTTCTTTGGTGTCCCATTAGTGTGGAATTGCAATATCACTGGACGGAAATTAAGTGCGTTTTCATGCGTGAGTTCGCTACGTGTTCGTCACGTTTTTGCGGTTGGTATCCCACTCCTTCCTCTTCACCTCCACCCCCCCCCCCCCCCCCCCTCTTCCTCCTCCTACCTTTCTTCTCTCTGCTTTCTTGCTCTCAGCCAACATCGTGCGATGAAAACGCGTGTACTCGCCGTTTTCCCTCTCTAGTACTCGAGCTGCCTTCTCCCCGCAACATATTACCACCTCTTCCTCTTCTCTGCATCCTTATTTCCTTCACTTGCACGATGACAGGAGACGAAATTCTTCTGCTGTTTGATACTAAGTAAGTGTTCAGATAAAAATACTATAACTTGTGTACGTCATAAGGGCACAAGACAGTACTCAGTTTGGGTGAGGTTACTGCATGCGAGAGATCATTTTTATAGCCTTCTTTTTGGAAAATTGGAGATTTATTCACCTAATTGCTCCAATTGTTGCTTCGACGGTAATTAGTAAATGAATGCGATATGAAAAGATGCTATCAATAACTTAATTCGGTTTGAGTTGTTGCAGTAATCATCGTCGATAAAAATTTGGGATAAGTGAACGAATTTGAAAATTGGAAAGGAATTATTGTGTTTATTAAGCGAACATGATGATTGTGATTACAACGATTGGTAAAAATTACTTCGATCAATACTGAGAACGGAAATGCGCTGGTTTTTAAGTGATAAGGTGATGCTTGTTCTTCGATATTGAGGAAGGCTTTTACACTTACGGGTAAATGGCGCATCTCTTGGACGATTTCATTTCGCTCATTCATTGCGGAAATTTAGAGGCAGTAATGTTCAAAGTAGTGACAATATCTTCTACGTATTCTTCCCTCGATCCTATCACCAAGCCTATACCACAAACCTCTTTAGTGTTATTGAGGAGGGGGAAGGGAGTGAGGAAGGGGAGGAGGTTATTCCGCTCAGTTGTTAGAAATATACAATCATAGAACTCCTAACGAAAAACTAGGCACAGTTCTGCGCATCACCATTTCCACATTTGCTTCGTTGTTTATTTCATAGTTGTCCTGCGACTTCAAAATATGAGTGCAGATTTCAGAATTGCGTGACAGTGCGAAGTGTACTTCCGTGGGACTTCAACGAGGACGTTATTTTCAGCCTCACGTATTTTATAAATAGCACCCATTTTTATTCTGTTTTATATCGAACCGGTGTGCACAATATGGAGTCTCTAGGTACTCAAGAAATCCCTAGGTAGGGGAAGAAAATTTTTTGAATTTGGATGAATTCAGGCTGTGAATTCTTCTTGAGTTTATCACCTCATGACTCAGAAATCGTTGCTGGAGCCAGTTGCTGCATTAATCAAATTGCTGTGTTCAGCATTCTTAACTGTAATGCACATCTACGTAGTGGATTAATCCTTGCTAGTCCTTATCACGTTATCAGTTGGAAAACTCGTAAATTGTATCGGAGAGGCTAAATGCAACTGCATTTAACTTGTCACTGCTTATTAATTTATCACTCAATAAATTAGAGGTTGTGTGCTATGTGCGTAAAATTTAATGTTTTTTATCATCTCCTCATTATACTGTTCCAGCTTTGGGATCCATCACATCGATCCATTAGTCAAAAGTTATGACCTAGCATAACGTTTACTAATTCATATCTCCGCGTAAGTGAATTTAACACTATCCGGTTTTGTTAATTTTATCAGTCGGCACACCGGAAATTATAACATGATCAATGGACTTTAATGTCGATAACCAGTGTTTTTCAAAAGGTGCAAATATAAGCCAAGCTTATCATTTCTTGGATCAGTCATTGATTTAATCCTGTTTGTATGCTTGTCATCTCATTTTGATAAGCTGTTGCATGCATAATTTTTGCTTTTTGCTTGTGCAGACAATATGAAATAAATGCTGTATTTTATCGGCAGCTTATTTCTTTAATCGTATATTGCAATATTTTGAATACAACAAAAGCGCATATCCCCTTGACAATACCTTTGATAATCCTTGTCACTGTTTTTCCATGAGTTGAGGTTTTAGTTTTTTTGAACCTCAGAAGAACAAAACTTGGATTCATAATGCTTTTTGAAAGAAACGATAAATGCTGTGATAGTAAAGGTGCCTTCTCCATTTTCATTTAGGGAAAGACTGCATCAGAGGCGAAGACGAATGAACATATTTTAGGTCTGCCTTCTTTGCATGTTTGTCTGAAAGTTCGATTGGGGAATGACTAGTGCTAATGTCGCGAAATTTGATGGGAATATAATTTGCACCATGGCGTTTTCGTGTTATCAACTTTCAAGTCGGTCACTAGAAGTTATGTACACTTAAAGGTACCAGATTTTGCACTCTTTTCAGGACCGATTAGGCGCATTTCACGCCTACCGGGCGACAGGAGGGCAAATCTTTTATCTTATCGTATTAGAGCGCTCGGCTCCGTTAGGCTGCATTAATGCAGATATTCTGTTATTTGCTCAGAGTGGTTGCATGGTGAGCGGAATGCGAAAGCATATATCGTGCCAGGTTATCAGGCGTGCTTCCTTGCTTTTCTGCTTGAATTTTTAAAAAGAATTTCAGTGCACAATATGAGGTATTGGAAGAAACACTGCTAACAGTCCATGCTGTCCACAGAGTCGTCTTTGCTATTCCATCGAATCAAACGTTTGAATCAAGCACCTCTTTGCGTGATGTGTTAACGAATTTGTAATGACTGCTGCGGGCAAAGCTTCAAATGCATCAACAAACGTGCTTGCATTGCTATGCGTCGTAAACGAAAAACTTAAGCACCGGAAGTATGCGAGCTCGCTAATGAATCTGATGCATTGCATGAAGTCTTGTCATGAAGTACTTAGGGCACAAGGCAAAGGGACGTTAGGTGCTAAGGCTTGAGCACGGATATTCTCAAGGATAGCTTCATCGACGAATGCGATTAGGTTTACGGCAGCTAATTCGACCACCTTTGCTGCTGCGTCGTTATGTTCACAAAATATGTTTTTATGCATGAACTGCTGCAACGATGTTTTGCAGTGTGACACTGCTTGCAAATATCCTCCACTATTCGCTATATTCTTGCTTAAAATCACAGCAGAATCTCCTTAAAACTTTGTTTTTTATTATCAGCGATTGCTTTAAGCGACTTCTTCGTTAACTTGAGTTCATTTATGATTGGTTTCTTCACCAGTGCTTTTATGTAATAAAGAATCAAGAAGGCGTCTTTCAGTTGTAATTTTCCACCACTTAACTCGTCAACGATTTACAACATCTTACTGTTGAGCATTTACTGTAACAGTTAACAACAATAATATGCAAACTGGAGTGTGAAGTATCCTATATGTAGTTTAAGTTTCACATATGCGCTATGTTACACTCAAAATTCGCGGCGAGCCTCTAGATTGCGCGAGTTCCCGAATTGTCGATTAAATATCACCAATGCTGATATTATGTGAAGCGGAAAGTACTACACATCTAAAATCCTTTAAGGGATCCATAATAAGATATGAGATCACTCTGCGAATATACTTGTGCCAGTGTTCATCGTTGACAGCGCCGCTGTCGTTTCACTTACTGCGAAGAAAATATAATCTCCTACGTAATTAAGCAAATAAATCCGATGCAAATATTATCGAATTGTTGTGGTGATCGTTGAGGTGGGGGGGGGGGGGGGGAGCGGGGAGGTAGTGCAGTTGGCTTACTTATTCAATTCCAGCATATCTTTTGTTTATTGAAAAGAACAAATAGCAGTTCGAACACCCTCGTTTGATGCTTCTATCGTTCACTGCGGAGGCCCTTTCCCCGAATAGCAGCAACGTGCAACGAGAACTCATTTAACGAGAGTTGAGCGACATCGCAGCAGTCACCTAAAGCGAATCGATGACGAGAAAGCCGAACACGAATCTCACGTGGAAAACCATTTCCCCATATATCCCTTACTTTTGGATAGCGCATACCTGATTAGCAACAATTCTATTATTTAGGTTACTGTAAAATGAGATTACTGTAAGGCTATGTAATATGAGAAGCACTTTGTTGAGGGTCGCAATAATAAGTGAGTGAAATTGATAATGTGTTAGAAAAGAATGGAGGATCAAGAAAGAGTACATAATTTTAAGAGAAATGAGGGTAGTTTGCGTGAGGTGTGAGTGATTAGCGAGCAGTTTCTAGAGTGAAGCAAAAAGTACTCTCGAAACGAGGAATGTCTAACATCATCACTGCACATATCAACTCATTTTTGTGTTACCTGTTCGAGTGCCCTTCTCATATGAAATTTTATGCATTCTTTCATTTGTTTCTGAGAGAATTTAATAAGCGAATGCATAAAGGATATTATGCGTCACATTTTGTTATAGGTCAACCTCATCGCAGATGATCAAGTTCTTGAGGCAGGTTTTTCAGTAATTCATTTTTGGGCATTATTAGCACCATCTTATTACATAAATAGTTATCTGCTTACCGTAGAACCTCGAATAAACCCTCTGCTGCAGGATGTCATTACCTCATCTACCGTGGTCTCTTCCTCTCATATTAGTAGATTTCAGTTGAACTGTTTTCACTTTCTTTTTCTAAGATTATATAAACGTGCTGCGTACAACGTTATATTATTATACCCATGTTGCATTATATTTATATTATATTGTTATGCTATATATATATATATATATATATATATATATATATATATATATATATATTATATATATATATATATATATTATATATATATATATATATATATATATATATATATATATATATATAAGGCAACGTTTTTCATTGAAGCTATTTTTAATAAGAACACAACGGTGAAAACAGCAGTCGCCGCACGCATTAGATAGCATTTTGATATGTTTGGAGGGCGATAAAACTGTCGCCATCCACCACTCCAAACAGGAAATCTGGAAGGAGCATCGGTAGATGCTTCTTGAAGTGAGGATGATTGACGTTGAATATTGCTTTCTAATATTTTAGCTTCAGAAGGATGTGTTTGGAGAGAACCCAGAGGCAACACACGAATGCGAGAATGAACTCGACGTCGCACTTTTTATCAGTCGCCTCAAGTCTTTCAGAAAGTGTTTTTTGCATAACAAATCCAAGACTAGTGTTACTACATCAGCTAACGTCATCGCATATTTTTCCAATATGACTGCTACCATCTCTTCACAAAATTTGTTAAGCATTTTATAACAAGGCATAACTCTTTTCAAGTTGGATTATCTGATATTCAGATTCGCTCCAGTCCGTCATTCTTTTCGCCAAGCTGCAAAAGTTTTCTTTCCGACAGAAATTTGCATATTCGAATCAATGGAGGTAACTCGGCGTATTCTACGGTTGCGAATTGCAAATTACGTTGAAGAAGTGGGAATATTGCTGGATGAAGGGTGCTGATTTGTAAGGAGATAGGGAGCTGGACGAGAGTGTTTGGTGGGTCGGTTGTGGTTGCTTCCTGCGTGCACTGCATCCGCCTTTGAGAGGCCAAGCAAGCCACATCCCCAACACGCTTAACCAGCCAACCAACCAACCGAGCAACCCTCCCCTGGACTGCTGCATTGCACTATCGATCGTTCCGCATTCATTGTCTTCGTCGTATTTCGTTGTGCTGCTGCGCGCTCCTCTTCTGTAATCGCTCTCTTGTCTTTTTCGTAAAGCGATTGTCTTTGCGGCCTAGATGAAGCAGTTTCCAACCGAGACGTTTTCAGACTTCCGCTCAGCTGTATTAACCACTGAGCCATCACGCCACTTCCTATATATCTATGTTTATTTGCATATATTCGATCATTGTTTAAATGTGGGGATTAGTGAATATACTTTTGTGTCTCTGTATACTCATTCAGCAATAATTCAACCGTTCTTCGGTATTCTTTACAGTGCAGTGCACTTCGTTTTCTTGGGATTATTTGGCCTATAAAGGATTGTCAATAAGTTTTAAAAGAGCAGAGGAGAAACCGAGAGCCACTTACCCGAGAGCATCTTCCTGTAACTCTGAATTTCTTCTTCACTGTCGAGTTCCTAGCAGAAAAGGCCTGTAAGTCATAGTGCATTGTAAAATTTCTTGAGCGAATGTACCACGATGTTTGTGCCTATCTATCTGCGCTCGTCTCTGTCACTGTGATAGTTCCAAAGCACACTTCATTGCTCATTCTCGGTGGGCAGAGGGGGAGGAGGAGGGGTGAGAGGATCGGTCGAAAGGGAGCGTGGAAGTGGAATTTCAGTGGGCTTTATATCCACTGTTTAGTATTTTCGCGAATGAATTTGTTCATAGCGATGCTCGTCTCATACTTGAAATCGGTTGTAGTGTGCATACACTTTCCATTTTGAAGGTCAGTTCAATGTTTGTTCACTTTTCACGTTGGATTTGTGCAGTGACCTTTCGTTTCTCATATTTTTCTATCTTTTCTCTATGAAGTGAGTCCTCATTGCTCATGTTTCATAGAAACTCACTGAAGATTTCTTTTAAAAAGGAAGTAAATGTTTTCTCTTTTCGAAGTGAGATATTTTCTTCTTTCTCGGATTTTTTCTTTCGAAGAAGACCCATTCAATAAAAAAAGAAGTACCGCAGTGGAATAAAAACGCTTCGCTTTTACTTTTATCGGTTCATTGTGATTGTTTAACTATCAAAGTTTAACGTAATATCCATTGGACCACAATTTGCAAAGATCACTGCCTAAGGTTATGAAAAATTCAATTGATTTGAGTGAGCGAATTTTTTTCCGAATAGAAACAGGGAACTTATGCGATGCGAACACAGAAATAGAGTTGTCAGTGTTTTCATTCGATTCTCGTGGTCTTCAATTTCTTTCATCTCCCATACGACTCCTCACATAAGGCCGTCTTATCTGAAAGGTCACAGCGTTCCTTCCTTTCTTGATGGATATCTCATTACGCACTGCAAAGCACATCATGACGCAATCAACAAAGCCTAGTGGTTCAATTTATCGAATAAAGACTATAGTTAGATGCAGTGAAGTGGAAGAGGGGGTTAGATTGAAGTTCCCATGGAGAAGCCAGAAGGAAATGAACAGTTAGCTCCGTACTCGAAGCTGGAGTCGCTGGGTACCTGAACAACGTACTCATCAGACTGAACGTCTCCCTTCAAATATAGGTATACTTTTGAAGTAGTAATACACTGGCGGATTGAAAGATATTCGAGTATCGAACAACATTTTCCTTTAGTCGTTATTGTCTTTGGCAATGGTGATTTTAAGTAATGCTGTGATTCTCTTATTTCATATTGCACTGACATTCGAGTCCGTTGAAAGTTTTATCGGTTTTTTCAATGTGTTAAAGATTCACGTTCGTTGCATAAAGTAATCGAGATGAAGTAAATCCACTCGCAAGATTAATGTCAGTTACTTTTTTCCATTTGTTAGTTATTTTTATTTTATTTTTTTCAGTTCCAAACTTGAAGTTTTTAATTGCAATGATTCCGTTGTTTCGCGCTGAGTAACGGTTCTCGCCCCCCAAAAAAGATCTAACTTCTGCATATTTGTGAAAGAAAACATTCATCTGCTCTATGTGCAGAGAAGTCGTCAGTAAGTATTGCAGTTTCGTTTTAAGCCAATATTAGTTCCGTTAAATGCGCTTTTCTTCGGCAGCATTTTTTTTCGGGGATGTGATTGGCGTTCGGTGAGAAGATTTCAACCGGAAGAGGGCATTTGAATGTGTAATGCGTCGTTGAAGGATTATTTCTTTCTTCTACACGATGCATTACGTTCATATACATCTGCCCGATTTGCACACACTTGTACTCATTTCTGATCGTACAACGCAATTCTTTTATTCACTAACCACGTTAACAGTAATATGCTCTTGAAATAATTCTTTATTTTAGTGTTATTATTTTCGCTGCATAATAATGGTATATCATTTTCGTTACTTTATATTGTTGATTACAACGCTTTCTACGTTTTACAGTGTGGCAAATTTATATGCAGTGTTGAATGAGGGCGTTACTTGAAATATTTTAGACGCGAATTGCGTTTGTAAATCACGAGGAGATGAGGCAGCAAAATGTAGCTGCTGAAAACACTTCCGTCCCATTCCGCACACTGCCCCATCCCACCCTCCTTAATCCCACCTCCCTCTTTCTTCATATCCACCAACTCTGACATTGGTTTGGGATAAAAGGGCTAGGATTGAAAGCGCGTTGGTGTTGAATTCTACCAGACCTCCGGGAAGATGCCATTGTTAAAGGAGTTCCTGTAACGCAGTGGAATCTCGGTAAATTGCTAAGCAGTAAATTGTCATTTCGGATTTACTGGGAAGATGTTGAAATTTCTCCATTACTCACTCCGTACTTATTTCAGTTACATTTCGAGAGCGGGACTCGCCGTGCTCGTGGAAACCGTAGAATATTTTTGTAACAATCAGTGATCGATTGTGATATCGTCTCTTGATTGAGGTTGCGAAGGTGCACTCTGTTCTTCTTTCTGATTCCTCTCTAAACGTTTACCAATGCGTCTGAAACCTGAGAAATCTCATTTGTGCGTTCAGCTCGAAGTGGTTCGTTAATTGATGACGGTTTCACTTTCAAGCAAACAATTATTTTGCGGAGAAATGAGCTTTCAGTTTCGCCGTCTTTTCATTTACAGTTTTCTCTTGAACAGTACTGATATATTTGGTATTAGGGTATTTGCCGGTCTTCGTGCCGAATGTATCTACTTTCACGAGGTGCGAACAGTCCCAAGCTACAGATATTGAACGAATGAGGGATTACCTCGCGTATCAGTATTTGATGACGACGAACCTTGCACCATTTCCATGAACTTGTGCTTCCAAGTTATGCACTGAAGCTCAGCGCAGTAATAGATAAAACTGCATTGTAAATTTAGAGCAGGCTTTAGCACTTCAACTTATCTGAACGTTTAATCCCAGCGGGAGTTGTCCTCCTAGGAGGATTTCATAAAATTTTTATGTAATTAACGATATCCGTCACCATATTCAGACGACAACTGAAATAAAGAGGACGACATCCACTGAACAGAGGTGGTGGCCTATAGGGTGATTGATGATCCATAATGTTGTTGTTTCAACATTCAACTGGGATTAGTCTCTTGCGTGACGTTGACGGGCAACTGCTGTGTTTCTAATTTCATCATTGATAATACATCATCAAGCCGAATGCTGCTGAGGCTAACGTTTTAGAGGGAACATTTTTTTTGGGGGGGGGGGGGGGGGAAATCCGGTTTCCGGAGAAGGAAAAGGCGTCAAAGCTTACTCTAGGATCATAATTACGAAAGGAGGATAAAGCGCGGAAGCACAAAGGGATGTCCTCTTGCTGGGTTCCCCTTACCTTCAATGCAGACCATAACTTTCAAAGAAGGTGAAATAGATGCGACACAACGAATTTTGAGGTCTCTAAGAGGTTTTCAACAGTCGTTGCGATTTTTTCCATTTATTCGAGTTTACAGGATAAAGGAGGTCATGAGTGCATGGTAGATACAATCGGTTGAATAAAGAAAGCCTATCTTTCTTCCTTTCCTCTTTTTGCCTGTTCAGCCCGTCTACCTGTCTACATACCAACCTACCTGTTAGTAGTTTGCTAAACGCGGTTTGAGTGTTGTTGATTAGTACACATTTTAGTACTATTTAAATTGGTTCATTAGAAGTCATGCCAGAATGTAAATCGGTTGGTTACTTTGGTCGAAATTGCTACTCCCTCTTTCATGCTCACTCGTAAACGTTTATTAAACCGAACCCTCTTGCCACACAAATCCAGCAGTGGTGTAAAACTGCCTATGACAAGCTATTCGGTGTGCTTCAGGAGCTAAAAACTATGCAGCAAGTTTTACCTTCTAAGATACAAAACGTTCAAGTTCGGTATGACGGCTGAAAGTTCACCTCTCGACTGCTCGTAGCCACCACCGCATGAGATATTTGCATAAACAAGAAGAGTGATATGCTCAAATTGTTTTCTAAAGAGAAAAGGAGAAGGTGAAGTGAGCTGTTCCATGTCGCAGTAACAAGGATGGTCACTTCCCAGACATCTCATTCCCAAAAGGAGGCATCTATTTCAAATCAAACACTTAATTTTTATGATGTAATGGTTTTTTCATGACTATTAATATCCTTGTAGAGGTTCGATGTTTTCTGTGCGCTCCTTGAAGTTGATGTATGAGGACAATGTGAGAGGCAAGTGTCTAAGTATTACTCTAGTAATATAAATATATGCTCCTTTTAATCCACCATAATGCCATAATGTATGAGGATCTCGTTGACACTGATCCTGGGAGGTACGAGAACGCAAACGAAAAAGCGAGTTAGACGAGGAATTCAGGGGCAGGGAAATTAACGAGTCCACTTATTTGCACTGCATAACACCTTCTATTCGGTCTATTTCACGGCATTGAAGTAATAAGATTTTTATGATTGTTTTAATTTTTTGGCTGTTGCCATCATTTCTTCGGACAAGAATATCACCGTTTTTTTTCTTTGATTGTCTAAATCGATAATACATTTTTATTAGTTGAGCGCATTGCCAATTTTTGCTTGTGAGCTTTGCACGAGCCTCGATGAGCTCGCTCGTAAATTTTTCTCTACAATCACCTTGGGCTGTGTCTTATTCAACAGTCTTATGGTCGTCACCATGCCAAATCATATCGTTTGCGGAACGTTTTTTGAATCCGTCCAAATATTTTCTCAGTAATGATTTCATGGTTGGATTTTCCTTTATAATTCTTGGGGAATGCTTGCGATGTTTATTTCTTCCGTGAATTTCTTAGGTTGCTTCTTTGTGTGCCCTATTGTATAGACACATGCGTGATGTTGTTTAGGTGTTTGTCTTGGATGTTACTGCTGTGAGACTTTCTACTTCAATCCAAACTCCGTTGATTACTTTTTTGTACACTTTTCAGTAAGACGCATCATAGCGACGTCATATAAGTGTCCGTGTGCGTGTCTGATTAATCCGATTGTTTCTACTTATAAATGAGAAAACCTGTGGCAAAGAATTCTAATGCATCTAATCTATAGCACGGGTGCATACCGCTTCATTCCAGTTTATCGCTTTTTTTATGGCTCATAGACACTTAAAGGCGCAATAAATTTCCTAATGGCGGTCTTATTCTATCAGTCGCATGAATATAGCCTGATAGTGAAAACTGTATAATCGGTCGGTTCCCTAAGAGAAAGCAATATGAGGAATTAATAGTTAAGTAAGCGGGTATGCAAGAAGCACATATCGTGCTAGCCTCTCAAGAATTCATGTAACTGTTCTTCGTTCACATTAGCCAAATACGTATATGTTTTTCGTTTTTGCTCCAGACAGGAACACCGATGAGTGGTTTCGTGAGCAAAGATGAATGGATCGAGGGAAGTTGCGTACTCATTCTCTCATTCGTGTCGATTTCCAAGCCATATTGGGTATTGAAAGACGTACTTTGTTGTGTTGGTGGTGGAAGCTGTTGCTGCTAACTGTTGTTGGGTGACGTTCTCGCACAGACGATATTCATTCCGCGATCGCTGCACCACAGCCGATACTCAGTGTCTACGCAACATTTCTTCGGGTCTCTCTTTTGCGTACGAAAAATGTGTTGAGAAAACGGAACGAGGGATATTTACGGCTTACGCGGTGTGGCGCTCAAATATCTTTTTTCTTCGATGCAGTGTATTTTTGTACTTTATTTATTCGAGAATAGTACAAAGTTTATAGCAGAAAAGACAGCCGCATGCGAACCTCGAATTCATTCTGAATCGAATTGAATTGAAGCATCGAATTTTGCATCAGTGTTATTTTTCTGCCATCCACATATGAAGAATAGATTATCAACGCGATGTTCGAACTTTCTCGTGGATTAATAGCATTTGCAATAATTTGCAGTCTTTCATGCTAAAACATGCTTTCCATCTAGCCGGATAAATGCGTTTTCCATATCATAGAGAAAGGAATGAGAGCCAAGTGTGCTCTTATAGGGTGACTCAATGTGCTAATGAAGGCGTTTTAGTTTCCTTCTCGTTGAAAGAAGCGGTTCAGTGAGCAAATATCAAAATGCAGCGCTACGGTGCGGTGATTTGTGGCTGTGATGAAGCAGCGCAAAATGGAAACTAAAGTTGGATTACAGTTCAAATAACGACGAAGCAAGACAAAAACTAGCACGTCCTTAGATGCGACACTCTTTATTAGAGTCCCTCACGCGTGCGCATGCTTTCGCGCATCTAGACGCCCAACTAACCATAGTGAAACTTTCGGCCGAATCGAACTTAATATAGCCTGCGAATAATCGAAACTGCTTCTAAACAGAAAGCTTTGTAGCATACTGCTGTTTATTCTTTGGAGAGATGGGATCTGCTCGCCAGTGATCTTATTAAGGAATTGAAACTGTGTTCGTTCTGCTACCCTCAACTAGAATGTTCATCCTGTGACTGTGGCCAACTTCAGTGTAATATGTTCTCACTTAGTTGTCGAAAATAATACTCATAATGTGAAATTTCCTGATTTTTATTACTGTTTCGACCTAATCCCTAACGAGCCTCAGGATACATTTGTTTTCTTTCTTTTCCCGGTTTATAGCTATGCGATGACTGCGAACTTGAAAAATTCCTCAAATTTTCAACCACTATCACGTTGTTGCATGCAACTAGTCGCTTGATGCTTTTCGGTTCCTCCCGCCGTCCAATTCCTTTTCTACGACTTGTGATACTTATCGCTCGACTTACTCGTAAACTAGAGTATGTTAAAGCAGAAAGTTGTGTATTGGATCCGCTTAAAATAAGTTCCCTATTTTCATAGGTAAGCAGGTTTGAAGCAAAACTAGATCCGCTTTTCTTATTTTCGCGATGATAATTCTGAATTTTTGTGAACCACAAATGAGGACAGCCTGAAGAATATGGAGTGCTAATTATAGGTTAAGTGCCGTTATGCAGCTCTTCCATACTTGGCTATTTGAAGTCATCATGCGGTGCTCACGCCCTTGTAATGTAGCGTTTGCAACACACGTTATGGCAGGATCGTTCCTTTGTATATGTCTGTCTGCCTCCTTGCAGTTTCGGCTCAGGAGCTGCCAAGGCTACTTTTGACGAGTATAGCATAAGTCTTTAATTCGCTCCTCATCCTTCGAGTCGATTTGAGAACTTTAAAAGAGTGGGGCTACAGGATCCAAAGCTGCACAAAAATTTGCTTTTATTTCGCAGCCACTCGGATTGTATTTTGGTGTATTTTTCTGTATTACAGGTGTGTCATCATAGACCGGACTCATAAAAGTCATTTGCAGATTTACGCTAACGACGAGATTAATTAAATGAATGCATTAGTGAACGTGTTGCATTATTTTTGAAATTTCCTGAGACCGGTCGGTTGGACGAAAGCAGTGCAAAAGTGGCAACTTGTTGGGCATTCTTTTGATCTTATTGGTAATGGTTTTTGCGGATTTATCAGATAGCGCGTGCATCTCTTTCGAGTCTGATCGTTTATAATTAGAGTGGAGTGAGTATACGGAGGGATTTTCTTTTCTCATTCACCTATGAAATTCTAACTGTAAAACATTGTGCTCTGAAAAATCCCGCAAGCAAGAAATCTCTCACTATTCGTCCGCAGTTAAATTCCCCGTGACTTCTACGAAATCGAATCTCAGAAAAGTGTTAAGTCGGTATCGCTTAGTTCATTTCTGTGATTATGTCGTCAATTACCCGTCATGCTTTGCCTTATTACATTCTACATACGTTTTAGTGCATTTTAAGACTCGTTGTGGCGACAATGCTATTGTTTCACGTCCGTTCCATTGCGCCACGTGATGAATAAAGGTGAATCGCACTTTATTGAAATAAAGGCGTTTGCATTCATTCGTTTACACATACGTACGCTTACTTGTGAGGTGACTCGAAGTTGTGAATCGTCACTGTGATGCGAAAGTTGATGCAGTCTGCCTTCCCACATGCGTTTTGCAGCACATTTCAGTTGATGCTTGTTTTATTGCAGTGTTTATTTTTATAAACGAACGACTTTTGTTTTCTGCTTGCAGACTATCGTTGCTGCATTTAACGGTGTCGTTTATGTGAACGAGAAATGCTTGAAAAAATATTCTCATATGAATATGTGTGGAAACGATAGGAGGTCACTTTGCTAAAGCGTTTTCTTCTGGAAATTCGCAACTGGCAGAGACGAAGATGGCGCCTTCATTTGTGACTCTAACCGATTCATTCGAAATTCGGCATTTTTTCATCAGATGGTTGAGCGTAAAGGGAAACGGGGGTTGTTTCTGATGCAACATATATGGGCTCTCTTGTCAATCACTCGCTGTGTTGAATTTTATTTCTTCCATTTGATTTTGCAATCTTCATCTCGTATTTATTCTTCGCTCCATCACAGTTTCAAACGTTTGAGAACTCCTCTTCGAAAAAGCTGCGGCGTTTTTTTTTTTAAAATTCATTTTGGTTTGCGTAAAAAGTGTTCTTGCATGTGTAGTTCCCGCCCAGACATCATAGTTACCGGAAACAGCCAAAGTTTACCTGAATGGTCTTCTGTATTCTCAACCCAAGTCGCCTATTCCGGTGGATGATTCAGAAACCTGTCCCAGCTACACCGGGTCCTAGCTTTGGATTGCTTGTGTATGTGAGCGCATGTTTGTAGTAGTGTATGTCCGTAACCCGACTTGATCAGAATTCATTGCGTGGATGGTTGTCCATGGAGGTTGCCATGTCAAAACTGGTCGAAAGTGATGGTATATTGCATCTCTGTATTTCAAAAGTCGTTACACATAGATGCCATGAGCACCTTTAGCTGCACTGTTTCACTTATTAGCACTTATGTACACCTAGCTCACTGCCTAAATTTATGAAATGGATGTTCCTATTTTCTGATTCGCAGAGAACGGATGTGAACCTTGCATTGTTAGACATCGTTGACTGAATGAGCAACTTTGTAGTGGCACCTCTTAGCATGACTCATTACCTCCCTTCAATAGTAATTTACCATAAATTGTTGCTGTTCGTTTGCAACAAATTCATTGCACTCAGAAACAGACGTCGATTATGGGAATTCCGTTCAGAGTCCTCCTTCTGTGAAAGCATTTCCCGAAATCTCTTAATCGATGAAGCAGACGCAGGTCGATCCATCCCATTGTCGAAAGATTTTACGTGAAGAGAATGACAGACTATGTTCGAGTGGCGAGCTTCTGGGTACAGGAGAAAAGAGCTGTTCGCCTCTGTTTGCTTCAATCTTCACGTGTTTTCTTTTAAAGGTATATGCAGTCATCGAAACATACAGAGGCTCACTTTCAGCAGATTTGCGCCTTTCAAACGTTAAGAGAAGAAATAAGTGTCTAATGAAAGCATATTGTTCAAGAGCGAAAAGCCTTGAGACCCTAAGACTCCCTTAGTATAAAGAGGTTCAAAGTATGCAGTGCTCGGTTGACATTTAAGCTTAAAGAAGGCTCTGAATTAAGTGCACTAAGTTAACCGACGAGAGCTCACCTCAGAAAGTGGAAGATGAGGATTCGAATCCATACACCCGTTCTTCTGACTGCGACAACTATGTCTTTAGCAAACTGTCGATATTAAGCAAAGTGCTGTTGTATTGCCCGTTGGAGGTGATCACGGAATGAAGAGCAGCGGCATATTCGTCGATGTAATCGCCCATTGAAGTGCAACAAGCGGAAGAATTGAAATTGATGTGGAGGGCATCAAAACGATGTGACTTTCAGTTTTCACCTTCCATAGTGTGGTGACCGAACACCCGGCTCGTCCATCGATCATCTGGCCATCCCACTTCACTCTCTTTCTCTTCCTGTTTCCTGCTTTACGAAGCCTTCTCTGCTACTTGTTGTGCTGTATTTTATTTATTTTTAGCAGATTTACTAGCACGAAAAAACGTACGGAGTACATTTTTATGCTAATAAACTCTAACTTCTAAAACTATAAATATAGTTGAACAGTTATGAAATCAGGAAATGCTTGCGAAGAAGTTAGGCATTAATAGCCATCGGCCATCTCGTATGGATGTTATCGTGAGACCTCTCATTTGCACCCTCACCCCCATGCTTTTATCAGCAAATCGACGAAATATAGGTGCGGTCTTTAAAGTCGATCGCTGAAATGTGACTTGTGATGAGTGCAGGTGAAGCTTTGAGAGTTCATTGGGAATTGACTACACATTTAAGCTTCATGGGAAAGTAAAGAAAAATCTGGATTTTTTTCTGAGCACGTTCTCTCAGAATGTTCCTTCAGTCCCGTTTTGTCAAAGTCCCTCTCTTGACATTGAAAACAGTCTTCTCTCATATGTCCGTTCAAAAACTTGCAGAATCAAGAATACTTTTCTTCAGTCCTCTCCAAAAATTTGAGGGACCTCGGAATTGCACGACTGCGGTCGCAGCTACAGGATCTATCGTATTTAATTTCTTGATTTGATTATCATTTGATTCGGGCATCTCTTCGTGCTACCTTTGCATTCATTGTTCGCTGGTTACGGCTGTTGTTGGAAACAAAAGATCTAAACTCGCATTCGCTGGCTCCAGCTGTGCCCAAAAAACCCTGGCTGCGAAACGCAATTATTGGCCAAGCTGAACTGTCATCAGGTTCGAAGGTGGGTGATGTTGGACGAGAATGCAGTCAGCAAAAGCGGAATATTTTAGGAGCAAGGCTAATTAATGAGCGTTGAGTTACTACAAAAGCGCTCGTCGACGTAGATGACTGCATTTCACATAGCTGTATCGCAAATGATGTCTTGTTTTTTTCAAGCAAAAACCATCTGCCTGTTAGCTTTTCCATTCGTTAAATAGCCCTGATTGAGTAACGGCTTAATACGGCTATTCAAGTTGTGATATTGCATAACAGGCTGTTGCATAATGCCACTATAGTCAGCTTGGTGATTGGTGCCTTGGTCGTTGATTACTTCGAATAGTTGTGCTTACCACTAATATCTATTCAGGCCGAATACTCAGCACAGGTTGTTGATTTCTGCTTCCCCTTTGTCGACTTCAATGAGAGGCATGTTTCTTCAGTCAAAAATGTAACGGAACTTCCAACCGAATAAATTGCATATCGAAAAATAATTGCACTATTGAGTTGGCGGTTTCAACGAGTGTTATTTGCACCGAAAGTGGTAATTACTTCTCGAGGAGTGCTTCTTAAGGCGTTATTTCGGGGAAATATACTTTGGAGCAATCTGGATGGTCTTTTTCGATTTTCTGGATTTCTTTCTGAGTGCGTGGATGTTCCAGTTAAGGTAATATCATATAAATGTGTAGAAGATGTAAGGCAAAAGAAGTTTTGCTTAGATTAAGATTGTGTTGCGTCAATAGTGGTAAAACGTAATGAAACATTTTGATGTGTATTTTTTGTAATTCATCGATGTCAATGTCGTATTTCCGCAGTCTTTGTTTAAGAGCACAAAAATTTGAGTATACCTCTGTTTGCTTCAATCGACTATTGAAAGTTCTGCAGTTATGATAGGGGAAAACTCGTATTCCTCGTTATATTCGTCATTACCATTTGAAACCCACCAAGTTCTTCTCGTATGCATACGAAGCTTTTCTCCAACTTTCACCTTTCCACATGGGCAAATTTTTATATTTTTTACCACACCGGACTTATCAATTTCTACTTCACATGTATTTTCTCATAGTTGATAGAATTTTCAACGTGTTGATATAAGATCAATGCGTTCTTTCTACCACATCGTTTACACCGCGTAATAGTGGTCGGAAAAGTTCAGACCAATCAGCCGCACTATACCTCATCGCATAGTATGGCTTTGAGTGCACTGCAATTAGAATATGTTATACACCATAAAACTGCAATGAACGACTTGTAATCTTGATTTACCTGTAAAAGAAATATCATCCTCTGTTTGACCATCTCCTGTAATAAACCTTTCCTTGTCCACCTCCGTCATGCTGCAACTTATGTATTTCACAGTAAGAAGTCTCTTAGGTTGGATAAAAGTATTCAGCTTAGTTGAACGCTATAGCCGTGCCAAGTATCGACGTTCATAGAGCCATTCTGCTCACTCTTTTACTTTATTCAGTTGTTTTCTACATGATTTTCGCTATTTCCATTGCTGTAATGTCTTGCACTTGATTATTCTCATATGTTTTTGAGTTCTCTTCGTCTTCCCCCTATTGATTAGAAATGTTTTGCGCGTGTTCTATTTCTCCAGACTGTAGCGCTTCTCTTCAAGTTGCAATGAAATTTCGGAATTCGTCTGTCCAAGTTGTCTTTATTTCTTGAGAGTATCGCATTGCATCTATGATTTCTATAAAGTCGCAGTTTATATTTCACGTCTGTCTATCTTTGTTGGTTGTATCATTTATATTCGTGTTTTATATTGGTGGATCTTTTTATGGTCGATCCTATGGATTGCATGCCGTTTTCTTCGTTTTACAATCGTATGTTTCGGCCTCCATAGCGTTGAAAGAAGCATTTTATTATATAGCATCGATCTCAGGTTTCGTTGCATCAATTCGCCGATCCCCTTTCAGAGTTATGGTGCTGCACCCTATCTCTACTGGTATTTTCCTCCGAAACGATGTTTAGTAGCAATATAACAGTAATGCAGTAACACTGATATATCTATTCAACAGAACGGCAAGTAAACTTATAGGCTGTTACATTTGAAAGAACGTAAATGCAATATGTCGCGACCGGTTTTAATGTTGTGCCCAATTAGCCGTTGTTTATAGTATCCTCGAGATTGCATGACACCGTAATACTTCCACCTCTGTCTAAAATCTCTGAGGGTTTTCATTACTGCACGTTCATATACTTAGCGCACCTGGAATAATTACCTTCCTTTAAGTGACGCAAATCCTCTTGAGGACAAACTGAACGTCTTTAACGATGAGTGGATTTTGGTTGGTTTTCTCATTCATGTTGCGAGGATATGAAGCGCACTGGTCGACATTGGCTAAAATATGTCGGCTTACTGTCATTTGCTTGGTATTTCATTATTTTCAATATTGGGCAGTTCTGCTAAGCGCCGGATTTGCATCGAAACGGTCTCTCTCTTTTTATAAACCACTCATCGTTTAAAATTATGCCTGTGAGCATGTCCATATATACCTCTTGCGCGACCGAAATTCGAATTACGATTGTTGACGGGTGCGCGTTGCAGTTGTGGAGTTCACACTTATCCATCGACCTCGTTGAGACACCAAAGACATTTGAAAGCGCTAGAAACCTGCACACATTTTGCATCGCTCAAGTAAGCTTATGCTGGAAATGAGTGCACACGGTTGAATCACTTGAAAAGGGGAGGCAAGAGAGAGGAGAGGATGTTATTCGGCAGTTGGAAGTTTCTGTTGACAATTCGGCATTTTCCACTCTTTGTTGATAGTTCGACACTTTTTATTTTCCATTGGTAATTCGGCATTTTTTATTCTTCGTTGACAATTCACCATTTTCCATTTTTCGTTAATAATTCGGCATTTTTTATTTGTTGATAATTCGCCATTTTCCATTTTTCATTGATAATTCGGCATTTATTATTTTTTATTGAGAGTTCGGCGTTTTTTGTGTTTCGTTGATAACACGTCTGCCCAGTTGGTCACGTGATCGAAGTGGAGAAGCACACATCATGCCAGTTTTTTTAATGACACACTGTGCTTTTAGCTCTTGTTGTCTTGTAATTTCAAATTCTCAACTGCCCACAGAATGTCACACTAATAAGTAAGCGGAAAAGCCGCCACACTAGCTGGCGCGATATGTGCTTTTGCATTGCGCCGTTCTAACCAAACCGTTTCACGAACTTCCGGCAGCCAATAATTGTGCAAAATACCTTCCACTCTGTTTGCAAAACCGAGCCGTTTCAAGAAAATGACATTAAGTGATAAAAGGTCCGTATGAAAATGTAGTTGTGAATTTTCTAGGAAGTACTGCAGTTTATGGCTTTGTGCGACATCCCTCACCCCGTCGAAAGAGCCATAAGTCCTGGAGCACGATTTCATGGTTTCGCGGTAATTAAAAATTTCTTCCTAGGTGAGATACACTGCAATGAAAATATATTTGCATTGGCATCGTCATGCAGATGCGCCGCATTTCGAGTGGATTTTTTTGGGCAGCTTATGCTTAATACGTTCCACGTGTTTTTTTGTTTATCGCGACTTTGTTGAAATTGACCCTTGACCCGAGATTGGTAACCATAAGACAAATGCTTGTTTTCAGCAAATATTAAGTGCTTTTCAGTACTCAAGTATTGACTCTTCAGACAACAAAGTATTGAGATGTGGGGTTGTTTTTTGTTGTTGAGATGAAATATTCCAATTTATGCTGTCAAATTGCAGCAATGAACTTTCAGTCAGCGTCAAACAATAAAACAGCCTCAGTATTGTCTACAGAGTTTGTCACGATGCAACATTTTTAGTTGTGATTGTTATTTTGGTCTTTCATATAAATCCCTCAACCGAAACGTTGAGTTTCCAAACTTTGCAATCGAAATTTCTATGAACTCTAATAGACATATCTGATTTTATATCCACAAACCACTGTTGCAATTCTTCGCTTTCCATAATTTGACTCCTCACCTAAGCTTTTTGCGAGAACGAAGATAACCACATCGCATATTTGTATGAGTGGTTTTGTTTCGAATAGGACATACGATTGCACGTTTTGATAGATATACTTGCATAACAGGGCGACTCATATGCCAGGTTTATTTTCCATTTACACCCTTCTACAGAAGTCGATCAAATTTGCATATTCAAATTTAACGTCCGCATGCGTATGTTTCAAGTAGAGTAGCTAAATTCTTTGCACAGAATTTTTGTCGATTTTTGATAACGGTTGTGCTTTGAGATTTTCAAACAATATATTTGAGTTTCTCACATATGATGGGTGGTGCTGAGGGAAAATGCAAAAGGCGACCTTATGTGATGCACTCGCAGAGACTTTACCTGCCAAACGTTCTGCCGCGACGTCGATGAAAACTTATAATGGAATTTAGTAAACCACCTTCACCTCTTCATAGCTCTGCAAGCAATTGATATCCCCATCAATTATGAAGTACGTCTCGGCTGCTTCACTAAGTGATGCGGTTTCATCTGATGGGTCGTAGCAGAGGGAACAACTGACGTAGATGAAAATAGGTAACTGAATGAAAGTGAAATTGTAACCGGTTGTTGGGTGTGAATTTTCATCGACGTGTTCTTCTGAGATCTGAATGCGCCAGCTGTCAATTAGTAGTCTTTTTTTGGTGCAGCTTAAATGTGCCACCTTGTGATTCGACGATCTTTCTTTCTAATTCAATGTGAAGATTTATAGAAGTTGCTGGTGATTAGTTCTTGTATTATTGTTGAGAGATATATAGATTCCTCTAGGTGTGCATTCGCCAACGTTCATGCACAGATGCGATTTTTAAAGCGGATGGGGCGTTTCAAAAGGTTGCTGCATTAACAAAATTTCTCTAGAAATGGCAGTCCACTGCGAAATGCGTTGAGAGATTCGTGGTGGAGGGGAGAGAAAGAGAACAATTCGGCGCTTCCGTTTCATTTTCATTCTTTAATTGGAAAAGGCGCCACTCTGGAGCGGAAAAGTGCTGTGAAAACTTTTTTCCGTTTTATTGTTTCTTCCGGTGGAAATTATGTTACGGAATTTAAGTTTTAGTTTTTTCGGTTCATTGTGATCTCATCAGAAGGAGTGAGTTGGCTAAGCAGTCGGTTGTCGTCAAAATGAGCTGAATAAGAGAAAAGAATTGCTAATAATATCCGCTTTTTCTAATATATTTAATGGATTGCCATAAACGTTTGAATAGGGATTTATAATTATTAATGAACGAGGTGATGGGATCAGCTTGAATGATAAAATACGGAAATAATTTCGAGAGGACACAGAGCGAGGGAAGCGTTGCACGGTGCCATTCTCGTAATGTTGGTGATGTTTTCCACATCACATTCTGAGCGGAAATCTTCACAGCGATCTTAGCAGGCAGCACTATTACATTTTAGATAGCACAATGCCAAAAACTGATAACACTTTTGGCAACTTGACTAAGTCGCATTAATAATATTTGCGTTGAGAAGTTAGCAGCATGGATCTCTGAAGTTTATGAGCAATGCAGCTCGTTGCTTTTCTCTGACGAGCAATTTCGGTGAAACGTATTTTAGATGCTTAGATGTTAGTTTTAGTTTGCATAGGGATGAGGGGAACGTTGATGGACGAAGGACTTGCGAGGGAGAACGGATAGGAGAAGGGTCTCTTGGAAACTTTGAACAGTATATAGAGAAGAGGGAGCCCCAAGTACTAAAAGAAAAAGAAGCAAAAGATCCAATATTTCGCCTCGAAGTTTTTCTCCAGTGTGAAATCTTTCTTGCTGTATTCCCGACTGTATAGATGTTGCTTCCAAGCACATCGATGCTAGCAGCAATTCAGCTTCGGTTAGTCGCCGCATTTGAGGAGAGTTTCATAGGTGGGAACGTATGTTGGAACTACCGTATAAATTCTCGATTCTTCCTAGAGAATGTGCACACCTACCATAGAAATCCTCCCTGGTTTTATAGGCTTGAGCAGAAATTGGTAGATGTATCGGTTAAAATCAGGAAAGAAGAAAAGCGAATGGTGACAACGCGTGAAAGTATGCTCGCTTTTTTGATGGCTGTTGGGGGGGGGGGGGGGGGAGGGGGGAGTCGATTTATTCACTATTATGTTCCGTCCAGGGAAATTTCTCTCTGCGAGTCAGGACGGTGTAAGAAATTTGACGGTACATCTCTTCTGAACCCCAACGGTTTTCTCGTTCAACAAAAATTCTTATATTTAAATACTGTGGTGTGCTAATATCACTTTTACGTTTATTTACGTAAGCGTATCACTCAGTGCTCGCTGTTAGCAATAATTAAGGATGCTATTTTCTGTTTATATTCGACGAGACTCGAATCGTTTGTTTTTCACAGCTTTTTGATTTGGGCTGTACGGTAAATGAGTCGTGGGACGCACCATATGTAATCGATTATCAAGCGTGATGCGTTTTGTCAGATCGTGATTTCGTCTCTCTATTCACTAAACAAAAAGGAGCTGGTCATCTCATTTAGTGAGCAATACGTTAAAGGCACTCTAACGCAATGCGTAAGAAAATACAGCGGAGCGATATGCATAACAATTCGTTGCGGTGCTGCAACGTTCCATTTGAGGGTCTCGTTCACTGATGTCGATTTCTGCAACGATGACCACCTTGAAAGAAACGAGAAATTGAGAGGATCTGCCAGCTCTTTCCCCTCTTCTCACTCCATTTCTTTAATGGGAGGGCTTGGAAGTGAAAAGGCATGGAAGCATTCCTCTAAGCATGATAAAATTGACATTTCGACATAAGTGGAGAGAGGGTTCGTCTTTGAAATTCGTGAAAAGACCCCAAATTCTCGTTGATAAAAGTTTCCAGAATGCAGCAATAACTTGGATTTCTCTCTCACGAGAGCCCTTTGTGCATATTTGTTGTTTTCACCGGGGAACTTTTTCTCCTTAAATATGCTAATCAGTGGAATAATCGCGCGAAAACATTGCAATTATGGCTTAACGCTAAGACGGCTATTTGGGTTTTACTACTTCCGTGACAGTCACGGAGCTCGTGGAAGTCAAAAAAGTCTTAGGCGGTCATGTCTGTCAACATCAAAGGGGAGTATATCACCACCGGATGCACATTATTGTTATTAGCGTTTCAGTGAAAATCTGTTGCTAGTGGTTTGATTCAGTTATTTGCTTACTGGCTTCCTGAATTTTCCACGCTGTGATGTGCATATCCGTATCAGTCCTCACTCTTAGTCACTTCAAACTTCCGGATCCAGTTCAAGACGTGGCTTACTTTACATTTCGGGAGTATCGCTCTTTTCCAGGATTTCGGTGGTTTGAATTTTCCGGATTACTAAGTGAACAATAAAAAATGGTCATACAGAGTCGTAAAGCAGTAAGGTGACTTTGCAATCGGTATCTTCAGTAGCGACTTAAATGAATACAGTATATAATGTATAGTACTCACTAAATAAGGACAGTATAATAGATATTGGACTCTCAAATAAATATAGTGCTTTAGACACGTGGCTCTGTTCTGAGGTCGGGTTAAGGCAGCAGTTTGTGCTGCGTAAAAATCTTTATGTGAGGTGCTGTTTCGACTCGCAGAAGTTGAATGTTGCTCGAGGGGTGATCTCCACTCGAATGCATCTAGCAGGCACATGTTCAGAGAAAAGGAAAGTGCATGCCGTATGAATTCATCAGTGGGCATTTTGAGAGCGTTCCGCTCCCATGCTGCTGTTGGATATCAGGCACGCATTAGGCATTTTAATGGGATTTCATTTTCGACGCGTCACACTCAGCGAGTGTGGTGCCATGCCATCTATTATCACTCGCTGTTGTCAGCATCGCAGTCCTTTCGGCGAAGGACCGTTTCGAAATGTACTCGAAGCTCGAGAATGCTTGTAGGGCCTCATTACCCGAATAAAGAAGTGTCTCGTCGCGGACACTTCTTTAATTGAGAGAAAGTGTTCGGCTTCTCAGTGACAAAAAGCTGGAGGAATTCACCGCACACCTAATACCTTGAATGAACTTTACTTCACTTGAGTAGCTCTTCAAATTCACCATTTTAGGTGAGCGTTTGGGAAGTTTTATTCGAGGCTCTGTGATCGCTCATTAAAGGTGAATTCACGCTTAGCCAATAAATAATAAATTTCTGAGAATTATGATTGACGAACTGCATAAATCATATGAGTTATTTTGCTTCCTACCAATCGAAGAATTCATCAAGCGGCTTTAATATGGGGAATATCACCTTTGAGACCATTATTTCGATGTGTATTCGTTGATTTAAAATCACCTCTATTTGCCCTTATCTATTCGTCTATCAATGTGTGCTGTGTGCGCTTCTGCAGTCTACATTTTTTTCTCACTGCACTGAGCTGCAAAATGAGTTCATTCGTCGTGTGCTTCGTTTAATTCGAACAAATGCTTCCGTATTATTGTCTAGTATAAATTATTTTCTGAATTATGGCACTGGCTATTTGGCTAATTTGACTAATTTCCATAAATATAAAAATGCGAGGGTAAAAAATGGTGAAAGTAGGTGGTATTCAGTGAAAGGCAGACGGTAATTGATTACCGAGGAAGTGGTTTTGAAGTTAATGCCGTTCGTGGCAGGATTTCCTGAGATGCATAATAGTCCAGTGCGAGCTGCTATTGCATGTCAGTGAGCAAATATTTCATTTTCTTGTTGTAAAAGAGGGGAGAGGGTGAGGGGAGGTTGCATTCACATGTCGAAGTATTAGCGGTGGCGTCATCCCCCCATGTAGCTCTCTTCCTGCTACTGCCCCCCCTCCCTTCCGATCCTCTCGCCGTTCCTCTTCGAAATGCCTGATGCAGTTCGAGTGTTATTACTTCTAATGCTCACCTTCTTTCTCAGGTCACATTTCTCTTGTTATTTGCATCAGGCTAGATATATAGCCCACCATCACCATTTCACTCGATTTTATGAAGCAAAATTGTTGTGATAGGGGGAGAGAGCTGGCTTTGCGTGTCGCCGATTAAGCTTAATGGACTGGTGGGCATTTAAAGTGGATTTTGGTTGCAAATTTCAGTGTTCGTAAGGGGAACGAAAGATTCGAGTCGTCTCTGCGCACTTTTCATGCAAATATGCAGCGAGCACAACGCGCTTATCCACACATTTTTATTGTCCGCGCTCAGAATTCCATCAATTTTGAATAAAGTTCATAGCTTGGGACTTGGCGAAGAGGTATTATTTGGGAGACGTTGGGTTGAGAAGGCAACGAGGTGAGGGAATCACTTTGTGATTTCGTGGCAAATCACAGTTACCATCGATGCGAACCCATATTGTATTGATTGCATAACGGAGAATTCCCCACATTCATTGATGCGTTAAATACTTGAATTCGTAAGGCGGAATCTCATTTTTAGCAGGTATGAGCCTCAGTTTCGTTTGACCTCACTTGTTTCAGTGCTAATGCAGACATGAAGGAGTCGTGTGTGAGGTTCACGAAAGTCACTGAGTCGCTGTGCTCTTCATCATTTTTCTCTTTATTTATGAATGAATTATTGCATGCGGATAGTATAGCAGACGCACAGCGACATTGGTTTATTCAGGTTCGTTGTACTCGTTGCTGACTCGTCGATATTAGTTTCATTTTTCTTTGCTGTCTCTGTTCCGGCCTGTTGCTTACCTTATACAGTTTTCGCTTTCTTTGCTTGCATCGACGAACACCTACGCATGAAAATTTGCATATGTTAGCCTCTAATCTTGCACTTAATTTTCGATCTGCAGCAGTTTAGCCCTATTATATTAGTAATAAGGATTCGGTCACATGATTGGGCTAGCCGAATGCATGATAGAATTCAGCCTTTGCTATTGGGCTTATTGCGTTTCGTACCTTCCGATAGCAGTTCGGTCGCCGATCGGGTGAACACTGAGTCCTTCCCGATTGGTGCGTTGTTATCGTAAAGTTGTGGATATAATCACCTCTTGTTCGAGAATATCTTCGCACTATTGTGGCTTTTAGGACGCTCATAAAAGTATTACATTGTAATTCCCGTTCGATTTCTCGCATCATATCATCATCGAAGTGCAAATCATTATTGCCACATGGGAATGGCGTTTGCTATATTTGGGTTGTTCTCTTTGGTCATGCAACGTCGTCAACGTTCTTATCGATATTCACATGCAACTTGATCGAAACTCTGGTTCACTTGCACCGTGGGAAAGCACGACGTGTGGTCATTCATAAAGAAGCACAGAGTTTCACGCAGTGAATCGACTCCCATATTGTTTCTTTAATTGTGTCTATCGTCACTTTCATTTTTTTGCTTTGCAACTGACATATTTGTGGCTAATGAAGTGTTTTATTATAACAGAAATTTCAGCAAGGACCTGATCGGCGATTTATTGTTGGAAAGTATTCAAATCGGCAAAGGTAAGTCGCGGTTTGCTGTGTGTCAACGACTGATGGGGCTGATGGTCAGCTTGTATCGGTTTATAGCTGCTATAGGCACTATAGATTGGCTGGTTGCAGGGATATTGACAAGGCTGCCACTGTTGGATAAAATAAAAGTGCTACCTGAGGAGTTTTTGCGTTTTCACACATTCCTTGTGCTTATTTCTTTCACTCTCCCTCCTCCCCTCCCCCTTTCACCATCAAACCATTCTCGGACACCTGTAGTCCCTTGCCTTCTTGAGAGCAATTTCATGTTTGACTTGTTGCGCAGGTATTCAAGGTTTCGCTAAAGTGAAGAATCATTAAAACTGAAAGAAATAGAAAAACGTGCCAGGACGATATTCGCTTTACAGGCGACCCACATCGCCATTAAATTTCACCAATTTCCAGCAGGTGATGATTATGCATTATGCTTTAGTTAACACTACACAAACTTTAACACATAATCCGTTGTAACTCAACCGTTGCAAATGGAAAGCTCACTAGCATAAAGCAAACTCAAATTTCCGCAGAACCTTTGAAACTTTTTTTCAAACTTGATCGAACAGCTTGAAATATTGTATAAGACGTCTTGCGGTGATACACTTCATTATCACGCTGGCCAAATTTTGTAGCTTCTGGACAAAGAGACAGACAAGACAGACATGCAAACAGAGAGCCTTGCGGGTGCTCTCTCGCAAGTAAATGCAAACAAACGAGCATCAAAAATAGCTTAGTTTACAATGACATTCCATAAGCTTGTTTGAGCGCTTTGTTTCCTCACATAAAGTTCAACAAGCGAAAGAGTGTTTTGAAGGAGGTGACAGCGGTTAGAAACTGCTTTTAGGTGGGGGATAGGGGAATGAAGAGCGGAGGAGGCTTTTTGAGTTTTGGGCCTTCTTTATTTAGCTACGGTTGAGTTGTTGAGAGGAAACAACCGGATTTGCGGTACAATGGACGAAGTAAGTCAGTTATCTGGGTTGCTAGTGCGCTGTTAATTATTGAAAACATTGCTACCACCGTGACACATTTCTTTCATTGTGTCATTGCTTCATTCAATGATTTACACACATTTCTATGTGTTGCAATTTCGTCGTCGTCCTTCGCAGACATTGCTGCACATATCGCAACCCTCATCATCTCTTCCTTCTGGATGACAGTGTGATGTTTGGTGTTGTGAATCCACTTCTCGAATATTTGTTCCACAGATGTTGATGCATCATCGTTTGTTGCACACTGATTTCTTCCGCAGACAGTTGAGCTCACAAAGGTTTCCTCCCACAATTATTTGGGCTGCATACTTTCATCTGCGGCAGTAAGTTCATGGATCGAGTACGTGTTTGCCAGTGACACGTTCGTGAGATAGAACGTGGCGATTAATTCCTAGAAAGATTGTTGGGAAGCAGTTTGAAAAGCGTATCCATATAAGGACATAGTCGATTTTGCTTGTTGAATTCCGTGTCGTGATGATATGATCATGTAGCTGTAGTCTAGTACCGTTGCAGTTATTTATTGGGTCACTGTAGCTTAGCTTAACTTTACTTCCTGCGGGAAAGGAAGCGATATCTGGAATTAACTTTAGCATCGCAGCGTCATAGCTGCTCTGTTTTTGCGAACATTTGGATGATTACTGCTTAATTGTAAAGAGTGTTTGAGTAATCCTTCTTTTTCTTGAATCTTGTGATGTCGCAAGAAACCTCCATATTTCTTGTTATTCGGATGGGCATCGATAAAATCTAAAAGGTGAACGGCTGTCAACTCATTTAGGGCCAGCTGCAGGGTTCCAAAATCACCTGTAGAATAAATGTGCTCCCATATCACTGGGACTCCAAAGCTGCGGGAATGCGCAGAGAGATGACAGTGTGTGTTTGGTCATGCGATAACAAAAAACATACACACCTCTGGTCAAAGCCGATTGAATTCTTCTTGCAAGTTGAAAGTAAGGGATGATGCAGGCAACTGTATTAAATTGAAAGCGTCTTCAAATCTGTCTCATGCCTTCATTTTCTAGGTACGTATTCTCGATACTTCCATGCACTCTAGTCTTGCTATTTTCAAGTAGTGAGGATAGCGATGCCGTCCACCTCCCACAAACCCATCGCTCTCTTTCGTTCCCCTCCTCCTGCTCCCCCCATCTCATCGACCATTCAACAATTTCGGTGCGCTCCGTCCCCGATCTCACTGTGGTCATACCCTTATTGAATGACATCGCTGCCGCTCTCCTGTTGCGGAGATGTTCATTTAAAATTTGCCTATTAGTACATCGAAGGTTACGACTGTCATCTATGCCGCATAACGGATTCATTTCGATTGACTCGTGACGGCATCAAATGAACTTTTGAATGATTCTCAGCAGAGCGATTCCCGTTGTTGACGACTGTCGTTCGATCATTTGTGAAATAACACATAGGATGTGCTTCCCGATGTGCTTGTTTTACGTTAAACAACGTGTCGCCCTAAAAAGGCTTTGTAGGTGGAATTTTTTCAAGAGAAGAGGTTTGTTCAATGGTGGGAGCAGCGAAAAGCGCACATCACTCTAGTCCCCATATCTGGCGCGTATTCTCAGTTTTTAATGTCGATAGTCGATGCAGTACATTGTTTTCGTTAATTTTTGCGAGTCGATATTCGAGCAATCGCGAAATCAAATCTCTGCATTGTTCGTATCTTTCTCTCGAACAGTTGATGACTAAGTTGAAAGCACATGGCGATGCTTGTGTCTTTTGTTGTCTCCGAAATAACCGTCATTCGGCATCGCATATTGTTGACGTCGGCTTTAAAATATTCCCACATCACTACCTATTTTTATAATGTTGTTAATTGCCGCATCGATCGGCTTCTTATCTTGTTTCGTCGGCAGCGTCGAAGGATTGCTTCCACTCCTCACTCCTTACTGCAGCTGTCACAAAACCACTCTGAGCATCATTTTGAAGTGGAATAATCGACTTGTATCTAAGCGGCAGCGCTTATAAAACTTTCATGATTTTCTTTCTTCTCATAGGAACACCTCATTCCCTTATCGTATTCCTTCTGTCTGCTACACAGTAGGAAGGAATAAATCTCAAAGAACAGTACCTCTTGGATTAGAAATAATGGACGTTAAATTTAAAATAGAGACCTCGGAGTAGGTTCGGGACGTAGCTCTTCCAATTTGCTGGAACATTGGTATGGTTTGCGTAGGGTTTCGTATTCCTTTCCGAGAAAGGGCGCAGCCAAGATGATGGTTCATTTGACTGCAATTGTGCGCCTGCTTTTGGTTTGTGAGGTGGAGCGTCGACCAGCCATCTGGAAGATGTCGAGCGATGACACAATCATTCGACGATACAGACCTGTAGGGTGATTTTTTTCGTGCTTCGCCTAAGCGTAGTTTTGAGATGTCTTTTGATGCGATAAGAATGTGAACACAACGGTGACTTTGTAGAGTCGTTTTGTATTCATGAAGCAGTTGTATGGCAGGAGGTCGTTATGTTTGTGTTCGAATGCGTTAATCCATCAGTATTTGATGTTTTCAATGGCTAGCAGTCTTGTTCTTCGCGTTCGACACGGATTATTCTTCGACTTACTCATCGTCGAGTAAACTCATCTCACCTTTTTTCTTTTCTTACTCTCTCGCACTACAACAAATATTAGCGATCACTATTTGAAATTCGCCCATTTAGGAGCACTACTTGCACATTTCTAGTTGATGCACTCAGGTTGGCTGCTTGTTCGTGCAGATACTGCAGGTGAGTCTTGAAGCTACGAATGTGTCTGTGTGATCTGAGCTTTATAGAGGTTTCCGTTCCAACCGCACTCGTATGTGATGGGGAGGGGGAGTCGAGGTTTCACTTATGGAAGATCCAAAAGGCAGCTAAGGAAATGACTTTATGAAAGTGGATCTTCGTGCTCTATTTCATCTTCAATTTGCATTTTTTGGCTAACTCACGAATATCCTCATCTCTACGTTCACCTTTTTTGCGCATATGTGACCACTGAAGGATTTCTTGTCTTTCTTTATTTCCACCTCTTAGTTTTATTCAAATTTTACTGTTTAATTGCTGTGTTTGTTGTATTATTCAGCTGATGCATTTTTTATCACTTATGCATAACATCACTGATGTGGCTTAGTTAAACTGAAGTAAACCTCCTGTTGGCTTAGAAATAAGCTTGATGATAATGTCATGTTTGCACCAAGTTAATGCGGTTTCATCTTGCTATTTCGATGGACGTGTTTATTAGAGGAGTGAGTTCCTCTCGCCACCCGGTTGTCGCATCTCCCCACCCCGCTTCCTGCGTGTCTGTTTTGCATTCCTTATCTTTTTCTTTTTTTTGAGCTCTGAAATAGGGTCTAAAGAAACAATATACTCGTTATTCAGTTTTCGTTGAACTGATTGGCAGGGACGTGAAATGCTCGAAGCGAAGTTGTCGTTGTTGTTGAAGTGGTGTTGATATTACAGGTGAGCGAAGGTGGTGCGGTGGTCAGTGGTGGTGCAGCATTCGGTCTATACCGTCCGTGTTGTGAGTCCACTAGAGGCGATATCGTTTATTTGCAGTGATAAGCTGTATTTCGCTGTTGAAGCACAACGTGGTTAGCCACATTTCGTTGTGGCCGTCTGCCTTCGTATGGTGTTGTCGTCAATATTGCATCTTTTCTGCTTTGTAAGTTCTACATTTATGCTTTAAAAAAGAAAAACCTATGATTGACCATTAATACTCCTAATCAAGATTGGTTGGTATATACAAGTGAATAGGAGGGTCCATCATTTAGCGGCCATCTCGATTTGCGCTGACTGATGATTGTATTTCACGCTTCAGTATACAGATATCTGCATTTGCTACTAACAAGCGCAGCTGATAATAATATTAACTCCAACTAATTGGCAGATGTTTCTAAGAAGTTCACAAATTTGCTTTTATTTCTTCTTTTATGTAGCTTTTTGTTTCAAAAACGGCCAAAAGCAGCGTCCAAATTAAGCACCTAAAATTTCGCTTTTATTGCGTCGATTGGTTCTTAAAAGTGAAGTCCGAATTTTCTAATTCGTAAATAGTAATGGGAGTATTATGTTCTTTATGGCTATCTGCTGGTATCGCTGATATAAAGCGGCTCAAACCCACAAGGCAAAACATTTCCTTTCGTTACTTTCGATGAGCTTTTTCCTTCAGTTGTTGGCTCTACTAGTAATCCTTTTGTATAGTAGACTTATTTTTTACGTTAAAGTCGTATTATTTAGCAACTGTTAAGCTTATTTTCTTTAATCTGTAAATTAGCTAAGGACAAAAGAGAGAGCAAGTTTTTGTAAAGTGTGCTCTTGCTTGCTTTAGTGGCCGACAGATTATAGGGAGGGGAGGAGGGGAAAAGGGGAAGTTTACTCGAAGTCAGCAGTGATTACGTAGTTTTCTTGTATCAGCATCAGCACAGGTGTGCACTAGTGATCAGTCTGTCGGTCGTCAGCCTAACAATGAGGGGTATGTTCCACCGTCGTCCCGGTCGTACCATAGCATAAAGGTTAACCGAAATTAGTTGATATTCGTTTGGCAACGCATGATTTACTTATTTACAAGGCGAGAAGAAACGCAGTTTTGTAATGTGCTTAGAGATAGGTAGAAACATTTCGCAAAAATTGACGTATGAGGGTATGTGAAGGTGGAACGCTAAGAGGTTTGTCCACTCTTGCGCGAGCATTGCTCTGTTTGTTTTTGGTTGCTTGCACTCTCATCGTTTCCGCTCGTCGTGTTGCACTCACCGATTACCACCTGTGCCAATTTGCCAACGTTCACACACTCATTCGTTGAAATTCTTAGTGAATGTTTGTGTAGTTTATCTCTTCCCAGTTACTCAGCTCGTTGAGGACTCCATGACGGCCGTCTTATTGATTTATTGATTTATTTGTTGTCGAGGTAATATTTTGATTGTCTTAGCTACTTCTTTTGGGGAATACTATCAGACGGTTGAAGGAGTGACTTGCATTTCGGACACGTTTTCGCTTGCAATCTTCTATGCGAAATCCTCTGCTTCACATTACAGCACTCTTGTTCGGAAAGGGAGTGTCGTTTTAGAAGCTCCCTCCCCCTCCCTCTCTCCTTCTTCTCTACCACCTCTTCAGCCGTTTATTCCGGAGCTTCCAGGCTAGTTTTCACATTTTATCCAAATTCCATCGTTTTTATTGCACGTCGTATTGCCTTCATTGTCTATCACTTTCTCACATATATTAATGATGACTAGTATGCGAAGTTGCTTCCTTATAAATTCGCAGCACCGAGTCGAATTATCTCGGTAGGTAGTCGATGTTGAGTGCGGGAAATATTTGCTTTGAAATTAGACATCTCTCGATGAGATTATTGCACGGAAATTCGACGTGTTGCAAAATCTTTGCTGCAGATATGTCGGCTATAAGATATTCGACAAGCGCAGCAAGCGAACATCGTCAGTGATGTGAACGGTGGCCGAATTGTTGTTTGGAATGATCGCTGCTATTAAAGCTTTATTGATTGATATTAACATACTGGACCCATAGAGTGTTAGGTGGGATCACATGCCGATCGCAATTTCAATGTTTCTTTGCATTCACTTTGCAGTCTGCTGAACACTATATGGGGAGTTTGGAGTGTCGCAATTGCCGCCTCTCGCCGTCCTTTTGCTATCGCCTTTACCTACTCTTTTTTGTTATTTGTTATTAAATTTCTTGAATACAGTCCCTGCTCGAGGCTCTTCTTTTATTCCGGCTGAATTCAGTTGAAACTGCTCGCTACAACGAGCCCTATCATCCGGGGCCTCTCTCGTTTTCTTCTCTTACGCCAAAACGACGATTGATTCTCTCACCTCCTCTCCGTGTTCCGTACCCTATCGAAACGACCCTTCGTAAGTTCATTGCAAATATCCGATAGAAGTTGATTGTAGAAGTAAAGAAGGCGTGAGGTGAGATGGCAATACGAGAGCCTGGGTGTGCGCGTTTAAAGCAGCTCGAGCAGTGCTATGTGAACCGCACCGAAGATGCCTTCTCAATCGAGACACTACTCGACGCACTCTTCTGCCTCTACGATGAATGCTGCAGCTCGACGCTCCGCAAAGAAAAGAATATCGCAGAATTCGTCGATTACGGTTATTATCTCAATTTTTTTATTTCGTCTTCTCGTTGATATTGTTAGGGAAGGGACAGGTAATTTCTTCGATGTAACCCACTATAGCTTGTTTGTATTCCTTGGCTGAGTGTATCTACAGTGGACCGGGTGTAAATAGGTGCACTTCGTTTGTTTTTATCCATCTGTGAAAGTTTTATTCATGCTCACATCCATCATATCTTATCTGTCGTTTCATCGTTCAACTTTTCATTGGTTTTGGCGCAAATGTCACCTGGCGCATTAGTTCTCCACATAGAACCCGCTGATCAGAGGAGGTTTCGCCCTTGATTGCGGTGTTTGCGTTCACACAGATAGCTTGGGTCTGTAGAGATATATGATTGATTATGGAAACAGTGGCATAATCGAATTGAACTTCCGGTCGGTGTTTTTTTTTAAATTTTCCTCCTGTGCAAGTGATCTCTTAGAGGACGTCCATTTCCATAGGTGAATTTGGTGCATTTGGCACAGGTACAGTTATTTTATTTAGTGCAGGAGAATGGTTTTAGTTATGGCTACAAAGATGGGAAGTAAGGGAATAATAGCTGGACTTCAGTAATAACGGCAAGCATGAACTGATGAGCCGCATTCCTTCTAATTTCTATTTATGTAATACCTCTTGTTTAATTACGGCTCTATCACTCGGTTCTCTACTCGTTCTGTTGTTTCGTTCGCAGATTCCGTGTTTTTGGCACGTGGTGACCAAATTCGCGAACTTCTGAGAGTTATGAGAAGCTTGCTATTTGCAGGGTAACAGGCTTGTCAGGTAACGTTCAACACACTCCCTCTCTCCCTTGCCTGCCCCTCCATGATCTCCCATTTGCTTTAGATAAGGCTCATTATTAGTGAAACTAAATTTGCAGTGAAACCGGTAGTAACGAAAGCAAAAGCATTGCGGTTATGTCGAGAGGATTTTGAAGTATTGAAAGTGATCGGAAGGGGCGCTTTTGGCGAAGTGGCCGTTGTTCGCATGAAGAATACTGAAAGGGTTCGTGCTTTCTTTCCATCCTTAAAATCTTTATTTAAGTGCTGTTAAAGAGGATAACATTGCCTATACCCTCGAAAAAATGATTCCTCGATGTGCAACAGGGAAGTCCATTTATCCATTTTCACGAGGAAAGACAGGTCAGCAAAAGCTCGTAATAAACTCTATTGAAAGGCGTCTTACGGCAGACACAATTCAATTTTTCTCTCTTTTTGATGATCCCGTTGATCGTTGCTATTTTCTCTGTTAGACGCGATGACACGATGATATGTGGGTGAACTATTCCACATTATCAGTCAGATGCTGCTTTAGTTAACACCAGTGAAACAGCATGAAGAGACTTGATCTTATCCTGGAATACTCGCTGCCATCTGAGTCCCCTGAAATTCGGAAGATTTAGGCGATGGAAGACTTTTGCTGGCCTGAGGCGTTTGTTCCAGATCTACAGTATGAAGCGGTTGCAGATATCGAGTGTGGCCTTAGGTCCATGAGTGGCCTCAGTTCGTGTTGCTGGATCTTTAGTGCTTATTGAATTTGTTTGACTAGAGGAGCAGGTAAGCTTTATGAAGAGCGTTAGGAAAGAGCCCCAGTTTCATTTCAAGTTAGCCCTGTGATATATAATTATTTCCTGCTTCTGTGCCTGGGGATTTTAAAACGCATTCGCTGTGTTTCATTATGGATGATTAGCCGAATAATTTCGCACTTTTCAGTACTTTTTGTTTTATATTGCCTATAAATTGTCGGGATTGCACTAATCTATACGTTAAGCGTTCACGTTGTCGTCCAGATTCTTCGATTTAGGAGGTGGATGCTGTAATGCTGCGTGTGTTAAGCAATGCTTGGGAAGTGTTCCTTTGTCAGGTTTCGTTGTGACACATAATTTTAAGACGCTTCCGTTGCTAAGCTTCCGTAGATGTTCTTATTGAAGCGCATATCGGTGTCCACTTTTCGAGATGTGCTCACGTGAAATATCAAAAGAAGGTGGCAAGGGTTTACAAAAGACAAAATTTTGTGGAGAATAAACGTAAAAACGGGTACAGTTGTAGGCAGGACTGCAGGTTTCTTTTAAGCATAGTTTGTGAATGCTTCTTTACAGGTTTATGCAATGAAGATATTAAACAAATGGGAGATGCTGAAACGAGCCGAGACAGCATGTTTTAAAGAGGAGAGGGATGTGTTGGTGTACGGTGATCGACGATGGATTACAAACCTCCACTTCGCCTTTCAGGATGAACGCAATTTGGTTCGTTCATTTACTCGACTGCTCCCTTTTGCTGCGTTATCCAATATTCTGACAGTTTTGCTCCGACGTTGGCAGCCTTATTAACAGCTGAAGGTGAACTCATTTCAGTATCTGATAATGGACTACTATGTTGGTGGTGATTTATTGACGTTACTCTCGAAATTTGAAGTTCGCATCCCGGAGGATATGGCCCGTTTTTATGTTGCCGAAATGGTGCTGGCCATAGACTCGGTGCATCGGCTGGGATATGTCCACAGGTTTGCCAAATAACTACTGTCGTTGCATTTCATGAGCATATGTATCTAAATAACTGTCCATTAATGAGTGCGCGTCTGTTTGCAAGGAGAGAAAGAAGAGGAGTTTCACTTGGTTATATGATCTCTTTTGGTGGGTTGGATTCTCTTCATTTGTATTTTTGAATGCTTTCATACCGGTGAAGTTTTTATTATTATTAATAAACGTTGGAGGAGTTGAGTGATGTGCATCACCGACGTTAAATATGATCAGCTAATTATTGAAAATTCGAAAGGCCTTTATTCTCTCATCCGTCGGTGCATGCGCACTGTTAGAAGAGAAGAGGGGAAGGAATTATGATTTAGTGAGAACGTCACTTACCGCTAAATCATGCAGGATGAATGAGTGCTTGTTTTTGAAGTATTCTATGGTAGGCGAATGAGCTTGTGAAATTCTCGGATAACCTGTTGAACATCAGGTATGTTCAAGTGAGGAGTTGCCGCACAGCGGAAGAAATAGGCCTGGGGCGTTCATGAAAGTTCTCTGGTTCTCCGTGAATGAGTTTCATTTATTTCAAGCGGCATTTTTAAGTGTTTGTTCACTAGGGTTCTGCAGTTTTTGTTTATAATGTGAGTGGTAATATTGATTTGTACACATCATCGAGAGCGGTATTTCAAAAGTGTGTGAAAGGCTGCGATCGGAAAAGAGCACTGTGATATCGATGGAACATCTTGTGATTTCGCATACTCCTTCAGACATCGTGTCGAACTTTCACTCTTCAGCGCTTACTTTATCGATCTTTTCTTCTATAGTTCTTTGAGTTGTTCTAATCCATGTTCTTGATCATTTCTCTTTAACTACCTCACTAGAAATATTTACTCACCTGAATTGAACTGCTTTGTTAGACGACTTTCGCTTTCTTGCTGTTTTACGTAGATCAAAGAGTGCTAGTGCACTGCGCTACATGGAATTAGGAAGTTTGTCCTCGACCTGTTGAAGGTTCGGGTGTATTCCAGGATAATTGTAATGTGGACCTTCGAGGAAGAGCAATTTAAGAAGATAGTTCACTCGCATGGAAAAACTGCTCAAAGATATGGATATGTGAGACGTAAATCTGTTAGCTTATAGTCCAGGAAGTATTAAGTTGGAGAGAGAAAGGAATAGTAAAGAGGAGAAACGTGGAGCAACATGTAAGTCATTTCTTGGAGTATTGTTGACGCAGTGATTGTTATAGAGATATCAAACCCGATAACGTCTTATTGGATATAAATGGTCATATCCGGTTAGCAGATTTCGGTAGCTGTCTTAAGCTTCTTCCTGATGGTACCGTTCATTCGAACGTCGCCGTTGGAACGCCCGATTATATATCGCCCGAAATATTAAGGGTACATGCTTATTTTTATTCCCTTACAGCTAGACTGCACTAAAGGGAGGGGTAATTGAATCGCAGTGAATTGATTGCGGCAGTGAATAAGAGTGCTGAAAATGTTTTAGAGAAGTGAATTTTTGAACGGTAGCAGGTTCATCCGAATAAATTGCTGTTTCCTCTCACCTGAAGCTTCATATGTCGACTTGTATCTAATGGAAATTTGCACTTTACATAGTCCATCCATTGCCTTCCCAAGTACATTGTATGAAGGTCAGAGATAGTCATTTCTATGTTTAGATTGCACGTTTGCTTTTATGGGTTTCGATGATAACACTGTGTTTGTGCGCGTTGTTTCGAGGCAGTCGTTGTGTGCACACCGATATTTGAAACAGCGGAGGTAGTCTTCCTTAAGACGGTCCCGTTGATTGGCGCGCTGACTCTGCATTCCAGACAAAGCTATTACCAGGAAGCAGTTCATTACCTTTTCATCCTTGGCTGTTTTGCTTGAACCGTCCACTCTCCACCCCTCATTCCTTTTGCTTTTCACCAAGGAATTAGCGGAAGGTGCCAGTGCTTTGCTTTTCTTGAACATGTTCGGACAGCTTTCTGTTTTCCACGATGCTTGACGGTAATTTCATTTATGGGGTTCTAATAAGCGAACTAAGCAAAAGTTCTCGACCATAGTGGTTGAGTGCTTATTGGTGCTTGAAGGCAATGGAAGATGGTCGGGGTCGATATGGAGCCGAATGCGATTGGTGGTCGCTTGGAGTTTGTATGTATGAAATGCTTTACGGAGTAGCACCATTCTATGCGGAGAGTCTTGTCGAAACCTATGGGAAGATTATGAGTCATCAGGTATGGAGACTGTTCACTATGAAATCTCGCATGTTTAAACATTCCAAAATTTGGGTATTTTTGATTGCTTAGAAAGAGCCAAGAGGGGAAGAAAAATAGCGAACTCTCGAGTTCATCCTCCCTCCCCCCCTTCTCCCCGTCGCTGAATTTAGCCACCACAAACTTGATTCCGTCATGTGTGGGGCACCGCTTTATGCGTAATAGGCGCATATTGGTTCTCAAGGAAAATTGTAAGAAATGAGCGTTCTAGGTAAAATGGGTGTTCTCAAAGGGGGGTTGGAGTTGACAATTATGAGTAGAGAAATTTTTGCGCACTTCGCTGAACACCATTTCGGTTAACTGCTTTCTTGCAAAGAGAAGGAATCCCGCTGCCTCAATTGCAATCTCTGTGTGCGGTCCTTTTACTGGTAGACTGTAGCATGCAGCCCTCCCCCTTAAATACTGCGATGATGGTGGTTTTGATTAGGCGGCGAATTTTTGCGCAGGAAGGGGTGACCGTCAACGAAATAATTTTATCAAGATACAGTTGTTTTCATGCTGCACTACATCCCGTAACACGAAAATAACATGTAATATGGTTTTAAATAGAGAAAAGCATATCATTTGTCCAGTTTATTTTGTGATGGGCTTTGTTGATAAATGAGGAGGATGGTGTTTGCGGGGGGGAGAGATTGAGTGATCAAGATGGCGAAGTGCTTTCATGGAACACCTTTTCCCTCATTATATATGACTGTTTCTAATAGTAGATTGAATATGCAACAGTTATGTGGAGAGGGAATAGATTGGAAGACAAGTGAGGAAATTGTATGCCATCTGATATCTCATATTTCATTTGCACTGTTTATAGGAGATGCTCGATTTTCCGGACGATATTGAGGTGAGTGAGGAAGCGAAGGATCTGATGAAGAAACTGATATGCCCACGAGAGACACGTCTCGGTCAGAATGGATTTGCGGATTTCGCATCGCATTCGTTTTTCGAGGGACTTGATTGGGAAACCATCCGTGAAAGTTCGTCTCTTATACGAGTTTCGTTTGTTGAATGAGCGCACTTCACCGTTATTAATGTGAAGGGTTTTCCGCTAGAGGCATTAAATAAAACTTATTTCTTTGAAAGCACGATGGAAATATTTGGTGCATAATTTTAACTAGGGGAAAGGGATTATAAATCGTTGTTGAGTGGGGTTACTCAATTTTATAGGCTACTGAGACATCTATATTCATTAATCGAATAGTGGCGTAATATTGAGTTAGCGATTTCTGTGCTTTTTTTCTTTGAATATATTTGGATCACAAGAAGTGGAAGGTGCAACGAAATTCTCATTTGGAAAAGATCATGGGAGGAGAGGAATAGAGTTTGTTCGAGATTATGTAGTTGTTTGTTTTTTTTTTGATGGGGAATGGATTGTAACGTATATTGTTTAACTTGTGGATCTTGAGGCCTGTAAGCCCACTAAATGCTAACCTCAGTTCCATGGATTTGTTAGTAGTATTTAATATCAGTGTTCAGTGAACTGTATGAGCACCAGGTGGTTGTCAGGATCTGTTGTATTGAGTGAAACCTTCCCGCCCAATGCAGCGGGGGTTTTAGATCGTGGATTCTCTGGAAATCGTTCCCCTCAGGTTTCATGAACTTGTGGTGTTATTTGAAGCATTTTGAACTAGTTTCATCCAATTTGGCTATAAAACCCTCCCTCCGCCTCCTTCTCTTTCACATGCCCACCCAAAGCTCTACGCCTTCCAGAAAGAGCAATATTTGTTAGTCACATTGTTTAATTTGTGCGCTGCGATGTTAAGTTTAAGAAAGTTTTTTACTAAGTGATCTGTTTATAGAAGGTATGAACCCGTTGTTGAGGATATTCTAAAGAGACCTGATTGCAGTGGATGCACCTTACCGGCCGGAAGTGTCGAGTCCGACCGATACATCAAACTTCGATGTGGAAGCATGCTCACCCGACTTCACTCCATGTGTTCGTTTTTATGCTTCAGTATTTTAAGTTTATGCCAATACATGCAAGTAGTAGGGTTTTTTTTAGTTGATGGGGGGGGGGGGGAGGATTAGAGAACTGTAATTTAACTTATTGCAATGAATCAGAGAATATTTGAAGTCGAACGGGATCGATATGGTGCATTTGGGTATTTATTTGAAAAGTCGAGATGGAAGGGAGAGTGGGAAGAAGCGTTTGCAGTCTAGAAATTTCCTCATCGATTTTATTCTGTGCATTTTCTGGCTGTTTATTCGAGAAATTGCGACGGGAAGGAGAGTTTACAAATCTGTAATCTGTCCGCAGTCTTACCTCTCCTCTGTTCGGCCATTCACCTGTGCTTTTTTCTTGCCCTTTATCGTATGTTGTTGATGAATAGTAGTATTACAGCCGTCATAAAAACTCGAGTCCATGTGGTTGTCATGTAAGTGCGCTTCAGGCAACAAATATTCCCCTATTTTTAGCAAAGGTTCGAATGGAATACATCATAAAAGCTTACGACATTTTCATTACAGTGATAGTGAGCATAAGCATGTCTCTGGCATGTTCTATCTGATCGAATAGAGTTTTTGGACGAATGAGTTGACCGTGCAGTTTTGGGATGAGGGGGTTGCTTTTGAAGCGTGAAAATCAAACGTTCATTTTTGTAATTGTTGTCCTCTTTGTATATCTTCCTGGTTGTTGAGTCATGAGTGCATTGTTCTAACGAGTGTAAGGGTGGGGATGGGGGAAGGAGGGGGAGAGAGAGAAGGAAGCTTGGAATGGGGGTAGAAGCTGTATAGTCGTGGTTTGCTTTTCCTTTCGCACATCCCAACTTCAGTTTAATTCAACAGGTGCTTGCTCGCATATTTCTCTTCGATCTTCCGGCTGTTGGCAAAAAGGACGGTTAAGAAGTTTTCATTGTTTTCGCTAAAAGGGCATATTTTCAAAGACAAAGCGGAAGAAGACGGTAGTTGAGGGAGTTAAGAGACAAAATCTGGGAATTGAAAATAGAAATGTTTATCGGTTACTTCTAATTGCGAACAAAGAAGTAGACTCGGAGTATCGTTGTAAACGAAGAACCAATGTGGTATGTGTGTGCAGTGTGTGAGTGGAGGCGAGTCACTGATGAGAATAGTGCCTTCTGATGCAATCATTATCCTTTACATAACCGCGACTGGCGAGGAATATATTATTCTCTGAAATCATCACGTCGCTTGATGTTTTCATTTACAGAAGTCAAAAGTGCCAACGCTGAGACGAGTTTTGAAAGTGCAGTGAATTATTCGTTTTAGGATACGAAACCGCCGAACGTAACTGCCGCATTTACCGGTCATCATCTGCCTTTCATCGGTTTCACCTATACTTTTGATAGGTAAGGTGACGATTCCTTTAAGGTGCTTTTATTCCGATTCAACAAATCATGCTCGTTTATGATCAGCGGGCAACGTTTTTGTTATAAGAGAGGCACAGATGTTAAGATTCAGGGCTCACATTATTTGGCCTATACTACTCTTTTCTCTGATTAAATCCAGTAGGGTATTTGCCATATACAAAGATTTGGTATTATCGCTGCATATTCATGCTCTTCCTCATCTTGATCCATTGTGTCGCCCGTGTCGGAGTTGACGATCACAGTTTTTTCTAGAGTGTTTCTTCTTGATGCATCGTTGACAGATATTGGTGACCAAATTGGGGAGGAAAGGGAGAGGGGGGGGGGGTTCCACTATTTATTGATGCGAGAAAATAAAGCTTAGTTGACGGGTTGGCGCATTTAAGCAACATAAATAAAACGCAATTTGTGAACTTTTTGTTGAGTATTGTGTTGGTGCATTTGTCTGTGCCTTTCTATGAGAAGCTTTCTTATCGTGTATGTGCAGCATTCAGATCATCAGATCAACGTTTTCAATGAGAAGGAATTGTAACGGTGGTAATAGCAAGGCGAACTCTTGAGTTATCCATCGCATCTTTGCTAACGTCAGATTTCACACTTAAATACAATAATTTCCATATCTAACATGTGTGTTACGTTGGCAGTGTTTATGCGGCTGACCCATCCCTTTGCCTACAACTTGCTGCCTCAAAGAGGCTTTTGTGCAGGGTATGTAAAAGTTATTGTCGACTCGATTTGAAGACCAAGTTTTCCCCAAATGGTTAGAAATGCTGATCGCAATGAAAAAGGAATAAGGTTTGTTAGAGCATTCCGACGAACGCACTCATCGAATCTGGTCGTTTTATTTCGTTGAGGTCTTAGCTTTGATGATAGCTCGTAGCTCGCAGAGGAATCGTCTAACGATGCCACACGCCAGGTTTGACCACTGTTTTAATTTGAAGAAATCGTGATTCGCTCGACCGCGACTTCAAGTATTATGGACAACCTTTCTGCTCAGCAGTTTGTAGCAATTTTATTTTTAAGCATGTTATCCGACTGTAAAACGTTGGTGACAGCCGCGTTGGATTCAAGTGGAGAATCGTTACCAACACCATCGACCGAAGCATACGAAAGGAAAGTGCAGAGGCTCGAGCAGGAGAAAACTGAGTTGGAACAAAAACTTCAAGGTTGGTATTACTGTAATAAGTGGGAACATAAAAGCAGATACACGTGGCAGAGGAAGGAGGGAGAGAGAATCTTATAACACCCAACGGAAATGTGAAGGAAACGTTGTTAATGTTAAAGCGAAATTACAGTTGTGATCGTTGCAGATGCGAATCAGTTGATTCAAACGAAGTTTCACGGCAACACAGCCGAAGGTACTTCGGCCGACGCCGTTAATTACGAGCAGATGATCGCTCAGTTGAAAGACGAAGTTCAGGTTCGCCAGTGCTTCTGCTCCGTTTACAATGCTGTGTTTGGGGAGGTTTCTTACAGTCGAGGGATTGGTGGGATGCCAGCAACAAAGAGTTCCCTAAGTACATCAAGACATCAAAGCAAAAAATTTTGAATGCGATGGTAAAATTGCCGGATTTAATATTTGTTTGTTATTTTGATGATCGGTGAGATTCACTATATAAATGGCGAAGATGCAAAATCCCTAATTGTAGAGTTATATCAAAAAGTTTATGATGTACGGATGATATAGGATTGAGCGCCTTATAGGTGATAGAAGTGCAAGATTGCGCATCGTGCGTAATGTTTTTTGAGTAAAAGGCATTTGGCTTGACTAGCGCTGAGGCCTCTAGTATTTTGCAGTGAAGTGTGGTGCTATAACTTTTCGCATTCACTGGTTTGATGAGAATGCAAGTATTTGAAGATTCTGAAGAAACGTTTGCTCGACGAAAGCAGTGCATCGTTAAGACCGGCCAAAGAGACGAGCCAGGAGGAGTTGGAGAAGAAGCTGAAGGAACTGAAGGAAAAGAATCGACAACTCATATTGGATAAACAAGATCTGCAAAGGGTAAGAAGGCAAAAGGCTGAAATGTGTCGTCTAAGTGCAGCACGTCTAGCACATCAACGCTCCGTTTGCAGTTGTTTCGTTGAGGGGCACATGTACAGTGCGTCTCCCCATGCATGCCATACAATTGACGCAAACACAGATGAAGTGGTTAAGAAGGAAAGGTATATTTCAGTTTGGGAGGATGAACTCGTTGGAGACTTTGAGTACTCGCCGATGATTGTTTCCTGTCGCCAGCAACATCGTGGGTCGTTAAGTGCTGAGGCGATAGTTGCATGCCGGTATTGCGGATATTGTGGCAACGAATTAATATTGTCCCGTTCTCAGCCAGTGTTATCCACTTCAAAACATTCTAGTTCCTTTAGTTCATCGGGTTACGAAAGTTTCCCAAGTGTAACTGAAAGCACCGAACGTACGACATCTTCTGACGAATTCGGTTCTGATTTACGAAGGTTGTTTTCTGAGGCGGACTCAGCAAGATGTGAGCATGGATGTGTAGATATTCAGGTATGTTGTCGGTCAAGATTAAGACGTCATTTATCATCCAGTAGCAGTGCTTCACAAAATTCTTTTTCTGCGAATATGTCTTCGGATAATTGCGCAGAGTTTCGACGGAGCACTCAACTTGTTATCGATAGTGATGGTGCATTGAGGCGGAAATTGTTGTTCTCGCGTAATAAAAAACTCCCGAATGGAAAGCAAAGCAGAGTTGAAAATCGAGAAAGGAAGAAGCGGTGGGAAGAAACGGCGGAAAGGCGTACAGAGAGGGCCAACCGAGGGAAGGCAACAAGGCGATCGTTTGTAGGCGGTGCGACAGCTATATGTGGATTCGTTCTTGCCTGCATTGGGTTTGTGGTCGGCGCCATTAGTCTCGGTGTTTATGCCTATAATCAGAAATGCTGAGCACCGTCTACATATTGCAAAGAAAGTTTTCTTGTGACCACTGTGCAGTGACGATGAATTAGCTACAGTAGTGGAGAATGTTGCGTCGTCTCATTCTTCAAAGAGCGACCGCATTTCGTCGTTGCACCTGCATGACTGGGGGGCCACTTCTAGTTCTTTCTTTGCTAGGGGCTAAGCTGAAGGATGAGAACCACCAGAGCTTATATCTTGCAAAATTTTACATATTACGGTGATTTATATTTTTTTAACGAGCCGTTTTGCGAATGGAACATTCACTATGGCAAACGTTCTGCAGTGTGTGCGGTTTTATTTCACTTTATCGTTCCCTGTGATGGGGAGGTCGTTTCTTCGATAATCCTTCCCGAACGGTGTTCAGTCCTCTTGTCTCTTATTGTGCATCGGTTGAAGTCGATTGACAAGCAATAAAGATGCGTAGTGATGCACCGTAAAAAGCCACTTATTCCTAACTTCATTGCCCACTGAGTCGACTTGAGTTTAGCGGCACCATAGTCTAGCGTTGCTTTAATGTTGTATAGCTTCGTGAAGGCTCTTAAGTCATGACTTGTTGGTTGTTATCGTTCATCGATGTGGGAAGTTTTTCGAGACGAACCGATGGGATCTGATCGTTGAGAAGTGATTCGATATCGGCGCATAGTGTTTATCACGTTTAGCGTTTTTATCCTCGTTGCAATTTCGTTCGCTTTTCGGAGAGAATCTGTTGAAAGTTCGATGAGCGGATTCAATGTGCGCTGATACGTTGGCGTTGTTTGTAGGATGCTCGGCAAGAATTTGAGTTTATACTCGGGTGCAGTTTTTAGTGGGGAAGTGACATTTTCTCATTTATTTTGAAGTTTTTTTTATTTCAGAAAAGTGAATTTCGCTTAATTTTACAATAAATCTCGAAGCAGCGTAATATCTCTTTTAAATCTTGTCAGTGTTTCGCTTCTCTCTTTATGTTGCCGAGACATCGTTGGCATCTAGCAATGACGACTTTGCAATGCTCAACACTGTGGATGCTCTCCGGATAACCTTTTTTAATTTGCTGGTGTTGCTTTCGTGGTAATATTGCTGAATGAGAGCGTTGATTTAATTTCGAAACATTTCTTTCGATTTTCTATATAATTGGCCACATTGCTGCTCGATGCATGATGCCTTCGATAGTCGTTGTCTTGTCCATGTTCATTTGTCGCTTTTGCAGAACTCTTTGTTTTGTTTTTCTTTCATTTTGCTTTAATTTTTGCAGGAAATGCAATTATTATCGGAGGTTTGCGCTGTTTCTCTTCGTTTGTTGGTTCTGTTTCGTTTGTATTATATATCCTCGTTTTCGCTTCATATCACTTTCACTTACAAGTGTTTTGTTTAAAACAAACGTGTGCTAATCGAAGTAAACAACACAGCATGTGCATCAGTAATCGGCATCCTACGATCCTTTTCCGACATTGCCATCGATGCATCTTCACTTCAATTTCTTTAGTAGATATAAACGCATGCGTAACTATTCCTCATAATAATGTCATAATTGGAGTGTATACAATTAACGATATCAGATAAGGCGAATGAAATGATGAAAGCAGCCGTTTAACGGGTTTTGTCTATTTTCCAGTTTTTGCCTTCCATATTTACAGGTTGGTCAAAGTTGATTAGAAGGCATTAATTTGTGCACACTGAAATATGGTGTAGGTGGGTGTTGGTGTATTGTGGAGGTGACCTTTGTACTCGGAAATGAAAGGGTGCAGCTGCGTTGATAAGTTCAGCTTGCGACGCTTCAAGGTGAATGCTTTAGCTAAGTTCACAGTGTTTTTCATATAAGTTTGTCATTCTCGGTCGATGTTCACAAATATGTGCAGCTTCGTTGATGAAATTAGGTCTTTCGGACAGAGGCATTGCCGGCTGTCAGACTGAGATGTGGCTGTTTGACAGTCGAATGTGTTCCTTGACGGGCAAGTGCAAATGACTCTCATTACAACGACAGTGATTACTGATGAAGATCTGCTTGAAAAATTGAAACACGAAAAGGTTTCTGTTTGAAGGGGCACTGCATAGAGTCGGCTTAGAACACCGGTGTTGAAATGTTCGCTCACACGCTTCCTGAAAACGCTGATTGCAAACGCTTTAAAGGTTATATAAAGAGCATTAGATGTGTGCATATCGGGCTGATGCTAGTATATCAGACGCATCGATATTATTACTACATTCCTTCAGTTTGGGTGAATTCCCAGCAGTTATTCGAGTCCTCTAACTTCTGCTTGCGGATGCTTAAGGAAGCATTTAGAAGTTAAGTGCAGTTGTGTCTCCTTAAATTTGCGTGATTTATGCTCCTATATTTCTGTTGCTTCTCCGTCTATTGTTTTTTTGTTCCAAGTCTAAATTTTTTGCTAGTTTTTCGATCGCAGCCATATTCTCACCTTCGATTCGGAGCGGGAAGGGTGGGGAGGGGGGGGGGGGTTGGAGTGCTCTGAAAAATCAAAGGTTCTGTCGACCAGTATGACCAAAACGTAGGTTGGAATTTGTGTTTCAAACGAACAGGGTTGTCATTTCATTTATTTTATTTGGTTCGTTGGTATTGCAGTCGTTCGCTACCGCCTGTTTTCGAGTTTTATTCTTCTCGATCCTCATAATTAATGGAAGTTGGTGAGAATCAGGCAGCTGTTTTTTAAAGATAATAGCGTTATAGGGCAAAAGAAAAGACATTTATGCTGCTAAGTTGGTGTATTTGTGGGCGTTCGTTACAATACTTGTTAACAGTTTGTCGTTGAAAATAAAGCACTGCCTTTTCTCTGCCGGCGATCGTCATGTATTTGGATACTTCCTTCCATCATCAGGCAAGAGTTGGTGGAATGATGAGGGGGGAGAGGTTCGCAACCAAACTTCGCCACTTAACCTTTCAGTTCTTGTGCTCATCTGAAATAACATCTGCAGTAAACGGTGCATGAGTGGCAAAATTCGTCGAGCACTTCTTACTTTCCCTTGCAATCTGTGACGCCTTGAAAAACAATCTGAGCGTCTCGAAAGCGTGAAGAATTGAGAAAATGCGAATTTTTTGCTTCATTGAAGGAAATGCATTTTTAAATTTTTCCTCTGAGATTGAGGTCTGCAAATTTGATTCGGAAATAAGCTAGTTGTATAGACATCGAAGAATCTCCACTCGTGTTCCACTTATGCAAAGCGTTGTCGCTGTTCATTTGTGAAAAGAAGATGGCCAGAGGGATCCGCTAATATTTCATTGGCGACTTGTTTGATTGTGTGATGATAAATGAAGGCAGTTGAATGCGCAATCACAAAGATGACTTCAATTTTTGTTTGTTTAGGTGCTGTGTTGATTTCTTATTTTCATTCGTTTTTTGCTGAGTGTTTGATCTGTGAGCGAATGGCGTTAAGCTGTGCACCATTCCTTCTAGGTTTTTTGCATCTCGTTGCGTTGTTTGCTTTTGCATGTTGATGCATGCTGTTTGCCGTTATTATTTCTGGGAAAGAGTATGGCGAATTGAAGCGTTTTCAATTTTCTTCGATAAACTTGGGGTTTACGTCGAGTATTAAAAGACAACTTTTACCTGGGCTATAATACTTACTTTTCAAGAATTGCCCACCTTGAAGAACGCATTGCCGAAAAGCATCACTATGGGTGTATCATAAGAAGTAGGTTTGGGTAGCAGACGAAGGAGGGAGCTTTGAAACTTCGGTAATAAAGATCAGCAAGCTTCTTTCGGAATGTCCTTATTGCCGCCATCCTCTCAGCTAGCCTCTTCCCTCTGAATTATATCTTTGCTGTGCCCTCTTTTAGAGTGCCGATAGTGTTCTTCTCCTTCTGCTTGGAAAATAATCATTAACAGTCTCGGCAGTTAAATGCTATAATAGATTCTATTCACTTTGCTCCTCTGTATTCTCAAAGGTGGTCATTTCAGGATCTCGAAGAAACATCCGAACGATTGACTATCCAAACAAGGGAACTCAAGGAGGCAGTTAAACATCGTGACCTTGCCAAGCAAGATTATGACGAGGTAACAAATTGGCATAATTCCACTCACTCAGGTTTTCTGCTTTCGATACCAAAAAAGTCGAATCGAGCGGAGAATTATTGTAAAATTTTCCGCTTTCGTCCGTTGCAGTTCTCGATAACTTTCCATGTTGCCTATTTTTATCTCTGTTAACGGTGACGGTGATGAATCGTATAAAGGTGTTATGTGGCAGTGAATTTACACTTGCTTCTATATATTTCGATTAAAGTAGTGATTTGTTGTGGCGCAAATGAATAGCTGAACTCATTTATATAGCTTAATTGAATGGTTGGTTTTAAGCTCAATACGGCATTATTGGATGAACGCGATAAATCAAAGCGTCTCGAGAAAGTGGCTAAAGAACGTGAGTCGGAATGTTCACAGTTGCAGCAGAAACTCGACGCACTCAAAATCGAACTTCGCAAAGCGGAGAGCGGTTCGTGTTTCGTTTTATTCTTGCATCTATTGTATTCGCCGTATAATTTTATTCTCTGCATTGTCTGCTGTGCAGCAATTGTAAATCGTATGCATAAGTGATTCAAAGTGAGCGCTTTGGCAGAGTCGGCATGCGGACGGTCGGATATGCGCAGTATCAGCACGAACAAGCATATCAGTGTGTGATCTGGTCCCGTAGTGTACGGTCTATTAAAGGACTCCGCTTCTACCAGTTAATGAACAAAGAATACGGTAGTTAAAGGGACCACTACATATATAACAGTGCTAAATATTCATATAGTTTAGAGGCTAGGAGTATACCTATTTTGTCATAAATGGTGAGGAATAACATTTTTGGTGAGATGGATGATTTTCCTTTAGAAAGAGGAGTTGTTGAATAGCATAGGAGCCGAAAAGTTGCCATCCACCCCCTCCCCCCACCACATGTCCCTACCCTCGAGAGTGGGTATTGGGTAGCTCTTTTTGAATCGTGTTAAGTATTAGCGTCAGAGTAAATGGTATAGATTCCTCGAGATTTTAACAGCGCTTTTGCAGTTCGTCAGGAATCAGAAGCATCCTTAGCGCGAGTTCAACAAGAATTGGCGAACGAGAAGATGCTTCGTGAGACGTTGCAAACGAAGCTCGAGTCGCAGCATGCGAAGAACGAAAGTGAAGAGGTGAAGCGACTCAGCGACGAACTGCAGAAGCTCAACGTTCGCTATGCCGAAATGACGGACGCTGAAGAGAAGAAGCGACAGCAACTTGTCGAGCATTGGCAGGTTGGACTGCGTCGGTTTTATTAGGCAACCTGGAATAGTATGCGCATACGCTGTTAGTGAAAATGTTTCGTTTTGCACTGCACTTCGCGCTAAAAACAAATCGTTTGAATCGGTAGTTAAGTCGTCGCATAAAAGAGAGAGAATTTTTCTCTTGCAGGTCGCACTGCACAACTTTTTTGGGAGATAAGCGTGTTAGTAGATGCAGCGTGTAAGTGGCTTTGGAAATCTGTTAGGATTCTTCGTAGGTAAAATCTCTGCATGGGTTTTGATTTACTGGACTGGCTCCTTGGTTGATTGATGCGCATAGCTGCAATTAGAGTTAGGCATCGCCTATACGACACATCATGTCCCCGTCCACCTGAAATCTTTCAAAAAATCGTGCGTTTTGCGAGATATTGACGAAATAATGTTTATTCCGTTACATCGTCACTGACTTCTCGTTATTTAAGATTTGCTTCGGATTGTTTTGGTGACGGCTTGAAGGAAACAAAGACCTAAATCGAATTAAGACATGCCAATATTAAGACCGTCGTCTTCCATAAAAACTGGCAACTGAAGCAGGAGAAATCCGTTCATCTTGTAACAGAATCGTAGATCGATTATATGTATTAAATTGTGTACTGAATTGTAGATCGATCTCTCTTTTAATAGTCTGACTGATAAATATGAGATCCTGATAGGATTTTGATTGACAAAAGGATGATAAAAGAATCCTTTCAGGCTCAAGTGGCTGAGCTTCAAAATAGTCTAGACCAGCAACAATCAGAGATACAGAAATTAAAAGAACGCCAAGAAGAGGAACGAACCGAATGGCGCACCAAGCATGACGAGCAAATAGCAAGTATCGAGGTGAATTTTTGTGCTTTGCTTATTTTCAGCCACTGAGATTTTATCATCATTTTTTAACGCCTTTTCTTATCGCAGGTTTTTTCCTAGCGGGCAAAAAGGTCCGTTATCAATAAAGCCCTTGTAATTGGTCTGGCTGCATCTTAAGTCTGACTTATCACTTTGGTGAATAATTTATCGGCTCCGTAGAATGCCATAACTAGACTTAACGTTTCCTGTTTAAAAAAATTTTTAAAGCAAGTTCCGCGGCTGTTTGTCCTCTTCTTTTATATTTCTAAACGAATTGTTTACTCAATGATGAATACTCAGCTACTAAGTGCTTGGGATCATCTCTCTCCCTTCCAGCAGTGAGATGAAGAAATTTATGTCCCATTTGCAGGTTTTTGTGAATTGTAAAAATTTCAAAGGAGCCATTTCTAGAATTTATACGAACGTCGTCAAAAGCTGTTGGAAGAAGAGAACGCGCGGGCAGCAGCAGAAAATGAGGAGTTGAGGAATGAAATAACGCGACTCGAGTCAGAAATGTTCGTTTTTCACGATCGTGCAATTTCTGCGCTGTTTATTTGCATTTAATCTTTTTTAGCTTATCCTGTTGAGTATTCTGCAAAAAACCAACAAGCGCTTGTGGATTTTAACCTGGTGGAGATGGAGTCAGTACTAGTTTCATAAAGGTGTTGCATATACAGCTAAACAAGAAGTGAGTGATTGAATGAGTGAAACAATACGAGAGAGTCGAACGCTCTCGCACTTCTTGCGCTTTATTCATTTGAGCCGGAAAAAGCTGGTGGAGTGAAGCAAGTACAATAGCAGTTGATTGTAACAAATGTAAGATGATTCGAATAATTGTTGCTCCGGAAATAGAGTTGTGAATGAGTAAGTTTGTTCGATGCAATATGTGCTACAAGCTTTGTGCGAATAATGCAAAACAAACAGGGCAATTCGAGGTGTTGGTAAGGTGCATATGGGAGTGTGATTCGGAAGAGTTTCAAAGATTCTTCTTAAGGGGGCACCTATTTGCTTTTTCCGACATAATTTTGATATGAGGGAACGATAGGGCATGAAAGTGGGGCTTAGGGAAATTGGGTATCGAACGAATGCATCGGAGACCGCGGTTGACGTATATAATTATTTATTTTGTTTGCTTATTTAAAGAACGAAAATAAGTTTTAAGTGTATATCGTTTGAAGGATGTGTGGCAGTTCGTCTATAGTTGAACTGATGGATTGCCGATTTTATTATTGAAGGTTAGATGGGGTTGGTAAAAGAATAAGTTTGGAAGTAGCGAATGCGAAGAATTGAGCTACTTAAGATGGCTGTTTATTTGAAACGTTTCATGGGAGAGAAGAAATCGCATTCGTTGGGAGCGGAACATATTCATCGGTTGTCGTTTGTTTTCGTTGCGATTTGCCATCTATCGCTCACCTTATCACCGCGCTTTGGTTTGTTTGAATATGAATACTGTTTTGCTGGATATTTCCCATTTCATTGAGGTCATAGTCGAACCGTTACTGTATGCATATTTTAGGCAATTTGTTTAATTGAATGCTGTGTTGAATGCATTTTTCAGTGGGTCGCGTGTTGCATCGCTGCCATTCCCAGGTGCATCGGGACTCACCGAAAGTCAACTGCAGGAACTACTTCAGTGGGTCAACGATGAAAAAGATGCACGAGATTCGCTTCAGGTCTCCGTTTCTGTTCTCTGTGCACTTTCTTTGTTTTATTTCTCTTAGCACATTTGTTGGAAGGAATTCTTATTCCTATAACGACCCATTGTGAAGAATTTTATAGATCTCTTAGCTAGTCAACAATACTGTTTATGCGAACTCTGTTCATTTTTATAAATAGGTCGTTGAATCGAGCGAAATCCAAATTTAAATTCCATTTCTAGTGGCATAAATTTGAATATATTGCACTAATGCACATGAAATTATCGTTGAAGGACAGTGCAGAGGGAATTCCAAAAAGCTAATCAAATATAATTGTATATAATAGCTGTTGATAATGCGCACTAGTGTCCGCGTAATCACTGTTGTAGTTGTGCGGATTCTTCACATTGATGGTTGATGGTGTTCTGTCTGCGTATTAATCATGTTTAAAGTTTGCCCTCATCTCCGCCCTCTCCACCCACATCTCCCATCCCTGTCGGTCACCCAACCCCGCGCTCTTCCCCCCCCCCCCTCATCCATATCTCCCCTCATCTTTCATATGTTCTCATCGCCTCCCCACCCACCGTCTATTGACATGAAGTGCAAAAATAGCTCTTTCGGATGTAGGATGGAAATGGTTGCAAAAACGAACTTTCAAGGGCTGTTATCGCTGGCTCTACGTCGCGTGAAAGCAGTGTTTTGATTTTGATGCTTAAAAACACCGACCGCCGTTACAACGGAAATGTTCTGAAACTAACCAAAGTTTAGTCTATGTGCCCTTTAATTGTGTATAAAGCTTCTCTATCAATTCTTTCCTTTTCCCCTTTCCCACTCTCAGTTCCCACCTTTTTACAGGTATGTTGCAGGCTTACCTATATTAATTTTGTTCTCGGTGAACGAAGCTGTAGTTGCTGTATAATAAAAGCAATGAAGGTAGTTGTTCGGTTTAGACGGCGTTATGTGGGGGCATTGTGTGTGAGTTGGGGTGCTGAAAGGAGAGTGGAGTGGGGATCGAATTGAATTGCAAATGGCTGTGTGCGTGCCTCACTAGTTGGCTCGCGTTGAGGGGCGACGTTTGTTTGCAGAACCTCGCTAGTCGACTGCACGGCGATGTCGAGTCACTCAAAATGCAACAAACCGCTAGCAACGTTTCGACGCCGTTTTCTAATGGTGATTTTTAATTGAATAATTTATATTGCATATTGTTATTACTATAGGTTATCGATGATGAGGTACCAGCTCTTTGGATGGAGATGCCATTCATTGGCAGCTTTTCCTTCTTGTATCTTATATATCGCACCTTAAGGAGTGAGACGAACTATGCGCCTAGCAAAGGAGACTCGCAGACTGAAAGTGTGAAACGGGTGGTTCGGTTTATGTGATTTTTTATTGAAGAATAGTATGTTGTTCATTGAAACTCACTTGGCACCATGTTTTATTTCACAGCGGATTATTGTGCATGAGTGTTGTTTATTTCGCGTTGTCGTCAATCTCCACAGTGATAACAAATTGTGTTAGTAGTGGACAAAAGCTTACAGAAGAGAATATATATTCAAATGCAGAATTCAAATATGTTCAATGCAGTATTGTTTTTACTATTATTAATAATAAAGGAATATCGTCGAATAATTTATGCCTCCACAAACAACAGGCAAACGCGACAAATTAATAATGAGGCTAAGCGGCGTGGCGATGTTAGTTGGATTAGTTGGATTAGGCTGCAACTTGGCATTTATAGTTTGACGCAAATGAGGGACAAATATGATCGTATTATAAATCTTCGTATATGTGGGTGGCTTATGGCCTATTCAGTGACTGCTAAGATGATTTTGCTCCTCCATAGAATACGCTCTGAAGAGTGTTTCAAAAATTTAGAAGCGTCGCCTAATCTTCTTTATCTTCTATTCCACTTCATCACTTCGGCGATGATTTTCAGACTCGATCGTCACTTCGTATTCATCTGCACTGGGTGAAATGAGATGGAATTTAAAAATTGCTAACTATGTCGCATATGACGTCGCATATTTGACTACACTATTTTCAGCATCTCTGTCAGGCACACCTTCTGAACGAGGCGGATGGGGATCGAGGCGTCTCAACAAGCAGACGAAGATCGAGTTGCTGGAGGCGCAACAGGCATTGCAGTCGGAGATCCGTGCCAAGCAGCAACTTCTCGAAGAACTCAAGAACACACGCTCTGCCTATTTGGCCACTAAACAGCGATTGGATGAGGCAGAAAAGCAGGTAACGAAACATCATTTGGTCGATGCTTTTATCGCCCATATAGTATTTGCGGTCCCGCGATTACTAATTTTGCATTTGTGGTTTTCTACTATCGCGCAGGAGTCTTGTAATAATGGTAGGGCTGGTTGCTTGCGCTTATTAAATGTGAGTTCAGCTTGCTGGATCAACGACTTGCTTCTTATTTCCTCAGAAGAACATTTATAATTGATCGTTTGATAAAGTATCGTCTATAGTGATCGTGGAGGATGGCCAAGTTTTGCTTGCTATATACTGCAATTCTGCTATGAAATTCGGGTCGAATGATGCGCACTTCTTGCCTAGCCAATGTGTGAATGTCATCATTGGCGAATGCAGCATCAGTCCATTTTGCGTTCCATCCAACTTCTTTAAATGAGTTCTTACTTTCTTACGATATTGTACTTGGGAATTAGAGTTAACTAGTAATTGTGGATGATTGAGCTGAAAAAAGCTTAAGGCTTCTAAGAAGATTCGTTGAGAAAATATGATGTTGGAGTCAACGTTTTCAGTTTTTGCGGTGCAAGTTGCTCGCTCGATATTTTGAGAGGTTTCGCATAAACACCTTCTCTTTTATCTATTGTTTTTCGCCGTTGAATAATCTCCAGAATTACTCTTCTGTTCCCCCGATAAAATGCTCATAATTCTACTCAGTCGATATCTTGAAGGTTGTTCCTAAAGGAATTTCGTATTGTTGTTCTGTCGAATTTATTTTGCTAATGATGATTGTATTTGCAAGGATAGTTCTTTTCAAACGGCTATCGCTATATAGAGTCGATTAATTTCTATTCGTTAACTTTTTATCTTTGAGAATTACAATATTTCAGTTGGCTGCACAAAGTCGGGAAATCGATCGGCTAACAGATGAAAAAGAGCAGATGGCGCGTATTCTTGCACAACAACGTTCCGATATGAGTGATCATGGTTCGTCGTTCTTCAATGTTGTTGGTGATGCGCCTGCTGAAAGATTACCTGCAGGTGAGTTGTATCTATGTTCATTATTCCTAACACTTTATGTGGCAATGAGTGTATTTTGTTTTTGCTGTTTTATTCGAAAATGCTATTAAGCAAGAGGTACGGAATAAAAGTAAACGAGAAGGGAAATCGCCCACGATTAAGAAATATTACCACATTAACAGTTTCACATGTTCACAGCGCACAGGTTTGCCTAATAAATAGGGAGTGAGGGATTACATAGTCGTCGGATTATCCTTCCCATCATCTTTGCAATCGGTTGGTCGCAGTTTTTGGTGAACTTACTATACTTGCTTATTTGTCCGAATATCTCATAAAGAAACCTTTAAAAAGTAATAATTACCTTTATCAGGTGCTTCTGAATGTGCACACTTGAAATGGATTTAGTCGACATTTGTGGGTGAGCATATGTGCTGTCGTGTGAATATACTAACAGAATTATTGTAACCATGGTGGTGGTGTTTTCTCCGCTCACTTACTTTTTGTTCGTTAGGAAATGGTAAGACGAACGATTGCCATTGGTTCTTTCATAAGCATTCGTTATTAGCTGTAGCGTTTGAAGCAGTGACGCTGAACGTGGTGGAATAACGAGGTGTTTAGTCGATGACGAAGTATTGGAATGACGCACGTAATGGTTTAGTTATATCTCATTCCTGACTTTGCTTTTGATGGGCAGCGGTTGAGTATAATCGTGTCACTGAGAGGCAGCGCTAATACATGACTCCGATTGGAGTGGAGCTCACTGTTTTTAGGGACAAGCATCCATTCCCGGGTGTCGCAAAAAAGGTCGGGGGCAGCAAGCAGCTTATAAGACAGGAGATTTTATTGTCTAAGGTGGTCAACATTGTCGAAAGCGTTTGCAGAAGGTGCAGCAGTTGAGACTGTAATGGCATTTATTATTTTATCCGTTGGATATGAGCGCTTGATGCCGACTTCATTAGCCAGAACTCTTACCACTAAAACTTTAGAAATTAATTGTCTCTTATTACCGTTGACTGATAGATTTGCCTCTTCTATTGTCTGTCGTTGATTGAATTCACTGTGTGTCGCAACTCACCGCTGCTTTCACTGCGGTGCGAGCCAAGCGCTTTCACTTCTGCCTGCTATAGAAATGTCACAATTTTCTGAGGTCGACGTCTCTGAGGCCATTCGAGTGCTTAGGGAACGCTTCCAATATATCTCTTATCAGTGGAAATCGCCATTCAGCTGATATCGATCAGCACCTCACGAAACCGCAAAATTTTACTTATTTTATTTATGTTTAATATAGAACACTCTCATGTAGGCATTATAACGCACCTGAAATACGATGAATCGCACGCTGATGAGTGCGACTCGTATGATCAGACTTCATTGAGTAGGTACTTTTCTAATATTCGTCTTTCTATTATCAAAGTGAAGAAAATACCCCCGTCTCTTTTTCGAAGTTCCAAAGTTCCTTCCCCGTCCCTCTCCCTATTTGCTTAATTTTTCTCAGTTTCTTTCTCCCTCCATCCCCTCTCATCCTCTTCCCTTTTCTCTCTCTTTCTCGCTTCTTTCCTCTCTTCCTCTCTATTTTCTTTTCTTCCTTTCCTTCTCCCTTTCTACCTCTGTTCCCTTTTCTTTTCCTTCCTGTCTTCTTTCTTCCTCCCTTTCCTTCTTCATTTCCTCCTCTTTCTATATGAAACAATCCGGATCAATCACTCTGCCCACCACCATTTGGAGGTGCTGAGTAAATATTGGCAATGCATGAATTAGGTGAAAAAGTTGCTAGGGAATTTGATTCATGTACATTGCCTTACAAATAAAATGTAATTGAATATATTTCATATTGTCAAATCACTTCTCTTATAGCCTTGTCGGATATACGGTAATTATCGCTCGTATCATCCAACATCCTGCTGCCCATTAAAGAGAGAAGTAAATACTTTAATAATGACAACTCATCAACTAATTCCCATATATATATATATATATATATATATATATATATATATATATATATATATATATATATATATATATATATACGTTGACCTCGATGCCAGCAGAATCGAAAGAGGTTTCCGCGGTCGGGGTAATGTTCAGATCCCATATATATATATATATATATATATATATATATATATATATATATATATATATATATATATATATATATCGCGAATTGCTTCCTTTCTCTTTTTAGGTGCACCAAAATGTAGGTGCTTAACGCCGCAGCTGAATGTTAATTGATGGAACTTTTTCAAGTTCACTGTGTTGTTTTGCAGGGCGAACGGTTCTGTCCCAGCGCGATAGTGTGGGGAGTCAGATGTCAGGGAATGTGAGCGACTACGAGGTATCCAACAGTTCACTGTTACGACATCAGCAGCTACTCAAGCAGCATTCCTACTCGAGGTACGATTGGTTTAATCAAGGTCAAGAAGATCGGACCTCTGGTCTCGACCTCTCGGCACCACTGTTTGGCGCTTTGCCAGCACGAATTGATGATATGCAATCTTTTCTTAAGCGCCTCAATTGCATCGTACGTCGGCAACGTAGGCTCACCCCAAAATCATTAAAGGTCGCCATTGAGTTACATTCGACAATGGTTGCCGCAGATGAAAGCACTGAAAACTCATCTGTACAGTTAAATATAAATAAAAGTGATATCAACCCCATAACAACTAAAACTGCCCGGACCTCTGTAGTGTCGAAGAAGGATTCAAAACCCCAAAAACCTCATCTTTCGTCCATAAAGGAGATGCTCATACCGAAACCTTCAACTAATGAAGAGAAGCTAGAAACAAATGAGGAAAAGATTAAAAGAACGCATGAAAAAGTGCGTTCACCACTGCCACCGAGGGGGAGAGAACGTCAGCACGCTAGAGCAGTACCGAAAGAGTATCTCTTACCTGCATCAACAGTAAGTAAAAAAGAAGAACTGTCAAGTAGGAGCAGTCACAAAAGCTCTTCTCCAACAGTAAAGGAACCGCCACTGTCCATATATTTCGACTCTTCCAGTGTTTCTCTTAAAGGCCATTCGGCTTCTACGCCATCACCAACGTTAAAGCCCTCATCACCAACATACCTGACGTCATTTTCTTCTGCCGATAGTGACACTGAATCATATTCCACTTTACGGAAAGAGCCATCGGCTTCTGCATTCAGAGACGGGGATGAGACGTCTTCATCTTCTTCTCTAAGGAAGAGTTTCACTGCAGCTTCGGCGCTTGGTAAGGATCTGCGGTCGTCGGTCTCAGCGTCATTAGGTAGAAGTACGAGTTCCCTTTCAAGGTCAATCAGTGATTATAGTGGCTCGGCAAGAAGTGCACTTTCGCGAACTACTCGTCAGACTTCACCACTGTCGTCGCTTTGGCGCAATCTACCTTCTATCTCATCAGATAACAAAAGTGATTTGGTAGGGAGCACGTCCTCTCTAACGAGAGACTTGAAGTCAGGCTCTTCGATGCGGAGGTACAATCGGAGCTCGAGCTCGTCATATCGCAGTGAAATGTCAAGGATACCATCAGTTGATAGTGGTCTGTCGACCCCTTCTTATACGAGGAAGTACTCATCGAGTTCCTTCCAGCAAAGATTATCAACAAGAAAAGAGCCGTCGTCACCCTCATCGCTTCGTAGAGATTTGTCGTCGTCGATCAGAAGTGACCTTTCTTCGACATCGCTGAGAAGTAGCAGCATATCATACTCACTTATTTCTTACAAGAAAGGCTAGAGTGAACACTCGTCTGACGCTGTCTACCAATGAATGCGCCAGAAATGAGCATGTATATCACTCCTAGTTTGCTTGGTTGAGATGAGAGTGATCATAGAGTCATAGTTACTGATGGTTTACAAGAAATGTTCGTGTTGGCATTTCGAATTGTAGATTCTTCCTCAGGACCTATTACTTCAGGCTGGATTATTTTTTTCGTAAATCTTCGCTATTTTGAGGAGACTATGAAGTAAAATAAAAGGCTTCTTGATATTTGACCATCATCGGCGCCGTTTTTGGTCTCATCAGTAGGTACTTTAGGAAAAAATGCAAAAGAAACGAAGAGCAAATTGTGCAGAACTCATTCATGCAAAAGAGATTCTGATAAACGATGACTGTTAGTTTCGAGAATAATATGAGCCATTTCGCAGCAAGAAGATCATGGAAGGAAGGTTGCGTATCTTCAGGTTCTACAGGCGTTGTATTGCTCAGGGGCTAGAACGATACATATTTACCTCTGAAAGCATTTTTCGACCCTTTACCGTGGATAACCTATATATATATATATATATATATATATATATATATATATATATATATATATATATATATATATATATATATATATATATATATATATAAACACGGCTCTCACAGGTCATCGTTGATGCTGATTCTTGATTATTTCCTCGATTTCAACGCTAGTAGTAATGCGACAAAGAACTGAATGCTGGGCCTTGAATGAGCGAGAAAAGCAGTTGGATGTGAAAGTGCGGTATCATAAAATGTCTGAAGAAGAAGGAGAATAGCTTGCTTGTGGATAGATCGGGGCTGCAATCGCTGATGAAAATTCTTCCAAGCGATTTTTAAAGACTCGTCGGTTTAGCCATCTTATACCGCTAAGCTTTCAAAAAGTTCTCCAGTGAACTAACAGTGGGGCTCCATTTTGATCTTTCTGATTTAGGTTAGTGTTTACGTGAGTGGAAGTATTGTTTTCGGCAAGGTGGATGTCCAAGAGAGAATCATGCGCTTTTGAACGAATTGTGAAGTCATGTTCATCGATACAGCTGCATGCTGTAGCTGTGCTATGCACATTTTTCTATGTGCGCCAAGTTCTGGGGTTTATCCAGTACCGATGTTGTCTAGCAGCATTGGGCAGGGTGGGGAGTGAGAAAAACGGGGATTACCGCAGTTGTGTAGCGACAACTGCAGTGATCTTCATTTTCAATTGATTGTTGAAATATTTGGTTTTTATTTGCTGAACATGTTATGGCACCTTCAGCACTACATCTTCGAACACTTTCTAGTCACTCTTGGAGATCCTTTAGTGAGGTATAATATAAGTGGGTGTCGTTAAACGCAATGTCGAAGACCTAAGTTGAAACTCACAGAAAGGCGTTAAAGTTTTTTCAACGTTTTATATCGATCCAAAATTGTATCGGTCTCTGTGGCTTTTCACTTCACATCGTTGTAGTAAGTATTCCCAGTTTCTGCGCCATGAGATCATGAGCAAAAATGGGTATGGATTTCGAGATCGAAGAAGGATGACGCATTTGCCGCTTGCACGCTCGTTGCTGACATACGAAAGAAAGTGGTGCTTTGTTGGTTTTTTACAGTTGTGACCATGGTCAGTACGCACAACCATCTGCTCAGCACCTTTTATGCGTCTTTTTTCGCTTTGTTGCACTTCTTTCTCGCTCTTGCTTTACTTTAATGCGGTGTCTTCTTAGTCTAAGTGGGTAATCGCAACGGTCATTGACGCACCGAGGGAGGGAGGGAGGAGAAGGCTTACAAGGGAACGAAGTGTGGAACGTCACTTTGGCCTTAGTAGGAGAAGCGTCTTCTTCGTCTTGACAATTTTTCTTCGTCGTTTTTGTCGAGAAAAGTCGACAGACTGTATTGGTTAATCTTTACCTGCTCTCGAACGTCCGATTCCTTTGCAAGCAAAGCCTCCTTGACGGTGTTGTCAATGATTGCACGTGAGGTGCATGATTATGGTCATTGCGGGTGATGGTCATTGTGCTGTGAAGGTGGTCAGTATTATGATTTCGGCTTGCTTCGGTTTTTGGGAAATGTGCTGAACCATCCCCTTCTTTCTTGTTGAAACATAGTTTTAGCGCAGAATATTGCATTAGGTGATCGCTGTTTATTTCGGTTTTAACCTGAGGTTCATCTTATAAGCACGAGGTAGTGTGTGGGGAGGGCGGGTTACTTTATGAGGAAATTAAAACAACATGATATCAAACTGGGGAGGGAGTACGATGTTGTGATGCTGCAGGCGGTAGTTTAATTTATCGTCATTTGCAGTTGAAGCCATTTTTTGATGGAGAAATTTTCGAGCTGCCCAAACTTCACACGTTTGCTTTTTTTTGCATTTCGGCATTTCAAGGAAAATGTTGCCGTGTGATGGTCATTGCCTCTAGTCGTGCCTTTATAGTGAGTCGACTTTCGTTTGCGTTTGTTTCTCTTTTAATTAATCTCTGCAAACGATGTTGATGATGGAACGTCTGAAATAAAAGAATTTCGAAATGAAAATTTTCACCATTATATTAACGCACTCACAGAACTAAATCCAACCTACCTCACGATTAGAAATTTGCACCTCACTTTTGTTCATTTATTTCGAGATGTAGCACTGCACTCGATTGTGTCGGATGAAGTGATATTAAATCGGGGAGGACAGTCACTTTTTTGGGAAGGGGGATGTCACGGGAAGGGGAGGTTTTTTGTTCACAGTAACTTTGGAGAAGGGCGGGTGAGGGGTTGGGGGGTCGGAGGGAGGAGGAGTGAGGAGATGGACTCTTTATCGGATGAGCAAGGTTACACAAATATATAAACCACTCTCCGATGCATTGCTTTCCCCGCACGAATTGCACTTTTTATGCACTGAAGCACTTATAAATGGTGTTGAAAGCTTGATATTGATATGAAGTTGAGTGAAGGAGAGCTATTCAGTGGTATCGATTTAATCGCGCAAAGATTATAGTTGATTTGAAAGGATACAGCTGTAATGCTGTGAGTGTTTCTTCTCTTTATGTATTTTGTTGTAAGATTAAGGTGGAGGATACTGGCTGATTTGCAAAGAGATTTAACAGCAAATAGATAACATAGACAGTGATTTGTTTGCTGATGAAGGCAGGTGCCACAACGACAGTGATCACCATCTCACATTTATTGTCTCTTCAGAAGCGACCCATGAAATTTGATTTCATCCTCAGGAATCACAAAAAGGTGAAGGGAGGAGGGTCATCCTGCAGGCACTTATTAAAACTCATTTTTCCTACGCTTTCAACTGCGGTGCTTTGTTGCATAACAACTAAGGTTATATATACAGAACTCTATTATTGAGGAAGGTGCTACATGACTCTATTGTTGTGAGAGTGGGGAGAGGAAAAAGTAGAAGCGCCATTTCAGTGCGATTTCATGTTGCTAGTAGAGTGGTCCCCGGAAGTTAGACCTGAAATTTTAAGCGAGATTTGAACGAACCGAGGCCGAAAGTCTCATGAATATGTCATGTTCGAATCTCCTCTTATTTCACTTCCTTGTGTTAGGCCAAAGGGTCGAAGTGGCAGCAGTGGTACCAGATTTGGAACTAGCCTTGGTACTGGGTGACTTAGAATTCCTTTTGGTCGTTTCGAATGCGTCCTTGCTGGCGGCGGTTTGTGTTGAGATGAGTGAAAACGTGAACTTCTCGTTCGATATCACTTTCTAGGGTTTCTAGTGATGTGGATTCTGTACGAGGAAGGCTAATCGGATGCTTAAGTCTCCGGGGGAAGGCGGAGGGGAGACGAGTTGAGGGCAAAGGAGGCAAGGAGGCGCAATAATATGAAGACGATTTTTCTTAACCAAACCCCTTTAAGCATGAATGCGAGTGCGCACTCGATGGCTACCTATGAGAACGCACGTGTGCACACACCAACACCGAGTACAGCCTCTACACTTGTCATGGGTACGCAAGGACGAGGCGCAAGCCCTAAGGTATTCCTTTATTTCTTCCTCCTTTTCCTTTTGTTTGCTAGTGCTGCGGTTGGTGATTACGTCGATATTGTTGAATTTGAAAATCGAAAAAGTTTTATAGTCGCTCGTAAACACACTAGCGCTCAGTGAAAAGCCATCACATAGTTGAGTAAAATCTCTGGAGTCTAAGTTGCAAGAATTTCCGGAGGGGGTCTGCATGAAAGAAATATTCTCGTTTCGTTGGTACTCCTCGAAGCGCCCATTCTTGTTTGGCTAGTTTTTGTAGGCGTATAACTTGAAACGAAATAAACGTGCTTTTGGAACCGTTTATATCGTTTATAGAACTATAAAATTTCCCATCGAAAATTTAGGGAGTAACAGCAAAATTGTTGAAGCGATGCATGTAGTATGGTGTGGATGCCTCTGACTTTTTAGCTCTCTCCCCACCCGTTAGGACTTTCCCCGTGGGAAGTCATCTTCCCAAATCAAGTTTGTTCTTGTTACCCGACGACCATTAAGATATCATAGATTGGTGCAGTGTTGTTTTGCTAATTGGGATTACTGTCAGATTGATTGATGCAGTAAATGAGAACGGTCTAGGGGTTGTTTAAGATTACAGATTGGCGCAGCAGTCGACTGCTTGAAACTGAAAACAGAGTAAGTGATCGTAGCACTTGCATTGCCCGCGACATTTGCACCTTGAGCATTTCTATGAGATAGTGCGACGAAAGGGAGTATGAGGTCACTGCTCAGAGAAAGTGGAACAGTGATTGGAGAGGGTGAAAAGTTACAAAAGTTACTGCTTAGAGGTGATGAAAAATCCAAGGGGAAAGCTACCACCCAAAGGTATGAAAAGTGGCCGAGGAGAGAGAGGAGGTGAAGGAATGAGAAGTTACTGCATCGATGAACTAATTTAGGCGAGGTAAAGAGTTAGTGCTTTAATAAGCTGTTGAGTTTTCCAATCCCCCTCACACCTCCATGGAAAATATCCAACCTGAGATGCTGAAGGTGCTGATGTCAAAGTCCTTAAAATCTCTATGGGAATGTTTTTATCCTAACTTATGCTTAGCTTTGTACTAATTAAACATTTCGATATCTCTTGCGTGCTCTCTGCTATCTTATTTTCCCTCTTTCCTAGTGTGACATAAAACCGACGCCGTAAGACTTGTGTTTTTGCGATGAGGATACTCAAAGTTTGATGCGACTCCCAATCAAGATTCCACAGGGAAGCATTTCTGAATCTTCACGTCAACATGCATTATATCTTTCAAGGGTTGCTTTTTGTTTGCCGTTTTCCCATCGAAATCCCTTTCGAACCGAATTTCATGTTCATATCTGGGTGAATTTCCCTTCCTTTATGGTGGAGGTGTTTTTTGCTGTGCTGTTTTGCTTACTGATGTGCGAACAACGGGAAGGATGCCCTGGTTACATGGTCGCTGTCTTTTTATTATAGCTGTTGTATGGTGAATTGTTTCTTCACGACGCAAATTGCAGTTCTTTAGTGTATTCGAGTGGGGAACATGTCACCCTGAATGCGAAATAACAGAAGTGAATAATGGGCGAAGCAATAAGAAAATGAACATGGCAGCCTTCTTGTATGGCACATATTGTGATTTGTTGAGTGGCATTGTTTGTGCTCTGGGTGCTTGCTCAGCTTAGGCTTTATCCTCTATCAAGATATGTCTGCCTCCGCCTCTTTCCTTTCTCCTCTTTGTTTGTGTTGAGCTGTTAACGAAAAGCAGATCCGTAAAATGTGTGTTTTTCATGAATACAGTCATTATAACTGCTTTTAATATTCGTGTATTGGGGTATTCCGATCGATTAACGATAAGACTTCTGTGGTTGTATTGTGAATCGAGGAGGAGAGGAAAGGACGGTCGCATAGGGGGTGAATAGTGCTTGTATTTGCAACTGTAGCGATACACAAAGTACATATTTTTGAAAGGGATAGGTAAAAGATAGTGGGAAAGCGCAAAGATGCGAAAAAAGTGGAGGGGACCGAAAAAAGAAGAAAAAAGCTTGTGAGTGAGTCGATAAGTGAGGTGCTTGCTTTATTATTTACTTCGTTGGGTGTTGTTAAGAATGCTATGTCGCTAGTTTGCATTAAGGAAACCTCTATACGATGCGATATAATGGTGGTAGTCAAATACGAACAAAGTTGTCGATGGACTCGCAGATGTGAATAATCTTCAAGTTATCACACCCAATTTCAGGTAATACAGTCATTAAATAACGCATTGAATGGCAAAGGGCATCGTTTCTCTCATATTCATCTTCAAACGCCGTCTAAATGTGCGCACTGTACCTCAATTCTGGTTGGTCTCGATAGACAAGGTTGGTTATCCAATTGCATTCGCGTTCATTTGGCGGTGTGCCGGAAGGGGGTCATTATGATGGGAGAGAAGAGGAAAGGAGAGAGACTGAGTGCAACTCGAAAGACTTGCTTATCTGGTAAGCTCGATATCCACGAAAGCGCCTATGATGAGTAGAGGTTGTGATTTGTTGCTGTTGGTTTTCTACGGTTTCATAAGAACGCGATTAAAACAGGCCCCACGATGCGGTCGAATATGTATTTACCTATCGCTGTCGATGTGGAAATAGGCAAGAATAAACTGGAAATAGGGAACCAAGAACAGTAATAAATTATTGCGCTAGCTGAATAGATGGAGAGCGAGATTCGTTCAAAAGTTGGACCTTACAAGTATCAAGGCAGCAGCATGAGGTGTTTACAAGTGCACTCATATCCTCTGTCTACGTCATGTTGATAATTTATAGCTATGATCTATCTATTCATTCTTCGACTCCCTATGTTCCCTCCGGAAAAATCGCTCGGATCCATGAGCGAACAAGGCGGTCGAGTCATGTTTGCGTTTTTGAAACTATATGAAACGTTTATGAAACTGATTTCTTCAGAGCAATCACCAGTGCTTTCAAAAAATAACTCTCATTTTTGTATAATGTTTATCGACATGGTGGCACGGAACCATCTTCGCTAGCGGTCATTTTCTGTTTGCTCCAAGTATTTCCTTTAAGTTATTTTTTGGGTCTTTTTTACTCACAAAAAGCGTTTCGTATATCGTTTATTGATGTTTGAGACGTTTCATTTGGAACGCATTTTTCTGCATTTTCGTATGATCTTACAACGAATTGATTAGGTGCAGATGTGATGAGTGAGTATATCTCACTTATATTAGTACAGGCATGTTAGCGATGCAATGGTCTGTTGCATAGTGGACTTTCTTTTTCTCGGCGATGTAAGCAAACTAAGCCGCTTTGTTTTCACTTGATTCGCAGCCTTTCTTAGCTCTTGCTGGAAAGTTAATCCGTAAAGACTTAGCAAAAAAAGAGTCATGTTTCTAACAGAGGTTTTATTTATTATTGTTCTTCGTTAGGACTCTTGTTGTTGTTTAATAGAACATCGTTTTTATCTTTTTTGGTCACATGTTGGTTTGCACCATTGCAAGTAAAATAATTGCAGGTTTATTCTGTCAAGATTGTCAGTACGCTTGTCACGTGAATTGTGCTCCAAAGGTGCCACCGATCTGTCCCGTACCGCCCGAAGCGCGTCGTCCGTTGGGTATTGATCCGCAGAAAGGAGTAGGAACTGCATATGAAGGTATATATTCCTGGGATTTGGTTAGTAGGTAGGTGGTAAATGTGGTATGGAAGCGATTTTGACAATCTTATTACCCATCAATGATTTCGGTTTGTTTTCATAGTGTTGTTGTTTCCACTCAAACTTATAATGCAGCAAGGTTAGTTGTGGTGCTGCCGGGCAGCGTAAGCGTTCATGACGTTTGCAGGGTTGGTTAAAACGCCAAAGCCGGCTGGAGTGAAGCGTGGATGGCAATCGACATATGTGGTGGTATGTGATTTCAAGCTATATCTTTATGACTGCAGCGTGGACAAACATGGCAAGGCGATCGATATTCATCCGGTTATACGACAGGTACCTTTTCTATCCATATGCTGTATTGAATGGTAGTGTTGTTACAGAAGTGCATTCTGAGATAATTTGGTAACAGATACAGGTCGGAGCAGTGAATGTGAGTCAGTGCTACTGTTCGCTTCATTGCGATGGCTAAGTCGCCGAAGCGACGTTGTGTCTACGTCGAGTGCCCTTTGCTTTTATTTTATTTAGGTCCCTAGCAAGGATTATGGTTTCCGAGGACCTAACAAATTTTTTTCGACCCACAGTTTTCGATCGATCAAGTCCTTTTAATCTGCACGCCGTTGCTGTTTTACGTATTAAATGTTTACTTGCCTAAATTATAGCTGCGCGAATGTTTTAGAGCGTTAAAATAAAAAAAAAGTACCGAATGGCGCATCACCCAACAAAAGTAAACCAATTTCTGGGCTAATTGGCGCAAACTTTGTCGAATAGTTATGTTGCAGCTAAAAGTTCTGAAAAAGCAACACATATGAGTACGAAACGAACTTCAAGGCCATAGAGGTTTTTTTCAGAGAACAGCGGTATTCGAATGGGAAAGTACTTTTCTGCAAGTGTATTCCGATGCCTTGTAGGCCAAAAATAACTGTAGCTTTTAATTCTTAGGGAGCGACCGTATTGTTCCCTTGCCTTCGAAATAAGCAAAAATAAAACATAGGTGATAGAGCGAATTCTTCATGTATTAGTCCGTCGAACCGACCTGCATAATGTCAACGAGATGCTGAAAGTTTTTCATAGTGCGAAAGGGTCGTCAAATGTGAGAGGCATTCGGTTGCCGCTCGGTGGCAAAAAATTCTAATAAACGATCAAATTCGCACTGCGAGACATGGAAAATATTTATAAAAAGTTGAAAAAAGCCCGCTGAAGTCGAGCTGAGGGAAGGGAGGAGGGGGGGGGGGGGAATTTCCTGCTTCCCTCCGCATGTCGGCAAACGGTATAGTTGTGCCTGACCACGGTTAAGCTGGTATGCCTTATTGTTGTCGAAGCTTTACACATGGCTGTATTACATTTTCATTATTGCAATCCGGCGTTACTACCACACTGTTTGTTGAAACTCGCCAGAGACTCGTATTTTTGGCAAATGAAGTGACACATGTCGCTTTGGCCAACATTGATGTAGGCAACAAAGTCACCTTCAAATGCTTTGAGAACGAATCTATTCGACTATAACTGCTGTAGATGATGCTATGCTTCTCTCGGTGCAAAACCGAGGTGTTTATAAATTTTCAACTTTATCTGCTACGCTTTGTTTCCTTGCCTATGCATACCGCTAAAGACGAATGCGGTGGTACACGAAATAAGCTTTCATTGTTAGCACATCGTAATGTGTTGATGTTATCGTTGATAAATCTGCTTTAAGGTCTTGGATATGCGAGACACTGATTTTACGGTGACTGGAGTTACGGAAGCGGACGTGATTCATGCGTCAAAGTCTGATTTGCCAAAGATATTCCGAGTGACGACCAGTCAGATTCACGGTACGTTACCCAGTTCGGGGGTGAATACGACCAGCTCAACGTCAAGTAGTGGCAGTGCGTCGTCCGAGGGGCCTGTTGCCAGGCAGTACACTCTTCTTATGGCCGACAATAATGAGGTGAGGTGTTATGAGGTTGTTCTTTTAATGGAGGTTGAATGCTAATTTACTATCGAATTTGTATTATGTTTTGATGGAGCTAAGAGCTCATATGGTAGACGATTTAAAGCGAAAGCTGTCGGGTCACCATGAATGCAACGAAATAAGTGTAATCCGTTTGCGCGATATTTGAACTGCTACACCTTTCCGCTCCATGCTTGAACATGCGCAGTTTCCTTTTACATCGTCAGATTTCTTTCATGTTTTCGAATGTCGCCGCTTTGTTTTTTGTTTATTGCGGTCGTTGCAGTTATTACATTATCAACGTTTTAGTCCATTCAAATTAAGCTTTGCATCAGCTCTTTCACCGTAATATTGCTATTTTTCTTTCCCTGAAATATCTTTATTATCTTTATCTCAATGGCGTCGATCAGGTCCGCCATGAAAGATTGCTATCACCCATAGCCGTGACCTCTGAGGGTGACCGAAAGAAATGCTGAAATGCTGGCCATGAAAGGTAATTCCTTTGTAGTCATCGAGTTGTTTGCGAATTAATAGAAATTCTCTTTTTTGTCGCACTTATGGATTGTGAAAGTGTTTTTATTCGTTGCAGGAAAAAACTAAATGGGTAATCGCTCTCAATGAACTCAAAAGTCTCCTTCGAAAGTCGAGACTTCCAGATAAAAGCGCTTTTATGGTTAAGGTAACGCTTTTCATACCTCACAGTTAAAAACAACTTTATCTTCACTTAAAATTGCCATTATTTCTTTATCTGATAGTCAGTTGCGACATCGACCATTTTTAGATAACGAGGGCGTATCGCTATTTTCGGCTTTTTTAGTGTTATTTTCAGTTGCGATCAGTTGAGACACAACTTTTGCTGCAATTCGAATTTGAATCTCTGCGATATGATAGAAATAGTGAAATGGCACCATGTTTTACAGTTGACAGATTGAACTTCGTGTTCGTTCGGTTAATTCACGAGAGGGAGTAGAAGAGTGTTGCGGAAAAGCACTGTTATTTGATGACATTCGGTTTCATCAAGGACTAACTGTGTTTAAATGAGCTTATGAACATCGCTTGCATATAACACCGCTTTTGCTTACACTTTTTGCACTCATTGAGTTTCATGCCTGTTACCTTCAGGGTCCTGAAGCTTCACAATATAAGATGTGTTAGAGGAAAGATTTTATTTCTATGTGTATGCCAAAAAACTACTCAAAAATAGCACGAATTGTACGAAGAACGGCTCTAAATGTTGAAATTCGACGGGCGTAGGGATCAACTAAGGATCAGCTATTTTCGACGGGGATTAAAAGGATAGAACAGCCCATTATGACGAACACCATGCTCGAGTGTATTTTATTTTCTTGCTTTTCCATCTAAATTAGTTTTCAAGACGTTTTTCACTGGTCTTCTTACCGTGATTATTCTGTATCGTAGAAGATCATATACTATTCCAAGCACTCTGGCTTCGGCCTATTCCCATCTTTCGTTCACCACGTCAGCTACTTCCTGTTTTATTGCAACAGGCTTTAGCTCCTTCGAAAAAGTCCTTTTATCGCTTTTGGCTTATCGTTATCGCATCTGTTGTCTATTTGATACTTATCCGTTTTGCTTTCATCAGTCTAATAAACGATTTAAGGAGGTATTCGACTCAATAACACTTCGTGAACTTCGAAGTGCTCAATGTGCGACAATCATCGACAAAAATAAGATCGTTATGGGTTTCACGGAACATGGCCTCTACTCCGTCGATTTGGATCGAGAGGTAAACAAACACTACTTCCTGATGTTCACTTATATTTCCTTTTATTTGTTTCTCTTAGCTTGCGCAAATTCTGCTCCTCTTTTCGGAAAATCATCTTACATTGCATAATGATGTTCCCCATATTCTAATTGCAAGAGAAAATCATTTTTCATCAAGAAACCGGAGCTACTGCATGGTTGAAAAGAGTTGTTCTGGACGGCACACATCAGTGTGGGTTTTGTTCAGTAAGTCCTGCAGCTAGGGCATCCTCACAGCGACCACTTTGCAAAAACTTAAACGAAGTGAACTTTTAAGACATCCTAGCACTAGGATAGCTAATTCCCGACGCGCAGGGGACTGTTACTTTCTTGATTGTCCCGAACGGTGGCAGCAATTGAATAGAGCGGCAAACCGCTCCGGAGAGGTCGCTTCCAAGATTCTGCATACGATCTTTGATAGTCACAAGCGCTTCGCGAATTTCTATCGCGTACTTCTTGGCTAATTCGACGAGAGGATCCAACGACGAATTTGTATCCATCGGGTCAGTTGTCCCACCGAGTCGAAAGGATGGAAGCGCTTCATCAGTTCATTCCTTTTATAGCTCTCAAATATGCAAATTTCAAGGCAGATGATTACATATGCAAGAGTATTTCTAAGTCGGTTTTTAATGTCTCATTCTGTTGCATATAAAATCGGTCTCGTTCTTCTCCAGGAAAGGGATATGATTTGATCATTTTTTTCATAGTTTCATAGAAACACTGTGACTTTGCAACTGCAAGTTCGCAACTCTCCTTTGCAATGAAATCGGCGAAACTTTCAGACGTTAACACCAGTTGGTGGCGAAAAGGAGAGCAATAAACGCAATGTGGAAAGAATCGAATACAGTGCTGAGGAACAGGTTGTTCTTTCACACTGTTTTTACCCACTGACTTCCTCTGCTGCAGTGCTCGACGAGAGAGAGCCATAGTTTGGGATGACTTTGCTGAGAAATGTTGCAGTTTTTGCAAAATGTGAGCGATGGTCTAAGCATTGAAAAAGGTTGGTGGACTTGGTGAAGTTGGGAGGGAGAGGGAGGGCGAGTCGCACAACTACATTTCACTTTTGTATCTGAATAGATATGGCACTTCTCTTGTTTGCTTTCATCAGCATAGAGCCTGTATTGTTTCGCGTTTGAGAGAAAGTATGTTTTTTTTCATTTCGAAGTGTCTTTTGTTGTAGATGATGAAGTGTGGAGGTTTATGTTTGCAGTTGTTGTTGGCAATGCTCGGCCCTCAAAAGGATCGTCACGTTCGTCTCATTCCAATGGCTGCATTAGATGGTCGTGATCTGAAGTGGATCAAAGTGGCCGAAACAAAGGGTTGCCATTTGATGGCTATGGGTGCTGGCAATTCATCTGATCCATGCCACTATTTTTGTGTTGCGATCAAGAAAACGGTTCGCCGATTTGTGCTTGATTGTACAGATGTGCTTGCTTGTGTAGGTGGATATCTTGTAGGCATCAGTTCGGTTACAGGTGGGTTTCGGCATCGAATGATATTTTTCATTCATTATAGAAAGTGGCTCTGATTCTTTTTTTATTGCAGTTTTGAGAAAAAACTGATTTTTGAGTACTTTTTGTCTTTTTTTCGAGAAATGTCCGCACGAGATGGGAAACTGAGTCATAGAAAGAATTTGTTGTACGATAATAAAAGTACGCTTCAAATTTTTTTCTACTTAACATTCTTTGTATAACAGATGTGTTTTCTCCAGCGATGGCGAATTTTATTGCTAGTTTTTTACTGATAAAATATGGAATCAATTAGTGACTAGGACCACTTCTTTGATTATTGAAATTATGGGATTTTCAAAAAAAGGATTCAGTCTCACGACGTGTCCTAATACCACCAAATGTAGCCGTTGCCTACTTAGCTAAGAGTCTGCTCCTTGTATAAGCTGCTGCATCTGCCTAAAATTGTCGATGTTTGGGAGTTGCCGTGCTTCGTGTGCTATGTCGAAGCGATCAGCTTGATAGTTTGAATATGCGCGCATGAAAACATTTGCTCGTCGTTTCTTTTGCAACTTGAACCGTGTGTGAGTGGGCGTCGTCGGTGTGATGTCGCTTCTGGCGCCTTGAGCTGTAAACAATTCGTGCTACATTAGCTGATTTATTGAGTTCGTGTTCCGATGCAACTGGAATCGGACTAAGTTGCAGCCAAACATACTTCATCGTTCTTATTTCCCCAGCACTATTTTGTTGTGATTGTAAGCAGTTAGGGATTGAAAATATTTAGGTGCTCGTCTATCAAATTGACCGAAGTGAGAAACGACATAGGAAATTGCGTGATTTGGCAATGCCTGGCCAACCGCAAACGATGTGCATCATTCGAGGCAAACTTTGTGTTGGATATCCGTCTGGTTTCCGCATGTGGGATCTCATCGATAATACAACTACAGGTTCTTCGTTTCGTTTCGTTCATTGCTTAGACACTTAGACTTTTTTCGCAGAAGGCTCAGTTAGGATCATTTGTAAAGGGTTGCGAGAGAAAGGGATTCTGAACGCCAGTGTGGTACCATGAGCATTTTTTTGGGTGGGCAACATTCCTTCAGCGAAATATGTAACAGAATGCAAAAAGCAACAATTACTGTTACTCAGCGATCCCGCCTCGAGTCGTCGCCCGTATATCGCACGATCCCAGCATCTCCAGTTGTAATTCCACTCGTATACCTCTCGACATCTTGATGTTTTAAGCTCCTTAGCATCACGTTGAAGTGAGGCCCTCAGAAGCGAATGTAAAGGAGGTTGATGCGATTTAAAATTTCAATTGCAGAATGGTTTCACAGGATGCGGGAGAAGAAGCTTGCATGATTTGCTGTGTGCCTAATCGTTGAAATTTGCTGCTCATAGCACATGAACGTTTTCAGCATTAGTCAACTTCGAGGATGCATCACTGCAGTTCTTGAATCAGACATTATACGATGCCCAGTTGATTGTCAACGTAAGCGGGTATGAACAGAAGGAATTCCTTTTGGTTTTCTCTCGACTTGGAGTTTACGTCGATGCACAAGGTATCCCTCAATACCTTTCAACGAAAGCATATAGCACGCACTTGCTTCGTTTTTTAACAGAAGTTAGGGTTGTCTTACGTTCACACTTTGATCACCTTATTATATTTGTATTCTTTGTAGGTGATCAGGATGAGATTGAAAAACAAGGTTGCCCCGAAGCAGTAAAAGTATGATATCTGTCGACTGTACAATCAGAACCATTCTGTTTGCTCAGCAGATCTTCAACTTGGAAAAAGTCTTTTTGAAGGACCATGGTTGGGTTAGATGATGAAGGGAAAGGAGGGGAAGGACAGTGTGCAAGAGCAAAGTTTCGTTTTTGAGGTCGTCGCTGTCGATCGCAGGAATTGATGTTCCCATCGGAGCCATCTCCAGCTGGATTTGTTTGCATAATGCCTCATCTGTGTGTCTATTCGGAGCATCAGATTGACGTTTTCAATGTTAACAGTGCTGAATGGGTGCAGACCATCAATCTCAAAAAGGTTCCTTATGTTTTAATTGCGTATTCAAAAGTGGAATGAGGGATGTTGTTGATTTCTTTCCATTTTTAATCGTTCCTCACTCGAAGTGATTTTCACCTGTTTTATTTTAGGTGTCTGAAATGTTGCCCCTATTCGAAGTTCTCTGAAGGAGATGTTAATTGCATTCCATCAGAGGTCTGTTGATGTTTAGTGTAAAGTATGTAGGCAAGGCGGATTGATGCGGTAATGAGGAGGAAGAAGAGTATCTTTCTGCCCTCCTGCTTAATTTCTGCCGCATGTTTGTATTGGAAATTTAATGGCAGGTAGATCCCCGGCGTCAGCTTACTTTATATGGATGCCGAATTCCATGACATTGAGAAAGCGCAGACCTATTTAAATTAGACCTATTGTATCCAACTAAACAGCAATCTTATTTCGAGTGTGATTGTTCGATTTTTGTTTTAAAAAGTTTAAATTTATTAGAAGGGTGAATCCTTGATGGCATCAAAGTTTCGAGAATAGAGGACCTTTCATTGGGGAACTCTGAAATTTCATAACGGTGATGTGGAAATTTTTTGATGGGAGTTGTTGGTGAAGGTTGATGAGGGGAAAAATTGAGGCAAGGAAAGGAGGAGAATTCTGATAGCATTATATCCTCGCCAGTTTCCAATAATAGCTGTTATTTTTAAATATTGCTGCTCTTCGGTGAAGCTTGTTCATTTCAGGCATTCCCACTGACAAGAGATGGTATCTTGACAATGTGCACTGTGAATGATTTGCCGTACGTTGTGTTGCTTTCCGATATTCTCTCTGGTACATTTTTATCTGTATGTTTCCAGCATGAATGAAGCATGATTTTCATCTGTGGAGTTATAGTGCACGCCTTTACTGATAGTTAGACGTATTGTTGCTCAAATTTATAGTCCAACAGAAGAGAAATTCAAGGAGGCGAATACTTATGCGATAGTGAAATTAGCGCTCTTCGAAACAATTTCTTAGAGAATTAACGGAGAGCCCACTGTCATCAGAAGCTTCGTTCGTTTGGCTGTTGACGTCTGGAACTGTTATCAGTAATGTGGAGATTGTTGAAACCTCATTTAATATTTTTATGAAAGATTTTCTAAGTACGAGTTTCTTCATGTTTATTCATGAGCTATGCAGAAGTTTCTTCTGCAATCAGAAGATGCTTTTAATGTCACTCAGAGAATTATCGTGTAAGTAACATCTGTACGGTTTTGTACGACTAAAAAGTTTTGATGGCTTCTCTTTTTGATTACTTATTAACTATTAGCCTGAAATTATGACGAGTTAAACTTGCGAAAGAGGGCTTCTCGACCACTGAAACTAAGATGTAGGCACTGCTGTTAATTAGGCGATATACTCTTTTGCGAATCCATGTTGTCAGCCGGAATAAGGGTGCACTGTTTATCGGATTGTGATGATGGAAATGACACATTGTCATCGTTATTGCATTGTAGACGAGGATGTTCTTAATATTCCTGTATGGACACCGTCCAGTATGGCTCATGCATCTTCATCCTCGTTGACAAAAGGTGTGGTGACAGCGAGGCGCAGACGTAAATTCTCGATTCGAACACCGCGTGATGATGATAAGCATGCTCGGTTGGTGCATTTGTATATTTTTGATTTCCTGGCAGATTTTGTTTACTTGATCGTAGGTAAATATTTGCCTGAAAGAAGCTTCTATTTGTTCAATCGATTTCACCATGTAGGAGCTTGAACTTTCAGCCCTTGCTTATCCTCGTTTATAAGTTTGGGATATGACGATCGGATATTTCAAATCAACTATGTAGGTCGTCGTATAATGTAGGTTGGTGTTTTTTTGCTGCCTATAATTTACTCAAATTTTATGTGCAGTTGGTGGACAAAACCTTCCATTGAGTTCAGTTGAGTGCTTGAGCCTGAACAGCACATCATCAGTCGTCGTTGACTGCTAATTCGTCGTCCTATAGTTGAGTCCCGTAGCTCGGCTTAGTCAGTATTGGTCACTGTTGCTCTTGCTTTTCGCATGAGGAAGAAGCAAGAAGGGCAAAGGTTTTAGAGGCGTTTGCATCTGCTCGTTTCAGACTGCATTTCGTTGCGTTTGTTGGTGACATGATCAATAGTAACTTTTGCATCTAAAATCCAAAGGGATTGGATCCTTCCATTCCTCTTTGGTTGGTCTTAGAGCTTTCTGAAAGGCATTATTTGAAATTACATGGGCCTTACTCTTGAAAAATTTTTATTGGCAGTCGATTATTTGGGAGTGCTTGCAACTAATGTAACCGGGGTGTTGCCGTTTTAATGACGATTTTTGAAGACCTGGTGAGCGACGTAGCCAACTACCGATCAGTGGTCCGTCAGATTTTGTGCACATCGTACACATGGGACCAGGTGCGGGACTTGAGCTGCAGAATCTCATTGATTTGAAACACTCAGCGGCGGCGCACAACAATTCAACTACGTCGATTGGTGGCGGCGCCGCAGATAAAGTATGTCGTTTTCGTCTTACTGATGAATTTATAATAATTGTCGATACTGATCCATTCACGTCCGTCTTTTGCATACTTAGCATTTACAGCGTCGCTTGTTAGCATTTGCAAGCACCGAATTATCGTATTTCGTTTGCGTGGTGTGGCGAATTTAGTTGCAAATATCTTTCAAATCTTAGTTTCGAAATTTGCTAACAGTTTTTCTGTTTTTACTTATCACTTTCAACGTTGCTTGCATTCCTCACGCACGCGCGTAAGTTTTACATATTCGTAGTTCGATCTTATATATATATATATATATATATATATATATATATATATATATATATATATATATATATATATATATATATATATATATATATATGGTTCGTCAGGTCTTGTACAGATAATTACATCATATACAATGTTTATAACATCGTTCTTCGACCTACAAGTAATTCGTCCTTTGCAGATAGATGACATTCATTGCTATAATGATCCATTGCTTTCTAAGAAGCTCTATATTTAATTCCTGTTATGCGTTCACTCATTTTGGCGTTAAGGAATCAAGAAAGCCTTTAGATAGCTGGTTGTCTTCCAAACTTAATATTGATCGGTGTTAAATAATGGAGCTAGTTGGAATTAAATACCATGAATAATTGAAATCAAAAATAGAGATATAAACGTTTGCTGAAACGCTGTATTATGAGCGATATGAATTTGAGGTAAGGCAATTAATCAATCCAATAATGCGATCGAGCAGCTCGACGAGTGCAAGCGTGCATGGAGTGCATTCGATAAGCGGTGCAAGCAGGAGAGAGATCGATGTAATGCAGTCGAAAACGCGACCGCTCAGTGCGCACATCAAAAATTCTGCTGATGGTTTGTGTTTGCTGATTTCTTCTTAGAAATCAGCGAAATAAGGACGATCTCAGCACTCATAATATCCACATTCTTTTCCAACTTTATTTTCTTGCAAAATGGCTGCTTTTCAAATATTTCAAACCCTCACTTCTATTACTCGATTATGTGTTGTCCATCAACTTACATTTGTCTGAGTGCTTTAATCGTCCAATTTTTTTTCTGATTTTCGTTATTTTCTTATTATTGATTGCGATATTGCTACTTGCCCAAAAGAAGAAAAACAGCATTTTCTGCATTGTTCACTTTCTTGATATTAACTGCATGCATGTTCGTTGCTCACGGAGGGTTTCTGCAGGAGTCGCATACATGAACGTCACAGTTGGGATATTAGCCACGAAAGTTCCCATCCATTGTATTCTAGATCACCCAACATTCTGCTGGTTTACATGCAGCAGGATGACGGCTTGCATTGCACTGCGAGGTTTTTCTTCAGATTTATTGGCAACAAGCCGTTTACGGTGAATAGCGAAACGTTACTGATGTCGTCGTTTGTTGCTTTCATAGTGTTGGTTATTTTTCACAATGACGGCGAGTTAGCAAGTTACGATGCTACCAGAACGTTCAGGAAGACAGAGGTTACGTGCCTCACTAATACTGAATAAATGAATGAATCTAGCATATAGATGGTTGGTCCTCTTCTACTGCAGGATTTGTGAGGATAATTTAAGCTGGATTCTATTTGCTGTGGATTACGCATTATCTCATTTAGCGTAGACACGGAGAGTCGTAGTTGATTATTATTGATGGGTGGAAGCCAATCAAACAAGACAGCTGCTTTAAATATTGTTAGTTTTACATTGATCGGTCGACTTGGCAGCTGACTTGAGTGGAGACCAGACGAATGCTCACTTAACTAGGAGTGATTCAATCATAGGTGCACTGACTGAGAAATCTGTGCATAGCTGCAGCCAGGTCATCTCGAGGTCCATCTTGGCCAAATTTGACTGCGCATATGTCGAACACCTCAAAAATGCAGTTACCTTTTTCGCATGATGCTCCAGTCTGCAGATATCGTTGCTTGAACTTTGCCGGACCGAAACTATTGAAACGCGGATTATGGTTCTCTTTGCTAGATTATAATAGCAAAAGCACTGTATGGAATTTATTACTGCAAACGATTCCGAGTTGTCGGTTCATGCTTTGGTTTTGTTGTGGGAATGTTTGAAATACCCTTATATCTAGCGCACTTCCCTGTAGATTTTTGTTTTGTTGTCCAGTATCGGCTGTCCGTAATGCATGCTTTACGAACCGAGCGTGCCAGCTAACCTCTTCTTTTTCGTATCTTAAATCCAAAGTTGAAGGATCATCGCTGGGACAAGACAGTAAACTAACGACACCGTCAGCTGCGGAACACGATCCGCATTCAGTGGTAGGTTTTTGCATGCGCAACTGCATGAGCTTTGCTTCCGCTTTCTGCTCTTTATTTGGATTTAACTTGTGACAGTATGGAGAAGGGGATAAACACTGAGCGGTCGGGTGAGCGATCTCAACTGGATTGAAGCCAGCCATGCGATCCTTAACCGGGTTCAGTGTGCTCACGTCACTTTATATGCAATCTTGCATCTCCTATGGGTGCTAGTTTCACTGGTGAAATATGGGGATGTGGCTTGATTGTTTACTAAAGGTCGCTGTATCATATTTCCAAGGGGTTTATTTTATCTATGCGTGATATTGTAAGGATTGAGGTCAGCACTGAAGTTAAGCGAACGATCGTTTTGAGCAGCATCCACTAATAGACGATTTAGATATGATATTTGCACCCTTTTTGTGAGCTTAAAGCAAAATTATGGCAGATTGGAGTGATCCATCAACATATTAAAGGTTCGCTGCTTAAATGGTTCTGCCAAGCAGCAATCAGAGCGGTGTTGTTTTTCAGTGAGCTTTATTTACTTCAGCGGTTCATCCATATATATATATATATATATATATATATATATATATATATATATATATATATATATATATATATATATATATATATATATATATCGGTGTTCTCATATTTATTTATTGATACTTGATCTCCTCGCTGTGCCTGCCCATGCCGTTTGCATTTTCGTTGTTTTCGTTTTTTTCGTGCTCGCCGAAAATACCTATACTAAGATTTTATTAAATGTTTGCTTATGGAAATTGTAATGTCTGGGCCTGTTTTAGGAGCGGACGGGAGTGCCAAAAAGCCAGCAGAAGCCGATAGCGGAAGTACCTCCGCCCCTCCCTCAGCATCGGCACCAATCACCACAGGTAGCCTTTATGACTTTCATATGCGCAACCTCAAAAATATATTCTTTGCATGGGTTTCGTGATAGAGCTTGGGCTTCCGCTTCTGGTCCACTTTACTCCCCTCTTCTTCTTCAGTTTCATAAATGGCATTATGGCGCGTTCCTTCGATTGTTTTGAAGTATTATTGGAAGCAGTCGGTGAGTGCTGCAAGTGCTCCGAACTTGGAGAGTTTTCCTGCTGCTTTTTGACATGAAAGCGGTCTGCTAGGTTATCATCTTTTTCTGCAATCCAGTTTAGTCGTGAGCTGAAACTGATGAAACATTGGTCCTTTAGGGCAAGAACCAGAAACTGCTTGCATTGCATCCGTTTAGGATTCACAGTAAGCTCCAGAATGAAACTGAGTGTGTTGCTATTGGTTCGTTTCATTTTGGACTCATTTCTTTGCACTTTTTTAAAAGTTTTCAACATTGGGCCTTTATATGAATATTAATGTTTTTAGACAAAATGTAATTGACTTTACGAAACAATATATTGTCATTATGATCGCTTTTGATTCGTTTCATATTTCAGTTTGCTTCTTTTAAACTTTGAATGATTGGAGCTTCTTATTCCCCTTCGTCATTCCCAAGTGACTGAATAATGGAGCGTGCTGGCCCCATTTATGTAGTCCAGTAACCGGTGCCTCTCTACTGGCGTTTTATGTCCATCCTTATGATAAGTGGCTTGCTCTATATTGGTTGTGGGATGGTTCTTTACGATGTTTATAACGAAATTTGCCTGATGTTTTGCCACTTACCCTCCACCATTAGCAGTTGAAGCATAAAATGTCTTCATTTTATGCGTTTCCTTCATTTCGACGGTGCTTGAAGCAGTCACTGTTGTGAGCAGTATGGGATGAATTGGAGGAATAATAGGGTGTACTGGCTGATTTCCTTGGACTATCTGGGGAGTCTTCCAGGTAGTCCAAGGAAATCTCAGCTGGCTATTGTTCACTAACTTTGGGAACTGCGAGCTTTAAAGTTTAAAGTAAAATCGAATCGTCCTTTCGTCTTGAGCATCGAACCACCCTGTTTCTGATTTCCGGCTTGACACCTTAACAGTTAAGATGATCGAAAGTCATCGTAGTGATTTCATTTTTTAAAGGTTTTATAGACTTGAGCATCTCAACTTTCAATTTTTGTTGCCTGCTGTTGTAGCTGCCCTCCAAATTGCTGTTGTTTTCAGGTACCACCAAAGCGCAGCAATAGCCAGTTAGCGTCATCGGACAAGTGAATTCGTCTGCCGCCAGCCACTGTTAACTGAAAGCGTTTCTGTTTTCGCGTTCTACTCTCAAAGATGCTTGAAATAAATGTTGCCACGTCAAATGTTTTCATCGAGGGCCACTTAAATATGCAGCTAAGCTGCAAGCCTCTGATGGTCACTCGGTGATTTTATTGAAGTGTGATCCTTGGCTCCTACTTCGCGACACAGGATGTTCAGTGATCCTAAAAGTGGCACTTTAACGATTAATCCGATCGCTAAAACGGGAATCGAATTTTGAATCGGTCGATATTGGTCCAGTGTCGTTTATAGGTCATGACAGTTTCGAGAAAAGCTTATAAACAGGCCACATTTGCGTGTCACCTTTACGTGTGAGTTCATCCGTCTTCCTTTGCTTTGTTTTCCACCAAATTTTCGTCGATCTTTGTTGCAAAATTCAAGCCTCAAAGCAGCAAAAAGTGTTTAGGGGCATCACAGCATGCCCGACATCTCCAGCGTAGGGACAAGTATGTTGCTGAGTAAATTTAGTTCTTGCGAAAGCGAATTTTTTAATGAAGCGAATTTCTTCTTGCGAAGGTGATTTTTTCTTGCTTGCGTGCATTCTGGCAGGAGGTGTAGGATGGCGTATAATGAACAGTCAATATTTAACTGCGTAGGCTACAAGACGCAAGTAGAGCAGTTCACGTGATCTTCCATGTCGATCTGACGCAGTTCCCTTTAAACATCTTTGGCTTTTAAGCTATCACGAACTCGTATTTTGCTCTTTCTTGGCCAACAAATGGAATCATGTTGTGTATGTGTTGGATTTGAGCGTCGTTAAAGTCATAATTTTTGTGATCGATGTGTTTTACTTGTTGTGAGTTGTCTGTCCGTGTCGGCCAAACAAAGTGGGACGGTCTCCAGCTGCCCTTCGCTATTCTACGACTGCGCGCCTTCGTCTTATTAGACACTTCGCGAATGAAAGCGGGTTAATGAGTTGAAGCACTTCCAGATACTTAGTTCTCCCCGCAGTCTTTGTTCATGTGCATTACTGTAGGCCATAGGTGCTCCCTGTCAGCGTTACTTCATGCTTAGGCTGTTAGGTAGAACTTTGTAATATTACCTCTTAACAAATAAAGTTACGAAAAGGGACGTAGGTTAGGAGTGGTGAGTAGTTCTTTCTGGATTTGTGTGAGTAATAAGAGTAGTCGTGGAGAGATTCGGGCGCGCTAATGGTATTGAAATTAGGATTTGGCAACATAGGTATTGAGTTCAGCAGTCGTTGAAAAGCCGTCTTGTTGTTTGTTCACGTTCGCTTTAATTGATTTCGGCTGCTTTTCGCTTTCGCTGCGATTACTGTATTCCGGTATTCCATTTATTCTCTCTATGTTTTTATTCTGTCTTCATTGTAAAATGCCCTGCTCGGTTTGCGTTTTATGTTTCTCATATGTCTTTAAAAAACGTATTTATTATTCGTTGCTGTGCTTATATTTCAATAACGCGTTTCTAGGCATCTTTCAGAAGCGCTTTTTAAGCGATAAAGTTGCATTCAAATTGGACTAGTCATCAGGATTTGTGGCTTAGCAATCGTTATTATCATAATGGCGGGCGCTCTACAGAGCCGTATAACTCGAAGCTGAGGAGTGGACATAATATCGCCCATTGGACGGAGCACCAAGCTCAGAGATATTTTTCGGTTGTGAGACAACTAATGGGTCATAACAACGAGCTAATGCCATTCAAAAGTCCCTCCGCTCTTGATTTCATTGGGGATCTCGCTGTTAATGGAGTTTAATGGAGTGCAGATAGCTGTTTCGATTTAGCCTATAAACCGAAGTCCTGATGAAAGATTCTTTAGCTGCATTCAGCACATAGAAAATTTTCTTTTAGCCTGTAGCAACAACTTCTAGTTTAGATGGACTGAGGTTAACTTGGCACGGCTGCATGCTCATAAAGGTGGGTGTCCAGATATCTGTTAATCCATAAACGAGCAAAAGTTCGTGACTTCGACAGCTTTTTTTGTTTAGGTCTCGCAAAGGTATTTTATAACTTCGTTTTGTGCTTTTGCAAATCTCGCTCGTCTTGCAGCGGATTTAATTGGTTTGAGTTATTCATTACCGTTTTCGATATTGATGCGTTGTCGTCATTATTTAACTCTTGATTTATATCGCAGGCGGGTGTGGTCGTTTTGCATATATTGTATAGCGCTATGTGTCTAATGAAATTTGCCGCCGGTCTGTTGCATACTTCTCTGCTATAATTGGTTACAGCGTTTAGGCAAAAACGAGCGATACTTGGAGAGGATTCACTAATGTTCTATGTCGTAAAGAAAGACCGATTGACAGGGGCACGTCTAAGGTTTGATGCCCAGACGTTTTCGCAGCAGTAATAAATTTCTCGCTGATCCGTTGCAAGGCTGCTTGAAGCGATAAAGTAGCACTAAACTATGCGTCTTCAAAGCAGTGAATTCCCGTCCCTTCCCCATCTCAGTAGAAACTCATGATCTCAGTGTTGCTGCAATCGACTTTTGTCTTGTGACATAGCCGTGGCAATTTTCTTTACACACAGCGCCTTCCCCACCCTCCCATCTCTCCTGTCCCTGTGGTTCTTTGATTGCAGATGTCAGGTCAGAATTAATGCAGGAGTTGCTTTGGCAACATCACTGATTTCCACTTGCTCATATTTTTCATTGCTGGGTCTATCTTTAATATTCGATCGTTGAAATCGTTCAGCTCTCGTTGCTCGACTGCAGCTGTAAGTGTCGCATATACCTGAGAAGCGTCTCACAAGACGTCACTAGTTGTAGGACTCCGAGTGGGCTTTGAATGCATCGCAACGTGTATAACCGAAACGGCGAATGTAATTCATAGCTTCGTAACTTCGCTCATCAAGATTAACTAAGATGGTGAGATATTAGACGTAACGTCCCCTGAGAAGCCTTTGGCAAGGAGGTTTCGAAATTATGGCACTGCACCTTAAAGCTCACGGTTGTTCGGACGCTTGTACTGTGATGCCGTCAAGCGAGATCAGAGCCAGAAAGAGGTTTTATTGATGTCTGGAGCACCGTTAAGTTGTCGATTTTTTAGATTTTTTTGCATGAGCTTGAAGCTATTATATTCACAATCAGAGCAAGACTTTCGGCTTGCAGGAGGGGATGAAAACTTCAAACAGTGGTGCATCGACAGAAGACAACCATTAAAAGGAAATATTGGTCATTAAGGGCAAGTGCAGACGACTACTTAGAAACTTCGTGAAAGCTTTATCGTATGTGACAAGCGGGTGGAAGTATGATGTTCCCATATCACTCCTCTGGAAATTGGGGTAGGACTATCCATTTTCATTGTTCGAGTGGGAAAATAAATTTATTCGGTGCACGGAATTCGTATGGACATGTTCGAGCAACCGAGTAATAAGGATAGCTGGGTCATAAGCTCATAAGGTTGTTATTGAAACCTGAGTGCTTCGACTTGGGAAGGAAGGTCAGAAATATATGACAAACACGCAAATGAAGTTCTCGGGAGGTTTAGGCAGAAGAAATGTGTTAAAGCAAAGGTGATGCATTTAAACAGTTAGGTGGAAGCGAGAAAACGAGAGCAAGAATCGCTATTGACGAAAATGGATAATGCAGAATCTACTTACCGAACCATAGAGATGAAAAAAACGTACACAAGAGTGTGCAAAGCAGAGGGAAGTTTCATGCTTTAAAAGATGTGGATTTTTATACTGTTTCCACGTATTAAGTCAGCTTATGAATTCAGGTCCCACTGTGATCCCTCATTTGCACAGGCATTATCTGTGATCCCTCATTTGCACAGGCATTATTTTTCACTCCTTGAATTAGAGAGGGAGAGGAGCAAGAATATAACGAATTATTTCAAATAACTTTTACTGAAAGCGGTGACTTATTTGAGCGTAGAAACGGGAGGCACGAATTCTGCAGAATTCTGACCGTGGAATGTTTCCCACCGCAATGCTGGTTCCAGCTGCTTTATCATTTCGCTCGCTTTGTATTGTCTCTCCCCCTTCTTGTTCCTTGCTACGAATCCTCCGATGATGAGGATACGCATGTTTTCCCTGGGAACTGGCGCATTGTTGCGCCATTGACCGAAACTAGTGGCGGACGCGAGGAATGTGTGATTCGAGCGCGTCAGTATCTCCGAGCACAGGAAACTTTCAGTTGAATACAATTAAGAGTTTGAAATAAGGGAACTGCAGACAGTCAACATTACAGTTGAGGTCGTTCCCTGAGATTTCTTTTCAGTCGGCCGCTGACCTCGATACCTCACATTCGTGCGTGATGTAGATCAGGCATTTGCTTATCAAAAAATGTGTCCGTAAGATCTAGCATGAAGATATGTTCATCATTTTGTGGCTGCACCTCTTCGAGCGTCATATGACGATATGTATTATAGGCCATCTCGTCGATTCGACCACCTCTGAACTGATCTCGCAGTAGAAACAAACGTCCCAAAGTATGCTGCCTGCAATTTTTGTAAAAAGTTTGTTGTACTAAGTTCAGATTCGACTTGTTGACACAGTATCGCATCAGCATCGAGCAGTGGTATCAGCAATGTCTCGATGAAGTCAAGCTTAACTTCATCACAGAAAGCTAACGGTGTCCTTGGTAGATTTCTTTTTTTAACAGTCATATTAATTCAAACACTTCCATTACTTTATCTTCTTTTCGAGTAACTGCTACACAATGTAATTAAAGCTTTCCGATGACTGCTGTTTTTTGAGAAGGAATATTAATGTCTTTAATAGATATCGATAAACTTCAAATAACCTCAATCGATTTGTTGGTTGCACCGATTGTCTAATGTTATGATGATAAGATTCCTAATATAATAATCAAAATATTGAAGTCAATAAACATTGAATGAGAATAATTAATGAAACTCCTTTTGGTAACCAAGTACCGCTTTGTTCAACAATATCCAAAGTTATCATTACCTTTGGAAAACTAAACTTAAACTTATTAGAAGATTTGCGCATCGATCATTAATTTGTAATAATTCAGTTTGTGACCGAAAAGTCGAACTCTTTTGTTGCTCACAGTTTTACTAACTGATATGAAATAAATGAAATAAATAAATGTAAATTAGTCTTCAACTTAAAATTTACTGATGCAGCAAATGTTTTGAAGACTTTAAATCTCTCTTACAATCCACGAAATAATGCTTTTCTAGGCCCATTTTCGTTCACAGCTCCATGAACAAAACAACGTACGCTCTGAAGTGACACATGCCGCCAGCTCTAAATTGTCAACTTGTATAAGTACGTCTGCATTGTTTAGGTAATAATGTATACTTGGAGGAACGAAACTGTTAAAGGCCATTATGCGCGCTCAATACTGCTGTGTTATCAACGGATGTCTCATGGTTCGCTCATTGCACGCTTCCTTAGTCCTCAAACGTTTAGCCAGTAAAAATGCGGAACAAGGCAAACCGACGAACATCAGAGGTAACTTGACATTACGAAGTAGAAATCTGAGTGTGTCGAGAATTGTTGATACGTTCACTGTTTCACCACTGAATACTTTTTCTTCAATTTCACCATCGGGACGGAAATGCCGCAGATAAAGTTTTACGCTGACTAGTCGGTTGCAGTCCTCAAGATTAGCGATACTTGCCGTATTCTGTAAAATTTTTGTTGTCTAATTTCCACCTTTTGGCTTTCTCGATCTGCCGACAACTTTGAATGCATTTTTCAATGAACTCAATATTTGGCTCACAAACAAATGTACTTTTTTGTCTGGCAGAGACAACCCTAATTTTCGATAATCTAACCAGTAAAGACGCTTATGAAGGAGGAACAGACACCACTGCTTGTTTTCAAACATTATTGATCCAGTGAAATGATGACCAATCGAAGATTTCTGCGCAAAGATGAAGGCATGGCTGTTGCACGAGTTTTCTAGCGTTATCCAATGAGTTCTGCAAATCTCCAATTCACCAACTCGCTGTCGCATGAGAATAAGGAATCGAAGACAGTATGTCTCAACCGACTGCCCCTCTACGCCGAAAAAGGTTTCGATATGTGCGGCAATGCAAATTCTCAGAGTTTCCTGTGCATTTTTCAGATTCATGCCGTTGAACTCGTTCACCATTGTTAATTATGAAACGCACTGTGGAATTTGCAACCACAGTTGACTCAAAGAGTATTTGAAATTTTGAGATTCCGAGATGTTGTTTGACGTCCTATGAAACGTGGAAATATGCCAATAAAATATGCCATAAATGAGAGGGAGGAAAACCAATGACAAAATATAGCAGTAGCATGCACACTAAGTGCATACTCACTTTTATTTACTTATTGCGCACTGATGGTGCGAAACGACAGTTAAAGTAACTCGAGCTAAACAATTACATCCGAAAAACACCGTGACCGTCGACTATAGGTGGATTTGTTTGAAGTTCTGCTGATGGCATTCGGACGGCGCAAGTTCCCATTTTGATTATTTTTTACGTCGCCTTCGTTCGCTTAATAAACTCTCAGTTATTAAGTGTGATTTTCAATTAACATTTAAGCACATTAAAATATCAAAATTTATGACGAATGAAAATGTTTCAATAAAGTTCAAAATAAAAACATTTAGGTGTAAAAGAAATGTGAGGAAAGTTGCAAACTTTCCCAAAGGGGCGACACCGCATAATTCATCAGATTTTCGCTCTTTTGCATAAGTCGTTAAACTAGTTGCACTTTTTTACGAGATTATTCGGTATCTTGCCAAAATCTGGCGAACTTCCTACTGATGGTTGTTTGTGTGGAGAGGTTCCAAAATGTCTTTATGTTTAGCATCACTCTTCTGAACTTTCACGTGAAAAAACTTTTCACGTGAAAATTTCACGAATGTTTCGACAGTATTTCAATAGGACATTTCATTTCCAGTTAGACTATGCAAAGGCTGAGACTCATGACGCTGTCCATCATCCCATAACCACAGTGATAAAGGAACAGGTCAATTGGCATTAGAAACCAAGTTCGCATATAGCAAGACACGCCCTGTAGCAGCTGTAAGGTATACCGGTCCGCTAGAGATCACACGGGAACACTGCGTCATACAAGGTAAGTAAAAAAGATCAATAGCATACAGCCAGATCAAACGACCACCCAGCGTGGGTCATAAGATTAGCTTGTGGAAGAATCGAGAGAGTATAAAAGGTGTTAATGTGCTCATGCGTTCATTCCAGCTCCCAGACTGTTCTTCAGGCGGAGTGCGCCTAAGTATGGCCTTTGGAGGGCGTAAGGGGACGGCGACAGCGTGACGTTCGTCGGATGCAACTACTCGTGCAGGCAAATCGAGCTACCTTTGGTGTCTGTCTTGTTCGCCGCATTATTGTACAAGTGTGATAGACTGTTCGTCCCTTATACCCGTGTTGTCTCGCATTCTACTTGACACAAAGGGTGCAGACCCGCAAGGAGACGTGGACGGCTAGACGAGCCAAGGGAAGCTGGCACTTAGGTAGCTGCTTACTTTTAATGTTGCGGCTGTTTGAGCGAAAAGATTTCATATTTTCTTCGTAGTGTTTCTTGCCCTTCTCGGTGCGATTCCCTCCGGATTTGTTTTCCTGGAAACGTTTTAAAAGGAACAAAGTGCTTAGTGACATCTTCTAAGGGACTGAAAAATTCGACGAACATTGTTCAAATCCGATGTCGCCTTTTGCAAAAAACTTTCCACAATGAGGAAACGTAATTATATGTTTCCATTTGCTCCGTATTCGCTCAATATGTTCCTATAGAGTCAATCTTGCAAAAAATTGCGAATTCCCCAAAAATGTTCATCATCCAAGAAGAACTTTGTCTCTTTATCGCCCTGTCTCGATTTCCTCCTTTCAACAACTTGAGCATTTTGTGTTTAGCATTACAGTAACCGACTACAAAACCAAATTATTGTCTCATAAGAACCCCTGGATCATAATGCGTACTATACAACATAAGATGTGTAAAAACGCTCATCATACTTTGTGCTTGGAAGGCCGTTTGTTTTCCGGTTTAACTTTGTAATCCACTTCGCTTTCTTTCCTCTTTGCGATCAATGCTGCCCGCCTCAACAACAGTGCAGTGCGCTCTTCCGATTAAATTCATCGTTAAATGAGTATTTATGAAATGAACAACAACTTTAAAGATAAACTTCAAAAATAGTGAGATAAACTTTAAGTTATTCCACTTCAACCTTCACGACAAATTGCAGGTTTACATTGAGGAAGTCGCACTTGCTTGTTGTATCGAAAATGTCATGAAGTGGATTCTGATTTTCGAGACAGATGTAAAGCCAAATCACCTCCCCACCTTTTTTGCACCGCTCCGGCTTCGTTGTTCACTGTCACCCGCACTGCTTCATTGCACCTATCACTCACAGTTTTCTAGCCACCTTATGTGATTTCTCTCCATTACGACATACACAGTGAAAATATTGCTGCAATTATTTACACTATACACTTAAAACATTTACGAGGCGACATTAGCGTATAATTATCTGTTATGTGCTACGTGCAGAAGGTGACAAATAGAGTTCCAAATGAGACCTATCGGAATGAAAAACAATATAAAAAGATTGAAAAAACTGTGCTAAAACAGGTGAAACGAAAATACCTTCACCGGTCGCTTCATTGGACATTGTTGGGAAAGTCTGCGAGGAAATACTATCCTTGACGGTGTTCTGACTGCCTCAAAAAAGAAAAATTTTAAACGTGTTATCCGCTAGGCAATTTTTGCAATGACTGCTTCAATAAAGACTTTATTTTGAATAGAACGTATAACCCACACATGGGAATCGACCACTAGTTGTATTTTTGTGAAATTTGGCCAATTCGGCCAACTGGTCTTATCACTTCATTAAACTGCTGAGTAGTGAACATCTCATCTTACGCAGACAACTAAAGCGCAGAACGAAGCATAAATTTTGACGGAACTTGACGGTCGAAAACAGGATGACTCAGTCGCTCAAACGTTTTGCATACTGCAAACTGCTTGCGTAAAATGTCCTCATATAATTTCCCCATCGTTGGATTTTCTAATGGTGAGGAGAGTGTTTTTTTTGTTTGTATGTTTGAAGAAATATTTGTAACAAAACTTTTTGCGTAATCATCACTTCATGGCATGGAGTCAATTCAGTTGTTGTCGGCTTTCACACAGTCAAAAATACACACCACATCTACAGAATGCCACTTGCAATACCCACAGAAAACTTTGCAACAAGCTCTAACGCTTATATTGCTAGCTGCCAAATAGAGATTTCCACCGGCTGCGTATCTTCCTTATATTGATTATGATGTCCATAACGAAGTGATGTTAACTTGCTGCGGGTCAATAACGAACTTGACGCCTTACTGGATAGTGCTCTAGCACGATAACACTCAAATGACGACCACAATAGTCAGGACTTCGCAAGTGGACGTAACAGACGAGAAAACGCATTAAGCTGGCCACTATGGTATGCGCTAAATTTTTAATACGCTTAATACGCTTTTGAGAAAACTCTGTCAAATCACCTACGACTGCATACAAGGCTACAACCCACAGACATTTTCTGCAACGTTTGTACAGAGTGCTGCTGGCAAATGCAAATCCCACAAAAAAGCTCGCCTTACACCTGAAATACCCAAGACCAATTCCCGTCCACTCGCAAAACAGAACGTGAAGTCCAAGAACCTCGCCGGGCTTGCTCGAAGCAAATAGATACAACATCTTTCACACGACTCATAAGAAAATGTGGTGGATCGCATGAGGCTAATACGCATGAAAGGTTGAAATAAGGCTGCCATTTTACGACGTCTGATTTCTGCGCTCTTTTTCCTTTCAAGTTTACCCATAGCACTTAAATAGCAACACGGGACTGTGGTGCTGTCTTCGCGGGACTGTGTGAGCTCCAGTCTGAATGGATGTTGCGCTTCGTTTTTAATGGCAGTCAGAAAATTTTTGGGAATCAACAGTGCAGTCCCCTGCACGAAGAAAAACAGCAAACACCAAAATTACGTCTGAATTTCGCAAAGAATGGAAAATGCTAAAAATAACAATAAATCAGCAATTTTTTCCTTTAGTATTCAAACACATTCTCTTCGATCGACTAGGAGTTGACTGTTGACTTACTGGTATCAGGGGAACCGCTTGGCACCTTAGGTATATACGCCACATCCGAACTTTTCTTGTCCCATTCCAGGGAGAATGAATACGTCGTCCTAAAATACCACTAAACTCGTTCATAGCGTTTTCATTTAAATCACTTTATCTCTAATATGTTTATTGCGTAAAATTTATGATAACGCATCAGAGGTGTGCAGCAGAAAGTGAAAGGGATTCTTTTATACCGGAAGCGGTGAGGCAACATATCAAACAAGCTGAACTTTCCTGATCAAACAAGCTGTTATTTCTTCATTCCGGATTGTGCTGCGTCTCAGCATCAATAACTTAACGATTATTTGGTAATAACATATTATTTGAAATAACGCCGGGTCCCGCAATGCCGTAATTTCCACTCATCCTTTAAAAATTTCAGTTGCAATAGCAACAATAGACTTTTATTTGAGATATGAGGAAAACATACAAAGCTAATTATAACGGAATATCAGAATCACAGTTATGAATTTTGTGGTCATTCTCTAAAAAAATAACATATTTGAAATATCGGATAATGGTGAATGAATTTCAGTAGAGTCCAAAGTGGACCAAATGAAGCAACTGAAAAAAGCAAAATGCGACCTCCCAGAATACGGCACGGTAACCGCGATGCTAAAAGCGGCAAGACGACTGCCAATATCTGTTACAGTCGACACGCCCGTTGCCACCACCTCAGACATCTGTGAGCAGACGACCGCACAGTTCTGATCACAGACAAAATCTAACCTACCTATTCCACTTTTCTCAAGTAGAAGTTGAATATGCAGTTTTTGAGACCAGGAGGATTATTGCAGATTTAAAGGTTGGATTGCGTCTTCACATAAATTTAAAGGTCTTACTTTCATTTCAATGCATCTTCACATAAAACCGCAAAAAGCGCATTGATCTTTATCATCTGCGAACAGGCCACTCCGTATGTTCTAAAAATGGTGATCTTTATTGCAGGCCTAATCAGACTCGTACCATGAATAGACTTGCTCCTACCCAACTGCACCGACTTTTGCCATAATCCTTTCTTTTCACCAGCCGTTCGACCAAATAAGAAAGCAATATTACAGTGTAACGTTTACTGTTATAGTTCTCAACCCAAAATATAAAATGTTTAGTATGCATTATTTCCGAGTTGAACAACTTTGGCTTACTCCGGATCTATGTCGCGTCATATCGCATCGAACTATACCCAATCATCTAAAACTGACCCTCTGTTTTTCAACTCATTTTAAACATGTGAGAAGCCACGTGCACAGTAAATGACTAGGAGAGCGTACCACACGAGCTGACACCAAAGGCGCCATTTTTTCTGTTGATCGCCAATGAAAAATAAAACTTTATAATAGTACGTTTTAGTTGGTCGCAACATTTTGAGTGATCGGAACACTCGTAGGCGACCGGCCCCTATAAATTTGCAATTAATTTGCTTTTCTGTGACTTCACTAACGCAAAATGAAAATCCGACCACTTGCGGAAGGTATGCGGCCTTCTAACATCTATAGGTATCTGCAGCCGTTTTCGAAGTTAGGCTATTCACTCTAAATGTTGAAAAAGGAATTCGTCCAACCATACAGACTACCACCGCCAAATTTTGTGGCTTTGGTGGCTCTCACAAAGCTGGGTTACGCTGAACAAATGGACAGGCAGACCCACTCATACAGACACAGATCGGGTAACATAATAATGGAATTTTAAAAACACAAATATGCCAACGAACGTAACAAACATCGTATTTATCATGCTTAAAATTACAAGGTTTCGCCAGGATGACAATGCTGGTGCTACGGAACCCACTGACAGAATCACTCACGTCTTTATTATGCAAACTAAGCCGACATTCATGGGTACCAGTGTAGGTGTTATCCGCAAGCAGCATGTTTTCCAGGTTCAATAAATACTGATGGTGAGATGTGCGAAACGGACAGCTGCATATGTCTCTAATGGAAAATGAGAATTAATTATTCGACTGCGTTGGCCACAAGCAACAAGAATAAAGGGCATCTGTGGCAAGTTTGTGAGATCGAACGTTGATCACTTCTTAATGAAAAGCAAAGCGGATAACTGTAAAGAGAGAGTCCGAAGTTAAGATAATCTGAAGGTTGAATGCTAAGACCGGAAACAGATCAAACGGTTTCACTCTTCATTGCTTCTTTCATTTTCTATATCTGTCACTGCTTAAAAAGATCTTGCCAAACTGAACTCAGAAATAGTTTGCGAAACGAGAAGCAGCCATCCTTGCCATCAGCGAACTAACACATAAGAATGAAGCTGCTTCCTTTCAGCATAAAAGCAAAATAACACTGAACTGAACGGTGACTAACATATAAGTAATACGATTCATGTAATCACACCATGGTTACATAACAAATGTTGCACTAGAGAATAAAGCTGTCCTATCGCATCGACATATGAGTATGAGCGTTCGAGCTGCAACTGTGATACGTTATAATTGAAGCGGATACGGTATAAAAATATGTACAACCGAACAGCGCAGTTCGTATAAAATGCAGTACGTAGTTAGCGGGAACAGGTCCACGTTTTCATTTTGGGGGAAGAGATGACGGAAGTGAAGGAATAAACGCCTTAATAGCAATTGCCAACGCTACGGCCCATAAAAGAAAACTTTACAATAGAGAAAAAGAGAAGAAATGACCCGCTTTGTCCATTTGCGTCGTCTGGAAGAGATTCACTCGATTCCTCTTTACAGCCTCCATGACGATTCCTTTTTTCTTTTTCAATTGCTTGGCAGATCTCCACTTTACAATAAATCTGCAGAGATTATATCGACATATAAATATTCTCAGCAGTACATAAAAGAAAACAGGGACGTAGAACAGCAACAATGCTAACAAAAACAAAAGTCGAAGGGAAATCGGATATATCAAATTAAGCTTTGGTATTTGAAAGATTAGTTAAGCCGACGAATATGCTTGACACGGAATTCGAAGTGATGGAATTGCGATGGCTAGAGCTGAGAAAGTAACCATCCTTAATGCCAAAAAAGGGACTGATAATTTGAAGAGGAGAGTCACGGCACCAACTGTCCCACACCCTAGACTATATTACGAAATTTTATAGATAAAGAATCGAGGAGAATTTTTTGGTATTCAAGATGCGGGATAGAGAACTCAGTGGATACATTGACCCTCGAATAACCTAACGGCTGGAACTTGAGAGTTCGCCAGTCGTGAATCCTAACAGGTGAACTTCCAGATGTTTCGTCATTCATTCCACACTATCTGGCATCATCCGACAAAAAGATGGATAATGCGAGTTTTATAACTTCATCCCAGCTGATTTTGTTCTCTATTCCTACAACAAAAATTAACAGCATTAATGTCCTCCCTTCCCCTCTAAAAGGCATTCAGTAAAAGTAGATTTGGTGATGAATGAAGATTTTCTGCCAAAGATTATCCTCGTTGGGTGTGTTGCGACTCCATAGACGTTCCCGTTCCCTCCTCCTAGTCGACAGAAAGAGAGGTGTTCTGTCCCGATAAGCGTCCACGAAGACGTGAATCGAGGGAGCATTACTTTTAAAATAAAGAAAAAACACTGCAAAAAGGACCAATAGGCACTGCTCAGAATATCGGAAATGTCGACCTCTACGGTGCAAGATTTTTCTTTTTTATTCGTTTGCAAATATTTCCATTCGCAAAATAATACAGCTTAAAACTTTAAAAATGCGAAGCACATTAAAAATGCATTAGAAATAATAACAAGCACAATCATTGCAAACATAAATGTTATTTCATCTAAGACAAATAAAGAACACCTATTTTCAAGCTTGTCTAAGCAGCTATCACCAAAAGCTGCACGCTTTTCCACCTAAGTTCCCCTCTTTCGCCTATCGATAATATTTCCTTCTTGATTTTAGCCTTCATTTGCACTAAAGATTCCACAATCACTTTCGGATCACAAAAACACTCGATCAATTAGCACAGTTATTCTAGAGAAGATACTTGTCCTCCATTCGAAGTGTCTTCTCTCCAAACTTACAAGCTCCAATCTTCCCACATGTCCAATTGCGCATTCAATGATAAAAAATGTGATTCTTAATCAATTTTCATCTTCCATTCCCACTTACAAAAGAATCGAATATGTAGAATTAATACATGTCCTTACAGCCGAACCACATCATAAAAACACTTCGCCACCTCAATTTCTTTCAGTGGCTTAAGACGCAGTCAACAGCGAATTCCACACTGACGTCCCTGGTAAAAAGATCATACTTCCTTCAGACAACCTATTTCACTATTCTCAACTCCCACTGTCAACGTCTAAACATAAAATGAGCATTGCTTTTTCTGCTCCTTTCCACAGCAGTACGCAATGCAGATTAAAAACAATGATTGAACGCACTATCACAATGAGATTTCAACGATATTCACAAAAGGTTCAATTGATACTACAAGCAAGCGATAGTGATTTTCAGCCGTATACCTATGATATAAATAATCAAAGGGTGAAAATCTCTAAATGTGGCTTCAGGGTCGGATACAAAAGTAAATTCATGTATCGCCATTAAAAATCCCAACTCGAACGTTCCAAATATTCATATTTGTTACTAAATCAAAAGTGAACAATGTTCCACACATAAGTGCTCTGCTAAACCATCCAACGCCGATTCATCCCACTTCTAAAAAACAGACTACAGTTTCAAATACACTAATAAGATAAAGTCGATATGAAGTGACTCGCTGCTGAGAAATAATAAATATTCCAGCATGTAATCAAGCAGTTAATAGTGCAGAAGAAACCTATCCTTCAGAAAACAATTTCCTCCATATGTTACCAGTTTCTAGCTACCAGACATATGTGGCAACCACGAGTCCTCAGTTAAGGGATGGAAGAGTTGTCAGTGGTGCGAGCCTCTTCGGTGATTACGAAAGGCGAGTGGGCTGCAGGATGGAGATGGAGGCAAGATAGGATAAAATTATGGCAACAGCTGTAATCTACTCATTGCATAAAGTCAATCATAAAAAAACTTGCTGTGTTTATTGCTTCATTTCTACTCACATGAGACGCTTAGTCGACTTGCTGATCTGCAGACGGATCCCCTTGTGCGTTCGCATCCGCTGCATCTCCATGCATTACGATTTCACTCGTCGACGGTGCACTTGACGTCGACGAGTTGGATCCCTCAAATGGTGATAGAGATGCACGCTGCGCAGGACACTCGAAGTGAACGCAGTGAAAAACTTCGTTCGCTGAAACACCACTTAGCTGTTGCCTTGCCACCTCCGATGAATCTCTCCTTTTCATTTAAATTCCGAAAGAAACATGACTTTTGCATCATGTCATTTGAAAAAATGGGCTGTTTCAATATTCCTGGGATATCATATACCATCTCGGTGGCCAACCAAAATACGGGAAGCACATTTTTGCACTTCCCCTCTCCTGATACAGGAAATTTGCAACTCAGCGTTCTACTCAACACAATACCGTGCACACAAATTCTCGAAGCCTTCTTCTGGGATTTCTCCACTCGTTAACCATGTAAAAGCGACGAGCATAACGCAGTGACTGAAAACAATCAACACCTGGGCATCTTCATGAAACCATCGGATGCTCTTTCTACCCACACCTTGAGAATATTAGCCCCTCAGAGAAACGTTGCAAGTTCACGAGTTCCTGGTAAAGTCCTGCTTCAACAAGAAAACCCCAAAGGCAGTATGGGCAAAAGATCTGTACAAAGGAATGCCACTGTAAGCCACATTGGGTGAACCAGGACATCGGGCAACGAAAAAACCACTGCAACCACACAAGCAGCAGATTTGCATCGGTCTGTGTTTATCGCATAGATTTTCTTTCAAACTTAAAAGAACCAGTAAGCCCGCACATCCCAAAAATGACTTTAAGAAAGACCAATATAACCAACCTGAATTATGCGTTCCCACGATTCGAATAAAAACGATAGGACGTCGTTCGAAGCGAAGAATCTGCCACGCCCTTAACTCAGTCAGTTCACACATAGAAGATCTGGGTAAAAAAGATCCACCTCTACATTCGAATAAATAGACGATATCGACAGGCTATAGCCGGCTACGTCCCACTTTCTTCTATCAATAAACAAACGAAACAGCCTATTTCCACAGGCTAATATGGAAAGCAAAAAATGTGCTAGACGTAACATACGAAAATTTCGAATATGGAACACGCAAATTACAGAAATACGAAAATACAATTTATCAACATGTCATCAAAATTTACAGCCATCTGCTTACACATTGCACGGCAGGATCTTCCGGATTATTTTGCGCCTTAGATTATTAAGTTCGATAGGCTCACCTATTACTGACACTAACATAATTCATCTTGCAACTACATCACCTCAACATCGCCTCAAAATGTTTTTGTGTGTTTGCACCTATATTTCGACAGTTTCAACTCGACAGCATCTGAGGCTGCAGTTACGCAATTCTGACAAACACGATGGACATCCCCTCTTATACCGACATTCACAATGATCTAACAACTTCGATGGAAACTAAAGACATTCAAAGCTCCGAAAACTCTGCGTTTGTCTGCATCGGTTAGACTTTCACTTACTATTCGGGTTAGAAAAAAATCTTTCTTGAACTTCTAGTGATGGTCGGACCAGCTAGAACGTGATAACATTTTGCATCTTTTATTATTTGTTGCTTTTTATGCGATTTGGTTAACTGATAATTATCAAATAAGCGCAATAGAAAAATGTGCTTATTCTGCCAGTTCTCCAACCGATTCCTATGTTATTCCGGCAGAGCAGCTCACATGGAAACCACTACTTCAAAGAATTAGGAGACTCTACTTACCACATTACCTGAAGTCCCTCAAAGAAAACCTATATTAGCCATTTTCGCAAACTCTCTCATCTTTATCCAAAATGCGCCTACAACACCTCACTTATCACGGTTTACAACGGATGCCGCATTACTTCGTTAGATGCTATAAGAAGTGCTCTGTGTATCGATGCAATCTGTCATGTAAAAGATATCTGATTTAAATTTGGTTACGAACATACTTGCACTGTTCTTGTGTGCGGTCTGCAATTCTCGTCCATGAGGTCTGATCGCATGACACTTCGACATAATACGAATAATGACGGTCATCGCAGTCCCAAAGCAACAATCTACAATGACATGAGAACTTCACTAATAAGCAATCACATGAACATCTTCAATTACCTATTTCACGATAAAATAGATAATTAAATACCTGTTGCATTTTACAGATAGAACACACGCATCATACGTGCCAATAGCATCAGATGGAACGTACTGGAGGCATATTAGCCTTAAGCAATTGTCATTTCAGCTCAACTACGTAAAAATGCCGCCTTTCTGATGAACGCTTAAATTCCTTTTTGCCCGTTTTGATCGCCCAAGAAAGAAACTCCTCTGACGCAGATTTCTTTACACGGATCCTTAAAACAGCAATCTCATCGGATAAAAAACTGCCCCCTTCACCAGAGAATACTTGCCTACACGTCTGCCTTTCCTAATCGGCCAAAGCTTTAGCTCCTCCACCACCTTACTCCATCTGTGGTAATAATGACCCCAAAGAGGGACCAACCTCATAGAATCAATAAGATAGGGCTGCGGAAGCTGCACAACAATTGCGCCTGAACCCAGCTGGTGACATGTGTACCCATTGTCCCAATCGTAGTTACTCGTTTCGCCATTCAAAAGTGCATTTCGACTCCGTGAAACGCCTTCTATCACTGTCGCATTATTCGCTATTGTGGCCACATTTGCTATCGGAACTGAAATAGACGTAAAATTCATAAGCAAAGGTCTCCGATTCACAGGGTACTGTGAGGGACCAAGGAAGGAATTTTGTGATCTCCAACACGAATTAAACAAAACTGTGAGCGGAAATTAGCCGAACGATCATAGTGATGAAGCTTTGACGGGATGGAGAAGGCGACAGACAAAAACGTCGAAGCTATAGGGGTTGCCCTATTCCTCCGTGATTGGTCTACATTGGAGAATAGAACCCTCGCAGCATATCAGATCTTGCGTAACTTTTTGGATGTTGCATCGCTAGTGATGCCTTTTTCTTCAACCTTTTCAGGCAATATCTAGGGGTTCCCTGAAATAAAGGAAAAAGAAGGCGATAGAACAAATGACAAAACTGGAATGATGCATAAACCAACACTTCTTTGGTATAGTCTACAGGAGTAGTTTTTGACCAAACTTTGCGCACGAAAGTCGACAGAACGATGAAACAAGAAAAAGTACAGTTTCCCGGACTGCGGACATTCTCAAACAAAATCGGAAATCTTCTAAAGGAGTCAGTTATTTCCAAATCTCCAAAAGTCTGGGATGAAATTAGGGATAACCAAATCTCGAGAACTCCCAAGCACCACATTTCTGGGAACGACCATGGTTACATATGTATAACCAGCAGCTCTTGAAGTTCGAAATTACCTAGCAAAACAAGGAATTCCCGAATAAAGTCGGGAGCGCTTTAATTCCGAGAATCCCTAGAGTGAGTAGGGCACTTCAGGAACCCATAAAAATTTTTCAGGGGCCAACTCTACCTTGCACCAAACCGAACACGCTTTCGCCACCCGTACGATGACGCCACCCATTTAGATATGTGTCAATTTCATTTTTGCGCATCGAAAAATTAGTTTTAATATCTCTCTAAATAGAAAACTTGAGGTTCTGTTTTCCCAGGCGTAGAAAAGACAGACGTTCTATTCGGGGAACTATGAAGAGCGGTGTGCTGTGGACTAGCAAAAAAGAAGCTTAAATTCCAACGAATAAACGAAGCAAAAAAAGATACAACTACTCGCCGAGTAGCGTGGTAGTCGGATCAACGTTAAACGGCTCCGTGGTATACATAGCCTCCATATTGACTAGATGAAAGGAGCTGTTCACTGAATTGTGTGTACCCACAATGCGCACAAACCTAAAAGAAAACCAATCAAGTGCTGCGCTTCTTTCTGCAGAGAGAAAAATTTACTCCGAATTCCGACAAGCAAGAATCCTCCATTCTACGCGAAAAGCAATAACACATTAGCGGTGATCAAATCTAAACGAGCAAGGAATAATCCAGGATATGCAGGAACTAAAAGCTGCTTCTATCAACATGTACTTTAATCACCGGTACCGCTCAAACCGCCATCTCGTGGAGGCGACAAAACCTTAATGGCCTGCGTCGCAATCAAGTGCACTTGGCATCCTGTCAATGTGTTCCTTCTAAATCCACTTCCAAACAATGCCACGCACATAGAAATATTGGATAAGTTTGGGCAACTGAATGGTTTCAAAGCAAGAGAGTAAAATGCAACTAACTTGACAACTCGTGGCGAGAAAAACAGAAGCTGTCTCGAACGGCAGAGATATTTTGTGTGATCGATGACGCGTACCCAATCTTCCTTATCCATACTAACCTATAACACACACAACCTCGAAAGCATTAGAAGCACTCAACAGCTGTTTGCGCTATTCTCTACAATTCTTTTCAAAAGACTTCAGTAATGCAGTAAATCACTTTCATTTTCATTATTCACATATCAACCTTCCGCCTTTTACCACTAAAAGAGTTCATCATTCTGCTCTTCCCATACTATAAGCAGAATATCTGCCTTCAAAACCTCCTTTTATAAATATGTTGCGGTATTAGAAGGAAAGCTTTGATGCAACTTCTTAGCCCCAAAAGCCACGAAAAACTAGTGGACATATCAGAAACACCGAAAGCATCCAGAACTATCTCTCAGAACGAGATCTCCTCAAAAACAGAAACCAGAAATATAAGAAACCCCTTCGTGGCCTTGGTGACCAAGACTGCACGACACGACGTTGGAGAATTAAGCAACGCGATTGAAAAAATGTTTACGAATATCGCTGTACTTTTGGCAAAACAAGAATCGATAAAGCGTATCAAAGCAAACCTCAATATAGTAATTGTATGATCTTTGGTCACGATCCCACAGAAGCAAACGTATATGGTTGATGATGAAAGGCCGTCCGAACTGCAAAATTTGGTCAAATGATGAGTCACACAGCAGAAAACTTATTTATGACGGGTATATACCTGAATCAAGAATCCAGGGTTAAGAAAGATACACTTCATTCTTCAAAACGAGAAAAAACTTTGACTCATATAAGATACGGAAATGTTACTTCCATGAAAACTGCGAACTGCGAAGTGAGCAATAGTCAAACCCCGTTTTAAGCATAGCATCTCCAGCTCCGAACGTCATGAATGCTGATCTTAGCATAAAATCAGATCGCACTGGAAACTCGAAACTTCCTTACAAAAAACCTCATTAACAACAATATACCACCTGTAGAAACTTTAACCTTAATCAGTTTCTGTTATCCACATGTACAGACTCAAAACCAATCCCCTACCAGCAACAACAGTGACAAGGAAACATTCAGCATCGCATCCATACCTGAGCACTTTGTCCCTAGATTGGATATGATCTTGCGCAAACAGCAACTGACAGCAGATTCAGAACAAAATATGCGAAAGATAACGAGTGAAAAATTCTATGCACAGAACCCGTGAAGAGAGGAAAAGGTGAATGTGAAGGATTCGCTCAAACTAGATGTGCGAAGGGAAATTGTCTTTACCTAGTTTAGATATCGTTTTCTGTGTGCCATCGATAGGGAGTTATCGGTGACGAAAAAATCTCTGTTTGCGTTATAAGTTCCGAGTGCTATAACCGCGAAAGCACGACATTCCTCATTGCCGCTGGGATATCCATAGAAAGTATGCTATTTGGGTCAACTATCATCCACATGATATGAGTTAAAATGAAGAAAAGAACTCGCCTCAACGACTATGCCAGGAGTGCGCTCATTAATAACATGTGTTGTAAAGCCTCGTTCCATATCGTAACGATTAGTGTCGCCATTCAAAAGTGCTGCTGCACCCTCTCCTGTTAGCACTGATGCGTTAAATGCCGCTGTTGCAACATTCACATCTGGTACTGAAAAAACTCGAAAATTCCCATTGCTCTAGAAGATGGCAGGGGGTAAACACTATTTCCCTCCACCACGCTCTCACACCATATCAGTAAAGGTAGATTTGCGATCGCCACTTTCAATTATGAACGAAGGCAGCGCGTTCCCTCTTGCTATGCGTCCGGATATACTGCATCTCTGCAAACCACATTCAATCCTATTGCTCTTCTCTTCAGAGCTTTTGCCACAAAACGACAAATTATCAACTTAGAGAACAAACCACGTCGGAGGCAGAGGAAGACTGAATCACTCCGTCAGTACGTGAAGGAAGATGAGCTCATACCAACCCCTGCCTCCCCTCCTATATTCCTTTAGTGCCAACTCTTTATGAAAGCTTTGCAAAGATAGCCTCAATATAACTGTGCCTTAATTTAATGCAACAGAAACTTCTATTGTTGCTACTCGGTGCTTCTTTTATAAGTATGGCATAAACTGTATGGAGATTATTAATCCACTCACATATACCTCATATGACTCCACATTATGAAAAAATCCAGAAATTTACATGGAGTGAATATTTTCCCTCGTAAACATAGAATATAGCTATCTGCATATGCGAAAACATTTAATTTACGAGTCGTGTTATTTTGCTTATCTATATATTAGTGAATTATCTTACAAAGAAATCCTCTATAGGTGAGTTCAACGCTTTTCTTTTCTTGTTGCTCCTTTATGGCGTCCAAGATTGCGTCCGAAGAAAGAAGGCCCGAAGGACGAACAACATTCAACAGATCGTCGAGCTTCATCAGTGGTAGACGCAATTTCGCCAAAATCATATCCGCTTCTTCTACCTTCAAAAAATCATCACGCTTCCAAATGACAGCAGTTGCTACTGTCAACATTCAAAAAAAAACTAGCTAAATGGGAATTCGAACACGTTAAAAAGATTCTTCCATCACAACAACAATCAACTCTACCTAAAAAAGGGATAATTTTTTTCCTCGGCTTCGACCTTCATGATAAACGGACGTGAAAAAAACAAAGCAATGCAGAAAATAACAGAGCGAAATCAAATAACACTGAACTAAATCCATTTGAATTTTCTTCATATTAGATATTCGAGCTCTGTGCTTACCTACATTTGCGTATTGTCTCCGTGACAACAAATGAGGTTTCAACGAAACCGTGAACTGCCTGAGTGCCTAACATCGGTTGAAACAGTTTGTAAGCAAGGATGGGATAAGAAAAAAGTACTGTAAATGCAAGCAAAATGCCGAAGGAATCAAATTCGCAAAAACAAACAAGACAGGATTTTGCAAGCAAATCTAAACATTAAAGCAATTATGTTCTGAACTAAACATGATCATACAGAAGATTGACCTTCATCCTTCAATGCTAGGCAAGAAATGATCGTGACTGACAAGGACAATAGAGTTCAGGTTCAACGGTCGGCTGATTGCGGTCATATATGAACAACTATAATGTTACCACCTACTTTACCTGCTACCGCTCCTTACTTTTTAATGCCGAAGACTATCCTCCCCTTTCGACCAGAAACAGCTTCCTTATAGCCAAAAGGATTTCTCTCGCACTCCAACATTTCTTCATCCTCCTTCTCCCCACACCCCCTCCCCCATTACCTTTGCCACTCCAATTCCCAGGAGAAATTTCAGCCAAAAAGAAAGTGCTGTTTTTTTGTCGATGATGGGGATGCGTGGAAGTGAAATACTTCTTTACCTGTGCTATTCTTCTTTCGAACCGCTCTCCTCCTTTATTGGTTGCTCAGCGTTAGACGATTCGTTCAGGTAAGATAAAAAGGGAATTATCCAAACTTTTTTTGGAAGTACATGTGTCATGGTGTGGAAGATCTTACTGAAAGATGAAAAATAAAGCGAACTCAGCAAAAGCAGTGATAAATGTTTACGAGCGGTACAGTCTCAAAGGTTTTATCTGCCGGTCTGTCTGTCGGAGCGTACTGCTCCAAAAGACCGTTCCAGAGTAAAAAAAAGATATTCACCTGCTGAGGATGTTGGCGAACCCATTCTCTCACCGCCCTAAAAATATCGATTTCAGGGGCACACAATGAATCTCGCTGAATCATCAGTTCAACAGCGCTTGCTGACAATTGCAGGAAACCCTGAAGGTACAATAATATTAGAGTCAGCTGACAGTATGATATCTGTAGTAAAGTAACGAACCGGCACAACTCTCAATGTCACAAATATTTATGGCCCACTTTCGTGGCCAAGCTTTACGGCAACACTGTGCAAATGTTTGAGAAGCAATGAAAGCGGCTCCTTGTGAAATATAGGAGTCTTATGGTGTGCGGTCGGTCAAACTCCACAGAGAATTACCGGAAACACAAGAAATTCAACGCAAATATCTCGCGAGCATCAACGCATCCAACTTGACGGGACGAATTTCGACAAAGATAAAATAACGCGTTTTGAACGCAGTGAAAAATTTATTCCTTACTATCAGAGAGGGGGACTCGCTGTTTTCCACGCCAACCTAGAAAGACTTCCTGAGGCGAAGCATGTCACACTCCATTGTCGATGAGTTTCTCTCACCTCTCCAATTTCCAGAAGCAGCTGTGATCGCTGGATTCAAGTATGCCATACGCGATTTCACTGACTCTAAACTTTACTCTTCTCTCTCCCACTCTCCTCTCCATTCTTTTCACATGACCTTTTCGAGCCTGCTGCAAGCTCTCCCTAAATCCGACTTCAACTTTTTAACCCCAGCATGGAGATTTAATAACTGCAACCAAAAGTTGATTATATGTGAAACCCTCAAATACTAGGCCAAATGTTAACAACATCAGGTTTTCAGGCCAATGCGCAGGATCAGATTCAACTTTAAGATGCAGAACTTCACTCCTCACGCTAGTGCGTTACATGACAACGTCCTAAGTGAACAACATTATGGACACAACTACAGGGAATTACTCATCCTTCCGCTCACTACTGCTTTGCAGGGCCAACATTCAGCTGACTATGAAAAGAATGAAGCATATATGTGCGTGCACTAAATTTCATAGCAGTCTTATGAACGAAAAATTCATCGGGCACTATGAAAATGGACGCACCCGAGTTCATCAATACTATAAAAATGGACATACCTGAGTCGAAAGAACCTCGCTGGCGTGCTTATCGGCAAAGTTAAGGCATACATCCGACAGCGACCGAAGAGAGTAAAGATGCGCAGCATCATATACTGTACACATATTCCGCACGTTCAAAACTGCCTACAAATACCTTAATTTAAGCCCTCTGCATATAAAACAGGCTGAAAACGTACGAGAGGAGTTGGCACAATACACCTTTCAGCAAATTCCCTCATCAGACGAAGCGGTTACATGAACTGCTATTAAACAAAACAATGGTAGTAACGGGGGACCATTTTGGGTGGCCAACCGCTCATCCAAACCTTCCATAAAAACCCAATTAACCTGTTGCTTGTGATCTGTCGGCATAAAATGCATCCAAACTTTTTCGCACCTTCAAATATCTGTTAATCATTTCCAAATGAAAGATGGGTAGTACCTGAGGCCATCCTACGGTGGCTATTATACTCATTCATTCTGGATGTTTTCAGTTCAGTGACTCGCGCGCTGGAGATATCAGACATCTAGAGATGCACGCCTAACTTATGCAAAAATATGACGTCATCACAGCACTTTGTGAATGCAAACTTGTAGAAGTATATAAAAAATAATTAGCGTAGAGTGCCCTCATAACACGTTAACAACCGATACCCACCAATCGCTCATTTGATAAATTAGTTTTAATTAAATAATTCAGCAGTTCATGAAACAAGCAAATAAATCTTCAATTTGAAGAGGTTTCGCAAAATATTTCGGCTCGCCTGAAGCCGCTGCAAACTGCAAGTCACAAGGAAAACAGTAATGGAGGAAGTAGTTATAATAGTGATATGGCACGAGCAGCCATTCATCGTTTTGCATTGTCTATTGTGGTCGGTTGTGAAGTTCCGATCGGACTTGCTGGCTCCGCTCAACCCAGCCGCCCCGCCCAGCACCCTCAACGGGGCAAGGGCGCCGGCATAAGTCGCGACAGTCATAACGGGAACGACGGTGAATCGACTCGTTCGCATCCTACCGGCAGGAGACGAGCCTAAGCCCTAACCTTCACGCGACCGAGCTACAGGAAGTAGAGGCCGACCCAAAGACCGCTGCAGCATAGTGGATCAGAGGGGCATTGGGTCAGGGCATGTGGAAGCGACATGAGCAGACATCTATTCGTAATGAATGTTCTGTTGACTGAAATAAATAAATAAATAAACTACTGATATGAAAATCCGGATGAGAAATGCAAACAATGATGGGTTCCGCATGAGGTCCCCGAAATACGAAAGCCCTTTCTGCTTCTCCATTTATTTATAAAGTCACCCAAGATGAGGGCCTTGTTTCCTCCGATCGAATGCGCCGGATTAAAAAAAATCTTTCTAGTATTCAAAAACGAACGCACTCACCTTAAGATATTCTGAAATACTCAGCTCTAACTCGCTGAAACCGTATTTGTGCGCAAGGCCGAGAATATCAAGAACGAGTTCTTCCTTCAACGAGCTTAGCGACAACTTTCCTGTATAAATATACCTGAAATCACAGCAGTTCATTCAGATCTCATAAAACCACCATCAAAAAAAAAGAGGAGAAAACATATCCAACAAACTTTCGTTTGGCAAACTTGTCCAAATTTCATTCGCCAAACTGCTTCCGTTTCTGAATAAAAAGAAATTGGTAGTAAATTCACACCCCTTCACGAAATATGAATTAAGGAACAAAAAAGGAGTATGTCGGGAGGAAGCGCTGGAAAACAAACACAAAGGAACAGGGCACAAATCAAAACCACACTGAAATAGGTAGAGCTTCGAACTAATGCATCTGAAATAGTGAGAAATTAGTGGCAAAATAAGAAAGTTTTGGTGCATTTAGAGAGCACGTTGCTTTCAGCACTGATTTCTACACAAACGCGCATCACTTCTCATACGCGACGAAAACGCAAGCCAAGTAGTTACTCAAACGGCATACACTATACCCTTATATTTTACTATTTTTGCTCATCTCCTTCACCTGTGTCGCTTTATGCGGAAATATACGTCACAAGATGTAGAACCCCATATTCTTATATACGCCACACATTTTGAATCCTTCGCGGCAATATAAGACCACATAACTTGTTGCAGCGTTACCCAAAACTCTTAAACTTACTTCAATAACATTTTGAACCCGTTCACTGGAGTATCCACCAGCTCCACTTCACTATCTCGCGTCTCACGCATTCCATTGAAGAGCAAAGCCCTGCAACCACACTCTAGATGAGCATAACAAATTGCTTTAAAGAATTAAAATAACCAACATCTTCGCGGAATACTATAAAACGTTCATGGTATCAGAACTATAGAAACTGTGATCGGCTTGGCAAATTAAAAGGAAAGATCAGCGAACTAATTTTCTCAACTGCAGAATTCCTTATTCTGTAAGAACACTTTCGTAGGTTAATCGACATGGGGAAATGCACAGCGACATTTCAATTTATTGAAATTACCAAAGAAATTCACTCCCAAACCCTTTCAGAAATCATTCATTGTTAGGTTAGTTAGTCGCCACCAGAAAAAAATAATAAATAAAACATATCAAGAATATTAAGCAATTTCAACTCATGGATCGCAAAACCTACAGATGAATTTAGGTAAATTTGTCAATTTGATAATGCTAAACGTGCGCATAAGGCCTATGTTCTTCCTCCCTCTACTTTTTCGTTCCTATGACATCTTGCAAATCACTACTTCCGGGCGGAACCTGCTGTTCAGTGATTTGGGATGCCGACGGGAATAGCCCACTTTCAACAAACCGCGGATGACGAGACAAGACGTCGAAATACTGCTTTATTAAATGAATTTCCTTCCAAATTTCCGGAATTACCCTTTCTTCCCGGTGGATCACCATAAACTTTCGATTCTTTTCAGTGTTTGTTTACCCTCAAAATGCGGCTGAATTTATCGAAACTTGAAAATTTATCGAGCAGTGTAAGAAGAGGCACGTGGGGCGGGGGAGGAGGAAGTTGTTTGTGCAAATGTGATCTGCATTACACATTGACCTTCTATTCTCAATTTCGCTACAGTTATTTCGTTTTCAATGAGTTTTAGCAGCCAACCTTGATCAACAACCCCTCGAGGATGCTTTCAATTTTTTTGGTTCAAATTTCTGTAAACTACATAAGTTTAATATGGAGACGCATTATTAAAGGATTATGCTACTGCTCAGAAATATTGAGGCAACCGGTTGGCATCAACGGCAGAAACGTAACAGAGCATAATGCTATAGCTCGCTGGTATGTTACGGAATGACAGGTGAGCGAAATTAGTGGAACACGATCTTAATTTGGGAATTATTCTTGAAACTTCAGCACTCTCGAATTCCTTCTGAAAAGGTGAATCTGAATAAAATTTGACAATTCTGCAGTCGCAAAAAGCAGAGAAAATGAAGGGCTGCTTTGAAATAGCAACGAAAGCATACGAAACATTAGTCGCTAAAAGAACTCTCACGAAACAAAAGACGGAACAGAGCAGAAAGCAATCTTACCTGAAATACTCGCTCCGAGCAGCTAGAATAACTCTGTGAGCCGGAAAAACCACTCCTTCAACCTGAAGAAAAGGTAAGCTCGATCGCGGAAGACGGTCTTACTCTCGACTACTGTTCATGGCATAAAGCAGCCATGTATTCTGAGGAAGATGGCAAAGTCATTTGCACAAAACCGTGGAATTCTGATATGTGAATGAAGAGCAGTACAGACGTATAACGATGCTCAGAGGTGGTTAAACTTCAATAAATCGAACTTCACGCATTGACCGGGATCCAAAACTTGCTGTGATTGCGCCAAAAGTGTTAATCCTCAATTTTCAGCATTTATCTGTGAAGTTTAATGCGAGGAAATGAGCTATCGGTTCACATTGCACGTAGGACGTATGCGAAGGTTTACTGCGGGCTAAAACACTCATCTAGTTGCGACTGGATTGGAAAATAAAATTACAACTGAGCGCGTGAAATAATAGAAATTTCAGTCATATAGCAGTCAGGTTTCAGAAGTAAATAACATAAAAAGGTGCGTTTGGGACAAATCCTTTTACTACCGACAAGGTGGATGAACTCATGAAGTTTATTCGACGAACCATTAACAAGATAAATGAGCACACTGGGTTAATCTTCTAATCTTCAATCTGCGGTACCGCAAAATCAATAGGACAGATAATGCATGATGGAGCCGAATGTAACAAGAGGAGAGACTGCAGGGTCGCTTAGAACTTTTCCAAAAATTTCCCTAAGCACCTCCAAGAAACAACCTTTGGAAGAGGGAAAGAGTAAGATGGCCAGTTGTTACAGAAAAACTATGAAAAAATTGGAATGCACTTTCCACGTGGGGCGTGAGCTACGCAATGATAATTCCACAGAAGCTTCAAGTGATGCCATCTCCGTAGTACCATATTCCAAACATTCATTTCGTTTATTGGCTTCGCTTGCAAATCACTCGGACTGCTACCCGTTTATGTTTCCCCTCATCGACTTTGTTTTTATTTATACTTGCTTAAAGGAATTTTTCTGCGCATTTTGAAAGCTCAAAAAATTATCAACTTTCAATATCCTTCTCACCTTCGCACTTTTTAGTGAACATATAACCCTCCCCTTTTTTAAATTGTACCCTTTCTACTTGAAAAATTTAAAAATGCTCCCATCGGCTTAACTGAAGCCAGTTGTGCTGTCACTGCGAATAAAATCTACCTCGAAAAGCTTAACTGCTTCACGTCAAACGCTTGTGCAGTACATCCTGTTTGTCATTAAGAGATGGAAAATCGAGTCAGTTATGATGCACGTAACGTTATTAAAAATGTGTTAGTACCCAAGATACCGCACCCCATCTGGAGGCATTTGACAATCCCAGCCTTTATGTCAAAATAGTCCCCTCAGTTAGCGCATTAAGGAATTGAGTCCAACACTCGCAAAGCACATTCTTTCCACGAACAATCAATCTAGAGCTGCAGCAGCCTTCGATCACCCTATACTCAGGCGATATGAATAATCTTTGATGAGGTTTTTTGGATTCATAAGAAGGTTCAGGATCGACAATCACCGTGACCTCTCGGTCGCGCCTCCATATCAAAGGCTTTTGCTGACTTACCTACTGATCCCCAAACGAGAAATTCCCACTGAAATTTCCATGACAGACAGAGTTTCAAGTGCAGACTCTGCGTTCACGTCGGCGCCCATAATGTACATATTGGGGATCAGGCACTCACTCTGACAATGTCCACTGCAAAGGTTTCATGCGAAAACAATTACCTTTAACATAACGTCACTACAGTCTGCTGAGTTGTATAATGTGCCAATGTTTTCCGCTAAGTAAATAACGTGTTGAATCTCGCCATTTGCTCCTGAAAATTCGGAAAATGTTTTAAGTAAACGATGAGAAGTATGAAGGATGGGACGGCACGTGATTCGTGCAATTTCAGCAATTAATAGCACAACACGTGCTTTTTGCGACCCCAACAATTACTAGCATAGTATGTGACTTTACAGATCCGCCAAATAACTTCACCAGCCATCGAAATACTAAAAAACACGATCGAATATCTTATGACGTTTTATAATAGCATAGATTGTTTTTACAAATCTGCAGGGACGAGTTCGACTCCACCTCTATTTAATCGTCTAAAAGCGTTCGCATATGTGAGTTGACTATCAAATTATCTACGACCATTCTTTCCTAAAGGTATATCACTGTCATCCAGCATCCAACAAGTGCGTATAACCTTCTCTTCAACCTATAATAACCTTTGCAGCGTACCTCCTATAAAATAAAACATTCTACTTAGGTATTGAAGGGTTAATGCTATGTACCGACGAATTTAAGCGCAAAACGGAATACTTAACGATCCGTCTATGATCCATGGTCAGGCGATATACTTCATATAAGAGGGATCCTTTTAACATACTTTACATGAATGAATACGAGGTCTTTTGCAAACACAAGTGCAGTGGCGTGCAAAAAGAGGATAGTGTGACATGAGCAACAGCGGACCGTTCATCCAAACGAACAATATCGTAACTCATCGAAACAATAAAACAAGCTGAATGATGCAATCCCATTTTTGATGATTCGAAATGACCCGCTCCTTCTACGATGCGATCACGGCAAGAAGTGCCTTGAATGGAAAAAGCACACATTTCTCGGTGCCTTAAAGCTCTATAATTCTCGGATCTCACAAACTAGTACAGATGTTTGATAAGGAAGCACTCTCTGACTGAGCCTGCCAAATTTTGTGATTCTGACATCACCCGTTTGCCAGTTCAGACTGCAAACAGATGTGGACAGATAAAGAAGGATGCGTCAACGCACGGGTACGACCCTGCCATAAAAGATGTGCAGACTTACATTGCCTGAAGTAAGCGGAAATAAAAATGAAAGCCAAAAAATCTCAGGTGTCCCTAATAGGTGTGCCCTAGATCAGTAGAATAATTATAGTATTTTCTGAGCATTCGACTGTTCAATTTCACGGAAAAAATCCACAAGTAGACCATTTTCGTGGCGGTGCAAATAACAAGGATTAATTCTGCACGACCTGAGTGATATCTTTTCCAAATACATTCTTCTCCCTCATTTGTGAAGTATTTCACTGTATCTTGAGCGACGCGTTTATCCAGCATTACCTCTCTTATAACTGCACAAAACGAAATAAATATTTTCTAAAATCCTAAACTCTCTCCACGTTCATCCTATACTAAACTCCTATCCTTAAATATTTCGTTCAACGGCACCGTTTCGTTATATCATCTACTGACTTGTCGCACCTCTGTTTTTCAAAATTGACATCACAGTGCTGCATCCATTCACTTCGAATCGTTTTTTTTTCATCCATCATAAGCAAAAATCCGTTGAGTTCATTCTCTTCTTCAAACCAATCTCAGCGTTTTGCCTCGCTGCCTGCCCTTTTGCCAATTCGATGAGGCGTTTCATCAAAAGCATCGACAACTTGTCACTTCAACTATATTCAGCGTATATCGCTCACCTCGCATTCCTCAAAACTGTGCAGGTAAACTGGATGTTTTGCTTTTATGTTATGAATGAACGAGCGAACAAATTACTCGTAAAATTTCTCTCACATTCGAAAAATTCAACCAAATACAATCTGAAAGGAAAATAACTAAAAAAGGGAAAAAGGCAACTCTAACTAGCAGATCAGCTTTTATCAAGGCATCATCAGTTCAACGAGAAATTGGCAACTGAAATTTCGGGAAAAATCAAGAGCGAAGAAGGTTAAACTAACCAGCGGCTTGAACTTTCGAGCCACCTGTGATACTGTGTGTTGAGGAACCAGCTGACTGTACTGGCAGAACGGAGCCCTCGCCGTGCAACTGCGGGTGATTATCACTCATTTTCGTTCGCAAGGGGAATATCTTCCTGAAAGAATTCCGAGAAAATGCAATCACAAATCGGCTACTTCAGAGACAAGATTCACCATCATAAAATTCACCCATGAACCTTAATATAAATCATGGGATATAAAGTAAAACCTGGAAAACAGCGCTCATCTTCTAAGACCGCAGCCCAACAGTGTCAACGACGAGACGCTCAACAAATGAAACGATACTACCATATTAATTGCGCCTTAATAACCAACTTTTGGTTGGCCGAAGCATAGTGAAGAGCAAAGAGTGGCACTGATTAAGCAGCTGTGTAGGCAGAACAAGTGGAACAGGTGATCGACGCAAGTTTGTTGGCGCATTCGCTGCGAACCGCGAACGGAGCTGCTCTCGTGTGTGCGAACTACCGTCTCCGCACTCTGTGCGAGCAAATTTTAGCGTCGAGGAGAGAAACTGGAAAACTGTCGATTGAAGTATGCAGTTCTTTTCGATCATTTAATGACAATGTCAAACTATGGAAAAGAGAGTGAAGAGACGCTGTCACTTAAGGAGACAAATGAGAGTCAATGGAGAGGTCCCATATAACAATGTTGCTGCACTGCGTCGTATCGTTTTAATGAGGTGATTGGATGTACGAGGACTTTCCATCAACAATAGCATCAGCAACCTCAACGGTACCAGCAATCGAACAGAACTTCCATTTATAAAATTCTATCCCCGAAAGCATCGACAAACCTCTTCGGACATCACATCTCGGGTGACATTATTTGCAGCTATATAGCACGCTTAAGCGCACTTAACCTCTCAATGAATAAGTGAGCGACCAGTTGCACTAATTGTGACTCAACAAGCAGAAGCCAAAGTGGCACAAATGAACTTCCCGAAAATACTTCAAGATGTTTACATCTCAAGAGCTCCACTCACGGATACAAATCAATCGTGATCGCTTCAGCTTAGAATTAGCCGAAAACTTTTCGACGCCCGTGAAAACATTTTCGAAGAGTCCACTAAATGCTGAATCGCGCTAACTTTATGCGAACACGTTCGCCTCAACAATAACTATAAGTGCGTTGATGGTGCACAATTTCCTCCTATCTATCTTTTCATACCGAAGACGAAATTCACGATGATATGGCAACGTTGGACGTTGGACGTGCTCTTTGAAACAACTTGAAGATGCGAGCTCGAATATTCAGCAAACACAACAACATTCAGTCTTGCGCCCCCCTCTCCCTGCCCCGATATGGAGGAAACAAGTAATCAACGATTGGTCGGACGTTATCTATATAATCGAGAAGCAACAAGACAGAATATCTCAAATATGTTTCTAAGGTGCTGTCAGCGCAATTGTTTCCGCGATCGGCAACACAATCGCTTGGCTCGCCGTCGATGTCGCTGCAGTTCGAATCGCTCGCACATACGACGAGCACCGAAGTGTTCGCACCGTCAACGCTATCCACATCACTGTGTTGGCTGCATGTGTAACGAACACCTGCGATGATTCCTCTGATGGAAATGTTGCTCTTACACATGTCTAGCATCAGTCAAACGTATCACTGCGTATCTAATGCCAATTACATCGCCGACATCGTTTTCATTCTTATGTTAATTTGTACCTTTTATCACTCCGATTCCAACAGACAGTTCGTTGTCTTCATTCTACCATCGCCTCCTCGTCGTCATACTTCTCTGCTTGTTGCGATTGGTCGCGAAGGTTGCAGTATGGATTTGATAAAACCAAGGAGAAATAAATGCTCAAAGATTGGTTGCACGAAAATGGAACAGACTGTGACGAATTTGGAAAGTGCAAAGGGCATAGGAGGTTGTTGAGTGCCCATTCAGAGCTTCAGGTGATGAAAAGAATAAAAAACATATCGGGTGAGCGAAGGATGAAATGCTTGGCGTTGAAAATGCGGCACCGCTCTCTTCGTGAATAGACACAGCCAACAGAGAAAAAGAGAATCACAAATCATGACGTCAACGGGCCGAAGCAAACAAACCGTTAAGTGGTTTCATGCACACGGATTGTATCACATTGTTATGCACAGTTGTGCTGATTATGATTAATTGATTTTGATTCGTTGAGTGAAGTCGTTTATTGCATGTTGCTTCGGTTCATTGGGTGATGCCATCCCGAATCCCCGAATTTGTGGATTTTTGCTCCGAAGTGATACACATACGTCTCACCATGGTCAATGCTTTACATCTGGAATTTCAAGCGTTTTTATTAGAGGCTTGTTGCCAGTGAAGATAAGCATGAATTATGCAACGAGGACATCGAGCTAACACGAACAGCGGAAACAGATTGCCCATCTCCGTTGTTGCTTTCAAAGCTTCAGTGTGTGTTGGCAAGCCTTGTTGCTCTCTCTTGCTTTAATATCTTTATCTTTGCTTGTCTGTCCATTTGTACGGTTCGTCTGTTTTGCATCTTTCATCCTCGTAAGTCTCTTCTGTACGAATGAAATGATTTGCGTCGTTACTTTCAACTACTTAGCACCTCAGTTGGGTAATTTCTCTTCCGGTTCCATGGTGCGATTCCTCGAGGGAGTTTCTCTGCGCAGGTCTCCCTTTCCCACTTAGTTATATTTTGTCTCGCTAGGCATTTGTGATGGTGCAAACTATGTCATTGCAATTTTGGTGCATCTTCGAGATTGTCGTGCTCGCTCAAGTAGTATGCTAACTTTTTACTTTTATTCAAAACTTACTCTGAAATTAGCTTACTATCTGCCGTCGTTTGATTCTACATGTGCATGTGTACAATTGTTTTTTTTTTCGCCTAAGCTTGAAGCCACACAAGCACAACCGATGGATGCGAATGCGAGTAGATCGGACGTATGTTCCATAAAGAATTATCACTGAAACGACAATTTCTCGTTGGTTTGTGGGAATCGATCACGAAGACGACCAGTAGATAAATTCATTCATCCCAATGAGCACCGGCTACGAGAACTGCATGCTCGAACAGAATTGCGTGCACGGAGAGCTTGACCATGTCGACGGTGGACCAGGACCGCAGCGTCAGAGCATTTTGCCATGATAGAATTGAGTAGAATTCACTTAAGCAATATTGGAATTCAGGTCTCCTCATGAGCGGATCTTTGTGCTGATTTGCATCATGTCGTTCTCCGTTTGTGGCCTTTCGGAGGTCGAATAAGTTCGGCTGCCTCCGGCATCATAAGAAGATACACTTATCACACTCTACAGTTTCTGCTCAACACGCGTCCCATTTGCACAACGCATTTTTGCTGCCACCATATTCGCGACTGCTGGTCCCTCCACCTGCTTCTTATTGCTCTCTCCCATCACCGTATCACCATTGACGTCACCGGTTGCTTGTTACATGCTTCAATGATATCACTTAATCACATTTGCCCCTTTCTTATTGGATATTTCGTTTCTTCACCGTGTCGTTGCATATACGTGACGCTAATTGCAGCAATCCTTCATTATTACCGCTATTTTATATGTGCATCTATGTTGATAAGCGCTAGTGGAAAAAAAAGAGATCTGCTGTCTCGTTGTGTGTTTCTTTACGTTCGTAGTCCAAGACAGCCTGTAATTACATAAACATCGAGATAAGGAGAAAGTTGAAGGTACACGGCTGCTTTGAATCGATCGTTAACGATTTGAACTTGAGTGCAGTGAATTGATCAGCGTTTATAAATTGTCCGATCAGCGCCTTATTTCCATTGTCCTGTGTTGATAATACAGGGCGATCCGGAAGCAGCAGTGCGTTGTTCCGTCGATCGATATCTTCGCTGTCGCGTTTTGTGCCAGTTTTCTCATTTAGCTTTTGTACCCTACAGAATTCTTGGATGGCGCTCGTTGCAAGAACGCATTCTGACGATGAGGCTTTATTTCAAGTACGAGGACTTCGCCGAAGTTACCAGACAGTGACCTGAGCACTTCTCCACGCTGCCGCCGGACACCAGAATGAACAACACTGCTCTCAGTAATTTTGAGGGAAAGGTGCTGTTGAGGATGCACCTCGCAGTAGACGGCCGCGATTCAATGAATCAAAAGAAAGAAAATCCCAAATTTTAAATGCCACTGACCGCAGCCCAAAAAAAGTCAGCTAATCGGCTCTACCCAGAAGTGGTTACTCAGAGAGCCAGTGCCCAGCGCATTCTTCACGGAGGAGGCCTCAAGCCCCACTGTCCACAGCTATGACATGCTTAGACGAAGCCTTTTATAAAACAGCAGGGTCTGATGTTCATACACGATGGGGCCACGGCTCACTAGCAGAAGCTGTGCCGATTTCTTGAATTAAAATGCTCCTCATTTTTGGATTGGAAGGAGAAAGCATCGAATGGCCGCCGAGGAGCCCAGATCTCAAGCATCCGATTTTTTTTCCCTCAGAGGATTCGTTAAGCATCACATCTTTGCGCAGAGGAGCCGCTCTGCGGACTTTTTCAGAAACGGAGCTAAAGAAGTGTTTTCTCGTGTGGACAAGGAGTTGTACCAGCGCGCGTGCGATGCAGTGCCAAAAAGGCTTAAAAAGTGCATTAAACTCGATGGCGTCAGACGCAATTGCATTGGTCATTGTTACTACGATTGTCTTCAAATAAAGTTTTGTTAAAATTTTCCACAAAGTTATAACTTCGCAGAGTCTCGTCTCCATGAAAAATACACTCTTACTTCTGGGCAGCGTGTGTGTATCTAAAGAATTCGGCTATATGCATACTCGTTCTGCATGTTTGACCCTTCGAAGCGAGATCTTGCTTGCTGTTGCTGTCACCTTATTTTAGCCCATGTCATGAGCGGTCTCGCAATTTTTCGATCTCGATCGAGTCAATCGTTCAAAAAACTTATGGGGATATATGGAGCGTCATCGCCAGTATTTGTTAAATTACCCTTCAGAACTTAAATACCGCTAATATTCTCCAAGTTCATTACTGACCATAACTGCGCTCTAACGCAGTAAGGGAAAAGAGAGAAGTCGGATGAAGGTATGTCAATGAAGGAATCAGTGCAAACATGCATATGTTATTTATCAATCGCACATATCGTTAGCTCGCTTCCTGTTGAGAGCGTAATGCATGTTCTTTTTGTGCTATAACAGATGCGCGCATGTTAGTTCAGTGATGTTTTTTGCTCACGATTACACCGTGCCTTATTTCAATAAAGAAAGAGTACAGCCATACGGATTGCTGTGCGCACATCACTCCTCACACTTGATTACTTGATGACCTCTGCATAGATGCACTTGCTTTGTTTCTCGCATTTAGCCACTTATTGAGTCTACTATTCGTTCCTCAGGAAGTGACTGATTCCTTATAGGATTCGTTTGAAATATTCATTAAAGACTCTCATATTGCATATAATGCGGCACTTTGTTTACTGCGAAAAAATTGACTCACGTTGCAGCAATGTCTACATTGGCATCAGCAAGGGATTGTTTCTGTTCCCTTCGCACATACAACTCAAAGGCGCGTTGCACTTTTTATTGCAAAGAACTAAGTTATGTGAATGCGATTGATATAAGAATTTCAGTATATATGAAGTTTTTATGATCAGATTCACTCTGTCAAAATAAAGAGTCAACGTGGCATTGTGGGAACATCGCATCGTTGTCGCGTAGGGCGCACCAAAGTCTATGTAAAGGCACGTTTCCGATTAAGTCGGACAGAATCGATTCTGTGTGTTCGTTCGTTTTTAAGATGAAGCACAGAGGATCTCCCAGGTGCACTAAGGAACTTATTGGCAGTGCTTCTAAAGAGTCGTACTCTAAACGCTTTCGCTTCTGCAATCAACAGTCATTGTCGTCTATAATTTGCCGAAGCCTTTCCTCGTGGATGACTTAAAGATATACTTCCCCCCCCCCCCCCACCGCCTCCCGCCATACCAAATGTTTCTCGTAACTACGTATTTTGCAGCTGATTATCATACTTTTCAGACGATTTGCTGCTGTAGAGGAGAAAGTTTCCTGACGAAAAACAAGGATGCGCTTTCGCGTTAACGGATGGGATAACTTCAGATCTTTCCGGACCCAGTGAAAATTTCAAATCATTTCTTCCATGATTGAAATGTTCTTCACTGTCAAGAAATAATTTTAGGAAAACAAAAGATTCCTACACTCCGGATTTCCTTTCTACACTTTGCAAGGGCGCAGAAGTTTTCCGTTATATTCTGAGACCTTATTACGACAATTCAAACAGATTTGCAGTAAAACGCTCGAATCTGCCATTGGAGAGCATTCAGGCTGGCTCAATCGGTCAGTCACTTGCCCCACCTCTCAGATAAAATAGCGGTCCTAATATGGCCGCTAGCAGTTGTCCTCAAAGCATTTTCTCAACCGGAAATTTGAATAAATGCGTTGTGCATTTTCATAGTCGTGAACAAGAGAAGTGCAAAGTTACATGCAATTTTATCAACACAATGGTAACTTAACTCATTAATTATTTATTTTATTACTAAATTAGGTAAAATGCAAAAAAGAAAACTCTTTGGATATTTGTTTATCCTCTATTAGTGCTGATCACTGCTGACAGATTTCTGTTGATATTTATTCAATTCAACGGCAGATTAATCTCTTCGTAGAGTACTCACTTTTTTAAAAACTGTTTGTTATATAAACGCATCGCTGTGTAAATTTCTCAGTTGTTTCGAGAAATCTTCGCTTCCGTTAGTGACGAATGGTGTTGACTGCAATTCGCAACATTTTCTCTTGCTTCATAGCTATGGAGACAACAACATAGCGATCCCCTTTTTGTTGATACGAAATGCGATGGGAATGTTTCCTTTCGATGCTTTTAACAGTGAGCACAGTGACAATCTTGTGCACTCTTTTTATCGCCTCATACGAATTGCTTCCTTTCTAAGAGATCTAATGTGCTGTTACCTTATCGGTAAAATATAAATAATTATGAGATGACTGTTGTTTGCATGAGTGCATAAAAATGCTCGTAACTTGAATGAAGCGGAAAACAAAATGGTTTCAGAGGTTCTTTTTCCTCAGCGCGAACTGTCGATTCTCTTTAACGCATATGAAACATTTCAGGTCATCGTCATGTGGAGAGTAAAAAAGTGCCAGCTCTGATGCTAGCCCAAGATGGCTATAGCATATTTGTTGGACAGTCCTGCGTGTTTCTGGTGAGGTACATGGTCGCCTAAGTTCTGGAACAGAGGGCGTGAACGCAGTGTATCATCCCCACAGTCACAAATGTTAGACCACACGGTTGGAACACTGGGGCAGCCGATTTGGATTCCTGTGGCAAAAAAAATGTTTTTTTTTGCTTATCCGAATACATCCCAAAGAAGCATTGTCCAACAATAGAATAAGCTTTCCTTTTTGTAAATCATAGACTTATTACTCAATAGTCCAGAAAATCTGAGACCTTGTTGCGATTGCCTTGCGAGTAGGTGACTATTGTTGGATTTCATGGATATTTCTGCTAATATATGAGAAGAGCGTGGAACCGCAAACCGAGAAGTTTTTTCCAATGAGATACGAACACAACACACGTGAAGCGTAGTTGCAGTGTGCTGCAAATTTTCGATTTCCACTCAGTTTTCACTAGTGGAAAGCGCCGTCTCTATTTTTATTTTTAGCCAACACGAATGTTTGTGTTTTTTGCAAATGGTGACTCTTTTTTGGGAGTAATACTTCAGCTTTCAAAAAAGAGTTCGCCCTGAAGCTGTCTCAGGCCTTTACCTGTGATCGGAAAATTTGTTCATTTTATTGCACTTATTGACCACTTTCTAAAGTTTTTTAAAGGCGGTCTTTTAAGCGTTTAAAAATCGAATTTTAGCTCTCAATTATCAATAACATAAAGATGTCGCAAAAAATGCGGCAAACCAATGAAGTGCGCAGTCTCTGTTTATCGAGTATGTGCAGTCCATTCTACCTAAACGATTAATGACTGAAAACGGTCTCATCCTCCTTTTCCTGCTATCTTTTTTAGGGATAGGATATCTTCAGAAGTTGTAGGTATAAAAAGGGAAGCGACGAAGCTAGAGGTTCGTTTCTCGCCTCTATGCAGCAGATCCCACCTCAGTAGTTATCAACAACAAAATCTTTTCTGCTGCTGACCACGCATTCGTTCCACTTACAAGCTTAACTATTTGAATAAACCTGACAGCCATATTATAAGCTCACTGATGCTATTCTAGCACTCGCTACTATATACACCGCTGTCGAATTCACCACAAAAAAATGCCGTTAATAATAAGAAAAAAGTTACGAAGAAAAACGAGGAATAAATTTCGTTTTTATTAGACGTTAGGGAAAGCTCTTAGAGAGGGAACACTTTTGTGGCTGAAGAAATTGACTAAAGAGACGTCAATCTGCTGGAATGTGTTGCTAACATCGTCATGAAGTTGACGAAGAGGTCCAACCTGCAAATGTGCAAAACTGCAGAATAGGAAGCTGGTAGACGCCAATTCAGCACGTTCTTAACATAAGAGAATGCTCATGCCTTTAGACAGTGTCAGATTCATTGTGATTGCGAAGCAATCCTAAATCATTCAAACATTTCCTATCTCTCCTTCTTTCAGCTTTTTACACCTTTCTGCTCCATCCGCCTTTATCAGCGATGATAACATCAACTACGTAATCTCTTTATTTGTGAGTGCACCAAGATGCTAGACACTCAAGTTTGCCGATCAAAGAAACCATGGCATTTCAAATTTAAAATTAAATTGTGTGGTATAAATAAGAGAATTTTTTAATTAATACTTTTCAAAAAAAAATCTGGAGTCTGCAGTTGACGTGAGGCTCCGGAACTTCTGGAGCCTACAGTTCCTGCAGGTCGTTGATAGCATCAGTAATGATTTAAATGAGCAATCAGCGCCGCTAGCATTCGTTTCTGAATTCTCGTGTGCATCACTTCGCTTATTGCTGATAACGTCCAACTCGCTCTGATGATAATAGCCATTTTGTTCTTCTTTCTCTCGTGATCGCCTCTAAGAATGCAACTCATTATCCTTCGGTTGTGAGTGAATGCTGCCTGAGTGGCATCTATAAAATTGTACATATTTCCTATCGTCCTTCTTGTCCTCCCAACTGTTTCAAAATTCGATGTAAAAGTTGTGAAGTCGGCCTGGCAGGCAACAACTTTTTTGCTGTCAGATTTTGTTTAGGTGATGAGAAAAGAAATTAAATTTGAAACTTTTTTTGAGATCGTTTTCTGTTTGGAGCAAGGAAGTGCATTAAAAAAACGTTGCACATACGGAACAAGGAGGGATTGAAAAAGGTGGCCGAAACCTTGACCGAATCCACGCATTTGATCGTGATGCTACTCCAGCTCTGACCGGGACCAACCGAATAAGAGAATAAAGTGACCGAGTATGGCTCATTTTCCCTCGACCGGAGCCTAGGCATATTCTCTCTTCGCGGTCGACTTGCCCATACGGCCTATCATTCGCGTTCCCTTGGTCATGTTTTCAACATCTTCGAGTGGAGCTGGACTATAAAGTCTTCGAATCTGTAGTTCATGGGAGTTTCTATTCTTCGTTGGTCATTCGATGTTACTTGGAATAATATAAAGTCCAATAACTTTTCTCGATGTCATTTCATGCAGGTCAAATCTGGCGTCGTCATTTTGCTCTCTTCAGCAGCAGTAGTGGGAGTAGTGTTACGCAGGTTTTCTGTTTAACCAGTGGGAAAATTTCCCTAACAATGTTCCAGACGGGAAGGAGTTTTATAAGGAAGCACGATAATAAAGGAATTAACGATTTGTTAAGTGTTGTATGGATCCGCCTATCCATGTGTCCATTAAATCGGCATCAGGTGGTCGGTTGCTCACTTAGTCCCCACCCAAACACAATTTATCTACCTGCTAACACTCGTGGAGGCTGTCACTCAAATAGAATTTGCGCATTTAATGGCATTGCTGGAAACCCGCATGCTTTACCACTCAACCAATGAAACGTGGCAGTTGCATTGCATATCTCTTGGTGGACATGAACCGACGAAAGCCACCTTCAATGTAAATTCATTTCCTTCTTCAGTTGGAGTGCATTTGCTAAGTGGTTCACTTTATTACCACCTGGTGCATGTTGAAGGTTCAGTTTGAGTTTCCACGATTTCTTGTAGTACTTGGAAAACATTGCTTTTGTGTTTGTATGTTCGTATGTTTTGTATGATGGTTTCAACCGATGAAGGAGGGAATCAACGACGGTGACTTAATTTGTTCAATTATATCTAACATCAACTTTGTGGCCAAACCCAGATTGTTTTGTTTAATCATTGCACCTCAGTTTAATGGTAGTGTCAGCTTTCCGAGGGTGCGAAGAAAACCAAATTTTTAGCTGATTCGCACAAACATGCGAAATAATGTACAGCTAATCGGGAGTCAGCGAAAAATTTTCGGCAGCAGATTTCTGCATTGTGCTGTTCTTTTCGATGATTTATATAGGCGACTTACTAATTAGCGAAGTTGCAAAAAGCACTTAGCCTATTAGCCTTCACGGGCCGTTTCCCTACTTTTTGTTTACTTTTGTTGGATTTAACGTTTCTTTGTCCGAACAACAGGTCTCCACTTACTCATGTAAAAGTCCCGCATTATCCGTCGGACATTACAGTTTGGTATTTATGGTCCTTAACAACATGCCCACATATGTCCTTCAGCGTTTATGCAATTATCAGATGACAGTTTAACACTAGGACATGGAACTGTCAAAATCAACTACCCAAACCGCTCTTCTTATGCATAAAGTTCAGTCTTTCCTCACTTATCAGTTTGCATTGAAAGGAGATCAGCCATCATTCATTTTTCTTCCAAGATGATTGCTCATTCGTTGATACAAGTGCCCTCGCTCGATGCTTTCGTAGCGCTGTTCACCAATCTACCCGAATGCAATCAGTTTTAGACGGTAATTTTATTCCGAAATTCCATCATATCTATCGTTCACATCTCGTGTATTCGTCGGCCCTTCTGGAGTAACTGTGTGAGACGGTGCGATGATTATTGTCGGGGCATGTTACAGGTTACTGTTGCAAGGAGACTGTGTTTTTTCGAGTGGCAAGAAAGCATGGGCAGAACCTATGAGGTGATTAATTTTGAAAAAGATCGCAGGCGATTCTAAGGCCCATGTGAGTTTCTCCAGAAAAGTGAGGAATGCGCCTTTCCGGGTTGAGTTTAGCTGCTTTGGTGTCGAACATATTCTCACGGTGGAGCAGTTCCGATTTTGGCTATCGTATTTTCAGATCGAATTAGGGGATTGCCCTTATGTCACCTTTCTTATAGGAGTGAGCTATTTTGATCACATAATCACATCAACCTGCACAGGAAACGAACTCTTGCAGTAACTTTGAGCGCATTAGTACAGCGCACGGGTCATTCCGTACAACCTTAAAACGACAAATGCAAAACACGTTACCTCCCATCAGTTGCACCATTTGCATTAAAAGATACAAAATCAAAAGCTGCTGACACTGGAAGCCGTGGAAAAAGAACATTTATTGCACATCAGGAATCGGTCGACTGGGCTGTGGTAAAAGTGAACGCCCTATACAGCATGGGGATTAAAGCGCGAAGGAGTTGGCAATGTTAAGCAGGGAAGCAGCTGTCAATACTCAAGGCAGAAGCTGTGGCTAAAGGAAATGGGCACAGCAATTTTGTTCTCCGTCTTTGTTTCTGCGTCGGAATGAGATATAACAGAACCAAGAGTGCATATGAAATCGCCCTCGTTCATGAGTCCCCGTCTTGCAATCCGTGTAGTTATTGACACCACCGAATTTCGAAACACAAGCTCTCACCGGGTCCCATCTATGTTCTATTCTGCGACAGTCCAGACTGCAAAACTCGTCCTCACACTCACTATAACAGCTGTGGGAAATCGGAGTGCATCCAGAAATCACCTGCTGTCGCGACTGCGCGCGAAAAAATATGCAAAGATGAGGGTCAGGGATTAGTGTTCAAACTGTATGAAGGCACAAAGCTAAAAGAGGTTGAGGTTGTTGACTGGCCATCAGATAGTGTTATCCGCAAGAAAAGGGGATCCATGTACGAGCAACACAAACGGGCACAAAGACGCCATGTTAGGGCTTTGCCTTTAACCTCCTTAAATGCAAAAAGGTGCCATAAACGCGTCAGAAAAGTTATGCGCGAATGGGTAAACAAAATGGAAGTTGATTTAATGCCGCAGAAGTTTGCCGGAGCGGGTAATGATAGGGTCAAAGCAAACAAAGATTGAGGATTTTGATCGGCTAATCACATATGTTATGATGAGCGTCAAATTGGCAAAGCAACCTTTGGGGCCAATCATAGAAGAGGCGGGCCAAAAGCATCCGAAGGTGTTAACAAGAAGGCTATATAAAAGAGCCCAAAGGTTCGGCAACGCAGTGACTTTGATCGGAGCTGCGGCTCCGACGGTTGGCTTCGATGTTTTCCTTTTTGTCTTTCGCTCGTGTCTAGATAATGTAAGCGTATCTGTTAGTTAAGTAGCAATGTTATAGAAAATCATTTGAGATTTCTTCGGTTTTTGAAGTTTATCCCATCGTGCGTGTAGTCGAAAGAATAGCACTCGAGTTTCTTCGAATATTGATTTATCCCACTGTGAGCGCCTCAGAAAGAAAAAAGGGTCCCCATTTTTTGCGTTGAATAAAGTGAGCGTATCTTTTAGTGGGCTGTAATGCTACAAAATGTCCTTGGATTCTTCGGCTTTGTTTCAACCCAATGTGTGTGTGTCGTTGTAATTAATTGTTACTTGTAGAATATCACTGAGTTTATTCCTCCTGATTTTATCCCATTGTGCATGTAGTTGAAAATTAATTGTTACTTGTTCGCGTTTTTATTGTCTCAACGTGATAATAAAGGTTTAATTACCCAAGTTTGAGGTGGGTTCACCCAGCAGTGGGAAAGTGCACAGGTCGTTGCACAACAGAATCTGATACTTGTATTGTAAGACGAACCACCTCAGCGTCAAGAGGATATTCTTGGGTAACTGGCAGAGGAAAGAAGTGTGATCATTGACGAGTGGAGATCGTCAATATTTGGAGCAGCGCGACAACTAGGCCGGTCGCAGCAGACGGGAGCTCGGTGATTGGTATCGTCGACTCCAACGGTGGTCGCGGTTGGATCGACACCAGTGGATAAAGAGGCAGATCGGCGGTGGATTAGGAACGCCACGCGTCAATTCAGAGAGCTGACTACGACATACAGCGGGCAACAAGCGGCGACTCAGTCGACAACGTGCAACAATCGACAGGGACGTAGGCCTGATTTTTTAACACTGATAACTTTCTTTTCTTTTGTTTTTTCTTTCTTCTTCTTTGTTTATATTGTTTGTTCACGAACCTTTGGGAACAAACTATTATATAGTCAAAAATATTGACCAACTTCACACCTTCACTAACACAATAAACAACCCACAAGGGGAGGAAAGTGTCGAGGTAGTCAATACACCTGCGAATATGGAAACAAATATTCAGGAAAGGCAGGATGACTGACATTTTTAAGCTCGGACTGAAAACATATTAGGGTGGTGAATAATCCCCTAAGGAAATCCTACGTCGACGTTCCACTCGCTTATTTTCGTGCCATGATTCGTATACCAAGACGGGATTCGAGAAATCTTTGCCAAACCCTGAACGTTGCTACGGACATGACGAAACGCTAATTGCTTGAAGCAATGTGGATCAAGTCACTCATCGGTATTATGGCGTTAAGAATGAGACAAACGAAGCTCCACGCCGCTTGGATTTAGCACTGAGCAAATATTAAAAATCCGACCAACTCAACATCGCAAATTGGATCACATTTGCCGTCAACGAGGAAAAATTGCATAAAGGAAGTAGGGCGGTTAAAAAGTTAGAGCGGTTGAGAAAAGCACAGAAAGGTTGAAAAAAAACCGCAGAAAATGACAAAACTGAGTGAGGCAGTGTGCCGGAATGAGAAACGCAGATGTGAGAAGGGTCGCAAAGATGTTGACACAACGGTTTATTGCAAATGGTGATGGGGGTGAATAAAAAAAAGCATAACTGAGACCGAGACGCGCTGTGGTTGCAGCAGCTTAGCATGGACATTTTACGGATCAAAGAAAGCACTGCGATTTCGTGTTTTACTTAAAGATTAGACGCGGGAAAAGTCCTTGAAGGATAATGCCCTCCATCAACTGCATCATTTCAGCGGGAAGGTGGCCTAAGGTAGGCGATATTGCAAATGCAGTCGCCGTATACAAAGACGACGGTGTGAAAAACGCGCTGCATTACAGGATTCTGTAAGAAACATTCTGCAGCTCGAAATTCTTTTATTTCTGTTTCACGCACAACTACACCGCATTGAAGCCGAAAGTTGCGTAATTTTATTATGCTTTTCGCAAAAATTGTCCAGAAAGATGACCTAATCGAAACTGTAGGTGAATTAACCTCGCAAAGGAACGCTTTCCGGTCTCATGAGGAAACAAGACAGTCTTTGATGAAGGAAAACACCCGCCGTCTATGAAAAAGCTTTCACGTGAACCAAAATGGAGAATTTCATAAATCATTAGGTCCCCAAAGAAAAACCTAGTGTGCTATTCCACAGTGCGCTGTCCCCTTCCTTCTCCTCATACTTGCCTACTGTTTTCCTGGTCCGGAAAAAACCGCATCTGCCGGCGAAATAGTCTTATATGGAGGCGATATGCAGTACACTAAGAAACCTTAGAGTTGAGAACAACAAGAAACAACAAAAGAAATAACTTTTGCTCATGATGATAAGAAGAGCAATCAGTGTTGCCGAAATCTCGGAAATCTGATTGCGTTACGCTTTACTTTGTCGAAAATTCCTTAAGGTATATTGCATTCTAAAGCACTGAAATTTCATAAACTATGCTCTGATATATTTTAAGTGGAAACGACACAACGCAGCAGCATGAAAAGTGAGAAAACCAGGCATTCCCCAAACTCTACACCGCCTGTGACTGTTTCTCTTTTTTGAAAGTCGCCTCTGCTGGTGAAGGATTTTAAAAATGCTGAAAGTCCATCGCGGAGGTCCTCTGGGAGTGAAAAGTACCCTCGCTCTCGTGGATGTGTAATTCATCGCATAGTTTAGAGTGGAGGATCCGCTCTCACAGCGACCCCTTTCCGGACTCCTTTTGCCCATTTCGATTACGGAGAGGACGAACAGAAACCGCTCGGACAGCGAAGCCTCAAAACACCGCATGTAATTTTATAATGGGATCAAATACGAGTTGAAAAGTGCTTGCAGACAGACTTTTCTCGAAGCATCGCGCCTGCTACATGGCGATTATTACGTAACACATTGCATAGACGTTATCTATTGCCACATTCCACCGAACACATCGAACGTCTTGTCATCGAGCAGAAGCGAAACTAAGAATCGAGCATGCCGGAAAAGGTGTCTGCACCGTTGAGACCGCAAAATCAAGTAATTGCGTGGATGCCAGCAAGCAATAAAGCGCTTCGCACTAGTGCAACCATATTGAATAATCCCACCACCTTTACAGCCCGAATCTGGGTATCTTGAAATGTTTGTAACTCAATTCGACAGTGGTAGATCAACGTGGAGGAGACATCTCCGATCAAGAACAAACATGGAGGCACAGTGTATCACTAAATTTCATAGCATATGCTTCAGTGGTCCTGACTGGAAATTCATACAGAGAGACGCGTTTAAATGCACATAGAGAGAGACTTCGCATTGATGCGCTTTGCCTGCGCGAATTTAGAAAAAAGCATGAAAACGAAGTTTCACGGGTGCCGAGTGTCGGCCGTAGCTGCGAGAACACTCCGACGACAGAAATTATTCAAGGTTTGTGCTGAGCAATCCAAATTGCTTATGGTGCATTGTTTAGTGGGATTTGCTGATGGGAGCCGTTGAGTCAGTGCAGCAAGCGTTTATGCTCATTTCCTCATGCTTGATTAACGGTGATCAGCGCATTTTTAGTGCTGTGATATGCAGTAGAATATTTTCTGCCTTGCATAATCACCGTCTGGCAACGACGCTCGCTGAATCGATCTCATTAAAAAACTCTAGTTGAGGTTTATGACAAAGAGTGGTGGTTTTGCTTTGAAATGATCATATCCTGGAAATCAGACATCGCTACGAAGGAGCTATTCAAAAATTCAAAGCCATTCTAACATGATACCATAATCTTTTCTTCCTGTCGTGGAAAAGCGCAGCAGAATAAATGAGGTGGTGAGCTGGTAGGGCGAACGGCTTATGTCGGTGCGGTGGGCCCAGACTGTATTCCACATAACTTTGTTTCCAACAGTCCTCTTCGTCGCACCCGTGGACGTTGGACGCCAGAGAGTTTTACGGGCCTGTGTGCCCCAAGCGTTTTTTGCGTGAGTTGTATTGTACTTAACAGGACTGGAAAGCAGAGTGAAAGCTGCTAAGAGCAATGGAGGTAAATGATTCGTAAAGCTGCACAACAGCTACCTTTAAGCAGCAACCCCCCCCCCCCTTCTACTTCCTCCTGTCTATTCCGCGAAGCCTCCAGTTTATTGTCCCTTCCACTTTCCGTCAGCTTGAAATTATGCCTCAGCAGTGAGCTGATTTAACTCGCATAGAATAGGCTCAAAAGGAATAGCACAGCACTTGCTGAACCTGAATATGCTATAGTTTTTAGTTGCAGCAGCAGCACTGATTCTTGAAGTGATTTAACGAATGCTTTAGATCCAGCTCGGATTGGTTCAAAGAGGTGTCAACCTCCGCGCAAGAGCGAGTGCATTTAGGAAAAAAGAAGAAATCAAGTGTAGGATGCTGGCGTGGTTGGGCTTCGGGTGATAAAGTAATTTACTCGGATAGCAGTCAGGAGGTTTGCTTTCTAAAGCAGATAAGCAAGTGGCAGAGCAATTCTGCGCAACGGTCTAAACGCTGAGCATGGAGAAATGACCGCTATTAATTCGTTTGTCATGGGCAGAGTGATTACATCATTTCAGCTGTCTTCGTGATTTATGGCTGGCATTAGTGACAACGGTGGTTTAATTTGAGTGAATTCGGCGAGTAGAATAAGCAAGAATTTAGAAGATTCTACAAGCCTAACATTCACGTAAAACGAACGAACTGGCCAGAATTTCTCAAGGGAAGCCGTTGGCTGAAAAGCCATTGGCTTCCCACATTTCGGTGGTATGATGGTGGAGCACTGATAATGTTTGTGAGGTGTCGATATTTAAGAAAGTAATTTCATTTCTCATTTGTTAATTCCATGTTGAAAAGCACCCAAACACCACTCGTTACAGTATTGGCAACTGAAACTTACATTGCTGAACAATCGAGCTCGAACATGTTGATGAGGAAATCTCATCCGTTCGCTGCAGAATGCATTTAGGAGGAACGAAAGTCGCAAGCTGGAAGCTAGTGGGGTGGGGGTGGGGATGGGGGTGGAGGAGGAGGGAGGGGGCGGTGGAATGTTCTTATATTCTACAGGTAACCCTTTCTTGATCAGCAATTAATGTGACCTGCTCCAGTTTTGGTCGAGGAGGTTCTGCGCTCTATTGTCTACTTTCGAAGCAGACGAGCAACGGTGTGAAAAAGAGTGCTGCAGCAGAGAAGATAGAGACCCTCTAGGAAGCTGTCTGAATGGCGGCCATGAGGCAGTGATGCATCAAGCATGCACATGGGTGGTTGTGTTGTTTGTGTGTCGTCATGTAGTGATCGGTTGGATGCGTGGCGGTGATAGTCGAGTGCAATTTATATTGCGAAGTTTTGTTTCGAGTAATTCCGCAAGTATGCCGCCAGGTACTTGTTAGTGAACATTTGAAGGCCTTTTCGCCGACATGCTCGGAAGGCTTCTTTAAATGTGCTGCTTGCTGCTCTTTTCCTGTAATTCTGTTTGCGTGAATGACATGCTCGTCTTTGTGAGGTGTTCTTTGAAAGCAGCATGAGCAGTGAAATCTTTTTGGATAAGGCGGGATTTCTTAGCAGATTTCATAAAGATCCGAAGGTAAATATCCAGGTTTGATGTTTCCGTATTTAAAAGGTAGTATTATTTGCGAGGGGTTTTTCTAAGGGAAGAAGGTGTAGATTTTCGGGAACGACGGCACATTTTCGGGAAGCTTTGGTCGGCTCTCAACACCTTATTCCTTTCGGACTTCCATATCGTTGAATGTCATAGGAAAACGACATCATAAGAATCTTGTTAGAAATTATTGCATGTGTACTGTTGCATTCATGCCTATTTGTTGTTGCATAGTTAAACTGCGCTGCGTCTTTTCCAGGCTGGCAGCGTAACGGAATATCAGTGATTTCATTTTCATTTGTTCCTTCTTATTTACAACATTTTGGTCATGTTTGATGAGCGATGCTTCGCAGCAAGCGAATTTCTTACTAAAGTTTTCATCGTGGTTTGAACTGTGGAAGTCCACTTTTCAGTCGTTCTCAGTTTTGCAGCCTTGCACCCATTTGGCCTATAATCATCATGCGTTGCAAAAGAGTTATTTGTACTTTTATAGTTACTTATAAGGCAATGTTCTTTTCAGCCTTGTCGTGGTTGGTCCTGTGCGCAGTCGGCCGCACAAAGTCATCAGGGCATTGAGACAACACGTAGGTAAGTTGCACAATGATATCAAATAAAAGAAAGCCTAACTAGTTATCAAAAAGTAATAGAGAGTTTTCAGCCGACGTTTGTGTAGTCTGAGACGCAGCAACTTGCCCACAAATATCATGGCGCAGACAAACATGTCTATGGCATAGCGTGGAAGGATAAAGAGAGATATCTGCTGTGCCCGCGAGTATTTCAGGGGAGGAAGCGAGATCTCCTGAAATGCTCGCTTTGTTCCCTCACGTTGAACAATTTTCAGCTGATTTCATTCAACGGATCTGAAAGTTCTTCAGTTGTTACGTTGGAATTAAGGTTTACCTTTTCCTTCAACATTTCGTACTAATGAGGTTTTGCGCCATCTCACTCATTCATAGTATCGTATTGGTTGCTGTGCGGTCGGCTCCAAGTGAGCTTTGAGGGAACTCTTTGGCTTTGTCCTACCGAGCCACCACTCAACGTATGCGTGAAGGAGGTCATGACCCCCCTCTTAAAAGGAACAACGGTGATCGATTCATGATCATTCGACGAGCTTAAGATGAGAATAAGAGCTAGCGTTCAAGTGACCTTGCAGGTTGTGAAGAGACATTTTTTACTGATGAGTGCTTTGTTGATTATATTGAAATCAACTTCGATCCGGTCACTTAGTTTGACCTCAGTTCCAGCTCTTTTCACTCATTCTTCGTCAGGAATTTCTGCACACACTCACATAAATTAAAAAATGTTCACTTCACTTCCGTTTCCACGTCGTCGAAATCCCGCACCATTTTGTTTGGCATATTCGCTTCCCTCTGTCTGGCTGCGCCGTGTTCTGTCGCCTCAAAGAGGCCTTTGGATCGCTTCATCTTACAAAGTTTTCTGTTCGGTTAATTCAAGAGATTTGCAGTCGATGTTTCGCGAGTCGTTTTCAATTCGCCTTACTTTGAAAGAAATTTTTCGCTCGCTTGATGCATCTCGTTTTCATTTACTTAGCTTGCTTAATGTTAGGTATTTCCGACTTTCTTTATCGCTGAAAAATTTGTTGGATTCGATTCGCATTTCTCAGCGTTAAATAACTTATCGTCTCAGTGCTTGTACGTGCAGAAGTCCCATTTCACTCTTGTGTGGAAGGAGCTTTCAGCTGGGATGTCGGCATATGTTTTTTGGGTAGCCCGTCCATGAACAAATTTATTTTAGTAGTTCAATACACCTCCGCCCTCCCCTTCCTCACCCCCGGAGGCATAGGCTGTCAAGACATTATTATGAATGAGCTTGCCAGAAAAATGCAAAACATTTTTGGAAGAATCATGAAGAACGGGGATGTTTATTGAGTGATATTGCAGAAATGTCGACTTGGTGGAATTATTCGAAGCGCAGGTCAGTACTTCTCTCGCAATCGTCTATGTGTTTGGTTTGATATTTACTCATCGTTTAGACTTGTTGTTGTGAGTACTGATGGAGTGGATCAGACGAAAGATGATTCCCCGCATTACCTGTAACGAACCTGTCGTTCGTGGTCCTAACTTATCTGATGATCATTCCGTGCATTCTTCCCCTTCAATTCTTTCACTCACCTGCCTGCTTTTCTGTTTCTTTATTATGCATACCTATGAGTTTGCGCCCTTCGATGACAACTGACAGAAGATACTGGTGTTTCGTTATCGGCATCTGATGTGAAAGTCGGTGACTTGACTGTATAGCGGTAGAGGCATCCGCACGGTGATGTTATAGTACCAAAAAATGTGTTGACCGTACAGTAGTTGTGCTGCTGCCGAGCGTAGTGGATTATCATACCGAATCTGAGGCAGCAAGTAGAGCACAGCCTGATCTTTGAAGGATAAAGCAAGTACAGCATTGTGCAGTTTTTTTTTTTTGAAAGGCGAGAGCTGTCTAAAATGCCCATTGAGGCGGTGTGTCCTCTCAACGAGGCGTAAAGAATCGAGTGAGAAACGCCATGTATGAGCAGGAAAGAAACGTCGCATGGAAGCTGTTCAAAACTGCTGACGCTGCCAGATTTATCTCTGAGCTTCTTCCTCAACCACGAGTTCCATGAGCGTTATGCTTTGCCCAGTCCACGACTCACTATATTGAGTTCTAAGGGGGGTCTTTATTTTTTAGCAGAGCCACTGAAAGAAACCAATTAGAAGACCGCGTCAAACATGAAAGCATCCGTTGTGGCATCGGTCACTGTCTGTATTTGTAACCGAAGATGCACCCAAAAACATATTGCACCAAGATCCGTCATTCTGTTGTGGATCTTTTGAGATGCATCCCCGGGTTTAGAAAGTTTTCAAATGTTTCGAAAAATGTTGCCTTGCTTCTTGCTGGATCTAAACATATTTCAAAGTTGGCATAGGAAATCGCACATTCCTGGGCGTTTTGAGAAACTTTCGGGTTTCATGCTAAGTGATGCGAGTTGATGAATCCTGCCGCTTGCGCTGAGAGATATTTGGCATTAGTGTTCAATTTCACCCGGAAATCCCGCCGGTGAATTTGATTCTTGGCGAATGACAAGAGATTGTGAATCATCTGCAGTGTGCTTCCGCAGTTGTTATCAGTGCTTGCTTTTATTGAAGAAAGATTTGATGGGAAGGTGGGAAAACAGATTCGCAAAAAAAATTGTGCTGTTAAGTTCACCCAAATGTATTGTTAGGATGTTTTTCTATAGGGGGTTTTCGAGGAAGTTCGCTTCTTGAAGGTGGCGACGGCTAGCACTAATCTTCCGTCATCTAAGCACTTTCATGTTTTATTTGGCAAGTGGTACCGTTCTGTACGTTGTGGCCACTACAACTGATAGGCGAGATAATGACGTCAGAAACAAGGAGAAGGAGAGGAGGATGTTAGATGATCCATGAAGCGCATTGTGCACTCTGCTATCACTTTGGCAGTCGCAGACTTTATTGTCCTTTTTAGTGTCTAACTTTGTCGCATTAATTGGTGGCCACACGTTGCCGCGTGAAGTGTGGAAGTTGGCGAATGTTCTCATCCTTTGTTAAGAAGCTTTATCGAAGGCGACTGACGTGAGATATGGAATTCTCTTGGTGACTCTCAAATTCCGCATAGTTTGTTGCAGCTTTTCCGCCATAATATCTTTTCCAGCCATTCTGCAATGACGTGGTGTTGTTGTAGAAGAGGTCAAGATTCTGAAAGGCGGCACGAACCACCCAATGACTTGGTTCGATTGGGACGCGAAGGAAATGTGAATATTGATCGCTATAATCTCCTTCGCCCACCCACACCTTCAGTAAGACGGTCCAGTACATCAGCGACGCCTCGCCCGACAACCCCGAGTTTTTCCAGTAAGCTAGATCTTCCTTGTTCCTCTCCACTTAAGGGTGGAGACCGGTAAATGCACGAAGGCGGAGGAATTGTTCGCAGTTGCGTTACATTCGGTCCTGGAATTTGGACCGTTCGGTTGATCTGCGGAAGGCGTTAGTTTTGTGGGGTTAATTGTCAACATGACAGTGCTAAGTTCGCGACTGACGGACAAAATTAAGTTGGAGATGAGTGTATGGATGGTGGTGGGGGAGGCGCGGAAGAGTGAAGCTGTTTTACTGGCTTCCATTTCAGCTTAATTCAGGCAACATCGGCATGTGCCAGTACAAAAAGGAGGAATATTTTCAACTCTAAAGTCGCATAAAGTTTGCAGCTAAAAGTTCGCTCGTTCTCGTTGTTCATGCGTATACATTTTGTCTTCCAGCTTGGGGCATCCAAAGAAATGAATGAATTCACAGAACAAAAAGACAGTTTATCGTGATAAGAAGTGTAGATCGCTAAACACGTCTCCTGCTGAGTTTATATCGCAGCCGATGTTTTCTCACCCTCCCAATGTCTCCGGGACATTTAGGACATAATTTCATATACCGTCACCTTTCATTCTTGCAGGTTTCGCTGGCCGCACACCGAAGAGACGCTTGTAAGTTTATGGCGGTTTCGCAACTCTGTATCTACTCACAGACTTTTTACTGCGTAGTCCTTTCTGTAGCGAAGTTAAGGCGATGTTTTTAATGCAGCCAGTAGTATGTGATATCAACACTATGAGTAATTGCAGTTGTGATGTTTAGAAGGAGGACGCTGCTATGGGATAATTTTTTCTTTTTTATCGAAGTAGAATGGTACTCGGAACAAGCAGCATGGGGAGGTGAGGAAATGATTAAGGTGCGTTTAAATTATTCTTTGAGTTGTAATGCGTGTAATTTGAATTGGAGTTGAAGTGTGGATTGGGATGTGCTTCCAGCAAATTTGTTCAACGGATGGCGTGATGCGCACAACGGTTGTTTCTTTGTGAATGCACAAGGTCTCTATGATAGCACTCAACTGTTGCACCGCTGGAACCGAACGGATTAGTGACATAGGAGCCTAGGGTTCGCCCGCGCGAGAGATACGTTTTTGGCTAGAAGGAAGTAATCTTTCGCTTGGTAGGATTGCCTCTATCGTGCGAGATGCATCTCATTCGTCCTGGGGAGGACTCTCAGTGGTCGGACTATTTAGTGGACGTCACAAAAGAAGCTTTAAAGAAAATTGTTGTCTCCTGCAGCAGCAGCGTCGAGTTTTTGCGTTGTAGTGAACCAGCCCCCCAACTTCCAAATGTCAGTGAAGCGTAGCTGCAGCTATGCATTGAATTGCTCGGTACCGCTTACATTCTTAGGCGCCTTCCGCTTGCACGCGATCTAATTAGGTACTTCTGTTGATACATCCTGGTTCTCTGTGATCCCAGTTTTTGATTTAATCTTGAGGGCATATTTTCTTGTGGTTTTAGTGAAAGAATAAGTTGCCTCGAGTGCGTACGTCCCTAGTTTATCGTCCATCGTTCTGTTGTGTCAAAATCGGGGAGCCTGTAATATTGGGATCATTCTTAAGCGCCGTTCTTAACCATTTCCCGACTCTGGCTGAGCTCGCAACATGATTCAGATTTGCCTGAGGAGATATTTGTCGGTACGTTGCATATCGAGAGATGGCGAAAGTCTATTTTCAGCAGAAGCCGATAATCAGGTCCCGATGACCGCAAAAGTCGAGATTTCGGGAATTCGGAGTACTGAAATTGGTTGTTAAGTGGCTGTGGGAGCCAGCGAATCGAATGGTGGAGGCTGCAGAATTTTTTAGTTTTTCTTGATAAAATGAAAGTAAGTTTTGCAGCGAGTCGAGGAATGCTACGCCTGTTGGATCACGGACTCCAGACTCCATCATTCCAGGACATCAGCAGGGGACGGTGAACAGTCTTCACAATTTATTTGCTTATTTTTCTCCTAGCATGATTGAATTATCATTGATTTTCCATGTATTAATCGTGATAATGCCATTGATCTGCAAGTTCCACCATCCCACTCTCTTCAGTTCGCGTTGCCCTTCTCCTAGATCTCAATTATCCTTTTTTGAAAACACTCCCTTCTTAGATTCAAGGCTCATGCTCTAGCGCCCTTTCACTTTTAAGTGCAATCTTCCTCATTTGGCGTCGCGAAATATGGGGCATCGAAAAATTTGTTAAAAACGGAAGGCGATTGCTTAATTGGATTTGATTTATTGAAGGGTGACTATGTGAGATATCGCGACAGTGTTGACTGGAGCGGATCTCGTCGGTCAAAGTTTTGATTTTTCCTCTTCCGGGATGATGCCCGTAATGAGCTATGCATCGCTTCATGGTATTCAGGAATATACATTGTGCGAATGGTACATGTGGGAGCTCTGAGGCGACTCAGCTGGGCTGGATCCTCGCGTGTTGCGTTCACCACTGCATATGAAGGGCATACAAAGAGTGCTGCGCGAAGTTTTTCTTGATCACCGTGAAGATTTAAACATTAGGGCCATCGCTGCGCGTCATGGCAGGAGGTGACTGAGCGTGAGAGTGGGATTACTTTGTCAGAAGTCTTTGAGCTTCATTTAAAGAGCTTCATTTCAAATCATTCTGCATTGTTTTGGAAGAAGATCCAGTGTTCATATTTTTGCTAAATGGCTGGGGTGGCTTGCTCGAGAGGCAAAGGCTTTTTTCGCGCAGCGCTCGAATGCTGAAGGTTTGTGTGCGGTTCGGCAGTAGCTCCGCTCCAGTAATAGAAGTTCTGCGGGAAGAGGGCGAATAATTTAAACGGTGATCAGTTTCGAAGTTCTGGTAACATCGGCAAAATAGGATATTTCTAAGCATTTTATTGACTCAGGGCGAGAATTGTGGGGATTGACGGCACTAAGAGGGTGGAATTCGATTTTCAACGTGGCTTTTGAAAAAGAGCATTTTCGAAGTTACAGATTGCATACTCACCTTTGAATAAAGATTTTCCTAACAACTTCATCAAAATTCATTCTCAGTTACATCATATATAAGGCAGATATGCATGGCAGTACAGAGTAGCAGCTAACTTCAAGCGTGAAGTCCAGTTGTTTTAATTCAGGCGTCGAAATCAATTCTGCGGAATGCGGGCGAGCCAGTATATCTGTGGAGCTATGCGAAAAGGCGGCACCAGGTGTGTGCAGATGTCGTTGTCTGTTTGGATTTGAGTTGATATTTCTTTGGCTGAAAAAAAGGAACAACAGACATTCCTATCTTCTTGGATTGGTCTTGTTGGGAAGTTTGATTTGTGCCGATTCGTGCCATACGAAGGTGTATCGCTACTTTTGCGCTCATGCGTTGGTCTCGTGTATATAGGCGAAAAGGTGGTTGAAACCTAAAGAACTAATCAGAAGCGATAAATCTTCGCTAAACTTGCATGTAGTTGAGGAATTGGAACAAAGGCCTCCATATATGAGCAAAATTATCATGTTGTTTCGGGTATACCGCGAAGATAACGATCGGTGACAAATAGCGTTCCTTAAAAAGTAATGTAGTTTTGTGTTCTGAGTATGCGCTGAGTGAAATAATTTGTTTTGCTTGATATTGGGAGCATCATGATATTGGGAGTTTTTTTAGTTTCGGTTAGTAATCGGTTATTCGCGTCGGGGAAATCGGCCACTATTATTCTTTTCCAAATTTCTCGTGAATTCCCTATGTAGTGCAGCCGTCTTGCCAAACTGCTTGGAGACTTTGAGTGAGATTTCCCGAATTTTATAAAGCAAGTTGGCGTGATTGGCGTGAGAAGCTGCCGAGGTTGTGTATACATCACCTTTAGAAGCCAAGAGAAATGTACTTTCAGAGTGATACGTCGTCATTTGCTTGCTCTTTCGTGGTAGGTACGAAAGTGCTTACCAGGTGTTGCTGTTGTTGTTTAATGAGTTATTATATTTAGAGTTCCAACGATCGCTCCGAGTCCGAGAGCGACAGCTCCGGTAATTAACTCTTTCGTTGTTTTACTATCTTCATTAGAAATGACAAAGTTGAAAAAACCAGGTTGGACTGAAAATTAATTTTTTTTTTGCTCAGTAATGGAAAGTGTTACTTTGATAGAGCGCTGATACTTACATGAGAAGAAAAGTTTCTCAATGTCGTTGAATAAGGAGTAGATAATGATCAGCATCCCAGGTTCGCTCTATTTTTACGGAGAGTATTTCAGGGAGAGCGAGTGAGAGAAGCAACGGTTAAGTGGTGAAGAGTTTTCCAGTGTCAGAGATAAAAGTTTTTTCACTTCAGCGGCTTTAAAATAGATCAAATCATTGCAGCCTGTTTCAGTCTGTTTGAATAGTATGTTCCAGTGCGCTTTTTGCAGGATTCGACATCAACACAAGCCTGTGTAGGAACTCGTGGATGGAGGACGATTATCCAGGCTTGCAGGGTGCTACCGGGAGGTCTCTTTCGTGCATATTGCTTATCTTTTTTCCTTGCTTTCTTTTCTGTATGCTTTTGGTCCTTTTTACGAAGGCTGTCTTTGGTGCTACCACGATCATGCAGTTATGTGTGTATCTGAAGCCAGGCTTTACACCTGGCCTTCAGATGCCGGAAGCAGTGAGAGAATGAGAATTGACTGAGACGTGTCTGTCATTTCAGTTGATTTGCTGTTATCATTCGCTAATCTCATCGGTTGGCCATTTGGATCATGCATCTTCTCCAGTTCATCTCATTAGTGAATAACAGTATCAGAAACTATGAAATGACTAAGGCTTTTTAGTTTGGACGGTCCACGTTGTGCACACAAGTTTTTTTGAGGTGCTCATTTATTTCAGAGATCCCGTTGTTGTTGCGTCGTCGAATAGTTTCAGTACATCTGCAGGTCGCTGCGATGTGAAGGTAATTCGATCATTGGTCATTATTGCTGCAGGTAGTCCCATAGCATGGGCTCTTTTGACTACATTTCGGTGATGAGATCTCGGGTGGATTTGCAGTGAAAATTTTGCATTAGGTGAGCAAATAAACGGAGAAGATGAAGCTTTTCAAATCGTTAATATTATAAGAGATGGCTTTTTCGAAGGTAGAGATCGCAAAGAAGGAAGTTCGACTATTTTTGTTGGTACTATTGATGAGAACCGGTTAGAGGCGAACTGTGAAAGGACTTATTCATTGATACCATTTATCATAAGTTGGGGGAATTGAATAATGCAAAGGTGAAATGACGGAAGATTTTTCCTTGGTGTCGTTTTGGAGGGATAGTGACTGAAAAGTCTGTTCTTTGCTAAGGGGCACTAGTTATGCATCTAGGGACTTGGCTATGGATGTCGTTCTAGGACAGCGTTGGTGTACGTATTACGCGTGCGAAAGGAACGAACATATTTTATGTATTATCCACCATTAACGCTGCCGCACTGATTTTGTTGATCTTGAATTTGGAGAACAAATTGATACTTATTTCAGCTGTACCCAGTAGCTCTTTCTCCATCCTTTTTGCTTTTAACAACCAGGAAATTAGGTCCGTTGTATTCAAACTTTGTTCCTTGCTAGAGACACACTGGAGTATTGTATGTAGTGGGAAGGAATGGGGTCATTTTCGGCTAATTTACAGGGATAAGGGAAACAGCTGCGTCGATTGGTGATCGCATAAGCAATAGCTAACGTATGTCCGAGAGTTTCTGCTTAGAATAAACCGTTTGACCAACTATTACATACCGCAACTCTTTCCTCTGTAATTAGATCAAACTGAACATGTTATGGGGTCAGACTGTTATCGAGTTTGTTATATATGTTCCGCAAGGGAATTCTATTATGAAACGTTTAACTTTGTAGAGAATGCTCATTTCTAGGGCGTTTCCATAAAACGGGTAGTTTTATTAGCTCATCGTCATCGGAGAAAAGATAATGTTCACTGGGACGCTGAATACCAATCACACTTTCGACAGTATTTCCGAACGAAGGCAAAAACCTCTTCGCAATGGATCCCTGGGCAGATGGCATGTGGGGAGGATTTAGGTCGTACTTTTGCTGTTGTGAGAGTAACAGACGTGGCTCATCTCTTGTAATTTATAGTAGTCATTGTGAGCAACATCCGTTATGTTAGCTGCATCGTTTTTGACGGCAGCTTTCAGGTGATGTAAGAAATCTGGGATGTTCGTGAAATGCGGGTCACGTAATTCCAAAATATGTTTGTTTATTGGATTGATATGTTCGAAGATACTCGAGGTTAATGTGTGACTGGTAACAATTGTGCTGATTAAGGGACGGGTTTCTTGGCGTCCTAGCGTTTTCTGGTGTCGGATTTTGAGCTGTTTCTGGAGATGCGTTTCTTTTCTTATCAGGTCCCACTCTCTCGGCATCCGTCGAGTGCTCGATCTGAATCAGTGCAAGTGAGAAGCGGTAAGAATCGGGGTCACGTGATTCGATCGCAAAGAGATGCTCATGAAAAGAACAAGGAGAAGTCGCGGGTGGAAAACTTGGGGCCATCCAAACTGGCGGCATTCAGAGGTCACACCAGATTGTCAGATGAGCTAGCCGTGGAAAATACGAGGCGAGAAAGCTTCCAGTGGAATTGCCTGAGAGTTGAAACCAGCCACGAACGTGAAAAGAGCAGAACGCCGACTCGTGCAGTGAGCAAGTCTCATGTAAAACGTGGGAGAAGGAAAAGTCCCAGAAGTCGCGCAGCATCTGGAGCACACGAAGAGCACAATAACAACACAGCCCGGAGTCCTGCGCGGAGAAAGTCTGCTACGAGAGATGGAATGAACAAATCTCCCAAGAATCGCAGCAGAGCTCGGAATGATGCACAGAGTAAATCTACTGCAAGACGCGGAAGGAGCGAAACTGTTTTAAATCATGCAACATCTAAAACACGTAGGAGAAGCAGAACCCGTTCAGTTCAGAGATGTACAACTCGTTTGGGCGACGAGAGTCCACTAGGACGCAAGAGAGAGGCCAGCGCGAACTCAGGTAATAGTAGGCTTCGAGCAATAGACGACAGTCAAACCTGCACAAATGACAGAGTCGTAGTGAATCGTTCTAGAAACAGAACTTCCAGAAGTGTTGGCAGAGGTAAGACCGCTGGGACTGCTGCAGGTCGCACAAGAGGCAGGTCTTCCGGAAATCCTGTGCAGGGAAGAGCTGCTGTACGCCATCAAAGTGGCGAAACTTTCTATCGCGATGCAAGCAACCTGGTTACGCATCATTCAAAAGGTCAACACACTCATGGCAGCATATCGGTAGCTGCGTCGAGATCGTTCAGGGAACGCAGTGCTCCTGGCGGCTCATCGCGTCCTTCCGAGTTTCGAGAAACGATTGCTGAAAGGACAATGTTAAACGATAGAACACCGAGGAGGCGACAGCGTCACGAATATGATGAACAGTTAGATGAACAATCAGGTGGCAGGGAGAAAATTGGAGGTAAACGATGTTACGTAAAAAGCGGAAGTGAGTTAGAAAGTGGTGAAGGTAGTGAAAAGAGTAGCACAGCTGAGAAAACTGATGGGAGTCTGCGAGTTAAGGGTGTCGAAATCGAGATTGTAAACGAATTCGTGGTGTTCGATCGTGAACTAGCGCAAGACAAATATTTCTTCCGGAAAGTCTTCGAAAGAGGTGAGCCTTTTAACGGTGATGTATTTTCCAAACCAGAGCCTACATCACAGGCATAATTTTTTTTAAGTAGGGTTTTCCCGAAAAAACGTCATAGCTTTTCAAAATTAAATCGGAGAGCGGAAGGGAGGAAGAATAGTGAATATATGGTAATATCTAACTTCATACTCACTCACTCCTTGCTATGCTTTGTTCTCCTTTGCAAAACGATATGGTATTACAAAGAAGCGAAATTTATAGAATCACCTCCACAAGCATAATGGGTGTATCTAATTCATGTTTTCCAACTGTTTCAATTCCCCTCCTTGTGATGGTTCATACCTCGGAACAGTTAAAATATATGCAGCGGAGCCGGCAGTGCATGCATTCTCTGCATTTCTTTCTAGAAATCAGTCTGTTGCATTCCGAATTCGAAAAATGCCCACTTGGATAGAATTCTTCTGAAACCTCCAGTGTGGCTGTTCCCTACATAGCTCCTCAAGCAAACATCTGATTTCTGGCGCATCTAACTCAGAACAAACCTTGGCTGTAGAATTTGACATTTTTAATGTTGAATTTCGTGCAGAAACGAAACTGAAGGTAGTATGCAATGCTGTTATAAAAGCTCACATATATATTAGATTAGAACGGCAAAGTTTCAACAACGCACATCCAGAGCGTCGTGAATTGGCAATATTCGAGAGATTGGCCTCGGAATCAAATGCTCCTCCCGGTGTACCGCGGTTGGAAGAAAGATTCTCACACATTAGTTGCCAAAAAAGTTGTATGAAGAAGGTGCTCGGAAAGTGGTCGGAACATAGAAAAGGAAATCCGCAATATCAAATCACACCGATGTACAGAAAGTCAGTTGCTCCCAAAGGAGAAAATCGAGCAGAACTTTCTGGCTAACGCTTTTTTGAAAAGAAACAGTGCATATGCAAACACGCGGGTGTGAAATGGTCACGAGGCTTCAGTTTGTAAGTGGCGAGTGAGTGCGGCCTGAGGATCGCTCAGGTTATTTTTCGTCGCTATTAAAAACTATTATTTCTAATTTATGGAGGATTTCAATTCCCTTTACTTAGCCTAAAATGCGTTTAGGTTTCATTAAAAACATTGTTGAAATAATTGTGAAGTTCCTTTCAGTTTGGCAGAGTTGCGAAGTCGTTTGGAGGGAAAGAAAGATGGCGCTTCTCAAGGGGGACATTGAATTGGGTTTGCGGCATTGCACTTCGCTCAGCTGCACTGACATGGTTAGTAAGGTCAGCTTTCAGTTGCATTTTTTGTTCCATAAGTATATTCGCTATGGTTTCGTTTGACGTGCAGTGACGAAGAGAATCGGTATTTTAAACCGATTTTTCGTTTCTTAATTCTTTTTCACTGAGATTTTTTAGAGCTACGCTGAGGTTTTTCTTTCTCATTTTCCCCTTCTCGAAAGCGTTGCATTCCGTCAGATTTTTGTTCAAGTCCAGCTATCCGTTCGCCCTTCGTCCGTTTTAAGGCTGTTACATTCCACCGAGACTAGTATCTCTGTTATTACGAGTTTCTTTATTGGCACCTGTATAGCCTTGAAAGTTCTTTCCGTTTGCCGGGACGAGCGGTTATTTTCCGATGATAAACTTGAATAGTTGAGGGTATCTTGCAGTAGAGGGCAATAGAATCATGCAGGTTGCAATTATCTTCTCAAGCTTACACAATGTGCATAAAAAAGATAGTAGTGGTTGCTTCCGAAAACTCCTGACTGGAAAGGAGGATTTGTCGTTTCGAAGGCATGCAACGCTGCCCTGTAAAAGTTTCTTTGTTATTTACTGTTAATAGCACGTTTGCAGTTTTTTTTGCTGCTGCTTTATCAGATAGCAGCTGATTTTGCGTAGTTGCAATGTGTTCAGCTGCCGTATCAATTTCGACTGCAGCCTTTGTTCGGTGAAAGTTGTTCTTTCAAGGCTTCCTCAGTAAAGACACATCAGCCGAGAAGCGACGAAACTGAAAAGCAGCTAGGGACACTGTCATCTCAGAAGTGCAAAAGGGTGCGTAGGCATTCAAAGGTGGATGCGTCCAGCCCTGCAGCCTCGTTGGCTCGAAGTCGTCTAAAAGCGAGCTCTGGAAGACGCACTCGCTCGCGGACTGAACGTGCAAACGGTGGCAACGATAGTATTTCGTTAACACCACGTTTAGGCCGGTCAACTTCACGCACCGATCGCAGTGCCGCCAACGAATCAAGTATGGTGCGAAGTGTTCGTAGCGCTGCCGGCTGCTGTTCTCGATTAGAGAACGAGGAAGTAGTAGAGGGAAAGTCGAAGGCGAACGCTCGTCCAAAGCGTGTTGATGGAGAGGGGGGAGTCGAGCATCGCTCAGGCACAAAGCGGCCACCAGATGGTGAGGACTGCAAGGATGACATCTCGGTTAGCCATTTTTTTTGTCATACTGACACATGCCGCAATGCCTAATAAGTAATTTGCGAGTATTGTGTTTATTCGCGCGTTGTTACACTTCTTCATATTCTAGTTAGCCTGGTTTGTATGCTGCCAAAAGTCAAATAGCGTTGAACGGAGGTTGGATGTTCGGATAGCTGCGTTCTGATTCACTCGAGTTTCAGGTATATCCATATGTATGCTTCGGAGTGTGCTTGCTCACCGTTTTAGTGGAAGAAGGTGTCGTTCGTCATGAAGGAAAGAGCGACTAATGCAGATGACAACGTTGATTTCTCGTTAGCTGAGGGATGCCATGCTAAAAAGTGAATGTTGCGATGCTAAACTGCAACTGCATGCAGTGTGTTTGCTCTGAGTTTCGCTGAGTAACTCACTTCATAAAAGCAGAAGAAATGGAGTGGTGCAGATTAAGCGCAATGAAGAGAGCGGATGCAGTCTTGTCAGGGTCGAGAATAATGCGGATGCTTACATGGCAACACTATTTTCGCTCATGCGATCGTGGTACCGGTGTTATAGCAAATATATGCGAATCTATGATATTATTTGATTGTGTGAGTAAGGAGTAAAGACGTGGCCGAGACAACATGGCCTATACTCCTGCTTTTTCGGGCGCTAACCATTCGTCACCCCGCTTAATCAATCGCGCAGAGTGATCATTTCTCAGATTAACAGTGGAACAGAAGCCGCCATCCATCTCTAGGGTTAAAGCCGTAATGTCGGTGATGAGAGGGAATGACAGCAATTATAATAATAAAAAAGGTGCTACACGTCCACCTTATGATTCTCATCGTTAAATTTCACCGGAATTCAGGTTTGCTATCAAATTTACAAGGAAGAAGTGCATCATGCGTGACCGGGTATCGGCTCATGAGGCCGATTTTCTCTGTCCTGAAATTTTCCGCCTCTCTCAACTCAACACATTTTTTCGAGCGGATCGCAGCGTCGATCGGCAGAGAACTTACAACTTCAAATTGACACCCTTCTTTCTATTTGGAGAAAGGGGTCGTGAGAGCTGCGAACAGTGTAATCGACTATGAGTGTAGTAGTTCTGCTATCACGCAAACCTGAAAAAGCGATTTTGACGTAGGCAGTGCTGAAGGTCGAAACAGTTCAGAATAGGAGGGCTGAGGCTCGAGCGCAGACTGCCGACCGATCACTGAAAAGAATGCAACAAAAAACAACTGAGATGACGAAATCAGAATGGAGCAGACATTGATATGTGAATGAGGAGGTTTGCTATTGTTACAGATGAAAACAACCAGAATTGTAACGGAAATTTACCGGATGCAATGTTCTCTGAAGCAATAATCTACTTTAGGGAACATCTACTACACTCAGTACGTAGTATTTCATCGTTCGCGACGTTCTCTGAAGTAGATATATCTAGTGCATGTCTATCACCTTCATAATAATACCAGTCGAAATTAGTTTTCCATATGCAGCACAGACGGGATGTTAATTAGATGAGAATTGACTATTTCAGCACCGTCGAAGTGATCAATGTTTGTTGGCAAAGGAGGAAGTCAGCGTAGGTAGAGACTTGCGAAGGAAAAGTCATTTTACTGAAGCGCGGGAGCGGTTCTTGAAACAAGTGCAGCAAGCAGCATTGGCCGAGGAGACTGCCAAAAGTACTGCCGAACAGGTGCGATGTTAATGACGCGTTATTTAGGTTTTTGCTTAGAGGTTGGTGGCATTGTTTTATGAAAGCACTCATTTGATTAGCACATTCTTAATGATTCAGTGACGAAATACACAAAGTTTTCATGTAACAGCCCCATGCAGCACAAAAATCTACAAGCTGAAATGATGGTATCGATGTGCGTAAAATTCCGTACTGCGATTCCATTTTTGATCGGGAAAACGTCTCATGAGTCGGCACGTTGCGATAACGAACGGCTGACGAAAATGCATCGGTTCCTGCCTGGCCTGATATTTCCGCGGCGATTTATCTCCCAGCATTCTTGCATCATCTTTGCTAATTCAGTTTGCAGTCATTCTGTACATTTCTTGTCGTAATGCATTTCTTTCGTATCAGATTACATTTGGAAGTCATGACGCGAGTGCGATTGTTGTGGTCTGTCATTCAACGAACTGATTTCATAGATGCTAAAATTTAACCTTGATCTCCAATATCTGTGGTAGCAACGCACCCATTTTTCGATGTCCATCAAATTTCCACGTTTTGCTTTCTTAGTTATAATGTTTTTACAATTTCAGGTCGATTCTATGTCGTGCAGGACGGAGCAGAGACGCGAAAATGGTGCGAGGAGGGTTGCAAGCATCGACAGATCAAACGGTCAATTCTTTGCCCTATCCACACTGTGTTTGATGCTTTCGTGAAGTTATTGATTTAACTGCTATCGTCTTTATTGAGTTATCAAAGAAGATATCTCTTCATGCATGCAAGAATGCTTCTGTTTCCAATTCGCGGCGCTAGATGCGCTCCGGTCCTTTCTGATCGATGTTTTCTCTGTCTCGTTGCCATCTATATTCTGTTCCCCGCGTTTTATCAGTCTGTTTCATTAGACAACTCCAATTGGAAGTTAATATAAGTTCTAGCTTTCCTCATCCCAGGAATTTTACGGTGTTTTTTGCGTTCTGTTCTGAACGCAAAAATTCATTTGGAGTCCGTGCATTGAATCATATTAACTCGTGGGAACTCGGATTGAATGCACATCATATTCGCAGTTTTAACAAGTATTCCTTCCTTTTTACGATAGAACCGTTGGTTTAGCGTTTCTCAACCGAGTTTCATTTCAGTTCGGCTGCTCTTTCACCCATCTTACGTTATCAACCGCAAATTCCAGGCAGTCTCGTTGGGAAGCAATTTCGCGATAAGTCGGTTAATGAGGTCCCTCATGCTACCACTGCTTTGAAGGATCCACGAAGGGCACCACGTAGGCTATACATCGAATCGCAGCCAGCATCAGCAGGAGGAGACGTGGGCTCCGTGCTTACGAAACCGGAGCAGTCACTCGCGAAGAACAAGGAGGAAATTTCGAACGAAGAGCAGAAAAAGATTGGGCGAATTTGTTTTGTTTGTTTTCTTTTTTTTTCTCTGAAAAGTCCCCTTTCTGATGCCGCAACTAACGATGAATGGGAATGCTTTGTGTTAAGGATGATATAACTCAATTCGACAAACGAAGGAAGTCGTATATGAAATCATACTTTTTCACCGCAACTCGCAATTTTTAGTGCTCGTCTTGCTTTATAAAACCACCCCCATAGTCTCTCAGCACCCGACTTTTCGTGGGTATTCCCTGTTGACTTTTACGACTCAGTAGTAATGAAGAGGGCATTTTTGGTGGTTATCTGGATTAAGTAGCCGGGTCGCTTGATGTGGACTAATACGGGAATCATTTGGTATCATCTACTGTGAACTATCGGTTCTTCTTTAGTTCACCGAGCATCAGTATTTGCTTGATTGAATTAGGTGATCCTTTTTTCTATCCGATTTCTCAGTGACACAGATACTCAACCTTAGGGAAGAAATGAATTCCTGTGGAATTACGCCCTCGAATTCCACTCACAAAATCGTTGATGAGTTTCTTGGTGACTGTTTGACCTCGAACTCTCTCATTATCGGCGTATGGTCATTTCTGCACTTCCCAGCAAATAGTTCATCTTGATTCTCCCGTGTCAGTTCGTTATTTGCGATTGCATAACATTTATTTCTATTCAAGCCTGCATTGTTGTTATTTGAAAATGCCTCCTAATTGAGACCTGAAGGAGAAGTTTTCGTCGAACCAATTTTCTCGTCAATTCAGTTCAGACCAGAATTCTAGCTGATCATTGCTGGCATCCTAGCTGATCCGAACGCGATGCAGTGAAGTCGATTTGTGATCGCAAGCCGAGGTCGCAATTCAATTTTGAGCTCATTTGAGGCCCCGCAGCAGTTTGTAGTTGGAAATTGTAGTTGCCATCTTCACAAGTATTATCATCCGACACAAAGTGTATTATGATCACTCATTATTGCAGAATGGTGTGCAGGCGATTAGCAGCGGTACAGAAGACAAAACGATGTCAAAATGTGCGCACAGCATAGCGACCCTTGATGAATTCTTGAGGTTTGCAATTTTGACTCAGAGAACGTCCAGCGAGAGTTGTTCTCTAAATATGTGTTAGATAAGTACCCGCAATTTGCTGAGTTATTTCTTAAATCGAATCGGCTGTAGTCATTGAGGTGTTAGTGAACTTAATTGTGAATTCTTATGCGCTCTTGGAAATTCTAGTTTGCAAAGTACATTTTGTCAATATCGTGACGGTGCATATGCACACGTATCCGATCATCGATCTTGATTCGAGAACCCTGATGTTGAAGTTATGCGATTTAGTAGATTCTAGAATCAGTATATATATATATATATATATATATATATATATATATATATATATATATATATATATATATATATATATATATATATATATCGAGCATATCGCATAAGAATTCTGAAAGAAGTTAATTAAATTTGCCAATTTGAACGAGAATAAGCTAGTTAAAAATTTCGTCGTAATTTTTATCATGCCAGTTTGAAATCAGTCTTTGAAGCGTGCTTCATCTATTTTATATTTAAGGGTACAATTGATGCATGGATCGAATGTGCCATCACTCCGACAGCTTCGCAGTACTGAAATGGACTCTTTGCAGTACTTGGTTTCTCCGCATGGTCTCAACATTTGGAGTATTTTTTCTGCTTTTTATTCACCGTTTGTTCGGTTATTCTGAGCGGCATTTGCCTTCCAACTTGAGCGTCATAGGGCTTACCTAGGCGCCATATGTGTGTACACGATAGAAACGGTAGATGCGATGAATTGAGTCTTTGGAATGTAAGATGTTTATTTTAAAGGCGGCGGGACACGTTCACAGTTATTTATAGTTTCGAGTTGTGGGAGCAACGGGAACGGAAATAAGTCATCACCTTGTGGATGCTATCGTCTCTCTCTTCTTTTCTGTGGCTTTGATCTGTTAAAAAGTGTGGTATTTTGGGGCTTTTGCCAGTGGGAAGGCGGCAGAAACACAGTCGCGATTACAAATCGGCGTGCGCAAGAGGCGGTCGGCGATGGAACGATGTCTTTGATGATTCTCCCTTTTCTCATTCTTCTTATTTCCTGCCTATCCCTAATTCTGATCACCTTTGTGTAGTATAGACACAACCGCAGATGTACGACTGTGAACTTCAGGGGGCCTTAGTCTTATGCCTGTGGACAGAAAGAGTGCTCATTTCACGTCGAAAGTGGATCAAGAAATTGCTTACGGAAAACTGACCAACTGGGTAAAGAGTGCAGTCCTAATCAATGACGTATTTTGAATTTCAGAATAGGTGCGAGCTACTCAGTTATCCCAGCGCTGCAACCTTTAGAAAAGTTGAGTGAAGCCAAAAATAGATGAAGCAGTTGGTGAAATTGCGCCAGTAAGAGAAAAGACGGCTTCAGTGATTGCTTAATATTGTATTTGATCCAAAGTATGAACCACTTACTTATGTTATATAGCTGGTTTAACATACTAAAAAACATGGTGGCGGATTTACATTTTAGATGTCTTCAACCTTTTTTCTTTTGGAAATAGACGGTCGGTGATTGTTAGAGTGATGGAAATATGTCACACACTGCACCTATATTCGTATGCGTCGAAAAGGCTTTGGTTGGATCTGTTGGATCTGATCCATTGGCTCTAGTCCACCGAAGAAATGAGATCTGGCTTAGCTAATCTCCAGCTTACATCGATTAAGTCCGTTTCCAGTTCCATCCTCAACTTGACCCAGCCAAGATTTCTTGTTGAGCAAGTTTTTCTTCGAACGTTCTTTTCTTTTCGATGACTCATTGTCTATGGTTTCATGTTCATCCCGTCGTCTTCATTCTCAAAAATTACATTTTTATTTTTGTCGCCTTCCATAAATTGAAATGAATCCAAAAATCTGCTTCGTATTATAGTATGCGCGCACATACTTCGAAGTCCGGATTATGCGTTGGTACAGCGGCACGATTTTTAGGTCCTGTGGCTCCTCTGAACGCGATGGCAAATCCATCATATCACCCATGGGATGTGACTCTAGAATTGGCTTCACACGCAGGAAGGATGCCGAAAAGTAAGCCTACATTGTTGCGCCGTCACTCCTTTCTAACGTGCTATTGTGCGTTTTGTAACTGCTCGTTACTGCTCGTTCAGTTGCGGGTTCTTCAGATAAGGAGTGCTCCAGAAGTTGGTCAAATATCTACTGAAAATTTGTGGTGAGGTTTTTGGTGACAGAAACTATCTGAAGCATCACTTATTTTAATCTCTCATCTATGATTTCAATTTGTTTTAAGGAGAATGTCGACCGTGTTTGAATCACGGAGAGGTCGTCGATGCGCATGCAGGGCTGCGATGTCCGCAAAGACGGTGTGAATGTGGCAAGGTAACGCTTAATTTTTGCGAACTCTAATTGTGCAGCAAACTTCTCTGCTGCGTAACAAAACCAATACGGAGTTTTGTATACGAAGCCAGCGCAGTGCTAAGCATCACCACATATTCATGTCTCTATGACCGCACTTAATTTCGAACCCGGAACAATGCTCGTTTGCATAATTAGCTCGCCAACAGCGTCTTTTGTATAGCTGACCGATTGCTTATTTCCTTGCACTAAAACTTCGTCATTCTATCATCGGTTCACTTGCACAGCAAAATTGCATTTGAAAGTCATCCAGTTGTGAGTATATCAGCCCACCAGTTCTGGCTACGCGGGGGACAGGAACATGCACAGGGAAATACATGTGCAAACGCATAACGTCCCTATAAGATTCTGTGCGGCTTGTGAGCAGATATGAAGACTTTGGTCGTAACATCAAACTATAAATATGGTGCGATTCTGCGGTCAACCAATGAAGCACCTAATGCACGTGAAGGGCAATTCGGAGGTGTCACAACAGCATAAATTAGTGCTGTTCATGCGAGATCAGCTTCAATGATCAAAAACGCGAGCACGGTGCCAGTAATAGTTTTAGACAGAGATGACAGTGCAGGCTGGTAAATCTGTAGCTGTTATCATCATACCGCGTCGATGCAACGGGTCGCACGAAATGCAGGCCTTACTTTTCTGTAGGCAACTGAGAGTTCTAGTTCAGTAAAGATAAAAAAAGGTCGCAATACATTTGTTCTGTATGCGAAGGCCACTGCAGTAAGCTGCCTAGTATGGGCATTGAAAATTGCCTGCATAGGAGGGTAAACCTCGCTTCCTCATTGCTAAAGAGGGGATCGGAAGAAGTATAATGGAGGAGGAGAATGGGGAGATTGGAACAGAGGAAGCACATACTGACGAAATCTTTCAAAGGCTGTTTGTCTGAAGATTGATTGATGTTGGGAACGGTTTCACAGTGCACAGCTGATGTTTCATTGACAGATGAAAGCGCGATTTAGAATAGTATGCAATGGGAGGACTATGGATTTGAGTGGTAAGGAAAGAACAGAGTTGTGAGTTGAAGTGGTAGAGGAAGGGAAGGTGAAGTTTAAGCTTGAGATTGGAAGGGCGGAGTCGTGAGTTGTAACGATGCTGCGAAGAAAGGAATGCGCGAGATGTCAAAGTTTAGTGGGGATTTGATAGAGAGATTATACAAATTGAAGCTGTGCTCACTCAGTGAAGCAGGGAGGGGCAGGAGGTCGAGGAGGTACGCAATCATGTTGTAAGCCGAATGAGGGCAACTTTCAGAAAAATCTTTAGTTTCTAGTGCAGTAAGATCCTGCAGAAAGAGAAATTGCGAGGCAACGCACGTCCGATGAGTAGGAAGGTGTGTTCTTTTCCTCAACATAATTTTCTCTCTTCTTTCGCAGTTGTATTTCGCGTAAATGCTTGGCAAGGGGCATACACCTTGAAAAATACCGATAATTTTGTTCATTCCGAAGGCACGCGTGGATGCGTGCAGAAGCCCAATTTGTAACACTATTCCTGCAGCGTTAAACTTCTGCGAGTGAAAAAGCGTGTAACGGTTGTTTGTTGCAGACTTTCATGAATTTTATCAGAGAAGAAAGCAACTAAAAGTTTGTTGGACTTCATGTGAAGAGCTTATATGAAGTCATTGTTTATTCTTTTAGAGAATAGGCAGTTAATGCTTCGCTGTCTTTGCTCTCTTCTTGATGCATTGGTAGCTACATGCATGAGAGCCACAAGTCCGCCTAGTGGCTAATCAGCCAGAGGCGACAGGATGGAGAATAAACGGCTGCAGAGCGACAACACTAACGGTAATATTGAGGAACGAAAATTCTACATGACGGTTCTTGCTCGCATGTCAAACGTAATTGTTCTTCGTAGGTAACTGTGAGAGCGAAATGTTGAGACATTTTGCGGGAGCGAAAGTCCGTCTGCTGTTGGGGTTTCCTCACCATCCTGGACAGCGTGAGGAAACGGCTGAAATTAACAGTGCAGAGAAGGGGGAGCATAGGATGAAACAAGAAAAAGGGGAGTCATGTAAAAGGGCTCTGTTTTTTCAAAACAGTCAGAAAGCACGGTGTCGCTGCAATTATAGAAAACGAGATGCGATGCATTATAACAGATTAAAGAGAAGCACAATGTCCTTGTACTGGCTGAACGTCACATCAGCAGTTTGTCACTGCATTTGCACCACACGCTTATTGCAAGTAGAACGAAGTGGTTCACACGGACGTGCGGTCGCTGTTTTGCGATATGCAAAAATTTTTCACCCATGATTCCTTCATTTGCATACAAAAAGTTTTCAATATATCCTTTATTGTTTTTTTAATTTAACGTAATTGCGATCAGCTGAATAGAAGGCCCTTTCATCGTTTGCACTTGCGATTAAAAGATTGCCTTGAATATTGCAGTTTCATTATCTTTCCCGCTCCCTCCTCTATCTACAACGTCGTTTTTGCCGGTTTTCCCATCTGGTCAAAATCGTTCCATGCAAATCTTCTTAGCATACCCACCTTATCACATCTGACTATACCAAGTTTGAATAACTTTCGAGCATGCAGAAATGAAGATCCGTGACGGTTGGAGGAGTCCAAGAGGTTGACATCCTGCTAAATGTTGGTGCAAATGCGCTTGCTGTGTATGCCGGGTGCTCCGAACTTGAGGTAGTTACGGTTCTCCAAGCTGCGAGCGCTTGTATTCGCGCAAATTAAATTCTCGAGTGAGTTGTTCTGATGCGTGAGTTGATGACGTATTATCATTTAAGAAGCTTTTATTTGGAAATGTGTGCTGCGGTCGTGCATAAGCTGATAGGGTGTTTTAAGGAGACAGAACAGACAGGTGTTACCAGCGAGGAAGGCGTCGAGCTGCTTCATGAATCGGTGCCAGAGGCTGTCCTCGGGAGTAGGCTTGTCCAATCCTCCGAGGCATCCACTTCCACATCTGCAGCTGCGGATCCAGTATCGGAAATTGAACGATCAAAGGCCGTAGTTGGTTGTGCCGAGGATCGCGTTGAACTGGGGCCTATGGATCTAGCGGTGCGGGCATTTTCAATTGTTTGCAGCACCTTGCTTGCCCTTTTGCTATAAACGAAGTTGTATCGCTCACATCCATTTGAACCTACACTGATCAATTTGGCAAATGACTTTTTGCCTCGTGAAGCCTTCTTACATCGAAGTAATGTTTTTATTGCAATATGCCAATATCATATTGCAAAAAGCACGTGTTAGGGTCGGACCCACACGCAGATGTTTTGTCTATTCGCACCATATTTGCTGTTTGCAACAATAATAGAGCGATAGCTATGAGAGTCATGAGCGCACTTTGCGTCGTCGAGATTTCTGCACCCACATCTTTTCGGTTTTTGTCGTTGTTCGAGTCTACTTGCCATACATTCTTATTCGCCTGATGTTGTATTGCTTTCACTGGTTCGCATTAAGCTTTTTGTTTAGGTGGAACAGAATAGTCCGGCGCGAAGCTGGTCAGCTGAGGAAGCGACCTTTGCAGCGAGTTCGGCACCGATCATTCCGTCGAAGCTTATGTCGGACAGAAGCAAGAGTTTCATGATTCGATCAATTTTGGGTAAGCAATTGAAATTACTCGCTCAGTTTTTGCGTTAAGTGTTACAATAATGCTTTGTGAGTGATGCGTAAAGCGATTAAATTGCGAAATGTAAGTGGACTTTTTCTTGCAACGTAGTGGCATATTCCGGGGGCCATATGTATATCTCATTTCTGTGTTCACTTAGAAGAAAAAGTAACTGCCAGCTACCCTCATCTTTCCACTTATCGGGTGAGAAATGTTGGCAAGAAGTTGCTGTAACGAAGATTTTATTAACCGATCTGTGATTGATTTCAGAAGAAATTTTGTCCCGCCGCAGGTTTTTCTCCTTCAATTTTAGGCTGATTATTTGCATCGCTTTATGGCTTCGAGAGTCATATGTGCTTTTCGAACTTGACTGGATGCAAGGAGCGCCCCTGAGGATTAACTGGAACCTGGTAATCCCTCAAGGAAAATGGTTGGCGCAACCCATGTTGGTTGGAGATTAGTCTCGGCAGGTTTCGAAGAGTGCGCTACATATGAGGTGCATACAGTTGTATGTTTCGACAGTTTTTAATTTTGTGGTTTTGGATCTTTCTTTTGTAGGCAATCAAAGAGATGCGGGCAACGGCACGCAAGAGGCAGTTGGAACTCTTGAGGCTGCTCTAATGGGTCCGCAGTTGCCGCAAAACATGCCAGCATTTCAAGAAGCTGCTTCAGGAGGGCCGGAGTTTAATTCATTCCAGACGCCAGTACCTCCGCTACCACTACTTCCGCCATCACTATCTCCATCTGCGTTTCAGCCGAAATCGACGCAGTGGCAAGAGCGGTCCTGTCCAGCTGGAGCTTCAGAGTACTCTCAGCCATCACCATTCTACCCAGGCAAGTATTCCCGCTGTGTTGCTTGTGTCCATGATCCGACGCGACACGGTAGTAGTTCTCAGATTTGCTAGGAGTAAGCAGCATTCTTTGGATCTGATAGACACGGATGACAGGTAGAAAGTCATCATTGATAGCGACGCTATTCCAAAGTTTTCTTGAGTTGCAAATGTGCTCAGCCTTTTAGAACTGCGCTGTTTCCCTGATATTCCGCGCGTTATGTGCAGCATATATTGAGTGTTTATTGCATGAGAATATGTTGCCGAATGTGATCACTTTGATGTTCAAATAAGCAAAAGTCGTTGTCACTATATTTAGAACTTTTATCCATGTATTTTTGAGCACGTGGTAGCACGAAGGGCGAGGTCATGTGCTCGATGACGTCACTTTAAATGCGAGATTTAATGTTGTTCTGGTTGAAATGATTTTTTCAAATTCATATATTCCCATTTCTTTCCACTGATATCGCCACTGTGGCCTGTGTGTCGTCCCTGGTGATTGACATTCCGTTTCATAGCATTTCATAGGGGACTTGGAACGCGTACATGTTTTGTTGACTCGCAGCTGCTCTCTTTCGAATTGTTACCCTATTACGATCTCGTCCTCCATTCATCTCGATTATTTCGAGTGCCTTTGATTTGAGCGCGTGTTTAAAGAATTCTCCCGTTACTGCCGAAGTGCCGGAAGGTCGGGTAAGTCTATGTAAATGTTGTTCCCAAAGTCATCGTCATCAGTATTGCACAACGAATTCAAGAAAACCATGGAGCAATGGACAACAGAAATGTTTCGATTACGTTGATGATTGTTGTGTGAGGTCAGCGAGATGAGTATCATTTGCAGAACAAAGCGTGAATTGTACTTACCTATGGCATTCTTGAAAAATGTCCCTGAGCAAATTTTCATGGCTGTTAGGATGAAGCGGCAGCCTTTTTGGATTTTTTGAGTACATTATTGCAGCAATAAATTTACCACAAATGTTGATCCCGGTGGGCACTCTCGGCCCTTAAGATTGTGACGATGGGGTCGTCACTCCATTCAGCTACACCGGCTTCTTAGCATGTGTATCCAGGTACCTACTGTGCAGCTCAAAAACCATCATGGAACCTGTTTACGTCGAAGTGGTGGCAGAGTAGATTCACGGTACCCCCTGGAGCTGAACTTAAGAACAGCCAATCTGCACGGGTAGCTTTATAAAAATCATCATCATCATTTACATGTTAGGGTGCACAGGGCATATTCTCTTTGTTGTTCATGAGAGCATTCTCTAGTGGCCGTAGAGGATGGCAAATTTTCTGCCGTCTTGCTTCTGTATAAGGAGGAATGGGGATAAAAGAAAGAACTAGAGCGTTGCTACCTCATAGGGGAGTAGTATGGCCACTCTCCGGAACCCAACTTTTCCCAAAGACGAGAGTGGCATGTCCCACCGTCTTGATTTGCTTGCGACTCTAATAACGGTCTAAATATGAGCAGTTATTGGATGAAAAACTTCCGTCACTTTTCAAAGTATTATTAGATCTTCTCCGTCTCTCATATCATTCCTTACCCATGGCGGCAACGTCAGAATTCGAGTGTAGCTTTTAGATTGGACATGGGGGCAGCCTGAGCTTGTCCGTGATAAGCGCTTTTACGGTTTCTTTTTTTTTGTTTGTTATGTTTCGCCGTACATAAGGGTCTATACGAATTCAAGACGTGCGGTATTCGACGCTCACAACCATGCCTCCTCCTCCTCTTCCTACGCCGATGCTGCTGCCGCCGCCACCACCGCCGCCACCGCTGCCACCACCCCCGCCCTCGCCGCGGCCTTGTGATGTGGCGAACTCTGGCTCATTCGAATGACGGGCATGCAACAACGAACGAACACACAGGTTACTTCATCCATAATTCTCTTTATTTTTTGATGTGTTTTTTGTCCCCACTTGTCCAAAATTGCAAAATTTTTTCTCCGCGTATCGTCGCATAGGTCGTCAAATACTATCGGAGGGCGTTCATTTGGTTCCAAGTTGCTAGAGAATGTCGGCGGACAGTCCAATCTTTTGGCGGGGTTTACTATATTTAATACCACTGATAGTGCAACGTCTTTAGCTTGGAATCAGTGGGATACCTTGAAAGTTGAAAGGTTTTTATGCTGTCCCATTTCGAGACTTTGAAGTGAAAGAAGATGACTGTTTGAGATTATAAGTCATGAAATGGTATTGACGCCGCAGTGGGTACCGAATTTTAGCACTGGATCATCAGAGGAAGAATGGATAAAATCAACAGTCTTAAATTTAAAAGTGCTGCATTTATATAAGGTAGTTAGCGCGTATTGAGTTTAGGGAATAGTTCAGCTGATGTTCGGTGGCAACTCCGTTTTGACTGTCATGTATTGAATGTATTGGAGGGGTGGCAACTCTGATTGCCATATATTGGAAGCTCTCAGTTTTTTGCGAATAGCGGGTTCTGCAATAGTTGGCTGTGTCAAGGGTGTCTGCAGTTAAATTTAACGGTAATTTGGTCCAGAAATTTTCAAACTCAGGAATCACCAATAATGCGGAAGCTGTGGCTTGCTGGAAGATTCGACGTGGACGCCTTAGTTGTCTGAAGTTTGAGACTTTGGGCTTCAAGCAGATTAGAACACAACGGGGAGAGGACCACTGTCCAATGACGAGTGAAAGAAGGGCCCATTGGCAAATGTGAACTAGCGGCCTTGCAATCTTGAGATAAATGCTCCAATGCTGGAGCCAACACAGGTGCTTTCACAGGGCTTGCCAGGGTCCAGCTAGTTTTAGCGCACACACAGTGCAACAAACCTTATGAGCACGATATGCTCGTCACCTGCCGCTGTGCAAGCTGTTGAGTTCTGAGTTCCTGCTTTCTGGATGATCCAATCAGTCATGTTTATCTTCCAGCAATGAAGTACTTCTCAGTAGTACAGGTTGGATTATCTTAACCCAAGAATGTTTTACAGCACTCACATACCCACTGGATTGCCAAGAAGGCATAAAGAACAACCATCGTTTGAAGACTTAGGACTTTTTGAATGCATGTGGGTCCGAGTTCCATCTAGAAGTTCCTCATAAAAAATTTTACAAGTTTTCAGCCGGATTTTCCGATTTCTTCCAGCAAATTAAGCCCCAAATTCTCAGATTTCGTTGTATTGACATTTGCAGCGTAGAGTGCGCTTATTGTTCCTGGAATCGAATTTGACGCGGGTTGTCCCACAAGCAGTCGATTTTTCCGAGGATCGTCTGTTTGTCATCCCCTGTTTCGTTTGCACCTTCTTGTTTTCGTGAATTAGACTCATTCAAAGCTCGACGTGGTTTAAAGGCCGACTGTATCTGCATTCGCACCGTTGCTACCCCTATACGAATTCTGGCTAAGGGTTTTTTTGCCGAGGGCTTCTGCAGTAACAGCACCTTTTTGAAAGAACGGCGTCGGGAGTTCCATTTTTTTTCTTGATTACCTGAAGAAACGATTTTCTTGGTAGACTATAGCGAAAGCGCGTATCATGCGATCACAAACATTTTATTATGTTTTTTTTATGCTTAAGTGTTTCTAAATTACAGGGCAGGCCTTCGTCCCCCTTCGGGAAAGTCGAGTATCTGCAGTAGGCATGTACGAACATTCTTCTGTGGGTTCGTTACCAGTGGTTCTTTTCTATCAACTGGGGCTGATTTCAAATAGAGCAATCTCAGGCGACTGTCCTTTATGAGGTATGTTCCCCTCTGTTTGTGCAAGTTACCATCTCACTTTCAGTGTCACCAACTCATTCATGTGGCTTGCAAAACGGGCATGGAGCACGCTTTTTGTGGAAGGAGGATTTGTGCGATAACGTCGAGAAGTTTGCTGGGCATTCCTGTCTGACGGAGCAGCCACTAGGCTTTAACGTTCAAAGTATACGAGATGCCGACATATGTCTGCGAATACGCTAAGAGCTTAATTACTTTGATATTTTGCCATTGCTTATTTGAGATCGTCATTCTTTCTAATCTCGATACGTATGATCAGAGTTTCAAAACGTTCAGAACAGGTTGAAGTATCTAAAATGTTTTTGATGGACCATCCTCGCCTTGTCCTTAAATTAAGAAAGGAATCAATGAGAATGGGTGCGGCAACAACGAACAGCTAGAAGACTCACAAATCGCGACAAAACCGCTTTCTTCCAATATTCTCGAACGCATGTGTGCGCTGATTTCGTACCGCTCAAAATTTTGGCAGTTGCGGCATACAAGGTAGTGAGAAGGAATGCTGTTGCAGTGCGGTCATTAATTTGGAAATTTATTTGAAGGAGTGACGCACTACTTGCATTTCATTCGCTTTTTTGTTCTTATTGTCAGGTTCTTCCACCTAATTTTCTTCATTGTTGTCTCTCTTTTGTTATTAATTTTATAATTTTAGGCGGATTTGGAAAGTAACAATTTTATGTTGTTTTTGTCGGCTAATGTTGTCGCTATGACTTACGATTTTCCCATGCTCTGTTGTTCTTGGATAGCGGATGTTACGCTGCCTTTGCATTTCCGTGCCGACATTTATCCTTTTTTAGCAGTGGAGGAAGAGAACTATCAGAATAGTCAAAAGCACAAGTTGTTTACTCAGGAGGGATGTTTTGATGCTTTGAAGAGGTGTGATTCTGGCAACATATCTGTCAGGAAGATAAGGAATCAGTGAGATGGAAGTACTACAAAGTTCGTCAGTAGTTGAAGGTGGACAGTTGAACACAGTATTCGTTCGCCACACATATTTGTCTCCGTCTCGTTCATTTGAGGTTTTGTGAATTCTTAGAAGGCTTTTTTAGGGTTACAGACTTGATAATCTTTGAACCTAACGGAGTTGTGGCCACCAATACAAAGAAATCGAGTTGAGCACCACATCTGTGCCTGAGATCAGGTTTCTTTGCAAAGGGTCCTGTTGACGAAAGCATGAGGGTTTCGTGAAATTTGCGAGTCGGGTTACTTCCGGCGTTTTAACCTGGAACGGAGTTTTTTATTCAGAATTGATGAAACGAAAAGCTTTTGAGGGCCTCATATTGTGAAAGGAGTATTGCACTGGTAAATTTGGTAAAAAACGATTTGGTGGATGAGATTTAAGCTGAATGTTGAATTGGTTTTGTGCGTTCACCATTTGCCGTTTGCGATGATAAATATTAATACATTCACGTGGTGTTTGGTGACCTCTGGAAGAGAACGTGCAACTGAATTACTACTCTTGGCGGGGTGGGCATTCAAGCCATCAAAGTGGTTCCTGTCAGATTTGCTGCTGCAACTGCTAGGCATCACAAGGGCTTAAGAACTTCGAGGGCTTAAAACTCTGAAATGTTTTTCACTTGGGCTTCCCGGAGATCTTGAGAACTTGTTTCTGATTCGAGGAGAAGAACGGCAACTTCATCGTCATTGTGATGCTCGCTTGATTTATAAGAAACCAATATGAGAAAGCTAAGAGTTTCCTTTCCACCTTGAAGTTTCGCTTTTGGCTGAGGCCTCCTCTCACTAATCAAAAACGCGACCACCGTTTTCTGTATTTAGTTGCAAATTCATGGCCCGGTGGCTCAGCGCTCCACATGTATGAAAAGGCGAAACGCCATTATTTTCAATTCCTCCTTTATGGGGCTGTTGAGCGTTGTGGAAAAGCAGTAATCAGCTGAGCGGGATCAAGAAGTTATCGTGACGCGTCAAGAACCTAATGCCTAGCTTCATCATTCCATGGAGTGTTTCCAGTGAAGGTGGATTGTGGACCTGGCCTCCGTAGGTGATGCAGTGTATCGGTCTAAACTGAGTACTTATGATATGTTCATGTGTTTCCAATGCAGCGCTCAAGGGTAATTTCAAGCAGTGCCATATACTATGCTAAGCTGCTACGGGAAATATGGACGTTGTTACTAGCTGGGGTCAGGTATGTATGTCATCAGGACTGAAATCCCTTGCTATATTCTTCCATCTATTTCGTGGCTATTCCTCTCCTTTGTATGGACGATTCTTCTCCGAAACTGTGCCCCTAACAGGGTTGATTTCTGGGGGACGTTGCCTGAGCCGAAGCTAAAGAATTGACTTTTCCGGAGTTCACGCTTTCGACTTCCACCTATACATGAGAAACAATTCCAATTTCGGTAGACATTGTTTGGCAGCATAGGTTGAGCGGTGTCACTTTTGGTGTTCGTACCGCTTCCACCTGAATTAAACTGATAGCGCATACAGTGGTATGACTTATATGTTGTTGAATAGACCCCATGGTAAAAGAAGACGGGATGCGGCAGGCTCCAGCTGAAGAGCTGCCTGAATCTTGCCCGCGACTGGGTGCAGTCCGCTTTTTCCAATTATTATCATATATGCGTCCGCGCACAGCAGAGGTGCATGCTAGCGAGGAGAGGAAGATGATTCACGTCGCACAGTGTGCCATCGTACCAAAAAGTTCTTTCTACGACACTGCATGCGTGATCCCCTGCAAAAGCGATTCAGTGCTATTATGCCTTTTCAAAATTCGACTCTCATAAATTCCATCATTTGTTCTCTGCAAAACCAACTGCTTCCTCCCCATTGGGCTCAAGTACTTCACCAGCTGAGCTGTAGATTTGTTACCATCACCTTCTTCAGAACTCACTGAAGCCGTTCCCTCTTCGAAATTCGTTTTCCTTTCGAAGACAGGTAGTTTAATTTTTTTGTCAAGCAACGCATAGCGTTTGTGCCTGAGTCAATTTTCTGCTTGCGGGCAGTTCCAGCATCGTTCAAATCCTTCACATATGCTTGTTTAGTTGCCTGCATCGCGATATCCGCATAATTTTTTCAAACTCAAGGATGCAGTTTCAAACTATCCACCTCCAACGCAATGGATCGTTGCCGCAATAAACGAATCCGTATTGCAGCTTCCGGTCTAAATGTCAACAGTCGCTGACACCCAAATGTCTTCCACTTATGCAACAATCTTCGCTATGGCCTTTTCCAGTGGTCCTTGTAAACAGACGAAGAGGCCTTCTTGAGAATTTGGAAGAGCGAATCGTGGATTCAGCACAGCTAAACACTCGCGAGACTCACGGGTGAAGATGATGCTGAGAGGCACATTCTCTGGCGTCAACAACTTTTGGAAACTCTGTATGCAGCGTTTTTTTAGTGCAATCTTGGCATTTTTTGCTTTCCCCCGTGATCCTTCAACTGTTCTTGGCCCTTCACCGTCGCTTATCGGTATCCCCCACTGTTCATTGCTTACGCCAGGTCTGCACATTCAGCTTCTTGTTAGACTTAAAGATTTCTGAAGAAATTTGTCGTGTTCATTGAGACTAAGCGGTTCATATTAATCAGATCTCAGACACCTGTGGCCTCCAATCACTTAGTGAAGCTGACATAACCATGTGCGAAATGCTGCGATTTCCATCCGGCTGCTGCACACTTGAGGGTCACTAATTTCGAACATATCTGACAACGGTGGGCTTAGAGCATTCGAAAGAGGAAAATACGTATAATACATTTAACAAAACTGGAGAATGTCACTTGCTTTGCCAGGTCAAATACAATCAGTTCAAATATCAAGTTCAGTTTCTATGCTTCTGCTTATTTGACCCACAACACGGAAAGATTAAGCAAATATACCTCTCTTCATCGAAGTTATACATCAGTAGGAAATATATGCGATATGTGGTCAACTTCCGTTACATGATGAAAGTTTTATAGTTTTTCGCATCGTCTTATAGTCAGAAAGTTCGAAGGTTGTCCTTTTGCAAGGAAATCACTAAAACACAATAGTGCAATTTCCTCTTGAGCGCAATATGCCAACTCTAATTATCACTCCATTTGCGTAAGATGCAACTCAATTCAAGTGACATGCTTCAAAGAGAGAGCAACGCTCTTTATGAACGTTTAGTGAGCAATAACGATATTCACATCGTGTTAATGAAATGACGGAGCCAAATTGAGCTCAGCGCTAAATTCTGTGGTCAGAATTGATTCCTGACCAATTTGATATTATTATTTCCCGGGTATTATTCCATATTTTTAGCGATTTGCTCGACCGTACCTCATGGAAGCAAAAGTACCTCAGCAATTGGCACCGCTTGAATATTTCACACGATCGACAAGAGGTTTACATGAGCAGGACATACAGAATAGCGTTCACTAAATACATCAATACACCATGAAACGTCGACTAGAAGCCCAAAGATTGGGCAGTACTCAATTCTTGGATGAATCGGGGAAGCTGTTGGTTAGAACGGATATCCGAAAAGATATTGTTCTTTTTATCGCACTTTCAAACTTTGCAGCTTTCGTAATTATAACTCCTTCCAACAGTTCTTTTATGTTTCCAGAAAATAGAGTTGTTGCGAAGGAGGTCGCACTTATTTTCCTAAATTCTGGGGAAAACTTTATTCGGGAGATGTTAAATTCCTAAGGTTTTACTTCAGATCATTCGCGGTCTCCATTTTGAACTGAAATGAAAAAGAGGCCCACACTTACCCACGAGTAGTCAAGAATCATTTACTATAATCGCTATGAATTTAAGAAATAACTGAAACTTCTGACTGGAAGAATTATGAAATTCAATGCAAATTCAGCAGTAAATAGCTGGAAGTCCGTAGATTTTAGCTGTTTGCTTTGGGGGGCTCTCTCTTCTCTCCCCACTTCACTAGAATATCTTCCTCTATCCTAACAACAGGAAAATTTCACTCTGAAAGCTTTCCAGTGCAATCAAATTAATACGATATTACTGCTTTCTAAGGGTCGGAGGCCAGACATTGTTGAGACTCAGTTCTTGCTTAATATCTTTAAATCTGTATGTTCAAGCCATATTATATCACACATAACTGCTCACGAAAATTATTTACAATAACCGTCCATCAACGAGATATTTTGGTGCAATATGCCATTTCAACTAAAAAGAAAACATCGGCAAACCGTCTACAACAGAAGAGCGCGCTCAGCAAATTCCTACCGCACATCTACCCTTCATCTCCTTCTTAAGGGCTTAAGGGCTATCTTTTATGTCCACAGAGGCTAGGCGCTTAAATGGAAAACCGAGCTTTTAGAACCCAATCGTTCAGCTTTGAGAGGATGCAGTTTTTTCATTCAAATTCTTGACGCGTAATTGGGCGAAGAGAAGATTCTTTCTTCTCTTCGGAGCAAAGGATGAGGGAGGGAAGGGAGTAGGGACAGAGGTCGAAGGGAACAGCGTAAATAATCAACGTTAGGAATCTGCTGGTCTGTACGCTCTGCGCACTCAAAAAGTTCAAAAATTCTCAGTTCTACACCCCTCAATGTTTATAAAATTTGCACCTCACCTATTATATTATTATTTATAACTCATTTCTCAAACGAAGTTTCCATGAATTACGCATTATCTGAGGCGAAAAACTGATTCATCAACATCGAATAGATATCCAGAATGCTAGAGTAATGGTGGTGATCATAGAAAAGACGGTGATGGTAATAGTTGATGCTGAATTGCAACCGTCACCATAACAACAGCATATCGTTTGATAGGAGATGCCGGCCGTGACGTTGTAACAAGTTCCTGTCGACATGACGACACCGTTCTGAAACAGTTGAAGTTAACTGAAATCGGTTTCCCATTTATCCTACAATTTTCGCTATTTTGTTGTCTTTACACAACCTTCCACCATCACGATCCATTGGCATCATTTGGGGATTTATTGAAAATTTTTCTGCCGAATCGCTCCCACTTCACTCCCACTTTCTTTTGAGTGAGAAAAAATACATCCTTTTTGTGACTTATTTGTAAAATAATTATTAAAACTTGAAGCTCTCAAGGGTTCCAGCATTTACATTCAGCATAGAGTAGCACAAGTTTCCTAGCAATAGAAATTTGATTCCGTGATGCAGACGATAGTTATGACCATGCTTTTTTGTGTTGTTAATTGAAGCACACAAGCACACATGAAGGTCGCCTTTATGAGAATGCCTTATTGCAAGGTATCAATGCCCTTTTATGAAACAACTTCTCATTTTATCAATTTCGGGATAATTTGCCAAGAGATTTTCCAAAGGTTAGCGTTTATGTCTATGAATGCACTATGCTACTAGAAATGCGGAAGTTCACTTCAATATGAGTCAGCCCAGAATCCAAGAATTCAAAGTAGTATTCAAGCTGCATCAAAATAAGGAAATACCTGTGTGCAGTTCGTATTAGAGCAGTGTCTAGTGACTAAGTTTGTGCTCATGTCAACGGTTTTGATACACGAATAGGAACCAGGCATCCCACATTCTTGAAGTGGCACAAGAACCGATCCATTGTTGATCGTTGGGCCACCCTGAAAATCTTTACTGGTTCACAGTTAGGTTGAAAAATGATGCTTTTGTTCAAGAGTACTAAATCTTAGGTTCGAGCATCCTTGACATGTTGTTGGCACCTCCCATTCCTCTTCCGCCGTCTCGATTTTTGGTGACTGATTAAAGAAAACCAAAATCCGCGAAGCTCGGTTCAGAACACGTCTCAGAAATTCGTAGGTGTTGGAGCTGGGTAAGTAAGTCTAGGGCTTCTAATGTCGTAATGTCGGCAGTGGCGTAGATGGAACGTAGGAAGGGCATCAACTTTATATGAGCGATCACAGACTGCAGAAAATCTTGACTGCCTACACGTATTTGCCTTCAAAAGGAGATTTCCAAAAATCGCTATGAGAAATATTCAATATCAGATCAGTTGATAACAGGACGGATATGAATTCGATGACAAAACAGACTACGCCACGTAAGCGGACTCACTAATTTCAAACTGTTTCAGATGGTTCTTGTACCTGTGATGCACTACAGCGACATGGGGGTTGCTTACAACCACAAAATCTCGCCTGGAAATGGCAAAAGCACGCAACATTAGGTTTCTGAATATGACAGGACTGAGGGTTATATTATGATGAAGATCATTTTTCTTCGTAGTAATTCTAAGCACTCTTGCAAGAGCAGGAGGATTTATTTGAAGGTTTCACAATACTCTTTTGATAGCATTCGAAGGCATAAATCAACAGCGACACCAAGATCTACTCACCACATAGCATTTCAGCGCATTCGATGTAGCCAGAATGACGAATACGAACGACAGCGACAGAAGTACGGTGGTCATTCTACTTTCGACTCTGCAAAAAAGAGTCTCCTAAAACCTAGCAATTCACTGTAGTCGTTACGAGGAATCGAAGCATTTCCAATAAAGTAGCGCAATCTATCATTTATTACTGGAATAAAATCGAAGTCTTCGATAAGAGTGTAAGACTGATACCTCAGATTTTAAGATCAGTATTTTATGCATCAGCAACGACTTCTACTTCATATGTAACAACGCCCACAATTAGAAAACGCAGAAATGGCTGTAGCGAAGGGAAAAACAATGTAATAAGAAGCATTGCATTATACTTAGATGAATCTCTCTTGCAATAGATGTACGACAGAATCGTAGAGATAAACGGTCAAAGTGTGCTGAAATGCTGGAATAATTAAGGAGTATGCTGGAAATAAACAAATGGCAAAACTTTCTACTCACTAGCGCAAACACGATGAAAAGCGCAAGAAAATCGATCACTGCTTTGGAGCGAGCGATCAGCAACATAGCGACGTTATAATAGAATCCTCTCAACTTGAATACAATTTATAGTTGCGTTGCGTGTCTTATGCTTCACACGTTACCCGCCTACAATTGCGAGCTCTGCAACAACCTTCCACTTCAGTTCTTTCGTACCTGCTTGTCATAATGTTATTGCTGCACGAAGAACGCTGCTCATCACACCGAAAGCGGCGCAGTGAAATTCAGCTAACTTGAAGTGCCGAATAAAGCATTTTATTGAACGCGATTGATCCGTAAGCTACCGCAAATTTCCCACTTGTTCGCCTCACTTTTTCTAATTCTAGAAAGTTTCAACAACAATAGATTTAATTCTGCAATGTTTAAGGTCTCAGCAATTCGATAATCTCTAGATTGGAATTCAATAAAAATGCAGCTTCACGATAAGGAAAGTTTGCTATCTAAGCGGATAAATTACTAGAAGATCTTCTCTCTAGGCTTAGCTCGCTCACCTGCGATAATCGACCACAATAGACAGAAAACGAATAAATGCATTCCCACCATGATATTTTAATGTCTGGCTGATAAAAATTTCTTGATTTTAGTGACTTCTTGATTGCAACAAAGAGTGCTTTTATTACTGGAGCGGAAACACTTCCGATGCTCTGAGCTCTTTCTACTATAAAGTTGCTTGGAACGTTGTGCCTTTGTACAACAAATATTTCTTGAAATGGATCAAAGATCTCCGAGAGTCACTTCGAACATTCAAAGTGCTCCGCCCATCAATGACTTTGTTCGGAAGTACTGATTTATGCAGAGCACATGTGACGAAAATAGCCTTTCTGCCGTCAGTCAGCTCTCGGTAGTCGGCAGATTGCCGCACTAGTCAATAATTCTTACTGATATGTGATTTCGAGCCGCAATAATTGATGATGAATTCACTTCATCGATAAAATGAGTGACGCTCTTCAGGCGACTTATGGAACTTCAGAATGCAAATTTCTTTCAGTCGAAAGTGCTTCAATGAGCGGTACAGTTGATGAATGCATCGATGCATTCTGCAACAACTGCTCAAAAGCTTACACAATGTAGTTTTTTCCCATTGACAGGAAACTGCATGAGGACCCAGTCTTTTTAGTGTTCTTCCGTCCTAATTTCAACATCATGCCCGAAATTTCTATTCAATTATATGCACTCACATATGCTCAAATAAGAGACCTCAAGTTTCTAAACGCTCTTCGGATATGTGGATGCGTGTTTGCTCCATCGGCTAGTGCATATGTGCTGGTGAGTGTGTGGACACCCCCCTTTGAGCTCAAAATGGTCGAACCAACTTCTATTTCAAGAAGAGATTATTTCCTTCGACAAGTTAAGCTGCTAAGATTCTCGAGGAATCGCAGACTTCTTTCAAATGCCAAATCTCGCGGTTCTCTAAGCATGAAAAAATTGATAAATCACTGTATCTAGGATAGTTCTGAATAGTTGTGGCAAAGGTTAAGGAGAGCTTTGTAATAAAGAAAAAAGGAAGGAAACTCTGGAAAGCTCGATTGGGAGACCTCCGAAAGACAAGAATGCCTCGACGACTTCTCCTCTGCTGACTTTTGAGTGGATCTATGAATTGCTGACAAAGCACTGCGCATCTAAATGAAGCTAGAAATTTGCATATGATTTGCAACTGGCAATGGCTCATTTTATAGCCGACCATATTTTTTGTGGATGAAGGCAGTCGCAGGACGTGCGGAAAAGAAACGAACATTTGCCGGAAATTTGTTGTAGATGTCGCTCCATTTAAAATCAGAACGTATTGTTTCATATGCGCTGTTCTTCGTGCAGTCGTGGAATACACTGGTTCCATCAGCACGGTCGCAGAATGCGCTCGTCATATCACCTCCTCTGGTGTGATCCCCCCAGTTGTTCCGCAACAACACTCGCTGAGAACCAATTCAAGAAAATTGCTTCAAAGGCTCCTTTCCTCTTATTTTTAAAAAGTGGAAAAAATATGACGTCAACTTCTGCAAACTTCTACTAACTGGACGATTCCAAGTTAACAGTGAAGTTTTTCGGAAAAGAGTGGTCCTTGAGTTCCCCTGAAAAGACTGACGCTTTTCAAAAGGGTCTACTGCCGAAAGTATCTGCAGAGAAATGCATCCTCAGAACTGGTGAAGAACTCTAAACCCCTCCGAAGGCTTTTATTAGCAAACCAAGGTAGTGGGAGGAGATATCATGCACATACCATTGGAAATGAAAGAAAGCAGAATATATCGCGCGCCAGGGATCGGCGAGTTGAATACACGGCGGCCTTGTACGGAAAATGTAATACTTTGTTGATGAATTTACATCACTTCAGCACCTCAAAGAAAAATTTGCACAAAACGAGCACGACTGACTGCCTCACTCTCTAATTCCTGCATAACAAAAAATATTACTGTAATTCCAACGTTTCCCTTCGTGAAACAGCGCAAACTCATAACCCTATGCGCACGATGCGGATCACATATCTGTGGCGAAGGTCCCATATTTATAGCGAACTTGGCCACTTCCGCCATCTCCGCGCACGATTTGGTTTGCTTTTTCCGCTCTCTTCTTTTTTTTCCGCTCTACATGTATACGAGAATTGCTATTTTCCTGGTTAAATGTCAGATGAGAGTAACGATGACAATGAGACCATATGCTCACTTCATGCACTTAAAACGTTTTGACTAAGTGAGGAAAACAAGAAAAAATATGAGACAAATCCTCATTTTCGCCTGCATTTTAATAAAGGTTTAACAAGAAGATGTGTAGTCTTTTGTTTTTGCCTCAAATCCACCACCTTAATTGTTAGTTCCCTTAAAACTTTGCATTATGCAAATTATTGAAACATGTTCAGGAATATGCACACTTCACAGTGCTTCGATTTGTGTAGGAAATAACAAATATATTGCATGTGTAATATAAACAGTTAGCAGAAACTTAAAATGTGATGACAAATATCGAAATGTGAATGACCGATGAAGATTCGTCGCTTCGCAGCTGTGATTCGAATATCAATGCATTGAGTGAAACGTCGTTCGAGCAGTCTCGAACAGCAAGTGCCCAGAACAAACATAAACAAGCAATTATGAAAGCATAAGAAAGCTTGAAAACTCTTCGAAGAAAGACTGACAAGCGAAGAAGTACTTCACAGCTGGTGTTATATGAGTTTTTGCAAACTGCCGCGAAGCTGGTGGAAAACGTTGTCAGAGAAGCAGGCACGACATGCGCTTTTGTAATCCTCCGCACCACATTCACCAGTATCATATATTTTCAGCAAATAATTAGACGTGCACGATGTGCATTCCTATCATAACATTGTAATCTAAAAGAAGTTTCCATAAAGCATTCTACAAGAAATTCGTTTCTTTTTTCTGACCGAGGCAGATGCAAAATATGTTCCGAAGCTGTGAAATATGCATCAATTTGCAGAAAGCATGCAAAATTGCGGCAGATGTAAGTTCAGGCACGTTGTAGACCCTAAAGGTCTTCTGAAAGTCTATGAGTCATCTTGAACATTGTTGTGGAGGTCATTTCAAGCACAAGATTGTACACAGCAAATAACTTTCACCCACTGCTTCACGACGCAAATCTGAAAGGCAGATGATATGTTCACACAAAAATGCGCAGAACACAGCTGCAACGCACCTAAAAACATTGATTTGCAGAAGCGCATAGTAATGCAAAACGACCGATTATGCTATGATTATGCAGAGATGCATGAAATCAACTACTGGAAATCATCGGTCAATGATCGTATGTCGATATACTGCGGAAAATGTCCTATACTCGCGCAACTATATAAAACTAGGTTTCTGGTTTTGTTAATTGATAAACATATTGTCTCGCCATGCGTTTTTTGTCGACTAATCGTGTGAAACAGGAGAAAATATAATGATTTTGCAAAACGTTTGTGAAGGTGAGATTTTGATGGCAACGAGCAGGGAAGAAGAATGAAGGAGGCCCCATTTCTGGACTGCGGGCATGCTCTTTCTGGTAAGTGGGCACTATAATTTATAAAATTCTGAGAAGGGTTCATTCAATGGGATGAAAGATAAATGCAGAATTAGCTAACGGGTGAGAGGTAACTAGAGAAGAATGGCTTGTTCGCCAAGCTGTGAAAAAAAACTGACTCAATTTCTGAAACAAAAAGTGGCACGAACTGCAGCGGCGTGACTGCAAATTGGTTAACGATGTGTCATATCGTTATATAACAGTAATAAAGTTTTTTCTTGTGTCGAGCACGGACTGTTATGTGCTCGTTGTCGCAGATTTGAACGGAACGTTGACTTTGCGTAAAGGATGCTGAAAGTCAATGTAAGCTCACGAGGTGTTCACACAAAATCGGAAGTGCATCCAGAGAAAGCAAAGATGCCGAAAACGAGTGGCAAACTCCAGACGACTGAAGAAGCGGCGTTGCAACCGTCTCCATAACAGCAACAATTTTCCGAGAATGTCGTGTTCGTACAGACATCTGTTGAGGTGTACATCAGATTCTGAATCGAAGTTTTTAAAGTGATCATCATTTAACTGAGCAACGAATATCAGTGATGAGCAGGACAAGATTTACCTCATAAATCGAAGATAGAAAGTTACTTTTGGTGGTTCGTCATTACTATTTGGTCTCAGCAGAACCTCCGCATTACTTTTTCTTAGTGCTGTTGCATTTGCAGCCCGAACAAATTGTTGTGCACTGCAGCAGTGTTGAGAAATGGCGTACAGAAAGGACATAGAGGGAGCTAGGTGATTTCATGGACCCCCAACGACTACCCTGGATTTCTTCGGATTTGCGAAAACATCGGTTTCTTCGTCACCCGCGAATTACAGCCACTTTCAGCACATTACAAAAACCTCCTGACACAATTTTTGCAAATCAAAACTCCTAAATCGAAAGGTTGTCCGGAAAGAGGTTTTGCCGATCTCGGCTAACTTCGAAACAACTGTGGAAACGAGTTCGTGCTAAAACATTTACGACTTGAACTATTTATTTAATTGTTGTTAAGTTGGAATGTAGTAGAAGAAAGTTGTTCCAGCTGAATGTGCTGATGAAATAAGCCAATGTCTGGGAACAAGGCGCTATGAGATGGGTTAATTTTGTCCAGCTTTGCTCCTTCAAAAAGAGTCTGCTTGCTTAGAAGAATGATAAACAGGAAAGGTTTGCCATTCGAAATGTTATTTGGCGTTATTGATCAGCTTCTAATACTTCTGTTACTAGTAAAGTATCTGTGGTTTTATACTACTGCTGTTTTCGAAATGACGTCCTGATTAATTCATGCAAATCGGATGAAGCGACTTGGCGCTGCCTGCGCTTTTTCTACATCCTTTACACCAGTAAGAAATCTGCAGAGATATAGCACATATGTGTTTGTGTCTGTCTGCTTATCTCTCAGTCATTTGCAACTTTATAAAAACAAGCCACAATTACAAAATTTGATGGCTGTGACTGTAGTAAACTTCTTAAGGAGTCTTAGACAATGAAGACAGGAAAAGTTTCACTTCTGTAATTTCGGTTAGTTTCCTGCTCGATCGGCTCCCATCATTACTGTGGGGGAAAACGTGTGGGAAAAACTCACAATCCCCTTCAACGGGATCGGGAAATGCAAGAGATTCTTCCAGGCGTGACACAGAGAGAGAGTGCTTGCGGGGCACGTAACCAGAAATGTTCACTGAGATTTATAGTAAATTACTGTTGGCTCGGAAGTTTCCAAAGTACACAGAGCAATGCATCATGCTTCAACCGAACCGTCCACTCGTACAATCTTCTATAGAAGACCTATTTTTCCCGAAAAACGGACTGAAATATGAGAATAAATGAACTCTTTCGAGTGTTTGGAACCAATTTCGAAACGGCACATGGACATTAAGGTTGGTCCAGCAGAACTCTGCAAAGGCAAATCTAAAAGAGTGCTGAAAAAGTGTACTGTTTGATAAGCAGAAAGTATTCGACCTCTTCATTTAGATCTTGTAACTAAATTTCAACTGTGCCCCATAACTGGAGACTCAAAAATTGAGAGGTTTAAGATGTATTATAAAGCCTCAACGTGAGGGAACGCGTCCAATGGTCAGACGATAAAAGTTGTCAAAGCCATAGGTAATCGAAAAGGACTAACGGCTGTAGTGCAATTCTGAAAGTTGCAGGCCCGGTTGACGTTAACTGAGTCAGTCATTTTCGTGCAGCTCCACGAGTTTTGCTGGCACGTGGTCAACGCCGGAAGCGTTTTGTCGCTCACGGGTGTGGTGCCCTCGAATGAAGGAAAGAACAGTTAAGAAGTGGTGCTACACAAGTAATATCTTCATGCTCTCACTCATCCTCTCTACCTCTCCCTCCATCCTCCACCCTTCCCATTCGAATCGCGTGTAATAAAGCACATCTCAACCAACGATTCCAGAAGGAAGGATTTTCAATTCATGTAGGGCAGACCCGAATGGAGGGATTAAGACGACAGAAGATCGTAAGCTTTATCTAGTATCATTTGAGTCCCACTGGTCTTGAATACTGGCTGTGGATGGGAAGCAACTCCCAGTGGAAAATTTATTAGAAGAACAAAAAAAAATTGAACGATAGTGCCAGCAAAACTCCAACGTTTACTGCATGCAAGTCACACTCTAAAAAAAATTGCAGTTTCAGCTGTGGGTCGGCGTACGTTAGTAAACTTGCTATAGTGACAATGCATTTTATTATTATATATTGCTGCGAAAGAAAAACTTTTCGAAGTAGGCATAAGAAATTTCATTCGTGCAGACGAAATTGAAGGTCACTCAAAAATAAGGGGAGAAAATTACCTGGTAGCATTTTAAGGTATCGACAACGCAATAGACGGATATATGAAGTGAGACAATAGCGGCGATTCGCATCTTGCAGTGCTGTGCAATATCTGAAAATTTGAAGAACATCAACAATATTGAAGAATCGTGTTCTACGAGCGCGCTTAGACGTGTTCTTCATTATATGGTTAGACTTCTTCATATTCGGCGATTTTAGTCGTTTTGCCACTTAAGCCTACAACTCTCACGAAATTAATTATTAATTTATAGACATACCACAACTATATTACAGTATATAGCCAAAACAAATGGAACAGGCCTATGAAATTAAATGAGTGAGATCGAAATGCATCCCTATCTAACCAACGAAATGGTCAACTTGAAATCAGGTCAAGTTTCATAGGCATTCTCTCAAATTGCTGCAGAAGTGATTTTTTTTTCTGTGCTGAAATCTCACTTCCCTGGAAATTTAGAGGCGATACGCTCATGTAATATGACAAGTTAATTAAGTGAGGATTATATCTGGAACAGGAAAAGTGCCATTGTTTCCTCTTTGAAGAAAACATCGGTGCGAGTGGTCACAGAAAGAAATTGTGAAGATGATGTACGGGCTAGCAGCAGCGCTTGGAAGGTCCATCAATTCCAAATGCAATACGTTCACAGAACAAATCTTTTGTGGATCTGTGCCAGCAGTCCTCTCTCACAAACATGAATGCATTGTTAGGCATATTCTGCTCGTTTGCCTCTTTGTGATAATGGACAGTCTGATGATGGAGTCTGCAGAAGCGCATATCACGTCAGCTTCACTCGTTTTTTTAGTCGATTTTTTTCAGCGAGGAAAACCACGCACTGTTTTAGTGGCCTAACAACATCCACAACCGCATATGGAGAGCTTGTCAGCGGTTGCATAGCATTTACTCCGTGCATTTTGCAATTCAATTCGCTTACGGAGCATCACAAATGGACTGACCGCTTCTAACGAGCGTTTACCTCGCCTGAATGGAGCCGCGGTTTCTTGAGAAGTTAGTTATTTCGCCCAGCATGAGTTTTAAAGTCGATAATTGCTGTGATAATTGCCTTATTCATAAAGCGAATAATCTCACGTGGAAAATCTCCAACGATTGTGAGAGAGGAAAGTCTTCGAGATCTATCCCATGAATTATTTTGGAGGACAATGCCGTCAGTCTTTCTGGATGATGGTGGTCTTCAAAATTTGCTCTTCACAATGCAATGCGAATGAACTGTGGAAAGAACAGACCTTTTCTCCCAGTTGGCATGACGAGGTAAAAGAGCTTGAAAGCCTGATCACGTACGCAATCGTATCTTACGGCACTTTAGGTACACAAAATCGTTCTCTTCCCACGTCAAATTGCTGCGTTACGATAGCCCGAAAAACTGCTATTTTCATTGAGTGTGCCAACATACCATAATCATGCGGTAGCCATAACGTGATGAACATAAAGCAAATAATAATGGATGATGGCTAACAAAGAACATTATTAGCTTGTTGCCAGAGCTAGCAACGTTTTAAATGAATTCTTCATCAACGGTGTGCCCGCTTACGACTGATTAGTGGCCCTTCGTTGCTAAGGCGATTCTTAGCACCTACAACGCAATAATCACAGCCAGAAGAGTATTGCTCAGAGAGAAACAAATTAGAAAAACTCGCTGAAACAAGTGAAGGATGCATTGAATTTGAACGTACGATGTGAAATAGTGCCATTCCAAAATAATATCGCCTTCAAAGTTAGATTTTCACGCAAAGATCTAGAAATCTCATTTCATGTTATACAAATATATTGTTGCGTGTATTTTTGCATTACTTGTAATATTCCTTTGAAATTTGAGAAATTTTGAAAGACTTTTAATGTTTGCTAACGTATAAACAACAATAATTACTTGGCTTGAAGCTGTCTGCGGAATAGAAAATTAGGAGCTGCATTAGCTACCTTGATTTTTCGCTCTTGAATTTCTGTGATTATTTGAACGGTTCTGAACAACTGGAGTGGAAATAATTAACAACAGTGAACAGGAACAAATGACGAAACGCAAGAAGCTTTTGTAGTATAGTTGGCAAGTCTTAGTCATCATCTCTAGGAAATATAAATGGCCAAGACTTCATAAATCAAGCATTGCACATCTACTGTTGCATCATATTGTCTTTCGGAGCACCCAGTCCAGTATTGTTCTCAACATTCGGCATTTATCCTCACAACTGTAAATGACCGAATCTCCGTAAGAATAAACCCTTAGCGACAATTAAAATTATTTACTAGGCCACAAGTCGGTCCTCTGCTTTCTCTGCATTTCACTTTGGCAAGAATCGCAACGAAGTACTTGCGCGAATTGCAAATGAAAATTACAAGAAGTGATGGGTTATCGCCTAAAGAATCATTAGGTTTCTGATTAAACTAAACAATATGAAGCGCATTTTCGACTATGCTTGCAAACTTGCAAAACGGGATTGCATTGGCTACTGGATCCGGCGTAAAAGGACTACAGGAAGGGTTGTATATGTTGCTGCACCAAAAACTACTGTTCTTTGAGGACGCAAATTATGAGTTAAGTGATGGAAATATTGAGAAGCATTGAGAAGGTATAAAACTTTACATCTGCAGTGAATATAATGCAACTCCCTATAATGTTTGCATTTTGCTATCAAAATACCTATTACACAACTAACGAATGATTTAAATACAATTGTTGAAAGGAATAATATAAGTCCTTAGCGACAGTTAAACTTCGCGACGAAGCGAACTTCATCAGGAATTTAAACGAACGAACCGTTTTACTTGTATCACTTTCTGCTACTGATGTATCTTCCTTCATTCGCACTTTTGCGGGCTGTCACGAAAGCGACCAAAATGTAAGAAAGAAAAAAACAGGGCATTCGAGAACATGGAAGTAGCTCTCGTAGCTGTGTTTTTAAATCTAGAAATCCTGAAATTAGTTCCCGGAATAAGGAGAAAGCGAAAGTTTGACAAGCTAAAAAAATTTTCATTGTATTTTGTCGTGTTTTCAACGAAGAATTTCAATGAATCGAACGTATAAGAGTGCTTTTGCAATGGACTACCTATTCAGATCGGCGTATAAAGTCGGTCAAATTTATGCCATTTTGGCCGATGAGTCAAATTCAAGAATATACATCGAACACATCGATCTGACCGGGCAGTAAAAGCTGAACTGCCCATAAGTGCAGGATGCTTCAATAATTCTGTCACTTCACTTACACTTACCATCACTAACTTAAATGAGCTACAGTTAGAAATAAGATTTCATGAACTGTGAAACTAGATCTCCTGCTTGAGACATATAATGCGGTTAAAATAGATACTGATGGGCACTTACTCATGAACAAAGTCCACTACAGAATGCGTTTCGGCTACGATCCATTCTTAGATGATTTGATAAACGGGTCTACTGTACTGCAAAATCAGTGAAGATGTGCTTTGATAAGTGTCCTTTCAACAAAGAAGCTAATTTCATTTTCTCATCGGAAATAGATAAAATGTTCACATAGAAGAATTTGAAGATGGTGCTAATGGGAGTTGCGATAAATGAGCATCGCACCTCCTACTCGAGGATACCTCGTTACAACGGGATGACTTCAGATAGAGATTTTAACAATTTTTGAAGAGCATCGCATAGAATGATATTTAGGTGACCCACTAAAAAATCACTGCAACAAAATTTCGCGCACGTCTACAATCAAAAATTTCAATGAGGAAAGTATCGGAGGTGTTGACTGGAACTATTTATATCGTTTATGGGGTCAATGATTACATACACTGAGGCATATACATGTTCTACATTCAATTAAAGGCTGAATAGGAAACGAAAAAGCGTGCGTGAGAAAGTTTCGGCGTTGTTGAGCGAACAAGCATATATCTTGCACCCATTGGTTCGATTGGCGGCTCAATGAAAAAGCGGATTTCTATCAGAATTAATGGCTTTCTGCCAATATATATGCAAATGTATTTGGCATGACAATTAAATGAACTACCCGACTAGGTGAGCGCTAATTGAATATTATGCAATCAAGCGGAAATGGTCGAGCATCGATCACATTTGTATGGATTGTTTTCCGCTCCTCAAGAATGACGCATGCAAATAATGCCTTAATTTGCATGTTATTTTCATTCTCAACTAGTCGGACGTTAGAGGACAAGAATCCAGAAGGCCACAAGTGGATGCCATCTGAACACGATAACCCCATCGGCTGCCATTCAGAGATAGCGAACCACTATCTGTTTTATTACCAGTCATTACATCTGACTGACCGGGAAACCTGCCAGCAGCCGGTTGGTGAATTCCCACTAAATACACAAATTCGCCTGATAAGAAAATAAGAATAATTAACCCATCTCGGTGTTAATTAAACATTCCAGTGATTGGTCTATAGACACACATGTGCGCAGATAGGCACGTATCACGCAGCTATTATATGGTCTGCCACAAAACTTTCAGCACATCTGACTGTTTATTCTAGTGAATGAACCGTTCATCGATGCCGAATTTCGGACTACAACATTATTTCTGTGAGAGCGAGACTATCGAATTACTGAGGTAGTGAAAATGCACTGTTTACGTACGTTTGGTTATCCTTTATGGGTCCTTGCAAGCCGGCATTCCATTCTAATCCATAACTGTGAGTCAGTTACATTGTTCGATGTAAACGGCAGAAGCCAGATAATGTTTTGTTCTGAAAACGTTTCTTGCCGAGTATTAACTGTAATCAAACGTAATCAATCCGTTCGTGTTGTCTCGATGAAGGAGGCCGCATAAAAAGGTGACAGTCAAGGACTGAAAATAAAATGAAAACTTTAGCAGCAAGCACAAATATAAAGCAAAAACGTTGATTGCCTTGTGCAAACATGTAAAACTGCGGAAAAAACATTCGAGAATGACCACGCGAGCTGTGCAATTTTTATGTCTTGGCCATTTTTCGTCACTCTAAACCGTTGCTAACACAGATACTGTTGGTGTAAAAATTGCAATTTAATGCTGCCGAAAGTGCCAAGTTCGAACTTATGCCAAACAGCACATATTTTTGTCAAAAGTAATCGGCCTTGAAACTATAATATCAATTCATGCTTTGAACGTTTCTACTTGCTTATCTGTTAGCTTCATCTTGAATGAAGTTAAGATTAAGGAACTCGATGGTTATAGCCTACGTCGCAGACGAGCTGTGTGCCAACAAGCTGGTTCACTGGAAACGTCTAATGCTTCCATATAAAATAAACATTCAGCGACCTGATTAGCTGTAAAATGCAAACTGCGCATAACCCTTTCCAAGCTGGTCGATCAGCTTCCCACCACCATTAAGTTGTGGGTTGTGTCCTATTGTACAAAGCAGTCGTATGGTGTAGGTTGCAGTAACGAAATTTATGATATATTTCACCCTCAATATTGAATTGAAACTTCTTGATAGGTGGAGAAAAAAATGCGCTCACAGAAGCACAGACTCAGCACCACATAATGTGTCAGATAAATGCAAAATTACAAAAAATGCATCACAGTAGATTAGTCAGTGCTAAAACAAATAGTTCGGCAAACAAAATTTAGCGGAAACGCATATCTCATGAAAATTCAATTGTAGTCCCTTAAATAGACTACGACAACCGTTGATACAGAGCCAAAGGTTGGCTCGCTTGAGTGCCTCTATCATGCAAATAAATGCTGCATTCTATTAACGAATCCTTTCACAAAAAGACGCCTAATGATGTTTCCTTATACGCATTCATAATCGGCTTTCATCTAAGGCATAATTCCTTGAAGGCTTCTTGATTGAACACCAGTGAGAATATTGCCAAAGTCAATTCTTTCAGTGTTAAGGTGACGCTCAGATAACTCTCATAATTGCCATAATATCATAGGAGTAACATAATGTTGGCGAAGAAAATAGAAGTGATAGCAACACAACAGACTCGAAAACCTTTATATTCCCGACAACATAATAATGAAATCTGACGATATTCTACAAGGATTTGAGAAACATGCGCAGCAATGTTGATAGAATTTGTTAGAAGCTATTCAATCATTTTATATTGTAGCGAGGGAAACCTGCAGTAAAGACATGTGGATGATTAGGAAGTCGAGAGAATTAAGGTGCGCCGAAAGCTTCATCGATAAGAGTTCGTGCAAGTGAAGCCGAACAGCAAAATCCTGAACCGACACGCAAAAATCGAAATGATTTTGAACGAGATAAGCTTGTAACCCAATCAGTTCCTTTTACTCGAGCATTTAAAGAGGAAAAACTGCAACGGTAGTGTGCTTAGATACCTGAAAGCATCGTTCAAATCGTTGTTTCATATAGACTAAAGGACAAAAATCACTAATATCGCTCTCAGAGCAAATTCCGCTCGCTCTTTCGCTTGAACTGCGTAACGGCAAATTTCTGTTCACAATGCCAGAAAATATCGGTTCTGAAAAGTGATGAAAAACTTTATGGACTCTCAGCAACTACTGGAGGTCCCCTATGGTGCTCCTCGTTTTCACCCGTGAATTAGAATGAGCTCTTTCAAAACTTCGGTGATTCGTGATACAATGCAAACGCAGCGCTCAAACGAGAATTGGAAATTGTGTACGCTCAGCTGGGGGAAGATTATAACTGCCGATGTAAGAGTTTCGAAAAATAAAGAATAGTGAGGAAAAACAATTTTTTTATTCCTCAGAAGTATTTAACGAAGCACTACCCAAAAAAATTAGCATAGTTGTATGGTAGAAAGCATAGAGAAAAATATGACACAATGCACTTTGAAACCACACTAACACACTACTTGTGCAAAAAAAAACCGTTAAGATTAGTGAGACAGCAATGTAATAAAATCGTACACAACTTGCTCTTAAATACATTTCAAGCTCGCCTAAATATGCTGACTAAAAGTGCTATTAATGCTATGAGAAACGAGTGCGTTGTTCACATTTTCAGAATGCTTTAGCCGTGAGGAGTGAGGCAGTCTCATAGATTTTGGCATACTGGATATAGCAAGTGTACTGGAACACCTGTGAATAAAACATTGCTGTAAGAGACATGAGAATCCGGAACGATGAGCACATGCATGAAAGGATACTCTTCGAAAAGTTTGGGGTGGCCTGATCTCATCACACTCTTTGGCTTTTTGTAGCTCCCACCTGGATCTACGATGTTGAATGCAGCATTGTCAGTAGACAGTGCAGGTCACTTAAGGCTAATTCTTTGCTAAATTAATGTTCAGTAGATACCATTTGAAGCTAGATTGCAGCACATCGTGGCGCTGCAGACGGTTTAGGGATCTGGGCCAGCTATAGGCTTCGATCACAACCAAGCATTAGGCCTCGTCGTGACGGTATAACACATGTACTTGCACTCTCACTATGAAAGTGGATTTGGGCACGTCATGTGGCCCCTTCTTCTTGTTGAAGCATGAATAAAATAAGGTCAGAGCTAAAAAAGATGTCGCCTTCATATACCCATGCACCCATGCAAGACAAGTAATAAGTTGCCGCAACTTATTTTGTTTTAATCATTGAAATATGTAGATGTGGCCCGTTAGCTTCGATTGGTGATCACCCATCACTCATCCGCGGTAGGAAATCGGGACGCAATGATAGGATCTTTTTAATTACTTCGGCTTCCGACAAAACTACATCTTGGAGTAATAGAATTTAGAATTTATACACGCCGAAGGATCAATTTGTTGGAGCATGAATGAAAAGGGAATACAATTTTCGCAGAAAAGGAAATAACGGAAAGAACCACCTGACGCTATGAAGGAACCATTTAAGGAACAAAAATTTTATGATCAGTGCCTCGAAAATAATCACCTTGCAATATTATAAAGAATTGGCCGTTGCTGGTTCAGTACATGATGTTTTGCACCAAACACTGTAGTGGAATCGATGTGAAAAGCCGCGAGTACTAAAACTTCAATTAGAGCAGAACAATGGTAGAAAGTTTTCCGAATCAATTTGCTCTTTCACAGGGGACTTTATAGATATATGAAAGAAATTACAAAAGCGCATGCAGTTCATCAAAAACCTAGAAAGCCGCCAGTTTTGAGACGTATCTCGCAAAAGTTTATACTCCGAGACAACTGACATCATGCAGAGGGTGACCAAATTTATTGAAGGCGAAACTCTAAATGCATTTCATCGAAATGAGATGAGCAATACGAGTAAACAAAGAACATCACATGCTGCCGCTACGTAAACGACGTACCGTACACCGCATAAAGTCGTCACATGGCAACGACTACGTTCACGCATATCTCGTCACGCGCCAAATAATACGACGACACAAAGTTACAAAGATGAAGAATTTGATGATCATTGATGCACGATGCCCTTAAAAGAAGGATAAAAACGATAAAAACAACTATTTCATGGATTACTGGCAAAAAGATATTGGTTTCAAAGGAGCATAATTCGTAAATTATTGTATCACCCAGCTAAGAAGTCAAGGAACATAGTAATCATGACGCTGGCAAAATGACTTGAAACAAACAGAGATTCGTTCAAAAAATATTCTGACAAGATGGTCAAGAAGTAGGCGACTGGATGAGAAAGAAAAAAGAGTATCACAGAGAGGAGCAATGAAAGAGGCTTTCAACATTCTTATCATATACTGCTATGATAATGTGCAGATCTGCACAATTTGGAGAATGAAGAACTTGATAGAGGATCAGTTTATAGGGCAATGATCCTGTCCTTTAGGCAGTCTTCATCCAGTAATTACTGCTATCATAATGAGCATGAAACGATGAAAGGCTGTCAATCCTTTTCTTGGTATGTTTGTAGGACAGTCTTATTCAATAAAAACTTTGAGAGTAGATGGATGCTGCACGGTCACTAGACGAGTAATGAAAGCTACAGTGCTTCCTGATATGTGAAGCCAGTAAGCGCTTTGAAATTCTTCATTTTTAAGGCTTCGGTATGTGCAGCTATCCTACTGGCAGGCATGGGCAGAAAATTGAATCCAGAAGGAGAAAGGAAGAGGAAAGAATTTGTAATGAAGAAGCAATACTTGGCTAAGAACCGATTAAAAAGCCAGGAGGAGTGTCTCCTCATTACTCATGTTCGGAGACAAAGGATGAACTGAGAGTTGATGTGGGGAATGAGCACAAACAGTACAATAAATGATAAAGCATATGCACGCGAATAATGCTCGAGTGAAAATTATACACATGAATGAGACATGGAAACAGCCTCACGCATAGGGATGAGTAATATGGAAGATTGGAAGGCCAACAAAGCCGTAAACAAATCACCGTGCGAATCTGTTAGGGAAGGTTTGATGATTTTTCACTACAAGGCGCTGTGATCCCTGTCTTTGATACAAAGCGCAAAATTGTCTAGATGGCAATTTTGATGAAATGCTGTCTTGCTGTAATGTGAGACAGTCCATCTGTAAAACTAAAGAAAAGGATCTCAGACTGTGAATGTAGTATCGTTGAAACTAGTTATTCTGGAGGTATTGACTGCAACGATGGTTCAACCAGCCGAAACTTTACAAAAGTGGAATTTCGTAACACCTGCAAGTTAATGACGTCTCAGCGAGCTTCCCTTTTTGAGCAATATCTTTGGGCGTACCTTCATTTGCCAATAACCAACGAGGGTTCACACTATCTATTAATTATAAACTTATAGGAATCCATGAGAAAATGCCAGTGTTAACAATGCTCTAGTTAAATGTTTACACGCATTTTGTAGGCCAGGCGTCAAGCTGGCAATTATATTGGCGACTAATACAGTAAACTGCAGCTAAATAACGAGATAAAATTTGCGATTCCTATTTAGTCCAACCACAGATGGGCAAGTAGCACAATCATTACATTTGGCTGCTGCACCAACAGAAAGAAAAATCGGCAAGAAAATTTGTAGTTGAATATATAGAATTTGCCAATGCGCCAACTAGTCTTAGGCAGCGGCTCTAACAAAATGAGTTTCACCACAGTCGGTCCATTTGTGGTAAAGCTCGAATTATTTGGTGCAGTAGAAGATATTTCAAGAATTTACCGCTACATTAAACCGCTACAGTAAACCGCAATTTTATGCTCATGAAAAGAGGATCAGAAGAGCTCACAGAATATCTATGGAATCGGGCGCAGCGCAACCGAAAACGCATTGATGAAAATTGCGAAATTGAAAATGAAGCCGGCCTACATTGTTCCACTTTCAAATATTTCAGCGCTTAGTCAATAAGGAAGACCGTATCTATTGTTCGCAAGCATCACTCTATGCAGAATATATGATCTGCCAAATTTCATGATGAAATGCGAACAGCTGCAGCAATACGAAAACGAACGAAGTCTCCAAGCCATATTGGAATATTCTTTCGGACTCGGAGACATTAAAACAACAAGCGGCATTCGGCGCAAAAATTGAATGTGTATTTTTGTAAGTTTTTCATGAAGCAGTTATAGTATAAAGTGAACATAATGACTGCCCAGTTCCACGCAATGCGCTGAGACTTCGCCGCGGCAAGCAGTGTTAAGGAAAGCGCAGAAAGGGAAAGCGTTGATCGTCGCTTGGTGAGGGACGAATCCTCTTCACGCAATTATGACGCATCGCGAGGCAGTGGGGGCAGTTCTATGGCGACCATTGCTATCGTACGCATTAGCGTTTAGCCACGTGATGAAAAGTGGCCAACTCTTGCAACAATATCGAGTATCTAGAGTGGACGCCTAGGGTTGAAGGTCATCGTAGTCGCGAAGTAGTATTAGTGTACCGTGCTTAGCTGTTTCACTCAATATTTGTAAGGGGAAGGATGGAGGAGCGGAAGGCTGTGGTAGCTTTGTAGGTCGCTTTTTGCGTCCAGTATCGTTTAAATGAGTTTAGGTGAACAGAGTTGGGAAAACATTTGATTATATATATATATATATATATATATATATATATATATATATATATATATATATATATATATATATATATATATATATATATATATATATATATATATATATATATATATATATATATATATACCCCAGCTTTCAAAAGCTGAGTAGTGCTAAAGATGAGTTTATTTGCAGATATAATGGGTATCTTCGATATCGAGCTGAAACGTTTGCTAATTGTAGTCAGGAGTAATCGGAGAGCCAAACTGGATTGGGCCGATAGAGCGATCTTTAGGTTGCAGACCGGAAATGTGGACGACAGATGCAACGGACGCGTATCCGATGAGAGGGCGAAATTCACGGAAAGCTGGAAGTTCTGAAAGGTCTGTGGGCCAATCTTGAGCTCCAGTTTTTTATGAGGCGAACAGCTGCAAAATTTTAGTTCCGGAAACGGTTTTGCCAAAGTTTAGGATTCTTCACAAATTTTTGTCCCCATAGGACATCGACGGCTTCATGTCTTGCATCCTTTTGTAGGCGTGCGCCGGTCTGTTTGTCCGATAGTCTCAAGACGGAGAATCACAGGTATAACAGCTAGAAAATTTTCGGGGTATAATGCAGACCACAGGTGACTTCGTACCCACGCATAAGAGACGATCGAAATCTCCAATATGTTTTGAATTTTGTAAACATGCCTAAAATTGCTGCATTTGCAATCTGTAAAGTTTTCAGTTTATCAATGGAATCCCGAGAAACGATTTTTTTTCCTAGAACATTCCTATGAGAGCTTATATGATTTGGAAAGGGCACCCGCTTTGTTGTTTTTTTGTTAATCGTGCAGTGGATTTGTTGAGCAGGCGGAACTGCAACAACACGGAAATAGCCCACTGTTCCAGCATACCTCATTTTGTTTTGTTATAAGCAGTGAAAGCTACAAAGAGGCTTTATCACCGCTACCAACAGCACTTCCGATCGATGAAGTGCTGCATATTACAGTGCGTTGAAAATTTCCGAGTATGTCCTCATCACTGTTTCTGCAACAAACCATAGCTGGATTGATTAATTACATATAGTTGGGGCCTCTCCATGTTTTTTGAGGGACAATCATAAGCTATAGAAATCGGAGCACTAAACCCAACGCTACAGTTAGATGTTATCAACGAAGAATAACTCTCAAAGGTTTATTTCTTGACCCATTTCCATAGTACAAATGAAAAATAGTTTGTTTGCTCAGTTTTGAGCTCATGAGTACAACGATTGTTTGTAATTATCGAATCAATCACACATCAGATGCTTATTTCGAAGAATCACTGAAAATATTGAAAAATGAATTCGGCCGGAAGGCTCAATTTCTTGGATATTATTATGGGGTTTTATTCCACTTTAGTGTGAAATATACAATTGACAGGATGTCCTTGCAACCTTAATAGAATGGACTCTGCAGCAGAAATATAAAAATGTAAGACAACACTCTCATTGGAAGAATGACCCACCAATCAGTTCAGAAGTGACTCACAAATGCTTTCTTACCTGCTTGACTACAAATTTCATTGCACATTTAGTATTCTTAGCTCACGCATACATTAATTCTAACACGAGATTTAAGTTTCAAAGTAGCCGAGCTTCCCAATTGAGAGCGCCATGCAAAAGTGAACAATCGCTCGCAGAGGAGCACGGACAATGCAACCCAATGTGCTTCAAGCAATCTCAATTCCTAACATGTCTGTCCTTTATTTATTGAAGGGAACGTTTGCAGTTCATTTTTCATTCTTATTATGTGCTGCGAAATGATATCAGAAAAAAGCGCTTTTAATCAATGTCTTCATTCCGGCTTCAGAAAGAACCATCGCACCGTTATAAAAAATATACATTAGCTGACTACTGTTCTCTTTTTGAGCAAAAAGTTTAGTTTTCATCGCGCTATTTATTCGATACCATTGAGATCCTTCAAGAATATCGCATCTTTTCCACATCAAAACAGCACTGGTCTATGGTCATTTGGGATATTTCCTGATGAGAAATCCGTGTTGAGCAACGAAGGTCTTCTTGTTTGGTTTCAGCTCTTAGTGTGTGTTACACAATCCTAATTAGTCCATGATATTAACTCTAGGAAGATGCTTCTGACAGTTTGCGAATTTTTGTGCCATAGTTCTGGTAACTCAGTTTAATGATTAATTGATCAGAAATTTCATATAGGACTAAACTTTTGAAATAAAAGTTTCTATAACTCCTTAACTATATTATAGCAGGATGTTTCTCTCACAAAAACATTCATCTAAAGTAATAAACATTGATTCATATTCACTATGAGTTGGTTGCAAGCACCCACAAAGGATGAATATTTGCAAGTGCATGAACTCAGTAGTTAACTATACGTCTTTAAATGGACGAACTGTGCTGAAAATTAGTTGAACGATCAGCTGCATGAGCTCCAATTTGCTGTGCAGATGAATTCATATGGGAGTTCGAGTTCATTAGTTGATCTCTATAAATAAGATGCTCAGCGGCAATTTTTGATATACATATTTGTTCGTTGAGCGAATATATCGACGAGCAAAATAGTCATTATGTACTATTGACTGCCTAATAACCTTGCCATTGGTTTGATGTGGAACAATGGCTGCTTCATAGTGTTCCATAATCAACAAACTGGGATTACGAGAATATTTGAGTAAACACTCATTAATATGGCTTACTTCGCATCGGTTTCTATTTATTGTTATCTGAGTGATTGTAATAAATACGTTTGGTTGCCTAGGCAACAAAATGCAGCAGGTATGTATTGTTGTTTGTTAACACTCACGTTATTTTTGATTTCATGTGCCATTTTAATTTCGCTCATAGAACGATTGCCGATTCCATTTCATTTTATCAGCCACAAATGGAACTCAAGAAACTTCACACAGGCGAACAAGATTCTAATGCTTCAAAGAGGAAAAAACCAAGTCTTATGTTAAAATGCTTCGAATTGAGAAAAGCCGGATTCGAAATCATGCACCGAGACCCTCCGAAATTCCAGAGATATCGAAGTTCCCAAACTTGAGACCTTATACATGAATCGGCGGTTTCTGACACGATTCGGTGGTTTCTGTTCATAACAAGAAATGTCAGGTGTCAACAAATTTTGGAAGCAGTCAAACTGCATTTCAAATCGACCGAACCGAATAGACATTAATCTTCGGAAATCTTTCACTTTCCATTCCTATATGTGTTCTTCCATTTCAAATTCGCCGGCAGTTCTCTAAAATCCTTATGCCAATACGTCACGTAACTGGCTTAATACCTCCTAATTCAACGCTGAAGCTGATATTCAAGGAACCTTGTAGTGTTCAGAGTTCCGAAAAATGAAATATGTTCAAGAAGCTCATGAAAAAGGAGCTTGAGGAAAAGCAAAACGCTGTGTCGCTCACAGAAAGCTGTGAGCGCTATATGCCTCCCTGTATAAAACGCCGCTGCAAACTACCACACACTGATATCTCATGCCGTTACATTCAAAGTTCACAAGTTGTCACGAAATTTCGCATGCGAAAATTGCTGTGTCATTCGTTTTCGGTGATTCAAAAGTTACAATATAATTAGTTAAAGTGTTAATTTCTGCCAGCCATTTGACTAAAAACGTAATCTCTGCATAGTCTTGTTAATAATAAACACTTTTCTGTCCAACTGTAATAAACTCTAGATAACGCATTTCGGCAAAAAACAAGTTCTATTTACATTTAAAAGAAACTTTCAATTGCTTAGCACTTCAATAATATCTGCTATTGAACTGTTGATTCTTCAAGGGCAATGTCACAATTTTGTAGCGTGAATTAGAGCAATATTATTACCTAAATATGTATCCTATTTCCACGCACATAAGCATGGTTATCAAAGCGTTCAAAGCAACATTGAAAGCTATCATCGACGAAATATTTGGATATTGTTATTATAGGTGAGGGAAAGTGAGCTTTATTATGGCAGTTTCTACTCTGAAGAAAATTAATAGAAACTCATTTAGAAATATCTCGAGGAGCAAACAATGTAATGAAAGCAGCAGATAAATACAATAAAAAACAAACCATCAATACACACCAGGGCTCAGATGACAACACACTCTTGAGTAAAAATGTTGACGCTGAATACTATTTGAATGAATATTCGAACATGAACCTCTTATTCCCCGGCAGGGAAGCGACTTAAAGAAGAAATTTTCAGATGAGTGAATGGAACGAAGCGAGGATGTTAAAAATTCGAGAAGCGTTCCCTTGCACTTTTATTAGAGGCCTCAGGGTATCCGACTAGTGAACGATCGTTTGCGGTGAAACAAGTAAGGATATGGCTTAGTATCATAATGTGCTAGTGCATCACCAAATACTTTATTTCTCCGAAGTTTTTAATGCCGATCTTTGCAGAATATTTGACAAATTCACTAAGCATTTCTATATTTGTCATCTACTCCCAAGTGATGATACTATACATATAACAGCATCATAACAGTACGAATGACTCCATAGGAACCACACGAAATTTTTATCCTCTTTGGTAGTGGTTGTCCGGAAAACGAGAAAAAAAAGAACTTCATTCACTCATACGTGTTGACTGAGACGATATTACTATAGTTTTTCGCTTGTTCCCGAGAATAACGGACAAAGTTGAAGCACTAAATGAGGGTTCACAATTGTAATGACCGACCTGTCCGGTCAAACGGGAGGATCACATAATCACTTCAATATTTTGTAATATAAGATTCTACTGTGTTCTGAAAGAAAAACTATATATATATATATATATATATATATATATATATATATATATATATATATATATATATATATATATATATATATATATATATATATATATATATATATATATATATATATATATATATATATATATATATGCATGCATATCGCTCCAGCACCTAATTTACTTCGCATGCTGAAAACTTTTGCGAGTTGAATTATGCACGAAACGAATGTTGCAATCACTAACCACAAATTTCTTCCATCAACTTTGAATTGCTGTATTTCACTGATCGGTAACTGCGATTGTGCATGCTCACTGAATTGACTTTTTGTCCAATTAGCATTAATTAAATCAACACCTCATAATGCTATCAAACAAAAAATTTTGCCTATTCGATGGGAGCTCACGAAATAGCCGTCCAGTGAGGCATTGATCGGATCAATTTAAAAATACGAAAGGATGATACATATCTTTGAATATTAGTAGTGAACATAAATTTCTGTGCGACATTATTTATGCGCTCAGTTGAGGTTTAAATGATAGGTTATTAGATTTGTTGCATGTCTTACCAACTTGTTAAAACACATTCAACATTAATATTTGATCTCAATATTTAAACCCAGTACCCTCTACAACCTCATTCTCGACCGGTTGGTTCTAGTCAAATGTTTGATATTCTTAATTTACGACGTCAATCGGCGAATAGTTGACGTGTTTTGAAATGTATGGATATTCAAAACTTGAGATAGTGAGCAAGGCTTTATCATCGTTGAACCTGAGGAAGACTACATTGTAATAACTGAAAATACCACGTTGTCGCGATGTGACTCGTTTTTGAAAACTTGCGGCAAAGTTTCTTCTACGAAAAAGTTTTGACAGCTTCATGCAGTGAAGTGGTTATTTGATAGTATTTGCAGGCAGCCTCTAATAAGTGCAGTACAGTGGTGTGGCACAATTCATTGTGGATTTATTTGCACTTCCAGGAGCATTTCTTCTGTTCCAGTTTCCCGCCAGATACCAGTTAGCCGTTCTTCAACTCGGATGCAGAGTGACCCTACTCCACTGATTAACGCCTCCATATGATGACATATCACAACATGTTTCGCCGCTTAACATTGATGCGTCATCGCCACCGTTTTGTGTGTGTGTGTGTGCGGTGATGCCTGAGAATTCGTTCGTAATGCCGAAATGGGAGAGAAGACTTACTGCACTAGGAAAATTAAGGGATGTTGCCATAGGAAATACCTTCAGTATGGAAATGCCAACTAAAATCCTCGATTTCATGAGCAATTGGTGACTGAAGACTGAAGGCTTTTGCTGGTGTACAGTGGCGTGATCTTAAATAAGCTATGGGGGAACGAAGCTGTCAAAATAAATTAAACCTCTTCTCTGAAAACGTATCCGTCACCAAAGCTCTTCGAGTGTATATTCCGAATTCTCACAACTATATAAAAGAAGCTTTTTGAGATGATCTTTTACTAACATTTGGAGTTTAACTGTAATAGTGGCAGAGGCTGTTAACTACTCTAGTTGTCTTAAATTTAATACGCACGCCAAGCTCATTAGTCGTTCAACTAGCGCTGCATCGAATGCAAGGAATGCACCACAAGGCGAGGGCGTATGTGATCCTCCCATGGTAGATATCACATTTCACTATGATCCATGTTGAGAACCGGATCATCAGGCTGCACCTGCTTGCAGTACTGCAGCAGTATCCTCTGATAGTACTCGCGTGGAGTGAGCGTCCTTGCCGTACTACATTTACTGGTATTCAAATCCAGCGATTCCATACTGGCCAGCACACGCTCAGACGCAAACGAGAGGGTACGCGGATGTTCGATCCACTTAAAATAGTATATATCCGGTGGCACGTAAGGCCTACCGCCTGAAAAATGTGAATTGTGTGTTGCGTGAAGATCGCACCTAAGCAACGAAAAGCTGTACTGCAGTTAGAAGTGTTTTCAGTTGTGCTGCAGAAGGTTTGACAAAGATTTTGCGGAGGTCTGACAGCAGAGGCAATTATAATTGATCTTTAATAGCGGTGGACTCAGTTAAAATTGGATCGACATGTTGTATCAAGTGGTCTTTAATGTGAACTGCAGAAGTGTATATCATACTAGCTTTTGTGATACGCTTTTCCACTTCTTTTCTGACGTGACCGCTGTGAGCAATCGAATCGACTGCGATGTATGTGCAAATTTCTTAGGCACAGTTATATGCGTGTACTTATGAAATTGTTGCATAGGCAATGTGGTTTGCACTAAACTCATCGAAGCTGAAACCCAGGCATCAGCGACTTCGGTTTTTCGAAACAGCGAACAGATAGGATCGACTCTTGGACACGTAAACACATGCGTCGCCAAAATGCAGTATGCAAAAGGAAAAATGACTCCGATTTCGCGAAAATAAAGAAAGTCTGCTTAAAAACTCACCAATCCAATTAAGGTCAGGCTGCCTTCCATTAATCAAACAGTCTAATAAGTATTCCTCAGGCAGTTGTGCCAGCTTGTCAAGCTGCTCTGGTGTTAGGCCATAATTCTTTTGTAGGAATGCCACATAGCCAAACACCTGAAATAATAAATGACATGTTTAAGGTGTTTAACGAAAACACTTATTTATGGTTTCAAAAGAAAGAATAGTTCTGCGATATTCACAATGATGAGACTCTGCATTTTTAGCACTGCAACGAATATATGCTGCGTTCGAAACGTGTCTGCATGATTAGATAACCATAATGCAATTATTTTCACTCTAGTTTATTCTTTCTTTCTCTCTAACTAATGCATATTTTATAGAGTACAATTCACCTTTTTTATATTTGGACAAAGCTAATTCAAGCTCCAAAGAAGTTATTTTCCGCCGGATTGGGCACAATTTTGTTTTTATTTTCCCCTATCTTCTTGCTATCGAACTTCTCTGGCGTTTAATGCGAGTCGAGATGTGACATGCCTGTATCACCGCAAAGATGGACTTAATGAGGTATCATTAGTATGCATAGGTAGAAAAATGATCTTGAATTCACATCGCACCTGCAAAGAAAGAACTGTATTACAGGCTCAGGCAAGCAAACAATAGTGGATCTATATCGCAGCTGTGGCCATAAATTATGACATTTTCTTGCATAAGAAACTTCTGGACAAAATGCTCGCACCGTTATTACGGTATCGGTTATCGGTCCAGATCGACGTGTTTTCGCTTCTGAAGTTATTCTCTTTGGTAGACGCTCTCCTCACCGGCTTCCCTAGTTTAGAAAAAAGATGCTATGCTTATTGTTTGTCGAGTTAGGCTGCTGGAGACCGCCGGATTTTCACCCCGATTGTTTGTGAACCGGATCAGGAACTAGCAGTGATCGAGTAATTGCGCAAAATTTCTTCTTAGCGGGGACAACTGAAATGCGAGTGCAGCAGTTACCTAAGATAAATGTTTGCTTGTGGGAAGATGAAATGAGAAAATAAGAGGGAGGGTTTGCAGAGGGAAAGGAGAACAAAACAATCAAATTTTATGATTAAACGAACTAACCTCTCCTAAATGAACGACTTTGCCACCGATTGTCATAAAGCTTCGGCCTAAACTTCGACCATAGAAATGAATATCGCGAATGTACGCACTTCCAACCAAATCTGAAAAAAAACTTGTTCATGAGGGTCCTACATAGATAGATCCGATCGGATTCCCTGTAGATCAGATTCATTAGACGAGTACTTTAGGCTTTTAGCCAAGTTTACATGAAAAATAGATCCTATGTTCCTGAAATCGAAAAACAATATGTTTTAACAATGGGAATAATGACCGTTATGCTGGCTGGAAATGAACTAAAATAACCAAATTGGAGGAACGCATCGCGTATTCAACACATTGTGGACGATTTCATTTATGCGGTGCTTGTTCTGTGGTTATCCTCTCCATAGTTCCCGGTAAATATAGTGAAGCTATATTGATAGTTTAAATACGTTCAATATTTTGAACACATGAAAGATATGGGGAAGGCTTTTTTCTTTCACAAAAATGGCCTCCATTTCAATAAAATATGGGAGAGACAGAGAGAGAATTTGAGTGAAAATTAATGCAAACTGCATTAGAGTGGACAATAAAACGATGATGAAAAAGAATATAACATTAAACGCAATACGTGACTGAGCGAAATACGCAAAAACGCAGTATGCAATGCGAGAAAGACGACACAGTGCAATCTTTCTCACTAGATACCTGTTCATCGTGAATTCAAAAAAAAGAAGAAATAATGTGCAATAAGCATTAAAAAAACATTTATTCAGTGTCTACTTGCGTTCATTCGTAAAATGATGGCATTGAAAATTGTTAATACGTGAGTATTGCGATACAACAATAAAAACGAATCTAGTATTATTAGGCTTCAATACTCACCAATGCACATAGTTGTAATAATAAGGCCAACAATTATATAGGCGAGCGTTGCTGGTAAAAAATCGACATTTTGAGGTACAATATCTCCGAAACCTGAAGAACAAAAATGCTGTGATTTGCGTTTGGCATTGGTGACTGAAATTTGGACAATATGTTCTTTAAAATGATACAATAGGCAATAATTGTGAATAGGCATGAGCTCATTGAAAAACAGCAAATCGATAAGATTTTCGATGTTTTTTGGAAAAGTGTAATCCAAAAATTATTTGAAATGATAAAATCGAAGAAAAAAATATAGATAATTCGCCAACAATCTGGACAACACAACCTACTGCGATGGAATCCGTGATGGCTCTAATATACTTCATAGTAGAAGCAAAGCATTTGCGAGAATACATGCATAGAACTACAGTTCCGCCTCTATTTGACCTCTGTTACATAGGATATCAGCGGATATTTTTTGAGGTCATATAGGAGGAATAAAAACCGGACGGTATCGTACTCACCTATTGTTGTGACGGTCACAAAGCAGAAATAAAAAGATTCCATAAACGTCCAATTCTCCCAGAGTTGCATTAAAAACGCACCGCCCGCCGTATACCCTGGAAGATAACTATATTAATGCCATCACCGTCAAAAAGACATTCAACCATTCGTTGAACCACTAGTATCTTTCACCTTTTCAAATGAAGCGAATTAGACGAACGAAAATTTAGTAGGCAAGCGTATAGCGGAACAGCTCAGAAGTTGCTCCGAAAATACAGCGTCACTAAATGTGACAGGTTTATGAGTTCCCGCTAGGAAGCAGAGGGGATGAGAGAGCAGAGCGGAACAGGTTCCGTCGAAGCCAGCTCATTTTACGCTACAGGCTTCAGGGCCTCTTAAACAGAATTCCGTGAACCTTGTGAGTTAATGCCTTGTGGGACGAGCGATTTAAGCGCTCTCAACGAGTCGATGCGACGTGGAATATTTAAAAGATGTACGCTGCAGTCAAGGAAATAATCACTCAAACTTTCCTTTGCGCGCTTTTTTCGCACTTATCAAATGCGGAAACGTTCGTGCAACTTTATCCGTGGATCTTCATTAGGCGCAACGAACGCATAACACTAGCTTAAGTCAAAACGGATATTTTCGTTGCGCTGAATATGCTCTGTGCCTGCTGAGACATCGGTGCTAAACATGGTGCATTTCAGAAAAAACTGCCATTAATGAACGACAAACAAGCAATTCCAACCCAATCTATTGCCAAAACTCTAACGAAATCTTCGAAGGATTTCAATAATGATAAGTCGTGAATTGTGCACGAGCATATCCACATTTGCCTTATCCTTGGTCTTGGTCAACCGGCTCTCGCAGCGATAAACACCCTAAGGTTTAAACTTATTTCCTGGGCGAACCCTTTCCAAAATATTAGGGAGACCCAAACAACGGGTATGTTGTTCGACGGCAGATTAAATGAACGTTTCGGGATCGGTAAAGTTGGACGGTTTCAAATATCTTTCTTGAGCTTGCATTCCAAAAACATGAGGCAATTTCGTGCACAGCAGGATAAGGTATTCAACAAATGCTGGAAAGAGCTCTTCCTGTGTGCTTCTTATGAAGCACCACATTTTTAAAGTTTATTCTTTGTTCATATCATTCTATTCAAAGCTTGTCCCATTCATCAAAACTAGGTGCATTTTTAGTTTGCAGTGTCTTATCACGCGACCTGAATAAATAGGAGCCAGCTGGATCAGAGAAGCATTGGGTTAGGGCAGGTGGAAGTGATATCAAGAGATATTTGTTTGTAATGAACGCTCTGTTGAAATAAATAAACAAATAAATGAATAAATAAATAAATAAATAAATAAATAAATAAATAAATAAATAAATAAATAATGAATAAATAATTAATTAATACCTTATCATTCCAGTAAACAAACAACGAAGGTATTTCCCAAAACTGCCGTATGTCGGCTAAAATTCTATATATAGCGCTTATGTAAGCAATTCATATCGATTTGGTTGGCTGATGCAGTTTGCACCGATGTTAATCAGTTATATTGTTAGGGCGTATTCCAATGTGTTGAAAGGAATGCAGTAATTCCGAAAGATTTAGAAAAGGAATGGCGAATTCTATAATCCACAGTTCCCGCTGATAAGCTTAAGTGCTAGCAAAACGCTTCAGAACCCGGTGCACTCCTCCACGGAACACTGTCGATCCTACTAAATAGTTTTTCCAATGGGAATTCGTAGCTTTTGGATACTTAGGATACCTGGATAAATGTGGTCCCTAATGGAAAAATCAAAACCGTCTGAAATTCCTCGAATCCGGGCCGACCGAGGAATTCGACGTTTACAACATGCCCAAACGATGTATCATTGCGTGAATATGTTTTTTCAGAGCGATGTACACACGCCTATCGATATGTGAACGACGAGATTTGGCAATGTTGGCTCGCGCAATAAGCAATTTGTCACAAATAGGCGCTCACTAGTGTTCTGGCGCCGGGACCACCGATTCAGCAAATAAACTCATTTGCGAAGCCAGCTTTACGACCAAGCAACAAATCATTATCGCAGCCGTTCTTTCTGACGGCTATCAGACGTTCCAGACGAATAGAGGAATACATAGAGGAAGGAGCCAGGCAAACATTTTTTTTGGCCGTTCGCTTTGGCAGATTAAAATAAGGAATGCCAAATAATGCTGAGATTTCTAAGCATCGGCTGAAGTAGACTAACTTAAAAGGTGATTAGCCTTCTGTATTCAGCCGCTTGTATGGGAAAATTTGGATGGGCAAACTTCAGCCTCTTTTCAGTGCTCAGAAAACATTTAGCGATGATTGAAGTGGGGAACGAATCGGGACAACAGCCGTACAAGCTAAGGCGGCTCGTTAAACAAAACGGAGCAGAATGAGGAAGGCGAAAAAGGCGTAGGAGCGATATTTAGTGCAACGTGAAGGTAGGATTCTCGGTTGGCGACTTCGCCGAAAATATTGGGGAGAGAAAAGTGGGAGAGCTGTCTGTCCTTCATGGGGCCCTGCACCATATTAGAACTGACTCATCGGGCGAGGAAACCTGACAAACAGCGACTTCTTTGCGCCAGACTCTGGCGAAAAGTTGAAGAGGGGAGGAAGGGGAGAGAATAGGAGAAAATCGGAGAACTGTTCCCCAGAATCTCCATTGAAGATCAGGTAGGAGACAGGAAACGCACGTCACATTAGTCAGAAGCCGATGTGGGGACGTAACGGTGCGGAGGCACTGCACGAAATTTCAAAGCCCTGAACACCTATGCAGAAATTAGTTCAAATTCATGAGAAAGTAGGAGGATATGGAGGGGGAGGGGAGGAAAAAAGTCGGGAGACATGTGCCGATAGGTGGACGAGCGACCTTGTAAAACATGGATGTTTTATGGGAAATAGCGCAGCGCCGAGAAAAATGGGTGTTTTCAGAAAAAGCACTATGGCGACCAACTGGACGGAAATAAAATTCGAACCATTTAAAGCCGTCGATTACTCGTGACTAGTTCTGTCCCTGAAGTTAATGTCCGCCACGAATCAGGAGCTGAGAAAACATGCACTCATAGGCGTAGACGAACATAAATAAGAAATTATTAGAATAATGACTCGTAGAGACAAACTATTCAAAAACGCTACCAAGAAAAATTTGGATTCTAGACCTCTTCGTCAAAATTATAACCCTACAGAAACGCCTAGAGCTAAAATTATTAAATTATCAACCTTAGAGGGAGCACGAGAAAATAGAAGCATGCATTCACACATGCACATATGCGCACAAATAGTCTAAGGACAAAGAAAACTTCCTCTATGACTAACGGAACTGCAAGAGCTCGCACAGTCCACGCAGCTTAAAACAGTAACTCATGTTATTGTTCGGCTCTTAAAAATTACCTATTGGCTAACATTATTTGGAGTGACCGACTGAATAAAATGAATAACCTGAATAAATGCAGGAAAGGCCGTGAGTTCTGCAACTATTTAAATAGACAGTTTGGATATTCGTCCAAGCTAAATGCAGAAAGAAGTACGTACCGATCATAATGACGAGGACAAACAGGGCAGAAACCCTGCGTTCATGCTGGATAGGTTCATACTCTTCGAGATCGTCTGCACGTGCACGCGTATCTTCCGAAGGTGTCTTCTCACTGCCTTGAGTGTGAATTTCCGATATGTCTGAAGAGAAAATTAGCAATCACAATAACCACATTAAATAAGTATTTCGCTTACTTTTACCTAAACGGTCATTGGAAGCTTTCAGCTGAAAAAGCAGTAAAAATCTGCTGCAACGAAAACTTCAGCTACAAATTGCATTTTTTTTTTGATTTCTAGCAATTTCGAAGCTTCGAATTCTTTTCAGCCGACTTCTTCGTCGAGTAAGAGAAGAAGAAATTTTAAACTGCAAATTGTTACACCCAAACCTTGCTCATTGACAACCAGGAAATGAGAGCAAACGAATTTCTATCCGTCATGAGGCGTGAACAATTCTTTGCGACTGTATAAGTCGTATCGTAATAAAGCTCATACTGTGGCAACCTTTCCGATGTGCTTTTCCACTCACCTTATTTTTTGAGTAGTTTGAGTTTTTAGTCTTTTATGCTTCACAGTTATTTAAATCCCCACCCACTTTTAGTTCCATGTTAAGAATGACATGGGGATAGCAAAAATTAAAAATTTTTTTTCATAGCTTTACTTTCTTTTATTTGATTCGTTAAGCCGTCATTCAGAAGGAAACGCTGAACAGCGTCCCAAATGCACACTGCCACTGCTGCTGCAATGCGCATATCCAGTTGTAGATGAATCTCACTCAGTATGTTTCCGCACGAATTTAATCATATTTTTGAGAAGATATTTATGTAGCTCGGCAATCAAGCAATCAGTTTATCACGCAGGTGCAAGTCAAAGTGTTGAAGGGTAAAAGCGAGAGATCGAACCTTCGAAAGTACCAGCTTCGGAAATATTGTCGATGTGATTTGGCCTTTTCCGCCTCAAAAGCCTCTTCTGCGCATTCATAAGGTCAATGCCCGACACCGACTTCGGAGGCTGATTCTTCTTCCTGATGGACAGTCACAGTTACTGCTTCAATGCTAGCGTAAAGAAACACCGAAAACAGTGCCATTGCAAACGGGGATGATAAACCTTTAGTGAATGCATTGCATGTTTAGTGAGACAAATAAGGGCACTTCGAGCAAAATTCTGTTCTAAGATGGCGCCGATATTTCCAATAATGACCGCATCTTGAGTGTTGAGTCATTTCTAGTAAGCTTTGAAAATCACAACGACGAAGTGACTAAATTTCAAATACCGGCAGAGATCGGTGGAGTGAACCTTTAACAGCAACTAAGTAATCTTTCATTACTGTAGCATTACTATAGCACTCGGTGTTTGATACTATACTATGACCGTTCCAGGAGGTAAAGAAAATTTGGAAGGATGGACACATCACATTCAACAATTTACTGATATGAATTTTACTCTTTGTCATCTCTGTCTTTTGAGCTGTGCCATAATTAGTCAATTTCGTCGAATCAACCATTACGCAATCAAAAGCTATTCACATGAGGCTTTTTTGCATAGAGTTAGCCCATAGGAATAAGGTGAACAATTAAATTACGACAAAAATTAATCCTCTATCATATGAATAGCGATACGAATTTTTCAAAACGAGAGAGCAGTTGGATTTAACCGGCCACCATCAGTTAAATCCAACTTGAATGCTCCACATGTCCCATCAAATTGAATGCCTCCTTCATTCCCAACAAAATTCCCTTCTCTCAGAAGTTTGAAGTGGGAAGTAACCTTCATCTTCGACCAACTGCACAATAAGAAAAGAGTGGACTTAATGCTACTAGATAACGGCGGCAGAGCAGCAAGAAAAATCATGCTTCAATTGAGTGTCGGATTAATTTTTTTCATTTCCTACATCCACCTTAACCAATTTAGATGAGCCGATCGTTTCAAAATCCTCGAAAATTATAATTCCTCATTATTTGAATTCGAGCGTGAATGCGAACGAAGCAAACCGAAGGAATAGCCTGGGGCCAGCCAATGTATCTCCTCTCATTAGATCCTGTACAACTCGATTTTGCATAGGCAAAAAAGAGAAAAAACCTGCGAGCTGCTGCGCACTATCAACGCTCTCGCCTTCTTCTCGGCTCCTTAAAATTCTGAGCAGCAGAGAATCCATTAATTCCCTTATGAGTGAAAAATGACGGGGGCACCATTCTCTATTTATCCGTCTTCCCTCCGCTCTCTCCCCCTTCCTCCACCCCCCCCCCTCTCAGTGCTCTCCGCTCCCAGTATTGCTGTATTTCCTTTGTGGTAGGCCTAGTTTATTCTGAATCAATTATTTAATTAATTTAATCAAAGATAGACAAACTTGGAAGGAAGGCATCGACAACAACAAATCGCTCTGCACACTTGAAAACATTTCCTCACACACGCGATTCGTACTTTCCTCAGCGTGTTATGAACCCAAATAATTCCTCCTTCAACAAATATCAGCAATTTAAGAAAAAAAAAGGTTCACCTCCCATAAAATTATCAAACCGTTCAGATGAAGAGCTAATTTTTTTCTGTGTTTCATATTTTTAAGGTAATACTGAAAAATTCAAAACCTTTTTAATATTTCAATGAGGGTTTTAGCTGTCTTGTGAATACACTCACCAAAAAGCTGATATACAGCATATCCATTACTTACATTTCATCTTTCTTCTATGAAATCCTGGAGTTAAGTAATATTTTTCGAACCCTTCAAGATCAGCCTAAGTTGAGTAAGGAGAAGCAGTAAATGGAGAATTGTAAGAAGCTTATGTTCAACCGAAAATATGTTTGAAACTGCGGTCGTTTTGTAAGCTCTCTTCAGGTTTCAAGCTTTCTAGCTTTGGACTGTAAGATTCGCAAGCATATATTTATCTTTCTAGAAGCCATCTTTCTGGATATATATGGCATTGAGGCTGAGAGAGTTTTCATATCAAAGTCAGAAATCATAAAAAACGAGAGCTAATCAACCACCTGAAAGAAAGCGTCCCATGTCTGCGATGGTGACCAGAATCAATGGAATACCTAATAAAGCATACATCAAACATGCGATACGACCTTCGTCGGTCCTTGGAACTATATGACCATACCCTAAAAAATAAAACATTCTCAACGATTATTTGGAAAATTCTCAGTATTTGTTTCGGATTAAGTTGCCGAAGATGGGCCTAATTTAGAGAAAATGTTATATCAAATTGTTGACAGCCACGCTTGCGATAGACATCATTATAGAAAGAAGCGATAACAAAAGAAAAGCCAAAAGTAGGAATGCAGGAAAAAAAAGAGAGATTCGCTCTGCAAACTAAACAGTAGAGGAGGCTAAACGTCCAAATGGATTAAATTAAAACAGCGCATAAACCTAAAGTACTGAGCCAACCAATAACAATTTGTTCGGCCGAATGAAAAACATAATAAAACGATTAGCACAATTGCGTGATATGACTGCAAATGCACGCTAAAATAAAATGAAAAGAAATTTTCCAACGGTAACGCTTGGGAGGTGTGTATCAGTTGGATGTGGTGACTGCAGGAGAATAGGTGTAAAATATAGGAGAAATGACGTTCAGTTCAACATTAGCCTCCTAAGATGGAGGCGGCAGTTATCTGAGATGTCCACCGTTGCTGGTGGGAACAGCAGATTAAGCGTCCATTCTTTCTTCCATTCTAAAAATATGTGACTAAAATATGAAAGGGCTGTGAGAAGGTCACAAAACGTATACCAATTGTAGTGATAGCGGTCCATGAGAAAAAGATGCTCGAGCCAAATGACCATTTTATAGGGCCGGCACCATGAATTATATCATCGGGCGTCATATAATTCTTTGTATAATCGATAAATACATCACGTATCACGTCGTTCATGCTGAAAGTATTATCTTCCATTTCTGCCCGTTCATATATCACAAATAACTAATCTGACTACGAACGACGAAATTAAGTTCATCTGACATGGTGGGGTGAACGCAATTTTAATGGAATTGGATATGAGAAGATCGAAGATAGAACTTTCGAAATTCAAAAAGAAAAAAATCAAGAAAGAACTCCGAATTGATTACTGAGATTCTATAAGCCCAATGCATGAAATTATTTTTTTAGTTACGGAAATGGGGATTACTAATGGTGCGTTATACATCTGAAGGTACAATAAGCTTTCAAAAGTTCCACTGCTCAAAAATGGGGCAAGTTTTTGAGAGCATAAGATTTGCACGGGCAGAGGCTGCATAGGGAGATTCGTGATATAGGTGAAAAAATAAACATTTTAGAAGTGGAACAAAAAGTGGAAGAGAGGAGGGATGGATGTGACCTAAAAGGCGATATGATTGCGTTCGAATATTAAAGGTATGGACATGCTTGTGCTGTAGCAATTCAAGATCCTTCAGGGCACTGAAAGCTTTGTAAAGTATGGCTCGTCGTTGAAGCTGCTCTTGTTCTAACTTATCTCCATTGCTTGTCTTTGCAAGTTGCGCGTATCTCCAAGCTGCCCCATTTCTGCACGGCTTCGACATGCTATCGCATCAACGGGCTATCGGCATTCTGCTATATAACAAGAAGAAACATTAACGACAGCCATCCACACATTATTGCGAGTTTGCGACGATAGAGGCAGTAGTCTGCCAAATCAGTTGCGATATTCCACACATCGCTCTTTCACTACGCGTTCAAATCTCCTCTAAAAGTTAACATAAAAAGAGCTTCATAAAATAGAGAATGAGTTTGTTAAACGAGGAGGAAGGGAGGTGAAAGAAAGAAAGTCATCATACCCCCTGTGGGCAGTGTCCGACCAATTATCGAACGAAATCGCTCCCGAGTCGTTTTTATGGTGCGCCAATTCCCACAAATCGTCGATTATTTTCTGCTTTAACGCATCAATACGATGAGCGGTCTCGTTGCGAATATGAATCTCATATGGCATCTCGAACTGCAAAATATCTCCACTCTGATACTCTCCTCAATTGGCTATTACGCAGCCACTCCACTGAGGCTACCCACCCAAATCTCCACTACGAACCCCTCAAAAACATTCTTCTTTAAAAAAAAGACAAATATCTCTCTTTTAGTTCGACTGAGTGTTCGGTGTGTGATTTCTGACGTTTTTGAGGGTAAACTCTTTCGAGGATTCTTATGCCTGCAAATGTACGAAATGAGCTGTAATGTGTTCGACAACCTCATCACAGTGTGTATGAAAAGTGGAGCATCAGGAATCACCGCGTTTGCATAGTTGTGGTATGGAGCACATAAAAAGGCCTGAACAAAAAAAAAAATCATTATCAGGCATTTGGCAAGGGACCTACAGAAGCACGCACGATATACGTCTTTATATTCCAGCCACCGGGTACAAGGAATGTTCGCACTAACCGAAAATAATGACAAAATGTCTAGTAATACATTCTTTCATAAAACTGTTCAGTCGTACTTCCTCATTCTGTGCAAGCATTTTTGGCTGAAAATGGATGTTTCAGTTGCAGCTTTTTCTATCATCAATTCATTCAGACAGAAATTAGTCGTAGAAAAATTGGTACGGGTATGCATACGCAAATGATGATTGGATGACGGTTTTTGAAAATATTTGAAAATGCACAAAAAGCGAGGAAGTTGTTCTTCGATGGCCTACTGGCTGGTCATCAATTTCCACTTTTGCTACTTGTTAAACCATAAATTCGTCCATAATTTAACCAAGTTCAGTGGGTTGGAATAAAAGAATGGTTGGAGCTGGTTATGCTTATCTTAATCACTTGAAAGGCTCCTATAGCATTGCGGAGAATTCATACGAAAAACGTCGAAAAATATAATGAGGATCGGTGAGACAAAGAATGAGGAGGGTCCGAAACAAGCGGATGGAACAGTCGCCATATTTTATTCAGTTGCACAGAAGACCTTAACTCATCATGCATCGACTTTGCATCCTGGAGCGCTTTAAAGGAGCAGTTAGGAGAAGCTTTCGATCCACACAGATCACTGAATCACGGAGCTATGAAAATTTTCCTCGTAACATTTACAGGTGATGATATTCTAGTATATTCATGTGGAATTTTAGAGGTGAGTGAACAATAGATGCCTCAATGATTGAGTCAATTAATTAGACCGGTAATTTCTTAATCTGTTTTTCCTACTCACTGGCATCACGGGGTTTTCAGCACATGTGGCGCTCCAAATGAACAGGATTGTCTTCTGTCGGCAAATGTTTTGCGCAAAAAAAATTTTTTTGCATTCATTCATATAGAATCAAGAAATTTATTACAGTTCAACAAACTTTCGACCGAGAACTTTTACTAAGATCTGAAATTTACAGAAAGGCTTCTGAAACAAAAAAGTATTCGTTTTGCTTTTTCTCGATCATAGAATTGATATGATTACACGTCTCTAGCCGATTCTAGTAATAATTAAAGAAACGAACATGATGAAATATAGCAGCGCCCAATATTGTGTAGGCGGCCGAAAGAATGACGAGACCAACATGCGGCAGCACAATACGTAGGTTCTGTAACGATATGTTAGCAGTAGTCACGTATGCCAATACACACAAATTTTGGTTAATTAGCTGTAGTTTTTATCTCACTCGTCGTATAACCCGAATTTGAACTCAGCTCAAGAAAACGATTTTTTTCAGCGGGCGAATAATTTTGTTTATATGCTGTTATAGAAGTGATCGTAGCTCATTCCTTTCAACTCATACCTTCCATCAGGTATGTCCATCCGGCTGTTTCTTGCCTTTCACTCTTCTGCAGTGATTTCTGGGTTGATCTTCAGTGCAACGAAAGTATCTGCTTCTGCAACGAAAGTATCTGCCTAAACGTAACTGTCTATGTTTTCGTACCGTTTTGCTACGCGAATAATTTCCTTCAGTGACAATGACCGCGTCTGTAGAATTCTGCTCACATATCACTCAACATAAAATTCCATTCACCTGCGCTTCCAGATAAATTCCACTCACGTATGAGGCGAAAAGTGCGTCATTTGTCCCACTGCTCACATACGGCTAACGTCGAACTCAGCTCACGCAAAACTTAGCATTGGATTCCCATTATGTGAGGGCAACGATAGGTTCTATTCAGTAAACATTCTATGTATAACTGCGTTTTCGCCAATCACGTTCACCGATGACGTATGCGATGGTCAAGAGCAGTCGGATTCCGATAATGAGATGGAATTTTTTATGAATTGATTTGCGCTAACAGTTGCTCAATGCTGAATGTCATCAAAATGAACACTGCTTCTGACGTACCGAGTGACGTGCCTGCAGAAAAACTTGGACTCGCTTTCAGGACTACTGTAGTGATCAACAAGTTTCCACGGGCGAAATTTGCCACCTGTCTTTTCTGCATTGTTTTATAACTTTACGTGATGCTCTTCTCTTCAACGTAGCTCACCCCGCCTCCACTCCTCCCTCCGTTCTGACCCCTTTTCCAGAAATAAAGCCTTCCATAACTTGCCTTTCAATACAGCCTCTGCACCGAAGTGGCCTCTTCGCTTACCCTCGTATTTCAAACATGGTACATACGTTAATCTTTGGTGGTTGTTTTTTTTGGTGGTTGTTCGAGGCCAGGAGGAACTACAGACATACGAATGTGGCAAAATTTGGTCGTATTTCATATCGGTTGGATCTTCGTTTAACATCTGCTTGTGAAATGGTTTGTATCGGATTTTGAAATAGTGTAATGTTCCAAATAGATATAGGGTTCAACAAATAAATTTCACACCGCCTGGGTATTAAAAAAGGGTCTTTCAAAGGAAGTTTATATGTTTATGTACGTAGCTGATTTAGTTCAGATATGGATTCGCACCATTCTTTCTTTGATTGATCACTTCAACAGGACGCCAAAGCGCATATCACGCCAACTTCTCAGGAATGCTTCTTTAATTATTTCGTGGAAGCTCCTTTCTCAGAATGCTCACCGCTTTTTCATGAGTGGCTTTGGTGCTGAACATTATGCAAAATTTCCTTTCATTCAAAAATTGTTTAAAATACACTAGTCTACTTTGTGAACCTCAAATCTCCAAACTATGAACCATATAACTTCGAATGCTCTTTTTCAAAGGCACATTAGAATTTACTGAGAACCACTATACTGAAACTTCTCCAGCGTCCACAGCCGACTTTGTTACTATCTTTCCCCACTATTTCTTCGACATATCAATGCTGAAGCACCATGCAAGAAGCGTGTTCTAGCCTGATGCAATTTTTCACTAAACTTGATCGCTAGTGACATAATCTTAGTGACGTTAGTGACGCAGTTTACTCACTTCTGATGAGATGTCGGTTGCATTATGTTGGCTTTTTTTCTGTAACGGCCTGGAAAAATTTCAGTCAACCTATAATATGTACCACGACTTTTCCAAATCTAATCGTTTTTTAAACATTCATATGTTTTAATGGTTTTCACATTTGCGCCATACATCATATAAAAAAGCAGTTAATCCAATCTTATTGGTTTTATTTGCAGTGAACTGTGATAGCTAACACAAAGTAAAGGGATTTGCTGCATGGTTAGTTTTCTTCAACAAGCGACCACGCTGTGCCCCCAATCGAGTTTTCCGTCTCAATATTTTGAGAGTGCAGAATCGTGTCCCCCAAGGGATCATACATATCGAGAGTCACGACGTCAGCGCCGCCGCGCTTTGGCGCCTAGCTAATGCGAAACCCCTCATCACTCAGTGCTGAGGCAAGCAACAAGTTGAAAGAAATGCCTTCACGTTATGCGACCAGCGGTCCGTCTACCCGTTTATATCCTCGCCCGCTCAAGTCGACGACAGCTGATTGGCGTTCTAACAGATAAGGGCGCAAAAGCGAATGCCCACACAAACTGCGAACGTAAATGGGCATTGATGGGCTTTTTATGCACATTGACGTGCATTTTCTTTGGCACATTACTCCATTTGAAGAGCTCTTTTTAGCAGTTTATCTTCACTACCTGCTATTGACAGCGTAGCACTTCATTTTGATTGCTTAAGTCGAACGAATTGAAGTAATGGCAGTGACTATTTGGCGCAAACTGGTTCATCTCCATTACTGCCACCTTCGAATCTCCCCTTCCACCATCATCAGCATCATCCTCTTCATATTTTCTCACTGACTTCGGCTTAGGAAAAAAATGATTTTCACCCATAAGGAAAATTAATTTATGTCGCCTGTAGTCACCATGAGTTCAGATCATCAACCAGAAATAACATGCGGCCCACATAAAAAACGAAATTAAACCATCACGCTCCGCACAGAGAATGCTCTATCGCCCATAAGTAGACGGGAAAACTCGTCAAGAAGGTGAAACGACATGCGCATTTTGATGGCCAGCACGTGAACCTACCCCTTGCAGAAATACTCAAAACAATGGAATAATGAATGCTTCCCTGATTTTCTCTAAAAGTATCAACGAGTTTTTGAAAGTACTGAATTAATTTCCAATAGCATCTGATCATTTATAAAAAAATTCACCAAACAAACTTTATGCACTCTTTGAGCGCCAAATATTTATAAAAAAGGTTGTCGACCCCATCGGAAGTAGTTAGATTTAGTAATCACCAAATACACAAATAAAGCCAAAGATCGTCTTGGGGTTGTGTGATCGAGTAGAAAGCAGAAGACAGGTTTTCGAGCTTGGGACAGATTTCAAAAGGTAAGTAAACCTTTACATACACATATCTTCGTCATAATGATGTATTCTCGTAGGAAGTAAAAGGGCATAAAATGTCCGACTCATATATCAATAATTTTATTTGCTTCCCCATATGTTCGCGAATCAATCACTTGCATGTTTAATTAAAACGGTCCTTCCCTCTTGGATGACGAATCAAGCGGTGAACGTGAAGGTATAAAAAAGCTATAAAAATATTGTGTTCTTAAGCGCTCATGGTCTCATTTCGCAAAGCACCATCATCTTTCACCAAATGTTTGCATAAAGTATAAAACATCAATAGGACCGTGTGAATGTTGCGAAATGATATTTTATTTGGTATAAGTAAATATATCTAAAAACGATTTGCTTCCGAATATTAAGTGGAATTCAAATTCCTATCTACGTGGGAAATCCATCGAAATTTTATGCCACTTACTTTCAAGAACGACCCGAAATGGAGCTACGTGAGCGAAATGGTATCGAAACGCAATCTCATAGCCACACTAATTGACGCCATATTGTCATCGAATGCACAAATCGCTACTTGAAATATTATATTTCCCTGGGGTACATCGATCAACGCTCCCACGACGTTCGCAACAGGACGTTTGGAACCAAACATATCGGAATGCACAAGTTCGTATTCTTTTTTTTGAAATATTACCATAGCCAATCGAGAAGAATATGTGCCTGACGTCGTTCTAACAGCCCAAATCTATTCTTGAGTTTCTTTTTTCTTCTCGCAATTCTTCGCATACCAATATGCGCTCATAAATCCGTGAACCTGTCCAACGCTTCAGTCGTTTCAGCAAACAGCACACTGTGATGGCAATATGCCTCATCAGAAAATATTGAGTATAGCGATGCGGTGAAAAATCCATGTAAATGCACTTAAAGATCAACGTAGGTGAGCTGCAAAGACCTCGTTTGCTGCAAAAACTGGTTGAAAGTGCTCAGTGAGGGCCAGGTGTACTCACTGTACAGAACAGCTATAGAAGAAGGTGAGATAGAATAACCGGATATATGGCTTCCTATGCTAACCAATGACATAAGCCTAATGCAGCACAACTTGCACATTTGTTTCACAATCGACTAAAGGAACGTTGAAGTGCGCGGCAAAAATCTTTTTTAGCAAATTTCTAAGCGTAAAATATTCGTCATGTGTTTATGCGAATTTCCGTTGAAAGTCTACTGTGATGGCATAATGTTTGCAAGCGCTTGCATTAAATATCTGTGTGCTTGTCTAAAAGGGTACTCTGCACAGTTTCCAACCGAGAATTAATGATGCTACTTCGACGAAATTCGGTGCTTTCAGTCTATGTCACACGTTGCAATTCGAATCTAAAGTTAATCTGTTGAAGGAACATTGGTCACAAAGAACAATTAAGCGTCTGTTGAAGCCGCTGAACTCGTTTATGGACTGTCATTGAAGCTTATGTTATCAATAACATAAAATTTGGAAATTTGCTTTGCGCTAGTATAGAATGTGCTCATCGACAATTGATGAGCTGTGCTGAGCTGAGGTGCTGAGCTGCACAAGTGGAATAGGGCATTTCAGCGTATGGCATGATGAAACCATTTTCAATTTTGTTCACTAGACAAACCACTTATATTGACTGCCAATGAATGAGAAGATGCGAGCAATAACTGATGCAACCCGCTCCTGCAAATCTTCTAAAGTGTTTCCTTCTTATGTGCCTCTAGAAATCCGCGCTTGTAAAATGCACCATGGCGGTGCGGTTTCCTTGCGCATGTATGTGTGTTACGTGTGTAGTATGTATATGTGCGCACGTCCATGTGTGTCCGCTTTTATCTATTTGGCAAATTTCTTTCAGGAGCAATTGATGGTAGAGTAACGAAACTTTGTGCGTGTAATGTAAACCTTGTGTTGGTCTCGTAATCAAAATTAGAGTTGATTATGAGGTCAACTATGTCGTCGATCATTTCGCAAGAAGATATATTTAATGAAGAGGATTCTAAAAGTATGCGTACATTTTGCAACCAACTAGCTTACATTTTTACTGTGGTCGAGCGAATACGAAAGGTTATTTTATAGAAGATTCTGTTTCGCTGATATCCGAATTGAAATTATCAGAAAGGGAGAGATGCCTACAATTATAAATTCAGAACGAATACGACATCGTTGCGCTGTGCAGTGGAAAACGAAAATTTACAAAAATATTGAAATATTCGAAGGTTTTTCTCATTCTCGCCAAAACAAGTGCTAGCCTAAAAATCGTTCTGTAAAACTGTTTGAATCCAACTAAAATAAGTTGTGAAATGTGCATCAAAACTGAGAACGAACATATTTGGTTCAATCAGCCGGATATGATTCTTTCCTGAAATAAACCATTCGTGCTCAAAAAGCCAATAAGTATGACAACATATTTGCAAAAATTCATGAAGAGCTCATGGAAAACATCATAATTTTCTCAATTCTGAACACCTGTAATAACAGCTTCCATCGTAACCATGCTTCAGACACTCCCTAACGTCGCAAGAAGAAATTCTTTTGTTTGGGATAGTCAACGAAAGGATGCACTTTGATGGCTGAAGGTCAACAATCATCACAAGTTAATCGACATATCACCTACAATTTGTAACATAAATTTCATCAACTCTGAAAATATCTTTTAATTTAGTACAAATGAGAAGCATCGCCATATTTCGAATTTCTTTTTGAATCTGTCGGACCCTCAAATTAGTAGCTGATTCAAGGAATGTTTTCAGTTTTGCATTGGGGCGCTCTCATGAGACACATTGGCGCAAATATTGGTGAGTCGGCTACTCATCACACATGCTTGCGAAAGCACAACTGTCATTAGAACGAAACATGAACAAATGACAGGTTCATGCATATTTTGCGATTCGACTGGCTGTCAAAACGTTCGGTTATTGTTATTGGCTCATTTGTTGCATGCTTACATCGAACTCTCCCTCTGCCCATTACCCTCTCCCCCACCAATCGTTACCTAAAAAACACTTGAATATGTGCATTCCAACATAGTTTCAACATCACATAGAGCACTTCAATTGCAGGATGGTAAAACACCATGCATTGTCGTAACTTTCAATGGATTTCGTTGGATTGTTTCTTTATGGACGTTCGTTTGGAAGCTCTCACATGCAACAGAAATGATGTTAATTGGAAAAATGAACAACAGCATAGCGCGAAGAATATAGTGGAAGTTTAGTGTACCCTCGTAATGTATCACAAAAGAGCCTTTAAAGATAAAAGTGCATTTAATTTTGGGACGTTCATAAAATATGGTTTCACAGTCGTTCGCATTTAATCAATTTTCACCGCGCTCGCAGATGAAAACATTTAATATTGCCCTTGGCTGCAATTGCTTAAATCCATTCCCATAAGTTAAACAATAAACTATATAATTAAAAGTAAGCGATTCATGTGCAAGTGCAGAACAATCCAACAAAAAAGAAGGAAAATTAATTGCACCCTCACTTAAGAGACTCGACCGCAAATTTCTTTTGCAGAGATTTATAAGTATATAAAAAAGCGAGACTCATATATCAGCTCTTTCATAAATAATCTCGTGGTGATTTTCTCATCAAAACAACTCATCAAAACATAATCTCTTGCGTTCTAGTGAATCAAGCTGCAATATCAAGTTTAACGCTTGAGCTCATTCCATCTTGCGCTTGAAGTAGGTACGCGAGGCAAATGACAAATTTTTCCGTTTGCTGTGCAATTGAAGAGGTGTTAACTAGTGCCCAAATTTAGACCCTGGAAAAGAAACACCGAGAAATTAAAGAGCTGTCATGGCGAGCCGCAGGTTGAGCAACTTGCGATGATAGACACAATCAGCGAGGCTAGTGATGCAAAACTGCAAGCAAAGACGTGAAACGCGCCTGACTCGAGACTGTCATGCTCAAGCTAAAGCCCCACGTAGTAAGTATAACGCCTCATGTTACGTCATAAATGTCATAAAAATGGCGTAATGAGGCACTTATCATCGTGGTAAAAAAAATCTTCATCTCGATGTGCGATAGAGGCTATTTAGGCGGTTCTTTACACACTCTTCAAAACTAAATTAAAGCGATCAGTGAGATCTATTAGTGAGAAAGCGCTTTAGTTCGGTGCCGTCATAATGTTGCCACACACTCCTTGACGAGTGGTATACTTAGCACTATTCCAACCTCGTTATATGCATATGGCGCATCACTGCCGTCATTATTTCTGCTTCTTGGGCCATCACATAACTCGTTTAGTTTGCTGTGTTGACCCGATATTATGAACGAGCACGTTGTCAATGAAAAAATCGAGGCAGACGCGATCTTAATTCACAAATAGCGAAGCATTGTGATGATCTGAGTTGATTTAGAAAAAGTTCTCAACAATCGGAAGAAATACACAAACCTGACGAATTCTTTCTTTCCTTGTTTTCGCTTCGAAGCCGGCCCGCGGCTCTTCTTCGATCTGTTCGAGGATTCCACCCTCCCCATCCTGTCTATCCAAGTATAGGTTTAGTCGCTCGGCACTGAAAATTTATATTTTATTACGTAAATAGCGAGGCAATCGCTCTGCAATGCTATTTTCACTTAAAAGTAGTGCTAAATTGCTCGTTAGTGCTGGCCTTCGAGAAATTCTCTGCGAAAATGTTTCTCACAGAATGCAAGCATACAATGTACCATTCCGTCACTATTTTTCCATATCAAGAGGCAGCAATCTCATATCTGCAAGAAAAAATACTGCAATGAAAAAAGTGGAGTATGAAAATCCCCATTTTAAATAAAGAAACTCGAGATGTATAGGATGTCGTGACACACAATATTTAGAGGCGGAAGAGAACCCCTCCTTTTCCTCTCGCCTTTCCCATACTTCAAACTATTCTCCAGGTAATTTTCAAAACGACTTACGACTTTTCCACTAGTGCTGCTTAGAGCAATTTCATGGTTATCACAGATGTGGAGATATTTGATTACAAACAATAGAGAGTATGAGATGCTTTTGATATGAGCCTTACAGATATGAGACCGTTGAGAGAAAACTGCAAATGCATGTTCTTACCTCACATGGGGAATCGACGGGATGAGGGGAACAGCAGCTAGACTGTCGCAACTGCCACTGCAACTGCGTTACATTTATTGGTAATGTAAGAAGGGATAGAGCAGCCCCGCCACAGTGCATTCTACTCCTCCCCCTTCTTTTTCCTTTACGATCCTGTTTCCTTCGATGCGCTTCGAAAGCAGCGTCAACAAAGAAAATCGTCAAGACTCTATCTATGTGGCAGGCATCAGAAGCAATTTCCTATGGTTTTAAGAAATGTGAAGCAAAAAATATGGAGACGTTAAAAAAAGTTGGCCTAAACATGCAGAAGCATACATGTTGGCCAAATATAGCGCAAAATCCATTGTACCTAGCAGACGTTATTAAAGAAGCGGAGAAGCGTGATAGAGAAGCCGGCATAACATGTGATTTTGTGCTTTCACTGATCGCGCCAAACAATTTCATTATTTTTCAGCAAGTAACAAAAATCAAGGAAGTCATATTTCAAGTGATTCAAAAGCCATAAAAGTCACCTGCGGAAGAGTCATTTTTCGGCACCCACTAGCCATAAAATGCGACACCAGCATTTTTGAGAGTACCCACAACAATTCGTAACACCAGCCGCTTTCGTTGGTGACTTGCAACTACCGGGCATGCGATCACACCACAACGCAGACCGTGCGCTCATATGCACATCACATACACACGCATACATGCATGTACATATAAACAAACGTACAGGCTCCCACTCACACATACATAAGGAAACACAGACAGGATTTCTCGGCACGACGTTTAGCAAACTGAAATTTGCAAGAAATGATGCATATGTTGATGAAAGCTGCGGAGCGTCGATTTGTTTGCCTTATGCCATTTCATTTGCAGTATCAGAGCTCCAATGTTTTGCAGGGCTCTTATAACTTCGTTCTTAAGTTGTTCTCCACTTGCAACATTTTTATATGAATATGAGGTGTGTGCTTTCGAACGAGGTGATTTCCAAATAATCAAACTGGTATTTCGATCTTTCAGAGGTATTCAAGAGGCGAATGTTTCATAGCAGCGTCGTTTAATGATGAGACTCATTTAAAAACCGTTCACTGAAAGTGGCAATGCGATTCTCAGCAAATAGAAATAATAATTTTGAAATGGGATTCGCGAACTAAAAGGAGAAAATGCTTATGAAAAATATTGTGCCACATCGAGCATGTGGTTTCCCTATTTCGATACTTGTTCTAAGGAACTAGAAAGAACGACGCTCCTTTCGGGTTTTGGCGTAGACATGGAGCGAAGGGAATTTCTGCTAACATATAACTGGAAGGATTCAACTGCTAATACCTAAGTGAAAGTTTATAAAATTGCACATTTAAATGAATAAATAATTTTTCTTTTCAGATTGCGCAGATGATGTCTTCGACATCGAATACAATCGTGAACATCTGATGAGAGCGTTAAACCGGAAAATTGGCTATTGCAGAATGACTGGACAGAAAAAAGCGAAGGAATTACAGAGAAAGAGATGGAGAAAAAGCGGGAGAATGCATCGAATATATCACACATATTCAGTAAATGGTTGGGACGATGGACTGCGCAAACAACGACGAATCATTTCGAGAAATAAATCAGTTGAGAAATACAGCTTTATTGCAGCTTAAGACTCACCATTGCTGCAAATCGCCGAAGAATAGAGACGCATGGCAGACTTATTATTGTGCTTTTATGTTGAAGAATAACAGAAGCAACTTGCGGAGTTTCAAATAGACTGTTGCATTTGCTTGTAGGTTTTGAAAATTTCGTAGATCCACTTCGTGAACAATATCGAAAAACAACAAAATTTCGCGCTATTTGCAAGTGCCCATTTTGACGACGTGATGTCTGTGTGTATATGCGCATGTCTTTGTCTGGATGCCCATAGTTGCGACATGAGGAATCACTGAAGCTGATGCTAGAAAATTTAACACGGAAAGTCACATGAAATCCTCTTGTACCACGTCTCACCATTATACTTCATCGCTGAGAACAGCTGCTGGTACCTAAAAATGCCAAAAATCTGAATGCATTTTACGGCGATCAGATCGCGAGTAAACACACCTTTTGGATGGAAATGATGAAAGCGCTTGCGTCAGTTTATAATGAAGATATAGCGCTCGATATTTCACTTATTGTTGCTAATCTATAATGTTGTTTGATTAGGCGAGTGGATCGCAGAATCACGTATCCAGCTTGCTTCTCTCAATGCACCTGCAGTGTTATCTATCAAGTGTTAACGCATGGATTGGCAAGCAGATCGACCATTAATTTTTTTTCATTCGCAAATAAAATGACTGATTGAAAAAATATTCCCTCACTTCAAAAAAGTCTTCAGATTTTGACGATAGCTCGAGGCAAAAGAGCTGCACAAGTTAGGCAACAACACACTTTATATATTGCCTTGCGCTCCAATCTTCTAAGTGACGTGGTCCGTCTGAAGCGAGTAAGGCTGATTGTCCGAAAAAATACCACATCAAGCATTTCTGGCTGCTTACGGGACAAAAAAAAAACAGTGCGGTAAGGAAATGTGATTATACAACAGAATGTAGCGACGTCTTCGCACCTCATGTCCGATAAACTAGAGTCCCGATGTGTTACAGCAATTAACTGATGGCCAATATTTCGAGTCCAGTAGATTGGAAGAATGTGCGCGCAATCCTCCTCCCAATGTAAATATGTTTAGTCGATGCGAGCAATTCCGCTTACTGTACTCTTATCTTAGCCGACAGTTCCTTTGCTCAAGTATTATCGGATGTGAAAAACAACTGTCCTATTGAATGTCATAAAACTAGTCGTCTTTACCTATCGAAGGTAGAGAATTTGACGATGAAGTAAATGATAAATGATGACGACAAGTCAAAAACCGAATCATTGGCCGGGATCATAAATAATGGCGTTTATATACCAGAACTCGTTTGCGGAACTGATTATTGCTTTCGCTGGTAAATGAAATGAATATGATGTTTTTGCTCAACAACCATCAAAAACAACTCCACACATAACAATCAAAATGTGAATGTCCCATGTCAGTTACTTAGCTGAATTCAGTTTTTATCCAGTGAACGCAATCGTTTAGGTGAAATGTTTATCACATTATACGAAATTGACCATGTTTTCAAAACAAATCTATTGCACTATGGACTTACTTGTGGCGTTTGGTCATTCTTACTCATTTCTTGTTGCTGTAACTCACTTTCGATTCCGCAAAGTTTTGAATTCGTTGCTAGCACAATTTAAAACGGCACTTCATTTAACGTTTCTTATATTCTTGTCCACCCCTCTTTATTTAGCCGAATTTCTTGCTAAAAACATTTATCTCCAGCCATTTCAGCTAATGTTTGATCAGGGTGTCCAAAATTGCAAAGTTCTTGTAGCGACAACTTCGTGTACAACAACACGTCTACCACGTAAATAGTTCATACTGGGCAAACGTTTCATTTTGAGCGTTCAAGCACAATTTCCTTCTCAAAATTGGAGTTTCTAAGGTACCTTTTTTCGATAGTGTTTCATTGGTAGTAAAAACCGAAGAGCTGCCTTTGTCAGAACAAAAAACAATACAAAAATATAAATAGATGAGAGAACATCACTGGTGATCAAAAGACTTGTTCATCACAAGCACCGGGGATCTACCTCTATATCAGTTCAGCTCACCGAAAGAGGGTTGAGGAACGCTCGCTCGATGTTATGCGGCTTACTGTTTCGATTAGCATATCGCGAATGTCTAGAGGGTTATTGAAGATATTCGATTATCTTGTTGTTTATATTGATAAGGCGCATTGTTCAGATTCTTGCTCATATCCGAAAATACATAACGAAACAAAACGGACTGATATTTATATAAAGAAAAAAGAGATAATAATGACTGGGGTAATCGTTATAGTGTAACATTCGCCATAGTTTACAACCGGAAAGAAAGAACCGTTTTAAAACTCGAATATATTAGGCATAATCCTCGAACACGTAATACTGGTGACTGTTAATTGCCCAGCAAGAGGGAGAATCGACTATCACATTTTTTAAATATGATAACTGGCAGTTGTGAAGTGACGTGCTCGATCCGGAAAAATCCTTCGAATGATAAAAATTAAAGTTTGGCCCGGCCTTATAGCAGTTATTAAACCTAACAAGGAAACGTGTAACCAAAACACATTTATCTCATTTTTGATTGCGCTATGCACGCTTAATCTGATATATAACAGTGAAACATAACACAGCAATAGTCTCGCTTCGTTGATTCAACGTATTGCACAGTCAGGTTAAATCAAATGCACACCCAACTGACAGTTACCTTGCTTGCTATATAAACATTGGTATGATGATAAGCGCGTTACAGCTAAGCTATAGGAAATCCAGTAAGTTGAGAAATTACTTGGTTGCCCTTAGTTTTCATTTCTTTTTTTTCTCAGGTTTGTTGGACATTTTTCAATTATTATCTATTTTGTTCATTATGCTTAAACGGAAATTAGTAGTTCACTTTGAAATAGGTATTTCGATCACCTTTTTTTCTTCTGTTGAAATACTTTTTCGTCTTTCACATTCGAACTGCAAACGTTTATTCTCCGCGTTTTATTTTGTCACTATTGAGGGGAAGTAAAATATGATTACTTAGATCAAAAGCATTCACATATTACGCTGCAAATCCTAATCATTTATCGGTTCCTCATTAATCAGTTTCTCTGCGCCGTCTTATTCTCAACTTTCAAGCGAGTCGCAAATTGCGATGCAGCTCTTTCCATCTTTAGGAACCCCTAAATCTTGCTTCCTAATACGTCTTGGGAATATTCCTCAACGAAATGGAAAATGATGACGTGATGTTTGCATATTTGCGAGTTTGAAGGATATAATCAACATTATCGGATTAGTGATTCCCTCTACAAAATTTCTTTGCAATTGAGCATTTCCTGCATGAGCTATAAAAAGGCATTTAAAAATGGTGCAAAAACTAACGGGTTGAACACTGCTGGAGAGAAGCACTTTGCTCGAAGAATTTTTGCTGCAACTATTCGGTTGAGATATGCATTATGCATTGTTGCCTAATCACAGAAACGCTTCAATAACTGCTTCATTGCGTTGAAATGCAAAAAAAAAACATAGATGTGGATTGTAGGTGTGTTCCGCATTTGTTTCAACAGCTGTATTCTGGTAATGGTGCAAAAGAGTTCGTATGTTTTGCCACCGTCATTTCTTTCAACTAGTTGGAATCAAGGGAACGTGGTGTTGCTGTTATCACAGCAAATGAAATCGTATAAACTAAGATTCCATTCGAAAATGAGTGATCGCTAGGTACTGTTCAGTGATCCAATATTTTCATTTGTCAAAAAAGAATGCTTTTGACTGGAGCGCATACTCCGATTCGGAAAGAAAGGCAGAAAAAATAAAATGGAGAAGCGCACCTGACAAGCAACCATAATGTGCGTTTTTGTAGACAAACCACTTCACCTATCACTAAAATAATTAACAAACAACAAAGCATGCGTGATTACGCTCCGCAAGTTCTATTTACGTGCTTGCGTGTGCAAAGGTCTTCTCTATCAAACTCAATTATATTTTCGTTGCAGAGCAAGTTATGCGACCATCGTGCTTGCAATTAAGCAGGTGTATGCGTTTGCGAATGTGTGCGCTTGTATTTAATTGTCTGTACATTCAACCGGGAACCACTGAAATTAAAAAAATGAAAGTCAGTAAATACAATGTTCACCACAGGGGAATTTTCTTTAAAATATGTCTCCTGCGTTGCAAAAAAAGAATGCTTTATCTGAGAATTTACAAATGCAGTTAGATGAACCAAAATATGTGGGCATCATCTTGTATGTTTTACTTTGTCGTCAAGTTTCGAAGCTGACTTAAAATAAGTGCAAAAGCGCCTCAGCACGCGCTCGCTTTTTCTGATATTCGATTGTGGCAGGATGAAAAACAAATTCGTAAGACGGTACAGCGGATTGCCATGTGATGCATGTCAAATCTGTAAACTCTCATTTACTGTTTGCCAATCGACTGAGCAAACGAGAGGGGCTGAGCATATGCAACACGTACAGACCTGAAGCTGTTCAACTTTATAAAATTACATTGAGTCACAGTGCTGAATACTGCAGTTCATGTAGAGCTTCAAAAATCCTGTTAACATGCGTTAACCTTAGAAAAATTCCGATTCCACCTTCAATCCACATCTCCGTTCTTACATACCCTATTCTTCCTCTCCTTTTTTTTTCGCAAAGATCTGCGAATTCCACAGCCTCTCTGAGCGCACTTAAGAGCTCATATGACGTGAAAAATGCTGGATTTCCACGTAGTAGAACCCTCTCCGCCCATCCCAACCCTTTATCATTTCAAAAAAAAAACGCACATTCGAGGCAATCTGTGTTTTGTATATTACGAACCTCGAGCATACTAAGGCGGCTAGAACAAAGCATTAGCGCATTTGGTGCCGATAAATAAATCACTTTCTGGCGAACGTGCAATTTATCCGGATGCATTTCCGGCTATTATAGGATCAGTGGAGCGGTTCTCATGTTAATGCATCAATTCGTTGTGACGTTGATTGGCTGATAACGCCAAGTCGTAAACAAATCATCCAGATGGCTAGTGGTCCACCTGGAAATGATCCAAGGCATGCATAGCTCTGCTTATCCACAATTTGCACTGGATTTGACAAAGAGCTATTTCAGAAAAAGTTTCCCGACGTGGATTGCTTTCTGCGATGGCGCGCTTGGTTTCGAGAGAAACTTTTGACAATCAGATTGTGTTGAACGATTGAAATAAGCTCAATCTTGCATTTTCACACGACTGCCTGCTAATTTTCCTTATGTATTTCCGATTTCAATGCGCTATTACCGAGTTTTTTCGCTCGCGGAATACGTCCTGAAAGCTACTGAAAAGATTACAGAAGTTGCGCAGCAAATCGAGTACGAATGGAACACAACGATGCACCTACATTCCACAGCACTGCCCTTTCGCGTTTGCACGTTCCTAAATGCAAAACGAACAGGCAAAGGCAAATATAGCGAGTCCAAGTAGGCAAAGGCAAATATAACAATCCAAAGCTAGCAAAATATTGAAAGCGAATAAGGAAATCCGACGCGGGGCGAAGGCTGACGTAATATTTGCAAGAAGGTCTTTTGCAAACTTTTTCGTCATATTTAAAAACGACTCAAAGAAGTAAAATGGGAAGTTCCCACATCGAACTGATATTGAACACGGCCAGCGAATAGAAAACAACTTTTTAAGGACCAGTGTGTTTTTGAATTGCGAAGTGGGAAGGTGCATTTAGGCAACATCGTGCGGATAGTTCAAGCTCGAATATGACGTCTTGTGATGAATCAGCACGATTATAACTGCACAGGTGGGCTCGAATCCCGGTCCGCCATTTCATTAATCCTTTAATGGCTGATGAACAAGATGATTAAGTGATTCGCTGGCAAACGAAATTACTACTGAAATGGTCAGCAGTCAAAAGATGGCAGTTAAAACTTCAGAAGTCGAATCGATTTGATCAATCGGATTTTTCAGTACACCAGGAAAAACCGCCTGAACGTGTAACTTTTTTCCGCTATGAATGATAGATCCTCATAAATTCATATGAGCAATGACAACGAAGTTTTTTTTATAGCTCCCGAAGTTCATCTGTTAACGTACTGAGACTTGAGGAAATCTATTCGGACGTATCTTCGAAAAAACGCAAGTTTCCAACTGGCAAGCATCATATGATTGAATCACAGGAAGTCTGAGGTGATGTTCCAGACATTTACTCTAAAGTATGGCAACAGCACAGCATGTGCAGCGCATGATATATATAGGTATGACGCATCTGCTATACTATAATTAGTAGTAGTATATGAGTAATTAGAGATGTGTCCCATGTGGCAAAGTGCAATTTCCTGTATATTAATTCAACGAGCTCGTAAGCAGCGTTCTCAAGTTCGTGTTCCAAATAGGAGAAGTGATCGGTTCTGCCTGGACGCAAGAATAAACCTCATAACTCAAACTTTCGTGACAAACGCTTCATTTGAAAAAGGTTACAAATCCTCAAATTTTCTCAACGGTTTCGTGAAAAAGACGTGGCGTTTAACGTTAGCGAAAGCGTTCCATAAACAGCTTCATAAGAAGAAGCTTCATGACTTTATGGCAAAAAAGTGACGAATTCTTGAATACTACAGAAGCTCCTTAAACTGCCTCGTGAATATAAATTTTATGTCCATTCCTCTTTCAGAACAAATTCGGCTAGTTTTTAGGAACGTTTGGCAATGTGTCGAAATGGAGGCACATCTAGATTTATCAAGAAAACACGCTAACATCTGTGCAACCTTCTTTTGATACCACTACTATAGGATCAAGAATGTGTGCAATATAACGATGGGTGATAAGGGGTAGATTCTCGTGTAGCAGATGTACTCATTTAATTCAAGCCGACAGAGTTTGTGAGAAAGCTTTCGTCCCCGACGAGATTCGAACTAGAACCTTCATGGAGACGATTTGAAGAGTCATGCAAAGAGACAATCGACGGTAGACAGGGAAACGACTTTAGAGGATTAGATACCACCAATTTTGTAAAATGTATCCGAATCCACGGTGAATTTATCGGATTATGCGCACAGACTGAGTAAGAGATAAAGCATCGCCAATAAAAAAGAAACAGAAATACATCACAAACTAAGAAAATCGCCCAGAGGATGGAATAGCGAAGAAAACGCCAAAATGCCTTGGTGCGAATTAAAAGTTCCGATTCCCTGGACCGATCTATTGTGAAAACAATTGAGGGAACAAGAAGTAATGCTGAATGGATGATTATTCGGTTAGCGTAAAAGCGGTTGTGAAAACGCTTGGTCGGATGAGCATTAAAGTTTGCAGCGATCACTTTCATGGTACCCTGAGATGTCCGCTAGTTGCTCGCAATCGGTCGGTAAGCATTTTGAGAAAGAAATTTTTACCACCTCTGGGAAAAAAGAAAAGGAGTGAAAGAATGAAATTTATCACAACAGGCTCTTTTGTTGTGAACTTTAGTGAACGACTGAAGCGAGAGAATGCTTTGACAAAAGAGACCGACTAATCGTCATCTTGCAAAGACGAAAAAGAAAGAAGTTTCCTGCATATTTATTCCGAAGTAGCACATGCCTTCTAACGATCAAGGAAGCGCTCGTAATCTTCCATAGTTGATAGCAATTTTCCACGTATTTATTTGTTATTGAAATACTCGATGCGTTGTTTAGAAAAAGTAGACAATAACGAAATAAAACGAGAAAGTGAGATTGACGTAAGTGAAAAAGCGTACATTGAAGTACTCTCCCACTGTCGGTTTGCTTTCAAGTGTGTCCTTATTTCCATAGTCCCAATTTTTTCTTGTTCTACTTGCAAATTATAAAAGTTTTCTAATTGGACCATAGCATGGAGTATACCCACATAGCTTTATTGGCCAAAGAATTGAAATCAACGGAAGGGTGAACATAAGACAAATAAATAGATAGATTTGCATACAGCTGTGATTATATAGTTATGAAAGTTTGGAAAGTGCTCGCAAAAAAGAGAGAAGAAATGATTCTATGACATAAGTGAATGTTGCCTTTCGCAATGGTTAATAAATCAAAAGTGGCACCAGATGGGAATGAAATCCACTCTCTTATTCATGCCCTGGTTCAAACCAGACAACTTTCTCGATAGGCCTTGTGGTCGTTTATCACAATATTACTGCATTATGTGGTGTTGAAATCAGCACGTACTACTACACAGTGTAAGGATGCAAAAAACTTTGTTTGTCACTGCCCCTTTCTATGGTAATAAAAGATAACGCAAATTTGTTGACAAAACAATTTCGGTTCTGCATTCAGGGAAAAGAGAATAAGTTTTGCGGTTTGATGCTATTTAATAGCACTGAGCAGATCGAGTAACGCACAATTTGTCATATGCATGTTGCACTCTCCATAATAACCAAGCAATTTTTAAATAAATGTGAAGGCTACTTATGAAAGATACGGCAGAGCGGAAGGAAGATTGGAAAAAAGGAAAGAGCGCATGTTCTCCTCTTTAATGAGCGAGCTCATATGTTCTCAAAAGACGAGAGAAGTAATTGCGTATATTAGCATCGCAATAGAGAGCTTCATACCTGAAAATTATTTGAAAAATTCAAGCAGAATATGTGTGGAGGAAAACCCTCGAAAATTTGGAGACTGTAAAATTTTCTCTTAGAAAACAAGCAAGGCCTTCTCTTCTTTGCATAATCTGTGAAGATAATTTCGCCCACTACATCAATGTGAGCTTCAGTCGCTATCAAATAACAGCGGTTTGGTAACGGCCCATCATGAAGTTTTGAAAACCACTTTTCAAACCGTGCACATTTCGTAGTTCATTGTTTACAGCCTCCTTCTAGTGGGATGATAATTTCTGCATTGCCGCAAGATTTCCTTAATAGCTCATAATTAAGAAGATGTAACCAGCGTACACTGTAAACTTTTATATCTTTTTGCTGATGAAGGTAAAATCGTCAATCTCCTCGGCATCGGTAGGTCCAAAGTTTAAAAACTGAAGTGAGACCTCGATAGTCTCAATGAATGGTGCGACAGAAAGCAACTTGAGATTTCATTCTCTAAGTAACGCACTGCTACATTTGACTACTCAGACTAACCACTTGGGACCATCGTCTGTAGCCATTTGTGTCGCAATTCTCATCATATATTAGTAATACAATTGCCACTGCATAAATGTTCTTAGGAAGACAAACAGTAAGTTATCAAGTATAATGTTTGAATATATTAAGGTTTGCAATATTGAATTCTTCATCAAAATATATCGCATATTCGCTCGCCCTTCCTCACCTGAAGCAGAAAAGAAGTATCGCATTGTGCGGTCATTAATAGTCGTAAAGATGTTGAGAGGGCAGCTAAACCATAAGATTTCTCAGTGGCAAAGCCGATTTGCGTGCGCTCTGAATGATGCTCATCTGGTTTAGAATCAATGAAAAAAGGCTATTAGAAGAGAATTTATATCTAGTTAAGGCAGTGATTTACGAGCTCTTTGGCGCCGATTTTTCTAGTTATTTGAAAATTCTCTTTAAGTTTGATGACTCGTACAAATGCTCAGAAATCATCTTACCAAAATCTAAGACGAATATAAGAAAGGACTGAAGAATCCGATAAAGTCAGTTGAAGCCCAATTGTGAGTTCAGAGCGCCTGCTCATCTATTGCAATCGTAACTACCCTTATAATTTAGCACAAAATCCCAAGCTTGGTTATCAAATGGCAAATGCAAGCTTGACAATATTACTTCAACTATTTCATTAATCTTTGCTTCGTCTTTTCTCTATGTGCTTTTATTTACGCAGCTTTTTCTTTGCATTTCGCGTATGTTGGTACGACTGATATTGCATCTCGTGAATGTGCATATTCTTCAGGCTTAAAACACACTCTCCCGTTTTTCCTCTTGAGAAAAAAAAGACGGAAAGTCTAAAGAAACTCGGACTATTGGCTCTTCGCTTTTGAATATGGGCAAGAACTCATGGATTCGTGCAAAAAAGTGCAAAGAAATCAACGCACTCATCATGGTGCTTCAAATATTATTATTATACTATAACTGCAGCATTTCACCACGTTATTTGTAACGACGAGACATTACTGTCAAAAATTAGTGTATTCTATGTTATATTATTTAAATTTCTGCGTACAACGCACCACAAAATTCACATCATATATGGGCGAATTCCTTCAGTTCCTGGAGCAGTTTTCGGGAACTTTTCAACATCATGTAAGAGCTCACACTTTAAGCATAATTTGTGGCTCAAAAGCGGTCAAACTTCGCTTTAATAAAATTTCTTACTATTCAATACTTCTTGGAATGGTCTTATTTCAGTTCACTGCAAATGATCATCTTTGATACCTGTTCGTTTGACTAAGAAGTGGGAGGGGGGGGGGTGTAAGTGAGGTTAATCGTTGTATTTTTCGAAAGGTGTATCGTTGAATTTTCTGAAAGTTTGATTTTTCAGGCAGCTCACTGGTGAATATTCCAATTGTTTTGTGTGTTCATGAAATTTCAGCTCAAGGAACCATGAAATTTTGGGCGTTAATTATAGAGAATGGCAGGCTGGAAAACGAAACTCGCTCGTGTGGTTCGCGATCGTGCATGAAGATGTGTGTTTTTCATATTATGCCTAAAAATACACTTTTGCTTAAGCAATTTCTATGAGAGAAAAAAATTTGGAGGAAAACATTCAACATGTGCAATGCAGAAGTAGCAACCGAACTGCTGTTATAGATGTTGCATTCTTCTCAGCAACTAATGGTCAGTACTAAGGAGAGCAATAGCCTAATATTAGGTCCATATCAGATAAGCATGGATCAGCAATCAGCCAAGAGAAGGGAAAACTGGTTAAAATTGTGGATGTAATAGAGAATTCGCCATCGACTACGGTAAAAAATTCAAGGCGAAGCCGCATGGTGATAGTAGATGGGGTGTGGCGCCTTACCACTGAATCAGGCAGAGAATATTTATAGAGTAGATGCAGCCCAGAAAAGGAATAAAACAAGAGTTCTGACCACTCTAATATTGATATGTCGGTCTGTGCATACCCAGACAACAAAGAAGACGTATAACTTAGCTGTTATGTTCTTCGTGCATAATCACGTTTCAGTGGAGCATAGGTGGAGCATGAAAAGGGCAAAGCGATAAGGTAGTGAATTAAAAAAGAGTACAAAAAACATGGCAAGCATAGACCGTGATGGAAAAAGCCTTCTGAACCAACAGAGATCCCTGCGAGATGCTCACAAACTTTGCTTTATGCAGCATCGGCGAGTTAACGTGCAAAATGTGTAAAGATGAAGCACAGGTGATACGTACTTCAGATGAGTTGCACATTCAAAGTTTTTTAAAGATGGGATTCTAGTTGGGGAAATGTCGCTTTTCTTAGATAAGAAGAAATCAGTTCAAGTTAGGAGGAATGAAACCATATGCTATATGTGTGCATTTAGTCAAGGACTATACTTCCCTATGGTTATCAAATGAGCGTCTTTCTTTAGGTTCATACTGAACACTATTTCATAAACGATACCACAATGCGTCCAAGTCCATAAATGGTAGGCATAAAAGTAAGGTACAGTCAAAATTATAGATGTGCTCGACTTCTAAGAGTTTCCTAATTTGAAGCCATCCCATACAAATACTTTGTCCTCCTGTATTTGGGTGCGGGATAGCCACAAACTTCATTAATATCCCCGACCCCGTCTTGAGATTTTCCCTCATTAACACTTTAATTTTGGCATCCACTTCGTAACGTTTCATACTTGTGGATTTTGGCATTATCATAAGCCTATGAGGAGGTTTCGTTTGCGTTACCATCGAAACATGTCCCACTTATTCGTGAGTTTGTGTGCTTATTGTAGATGTGCAATGGAAATGTCTAAAATGTTGCAAAAAGCGTTCTCAAAAGTTCACTTTGTGTCATTAGCCGACTAGCGTTTCCCGTTGTCGGATGCACACAACTTTATTGACATATGTCACAAAAATTGATTACGTTATATAGATGAGAGCCAATGCCTCGCATGCAAACACTCACAGACACGCTTCATTCGCCGAGCAAGCAAGTTTGGCAATATCGACTCATGCGATACTTCAAAAATAGTTTCATCAAGTCTAGCAAGAGCGATGGCGATCGATCGCGTCGAAACAGCGGTATGTTTAAATCTGTGGGTGCTAGAATGGCCAACAAATTATTCAGTGGCCAAAATTTGTTGCCATTTATTGCTGAGAACATATTATGGTCATGGTGGTGAGCACTGCTCAACACAGCGGATCTGGCAATATGGTCAAGACTTTCATGTGATGCAGTCACTAAGAGATACATGTGCGATAAGTACGCAGCAGCAAGAAACACTTGAGCACTGACTGCCCTCTTGCATAACTGTGCACAGAATACCGCCATGGAAGATTCGGTGGCATAGCCAACCCAAGGACGGATCACAACGGAATGTTGTCAGAGAGAGTTCATTATAACCCGATGATATTACCTGATGTCGTTGTTCACTGTAACTAGTACGATTCCCTGTAATTTCCTCACCTTTTGGATGGAAAAGTGTAAGTTCATTGCTGTGACGCGAACTCTCGACATTTTAGTAATGTACGAATACGGTCGGATTAGATGAGCTACCGAAAATATATGAGGCCAAGAATTCTCCATTGGTATACTCACAAGCATGTGTTGAAGGCATGTTGATCATTCTACTCTGCTCCACGTCGTTCATAGAACGATGCCGTAATTTGCGTGTTTTCCTAATAAATAACGATCTAATTAAATGGTGAGCTCCTATGATTAGCATGAAATGTGCGGTGCATATTTCTGGCTGAGGTGGCCTAGCAAAATCTGCTGCATTATTATCCTACGTTGTGTATGAGAGCGACGAGAGGTTACCAGCTTATGACGCAGAGCAAAATTGAGCCATTTTTTGTTGCTGGTTTTGTCGTTACCCTTAATAGCGCTCCCGTCGAATCGGTCCGCCACAGAGCCCTTCGATCCCTCGGCCATCTGCACCTTGCAGCCGCTAATGTAGGTCCGCTGCGTCGAAGGATGCCATAGCATATAAATGTAGAATGATTCACCCTGCTCAGAAGTTTGGTGCTCTTGCTCGTTTTTTAGCGATCATTCTGTCGCTGTTACGCAAGCAAGTGAGAAAAATGGGAAGATGTGGAAGCAGGTTGCATTAATCCCCACTTTTCGCTTCAATGATTGCATAATTTTAAAAGAAATGGCACAGGATTGCATGAAGTTGTGCTCTACGAAATGCCTCACAAAAGATTGCATGTCGAGAATAGCAGCATGTGGTAAAAGTGTCCAGACGTTCCCTTTATAACGAAAGCGTCTCGCATGAGCACAGAAGGAATTATTCAAGCATATGCGGTAAATTCAAACAGCAGTGGGATGAAGACAGGAAACTATTGATCATTTGAGAGTTCTTTTGCAATGCATGTCAAGGTGTCTGACAAAGAATAAAATGTGCATATGGCATTGTTTTACAAGTGATGCTTTGATCACTGCGAGGTTTGTAAGGTCATGCCTTGAGGCAGGCTTATTCTTAAAACGTCATTCTCAAACAATGAAAAATACTGGTCCCAGGGTCCACATTCAAGAATTGGTCTGGCAGTGCCCTTTGGCAGAAGTTTGATTCACTCGTCTTATCTGTTAGAAGGCCGCCAACCACTGCACAGACGTGTTTAGAGGGTTCTCGAGATAAGTCGGGGAGAAAATTATGGGCTCTTCAAGACAGTATCGTCGGTTCGGTGCTTTCAGCTTCGAGAACCTCTCATGGCTTAGGTCCGGAGACGATCTAAGTGGACACGTCCTAAACATAGGCGTTCGCTTGTGAAACGTCATCGTATAAAATCGAAAACTTTCGCAGTATCTGAGAAAATGCGAAGTGAATACGGATATGAAAGCTTAAAACAACCATCGGAGCGTAACAGAAACGTGACACAGGTGTTATATCGAGGCGGAGAAACGTGAAACATATTGGCTGGCGAAGAGATGCGATGCAATCTTTTTCACCAGTCGAAGGAAGGAGCTTCCATCAGCCTATTACAGGATGTTCGCTAATTCATTTCTTTATTAGATATGGGGAAATCAGTCTTGAAGATGAAAAATCTCTAAGAGTTGCCCTAGGATACAGACGTTGGAATGTATAGTGGATAAGGAATGTTCTCATGTCGAATTTCTTTGATGCATGTTGCTTCGGCAGATGCATATGGCCTTATTGTTTGCAAGATCCATCACTTATTCAATTACGCGCAGAAGAAGGCGCCTTTTGGCGCATCGCTTGGCCGTTATGTTTGCTTAAGTGTGATCGTACTTCAGCTGTTCGTTAACAAAATTTAATGTGATCTCAAATAATCGTCGCATAACTGTCATACTTGATCATCGGCTTCGCTTATCTAGTTTTATATGTAGGTTCAGTGTTAGACCTGAGTGCCTTATATTGTAACGCTCATTGGAGACGTTACATAGTGCAGAACATAGATCATGCAATGTCTACAAGCGATATAATGATACTAATTGAATTCCGAAGGTGTGTTTGCAAGTGCTTCGAGGTATAAATTTGTTCTGGAAACTTTGGAAGCCCAGAAGCGTCAAATATAAAATTTAGTGCGCATTCTAGAAATTACAAGATGGTTTCATTTACCGACGCTCGGTTTCAATTTTCTAATGTTTAAAAAAACTAACAACGCCTCAAAAAGCCATAAAATCTACATACATTTCACAATAATAGAAATTTGCAACGACTGGGCCATGGAAAAAGGCTTTTATTTTTCGAGTAATACATAGACGAACGATCGAACCCGTCAAAAGAGGAATGAATTATTGCGCCTATTTTATCATTTGTTTCCACTTGACGAAACTTGTTGTCATTTCGTGTCAATTCCTCTTTGAGGTAACACTATTTCAAAATGATCGAGTACATGCCTCACCTCTCCCATTGCCTCAAAATGATCTCCGAACACACATCTCACCTCCCAAGATAAACCCTGAAATTAAATTGCACGCGCAAAAGCACAAATCAAACCCGATGGTTGTCCTGTAAGTTAATTGTTCAGCGCTGCCGAAAGTTCTCCTTTGAAATGGAAGCGAGGAAATGGCCATACGTAAGACAAGGCATCGCATACTTCTGACGTCGCCTTCACCCTTATTTCGCCCGTTAGCACGTTTGTCTTCTTCAGTCGTAAGTTGATGGCACATGTCAAATATCTCAGGTTTGCTACACCCCCCCCCCCCTCCAAAATGCGCATTATACCCACATAAATAAACTTATAACACTTTCCAAGAGAAGCGAACTGCTGCAGAAATTTGGCAGGAGGTGGAGTAGGAGACAGACATAACGAAAAACTAGATGTGAGAATACGCTCACTTAGTGCATGTGACAGGAAAATAGCAGCTGAATTTATGAGAAGAACGGAATCACTAAGAGTAAAGGTAGGTGGATTAAAGTGTGGCAATGGCATAAGTGAGCCCTAAGGGCACTCTTATTGCTACTTCAGTTAGCTCATTAATGCGACTATTAGTGCAATGAAGAGGCATATTCTGTGAAAAAGAAAACTTCTATCGGCGCTTGAATTATGAAATCAATTCGTTATGGTAGTATAACAATTTAAATGAAAATTTTCGAAAGAAGTGTGGAAAGATGGAAGGGGTGAAGGGAGTGCTGACACGCAAAATGAGCGCTTTCAACATTCTTTTCCAATCACTCAGTGTTAACATCATGACTTTATCGTTCACTTTGCGTTGCACAAGTTTCGGAGAAACATCAGGGCAAGGGCGGTCTTCGCGGTTGCTGCTAACAGTCGAATGGGTGACGCATTAAAAGAAATATAGCAGTCGCACTAGGAGTTGTCACAACCACCATCACCCTCTCCCCCTCTCACCAGCTTCCTATTCTCCTCTTTGAGACAGACAATTTGAGCATGTTTATTAGTGCTGTTTGTCATCCTCCATGATGAATGTACTATAGTTGGAGTGTGCCGAAAAATCTCCTCACAGTGGTGAGTGCAATCAAAATTTGAAAGTTGTTCACTGAAGTGAATTCCATAACGGAACATTCTTTTCCGCGCAAAACTGAAAATACAAACAATTGCAACCAAAGAGAGATTTCGCATCTCGACTGACTCCACCTTTTTTGTGTTAACAAGACGAAAGCATAAAACGAATTAGAACAACCGCGAAAGTACGTCACTGAGTTGTGCAACACATGCATCACAAGTATCTCCGCGAAGCCTTCTTCAAAACTGCATAATGAGAAGTGCCACAATTTTCAAGTGGCTTGCTGAAGGGTTAAAGAATAGCAGGTCATTTCCAGTCCAGGTTTTCGCTCGATAATCATGTATACAGGTGTGCAACAATTGTACTGGAACTACTATCGCAAACCTCAATGCCCTGATAAAAAGATGTATTAATGAGGCCTACGTATATATAAACAGAAAATATGAAAATAAAAATGAAAAAAAAATTCAACTTAAAATATACAAAAATATTAATATTGACACAAACAGATGAATGTAAGTATAAATATAAATATAAGTGCAAATGTAAATATGATAAAAATAAATAAAGAAAGAAACAAATAAATAAATATATTAAACAGTACTTTCAGGAGCATTTTGCCGTGTGGTATAACATGAAAATCAGTTTTATGCGTACAAATACACATCAGTAACTCGATAGTGCGATTTGTTATGAGTGGTGCTCAGCAACGGCACGCCTAACGCTGGTTTATATGAGAGGAAGGAAATTCGTTGCAATGAACTGGGTTCCGACCCATTCACTAGTAGAAGTGCCGTAATAGTTTCACTAGGCATAGACAGCAAGGATAGGGATGAAATAACAAGGAAGGTGCATAAAGAGGAAGCAGGTGAAATGTGCATTTTCCTACGTTGTCAAATTCCTATGTGTACATCTCTTTGCTGCATTTCACATAACTGCACACTCTTTTCTAATTTCCTTTCCTGCTGCATCATAACAAAGTGCTCCTATTATTGCGTTTTTAGGTGACATTTTCTTCATCAGCATTACTGACTATAATTTATTATGAGGCGTTGTCGTAATACAACTTTAGAAGCCAGAAATTTGCACAAAGAATGAGATATCTTTCATCAGCAAAATGCCCGTCTGATTGCGTTTTTCTTTTCATTTGATTTATTACACCACGTTATCATTATAACTCAATGAGATTGCGATGAATCAGGTGATGCATAGGGAGCATGATGCTGACTCGTTCTTTTCGCTCCGAAGTGGATGAAAGGCTTGAGAGGTTAGTTTTCAAAGTTCATCAGTTATTACGGTTTATTATTGCTAAGCAGCAAGAATGCCTAGTGAAGCAATGACCTTTGACCGAAGTCGGACTCATGACTTTTCTGCACTTATATTCGGCCTTTTATTCTAGTGTGATCCATCGACTTCTGCAAATTTCCGATCATCTATTTGTATTACTTGGCAGCAAGATTATTAATAACTACATTGAAAGCATAGCTGACCGCTTCGAGACAACCAAGACTTTGTTTTGCAGCCTTTCTCGCTTTAAAGCTGAGAAGGAAACGGATAGCGGTAATGTGGCCACAACTTTTAAACATGGGGATCTCAGGCAAAAGGACAGCTTATAATAAGCAATGAGTGCGTTTTAATTAAATCCCACACTAAATCTCTCCATTCATTTCTTCGACATTTGCTATATATATATATATATATATATATATATATATATATATATATATATATATATATATATATATATATATATATATATATATATATATATATATATATATATATATATATATAATCTCTAACAGGAAATGAAAATGGTGCTATAGTTCAATTTTAGTGTTTTTCCCTCTCGGTCGAGTTTTCACTACAACTCGAAATGATGCTCCCATGCACTTGTCTAGTAAGAAAATGAGCAAACGGAATAAATCACATAATCACCGGTGACGTATGGAGCTTCCGACAAGAGCAAAACTGAAAGCATTCTCTGCGTTTCGCTCATCGTTCAATGTTGAATTTCTCATAGGGCTTTGTCTGCCAATTCAAATAAGAAATGACCGCAAAAGAAGAAGAAATAAGCTTCAGCAAAAAGAAATTAATGATCGGATTTACAAAGGACATAATCGAAGACAAGAAGCATTAAAAATGAAGAAATTTCCTATCTCTTTCTCCATTCATTTCCTCAGCATTTTTGCATTAATATGTTTATTCGATATTGTTTTAAAAATTAAAAAGAAATAAAAAAGCAATGAATAAGATAAAGTGGTGGAAATAAGAAGCCGTGAAGGAGCCAATGTACTGACGGATGGGAGAAAGATGTATGAATTGCTTCTAATAACATAATCAAAACAAGCTTAATTTGGTGATAAGTAAGGCGACTCTATTAGTATTCGACAGGTGATTAATTTTAATTCGTTACTCACTCAACTGAGTGCGAAGAAAGTGCAAAACCACTGGGTCGCGAATTTAATTTTCCATCACTCATCAACTGCAATATTTCCAAACATTTAGGCGCTTATACACATACACGAACAGATCAACAGAGAGGCAGAAAGCAGGTGAAGAGGCCGGTGGAAATTTGCAGGCAGGCAAAAGATGCAAAAATTTAGATGCAAATGACGAACACGGTATATCACGTGAACGGACACTTTACTGACTCATTCGGCAAATCGGGTTCATGCATCAAAAAATAGCATCATTTTATTGTGGGAGAATCGTTGAAAAGAAAGGCAAATGACACTATAAAAGAAGCAATTGACGCAGTATGCGCCCCATTTAAGATGCATAATATTCGAATTGAACACAATTCAAAGTGAGGATTTATTGCATTTATTCTTTCCTTCATCGAGTTCAATTTTGTTGTGCTACTTAACAGCATTTCTGACATCATCCAATACTATTCATCTTTCACCAAATTCTTCACAGCAATAATGCATACCACTGTTACAGAAACCCCCTCAAAATGTAGACGCCGTAAATTATATCATTTGCGAAATGATTACAGGGTGCAACTTTCATATGCATCAAGGATTTTAAAAGCAAAATATTTTTTTAAAGCATATGAGAAATTAGAATCATTGTGCATCGTTTGTTTTCGAATGACCGCTCAACCGCTCACTGCAACCGAAAAATGCCCATCGCATATTCGAGGTTCTACATGCATTTTTAAGTTATCAAAAGAATCGCTACATATTGATTTCCATTATAGACCCATTTATAATATACCCAACTACCATATAATGCAGAGGTTTGCTGGAGGCGCAAATAATATACAAAATCACAAGCTTATTCGTAAGCTACGTCAATTGTCGCGACAAAAGCGACAAGTGTTGATCTATTTTGATCACCACTTTGATCCAATACATCCAACTGGATGACGCCAACAAGAAAGTCTTTAAAAACTGTTGTCAGTATGGTCCTTGTCTGTCACCAGGAGCAATGAATTGTTCAACAATACGGTTATGCCTAACAATATCGTGCATAAATCCGACAAACTATATGCACTTTGCAAGCTGCGAGGTTTTCATTCTATGGCAATAGGTTCTCATAAAGACCAAATGCAAGAAAAAGGACCATAATGTAACAAGATGAAGGTCCATCTGACTTAGCAAAAGAAGTGATATCTCATTTTGGAACTGGCTTCTTTCGTAAGCGGAAATTGAAAGCGCATATGAAGTCATTTTATTTCTTAGGGCTCTTCACTTCTTTCTTCACCCAGGATTTTGGATTACTAAAGACTTTTATATCTGCAGCGGCATTCTGAAAATCCGTAACCTGGAAACTCTAGTGTAGGTCGTCTTTAACCGTGTTGAATAGCGTGTCAAAGGAGCTGAAATTTATCCACTTTGCAATCCAGCTCAATCCATTCCATATTTTAACAACTGAGACAGTCATACCCTCACTTTTAACTGAACGGCAGCTTGCAAAAACCTCTCAAAAGGATTCGCGGCTTGTGATCCGACCGACGCAAATTCGATACAGATTTTTCGACACGTTAAGATGCCTACAGCTATTTTCAAATTTGAATAATTTGACGAGAAATACAGTGTGGAAAGCAGTCACTTGCTTTCAATTATGCGCATCTAACTCCAGCGGTTCCCGAGTTGAAATGAGTAGGCACGTAGAAATACGCATGCGCTTGCACACACAGAAAAGCAAAACAGGACGTCTCTATCATGCAGTTTTCGAAAAGACTTAAACAGACATATACAAAGTGCGTCCTGAATTCACTGAAACACATTTTCTTGCAACAACTCTACCTGCATATTGTTTAGCGGATTTATTTGTGACCAATGAATGTAACAAATAACGACGTGCATTATAGTTTTCTACCACCTGTTTACAAGATCTGCGAGTTGCTAGACATATAAATCCACTAAAATTGCAGTTATCATTTGCAGCTGAGTCTTAAAAACTGGCTTTAAAGCAGTCTCCAAGTTTCCGAACGAGTTTGAGAGTGCTTATAGTCTCGTAAAATTTTGAGGTGTTAGAAGCGAAAATTATAAGGTGAGGTGGCGTACGCTAATCATCCACGGTGAAAAATTCGCAAAATGTAGCAGACGGGAGGAAAGGCGCGAAAGGCTTATGCACCTCGTCCAATCAAGAAGCGACGAAATTTCTTCCACTTTGCAATGTAATTATTATAAATGACGATGTGGAGCAGATCGTTATAAAAGGTCGCGCGAGAGTTTCATCAAAGCAGTTGACAACGTATGACTATTTTAATATTCATTTTGAACGATCAGTGAGAGTACAGCTTGTTGACTAAAAATACCTTTGCTTTGATACCCCTGTATAATTGCATCCTACGCTGCTTGCAAGTCACACAATGCTCGTTTTTTTGGCTCGGACGACAGGTTATGGAACTTGGCTTACAGCTTAGGTTCGCCACACCCCGCGGACACATCAACGTTGCACTTCAAGGCGCCCATGGCTACCGAAATATGCTACAACGGCAAACGCTTCGCTCGATGCGCGCTCAAGAAGCGACAATTGCGTTTTACTTTTAATTCAATGCTCTGAAGTGCACAAACGAAGTCTTGAACTCAATCTCCACATTTTCATCCTTTCATTCCTCGGTCAAACATTCGTTCCACCAAAAACTCAAGCCAGGATTGCATGCAAAGTCTCATTAAGCAACGGTCGTTGGTACTCCAATTTGAGTGATTTAAAAGGAGACTAATAAAACGCTACTTTCATTGAAGAGGGGCGTTTGCTTCTTGCCCTATTGCGTTTAGCATAAGAACGATTCTGCTGGCTGCCATTCTGCTTTTCGACTTAACAAAAAATGAAGGAAAATTTTGCGAATAACGGAAATAATTTTCACGTGAAGAATTAGGCAAAGCGATTTGTGTTAAGACGAATTTCAACAGAGTGCATGGGAAGAATTTCTTAAAAAAGCGATTTTAACTCGACATTCAAACTATTTGCATTCAAATGGAGCGCCCGTCATTGGCGCAAATTTGGATCAGGCAGAACATCTTTTTTCCAGTGCTTGTCTAAGATCAGCACGATATAATGCACACATCAAGTTAGATCGGGCATATCGGCAAGGTGACATAACGATTATGTAAGCGAGTTTATTAAGTGGCGGCATAAGTTCATGGATGTTGGATGAATAAACTTCTGCACAATGAATAAATGTGCTCTCAGCTATATTCGAAAAATGAAAACAAAGAAAACGATCTCCGTTGAGGTGTTAATCAGTTGCCATTTGTGACATATCTCAACTTGACAAAACTCCTCACTTAGATTTCTTTGCAATATCAGTTTTGACGACATCGAAGCAACAAATTCATACTTAGTTGTAACTTTTAGCAGAGAAAGCTCTTCAGATATACAGAGTTTGCAGCAAGAATTCTCTGCATTTGATCGCTCTCTGCTTCGAATTCGCACAAACACGTGCTTGGAAACTCATATTGCACAGGCGGAAGGTTTGTCTAACAGCAAGAAATAAAGGTGAGGGGAAATAGGCTTTATGGACGATTCACAGAGAATGCCATAATAGGTAATTAATTTTTCATGAATAAACAACAAAAGAAGGAAAGACCTTGCTAGACGTGCTTGTAAATACGTGCTCTTGGAACTTGCTTATCAAACAAAACAGTAAGGTAAACTGTTGATAAATGATAAAATATATGCAAAAGCGTGTTAAAACTTCAATAGAATAGAGCGCTCCGACGAGTCGCACTCTACACCATTCACTTTTCCAACTCGAATACTTATAACGCGACCGCTCACAAACACGTTGAACTTTCCTACTCATTTATACAAACTTTGGAGACCTTTAGATCTCGATAGATCAACTTCGGTTTTGCCAATCGAGAGTGATGATGACTCAAGAAGAGCATTCCACTGATCGAATTTTGTAATTAAATGTTTATGTCGTCTGCTTGAAGGTTCTGAAACTCTTTTCCAGTCGAAAAATCAGGCAGCTAGATAAGCACACGTATATATATGCAGACATGATTCTATCATAAAATACCTCAGAAACTCAGAGATAAATAATTAAAGAAACAAACGACAAGAGCGTTTATATTTGTTGAGTGCATCTCCTTAGATGGAAACGGAAAAAGCTCACCATTACTTGCTTCAATTTCAAAGTTCTATAAATAACATGCAAGTCTCCTAACCAGTTCTCAGGACTAGCTATATGTGATTATGTTGCAGGATTGATAACGCCAGCAAATATAATGATAATGTATAGGTAGCAGATAACTGAATGTATAAATGTGGAAAACTCCAAGCAACGACATTGGACGAAAGGCCGCGAAGAACGAAGAGTGGCTTACATAGTTTCACAGAGGATGAGCCAGCGTTTTTGACAACTCAGATATGACTACCCTTAATAATTAACAATGGTTTCGTAAAAACGACGGTTTTCAACCAGTTCTACCTTTCGTCACTTCTGTCAGGAACAAAAGAACGAACGAAGCAACAAATGAGAGAAAACACAGAAACGTGACGGAAAATCTGCTAACAACATATAGTTGCAAAACTGCTGAGAGAGCATCTGTAGCAGCAACTATGATTCTAAAAAAAATATTTTCCCCACTTGTTCATAAAAAAGTGAGGCTTTTCGTATGTCGTCGAATCTTCAAGGCGATCAATAAATGTATTTCGAAGAATATGCATTTTTTAATGAATAAGATAAACGAGGAGTAATTAGGTTATGCAAAATCTAGGGAAGCCTATCGAAAAAGACGAGGTGACATATGTGTGTGTCACTCCCGTTGACGAAATCTTAGAAAAAATAATATAATGTGCTAAATATTTCAGTGATATTTTAATCAGCTGAGCCGTGTAAATTTTTCACAAGTGCTCCGTTACTTATGTTTCAAATCGGTGGAAAATGGAAAAAGGCCGGGAGAAAAATGAAGAGAAATTTGTTTGAACAAACTAACTCTTTTAGTTCCTCTCTATAAGTTTGAAAAGAGATGTACAACGACAACATATGCACATTATTAAATCATTAGTGAATAACCGCTTGAAATTATCCTATGGACGGGCAGGAACAAGCGAACACACAGCGAACACGCAGACATAAGCGCATACGAACGTATGTGTTCATACATATACAATTACGACATCACCATCATGAACGTTGAAAGCGAATTTTGCCAAAGCATAGAAAAGCTGCTCATCATTCACATGTAGTTTTCATTAGGCATGCTGAAGCAATTACAGTAATATGGGGAAAAATATGTACTCCGAATGACAAATAATGGTGGATCGAGTAGTGATGGATGGCGAAGACCTGAACGAAACCAATTTCAAGGTATCATGCGGAATACTTTTTCTTGCTACCACAATCATGACAGGAATCGTTCCTTATCAAAATGCATTTATGAATCGTTTGACTGTTCATGCGCGAACTCAAAACAGTACTCTATGATAGAATCATTCAAACAAGAGGCGTGAGCTAAACGAAATAGACGCATGGCAGATTGCAATTAATCTGCAAAAATGCTCATATTATGACAATTGCTTTACCTTAGTTCAGCGACTCCGGGAAAACTGCGCAGTGACGGAGGGTTACTTGGCGGTTGTAATGAGCCTGAAGGCGAATGCGCTCGATAAGGCATAGAAATAACAAAGCGTATTGCCACGCAAAACGCTCAGGCCACAAAGTCAGAAAGAACGTAGGCTAAGGCTAATGATCAGCAAAGAAATATCCCTTAGCCTGGACCAACATGGAAGAACTTCGGCCGGTGCATTACAGCCTTATTTTTGCAAGTAGTTGACAGCTTACGAAGATAATCTTCGAATAAGAGCCTTCTAAGCACACCATGAATCAGAAGTCACTGACATGAGAATAGGATAGCATCAAAGGTGCATGGCGGTTGTAGGCGGATAGCTGCAGTTGAAATAATAACAGATTAAGAAATATTTTCTAGTAAGATGCGGGCACAAATTTGTTTACTCGATGAAGAGTAGCTTCGAATGGGAATTATCGGGGAAACATCTGTGTGTGAATTTAGTGTTGTAATAAAATGACAAAGCGCACATTGCAAATGGAGTGACGTGTTGCGGTGCAAATTGTTAGCAATCTCGGACGCACTAGCGAAGCGAACACACTGAAGGCTAAGCTGGGCGTGGTCTGGAGGGTAACCATTCTTGGACTGCCCCTCAAGCTGTCTCCTTCGGGATCGCCATCATACGCTTCTCCGTCAAACACTCACATTCACAATTTCAAACAACTTGTGTCATAACAAGCAATGCGCATTTTACGCCAACTTTCTTTCTGTAATCAGTGAAAAAGCCTTTGTTTCCGAGAAAAACCGTTGATTTATTTTTATTATTGGGCGAAACCTTGAATGCTGTTAACCATCTGTGACTATGATGGCAAAAGGAATTGAAAGGGATTTACTCGACAAAGCGCCAAACACAATAAGAGATAATTTCTGGATTATCGCAGTGCAGTTGAATTCACCGCCCTAAATTCATTTTTGTTTTTTTTCCGCCGACCCATTCTTCTTTTGGGAGTCAATGTTTCCATGCTGAAGATGATTGCGAGAAAAAGAGAGTGTTGCAGCGTCATTCCCTGAATGCCGACAGGAGTTCTGTGTAACCGCTTAGGTCCGATTGGTACAATTTGTTGTATGAGGGTGGAAAACAAAAATGGTGGAGGTGGTGAGTGCAGCACAAACACGAACTTTAGAACGTATCAAGAAGAGCGCATTCTTTTTCACGAGTTATTTCTGGTGAAAGCAAACAAGCGCGCTATGAACTCCAGCATGGTATGGACTTTATTCACTCATGCCGTTTGCAATAACATTGAAAAAAAACAATAAAACAGGCCTACAAATGTTGCTCATAGACTGGATGATCAGTGTGCGGGTCTTTAACAAACAGCATATTTTTCCTGCTGTCGTATTATTCAAGCGCAATATGATCAGTGAGAGCAAAATTGGATTTGAAAGGCTAATCCTCCTGATTATGCTCACGCGACTGCATGGCCGTATGCTTTCTGTTATTGCAAAACAAAGAAACGCATCTAGAAACTCACACAAAGACATACACAAACATACATGCACTAATCAAGGCATGGCATTTATTCAGTGTCGATTTCCTCTTCGTTTGAAACAGAGTCGAAGTGGGCACTAGAGAGGTTATTCAGCTATGAAACGTCCATTTCGAATTTCCGTCTCACTGCAAAAATGAGCCTTGGCCGCACTCGGCGGCGTATGGAATAATTCCACTTACAAACTTTATAGTCTATTATAACAACTGATGGCACAGAACGTGGCCAATCTAAAAGAAATTGAATTCGGGTAAACCTCTGGAGTAAATTATAGCTATGCAATTTTATTCCTACAGCTTCTGCTGCTGGCAAATCAGAAAACACTGAGCAAATAGCAGAAACACATACAAAAGCATGCAGTCCATATACCGTATCAAGCACTCAAAAAAGCACGGAGAAATATTTTTGATTCGGCAGGTACGGAGATCAGTAAAATGCATACTATTGCCTTTTAAAGCTTGCACATTTTTGAGAGACTCATCGCATACTTTTCCTCCAAGGACAACTACTTTCAACTCTGATTCAGTGAGAATTTAACAAAATAACCTAAAGACAATTCCACTCTTTAGAATCTCGGGTAGGACACATGCTTTGTGTGAAGTCTCGCTGTCGAGGTGCCTGATGCACTCGACAAATGATTGACTACTCAGCGAAGAGGGTAATATTAACGAATATATGAAAGATCCAATGAGGCGTACCGCAAGAGTTTATAAGATATGTGCCTCTACACCCCTCATACGGTTATCCACTTCTATAAATTATAAGCGAGTCGTAGAGCAATTTAAAAAAATGCAATAAAGGTTCTTACTAAATTGCTCGCATACGGTTTTCTCCGCCGCAAAAGACTGGTTTCGCGATCGATTTTATGCACAATACGAAATACGATTAAGCAGATCGGAAACGAAGTGCAAATATAGAGCATATCAGTGTGACCGCTGCTACTCGATAAATCGATAGATGAAGCTCGAGATAAATAGACGAGAGTAACTACTGTTGAAAATTATGTCGAGCAAAATCTGTCATCCTACAGTGGCTAAAACTTTCTCGGCTCTAGTATTGGGGCAATAGCTAGGTAAATGCACATATGTGCATATATGCACCTTCATTACCAGTGCTTTCATTTGCCAATTTACAAAGTGCACAGGAAGAAGCCAAAAAATGGAGCAGATGCGGTGATTAGTGATGCTCTCGGGTGCTAGCAGGCTCAACCTCAATGAATGCTATCTCCACTCCTCTTTTTTGCTTCACATCTATACAATTAGCCTAGATAGCTTCCGAGTACAACCTGCGTTCATAAGAAATGTAATTCTCTGCAAAACTTACCGCATGCATACTCCACACTTCCTGTGCACAAATCAACATACAGTTGTTGAATGACCGTTCAAATTTCATGCTGGGGACTTCAGACTTGAGCATTGGATTCGAAAATTTTTCAGTTGAGATTGTACCTCAATTGGAAAGATCCTAGCTATAGTCAGCCAACAACACATGAAGATTCTAGCAATTCTTGATGATGATGAGCTGGATTCCTGTAAAAGAGAGCAGACCCTCTCTAACAAATTTACACAGCTAGGTTACGCCTCTAATTCCATTTATCCATCCTTAACGATTTTTCACAAGATTTTATGCATGAAATTATCATATGAGAAGTAAAACGACGAAATATTTAAACCATCTAGAAAACGAATCAGAAGCGCTCAACTTCTCCGTATTAAACGATTCAAAAGAAAAACCCAGCCCATTGTTGGCACTTTCTGACATGGTCTTGAGAGGAGAAAGTTAAACATAACTTCTTCTCGACAGTACGAAGAAATAAAACCGATCGGCCTCCATCAATTTTCGCCGAACAAAACCTTTGCTTCTTTCTTTCTCACAGATGTCATCATTGAAATGAACAGATACTGCATACTATGCTGTGCTCAAATGAATCATAAAATGTTGCAGTTTTTTCAAAGACCCATTTTCACTTGCAAAGCGGTATTTCAGAAGTATGCTAAACCTGGCAGTTGAGCCAACCGAGTACGAGACTTCGATTAATTTAGATTATCTAGTTTTGCGCAACAGATGGCCCTATTAAACCAATCAATAAATCGAACCTATGTCCGCTACTGCAAAGGATGTAGATCGAATCAGAAAAATTCGGTATATAACCTATGTAAAGAGGTGCAAATTTCAAAAACAAGTAAGCGCTGAGCTTTAATGACGCGGGTCAAAAGTGCTCTGTGGACTGGACCGTTGGCCGTAGCGGAATCTGCAAAAATTAGCTAATATTTAATTGTTTCTTTGCAGAGATTTGCAATGCTGAAATGATGACAACATGACGCAATGAAGGATAAGGGAAAGAAAACAAATATGGATTGGACTGAACAGTATCACGCTTGATACTTGAAAAGGAGAAACGGTTACGCCTGATTTAAAACCAGCAGAGGATGATCTCGTCAAGGTTCAACACTGCTTGCACCAAATATTTCTGTTTCTTGGAGGGGAAGAAATAATCGGAGTTTTGCCTAGCTTTCAACACAATAAACGAGGATCAGTGAATGAGTCCGATATAAGCAAATATAAGGGTGAAAGAGTCGGGGTGAGAGTCGCTCAGACATTTTTTATTCCATTAAACTCAAGTGAAGAGATCAAAAAAATGCACTTCTCTGAGAACCCATATAGATATTGCAAATGTGGATATTTAAGAACGCATTCTGTTTATGCTAGCAGTGTGAAATGTAGTTTAAATAAAATTTCTAATCGCCCAAGAAAGTGAAGAAAGTACTCTAATAAAAGGATTCCAGTACACGCGAATAAATGTATTCAGAGAGTATGTGACAGGCAAATAGTTGATTAAATAGTGCTAGACAATGTTGCGGTAATAGAATATGCTCGCCGTTTTGCACTAATCATTGCAAACAAATAAAGGGAAGCAAAAATGAATACGTGTGCATTACTCTGAAGCAGTGCTGTATTTACATCGGATGACAATCGAGGAAATCTTTTGGAAAAAAGATGGAAAAAGATATTGAAGAAGATAGTGCAATATATACTACTGCAGTCCACAACACAAACTGGTGTCAGAATTAATGCAGCGTACCAAATAACTCAGTTACATATCTGTAGACCGACTGCTATCATAAATCTTCGAGAAAACATCTGTGTTGTAGCTGAATTGATTGATGGTAAAGCGAGAATTCCCTTCAAAAACCCTCTCCTACCCGACGGGTGTAGAATGCGGTTCGAATGATTGCAAAATGCATTTGAAATGGATTACTCTTTAGAATATGAAAGGTGAATTTAAACTGTTGCGCGTCAACAAATTTCGCGACTTCAGTTCCACTGGTTCGTAAGCTCGAAGTAAGGGACGGCCAGGCAATATTCTTCCAAGCTTCACAAGGAACCTCCACAATTTTCAAATACTCACGTTGCGAAAGCCGCAGTCAATAAGCCAAAGCCTTCATTCCCCTATGGGAAGAAACGCAAATGTTCATTGCTATCACAATTAATCAATTAGTAATAGCCAGAAGAAACTGGAAACGCTATGTTCGCTATGGTTTAAGCATGAGAGAATGAATCATGGTAAAATTAGTAAAAGCAAATAACATCAAGTTAATTTGAATTTTCAGCTTTTTTTCCTCAATGGGGATCTCTCATTTATTAGAGACTACTATACATAAAAAATTTTTTATTTTTTACACCACTTTCCATACGTTCACACATTTTAAAGGAAGCCAACGCTTTGGCACCGCTCTTCCTCCGTCTTCTCAGAGAGATTCAAACCGCAAAAGTACCAAATTAGTAAAAACTTTGCGAAAAACGCATTGTGGCCAAGAGAATTTAGCAACGTACGAGCGCAGCCAGTCATTACGCAACATTTTAACGGACATTAGATGAAGCTCTACGCGCCAGTACTCAAGGTGGAAAAAAAAATGCAATCTTTGGGTGAGGTGTCAAAAGGTCATAGCGCGTTGATGGTCATCTTCCAAATGAATGAGCACAGCACTCTTTATGATCCCTAGATTTTATACAGCTCAATTTGCATGTTTCCTTTCGTTTTTTCTGCGAAGTCGCCGGTATCTTTTTGTATCCATATCCGTTCATTGTCAGCTCCAAAAGATAATGCTGCGGGATGTAACCTCCAATCACAGGGAGTTCTAAAGAACTTGCCACCTATCGTTAAAGCACAATAACTGAGAAAGTGAGCTATAAAGGTTTACTATAGAAAGTCAGCTGCCAGGTTCAGGCAATATTATGAGATACTCAAATGCATCAACACCGATTGGCGATTGAGACCAAGATAACTGAGATAATTTCTAGAGAAATCTAGATAATCTTTAGCAGATCGCGAAATACAAAGAGCGGCATTTTTATTTAAGCAAATAACCAGAGGGTGCAAGATACAAAAGCAGATGAAGTCCAACGCACCACTGCGTAGTCAATATAAGGTCTTCTTCCGTTGGTGAGAAAATATCCTGAAGAAGCAATATTACCTCCAGGTAAAGTCGCATAAGCTGAACGATACACAAAATGGAAGTGTTCGGACTTCATCGCCATCTCCTCTGTTGCAGCTCCCACGCGGAGCCTCTGCATTAAGATGAATCATGAATTTTGGAACGCGGGGATAATCGCGCAAAAGATCTTCCCGCCCTCGCGGGGGATTTGTTGTAACCAATCCCCCACCTGCGGTGGGCTCGCTGGCTTTCGTCCATTTCTGAGAGCGCTGTCAGAAGGGCGAATTCTGCAATCGCAGGCTGAAAAAAAAACCCTCCTGAAGTTATAGAACACATAGCTCGTCCAGCTTTTGGACGATCACCGTGGACGTCTTTCAAACGGCCTATCATGTCATGTATCGATGAAGACTTGAAAGGCAGAAATCCTCCGCAAATACTTCGCTGGACCCTTTTATTCTAGGTTGTCTTTTACCATAAAGAACTCCCACACCGCGCTTCTTCCACTTTTCTCCTTCTTTATCTATCTAGATTTTTCCGAACCATTGACCACTGGTGTCGTCTCTAGGCATGTCGAGGGTGAAGTGAGCGATGGATCGGCATTGGTGACTGTTCACCTCCGTTCCCTGGGCATTCCATCTCTCTACAACACGGCATACTTAAACACCAAATCCGCATTCAGCTGAATGGAAAGGCAATAATCCAACACAGAGGATGAAATCTGATTCTCGATGAGGAAACGCAGACATTGCAGAAGGCACGGAAAGTACAACAAAATGTGGTGCAAGAAGGCGAGCAGCCATCTTCGACAGTTCGTTATTCCGCCGGCGCACTCTGTTTTGTTTCCGTTCTCACCACTTCACAGCAGAGATTAAACAAACTCATTTCTTATAAACGTTACCGGCACCTGCTCCCACCATCCTCATCATAACTCGCGGATCAAAATTTCCAACTGGAATATACGATCATTACAAAAGAATACCTGCCGAATGAATGACCTGCCGAAAAATAGAGTGCATTAATCCTATGAGCGCACGCTGCGCAGCACACATATGTCGAAAAAGCACACTGCTCCTCATATTCTCATTTGCAAGTGGAAAGCGGCTTTTGGTGCACTTCCTTATTCCAACATTATCACAGTCCTCCTCTCACTGACAACGAATAGAATACCCTTTCTTTATAAGCAGTTCTTAACATTTAGTTTCCACCTACATTTAACAAAGCATGCAAGCGCTTTTGGCAAGAATATGCACATTGGGCTTCAGCCATGATTTCTGCATCAAACGAGTTGCCAAAGACGCCAAGAGTACCACCTTTTCGAAAGTTATTCCTATTGCAGCTTCCCGTGAAAACGATACAGCGAAACGGCATGAAGGTTATTAAAGACTCGTAACAGAACTGGAGGTTTTCCAGCCTTCCACCCCAAGGTAGCCCTCGCTCTGCGAAACTTCCTCGCGGGGAGCAGGGGAATCTGAGAACTCAAGCCCTCGCGGGGGCCTTCGCGATGGCGAAAGATCCCCACTCTTAATGGGTATGATTTATCAGTTCGCATTGCGGCGTCCCCCGCGTTCGCGTGGGGTCCGCTTCCAAACACTGAGACATATACAAATATGCATACACATACCACATACAAACAGCTCACGCACCTATAGCGCTCTGAAGCCGAACACGGATATTACACACATCACATGCACATCACGCTTGCAACACAGACGCGCTTCGCGCACACACTAAACATACCGCAATCAATCGTGCGGAATCATTGCACACATACCGCACATGCCAGGAAAATACGGACAGACAGACACATACATAAACAACACATACGTCAAAGAACACACATGGGCAAGTTTCCGTTCGTGGAAACTCGCAGGCACATAAGCGCGCACGCACACATGTCGACATGAAAACAAGAAAAGTACGCACAAAAACACGTGCCCACATCCGAAACCCGGCACAAATTCCTAGACGCATGGCCCTACCTGAAAAGACATACAGAACCCAAAATACTGATCAGAGACATGCAAATAAAAAAAAAACCGCATTCATTGTGATGCAGACTGAAAAGGCACACAAAAAACGACGCACACACACATACACAACATACGGGCGCAACACAAACAAACACACACAATAAAACACATACACAAAAACACCTATGCACGCTTGCACGCATATGCACGCAAATGCGTGCACGGGCGCTCCTACGAACACGCCTGATTAAAACACTCATACCTACATAATGAGCAGCATAGTTTGCCATAGGCGCGAGTGTGCAAGAAAAGGCAGAAGGGAGTGCACATCCTTAATCATCCAGCAAAAGGAACAGTGGAACGTGTGTTATGTCATGTGATGAAAAATGTGGCGTTTTGAATGGAGGTTGGGCAAAATTGTATGCATTGAGAGCTCTGTAATAATGAATCAATCTGGGCCAAAAATCTATTCGAGAGCAGTGAATTCTCGCATAGCGTGTGAACCGCAGAGCCATCGACAAGTCTCGAGCGACGTGGATGACCTTCCTTAACTGAGGGTCGGTGCTGTGCACACCTGAAGGGACGTTAAAGGTTCTATCAGATTCGATTGTAACCTGGTGCAAAAGCCAATATTTTTCTGCCGTATCGAATTCTTATGTAACTGTAACGCACAGCTGGCATGAACCCTAAGAGTCGCAGATATAGCACGGTGGAAGTGGGTAATCGAATGTGATTGAAAAGCGGAGCAAGTCATGTTTTGAACAGGGTCGAACGTTGCATCAGAAAACTGTTTCAGGCTTAATTGAAAGCAAAAAATTTCTTTTCTGTAATAACAGTGTGTTTTTCCCCAGACTTTTCCCCACGATTTCCCCCACTTCGACGTCGAAGTGAAGGCAGTACGTTGAGGTCGACGCATTACGTTCCTTCAACATGCTTTTTTTCACATCAAAAGTGCACTATGAGCTCTGCATTCGCTCGCCTTGATCCGTCACGCTTTTCACGGAATCTTCGTTGTATATCGAAAGAATGCAGAGGTGTGTGGGCAAGAATTTAACATCAGTGTTTCGAATCGGTCAGCTCATCTTACAATCAATTGTGATCATGTGGATTGCACCTGTGATTTTACAGTAACTCATTAATATACCTGCGAAAGTGTCGCTATAAAGCACTGTGGTTGTAGCACGACCAGATTTCCGTACGGGTGTCTTCCTCGGCTTGAAAGTAGCAGTGCGTGAGCAGAAAGATAGACTTTTGACTAGTTTGCAACTTGCCACATAGTTGTTGTTTCAGGTAACCCTTGAAAAACTGAACGGGATTCACGTGTTTCTTCACTTCCCCTTAAGTTACTGGCCATCTAGGGCAGTGAAGTCACTACAAACTCTGCCATGGCACGTTTTAGTGAAGCATATGAAAATACTCTGTTGCAAACAGAACTGTCAGCTTGCGCAAAAATCTGACCTGAAATATTGACCCTTCGGAAATGATCACAAGTTTCACTTTAAAAAATGTTGAATATACAGTTGGTGTACTAAGCCTCATGCTTATTTACCACTGACGTTGTTTCTTTTACTTTTACTAAAGAACGTTGTGAGGTGTTTCTTTTACTTCTTTCCCACAGTGCTCTAGTGTGACCGATGTATTTTCAATGACACGGTACTTATGCAAATGTTATGTCAAAGGTGCAAGTCGGTAGGACTTTAGGCAGGACAAATTTGCCACATAAGTATTAGGATGCAACGAGAAGGAGTGCTAACTCATGAGTGTTTGCAAGGAACCTGCATTATTTTTATAGGTATTTTAAAGATGTGCTGTAAGCGAGGAATGAGACAATGCAAGCAATGAATTTTTTCCGGAAGTGGAATGCTTCGCTGTGAAGCGAAGTCAAAAGCTGAGTGTGTACATCGAACGAAATGAAAATGAATAAATGCACAAAGCTTCTAAATTCTAAATCGGGGACAAAGATGCAGGCAGCCAGCTTGAGCTATTTCGTGTCAAGCATTTCATCAAGCCAACAACTATAAAGTGAGTAGAAAATGCTAGACGAATTGTTCACAGTGCAGTCACAACAATTTCTAAGGATACAGCGAAACTAATGGGAGAGTAAAGGCAATAACAATGATAAATATTTCTTGTACGATGATCTGAGTGATTATAAATGAAAGCAAAAAAATCTTGTCTAAACGCTTCTAGATCCCTTCGTTGTATAAAGCAGACTTTTTTTCAAGTCGTTAGAGATTAATAGGACAAACATGACTTCTCGTAATGCGCTTTCAAGATTTATGGAACGCATAAAAAGGTAGCGTCGTAATGCAGCAGCAGTGTTAGGAAATAATCAAATGCTACAGAAAGGTTTCTGCTTTTTGTTCAGCTTATAACTGATTGTGGTAGTACTTTGCATGCGAATTGAAAAGTGCCTGGCTTCGACTCTCAAGTCTTTGCCATCATGCACTTAATTTAGAATATATCGGCCATCACTTCCGACATAAAAATTTTCAAATTGGAATAAATTTTTCCGCAAAACCTGTGCAGAAATTTCTGATGATGCTCTGAGGATGCTTTGAAATATGCACAGCCACAACTCGTAACAGTAACTCCACCACAACGCAACTGCAGGTGTCACACAATATTCTTGTTGGTGAACGCGCAGAGCTTCCTCTGCCTCGCAATATACGCATGAGTGTGTGGTAGAGTCCACCAAAGAGAACAAGCTGACATGAGTGCACGCAATCACGCACGCATATGCCCGCATAGGAACATAACTAAGTGTAGGTGTATAAAGATGAACACTGAAGAAGGTATGTAGGGGATCTGCATGCAGTATAAGTGTAGGTGTATAAAGATGAATCCAAGCGCCCCTGCGTGAGGTGGAATTCATAACGTTGCCGCCCACTGAATTTTGAACCACTGGAGCACTTTGCGAAATACTGAGATTCCTTCACTAAGGGGAATGTTAAATGTAACGTGCAAAAGTTTGAACGTAATGTTGCATCAACGGAAGACGTTTTCTGGATCAAGGGATCTGAAGTAATCGATGATATTTGGGAAGCAGATGTCAGAGAAGGCGGCCGGCAAATTCCTTGCTTTGATTTAAAGAGGGTATATCTAAGAAAAATTGATTAAAAGTTTGTTAGAAAACAACGAGGTGATAAACGCGACATATGATACATCAGAAAGAACACAACTCTTCCTGGAAAGAGTTCCAAATGTGGTTGCTTTGCTTTCAGCAGCACGCACCCCTGTGATTTTATGATACATCTGATTTTGTTGTAGAGTGATTTAAATAATGGTAAACTTTATTGTAGAATATCAGAGCGTACATGAAGTAGCTGCATCTTGCCTGTCATTGTTTCCTCCTGATGCAAAGACTACATGCATGTGGATCGTACGTGTAAGATCGAAACAACCGATCATAGCCCGTGAAGTGATTGGCGGCGAACTCGTAAATTCGGCACTCGGCAAAGCTCAAAATGGACCAGACCAAGCAACATCGGGCTTTCTCACACATCCTCAACGAGGCAGCAACCACTTTCAGATTGTGCGCTCAATGTCTTCTGGAGATTAGAAATTAAGCAACAGTCAAGACTTTCAAAACTCTGGACGCAGGTTGACAACTTGGTTCTGCTTAGGCTCTTCATGACGTACAAGCAGTGGGAGGTAAATCGATTTCTGAGCACAGTTAACAGGAAAATTTGGTGTAAAGTTGAGATTATCAGAAACCGCTATGCCAACACAGTAATAACACAGCTCTTGCATATTTCAGAGGTTTGACCATCGCATTATCCATCTCCTAAGTGTGGTGGTGAAAGTTGGTGGTGTTGCGGCTTGTTCGATCATTGCTCGTTGTCTCTTTTCTAGAGGTCAGCCGTACACAAGTCGAAAAGTAAAGCTCATTCTTTAAAGCTGAGACTAGACAATACGATTTTCAAAAAGACTCTAAAGTTGCTAGATCCGTCATCTAGCTCATATAATTGCGCTACTGCAAAGGATTTGTTCCGCACCTCGGATGTATGCACCATTAAAAGGTAACTCGGCATTCACTAGTGTCGAAGGTTCCTCGTCCTCAAATTCTCCTTGTGTGTTCTAACCAACCTGCAGGCCCAAGAGCAATATTACACCAATACGTCTTTCCCGTAAATGTCTGCGCAAGAAAAGGAACTAAACATTGACGTCTCCTGCGAAATGTTAGAGATGGACGAATGATTCCGCATAACTCTTTTACATTATTCAAATACTCTTGAATGCACATCATTTAAATGATATCTTTTTCTCAATTCCTGTCCATTTTCTCGAATGTACTTCCAAGTGATATTGACAACATTATTCGGCAGATGTGGTTACTGAGTTGGGAAAATTTTCGGGCTATAGATAGTGGAATAGCTCAGCATTGCAATAGCAAAATTTGCATTTTTGACTAGAGTTGAAGATGTTAAAGTGGCTTTTCTTTCTTCGGCTTTTCAAACCTATTTATCAACTATTCATCCGCTACTTCAATTTCGCCTGTTCGTCCATTTCAATCCCCGAAATCATTTTAGCATAGCTTCATATATGCGAGCTGTTACATGAGCAGCGGTAACCTTCTTCCTCCATGGCCAAGAATGAAGCATTCCTAATTGAACATTTAATCGTTTCCTGTCATTCAGAGCATTGCGCTTCTTCTCATCAATACTTCACTTTATCCTCTCACAAACTTCAAGTTTGTTTCATTCAATGCGTTATCTCTTTTAAATATCAACACAGCCGTTGAATTTTGTTGACTATTGTGTTGAGTTGTCGTTGAATGCTCCACTAAGAGTTCAGTCTATTGATGCCTGGTGTCGAAAACTGGGTCTTCCAGGAGGTCGGCAAAGCATACAGAGAACCAAGGTAAATACCAACATGCCAAAACGCACAGACAGTTTAACATGCCCACTAGTTTTGTTTGCGTTCATTGCCTAGCGGAACACCAGTTTATTAGCCTTAAGACGTGATGACTAAAGAGTAACGTTACAATGGCGATGGATACAGAGGCTATTGAATAAGCAGCAAAAAGCAATGAGGAACAGAGGCGATATGCAGGATTGCTACCGCACCTGAAACTATGGAGGTAACAAATAGGAAAAAAACAAACCGCTTAGAACTACAACGAATAAGCTTCTTGAGAAACGCCATATCTATTTGGGCTGTGCAGCTACTTTCCAAGTTCAGCAGAAAGGCTCATACCCTTATAAAGCACATGAATACTTTTCAAACGTCGTTTGATATTTAGAGATCTGCTGAGAAAGCGATTCATTCCGATCCGAGGTTTATCGAAAGATGCGAATTTGAAAGTGCTTTCAATTATGGTCTGATGGAATGGGATCTTGCTAGCTCTATGCTTTACAAATGAAAATTTAAATTTGCTCATTATCTGATTTAATAAAACCATTTACATCCTCATAACGATAGCGTAGGGACGTCGTGCAAAACTATTTCCTAAGAACACCCGAAGTTCACCTAAAACATTTCCATCCAGAACATTCTAGACGTAATACGAGTCCGTAAGTCCTCCAATTCAGATACTAATTAGCGCCCAACTGAAGTTCTCCATAGCTGCGTTGTTAACCGAATTTGCACAGTAGATAACGCTTCAAACAGCACAGCTTTCAGATAAGAATTGAATAGCTACTCTTTTTTTGCACTTTTTTCGCCGTTTGAACTGTTATTAATTAATTCCATATAGAGAAGCATGCTGAAGGAAGAGGGATAATAAGCATTTTTGTATCGCGATCACCCGATGAATCGGTTTCACGAGTCATCGGAAAGAAAGGCTTCAGAAAAAATTATGTACTCGCAATATGATAAATCTGGCCGACTGGAAGTCTCCAAAAGATTTGTTTTCGCATGATCCGATCGCTGTATATGATGATCCAATCGGTATAAAACGCATACAAATTCCATAGTCCTTCTCAACGTCCATAAATTCTTTTCAGTTTGGTGTATCAATGCAAAATACTGTATACTCGCTCTTTCCATTGTAGAGTATTTCCTAATCGAAGCTTCCGTGGTATGAGAGGCAAACATGAACATGGGCACAACATCATAGTGAGAGGTGAATGAATTCGGTGAAATAAATTCTCGATAGCAAATAATGAATGTCACATTTTTCACTATGTCACAGGGGAACAAGATGTTGCATCAGCAGTTATGCGCATTCCGTCATTTCCTATATAGGAACTACAAGAATTCTTTAACATGGATTGTACACTGTGTTGGAAACAAATGTAAATGTATCTATTGCATCAAACCACAAATGGCGAGAAATCTAGCAAAATTGCAATTGCAATAATAACAAAGGATGAGTGAAACCAGCGATCGAGCAACGACAGTCATTTGTGCGTTCCTAAGTACAGACGAGAAAAGGACGAGAAGCTAAAGGCGACAATATTAAAAACTTGAGGAATAAATTCAATATGCGCATGATCGATGGCTTTATCAATATTCTCCAATACAGACGTGAAAAAAATATCATAGGAGAAGAGAAAATGACTGTGCTTGTTTCAGCAAAATGCACATAACTCATAGATGAAAGCAACCCAAGCAAACGAAAAAAAGACGCAGTTAAATCTACAGATCGATGATGCTGCACACCTGCACAATAGATGAACGTTAAATTACGGAGAAATTATTGCAGAAAATTTGCACCTCGCTTGACGCATAGAATATAGATTATTTTTGTAACAAGTTTGCTTCTTGCCTAGTGTAAGTAACGGATTTCCTTGCCAGACGAAATACTCACTGCAGGGCTTTGATTAACATGCTGCATATGGCTCTCCACAGACACTCGTACATTGGAAGGACGTAAAAAAGGTGGATAACCTTGAAATGTGAACGACCCGCTTTGAGCTGAATGATCGCAAGCTAGGTGGCGGAGGAGCACTAAGCACATTGCTCGAGACGCTACTTGAACTCATAACAGTTCGTCCATTACGCAAATATTAGCAGATGATCGTCGTGAAGGATCCTCGCTCAGTGTGCCATCAGGTGCGCAACAGAAAATATAACGCGACAACTTCTATTACACCAGCACTGCATTATACCGCACGTGCCATCAAGACAGCAAGGTTAATCAGTACAACATCCATCAGCACTGTTCTCCATTCAGCAGTAAGACTGACATAATCTGCGTACGAGTAACCCCTAACCGGATCACACAACAAAAACGACGTTGATGTGTATGCGTCGTCGGGCATTGGCAATAAAAGATGCCATGAAAGTCAACTCGCTCCAATCCTTGATAAGAAGTAATGCTGTGAATCAAGAGTGCTTCAGTGCTCTAAAAAATATGATTCCCTCGTTTCATGACGAGGAAGCCAATTCCTCTTTATACCCTAAATGGATGAAGATCATAGGACTATGCCCCTGAGTACCTGGTCTAGCAGTACTGGAGGCACGATGCCAATAAGCGCTACCTCAATTAGGTGCAATCAAACCGGAGATCTTATAGATGAGCTTAACTGGATGAGCACGAGATTTAGGAGGAGAAGAAACAAACGGACGATTGGGAAGCCGTCGGCTTGTGAAGTCGTTCGTAAGTGTGAAACAAGTGGAAGGCATTCAGCATGGATTTTTTTTTTGTTAGCCGCCAAGTGGGCAACATAGAAGCGTTGGGTTATCGGAAATGGCACATTGCATCATAATTGAAGTTGTTGCAGCCAACCGCGCAATTGTTAGCCCTCACATTTTGTGCCACTCTTGTTATATACAATTTGCGCTTTCGTACAACTAACTCTTCGTTGTTGCACTCAACCACCCTTCCATCTAGTTCAACAAAATAGCGTTGCATCATTGATTGGTGGTGATGCTTGTGGAAATGCTCAACAACCTTTCCGTTACGAACAACGATGCATCCCCTATTTGATAAAAGCTCGTGTCTGTTGCTTAAACCTATGCTATCATGAAACCACTATTTATCTATTTTTTTTTCACTTTTTAGTATATTATCATTCACTCGTTGGATTTTGCAGCAGCCGACGAGCTGGGTGTTCCAAAAAAGGGGTGCATACTTGTTGAACGTCTGCAATAATGGGAGGTTTTCTACACTTATTCAAAAGGAAGATGCTAATGTATGATTTTAGAAGACAGAAACGTAAAACGAAGTAAAATAAAATCGAGAACTAAAAAAGACAGGAGAAAGACTGATAACATATCAAGGATACAGGTGAACAAAAATCTAGACAAATCGTGAAGGCGGACCAGTGGATAGATGGGGACAAAAGAAATTGCGGCAGTTTCGAAGAAGTGGGGTGAACAAAGATGATGAAAAAAGCTAGTACGGCATCATCTATGAGGATTCGAGACGACTGGCATCCGACTTGGCAAGAAAACGTTTCGTTAGCAAAATGTCTAGTGTGACCAGCAGACTATTCTACAGTTCTCAAAAAGAAAATGCAAGCTATAGGAGTCGCCTCTGACCGCATGCGTACATCTTTCAGCTCTGCATTCCTTGCATTTATTTATGGAATAATCATGAATATTCAAATGAATTAATAATTGGGAAGCACGTGACCTGGCTACTTTTCAGCCGTTACGAGAATCATCTCTGTCGCTCCTGACCACTTGTTTTCTGCCTCCCACCTTGCAGCTGACTCTTTCAGGTCTCCGAATTTATTCATAAGAAATATTTCTCGTTAAATGCCCTCTGGTATAAGTTCGGTGAAACCTATTTAGGAAATTCAAGGCTCACCGGTCGGTTGGAGCTTCGCCTTCAAAACCGCCAACGAGCGTTTTCATTTAGCATCTCCAATACACTTGCGGAATCAGATGATAGGAGAATGGAAAATTAGAATGATTGCAAGAACGCACAAAAATCAGCTACTCTTCGTCACTGAAACTTTTCAGGCTACAACTATGAAGTCTCCAAGGCTTTTTTCCCCCAAAGTTTGATCCTTTCAGCTGTCTCGGTGCGTTCAGCCTCTAAGTAATGCTCATTTTACGAACAGATGTAATCAGTGACATTTACGATACGAGCATCGAAACACCGAAAACAGCGTTAAGAAGTGACTTGCAAACCAAAGCACGTTTGCGCCACTTTTCTACACATCGGTTTCTTATCGAGTAAAAATAGAAGCTGATAAATACGAGATCTTCCTATCCACCTTTATAAAACACACTAGAGAACTGATCTGATCAGCGGGTAGGCGACATTACACCTCATTTGGATAGCAAACAATTGCACCCGAGAAATTACCGCCTTCCTTGTTAAACGATCATAGCGGGGTGAAGAAAAAGGTAGAGTAATCAAAGACACCAAACATTTAAAAGGGTGAATGCTTGGAGGTATAGCAGAGCACCACCTTCAGTTCTGATGCAATCCTCTTCAGTTGAATCGCCCGAGGGTAGGAATGGGGCACAAGCTTTCCTCCACTGCTAAAATTTAATCTGTCTTCCAAGGATGCATTCCTCCACTGTCTATAGACAAAATCATTTGGCTTTAAGCACTTAGTCGAGCATCCGGAGGCGCCGCCTCGCACGGTTCACTTTGTGATTTGCGTTACGCTTTATTCAGCCGAAGCACTAACAAATCCGCGCTTTGCATGACTTGTTCGAATTCACTCCCCCTCGCAGAGTTATCTCCCTCTCCTCCTATCCCCATTTCTCCTCTCCTCCTTTCAAGAAACATTTTACAACTTGCTCAGCTGAGTTTGGGGTTAGACATTGCAACTTAGCGGTAGAGCCGCTCATTCCATCAGGATCACACGACGCAACAGCTGCAGATTTCACGTATACAGTTATCGGCATAAGGTATACAATGTCCTTACTGTGAAACTTTGGAACGAATTGCTATCAGTTATTTTATAAGTGATGCTCAAAGCCTGTCCCACTTTCGCAATCTCTCGTTCGTGATGGTTGCAGCTTGCATATAAGATATAGCAGAAAAGCCTACTAGAAAGAGTAATTAGCTATATGCTTTTTACACGTGAAAACGCCTGAAAACAACTGCTGATTACTAGATGTTCTAGCTGGTTAAATGTAACTTAAATTCAGCGTCGTTTTCGGCAGAGAAATTAGAGAGAATTACTTTCCAGTTTTATTTAAAGACAGTCACATAGATATATCCAACTTAGCGCGTCTCTGGATAAAATTTAAAAATGGATCCAATCCAAAATCCCATGCCTTTCACCTCAGTAAACTTCGGTAACCTGCAAGTATCCCTACCGCAAACACAAGTCGAGTAATTTTTTGGGCGTTCGCTTGTATGGATAGGTTCGGGAATAAAGAACTGACTCTAGGTGGAACATTATACCTATACATTACCAAGTTTCCGAGGGAATGCTTCGTGACAACACTCCGGACACCAAATTCCCGGCAATGCGCTAAAAAAAGGTGTCACCAAGATTCAAAAGAAAACGACTGCAACGACAGCACCGTATTTCATGAACTGGCTCAATGACCCGTCTTCAAAATATTCAAGCCTGTCACATTTTTCGATTTTTCCGGTGCTCATTCAAATTAGCTTCTGAAATGCGTTTCGTGACGATAAAAGCCGATTCCTCAACCAGTTGCAAGATTTTCTCATTTAATAACGAAACAGTATTATGAGAAGTTTTACGTGGATATGCGTCCAATTGGTGATTAAAAATCGCCTCTGCTGCTATAAGAAAACGTCAAGTTACTCACTGCGATTGTTCGTTTTCTTCGGTGCCAATGCAATCAGTAAAATACGGTTATTTCTAAGGAGTTGTTTCGTTTTCTTATTGGTCACAGATTGCCAAAAATATTTTGGTGGAATTTTATATATGACTCAAACGATCTCTGAGCAGTGAAAAAGCCCTTCGGTTAATCCGGCTTCCTTGACTATACGCATGGCACAAACATGTGTGGATGGTGTTTCCTTATGTACTTTCATCTTAGAAGGAAATGTATCTTAAATTACGAAATCTGACAATATTATTATATCACTTGAAGGAGAGCGATAAAACGGAGGAATATCGTTTGAAAGATGACTATTCGTTTCCTTATTTCTCTTCAAAACTCAAAATCGTTACGGTCGGAGTATTTCGATTATTTATCCCTCTTCTCTTCCATTGAATCATTCTGCAGTTATGTTGGATTGTCCACTCTCAGTTCACCGTTCACCCGTATTTAACAATTCTTTGATGCTTTAATCTTCCGCAAATCACTTTTTTTTTGCTCTTTTGCATATTATGGAGGATTCATATGTATGCATCTGCATATGTATCCGTCCGTTACTTTCAACTCGAGAACCACTAAACAGGAGATAGAAAATTCTGCGATATAGCGCCATCGTGAGATAGCTATCCATTTGATTTAATGAACTTGAGAGGAATTAATACACTTAATGGTGGGAAAAATTGGCGTGCATTTACAAAGAAACGCATCTTTTGTAAATAAACTTGCAAAAGAAGGTTTTTAAATTTGTTCTTTGCAATTTATAAAAGTGGATGCACAAATAAATGGAATGCAAAATGGCATATGCTATTTGTAATTTTGGCGGTTCTTTTTCGCCTTTTTCTTTCATACTTTTTTGTGATATTTGCGGCATCCACATTCCATTATTAGTAACTATATTCTACATTTTACTCAGTTTTTTAATTTTATGTGGATTTCAAATACTCCATTCAATTTTGACATTAGCATTTTGAAATAGGTGAAATCGTTTCGTTGAACCCGGAAAAGTTAGCAACACATGAAATCTATAAAATTTCAACACGGAAAGAAAGTGCATTACCATGGAAATCGCCGAATAGGTGAAAGAATGGAGCTTTCTTGTAAGACTTTATGTGGATGGTGAATGAATTGAGACAGGAATACATCACTTTTTTGAGAAATTAAAAAGAAAATTCTTATTAACGCAATTATGACAATGACCTGTGAATGCAAACATCTAAGCAAACAACTTCAAGAAATCGCTTATACTCATAGTCAAAATACGCAAATAGTCATAGTCAAAATATCAATTGTTGTCCCTCATCATATTTACCGACTATTAATCGTTTCTGTTACATTCGTCAACATGATGTAATACTATCTCATGTACTCATTTCAGTCCATTCAGAATTCAAAATAGTGAATAAGAAAGAGCCGAATATTTATTGTGAGTACGAGTAAAAGCAAATTTAAAAGCATGCATTTTTGTTGAAGGTTGGCAAAACTTCGTTGCGTACATGGAAAAAGTTCTTTGTTAAATCTAGAGCATTCGGTCGTTCCTACGACGTATTAGAAATTGCAAAGCTAAGTGCGCAGATATTGAGAGTTACGGAAGAAGCTCATGCGAACAATAAGCAAGTCCGATGGGATTTAGAGATAGTCGTTTGAGTAGGCGAAAAAAAAGTAAGTCTAGTTCACATTTCAGCAGAAAGTTGTCTGTAGTTTTATGAAGTAGTGAATTGCCTCATCATCAAATCATCTAGTAAAATGCGCATATGTGCGATAAAGATTGATCAAATGGGTTACGGGGATCGCTTTGGAAGCGATCAGAATGCACAGAAACGAAAAGCGTGAGACAGGACTCACTTGGTTACTCTTCGTCAAGCAGCGACTCATAATTTGTCATGCATCAAAATTTACGGCTATAAAATAGGATAGACGATGACATTTTTGAATAAGGATATGAGCGTAGTTACAAATCTGTCTGATTCTTCGTAACTTTATGCATTGCGCGTGAAATTAAATAGAAATCCCTCAGTGTTGAATATTGCATATGTGGAAGGGATTGTGTCCGAAAAAATTCTTCCCCCAGAACTGATTTTGGATTAGGTTGAGAACGAAATGTCAGAGATTTACTTCTAGTAAAGGCCACGTAAATCGCGTTAAGACGCTTTTTAACACCATTATTTTAATTTCGTAAGGTACTATAATATTCTACGGTAGCGGATCCTTTATTTCCCCATCTCGCTGTCCCCATCCACCGAAGGTGCTCAAAGTTGAACAGATAAATCAGATGATTTTGATTACGTTTCTCGAATCTAGCCGAATTGCTCTTTCACTCTATCGTTCTTCAGTAAAACACGATGACGTTTCAAAAAATATAGATGAATTAAAGCTCTACAACAAAAGGAAGCACATTGTTTGCAACTTACCGTATGAGTCTTGCGGCGAAACGAGCCTTTGCAAACATATTCGTTCGCGCATCACCACGACATCACTGCTGTTGTGTCACTGCTAACGGTAAATACCCTTATATTCCTCATTTGAGCGCAACCCACCGCAATTCTTTAGAGCTGCCACTCTTAACATCTTTATAGTAGAACGAGTTACCAAATTTACACAAACAAAAGCCACGTTCACTCTTACTCACAGTGTTCAGTTGGCCTGCTGCAATTAAAAGAGCGTTTTGCATTATAGACGGATGGGCACATAATCTTGGAAACCCATTTTTTATGGATGATTCAGAGGAGCAACAAGAGATTTTTTTCACGCAAGCATGATGATGTGAAGCTTGTTGATATTTGTCGATAGTTTCTAAAGAAACAAATATGCATTCGGGTTATTGAAAGAGAAAAAGAACTCGTCGATCTTAGTGGAAAGAATGTTGTCTTAGTGGCTATATTGCGGTAATGCACATGACAACTAAACACGAAACTAAATTCATAAAAACGTTGATCGCTTCAATTCAGCCACTCAACAACAGGCTTTTTTTGATAAAGAGCGGAAATTTTCGCCACAATCTTGTCACGAACGTAAGCAAGCTGGCAGCAAGAATATAACTGCTTGAACAGCATGTGGTCGAACGACGTGAACAAAATGTTATTTGCGTATTAATTGAATGCTTTTCTAGCAGCATTTAATGCAACAAAACGTTAAATGCGAACCAATTATAATGCAATAATGCACATTCAGCCTCCGGTTGACGAAAGCAATAAGCGAGCATGAAAAATGTAAATTCAACTCGGCCAAACACAAGTTTCATTGTATATTTCAACTTTTAGGCAACGTTTGGGGGTTAATTTTTTTTTGCCCTATTTGAATGACCAAAGAATCATCTCATCCAAATGAGGAAAGCAGGCAGAAAATAACTGAATAATTCGATGCTGGAGGTATATAACAAACTTTGTGATTTATAATCTTAGAAGTTCATGCGGCTCCGAAGGCTCCACATATAATTAAGGTCAATATTCAACATACGCACCGTACTACACAAATAGTTCATGTATATGGCAAATATATACTACGCAAAGAGGATGCAAAACACATTAAAAGAGAACATGAATGAGAATCGTCTTCCTAAAGAAGCGAAACTGTTAATTAAACAACACAAATCTCTATCAGAATGACGTTCAGTGTGTTTTGAAAAAGATTAGCAGAAGATTCGAAATGCCTGCCATTTCAAAAACTCCAAAAAGTGAAGTGCACTGTTTATTGAAACACGGAATGTACACTAAAGCATGCAAATAACGCTCGTTCATAAGTACGAAACGAAACCGAACAAGTCGTAGTGATCGAATATTAACGCCTCCTTTGCTTTTAATGGTGTACTCAATGATATATGCGTGATTATCACATTTTTGCAATTAGAACATCCTTTCCCCCAAAACTTTCGATCAGAGAGGAATAAACGTGCAGTGATGATGGCAAATCGCAAGGAGAAATTTAGGGCAAATCAAATATGAGGAATAAGAAAAAAGCCACACTGGGAGGCGTAACGTAATGGCATCTTAACTGGTTCGGCAAATCAACAGAGTTTTCACCATAGACCTAAGCATCCTATCAAGCTGATTAAACCAAAGTGTTTCCTGATTATTCCGTTGCTGTTAAAGAAATCGTCCGTTCTGAAGTTGAAGAAATACAGCTAGATCGGTAATAATAGCAGGAAGAGCACAGAACAAGCGAATGACGGGATATCGATTGACGACAGAAGCTCGAAATTACGCCAGAGAAGGATTTTTCACTAATATCTCAGAGCCAGCACAGTGAACCAACTCGTCCCACCAACAGCAAAACAGGAGGAGAAGCATCCCTCAGCAGTTGGCACGATTCGTGCTTTTACGTTTCATCTGGCTAATCCAAAAAAACTTCACGTATTATTAATTGACAACAACTAAAGGAAATAATGCGCTCATGTTCTTATTAACTCGGCTATTCGCGAAAGTTCCGCAGAAGATTTCTTTCCCTTTTTCGACTGGTGTAAACTGGAAAACATGCCTATGCAAAACGTGCGGGATTCTTTTTCATAAATTCTCCATAACTCATAAATTTAAGTTGATGGGCGAATGATAAACAATCTGCCGGAGGAAATCAATGATATGGATTGCACGCGCTATGTTTGGTGACTCAAGGCTTACTTGTTCCCGAGGTGAGACGGCTATAGGGAGGAAATGGACAGAAAAACGCATTTAGCACATGGACAGATTCGTTGACGAGTAAAAAGTCAGTGTTAGTTCATCTGATTGTTCGCACTATGTACTCATCAGGTATACTGCATTATGTGCACATTGGTACTGACGAGATCTTATCTAAGAGGGTGATGGGCCAGCGAATGCGTCCAGTGTAGCTACGCGGTACAGCTATACCCAGCAAGCCAGAGGTCGTAGGCCTATCCCCACCTGCGGACACAGTTTTCATTGGTCATCATAGAAGATCATTATTGCCGAACTAGACTATAGTTGGCTGCAAGCTAACTGCTATCCGCTGCATGCAGAGAAGCTGAGACAGTGCGCGCTTTTCCATGCGCCCACCTGATTGACAGCTTTCGTAAAAGAATTAATAAAACCTGCTGAAGACTGCATCCAAGTTCAACTGATCCGATCGTTGGTACACTCTACCACAAGAAATTTCTTCAAGAACAGGCTTATGTAAATGGGAAATTCAACTGACATGGAAATTTCTATTGTCATAAACAGTGCATAACTACTTTCGCAGTTCGCAGGTTAGTGTATCATCGTAGACGTCACGGCATCGTGCCCATTATGATGGCGAAACCTTGCATTTTCAGCTGAAATGACTCCGATTGGAACTCACCGCTCTGACGCTGAGACGCAGATACCCCACGCGCTTTCCAAAGCAAACTTGCAGAAGCACACGATCAACAGTGCTTCATAATGCGTACCAAATGCGTAAACTATTGATTGTATGAAGTCATATTTGAAAATTCGTTGCTGAGCCAGCGCTTAACTACGTGTAGAGCTATGTTGATATATGCTTTTTATGGCTCCTTTAAGCATCAAGAGGATGAAGTAGAAGCGAAGTTGAGCTAGGACGATCGCTGTATGGGACACTTTCGATGTGCAAAATTTCATCACTACGGCTTTTGTGACTCTCAGCGCGAACGTATGGCAGACATAATCAGTTTTTGGAGAAAAAAATGCGATAAATGGAGTATGTCGATGTAATAAGGTGGTTATCATGGAAACCTCGCTTGAAATTGCGAGGATTTCTAAAATTCTAAATCGAGGCGTTTGAAAGTGGAATGGAAAATGTGCTATTTCTCCACAAACGGCAACAAATGAAACTGAAAATAAAAAGAGCTCAGTGATAAGGCAGCAACATGAAAAGTCGCAGAATTTCATGCAAAGTTTTGATAATATTCGAAGCATCGAAAGCACTCACTCACTCTTCGGAAAGCTTAGAATCGAGCCATTATGAACTGTTTGAGCGGCGTTTAATGCAGCGAGTGTGCAATTGAGGAAGCGCAATTTTCGATTTCTTCTGCAAGTGTGGAATTTGTCATTTCCATTACTCCATCAACGCCTCGTTCAAGAGCCATATGGCAACGCTTGTAGTCAGCGTTTGCCTGTGCGAATAGTTTCCAGATATAATCCTTTCATACTTCAATTTTAAAAAGTAACAATATAATAAAATTTAGTTAAAATATATGAGAGTTCTCTACAGAAATGCATAACAGCTCTTTTTCTTTCGCAACGCTGCAGAAGGTGAGCAAAGAAGAACACTTGTGATCACTATGGAAATGGATAATGCATTGATTCTGTGAAAGAGCTGAGCGGATTAAAACATTGAACAACAACATGCTGACATTCTCAGCCTTAATTCCTCTTACCGGCCAATTCCTCTTCTTTCCCCTCTCATCCTCCTCCCTCCTTCACCATCGTCCACTCCGCCGACTTTGACGGTGAAAACATTTCGACACTCTCAAGCTTGAAAACGTTCATCCTTTGTCCACCTTATTGGTAACATTTCACGGCAAGCTCAATACTTCCGTGCGAATGAAGCGAAGAATTCACGTTTCCGTAGACGTGCACTTGAATTTGCACTTGAATTCACCTTTGCACTTGAAATTCACCTTTGCACGGAATTTCTTCCGTCGGCGAGATTTTCTATCGGCATTAGCCACTTGGCAGCTCACACGAATATCAGTTGTTGTCGTCACCCCACTCCCCTCCTCTACCATTTAGTCATCATATTAGCTCGACCGCTCGATGAATGCAACATTGACTGACTTCATGTTGCAAAAGACAGCAGTCTTTTATAAAAGGATAAAAGCTGTTCACATTCATGCGAAGGCCACTGAAGCGAATTAGATGAGGAAAAATTAGTTGAAAACTAACGGCATTCGCGTAAAGGCGTGACCGATACTTTAACGGCGCTCATATGCATAGCACCTATGCACGACCTTTCGTCTTGCTCATCAAACAGTGGAGCATAGAGTAGGTAATAAAGAACAACGGACGACGGTTTTGCGATGGTGAGCACTTCAAAAAGAACGTCGTTATCACCCTCTCAAAAGAATTTGTTCCCTCGTATCTGCGTCAACTTTTGTCCCCCGAAGAGTGAGTGTTGAATATGCTTTTTTTCGAACAATTGACTTCTTTGAATAGAGACTCACACGCTCAAATAGCTAATAGCTCACAAATATTGCATTATTTAAGACGATGATACCTATTCACGTAATTTCAAAGCTTCAATAGGTATTGATGCGTCTCTCCAATGAAAATTAGCAAAAACACTGCTGAGCTCTTCTCTCTTTCGAAGATTAGCATGTAGATTAATGGTTGCGAATTTCATCAAGATGATGAGCTGAGACACATAGTTCATATGCAATTGTAACGGGTCACAGATGCGGAGGTTTTTTTTCTCCACAAAAGCACAAAACTCGTTTATTCGAATATAAAAAGCATTTTTGTATATGTTGAAATAGATGAGAGCATTCAGCGAATTCTAACGCTTAAATGCCGAAAAAGTTTTTGGGCATCAAATATCTTACTGTTTAGGCAATTGTAAAGTTTGAAGGACATTTTTTGAGAGAGCGGAAGACTCATTTGTGACTTGAAGAGAACAAACAAGTGACGTGATTATGTATGTATGTGAAAACGGCCTAAATTGCACATTTCATGCGGACAAAATTAGATTTGTCGGCATCTAAAAAATACTTAAAAGTGATTTTAGTGCACTTCAACGGTAGTTTTTCAACGCTGAAAGCAAAACGATTAATCGCTGCAAAGTAATACAAAAGAGTGCCAAAATCTGCGCTCTCATTGGGTTCTATGAGTACCATCATTGGCAGTATGAGCATATACATGGAAGTGCCTCATGAAGAAGAAAACGAGCAGAAATGCGTTGGCAATTATTCATGACTGCTTGTTACAAACAAATAAACTATGTGAAGTGCACCTAACAAAGCGCACGGGACAGCAAGTGCTAGGAATATTCGTGAATTTCATAGAGTTTTGTGCACAAAAACAACAGACAATAGGACATTGGGAACAAAGGATAAGTAAGAGTTGCTCATAAGCCTGCCTAAAACATGAATTAAATTGCGGAAAAAAGTCGACTTACAATGTAAGCACATATTCAGTTAACAGGTATTAAAGAATTTACTCAAAGGATCAAGTTCCGATGAAAGAAAATAGCAATGAATCAAGTATGAAGGATGCGATGCCGTCATCGATACACAGCAAATATTGGCAGAAGGAATAGAATAAAAGATCGATGATAAGCTATATCAGGTATGCTGCTTGTGCAAGTGTAAATATCCTAGGAAACCGAATGTATACTCAAAATCCCACTACTCTCTAACTTTAATGATTTTGTCGCAAAGAAACTTTTCTGAATCTTTTATAACTTCATCAAGATTATTTCATTTCGTATATCCACATCCTTATTTGAGCATTTTAGGTACAATCTTTGGAGGTCGTTCATTTCGACGACGAAAACAGTTACGACTCTTTTGTTTTCATGTGCAAGACATTTTTTGAATAGGCTCTGCTTTATGGCTAATGTTGATGCTAGAAACAATTCACTCATACACGATTTGTTGTTGTGCGAAAACAATAACGACAATGGGCAACCGTTTAAAGAAATGTGTCCTAGATGGATTCATGCCCAGTTATTTAACGCCATCCGCATGTTTCCTTCAGCGTTTTCACGAACAAAGGCTTAGCTTTGTCAATCGCTCCTTTGATCACATACACTCGCTTTGCTTGCCTAACAAAGAAGGTCACCACAAGTGAGTTACTCCACTGGGCAATTCGCAAAAGTCGGCAGGCTCATTTCTTTCATAAACCATCAGTCTAGCATCCAGCCGACCAAGAATGATGAAATTCCGGGATTAAAGCGAAATTTCAATAGCTTTATTCTAGGCGAAATTCGGTTTTATCATTTTCTATTTCTTCGCCGCGATGAAAAGTCGGCAGTCAAGATATTGAAAATAATTTCAGTTTCCAACTAAGGTCACTTGCAACCGAAAGCTACTGGTCTATCAGCAGAGAATTTCTGTATGAAGGGACACAAGCGTAGCGCGAGCGCCAAATTTTCCCCCCGATGTTACTCTTGCCTTGGCGCAAACAGAACTGAAACGTTTGAGGCCCACAAACGCGATCTGAAAGCACATGTTAGACCAGCTAAAATTGTGTCATCGGGAGAAAAGCTCTGTCACAATCCGGACTCGTAACCGACAGCTCTTTCCCTCCATGGAGACATCCAAATCACTAAACTGTTTTAGTATGTTCTGTCAGCAATTTCTAATTTTGTTGTTTTGCACAGCTTTCAGTCTCCGCCAGGCATTTCGTCAAAATATGGCTCACACTCAAACAAATTCGACCATAAATATCAACCTTTTGTCGGAATTAGAATGAGAGTGCGGTGTGGAGAAAATTCCAACAAATTATGAACTCAGGGCAGAAGGAGCCGAGACGAGCGATGAAAATGCGCAAAAAATACGGCACCCTCAATTAATTTCGGCTATGTGAGAAAGCCAGAGTGGCATTTGTTTCCAGATCATGACAGCAAATTTCGAAGTTGTGGCAATGTTTTCGAGTTTTCGGGAATGGTATTCGCCCTGTCAGCAAAATGATATTTACAGCCGATCATGTAGATCAGCAGATGTGAACCAGCAGATCTCTACGCCTGGGTTATTCTCATTCGTTTGCTCATATATTTCCATCCTGAGGTAGTTTGCCTCGCTCTCTTGTGGAAAACAGGGTGATGCTGTATGGACAGAGGCGTCAATGCGCCGCCGGTGTCCGTAAATTCCGATTTTCGCGATGAAACTGGTGTCGATTATAATGAAAATGCTTTGGATTTCACAAATGCGCCTGGGGTGGAAATAAGTGAGATTTGTATTCATTGCAAAGATGGTGATGCATAAGATCAGGGGCAGAAAACTGATAGGATAGACTGTAGAGTACTCTAAACTGGACAGGATAGACTGTAGAGTACTCTAAACCGACGGAATAAAGAATCGAGAGATGCGACTGGCTTCTCCGAATTGATGAGGGCAGAGGAGGAAAAAGCAAAGTGTAAGGTTGTTGCGAAAAACCTGGCTGGTCAGCTGAAAAGATGGGGGAAAAGAAGGTGATGTGTTACCGCGAGAAGAGGAGTCGAATAGACATGGTGCTTACTAATTCACCCAAACGTCGCCAACATAACAAGTGATGGAGAGCGGCTGACACATATTGGATGAACGAGGTTGCTATGCCATCTGCTGCTAGCATTGCTGTCATAATCAAGAGAAGGCATTATTGCGAACTTTTTATTCACCTGCTCTATGTGAACAACATAATGGCAATCTTGGCGATCGACAAGGCACGAACGAACCAAGGGTTGCTTTGAAAAAATAACCCACACCTTTTCCGTCCCACGTGTGCTCCCAATTTTCGTTGCTGAAGTTTCCTGTTTTGGTCTGCTTTTACACGCTACCACTTCTACATTTCTACTACTCGGCCATGGCTCTGACATTCACGCGATGTTGTTAACCTTCCTAAGCAGTCCTTCGAAACATGCGTCATAGCGACATTGTGCATGTGCGTGCTTATATGCGCATCTGTGTGCGTCTGTCTGTTCGTCAGTATGCCCTGTATTTTCCACTTGGTGGGCAACTAAGCTCAGATAGAGGGACTTGGTGGGTTGCTGCGCAGAACACAGCGTGATGTCTAGATGCCATCGTATAATCGTGCTAAAAGAAATTGCATGCATTCACACTTGTCATATTTCGATTTTAAATCAGTCGGATCACTGAAAAACGATTCCAATTTACCATGCGATCAGTCGAATTCAAATAGTTATTTATTTGCTCATTGATTTATTTATGAATTTTGTAGCTTAAAAATAATCGACACACTTATATCACTTTATCATTAGGAGTGTAGCCACGAGTGGATTATATCAGACATATCAGTATTGAAAATTTATCGATGTCGTGATCAGAAAGCTATTTGGAATTTGGCTTTAGTTGTGTATGAATATATGAAGTGAAACTGATTCCACGATCATAGCCGAAAACCGATTCTACGTATCCAACGCTTGCAATTTGAGAAATTTGTGACAGTTTTGTGAGTGTGCGGTAACCGGACATTTGCTAAGTATAGAATGGCTTTTCGCTATATTATTTGCGTCAACGGAAAAACACAATGTTCCATATCAACAATGACAATTGTTGTTTCTTTTTCTTTTCTACAGTACTACAAGAATGCTGCTCGAAGGTGCATAGCTTCAGTGTATCATAGCCATATCTCTCGCTGCATGAAACGTCTAACCGTTCGGGCATGAGAAATGCTTGTTCAGAGGAAGCATGCCGTGTACCCTCAATGAGGCTGAAACCTACAATATTTACAGAGCAAACCGATAAGTGGTATTCGAGTATTCTATAAATGCTATCACATCGCTCAACAACACTAATTTGGATAACCTTCAATCTCGATGAATTATCGAATTCATGTGCGTGGGAAAAAATTGATGGTTAGATATGACAAAATACAAATCTCGTAATATCCTCTTTGCGCCTATACATGCATTACGGATAGAAAGGCAGATGAAACATTATACAAACTAAAGTGAAGAAGATGGCATTTGAGGATGAAAAAGTCATCTGTCATTAAGTAGTACAAAGATTAAGAGGAAGGAGTATTTACTGCAAATTAGCATTCCAATCGAAATTGTGCACTTTAGCATCATCCACGCACAATTATGTCGAGTCGCTGACGAGTAATATTGATGTAAATCACGGAAAGGAAAGAAGCGGGAACCGTTCCTTGACGAACACTTCGTTTAATGTTTTCATTGGCTTCGTTGGCGCAGATGGACCAAGTTTATCAAGGAACACATTATATAATTTCTGTCGACTTCATTTGTTTCGATTTCAAGAGTTGACTCCGAAACTTTGATGGCGAAGCCTGATGCAGTCGTAAATGGGTACAAATAAAACGTATGCTTTAAGAGAAGAGTGTTCAAAAAACTGTATTATCAAAGCCGGAATTCAAAGCAATGAATAAAAAAAGCATCGGCATCAAATTCAAAAGCAAGCTCGCATCGTGAAACGATTTTTGCAAAAAAACTTTGAAATTAACATGACATAATATTCCCTATTAGATGCGGTTTTTGTTTATTTAGACGAGATAGTTTTTGTGTAACTTCACGCGATATGACTTATACATAGACGCAAGTTGTCCGCTTTTCTGTTGCGCCTATGTGGCGTCACCACACGGTTGGTCCATAAATATCGCCTCAAAACAGACGTAAATTTATGCATGCATCATGAATAGAGAACTGAGATGGGATTAGTGAACTCAATTCGCATGTGACCAACGCTGGATTGACTGTTGAATTTAGGAATTTCAATGTAAGTTCAAAGAATCTGCTCATAGTGGAGAATGATTGTAAAAATATTGCGGAATTCTCTAATTATGAAGATTGTAATCGAAAACCGGAAATTTCGAGTTATGCAAAAAAGGAAAATAACCTGCGTGTTAACAGTTATTTTCTTCTGCGTTATCAATGGCGTTGTCATCCATCAGCTGGGCTGAGGACGTTTAATCTCTCTAGCGCAGATGATCTGCGAGGTACCCAATCTCGAACTTCTTGAATGTTGATTTTGCACCATCGCTCAAGTCGGATTAAATTCACTAGTCGATTTTGGAAACTTATGCATTAGACGAATTCTCCATAACAAATGACGAAATGTTCACCACTGGGTTACAATATTTTACCAAGGGGACTCACAAAGTGATGGACGAATTTCGTTGGCTTAAACTCAGCTCCTCATCTTCCGCTAGGTACCATTGCTATGAAACACTTGCAGAAAAAAATAGGGGTGGATTATGCGCCTCAATGACAAATTTCCTTAGCATCAACAGTTGATAAGGATCATGATATCATCTTGAACTTCGTTTGTTTATACTTCTTCTATAGTCAAATCATGCAACCCACAAATTCTGCATACAGTCAGTAGCCATCTAATTATAGCGACTATGAACAATACAAAAAACTATAGGAAATACTCGCTCGTGCTCCCATCAACCGGATACCGTAGCAAAAGACAAAGAAATCAAGAATAATAGTAAGCAAGAAGAATAGTGTGAGTTCACCAGCGATACAACGAGATGTTTTGGACGAAATAACAGTGAAGTTTTCCTCACAAGCAAGCGACAATGAGAGTCGCACACATAACAGAGCCGTTGTTCGAAAATTGCGTTTCATAGCAATCAGCATTTGTAGTTACATCTTCAGAAAAAGAACGGAACGCTGATTGGGATCGTTTCCGACTCTTCAAAATGTAAATTCTGAACTCCCTTAAGAGACAATCTTAAGGTGTTAGTGGATATCGAGTAAATGCATTGTGGCACTGGAATACTACTAAAGAAGACTGAGGTGTAGAAAGCGAGAAAGACCTGCCGAATTCTCATAGAAATGCTGAGAATCACTCAACAACAATGCGTCTTTCACTTTTTCTGAGCGACTCAAGAAAATTACATAAATGTTTGGTTGATTTTGTCGCAGCTAGGCGACTCATTGCCTGGCTCTCTCAATGGCCATCGAGTGCTACACTGTCGTACGAACAAAGGCAGAATCTCACACTAATCTCACATATGACTAATTTCTGGGAATGTTTCCCTCAGCCTATAGAGACGCTCACTGCGATGGCGGACAGTTTAGTTGAGCTGCTAACAGCAAAGCCGACAGAATCTCTAATTACGCATCCATAGATTCAGTTGCTTTCTGCAGCGGCACATGCGCCAAACAGCCGCAGGCCCACTTTGGAGCGAAAACCAAAGATGGCAGCTTTCACGGGGCTGCTGCTGCAAGAACGGGAAACATGCTAAAAAAACTGGCTGAGCAGAGATCGCAATGTTAAACTCTAATCAAAAAGTGGCTGACTCCCGCAACTCGAGAATATTTATGCAGAGTGTCGTCGCTACTAAACGCCAGGCCCGCTGAACCAGCTCCTCAAAAAGTTGCTATTTTCTGCCGATTTCAGGTAGATGTGCATTTGCGCCCACTTGTCTCTTACCTCACTCTTATTACCGCATGGATTACGCGTTGAAACAGTCAGAGTTTCATAGAATCTTCCATAAGAAAGACGATCATGAAAAGCAGCAGGCTGAGCAGATAACCAACCTAACGTATGAAATTCGTCATACGTTAGGTCGGTTATAAGCTGCAGTATTGCTGTGGTCGACGAAGTCAGTATTACAGACGCTAGGTGTTTCAGACTATCAGAAAGATAGAACCACTGCAGCAAACGACTGTAAGGCGAAGTCATTGCTGACGCGCTAATTTTACAAAATCGAATCTCTTCAACTTGAACACCACAAATTTGCATATTTATTTTATAGGTAAAAGGCTCCGAGTTTCTTCACCGTATGCAAAACATGTGTTAACGGAAGATCGCCTTTCTTTTCAAATGTGATCTTTCTGATATGTGTCATACTTGTACAGAAAGCTGTACACATGTAGGCATTTTATTTGGTTTAAGTGAACAATGAACATCTACGCTCCGGCCACACTATAATAACAGCACGAGTTCAGATACGAGTAATCGGCAGTGGGGCTGGCGCTATGGCCAATGCTATGTTCTACGATCTACCTAAAGACAACAGGTGGGTAGGATGATGCAGATCTGGAGGACAACAACACTACGCGTGTGCGGCACTGGGGAACTGGCATTTGTTCGGCGACAACACAACTAACGTCGAAAACAGTCTAGCTGCGCACCGGCTTATGCCGCAACTCTGCATATCTGTTAACTATGTCATGTTGGCTGTGTAGTTAAGAATCCTCTACAAAAAGAAAAACCGTTGAACAAACGAATCCAAGAAGTTACCAGACTATTTCACTTCTATGGCGTGTTTGGAATATATTTTCCAGAAGTGTCCACATGAGCAGCTTCGTACAGTCAAACATTCTTTTCGCGAGGCATCTCAAAATGTTTTTCGCAATGGACATTCGATGGCAACAGCCGTTGTAGACAGAGCCGACGATGCGCACTCCGCAATGGAGAATCAGTTGATAGTGCGCGTACTACAATCATACCGAACAAAGACTTTTGACTTAACAAGTTTTGCTTATAATTCAAGGATATATTGATTATCTGAATACCACAACCTGATACTGATATTATCTGATACTGATAATGCCACAATCTGATATTATCTGATACTGAACCTCAGCTCTTGCAGTATCCGAAGCGCGTCACTTCGAGTATTCGAAGCAAACGAAATTGTAAGGAGAGTAGAAACGTCACCTCCAGTGAAAGCAGAGTAGAAACAGTGGTCGAATACAGCACGTCAATTACCTAGGTTCAAACTCTTCGAATTAAAAAAAAAGTGGAATTAAATGGTTGCAGTGCAAATAGATAATCTGTAAAAATCAAGTACGCAACGAGCGCCAGAGTTCAATTTGGCGCTGGCAAATATAAAAAAGATAGCCCGAATCAGCAAAACTTTTGAAGAGCACATACAGGATGCCGAACCTTTCGAAAAAGATGGTGGCCACGAACAAGCGTCACACCTGCATTACTAGCCCAAAGCTAATTTTGAGATTTGCCGATTATTGCAATCATTAATGATAACGATAAGACGTGTTGGTGAAAAAGTAATAAGTAATGCTGTTGGAGGCATTCAAAATTTGAGACATTTCGGTCAACTGCAAAATTTTTCGCAATTATATATATATATATATATATATATATATATATATATATATATATATATATATATATATATATATATATATATATATATATATATATATATATATATATATATATATATATATATATATATAGGCTAACGCAGATAATGTAACAAACTTTCAATTCCCGCGAAGCGACCGGAAAGATTTAAAATGGACGAGCGAGTGTAAAACTAACTCTGAGGAGAATCGATTCAAGCAGAAGTACAATCACATCACAATGCATACGGATCCGTAGGATTTGTGTTGATTGCAAGCGGTTTTATTTTTGTAGTCTGAGAAAAAAAAGCTGACAGTTAGCATTTAGCATCCCATAAGGAATTTCGGTGAATGATTTTACTCTAAAATTCGTATAAAAATTTGATGGATCGCAAATATCGCCAAAAATAGCGACATACTAAAATTCCCAAAAATAGAAGGTAAAGGCACGAATGACCATGTACAATCGATACACGTAGTAGTTCCAACTTTCTCAGTCAAATCTATGCGAATAGAGCTAAAAACATGCGAATTGTTTGCTTAGAGAGTGAGTGCTAAGACGTCAACCAAGATATGAGATCTTTCGAAGACTTTCTCCATTGAAATAAAATTGCTAGCAGATTCATAGTAAATTCCTAACTGGCAATAGCTTTTTCGCTCTCAGTAACCTCCACGTTTACTTCCACGAATGCATATAAGAAAAGAATTTTTCCCCTACAAAATTTTATGCAATTGAACAAGATTTCTTTATAACGGCTGCTAAAGAAATTTGTAGCAAATAAATTCCAATTTCTTAAAAGGGCCTGATCTACAATGTGCATTCATCCGATAGAGTTATTCGATAATTCGTATTATTCTGCTCGAGGTTAAAAAGTGTTCTGTTGTGATGCAACAAACTTTTTCTTGAACATTTCTGCTCTTTTTTTTGTTCGTTAACTGTTCTACTATTAAAGAACAACCAAAGAGCAGTGTATATGCAAACTGAGTCAAAATATGCAACCAACATGATAGCACTCATAATACGTTTTGCAGTTCCTTTAACAGACCTGCCGATTCCATGATAATAATATTAATAATAATCAGAACAATGAAATCGAGTCCTCAGCTGCCTAATCCCACCAGAATTGTGCCCTTATTTCACCGGAATCTTTCTTCTCCGCTTGCCTTCAAGTCGAACAAGTGTAAACTGCGTCCAACAGAATTGGAGCATTTCCATGGTAATATTACATGAGTGCAGATACGCGATACGAAACACTGAAAGCGGAATTATCGCTTCTTGGGGCTTAGGTCACACTCAGCAAATTCCAAAATTTCAGCCTTCGGCGCAATTCCAGAGGTTCATCACATCAGTCTCCCATATTAATAACAGCGTCGATAATGTGGAAATGTAATTTGCAACAATTCATTTCTGCGCACTTCACAAGGAGTAATTGCACTGCACTCAGCGAACGATACTCAGTGAATTGTTGCGATAACGGATAAATCGAATGCTATTATTGATGAAGGTTATAGCTTGACGCCTACTGAAAGGAGGAAAAAACACTGAGAAGAGATAAAAGGCTGCGACTGGGAACGGTAGAGAACATACGGGGTCAAAACATTAATAAGCGAGTAAGTTTCGTGAAACGAGTTTTTTAATTCGTAAAGCATATTCTCAAAGGTTAGGTGCCGCGCAGATGGCGGCAGTTCTAAACGTATAAGCATACGAAAAAAAAGGAAGCAGATCCAGTTCGAACGAGCACAATGTGAACGACGATATACGTAAGCAATGAGATCAGCTATGAAAAAGGGAACAATCATGGTGCAATCTCTAGCTATATAGATTCTCATGAGATTATCGATATCGAGAAAAAGAAGAAAAAACATTCATTGGCAAGAACTGTGGCTGCTACTTGCAGCGATAACGGCGATTTATAAACAAGTGTGAAAATCAGAAATAAGTGATGAAGAATGCTAAGGAAGTTGATGCGATACGCGCTTCTGCATTCCGCTCATCTGAGCAGTCAATTCCGCAACCTATGAACAAGAAATAACATATAGAGGCTGATTTTTTCGTATTTTTACCAACTGGGTCATCCTAAAAGCCTCTGAAAGAAGCCCGTTTTTATATGAATTGATCCATACCAAAGACGAGCAAGTTTTTTTTTTCATGTTTAACTGTTCATAATTTCACTCGAAGGCTGATGGATCAGAGTGGAGTTGGACGCAGCAAACAATCGCGTGTCATACATTCTATCCGTTAACTCTCACAGTTGGACATATATGTCGCAATCTCGAAGCAATTCTGTGATTT